>OU612059.1:197695856-198912992 GCA_914767635.1 Melanostoma mellinum
TTCAAATTTAGCTTCATAAGCACATGATCATTTTCGTGCTGTCAATCATTTAATGCTCAACAGAAAAAGCTTCAGAAAAAAACAAAACAAACAAACTTATTTTTTTCGTAATTTTAAGCTGTCTTGGGATGGGGTGAGTGGACACATCTTGCATGAAATTCTACTAACATGATGTTTGATACTTAATTTGAGTAGCATGGGAGAATATACACTCTGGATATCTTGTCTCATGCAAACTAAAATATTAAAAATATGAGTGTTATTTATTATTGCATATTTCTATGAGTTGAAAATATTAAGATCAGGGCGAGCTTTTCTGTTGTACGTACAGTGAATCGCACTTTGTTCAGTAGAGTTTTAGTATTGAACTTTCAAGTTCACAACGTATTTTGTATTTTTTTACCGTGATCTTGATGTACTTTTTGCAGCTGTTTTTGTTAAAAAATCAATCTATTTTCTCGTATCTATGTATTTAGACGATATTCCATTGGACGGTGAAATTAACATCCAGCGAATGATTGAAATTCACACATCGACTCCTCCCACAGTTAGTCAATCAATTGCTTACACCATCTTCTCAGGGAAAGGGTTCAAAATTACTTTCTCGTTGTTCTTGTTCACGAATTCTTTTGTTAAATTTGGGTGCCATACTTTGCAGGCAATACAAAAACAATTTAGCTCGCATTTTAATGAAAGCGAAAAGAGACCTTAAAAAAGATGTAGAACAAATTTAAGGCAAAGCAATGTGCTTCTTGTTTTGCATTTAAACTGCGGTTTTAACTTTAGACTGTGAAATTAATCGGACGACAAAAAAGACACGAATAGTAGCTTCTCATGCTTTAGTATGAAACACGTTTTTTCGGCCCAAGCCTTCCAGATATTTAATCTTAAACGATTATATCAAAATTTTAATTGAAGATTAAATAAGTGGGTGAAGGAAATAGCAATTCATGTCATTCTATTTCAGTTTTCCGTCAAACAGCAAATATGAAGAAAAACGTGGTCATTACGAAAGTCAAATACTCCCGTTTGCGAATACTAAATATGCAGAGAATAAGATTCAGTATGTTAAGCTGTACTGAATATGAGCATTAGCTAGAAAAATACGCATCTCAAGACTCCAAAGACTTGGACATGTAGAACTGATGGAAGCCAACGCTCCGAATCGACTTTCGAAAGAAAGTCCTTAAAACCTCAACCGACTCATAGTGCAAAACTAGAGACAGCTCATCCAAAATCGCAACTTTGTTGTCTAAAGATGTTGATTGAGGTGACCAGGATAACCCCGAGTTGTATAGATTTCTTAAGTATGGTAGTAAGTCAGTACTGTTCTCCGCCTATAAGAAAATGTTCCATCTCCAACAGATGATTATATTTTTACTTCTAATTAATCAAAAGTTTTCAGGCACTAATGAGAATGACATTCTCGGCAGACAGACTCCGTTCAAAGAACCTAAATAAATAAATAAAAAGGGTGGTACAACAGAGCGAGGAGCCATGGGCCTAGCGCATTTCTCACAACCATGCGACTAATCGAGAAAGCGCTTTTCATGGCAATGAATACTAACGGACGACTTGCCAGTTTCTCGCGAAAGGCGATACCCATGGAAAAATCATTTTTGCCTCTATTGGGATTTGAACCACGTACCTCTGGATTAACAGGCGGACATGCTATCCATCACACCACGGGTACCACAAAGAACCTCCTGTTTAAAAAAAAAAGTGGAAAAAAAACTTTACGCATTACTCAATGAACTTCAGAAAATTCCTGGTCAGATGAAATAGAAAAGATCCTTAAAAATTACATCCTGAGGCTCTCAAAAACCTCCAACCTGTACAATCTTTTCAAACATGATGTTAAAGAAATCGCATGGCAGCTTGTAGCCTTTCCTAAAGCCTTTTTCGACACAAAAAGTCTCGGTGAGTTTCTTACCGACCTTGACGGAGCAGCGTTGATTCTCCAAAGTCATGAGTTTTGCAGGGATGCCAAAACTAGACTTGCTTTGTACAGCTTGTCGCTGTAAAACATGTCGTACGCGGATTTAAAATTGAAAAGAGATAGTGTTTATCGATATATTCCCGGGTTATTTCCAAAATCTACCATAATGTGAAATTCGGGTAGAAGACTTTTCTGGTCTAAAATCACACCTATCAAATTGTTGGCGTGGGGTTTCAGACGTTCACATATTACAGCAGACAAAATCTTAAATACGACGTTGAATGCTTATTCCTCACAAACGACGCCATTGTTAGGGTTTCCCTCCTTAAGAATCGCACATTCGATACCGACGCTCCATTCATCGGGCATGCTTTCTTCCAAGTTTGACATGCTGATCAACTTAAGGTCATTTAAACCTGCGTTATTATTTGATTGCATATGGCATACTTACTTCTTCCAGGTCAGAAGTACGGACAAATCATCTTCCAAGTTGAATCTTGAGCTGGCAGTCTGCTTGTGCAGAAAAAGCATTAGAAATTTTGTTAACTAAAAAAGAGCTTCAAAAGACGATAGGAGCAAACTCTTGAGAATGGAAACATCTACAGCCGTTCGCGGTATACGTCAGAAGCACCATCGCAAATCGCAATAGAAAATTAGCTTCGCATGCACAGTGTTCCACTTTTCCCATATACACATCCCAAGATCATTGTATTTTTGATATTGTAACTGGGTTAGCGAAATTCAATCAAGGTTATTTGTTCGATTGCAATCAACGATACAATTGAAACCTCATAAAAAAAGCAGACGCAGTTATCGTCTCAAAAGATATTCTCTTCAGTACAAGGCCAACACAGCACTTTATCAGATAATTTTTTTCAAGCACTTATATCCCGGAGCCCCTTTACCTAATACCTGAGACCTTATGCATTTTCCAACATAATGTGATATCTATAAAAGAATAAACATAAAAATATTGCAAAAATAGAGGGAAAGATTTTATATGCTGTAGAAAATCATTGCAATAGTGCCAAATTTGTATGAATTTCTATTTGATCTGTTGTACTTTGCAATTTGATTAGCAACACGAATTTTTATTCCAAAAGCTATCGGCCATAACACAGTGTACCTGACAAGCGGATCACTAGTGCGAAGCGCAGTCGAGAGCAGCGTGATCCCTTCAAGATCACTATGCTCGTAACGCCGGAAAAAAGGAAAAAGATCGGCCACCATGCTTTGCAGTGGGAGAGCAGCGTGATCCCCTCTCAAAGCTCTCTTCGCATTTCAAACTGAATTATTTGAATTTTTGTTTTTTATAACTTCGTTTCTTATACACGAGAAAAGAACAAAAAAAATATACACCAGTATTAGTTTTGTCCTCTCCCGTTTCAATTGCAGGAAGCCGAGATTTGAAAATTAGACTAGTTATCTCCAGGGCGCCAATTGAAAGTTTCTTTTAATACTAAGTGCACTTGCATGCGTTCTAACTACTATTTCATGTAGCCTACTCTCAGGAGTACATGCATTTAATGTTCTCCACATTGTTTGCTGTAAACTTCATGCCCTTTGCATATTCATATTGCCTACAGCGTTGTATTTCAAAAACCCCCCATTGAAATTTCGACTTTTCTGTAATTTTACTTTCCACGACTTCTGAGTAGGTAGCGAGATAAAAAAATAATTAATCACCATTCAGTTTTGCGTGACATCCATCCTCAAATAGCGTTTGCTTTTGCAAAAACAACACATCAACGTATCTTATCGATATAGGTTCTTTTTGTTTTCGACAACAGGCTTTTTAAAGATTCTCATTTAACTAATGACGATTGAAGATATTTACTCACGTAAACGTAAGTAGGTACTTATTTACCACTTCAATCATTCAATCTAAAGCGTGACAATAACATTATGGGACTCTAAAGGCATCGTCTGAGCTCTTCAGAGAACTTCAAATAATCAATTTGTATTTAAGTACCAATATCCTTTTCTTGTTTAAAATAGCTTTCCCCAGTGCCCTTGAAAATGTTGAATGGAACAAAGAAAGCATTTTAGTTAATCACTACTTTAAAGTTAGGCATACAAATAAGAACGGGAGCTTATGTGTATTTTTCCATGTGCGCAGCGCAATGGAGCTCTATTAATGAAAACATCACTCGAGTAGATATAAACAGACACAAATGTTCCCATCCAGAGATAACATCCTAATCAATTGGCTTTTGTTTTGCCCAACACGAGTTCCAGATTACACTCGTATCTGATGTTTTATAAGACGATATTGTTTGCACATTTCGTACTTGCACCGGTAGCAATGTGTTTTTGTTTGTTAATTTTTTTTTTTGCAAAAACAAACAACACCTTCGTATTTTGAAATTTTCAAAGACGCACATGTTGTGTGATCGATGACACGTTGCCGAGAACAATTATAAATAAAACAGAAAAGAAATGGCAAAACGTAAAAAACCAACAAGAAGAAGAAAAAAACAAATGAAAAAGCACCGAAAAAGAATCTCTCAGATACAATATACTTTGCAATCTACTAAGAGACGAGTGACGGGAGGGGAGGGAGGTAGAAGTACTAGCCAACGTGGTGTTTTTGTGTGGAAGCTTTTCAAATTAACAAGATTTGTTTACAGTAGCAGTAGGATTGCTTCCGGCAGTCGAAACATTGAATCATTGATTGGCATTACAGTTTGGTGGTTCACATGAATCGGAATACGGAACTGAAGCTAAAAGACTAAATAAATAAAAAAAAAAAATAGAGTGGCGCAACAGAGCGAGGAGCCCCAGGGCCTAGCGCATTTCTCACAACCATGCCTTGTGAGGGAATGGGGGGGACCTACAATTTTCTTCCGGTTCCGTGCGGCTAATCGAGAAAGCACTTTTCATGGCAATGAATTTATTAACGGAGGATTTGCCAATTCCTCGGGAAAGGCGATACCCGTGGAAAAACGTTTTTGCCTCTGTTGGGTTTCGAACCACGAACCTCTGGGTAAACAGGCGGACATCACGTTACGGGTACCAAAAACTAAAAGACTAATGAATCGATTATCAGGATTGATTTTTGTTTGTTATTTCGAGTGTTTTTTACTTTCAAAAACAGACAGATAATATTTCTTTCCACTATTCCTATCACTATTTTTTGGCAATCCTTAATTTTTTAGTGAGACGTTGTTATTCTGGTGGCAAAGTCTCTACTTCTTTACTCTTTTCTTGCTTTGAAGCTCTTTTTACATTAATACAACCCTTCGCTAAGTAAAATGAAGGTTCAACAGCCATTTTGTATGCGAACTTACACATTCTTTACAAAACTATTTGAAAGAAAGAGCTATTCGTCTTGAAGCCTATTCCACGCCCTAAAGTCAAATTTTTGCTGCTGCTGCTTTCCAGCTCTGTGTCTGTATAAGTCATAAGAAACAGGAGTAGGACGACATAATTTATGCTCTAAGGACAGGATGTCTCACAAAGCGTTAATCAAGGAAGGTTTTCCTTTTTTGTTTTCATTTATAGTTTATAGACAATAGAAAAGCTTATCTGTTTTGAATGTTCCAAGTCAAAAACCGGTATAAACTGTTTATTTGTGGCTGTTCATAATGATAACCTTTCAAGTAAATAAACAACACATAAAATACACCCCCTCGAGCATTTTTTAAAAAGAGCAAAGGAATAGAAAAAGATGTCTAGTTTGGTGTTCTTCCTTAGAAATGAGTTTTGCGTTAAAAATGACAACTCTTCTTATAACGTAAAAGAGAAGAGACGATTTTGAGAAACTAGAAGAGTGATGCACAAAGAATAATTTATTTTCTTTTTGTGAAAGTGATCTCTAACAAGGCTCTAATAACAAAAGAACTTGGGTTTTTTTGTGTTTTTTTTTTTTTTTGTCTAAATAATTACTCTATCTGTCAACAGATACCGGTAAAACCAATAGCTAACAATAGAGAATAGAGGGTAAACAAAAATATGTCTTGCTCTTGAACTTGAAAATTTAAATAAGGAACACATTTAGAACTGAGATACGTTAATATTTTTACGATCTTCTTATGCCTCACACTCTTTTTGAGATAACAATATCTCTTAGTAATCAAAATAAAACTAAAAATTCTTTCGTGATAACTGCCACCACGCACCACCCGTCATAACAGACGCAATTTGGGAGGACTTAAGAAGATAGGACACGCATGCAGAAATGGTCGCATGTAGTCACATGGAAATAAAAAATAAAAACAAAAATTAAAGTTTCTGTTCTCTAATTTTCAGTACATTTAAGTAAATTAAAAAACAAACAAGAAAAATGATAAAGAAAACAAAGTATGTACTTTTATTTTTTCCTAGTTTTAATTTCAGCTCCAAAAATTTTAATCAACAATGAAATAAAAATGAATACAAAATGAATGGATTGATCGCATTTTATTTGCTCTTATTAGCCAAGTTCAGTATTTTGAACTATGGAAAACTTGCAACGTTCTTGACTGTTTTCTTGGGGCTGTAGGGTTGGAAGATACTTATAAAATAATGAAAATGGTAAAAAGTTTTATGAGTCTGTAAAAACTAAAAAAATAAGTAGTACACACGATTTGTGCTACACACGTTTTCTGTGAAGAAGAAGCAAGACACCTAATAAATTGCACAAATTCAGCGGACTTCTGGAAAATAGTGCGTTACATTAACGGAACGAAACCCACCATAAGCAGGAACTTAAGTTCATCTATATTGTGCACGCACTTCAAAACACTGTTAAATCCACTTAACAGCACTACTTCGGTTCATTTCGCTCCTCCCCACTTCGAAGACGACTTACTAGATACACAAATAACAGTGGCAGAAACGAATGCAATAATCAAAGATCTTCAAAATGGAAAAGCACCCGGTTTGGACCGCATTCCTGGAGAATTCTATAAGTTCGGTTCCGCAGAGCTTATAAAAATAATAAAAAAATTAGGTAACGACATGTTAGAAAAGGGAGATGTGCCCCGAGACTTTAAGAAGGCTTTGATATTTCCGATATAGGTACAAGAAGGGCTCTAAAACTGATCCAAAAAACTATAGAGGGATATCCTGTTTAAATGTAGCTTACAAAATTTGTACGACCATTTTGCAACGACGCCTTACAACTTGGATCAACCACAATAATTTACTCAAGGAGTGCCAAGCGGGATTTAGAGCAGGGTACTCAACGGTCGATAACATTTTCGTACTTCACAATGTAGCAGAATTATGTGCAGCACAGGGGAAGAAATTATACGCGTTCTTCGTGGATTTCAAGGCCGCATTTGATACAGTGGATAGAAGGTCGTTGTTATACAAATTATATTGTAAAGGAATGTCTCACAAATTTGGAAAAATAATAGAAAATCTGCTAGGAGATACATGGGCTGCAGTCTGGGATGGTGAAGTAGTGTCAGAATGGTTTGAAACGAGAACGGGTGTAAGACAAGGTTGTTCGCTGAGTCCTTTGTTGTTTGCGCTGTTCATCGACGATGTAACGGATATCCTGCCTAGTGGAATAGAAATCAACGGAATTTCTATCAAAGCACTTATGTTTGCAGATGACATAGTGATCCTAGCCCACTCACCGGAAACGTTACAATTAATGATAAATCGATTATGCGATTACTGCACCAGATGGAACTTAGAGGTCAACCAAGAGAAGTCAAAGGTCATGATCTTGAACAGAGGAAGAGGCAGATTACGAGCAAGTGAGAATTGGCACTACAATAACGCAAGACTCGAAGTGGTCACCGAATATAAGTACCTTGGAGTGATCTTTACTAGTAACTTAAAAATGGAAAAACACCTGAAAGAGAAGCTTGCAAAGGCAAAAACTGCAATAAACTCCACGTGGAAGATTTGTTTCTCCAACAATTATTTAGCCCATAGCACAAAATTCAAAGTTTTTGAGTCCGTTGCAGAATCAATCTTGCTTTACGCAGCACAAGTATGGGGAGGTCAACAATATGATGAAGTAGAAAAACTTTTACGCTTTTATCTTAAACGCACCTTCAGACTGCCATCGAATACACCAAACTATTCACTAAACTTGGAGACTGGATTACCAGCGTTGTTTATTAAAACGCTAAAGTTGCAGGCAGATTACATTATCAAGGTCTTGAACATGGATGATAGCCGACTTCCGAAGAGAGTTATGATGAAAACAGTGAGCAGAAAAGTTGGTTGGTATGAGGAGTGGACTGAACATGCACGCTCGTGTAACTTACATCTAAATCTTGAACAAGAGCTCCGCTCAAACTGGAAAAAAATATTATATGAGATCATTTCCGTCACAGATATAAACTGCAGAAATGAGTATGAAAGAAAAGCAAGAGGATCCCCCTACAGATCGGTGTACAGCAGACTCAACTATAACCTACTACAGTCAAACTACTTTCGAGACGAGTTATGCGTAAAATCCATTTCAATGATGTTCAGACTAAGGGTAGAACTTCTTCCTCTCAACTATAGGCCACACCGAGAAGACCTTCCAATATTGTGCAACATATGTAACACAGCAGAACGAGAAGACATATTTCATTTTGTGGGTAGATGTCCGACTCTTCGTGAATCGAGGCGACATTTCTTCGGTAAGGATACTCTCTCAACGGAACAAGTTTTGAAATTACTGAACGAGCTATCCGAGCAGTTATTACTTTTTTGTAAAACAGCACTTAATTATCGAGAAAGAATAAGAAATGCTAGCTTCTAATGCAACAAATCATCTTCAAACAACGATAAAAGTAGTTCATCATTTAAACTTTTGTATAAACGTAGATTGTAACGTCATTTTTTTTTTTTATATTCAAAATTAAAATTTAAAAGAATTTTTTTATTTTTTTAACTTTCATAAATCAGTACCAATCGGCAGACGGCATAGCCACGCCATAAATTTGTTTATTTAAACTGTTATATACTTATGTTATAAATAAATAAATCATTATAATCTATAATCTATCTAAATCACACGTTTTGTGCAAAAATACAAACACGCTATTATATTTTATTTGCTAGAAAGTGTCAAGTTTAACAATTAACCAAAATCCCTTGACTAGTTTTTTAAATCTAGTTTTTACTTATACAGGAGGTCATTCCGTAAGCAGTCGATTGTAAGACGATATCGTTTTGAAGAAATTCCAATTGGAATTTGCCATTTTTAGACAAAGATTTCATCTTTGGTGTCATCTTTGATGACACAATAAGTCTCGTTAAGAAACCTCGATGAGACATTTTTAACGATAGACAAGACGATAGAGCGACATGAAAGAAAGGTTAGGGAAAGAACCGTTCGGACGTTATCGTCGACAATAGTCGAACGTACGATGATCGTATATGTTAGAGTTAACAACAGAGGGAGCTGGAGCAGGAATTTTTGGGCCAAAAACAAAAATTTCAGTACCTATGGGAAGAATGTCAAGCATATTCCAAGCAGAAGTCTATGCAATACGCAAATGCGCGGAAGTAAACAATTACAAATATAAAAATAAGCATATTGCGATAATGACGGACAGTCAAGCTGCAATTTAGGCCCTACGATCCTACACAATCTCTTCAAATCTTGTCAGCGAATGCATTGACAAATTGAACAAACTGGGCAGTAATAACAAGTAATAACTGGGTACCAGGACATGTTGGAATCATAGGCAATGAACATGAACAGGCAGACGAACTGGCAAAGACAGGAGCCGGATCACCACTCATTGGACCGGAACTTTTTTGTAGAATAACAGAAAGCCACATTAAAAAAGAAATAAAAAATTGGGAGGAAGACAACAGAGCTAAACACTGGAATGATCTCCCAAGATGCGCCAAGCCAAACTTCTACTTGGCACTTTTAGCACAAAACGTTACAAAGACGTTATAAAACTTAATAGAAACAATGTATGAATGCTAGCCGGGTTCTTAACTGGACACTGCAGACTGAGAAAACAACTTATATTGCAACGAACAGGAAGAGTCTCCTAACCACCACTTAGGTGACTGAAGCTCTGATAGACCAAAGGAAGAAATACCTAGGATCCAACTACGTAGAGGAGAGGGAGCTTAAACTCCTTAGCGTAACCCAGATACTAAGTTTCATCAGAGGAACTAATCTGGATGAAGTACTTTAAAATAAGGAATACCACTCAAAAAGTAGGGGGTACAATTATAGATCTAAACACGTCGAGATACAATACAAAACCCCAATTTTTAATTCATTCATTCATTCATGTTAAAGTTAGGGAATGACTCCCCAGTTTTATATAAGAAAATGACAGGAGTCATCTGTCGTCTATCGTCTATCGTCTATCTTCTATCGGTTATTGGCTATCGTTTATCGTCTATCGTCTATCGTCTGTCGTCAGTAGTCTGTCGCCTGTCGTTTATCTACTGTCGTTTTTTTTTTTTTTTGATATAGCAATATACGTTCTTTAAATATTCAAAAGAATAAAAAAGTTTTAATGTTGGAATAACAAAGCTCATGAAGCCCCGGGTCCTTGTGCATTTCCCTCAACCATACTTTGTTGAGGAATGGAGAGGACCTGTGCTCTTGATTGCAATGCAATTAGTATCGGAAGATTTGTTCTAAGGGAGATTAGAATAAATTTCATATTGCAAAATATAATAATAAGAAATTGTAAATTTTCTCAACAAGTAAACCACCGAATCACCGAACGCAGAAGCAGATGGTTTGATGGAAGAAAGATAGGGTTCAAAATACCCAAAGTACGCTTCGGTATACTCCACTTTATATGTTAATACTAATGAGGAACTTATCAACCAAATGATAACGAATGCCATAAGAGCTTGTGTCTCTGGAAATCATCAAAGTTGGGTTACACCGCTGGCAAAAGTAGCCAACTATTATATTCCATTCCATTCTATTCTATTCTATTCTATTCTATTCTATTCTGTTCTATTCTATTCTATTCTATTCTATTCTATTCTATTCTATTCTATTCTTTCCTATTCTTTTCTTTTCTATTCTGTAATGTTCTGTGATGTTGGAACCGTATTTGATTGGACCTTTTCAGATTTGAAAGCGTTAAGGCTATGGCCCAATGACTCCGCCTCGCGTTCGACTTTGATGCTTTCAACTGACAACTTCAACTTTGACATACGTGACAGTTGTGGATGGCCCAATGAATCTGTCGCGTTAATGTTTTTTTGTTACATAAAAGCACCATGTTATTCTATCAACAAAACCAAAATACAAATAGCAAAATGTCAAAGTCATTAAGTGCGTTGATATTAAAAATCTTTTAACTTCAACGCCACCACGTCACTCTCTTTATGGGCCATTCCCCATAAGAATACATACATGTGTTTCAATCGAGTTGTCAGTTGTGGCCGCTGAAGTCGAATGCGTGACGTAGTCATTGAGCCATAGCCCTTATCTACATTTACCACGTTTGATAAAAGAAAAAGATTGAAAAATGAAAAATGTGAATTCATGTAAACGATCGCATACCGTTTGCTATCGAGAACTTAATTCGAAGTCTTCAAGTAATATCTCAATTTTCCCGATTCCTCCTGAAATGTGAAACCCGTAGTAAACAACCGGATGTTTCTGGAACTCGGACTTAGAACTCCCATAAGTACGTTGTACGTAACATACGGACATGCTAATCAATACGCCACTGACATCGCAAAATCAAAAGCAAAAAATTAATTCAACCAGTGAAGCGCTTTATCAGTCCCTTAATTAAACTTTAATCAAAACGACAAACATGTGAAAACGACTATTATTATAACTGTCTAGAAATTTCCTGGCACTGAGCCCCCCACTGACATTGAGAACAGCCGAATACAAAAACTAATCGTCCATAATTACTCTCCAAAAACGAAACCAAAAATGGTAAGTTTCCTCTTACTTTCATTCATTGCGATCGAATGCGCTCATTTTTTTTTTCTCATTTTTTCTCAAAAAAAGCTTACTGCCTGACTGATTCATAAATTCTCCATTCCGCCTCTTCTTTTTTCTTTCCAGTTGATGTGATGTTACCATAAATTTCTGAATTGTAATTGACACGACAACTTGCTCCGAACATTCGTATTACAGTCAGACTCTGGGAGGAAAGCTTTATTTTCACGAAACACACAACGAAACAAAATTGAGAAAATAAAATAATAACAATAAACCGTCCGTCTACCAACGAAACGTATCGACCAATTGTATTGCTTTAGAGGTCAGCAAAGAAAACTGTTTTGCACGAATTTGCCAAATTGACATTGTATAGGCGGTACGAAGGTTTTTTTTCGGGGGGATGGATAAACAGCTGGTTGCACAAGAGTGCGAAGCAAGTCCGACAGAAGCTAAAAAAAAAATTGAAAACAAAAACAGAAATAAATATAAACAAGAAGTCGAATTGCGTGGTAATTTTGATCGAAGACGTTTCTATTTTTAGATTTTGTTTCTAAAAGGGCACAAGTAATGTTGGTTTGGGGAGATTGTTTTCGAACGACACACTTCAATACACAATTTTAAAACGCAATAGCAAAAGTGTGAACAATTCTAAGTAATGAGTAGCACTTTTGATCTGATAGCACTCAAGCAATGCAAATTAACGATACGTTAAGCACATTTTAATGACTATCAATATTTTTGTATTGAAGTATTTGTTTTTTTTTTTCAAAGAACTACAGATTCAAAAAAAGAGCCTCTATGTTTTCCTCAAACACGAAAAGAAAGACACATTTTTGTTTGTCTTTTAAAAGAATCGTAAGACTTTGGAATTCAATTTAAATTCAAACAATCAACCAACCAGTTTGATATGATTTCTTGATTTTCCTGACAAATTGGTTTTGCAACAATATATGCCAAAATTATCCACATTCTAGTCACTCTGATCGAATTGATTTTTTCATTTAATATAGGTATTCCGCATGCTTCAGGTTATGAAATTCAAATCATAGATTCAGGAGTTTTGTTTACCGCGATTGTTAGACTGGTTTCACTTTTTTTCAACTTAGAAGATGACAATAATACCTAACTGTAGCGAGAACCTGTTGAATGAAATGAAGGCACACGAAAGCATATTTTTATTTCATTTGGTTTATTTTTTCGAAATTAAATTTTAATCCGGTAACAAGTGATTCAGTGTTCGAAAATGTTGATGAAAGATTATGTCAACTTGTTGTAAAATTGGTTTTGATTTCAACTGAAAAATATCTTAAGCAGCTTAAGCCAAACTAGAATCAACAGGAAACAATCATGAAATAAAGAGTAATGAGGACGTTGGTGTATGTAGCCAACATGACATGACACGAGCCACTTTTAGAGTAAGAAAAGCTCGTAGCCTAGGCTCGCAGTCGTAGGTCTTATTCGTTAGATTTAGATTTAGAGGACGGGTAGAGTTTGCTCAGCTTCGGGCACTGCGGTGTCTGAATGAAACCTATTGTGCCAGCCCATGTGAGGTTTCAGGACAGTTCTCCTGCTCCTGCTTATTCGTTAGTTCAACACGTAATATTTGAGCAGTTTTAGGGTGAAAAAAACAAGTCGTGTAATTCGGGTTGGTTCGTTTAAAACGAAACAACTGTCAATTGTGGTTGAAAAAGTAATTGCACTTTCTACTGGTTAATCTAAAAAAAGCTAATTGCAGTCGTTTAAGTTGAAAGTCTTGTGGTGTTGCCAGAATTCGAGCTATGTAATTTTAAGTTGTTACAAAACTAGAATCAAAGGGATACACACCTTTTTACAAATTGAATATCCAATTAGCTGAACTTCATTATACTAACGTTGGTGTATGCACTTAACACGAGCTGGCACGAGTCACTCGTATAGTAAAAAGGGTGGCTTAGGTCTTTTTCGTTCGTTCCTTCGTTCAACACAACCTTTTTGTGAAAGAGGGCAATATATAAAGTCGCGTGATTCGTGTTGGTTCGTTTAAAACGAAACCACTGTCAATTGTGGTTAAAATAGTTATGCGTTGGTCATTCTAAAAAGAGCTCATTGCAGTGGTTTGAGTTGGATATTTCGTGTTGTTGCCAGAATTGAAGCCAATTTTAAGCGGTTATTAATTTTGACATTTAAATGTAAAGTTAAAATAATTCTTTTTTTTTACATCACATGCTTACACAAGGTTAACATGCTCTTTAGCAGCTTTAGAGAAGTTAAGGTAGGTAGCAGAGTTATTGATAAAGATTTTATTCTAGTGTTAAAAATTTAGGAATAACTATTTCGCTTTGAATTCATCTTCAGGTGAAGACAGGTCTTGGGTTGCAAGCTAAACTGAAATATCTGTTTTCTGTGTTGAGCTCTTTTGAAAGTCATTACAGCTTGTGATTCATTTGAATGAATGGTTGGAGGTGGTGATCCAAATATCATCATTGAAGTTTTCCAACTTCAAACGCCTTTTCAAAAAGACTGCACTAAATTTTTCTCAATCAGAAAACTGTAAATTTACTTTAATGTAATTTTCTTTCCGAAAACTATATCTTCATCTTCCATCGAACAAAAAAACAAAATGTGTTTCTCCACCAACATTTTTGGCTCTGTTGGGATTCGAAGCATGAACCTCTGGGTAAACAGTCAGACATAAGAATGTCAGAACTAAATATAAAGGCCCTGTTAATACAAGCCAAAGTTTGTATTGTTTCTTTAACTGGTATAAGCCGTGATTATAAAGTCTGACCGAATGCCACCGCTAAATGCTGTTGCCAGCATGTAGAAGAACTCGGAACCAGCTCAGTGTGACCAGCATTTTATACAAAAGGGGGCAACATTTATACGATCTAACGACACATCAAGTGTGAAAAACAGCTAAAAAGTTCTTCTTTCTGCTTTATTCATTTTGCCTCATTCTTTCTGCATCTTTCTTTCTGATTTGTTCTTTCCGTTTCTTTTTGTCTGTAAAAATTTTGAAATTTTACTCTATTTGCGCAACCGTCTTCGTATCAAATCTCCTTTTATCTCACAAGATCACAAGTTCAAAAAAAATGTAAGAATATATTTTCTTAATTGCCATAACTTACTTTTATAACGTATTACACTAGTAATGTATTTTCGATTCGCTCTCTCTGCCGCCCGCCAGCCGCAGCGCCGGCCGTAGTCGATTGGCTGATCGTATTCGGTAGCTATCGTATATTTTCTTGCCGTATCAGTACGCACTATTAGCCCGATAGGTTATTGATTTAGAATGGTACAAAGAAAAGGCTTATTTAAAGAATTTTCTTTTAGAACTTGCAAGTACTAAAAATGCTTGCTTGTGACAAAACCTTATCAAAACCCCACAGAACCCCTTCATAATGGTTCTCTAAAAGGATTCTCACTCTAACCTGGAAGCTGGTTTAGAGCGTGAAAAAATGGGCATAAATTATGAATGATGAAGGAATGATTCCTCCAATGCTATTCATAGCCTTTTCTAAAAAAAAGTGCTCAAGTGAAATAGCTAGTTGCGTTTCTCCCCTTTAGTCGCAACACCCGTACAGGTTCATATTTCGGGCGCACAATTCCAATGTGGAATGCCTTGACAGACTCTCTTTTTGCCCTGCATTTTGATTCACAAAAGTTTAAAAAAAGTGCACTGATGTCTCCTATTAAATACTCTGCTGTTTTTCTAAATGCTCACTCTGTGTTTTAAGCATTGTAAGGGTATTCTTACCCCCTTAAGGTGCACGATTACTATGTAAAAAACCCAGACGTGAACATTTTTTCGTCATAATCAAAATGTATGGTATTTTTAACATTAATTCAAAATTTTAAAAGTCAAAGAGGATGTTCGCTTTCAGAACCAGGCTATTTGGATAAAACAGAGCTTTTGAAGTTTGTTTTTTCAATTGAACGTTCCTCCCTTTCAAAATATGATAGAGAAGGACCCTAGTCTCATAGTAATGCTTGTGGCATAGTAGTTGGCGTTTCTACCTGTTACGTTGGACGTCCAAAATTCGAATCCCGAAAAATTGGCAAATTCTCCTACAGTAATTTCATGCCAAGATCAGCACTTTCTCGATTAGCCTTTCAGAATCAGCAAAAAAAGGATCTTTCTTCCATTCCCTTACAAAGTGTAGTTGCGAAAAATGAGCTAGGCCAATTTGCTCCCCGCTATGTTACGCCACCCTTTTTATTAATTAATTAATTTACAACTTTAGTCTTCTACAAATATTGGCAAGCCATTTGCATTTAATGAATAATAAGTAAATACTTAAAAGAAATAAATACTCCACCGCACACAAAATCAACGAACAAAATGAATTGCCCAGCTTATTACGTTGAATTTTTATTTTGCTTAGTAATAAAAAAAAAAAAATACAGATTACTACATCGATTAAATCAAAAAGAGACAGCTGTCTCGGTTTATCACATAAATATACAAATATTCATTTCTGAGTAAACCTTTCGAAAAATTTACTGCTTTATCAGCAATATTAATAATCAAAGTTAAAAAAAGAATTGTTATGATGTGATTTCTTATCTCTAACTTTGTTTTCGAAAGGGTGTGAGATAAAATGATTTTCATTAATCAAGTGGTTCGTTATTCAATGACTGTTGTCAAAGGATATTATGTAGGCGGTAAATCACGATCATATATAAATCAATACTCTTTGAAGGTCGCAATGAAGAAGTCGGTGGTTTCTTTTGTCTGGTCATTGTACAGTTCTGTGTATCGTTTTTTGGATTAAATTCAAAATTCACTCACATTTTTCAGTGAAATGGTTTTATTTGAAACAGTCACACAATGATGAAATAACTACTAAACAATCTTTCACATATGACGGAAAAACTGGTGCAATACAGATGTTCATGTCAACACGGCATAGAAATGATCAAAAAAAAAACCTGTCATTTTAGAAGTTCTTGGATCAGGGTTGCCACAGAAACTTTCATAAAACATTTGGCTGATATTATTGGCCAGTTGCACCAGTTGTTAGTTGAGAAGTTCAAGGGTCAAATCCCAGAAACAGCAACGATAAAAAATTTTTCGACGAGCATCGCCGCCTTTCACGAGAAAATGGCATTTTTCCGGAAGAAATTTCATGTCATGAAAAGAGCTACATATATTAGTTATTAAGAATAGGCAAAAAACTGTAGGTCCCTTCCATTCCAACAAAAGAAAAGCCGTTAGGTCCCATGGCTTCCCGGTCTGTTGCACTTTATTTATTTTACAGTGCGCATAAAGTCTTATTTCATGTGGAACAAATAATTGCCACTCGTATTTTTCTACTCCGACAACTTTCGAAGGAAACTCAAAACCGAAATTAGGAAGATAGAAAATTTAGAGAAATCTTCACCACAGAAGCTCCTAAAACTGACACGAACATAGACCTTTTAAAAAGGTCGATTTGTTTTTGGCGGGAGTAAAAAACAGAGTTCGATTCAACATGAAGTTCTCTATAATTGCTAGACACAACAAACGAGTGAAAAACTTGCAGATTTTTGGATCCTTTTTGTCATGTTATGTTAAAACTTTTCCAGATTTGTAGATATTATATAATACATTACTTTCTATTAACAATTGAAGTAAAAACAAGCAAATTTAGCGTCATTTGGCAATTTAATCCCTCTAAGTGATCGAAATGTTACACTGTGCGTCGCATCGTTTTTGCATTTTTCCTTTTTTGATGACAGCTACTCGTATCTCGAATGCAATTTGAACTTCTGACGATGTAACAGACACCTCGCTAGCACTGATTACGTGTTGAGTGAGAACTTATTTAAGTCTATAGCCAGTGATATATACTTCAAGAGCTCATGGGTTTAATTCCTAGTTCAACAGGAAATGATTCCGAAAATTCTGCATTTTGTGTGAAGAAGAGATGCAATTGAAGCCTTCAATTCTTCACCTTTTTTCATATCTACTCGATTTATTCTGCGATTGAGCACATTTTTTTCTTATTCGACTGATTGTTTTATAATCATTTAAAATGTCATGTTTTTTCCCCCTTTTTTTACGTCAATGCTTATTACTTCTGTTTTCCTACCCACAGCTAAGTTAATATTGAATATTTGCACCAAATAATTTTCGTATATCATGACGAAAGTTCGATCGTTTTTTTGATTAATGGGTAACCAAAAATAAAAGTTAGCACTTGGGCTTTGAATACTGAAGGAGCCTGTTTTAAATACAGCATGTTCAAATCTTTGTGTAAGCAGCGAAAAATGACTCTATGTGGGTGTGGTTTTACTAACTTAAATATTTGTGCCAAGACATTTGTTGCCAGCTGTCAATAGTGCTGCGTATATTGGCATAAAAGAAGAAAAGATAGAAAACTTGGTGGTAGTAGTGGAAAGGAAATTGGTACATAGAAACAGAATTCCAAACTAGATTCGAAACCGAGCTGTCTTACAAAATGTGAAGTAATTCATAGGCTTTTGGTGAGGTGCATATCGCTCCAACTTTCAGTCTTAAAACGCAGACTTTGATCCTTTAGTTGCGAACAAATTTTTGATAGGTTCTGTTATGCATAATGAAACTATATACATACATACATACAATTCGTCGTCTAATCACATACGACTAAGAGTTGAACGGTTTTTGAAGCTTTTTGTACAAATTTTTTTTGAATCATAAAGAAAACTTATATTTATTCCACACTTCAATTTGAAAGAAGAAATTCAATGAATTCTGTATGGGGCTTTTACTCCAAATTGTGAAATCATTTGACATCAAAAAGGTTACATAGCTTTGAGACTGCGCTTTTTTGCAGCCTCAGCTTTCCTTTGCAGTCTTTGTATTCATCTGTCATCTTTGCGCTCTTTGGCGTGTTTTGGTTTCATTTCTGTGCATTCTTTTAATTCACCAAATTTACAGATTTCTCAAATTTCAGTACCAATTGACAGAAGTTCGAAGAGTGAAAACCAAATTTTTACCGAGGAGGTGACTACATTGAGATTGAGAAACCATTTAGTGCAAGTAAACTGTTTGCCGATTGAATTCAATGTATTCCAAATGAATTAAATTAATGTTTAAATAAAGGAAACGAATGCACGCAAATTAGTTCAAAGACTGCAAAAAAGTGCAAGAATTGCAAGATACTGCAAGAACTGCAGAAAACTACAAAGGCTGCTTGCGATCCGGAATGAATCCTTGACAATAGTTAAGTCAAATGAATCGATTGTCAAGGTCTCAAAGTGAATTTCCTGAGAGTAAAATTTTAATTGAAGTCAATAAACAATGTTCAAGGACTGAATTTACACAATTTTGATGTCTTTTACAACCCTATTTATACACGTGTATTTGTCTGCAAGAACCGTTAACCATAGTTGCACGAAAATTTGCAAAGCTCCGAGAAGTTCCGTACAGTTGTACTTCTCTTTCTGTTGGGGCAATTAGACCTAAATAAATACTGGTTCATTTTACAACCAGATAGCAACCTTCTTCTAGCTATAACTTTCCAGATGCTCGTAAAAAAGCCAAAAGACGCTGCCATAATAAGGAGCCTAAGTTGCCAGCTCTCACCATGTCTGCGCAGAGTATCTGTAACCTCGTATGAGAAAAAGCAGGTCATTTACAGAGGGAGGGCCCTGCGGTGTTCTCATCTTCTTCGCTTAGTTGGGTGTAGGTAGTCGAAGTTACGCGAAGCTGAGTGAAGTTTTACGATAACAAACGCGGTCAGTTTCCCAAAAATAAAATTTTTGTAGTTACACTAATTTAGAGACGTTTGCTCAAATAAGTAATACAAGAATGAAAAATAAATACACGCTTTTAATCGACAGTTCTTACAAGAAAGTCCATTTTCTTACGGAACTATCTAAAAAACAATCTGAAGCTCTGAAGCTTAGCAGGAGCAATTTGCTCATATCATGGTAGAGAATATTTCTCGTTAGAAGTAGCGCATTTTTGTGCATCTATTCAGTTTGTCTTGTTTGTATTATGTTCTATAACAAAGATAAGGCTTTCAAAGTGGTTTTCCCCGTTTTACCGTTGATTCAATTAGAATTTTAGAGACGTCATTGTGTCGTATTAAGTTGAATACAAAGCGGGTCATGTTATTATCCGTGGCATTCATTTGGATATATAATGTGCTCAGCAACCCAAATTTTCCGCAGAAGAAAGGCTGTTATTTTGCATAGTCTTAATTTTGTACGAAAGGAAGAACTATGCGTGGTCCAAAGTTCACGTGATCCACGTTCTTTCAACGGCGCCGGCGCTGCAAATATGAGTGTCGTAGTGGAAAACTAGACTCAACATGTTCGATGGTACTTTTGTCCTTATATGTTTTTGGAAAGAGGGGTTACCTCTAGTTCTTTTATTTATTGCATGAGCCTTCGGGAACTTTACTGTGATCAGTCAGAAGCTTTGCTTATGAAACTGATATGACAACTTATATGATCTTACGTATTATCAGAAAACACGTGCATTGAACTATTTTCAACAACTGTTTTAACATTCATGGAAAATAAAATAGCGGTACAATGATGGAACCTTGTGGTAAGCCACACTTTATTGATGGCAGAGCTGAAAATGAATGTCTTACGTTTACTGTTTGCCTTCAGAAAACAACTTTATCTACTGCTCCCTCTTTAAGATTAAAATTAAATTAAGAAAATATGATAAAGTGATTGAATAAATATCGTAAAAATTTAGGAAGGCTCTAAAATACAAACAAATTTGGTATTATAAATGAAGTATGGTTTATTTCTAAAAAACATTCACGAGAGAAATTTACCGCATAACAGGAATTCAACGCAAACTTCCATAGAATCTTCCGATTTAAACAAAAGATTTACTAACAAACAACTGGCCTATATTCACTAAGATGCAACTGCGTTTTATACACACAGGAATGTATCTACGAACCAATATGCTCTTACTGACCCAACCGAATTCCACTTACTTTACTCACAAGACTCTTTGGTATCTTGTTAAGCGTTATTCTAAAGTAAACAAAACAAATATTGTGGCGCAACAGGGCGGAAAGCCCCCACACCTAGTGTATTCTCACCACCATGCCTTATGAGGGAATGGAGGGGCCCTACAATTTTCTACTGGTTCCGAATGGGTAATCGAGAAAGCGCTTTTCATGGCAATAAATTTACTATCTCAAAGGACTTGCCAATTCTTCGCGATTATCCGTTAAAAAACATATTTTATTTCCCCTTGGGATTCAAACATCAACCCACGTAACAGGTAGACAGGCTAACCATTACGCCACGGACACCACACCCGTTTTTCTAAAATTGAAAGTAATGCCAAATTCTGAGACGACAGCTCCATATTCTTTTACAAAACTAAGTTGAATATACCGTACAGCCCGTTAATAAAACCAACAACTGACGCCAACGTCGAACGTTTAAAAAAGGTCAAGAACACCTTGCTTTAATTACTAAGCTGAGTTGAGGCTTCAGCGAATCAAAGAATGAACCTGGTTGAAGATAATGAGCTCAGTTTAGATCTTAAGGTTTTACTTCGACTTATCACTTCTTTTGTTTCGATATAAGTTTATATAACTAAAAAAACACTAGCGCTTCTTGCAAGCGTACCAGCAAAGTGTTTACCTATAAACTTTGAGATTATGGTAATCATCCTCGTTATCTCTTATTTTGGGTTGTCGTACTTAAAACGCAAATATCTAAAATCGTATAAGCGTGTGCCAAAGTTTATCTTCGCATGCAAACAAAAAGCCTAATGCCAAAACAAATTTTCTAGATGGGAAGGCAATAGAATCTTCAAATTTAAAATAGCTTCGGTTGCGTTGAAGTCATGGTTCTTGCCCTGTGATCGTCACCAAGCGTTTTTTAGAAAACCTTAACTCGTAACGAAAGTCAAACTGAGTGCTTTTTGAGCCTTGAACTCAACTCACTTTAAAGGAGGCTTTGCTGGTGCGTATTCAAGTAACTAACTGACCTATCAAAGTATGTTTCATCAAGTGACAACCAAATGTGGTAGATTTATGGTTGATCGTTTTTTTGAGAACCGAAAAACTTAGAATTCGCTTTCAAATCATGGAGTTGTAAGGCAACCCTGAGTCAGACTTGGGTAAAGGTCATCAAACACTCAACGAGCTAATTGGCCTCCCCAAACTTGTATTTTACTAAATTTTATAATTTTCCGAACACCTCCTCCATGTTTGTCTAATGGAAAACTATTCACCCGTGTACAACAACCTTGAACTTGTCCACTGCAAAACCACAGAGCAAACAGCCCTGTTAATTTAATTTTTTTTTTTTAATTTCTCAGAACTTGTTGTTGATAAACGATGTCTACTAAAAAAACAACCTAATCCAATAAGAATTGATGATACACCTGAACAAACCAAATGGTTACAATGTAAAAGCTTCTCGCTCAGTCAGCCATCACTCAACCATTCAATGTTATCTCCACCCACCACATGTGTCGTTTCAAAAATTTGGCATTATCACTGCTCAAGCACACATACACACTGTTGTCAACTCGGACACATTTTTATCACAATCAACCCAACTAATCATACTCATACCCATTAAAACCACCAAACCACTGTCCACAAAACCAGAAAATTCGATCAAATAGTTGCGACGCGACGTGATAAAAGCTTTTGTGTTTTTTTTTTGTGATTCTTTATTTCAATGTTATTCACTAAGCCATGAACTTTAACAATAAATATGAAAATATTCTTGTTATTAATTTAAACGCTACGCTAATTTTAATTATACCTACAAACAAGTGTAGGTACCCTCCATTCCCCCACTGCAGCGTTGGCATCGCGTCGTTCGAGGCGCTCTCGCGTCGTTTCCCTGTAAACTAGATGGATACTTTGTCATGCCTAACTTAGCACTTGATGACTTACAAAACAATAAACACCCAATGATCCTCTAAATGTCAACTATTTTTATAGTTTTTTTTATTATTCATCAAAAAACAGACATTTCCTGTTCGTTAAAAAATCTCTTAACCCATATTGGCAAAAAAAAAGAAATTAAAAACAAACTCACCTGCATAATGGGATACGATGTCCGTAGTTTGCCCAATTTTTCAAAAATCGTGAATCTATCGGTATCAGCGATCACAGCGGCGATGTTGGACGACGACAGAACCGGTTTTTTCGGTTGCACAATTGGCACAAAAGTGCTGTTCATCAGCACGTTTCTGGGTTCATTGCGAGGGTAATTGTTGTTGTAATGGTGGTTGTTGCTGTTATTGCTCGATCCCTTTGAGTTGCCATTTCTATTGTTCTTCTTTTGGAACTGCTTCCCTGTGAAGATGATCGGACCGACTAGACTGTAGTTCGTGAAACCGGCTGTTGTCGAACATTTAGCACATGTTATTGTGGCGGCTGGAATTGTGGCGCTAAGAGGTGCAGACGACGGTACATTCTTCTCGTCACTACTCAGAAATTCCGTTAGTTTCATTTTGCCGAATTGGTTCTTCTTGTGGCCCATGGGATCATTTTTGTGATCCTCTTCGCGGTTTTTCATGCGTGATCCACCCGAAGAAGAGTGGTATTGATTTCGCTTGTTCGATGCCTGCGAACCGGAACCCTTTGAGGCTTTCTTGTTGGAGTTATTACTACGTCTCCAAGATAGCTCCATTTGGGGAGCATTGGTGTTGTTTTTTGGAGGGTTTTTGTTTACTGTTCCTTGAGCGGTTTCCTTTGG
This sequence comes from Melanostoma mellinum, assembly GCA_914767635.1. NCBI lineage: Eukaryota > Metazoa > Arthropoda > Insecta > Diptera > Syrphidae > Melanostoma > Melanostoma mellinum. The sequence continues at coordinate 197,719,274 of OU612059.1, forward strand.
GTCAGCAGCGAACTTATTCTCAGAAGAATCCGACGACGATGGCTGCCTCTGAACTTTGGCACCTTTTTTCGGCTGCTGCTGCTGCTGTTGTTTCCCTTTCGTCGGGGGCTTATTATTATTCATCATTGCTGTAGCTAATGCGATCTTTGCCGGAAAGCTTTTATAATTCGTGAAATAATAGCACTTTGCTAATTGTTTCTGCTTGCGCGAATAATTCACACGAAAGTGATGTAATTTCGTGGGGGGGACTAAATGCGGAAAATTGAGTTTTCTCGGAGCTGTTTATTCAATTTCGTTTAACTTTCCACCTTTTTCAGAGATATAATTATAGACAGTGCAATTGTTTACAACGATTCACGCAAAAAGAGAGCACAAATATGCGAGCACTTCACCGGGTGGTCGGTCGGGTGGTGTGTAGGGTGTGGGGTGACGAAATAGAAAGACGGACGACACGACGGAAAAAAACAACAACGCGACAAAAATAGGTAATAGTCTTGTTTTCTTTTTTGTTTTATATTCGAAATGATATCAAATGTTCCTAAATGCGCAATGGACTACTATTCATCGGCAGTCAAGGTTACAGTTGTGTGAAGCTTATAGTTTGATGGGATTTACACAAAAAGTTGTAATTTCTCATGCGTGCTATCGAAAAGAAAACCAATTTTTTGATAGCAAAGATAACAAATGTTTTAGTTGAACGATCCTAACACACTTTCAACTTAATAAAAAAACTTAAAAATTCAAAACGCACAGTTAAAGAACGAAAAAGAAAAATACCGCAACACTTTAAAGCGACAAGACCTAATGCGAGACTGCTTATAATCACGCGGAAGGCTAAAGCAGCAGAACGCTAAGAACAAAAAAAAAAAACAGTATTGTAGCGGAAAAGGAAATATACCAATAACGGCGCTCTTGCAATGACGAATGCGAGTGAGAGCGTGTAAGAAAGTATAGGTACATAAATGAACAAAAAAAAAATAGTAATCGTAGAACCTTTGAGAAAAGTCAAGCCTCTCAGAAAGCAAAAGACATGCACACGACTTCGTCGAAGTTCGAACCACGATACCGTGACAAATGAGAGAGAGATTTCGATAAACCGATACAGTTTGATTGTCTGTTGATGGGTCGGGACTAAGGAAGACTGTCACTTGCGCTTTTGATTATAATCTTCGCTTTTCATAGGTCGTATTAAGTGATGAGGGGAGCTATCGACTTCGAGGGCTTATCGGATTAAATTTTCTTATTTCGATTGAAGAAATTACTACAAAAGAATAAAAATTATATGCAAACCGTTTTGGTGTGTCTAAATAGCCGAACATGTGATGACCAACTGACGACGTCTTTGAAAAGCTTACAGAAGTGTTTTTTTGCTTTTTTTTATTGTTAATTTCTTTTGGTTGTTGTGTGCTGCTGCTTCCTGCTGTTTGAAGAATAACACAACAAAAATAAACTCGCAAAAATGAGTAGACAGCGCAAGAGAAGCTTATTTGGCGAGGCAGCAACGTGGGCAGTCGAGTAAAAAGAATTTGAACGAATAAAAAAATTTCACACTAGTGAGTACAATGAATCTATCAGGCATAAGGTGGGTTGCGTGGGGCGTATGAAGTTGCACAGTTTTGGTTGAGAATGTCTCCTTATGTCGTGCAACCATACTAAATTATCAAGAGATTTTTGTGATGAGGACAGATTTTAAAAATAGAAGGCTGAACCAATTGGGGAATTTTACTTGCTACAGGATTTGCTTGATGAATTTGGCCAAGTTATATCTAAAGCGCGAAAAACTAGAAGCTCATTTGATCATTCAACAACAAGGAGATATGTGATAGAAACATTGAGATCATGACGTCGAAGCCGCGGCGAATGTCACACCTCACACGTCACGTTACGCTTGTTGCGTTTCATGCTTGTCATGCTTCATGTATGGCGAACATGGCACCTGTGGTCAATTATAAAATTTGTCACGTGGCGCATTTTGTTTAGTTTCTGATGAGTGCCACAAGCCGCAACTTATGTGTTACGTGATGTTGTTAACGACAGGGTCAAACTGTGATGAGGGCGCCAGTCAAAATTTCGGTTTTCAAAATAATGCATGGTTAAAATGCTGTTAGAGAAAATAGTTGTAGGTATTTTAAAATGTGGTCATTTATATATTGAAAAGAAGAGGCTATAACTATGATGAGACCAATTGCCGTTGAATTGTTCTACCAGGGTAGCAAACCTCCCTTTTTTGTAGTGCAGTTGATGGAAACATGGCGGTCGTTACTTCTTTAAGAACCTCAAAAGTGGCATCCAGATGTAACTGAAAAACTATGAGTTCGAAACCTCCAGCGTATTCACAAATCACTCTACCATTGTCGGGTAATGATTGACTAGCCTACCTGTTGCATAATGCGAGTTCGAGATTCGAGTCAAAGAAACATCAAGAGTTTGACAAGTATTCTGAGAGTAAATTGACTGCAATAAAAAACGTTTTCTCACTGAGTCCATCGGAATCGTTAAAAGTTTGGTAAGTTTTCTTTATTCCTGTCTTGTTGATGGTTGATAAAATTTTTGCTAAGCTTCCGAATCTCCATGCTCTGTCAAAAAACCACCCCTTTTTCATTGATTTATCCAAAAATGATAGGTAGATATCTTCACCAAACGAATGGCCACCAGTACAGCCATTCGTATCAGAGCCATCTCCCAATGAACCAGTAATAACATTGGTCGCGCTACTATCCAGAATCTGTTTACATCACTTGTCACTCCGAATACGCCATTGGTTTTTGAAAACAAGTGCCAAGTCTCAATCCTACCGAAAACTATCTGGGAGGATGAAGAATTCTTGAGAAATGATTCAATTCATTTATATACATACAGGTGGCTCAACTCAAAACCGCAGCGGGGTGCACTCAGGCAGACTTTACGTAAGTCTCTCATTCCGCCTTCCAAGCCTCTGTAGCGTGTTCCAAGCGGAAATTCTGGCGATCAAAGGGGTTTTATCGTGGCTAAAAGGAAAACGTGTTATCCTCAATGAGTATCCGTTTCTTCTCAGATAGTCAAGCAGCCCTCATATAAAGGCGATATTTCTACGAACTCGCGTAACCGCCCTCAACTGTCGCCTATCTTCCAGGGAGATGGCCGAATAGTTCAATATTCATCTTATTTGGGTGCCGGGGTATTAGAGATATCCTAAGTAGGTAACTGCAAAGCCAATGAAGTCATCAGAAAAGGAACCGTTTACCGATCTCAAACAGTAAGTTGAACATAAGTATACCAATCGCAACACTCATGTTAAAGCAAGAGGCAATGGATAGAACAAATAACAGGGTGAGGAATACCACTACGTTTGTGGCAAAAAAACTGATATGGCCAATGCTAGATCTAAAACGCAGAAAAAATTTGTTTTCAATAACCAGATTGCACATTAGCTCCGCCATCAACGTCATTTCCAGATATTTGTGACAGTTCGTTTTAAGTGAAGATCAACTAAAGAGTGATTTTTTAGACATTTGATTTTCAAGAATAAACAAAAACGTCGCATATAATTTAGTGTTATGGTAAAGAATCTAGCTTTATTATAAAGAAACTTGTCTTTATTTTAAAAAAAAAGATTTTGGGGAAGAGGCCGGCACGGCTGGTTCGATTGAATTCCAGCCGAGAGGCATAATATTCAACCACTTATTCCACAGAAAATAGACCGGCAGTGCTAAATCGCTCGATTTTGGAGTTAAGCTCGAAATCATGTAAACATCGACGTCAACAGCCATTTTCTTTCGAGACAATCTACCGAAAGTGCGTGATTGTATGTTTTTAATTCTTCAATGATGAAATGGCAAACCAAGGTAAACAGAGCTGAATCAAGTGACGACTGGCAAAAAGACCAATTTTAAAAAAGTATTGCCTGGTTGAAAACCACAAGTTTAAATAAAACACCCTCTGTTAAGAAAATTTATGAGGGCCTTCAAAGAAAATCTGATTATCCGCCTAAAGAATGATGTTGTTTAGAAACAGCTTGCAGGTGACGACATCATTTCATCGATCGACCAGACGGAAGCAATTGTGGTCAACCAACCGCAATTACAACCGACCGGCCGTCTACGGTCTACCGTAATTGCGACCATTACAACAGTTTCCCAGTTTCCGACTGTAGATGTAGCTAGTCAACCACAATTGTAGCTAGCCGACAATTTCGAGTTCATTAAAGGGAACTCCGCTTGAAGTATTATATACTTGGAAAAAGTCGATCAGAACTTCTTATCGACCGGCAACTATAAACTACAGTTGACCTTTTGCGTCCTTCCAAGCAAAAAAGTTAATAAACAAAATTTTCAACTTGTTTCGAAATTCGAAAACATTGCGTTTAACCTAAGCAGTACCAACTCCGCTACGGGGTGTAGGTATGTCAAAGTTAGCAACTCAAACAAAAAGTTCCAATCGATTTCTGGAAGTTATGGGAATGGGACCTGGTACACAATCTGACCGCTGATGTATGCCTGTAAAATACCGGTGAGCAGCCGTCTACTGTCACTGTATCGCCGGCAGTACCGGCAAGTAGTGGTGGGCGTACGTGATTAAATACAGGACTGCTCTCACTTTATTCAGTATGTGAAATTGTAGATACATACATGCAAGTACAACGTTTTAAACTAGCTTAGGTACTCCATTTCCGAATTAAAGTGCAATGGATGAATTGATTGAGAATGATGTCCTTATTTTGTGCGATAAAACTTAGGAATCATTTAAAGCCTGGAATCGTACCAGGGATGGAGAAGAGTTTGCTGGTCTCTGAAAAATAATTTTTAGGTTTTGGAGGATAAGGAAAAAAAACTGCATTTTGGTAAGTGGTTTACTGTAACTGATTGTTATACCGGTAAAAATCCGGTGAGTGTGCTAACACCCTGCAACCGATAAAATGTCGGACAATTTTATAGTGGCCGTCCGAAATCGGTGTGTGTACTAGCCAGAGAAGAAACACTTTGAACAATGTAATTTTTTTTTCTAAACTGATTGCTTTGCAAGTAGTTTTCAGTTAGTAAAACACACACTTTTTTACCTAAAAAAGCAGTCAAGGCATTCAAATGTGGCTGAGACCAAAAATAAAGGGCATTCCATTTACACTGTTTTCAAGTATGATGTGACTAAAGAAATAAGAGAAAATACATATTTACTTACATTTCTTTCCGGCAGTGTGTTAATAAGCAGGATTTTGTCGTTCCAACACAAATGAAATACGAAGTTAAACTGCCAGCCGGCTGTTCCAAGGTTCCAACGCACTCTCTATCAATTTAAATTTTCCTTACAATAAGCCACTATTTAAATTTTAAATACGAGTATAGAACATATTTTCATTTGACGGACACGGACACGGAATCACTGAAGCTACCAAACGAACCCTTTGCACACCAAAATTCCACCAAAAAAGTTAAATTAATGAAACCACACTTCACCAAAAAGAACTATGCACTAGAAATATTACACTAAAACTAATTTTTGACCGGTAGGTTCCTATTACTTTATAGGATTTTCTATACTTTTAGCAGTGCAAGTAAAAAAGAAATAATTTACTCTAATTGTTTCAAAATTAATAAAACACAAAAAACACTGCGAATTTGTGAAGGAATTACTGACAATTGTAGTAAAACAGAAAGGCTGCGTTCGCGCACACGGCGTTTGCAAGTGTCAAATGAAAAATATTGAAGGTAAAGTTAGGCTCATACCACAAGGAGTGTATGAGATTGAATGTGTTTATACGAGTTGAAAATCGTATGAGATTATCAATTCCATTTTTGATGGTGAAACAGGTTGTTTGATAGATAGTTTGTTTTTGTATTCACTTGTATTTAATGTTTTGACATTTCTTGCGGCTGCGTCTCTGCAGCCATTGTGTTAACGCAGTTAAGCATCATTTGGAGTCGTTAAATGCGTTCAATCGTGTTCAATCGAAAGAAGCAGGACACAAAATGTCTACAAAGAAATATTTGATTCAATCGCCCTTAAGGGATCACTCTTTCTATTGACCTTCTAAATTTCTTCAATTCTTTTTTAATTTAAATTTAAGGAACTGATTTTCACAAAGGGCTCTAATTTTATTTCTATTTGATGGGTAGGTATAGCTCAAATTGCACGAGGAGACCATTAAAGCAGCTTAATTTTCCCAACCTGCAATAATTGGTAACATACTTTTACAGCGAACCATCCACATATACATATAGCAGTTATAAAAGCTGAGGAAACTGTCATCTGCGTGTATTTTTCCACCATTTTGTTATTTCATTGTTATGTTTCGTATAAAAGATGTTAAAAAAGATGTTATAAAACGCCTACCCTACAATCATATGCCATATTATGTAAGTGGAAAGTACATTAGAAAAAAGTGGTTATAATAAAACTCAAATTGAAGGCAAATATTTTATTGATTCAAATAAAATGGTTTCTTTGATTTAAGGATCTCCCAAACCAAAGTGTTTTTGCAGTTGCGGCATCAACCTACACCAAACTGACGAAGTACTCTCACATGCCGCTGTGTAAATTAATTTTGACAACTGCAAATGGCGCTGCCGCTGTCACATTCCTACTTTCTGTTCAGAATTCACAACAAGTGGATACACAGCGTCACAGAGTACATAATACAGAGATTTAACTCGTACACCATTTGTATTAAACACTCTAATACTCAAATAAGAGTAAGCTAATAAATTGAATTTCTTTTCTTTTGCAGATTTCATTTTGATGGCAGAAATGTTTCTTGCCTTTACCTTACTTTATCTTATAGTTTTGAAATCTGAAAATAAAGTGGTGTTTGTAAAGTCAGTTTGAAGACAGAGATGCCGTTGTGTGTGTGTGGTTTGCCCTCTTGTTTTATCTCCTCTGTGTGCACAGCGCTATTTTCATCATTTTTCATTTGACTTTTGGAAAAGCCGTTTTAGTGAACGCAGCCTTTCCATTTTCAGTAACTTCATCACAAATTCGTTGCGTAATTTTTTGGTTTCATTATTTTTCAAAAAATTAGAGTAAATTTTTTTTTTTCACTTGCGCTTACAAAAATATACTAAATCTTATAACGTTATAGATGTTGGACAATCCTTACCCGAGCGTTTTAACGAAATATTTCTGATGCCCAGTTCTGTTTTTCGCGGCGCGGTTATTCTTTCAACTTGGATTGTGGTACTAATTGGGCAAAGTGTTTGTTTGGTAGATTGAGTGATTCCGTGTCCGTCAAGTGAAAATTTTTCGATATTTTAGAATTAAACGGTGGCTTTCGGTATTGTATAGAAAACTAAATTGAATGGAAAACAAGCACTGCGTCTGGATATGTAAGTGTCCTTTATTTTCATTATAATCAACCATAATCTCGCGTTTATTTTATTCCAAAAAAAAAATTGCAGTGTCGGCTGCTGAGAGCAGATGTTTTAAAAATTATTGCCTGAAGACATTTTTTGGGGTGGTACTTTGAAGCTTTTTGCTCTGAAAAAGAAATTTTTTTCCTCAGGGGAACTGGTGGAGTAAAACGATGTTATTATGTTTTCCTATTAAGTACGAAGGAAAGCATAAGAAATCAAAATCCATGCAGTACTTTATTTTAAAATAAGAATTCCATTTTCAATTAAGCACTGAAAATTTATTAGTCAGTCAATTTTACAGGTTTCTTACTAACGTTGGTTAGCGCACGTTATTCTATCTGCATTCAACGGAGGCATACCATCTTCTTGACCTATCAAATCGTTCATTGAAGACCTCACTGTGGACTTACTGACGAGGTTCAGGTCCGAGATTCTTGCAAGTTCATCGGCGATCTCATTTCCATTTATGCAATGAGGGCCTGGAACCCAAACAAGACTCAAGAAATGAAGTCTTCCGACCGCATTCAGGGAGGTCTTGGATCACTTTCAAAGTAGTTAGAGGTTTAAGTAGAGCCTTAAGCAAATACTAATACTTCCCATCAAGCCATTTTCGTAGCGTAGCTTATATAGCCATTTAAATTATACATACGGCTCTGCTTGGAAGACGGACGATTATGTGCCTAAAGACGCATCAGCCTAGCAGCGATTTCCAGGCTTAGGTTATGCCACATTAATGCTAAAAAACTAATGTTTTGAAAGCATTCATTGAAATAGCAACGACACGTTTACGGGTACCTTTATTCTAAGTACGAAAAAAAAGCAAAATCACCACGAGATAGTCTCGTAAACTTAAAGCTTCAGTGATTTGACTTACTTATTCAATGTGAAAGCTTGTCGGTGAGTGTTTTATTTTTCTTTTGGTTCGAAATTCTGAGATTTTTTTTTTGTTTTTGTGGCAAAAATAGTTATTTTTTGTTGTCTCATTTAGTTCAAAGCTTCGTTCTTTCCGTTGAGCTTAAAGCTTTTATCATTGAGTGCGAGAGAGAAATTGCGACTGATCATCATTTTCCGTTTGCCGGCCGGCTGATTTCATTTTTTTATCATTTACCACAGAAAGCAGAAAGAGAAGATTATTTTCAATTCAGTTGAAGTTGGAGAGATAGGGCAACTGTTTGAGGGAGTTCCCTTCCCCAGACAAACTGACGTGTTTACTCATTGGGATTTTTTATTTTCATATCGATGAAGAGATGGGAACGGTGGAGTGATTTTACTGTACCTTCAATTATTACATGATCGATGGCAAGGAAGCTTTATCGTATACAATGACCGAATTAAGAAAAAGACTCAAAGGTCCATTAAAAATATTTTTTGTGTCAACATGGAGAGCCTCAATTTAAATAAGTAAAATGGTTCAACATTCACGATCAATGTTTTCCTTGATATACTTTGTATGTGTGTATGCATTTATGTATTTCAAAGATACCTACGCTCAGATGATCTGTTAGACAACTCCGAAAAAAAGTCTGTCTTCTATTCCACGACTTTAGGTATACTTACCAATTATTGTATTTTTCTTACTATCTTTCTCTGAGTGTAGCCAAAAAAGCAAAAACTTGATAGAATTTGATTAATAGATTAAAATGCCGATTCGTACACAATGTAGACCGATACTTTAATGGATTTTTGTAAAACACATTTCTAGTTGCCATGTCACTGGTGTAATTCATTGAAAATAATGTTTTCTTTGTAAATTTAGCTACTTTATAGTAGGTATTTAATGAAAGCAGCATTCACTGAAAATGACATTTAAATCACAGATGAGCGACAGACATCGCCAATTTATAAATAGATGCGAGGCAAATTGAACGACTCATTCTTTGGCTACCACAACAAATTTTTGTTAAGTTTTTCTTTCGAAAATTTCTTGAAAATTATTTTAAATTGAAATCAAACCAAAGATCTAAATTCAATGGGTCTTGCACTTATTGTGTTCTGTGGTTACCAATTTTTGAACAAAAACAAACAAATAAATTTTACTTTATGTGACTCTTCTGCAAGACCACCTAGGTGAAAAGAATTGATTTCAAAACATGGTTGTTGACAAAAGTTCAAACTCTGGTTCAAAGTTAAGCAGTTTCGGGCAGAAATTAAAAAAAAATTCTAAATCACCAAAGATTACAATTTTGACTCATTATGACTTGGGCTGGATGTATGGTTGTTGTGTAATTGAGCGTACTCTCCAAATACGGAAGCCATATCTATCGATAAGTTTATTTGCAGGTATTCCATTTGTTTTGGAAGGACTTTTTGGTTTTGGTTTGTTTTTGTCATGATCACCGTTTCCTCGTGTAAGTAAATTTGATATGTTGATGTGGAGGTAGTATTAGATCGTATACAAGGGGACCTGCTATATAAATATATGAAAATTCACTTCCCTACTTACTTGCAAGTTGCAAACACATCGTAGGTATCGGTCACTCTAAAACTAATAGCAGCGACCGAAATATACGAAAATGAAAATTTTCATCACACATACCTACTTAAAGCCAGTTGCTCAGTCACAACTTTTGCATTTATAATATTAATGAGGACCGGTTCCCGTAGGAATATTCGAATGAAATATAGCCTATGTCCTTTTTCGGGTTCTAGATCATCTCTGTATAAAATTTCATTTAAATCGGTTCTGTAGCTTAGGCGAGAGATGGAAACATAGAAAGACGAACAGACAGACCTACTTTCGCACTTATTATATTAGTAAGAACTTCCGTTCCCGTAGGAATAATGAGATGAATTAAAGTTTATAATACTCAGGAATAGTGTAGCAATCCAAAGGTGGAAGAATTTTTGAAATCGGTGCTGTAGTTATTAAACTCCCGCACCTATACGTTTCCGTTCACGTAGGAATTTAGAGATAAAATGTATAGCTTATGTCCTTCTTCAGGTTCTAGAATATCTCTACAAAATTTCATTTAAATCAGTTCAGCAGTTTGGGCGGGAGGCGGTAACATAAAAAGGCGGACAGACAGAGTTACTTTCACATTTGTAATATTTGTTAGGATGTTAGGACTGTTTTTAGCAATGTATTTATACAAATCAATACAGAGTAAGAGAAAACATAAAAATATTAAAAATAAATTGTTCGGTCATATTTAATATATTTTTTCAAAACTGTATAAACAGCACAAAACCTATGTGACTTTACTTTTCTTGCACATCCCAGTACAGTGATTATTGTAAGTTGTATTGTAACTTCTCTTTCCTTCCGTTTTGATAGTTTCTTCATTTTTACAGAAGGCAGCCGAGTCTTTTTAGTCACGTTATAATGGAGGCTGATCCTTGTTCCAAAACTTTTCTTAAGTTCTTTCGTTTTGATAGGTTATGACCTACGACATGAGACAATGCGGATGAATTGGCAATGGCCAAGAATTTTGACATTTTGTTAAAATGCGTCTAAAGAAGTGACGAATGTCGATGTGAATTTGTCTTTAAGTTAATTGAACAAAATTGGTGGTATCTCCTTCCTTTCGAAATAGTTGAAGTTACACAAGAACTAAAAAAGGGACATTTTAACTACAATGTACATATCTGCATTAATGAATCAGGTTTTGAATTGAAGATCCTCCGACCCATAATATTTGATGTATTTCGTTTCTGTATACTCGTACTTACACAGTAATAAAATCTCGTTACGACAAAAACTATTAAACACCTACCTAGTGTGGAGAAAAGGAATATTCGCAATATTTGCATTCATATCAATCGATGAATGGATGAATTGATGAAAATTGTCTTATGCTGCACTAGATGAATAACAAACAAAAATGAGCATGGCGAAAACTACAGTGAAAATCTTTTGTTTGATTATAAGAAAATTACAACTCCCGTTTCCCGTATCAAATTAAGGGGATCTCCTCATCAGTCAGATTCAAAAAACCGATTTTTTTTTTTTTCGTTAGAATTATTATTTGAGAATATTCTCGCAAAGCTTCAGAGCCCATCTTAAACTTGTTTAGAAGTTATAGTTCCGAAAAGAGGCTCGCATGGGGCAAGCGTGAGCCAGGCCGCGCGCCCTCCCGTGCTCCGCGCAGGTTTCTTTCCTTTTGTGTTCGTGGAAACCTTGCACCAGGCAAAGAACGGCTTTTTTTAGGAATCAGATGGATTGCTGTACGAACTGGGTATATCTGACTAACATCTCATTCCTGCAAGTTCCCTTTTATTCGATTTTTTTCCTTCTAAATACTTTAAAGCCCATTTTCTGAACACCATGTTTTTTTAAAATTACGTGCACGATTAAAAATAAACTATGAAAGCCATGTATAAAAGTAAGACATTGTTTTTTAGATAATGTAATTGTGCACAGACTAAACTAAAAAAAAAAAAAAAAAATTCACTTTTTACAACGTTATTAACGCACTTACTGCTAAAAAAGAGTCGAAAAATCAAGTACTTTATTGAAAAACGCCTAAAATATTTAAATTTCAACTTTCAATCACCATAATAGTTCAAACTGTGCAGAAAAGCCTCCTCAATAACGTAGTACTTCAATTTTTGGTTTCAGAAAAAAATTACGGGCTGAATCTTTCACGGAGTTTGAGTTGTCCGTGGCGAGCAGCTCGCGCAAGATTGCTTATAAATCCGCCATTTTTATTCATTTTGACATTTGGAAAACTTTGTTTTGTTGAATAAATATATGTTAAAAAATACACAAAAGATGATTTGTTTCTCTTGTTGTTTTGATGTTCAAAAAAAAAAAACCTAAAAAACCACCTTTTTGAGAAGCCACTGATGAGGAGGCCCCCTTAATAGTCAAACTGTTAGGTTTTGTACTCTTACGATCCGTTTTTTAATCATTTTGATTTTCTTCTTCTTCTACAGCTTTGTTTATTTGTAGTCAACGGACCTAAGGATTCATTAGATTCGGCTAGGTCGCCGCAAGCAGCAGTACCTCAATCGGATCTCAAGAATCCATTTAGCTCCCCAGATAACAGAGGATGAAGAAGTAGAGGAGAGGGGTGGCAGAGGATTGAATTTGAGACTGGGTTATTGGGGTTGGGAGCCCCCAGCCCCCACTGGACCATTTAGAGATGAATTGAAATGTGCTCTTTTGTGGGAGGTTAAAAATGTTGCCCAGGTTGTCGAAGAACTATACTCCGAGAGCTTTTTTCTTAGCATGGGCCAAGAGGAAGTGGAATGTTCCCTCCTCTGCCTCTTCGTCTTGGCATCCCCTAAATATGTCTGATGTGCTAATGCTCATTCTCATCATGTGGGTACCCAATGAGTTGTGACCCGTGTTTGAGCCAAGGGTACGTTAACTAACGTATATTCTGATTAAAGATGTGTGTTGGCAATATCAACTGAATCGCACTTCTGCACTCCGCAAGTTTCCCACCACTGACCTCGTCATTTACTCTACTCTTCTTCGATGATTGATGCCATCATCACAAGTTTGTTTGATACTGATCGTATAGGTTCTAGATATTTGAATGCGGGCTTAAGATGGGTGAGTCCACCTCTAGATGGGTCCAACGTCAAGATGTTCCAACCTTAAATTCTTATCTTCATCATTACTCCTTTGTAAATAGAGGGTCAGCCTTAATGACAGATCGAATGACAATCCTCTAATGAATCGCGATGTATGGATTACCTTTTTTTTGTAGTTTACTAAATAAAAACTTTCTACTTTAAAAATAGACCGAAATAATGCCGCTCGATCAAGAAATGTCGATACTGACGATAAATTCGGTAAAATATTCAATTTAAATTGGTTCAGTAGTTAAAACGTGAGAAGCAATAGTTAGAGCCTCTACTAAAAGTCCCTGACAAATGACACAAGACCAGGGCTCCAAAATTTCTTCTGCACTTTTTCAAAAACTGTAACCAGAAATTAAAGAATAAGGCCTAATGTATTGGTCTTTATCAGAAGGCCCATTACATCAATTTCGGACTACATATGTCAAATTGGAGGTGTAATACATGCCCTCTTAGTTAGTGCTTAGTAACTAAATTGTCTTGCTAATGCTAAATTCGTATTCTGAAATTTTTACGACGGCCCTTACCGATTAACAGATTAACTTCAAACGTTGAAGAACAGTTGATCTCCTGAACAGTTATGCATCACATTTTTTTGAGAAAACGAGAAATTGTTTGTTTTGCTTTCTTAGAAGCTTGCGAATTTCGCAGAGCTATTCAGGTTTCAGTTTTGTTCAAAAATCTTTGAACAGAAAACTGAAGATATTAGAAAGTTGGAAACATCGCCAGGAAGTGAGAATGTTTCAAGCATAAAAGACATTTGCGTAAAAATCGTTGGAGCCTTTTTGTTGTATTTTAATTTTTGTATTCTTTCAACAACATCTTTTCACATTCTTGCTATTTTCCAAACTCATCTTCCTTAACACCAAGTTAGCATTGCGGTAACACTTCAAAAAAAATGTCAAATCGAACCAAATTCGGAAACTGAACTTATCGTTAGTTATAATATGGAAAGAGAAATATTTTCGCATCATTTCTTTCAGAAATGTTTTTTCCACGGGTATCACCCTTCGCGAGGAATTGGAAAGTCCTTCGGTTGGCAGTTCGGAACGAGCAGAAAATTGTAGGCCTCTTCCATTCCCTCACAAGGCATGGTTGTGAGAAATGCCCAATGGTTCTTCGCTCGCCACCCTATTTATTTATTTATTTCAACACTTTCAAAAAGTTCTCCTTAACAATGATTTTCAATTCAAGGGCAAAAAACACGAAAATTCAAATTCATTGATACAAAGAAAGAGAAACGAAATCAAAATCAGCAATTGATATCACTTAATTATGAGTATATTCTGCAACAACAACAAGTTTAGATATTCAGAATTTGCTATGAAAATAAGCTTCTAATAATAAATTTTTTATATCTGTAACTTCAACTTCTTCCAATAATGCCTGGAACATAAGAAACTGCTGCATATGTTATTCCAAGTAAAGTTGTAAGACTCCCAAGTGCAACAAATGTTTTGCGAAGAGCCTAAAAAGTATGGAGTTTAGTAGTTGAAGATAATACAGTCGTTATACATACCTCATCCTGCCATTTTCTGTTGTCAATGCAACTCTTATAAGGCATGTTGGTAAACGATACACTGTTGTAGAGCGGCACCCAAAAGCTTGGGAATAACTTGTAGAGTACATCATCGAACACCTTGCGACATCGGAAAGAGAAACGTTTGGTCAAGTCTCTCATCTGCAATCAAGCAAATTTTATTTTTCAAGAAATGTTGCATTGGATTAAAAATCATAATGTAGACGGACTGACTCACCACTATGTAATTGTACATTGCCAAGTCACAAATTGCATGCGCATCGCGCCATCTAGTTTCTGTAAATTGTTTCAAAGCCTCGTCGAGGGCAATATTTGGCTGTTCTAAAATTGAAAAGAGTAGAGTGCAGTCTTCGAAGCCAGCATTCATTCCTTGTCCATAATACGGCACCATTGCGTGAGCAGCATCGCCGATAAGAAGAGCTTTCGCATCGTGATAAGGATAGCACTGAAATTTGTCGATTAAAAACTTTTCTTCGATGTACGAATATATTTTGGGAATACCTTTATCGACAGCAGGTGTTGTGGCTTTGATTTAAAGAAGTCCTTGATAAGCTTTTCCTTTCCAATCAAAGGAAGAGCATCGCAGTAATTTGTTTCGAAGAAGTTTATCAACGCGTCAGCGTCTGTGATGCTACTGAAGACTGTAAATGGCATTGACAGTGTCACTGTAAACGATTTGTCTTGATTTGGCAGTGCAATCATCATATATGATCCTCTTGGCCAAATATGAAGATAGTTCTCTGGCATTTGGAACTGAAAGCAAATGTTTAACAGGCAAATCTCTTCGTAAGAAGACAATCGACTTACTTTTCCGTCCTTGGCAGGTATACAAAGCTCAAGATAGCCATGCTCAATGTATTCTTGTGTGTAGTTGAAGCCGGGGGTTTTGATCATTTGACTACGTACAGCACTGAAGGCGCCATCACAGCCAATTATCAAATCTGCATTTGCATCAATAGCGTCAGTATCCGAATAGTCTCTAAAAAAGTCAATTTAATTATGCTTTTTGATAAACTGTGAAAGTGAAATATGCCACTCCTCAAGCCAGGAAAGTCTTAAATTCCTAGATTGGCAATCAATTAAACCTTACCTTTTAAACTGCATTGTTCCTTCGGATAAATTTGCTCCCACCAACTTGTGCTTGAAGTGAAGACGAATGTTTTCATATTGTTCTCCAGCATTCAAAAGAACTTCATTCAAGTATTTCCTTCCAACCGAATATAAACACTGCAAGCAGAAAGTCCATCAAATCTTTCAATTCAATATTTTCATAATGAAACTACTAACCTGGTGATTGCAGGAATCGTAGATGACAACTGTTGTGTTTCCTTTAAGATCGTGCAGCATTCGACCCCTCATGGGTATTGCGGTTTCTAAGACTTCTTTTTCCAACCCAACTGCTGCCAATGCCTTTCTACCTCTGTGGGACAGTGCCAAGTTTATGCTACGCCCCTGGGTAATCTCAGATCCCCGCATATCTAAAAGAAATAAGAAAATGATTAATATGAATTAAGAACAAATGAATAAAAGTAATTTACCTTCGCGATATTCATATAAATCGACATCATGACCTTTCTTTGCCAAGTTCAGTGCAGCTAGTGATCCTACCTAAAAATATAAATAAGGAAGTTAGTAAGATTAAATGCTAAAAAGACGTGAGTGTCGAGTAGGATCCTTGGCACATTTTTGTCGAAAAAGGATATCATTGAAAAAACATTAAAAAATAGTTTCAATGTACCATGTATCCCCTACGTATTTAGGTGGTACTACAGTTGGTTGATTTTGTATCAGAGTATTAGTCGCACTATTATGAGTAGAAAGCTCACAACTCACATATGTACAATGTACATAGAACATAGTTCAGTTAAATCGTCGTTTAAAGTGGAATGGTCTGTCATTTTTTTGTGGTTCTGAGCACAAGTTTGAATATGAAAGAAATAAATTCACTGCAAATGCAATAAATCGTCAAAAAAGATAAAATTTTCGTGTTGAGGCTTACAACTCAAAGAGAGAAGAGTGCATTGAAACTTAATTTTACATAAATGGCGAATAGAACATTACCTGCAGTTTTTTTCGGTAGAGATTTGTAAAACGTTTGGTTGTCTTCCTTATAATGTAAATAGAATTACGTAAAATGTTTTAAATAAAATTGCACCTTTTTTTGAAAAACCGACTTTTTCGTCAATGGATTATACGATTTTGACAAAATTTTATGTTCATGAAGTTAAAAGAAGATTGCATTTCAACATTTACAAAAAGACTTATTTCTAAAATTTTTATTAATTTATTTTAAAAAATTTTAGTTATATGAATATTTTAAAACAATTTCTTTGACGCTTTAAAGTATTTATTAAAACGTTTCTAACAAAATCTCAAGACTCGTTTACCTAATCTTTAAAAAAAAAATTGGTTAAGCGATTTTGATTAAGTGAATACTAAAACATTATGGACATGTTCAAGAGCTTAAAAGATAAAAGAGATTTTGATGTTGTACTCAGAACACAATTGAAACGTTGTTTCCAGCTTCTGTTTTGACGAAAAGTCTTCTAATGATAACACCACTATACACAATTCGAACTAAACTGTCATTCTCTGTGGTGTGGATGCATTGGCTTCTCGACAATAACGTGCGGGGCTTCTGAACACAAAGCAACGTTTACAAATGGGGTGGGGGCTTTATTTTGGCTAAAACTTTTTTTCATAAAGCAAACTGTTTGTGATACACATCACTCAGCATGAGAATAGGTTTTGAATATTTTCCAATATTTTTAAAGCTGGAAATTACTTATTTCACTCCGCGGGGGTATGATACTGTCTTTCTGATGAGTGCGAGAGTGTCAGTACAAAAATAACTTATGATTTAAAAATAGAAACCAGTAGATGTCACGAATGTAAACTGATGTTCTATACCAGTGTTCACTATGGGACGAAACGAGGTTGAGCGTCTCATAAATCTGTAACTTTTTTGTTTCTTTATCGAATTAAGTAAAATTTGAAACATATCATCTTGAATATATAGCTAATATAAATTTTTATAGTTTTTTGAGATTCGCCAATGTCATGAGTATAAAAAAAATGTTCAAAATTATAAAATTTAATTTTTACATTGAAATTTTTAACAAGAGAAGATATTAATGTAAAAAAAGCCTTTTATTTATTTTCTAGGCAGTATCAATATTAATTAAGCGAAAAACTTTGACCTGGTAGGGTTGCCACAGTTTCCTTTTGATTTTTTTTTGGTTAAAAAATTTTTTTTTGGTAAAATGTAAATTCTTTGGCCTTTGCACCCAGGGTTATATATAAATATCCTAACTTGTGTTCTAAAAGTCATTTTCATCTTCTTTTTTATTTTATTTCCATGAACCAACAATTTTCCACTAGAAAATTTAATATACATGTAGTAGGATGTCCCAGATTTTTGAGGGTTTCTCAACTGTTGCTTTAGTTCTATTTCATGTAAAACACGTAGTTATTTCTAAAAAAAAATTCAGTTTGAGAGTGTTTAAGTTAAGCTAGGTAACCATCGACCGACAAATGAACAAAAATATTTTTCGCAACGAAGTCGACACGGATTGCCGTCATCGTAGCAAAGTGAAATTTGGTTCACAAGGAGAGCAGAGTTTTTTATGAAATGAGAGGGTTTTCGTTTCCATATCTTAGTTTGTATGTTCAGTATCAGACGCGTAGAGAGTACGCGACAAAGGTATCACAGAAGTATCTGTAACTGAACATACAAACTACGATATTTAAATGAATAACCTCTCCTTTCCTAAGAAAGTCCCTATTGCAACATACTTTTCCACTACCAAAGAAATTTTTGCAATTTTTCGAATCGTAAAGCTTTTAGAAGGTTGAGGAAGCACTAATATCTAACTCTTTGTTTCTAAAAGCAATTTAGCTACATCTAACAACTCTTACACTTCATATGTCCTGGTTTTTCCTAGACTTAAAATCAAAGCTGATCGTGAACATTTTTCAGAGCTTTTTCTCGGTGGATGACTAATTTCTGTCTTATTACCTTGTTAAAACAAGTCAGTTTGTATGGTTATCTTAAGCATATTCATATGGGGTTGAAAGGAGGCTATTATTATAGGAAAGTGATACTTCAATTTATTTATTAAATATTATTTCGCTTTTGTTTTGGAGCAACCATGTTAAAAAAAACTGTGATGAAATTTAGTAATAATTATATCACTTGTATAACTTGAATGGTGTAAGGAGAGAATCATTTCTTATGATTTTTTTAAACCAATATTCATTTTTAACTACTTAGGTAGTAAGCATGAGCAGAGTTTCAATATTTTCTATCATTGTAATGAAAATTAAAGAGCAACAAATTCAAAATCATAATGAAAAAAATTCCCTTTTTACACATTTTTGCTTATAAAAAAAAGGGCGGACGTATGCAGACGAGGTTATTTTTGATTCTGAATTTACAATAAAAAGCAAATTCAAAAAAATCGGTCCCGAGGTGGAGGTAACAAAGAAAACCTTAATTGAAAAAATCACAAAGCACTTAAAAGGTTCTTTTTCTTTTTTTTTCTTTAAATTAACTGTTGAACTAAATCTAAATGAAAACAACTGTTTAACAAAGAAAAAAAAAACGACCTCTCCAAAAATATATAATATCAAATACTTATATTCAGGAAGCTACAAAGTATTTCACTTCAAACTTTGTACTCTTTAAAGGGAAATTATAATCAAATTAATGTGACAGGTTTGATCAGCAATTTAAGTACCAAAAATAAAAAAAAAACAGTTACTGTTTCGAAAAGAGCTGGTTTTCTAGTTTAAGGCCTCATCTTTAGATTTTTCGAATTGTAAAATTTTTCAAAACCATTTATGAGACGCTAAAGCTCATTTCGTCCCATAGTGCGCCGCCGTAAACAGAGTTCTGGGGCGCCTTGGTAATAGCAAGAAAAATGTACATTAACAATTAAACCATCAGCTTAAAGATAATTTAACATACATCACAACTGCGCTGTGTACCTTAGTCTTAAAATAACGGGATTGTATGGCAGACAATCTATGATAGAAGGTACTTATTTTCCTCGAACACGGTTCTAACGATTTTGAATAAAATTTACGTTAACGATGTCTGTCTTATGAAATTAAATTTTTTTCATCAATTTAAATTTATTTGCAGGATTACCGCCTTTTTAATTTGTATATGACCCTTTATAAATCGTAATAAGTGCAGATAACTTAAGCCTTGTAAAAAACCAGCTCTACAGAATAATACAAAAGTATGAAGATTCAGTACGTTATGATTTCTAAGCATGAGCTCGTAACTCTGAGAGTAGAATATTATTTTCACAGCTTAAGACTAATCTGCTAGAGATGAACTATTTTCGGGACGTGTATACAGTTACAGAGAAATATCCCTCATTTTCATATTAGGATTTTAAATGGAAGCCCATTCAATGGAATTGTTGATCCACTATATGCAATCTCAAGGCTAAAGAAGACTCTTTTCACTTTTCACCAACGCCTGATATATGTACTTCGCAAAAAGACACGGTCCATGAAAGAGACAATTGAAATCTTGAACGGATTCAACTGGAAAAACCTACACAATTATCTATCGGAACTGCTTACCGAGCTGACGGCAATGCAATAGCTCTACATTCATTTTTAAAGTCATCGTTAAATAATAAATCGAACTTACTTACCACAAATTTTTTTAAGTCAAAAAACGGTGCCCTCCATAATACGGTTTTTTTGAAACCGACTTTCTAGTTGATGGCCAACACGATTTTGACGAAATTCCATGTTTTAGAAGTCCTAGGTTTTTATGAAAGATTGCATATCAATATGTGAATTTTTCGAATTTTTCAAATCGGTATCTTAAATCTTTATCAAACATTTTGTCAATACATCTCTGATGGTAGATTCTTAAGACTGGTAAGCTTGATTTTTAAGAAAACATAAATAAATGAATAGGGTGGCGCAACAGAGCGAGGCTTAACGCATTTCTCACAACCATGCCTTGTTAGGGAATGACGGAGACTTACAATTTTATGCCGGTTCCGAACGGCTAATTGTGAAAGCGCTTTTCACGGCAGTGGATCTACCAATGGAGGACTTGCCAATTCCTCGCGAAATGCGATACCCGGGGAAAAAAATGTTTGCCTCTGCTGGGATTCGAACCTCGAACCTCTGGGTTAGCAGGTAGACATGCTCACCATCACGCCACGGGTACCACAAGAAGAACGCAAAAAAAGAAATAAAAAAAAACTCTTTTTGAAAAACCTGCTCTAGCTATTTTGATTACATTTACTTTAATATGGATGTAGATGTGCAAGATGGTGTTATTTAATTTTCGCTTAGAACCTTTTCTAAAGTTTATTTAGCTTAACTTTTATTATATTATGTGATTTTATTCAATTTGTTTGATTTTGTATATTGTATATATGTATTTGGTATATTTATTGCCAATTTGATTTTCAAGCATTGCTGCTGATACTAACGATTAGTTCATTAATTAGCATGTTGCAAATAATGCTTACTACGCATAAGCCAAGGTTATCATGGGTTAAATAGACCGGAAGCTTACAAGCTTTGGCTAAGCCGCACCTACTTATTATCTGTATATATTTATATGACTTTTTGTTACCATTTATTTAGCATTGCTTGCCAAAACTGACTGCTAATCTCATAAATATAGGAAAACCTTTGTCAAAGCCTGAAAATGTAGATGGAACTCAATAGTAATTTAGAAAAATATTGGTTTTAAATTGAATTCCTACCTAATCAAACTATAAAAATATTGGTAAAGGATACAGGGGCTAGATTTCGCAAGAGTGAATTTTTATTGTGTACACGAAGAATTGTCCACCCTCTCTAATTTGGATTCCTCAAGGGTGAAGGTGAGTTTTTTAACAACAGAAAACGTGTATACTATCCTTAAAATTTTCCTTCGGTGTTCGTCTCTAAGGCGAAATAAATTTATTACCACAATCGTTGGGGATTTCAATCAGTATAGCGACTTATTGATGTGTGCTGACTATGCAACAGAAACATACCCATACTACGAGTTCTTTCAGTTGGGAGCCCCTCGGAGAATATGTGAGAGCACTGATAGAGCTGACAATATGTTCGTTCTCAACAATTGGTTGAATGTAGGTAAAGTATTTTTCCCGAAATCATTCTTCTCCGTAAAGGCAAAAATTCATAATCAATGCTTTTCCCATAAGTTGTTGAGTGCTGAAGACAAATCAAAATGGCTCTTTTACATCAAATTACTGACATATTTGTTTTCAATCTAGAACTTTCAGGAATGACTTATCTGATCGAAATTTCTTTTCCCTACCTAGGCTTCGAAATAATGAACGACCTTTCCGTGCCCATGGCTCCCATACATTGCCAGAAGACTGACAGTCCCTTAGTTGTTTTCGACTCGACGTTTGACTTTGTCTGAGAAGTAAATGTTGACGTCTTTAAGTGTTATAATTGGTCAATTTTCTACGTCTTGTAATCGACGGAAAAACGGTTTCCAACACCCTGACTGAGACTGGATTCCACCGAAAGAACAATGATGGTATCCGCATGTGCTTAAGTGTGAAGGTTAGATCCATGGCACATTTAATGTATAGAGTCAATTAGCATGCACCACAGAAGAGAAGATAGAACGCCTACATATGGTCACAAGGATCGCCTCAACGATCACATTTCTATTCATTAACAATGCTTTAATCCACAAGGCTAGTGATTCGTCCACATAATGTTTTTTGGCAGCCATCAAAGTAAGCATTGTCAAAAGCACCCTCTATGTCGAAACTGCATTCAATCCTGCTGACAATATTTTAGAGTGCGGTCTCACGAGATTTTTCGCGTTGGCTAACGTTGGCTAAAAGGCAATAGCTTTGAGTTTGGCTAATACTTCTTTTACCCAAAATACACTTCAAACACGGAAAATAATATCATTGCGAAGAACAGACGGGAAAGTCCTCCTGTCAATCGCTGTTAGGTAAGTTAATCCTTTACAAAACCAATTGAACACTAAAAAGAAAAGCCTTTGGATGGAAAAAAAGCTTGAGTCTCAAACTTTACTGTGCACTTGCTGGAGTGGGTCGGTAGATTTCATTGAACAAACCACATAATTTTAACACAAGTTTTTTCAACACCATTTCGCCTTTTATTCCCTTTACTAAACTGAATTGATTCTGTGATGACGATACCCTGATGCCTTAACGTTAACAGGTAAACACATATAAAATTGTTTCACTAAAAATTTGATTTGTGACAAACTCACCAATCCAGCGCCAATAACTGCAACCTTCATGGGACGTGCATTCGTTCCATTGGAATCTATTTTTGGAATTCTTTGTGCCATTTTTGATGCCTTATATCACTTTACTCTAATTTTGATTTAAATCAAATTGAGTTTTCCTGTAAAATCTGTCAGTTATTTATTCTAAATTGTTACACTCAATTATAAACCGGACTATTTCACTTGCAAACCGTACAACGACTGGAAAACGAATACGAACAGTCGATAGACAAAGCTTTGGCAAAAAGAAGCCCTAAATGAGTAGGAATATCACTTTCAGTCACCACAATTATAAGAAAATGATACAAACGAATCACTGAGTTTACTGATTGCCCGTTGCAGTAGTGTGATTACGATGGGTAAAGTCTGTGAAAGATGAAAAGCCGTATTAAGATAACAGCTAAAGGGAGATTAAGCTACAATAAAGTAGCACACTTTTTGGTTTGTTTACAATTATTGTGATGATGGTTTTGAGACCGAGAGTGGAGGGGGAGGACTTTCAATCAGTTTACACAGAACTAAGACCTACTAGGGTGAGCAAGTAAGCAATTGTGTTGTCAATGGCCTTAAAAAACATACACAGTGAGTGACAAGTAAGTGAACAAATATACTAGATTTTCAAGCATCGGAATTTCATGGACCTACTTGAGAATAAAACAATTATTCTATTGTAGGATTGTAAAGCATGACAGTTGTCTGATTAGCATTATCTCTGGCCCCAAGGCCTTGATATTGAGGTTCACGCTTGTTTTACTTGTCTAGTAGAATTTTATGTTTATATCTGATAACGGCTTTGATTCATGATGTTTGGTCATGATCATTTGTAGACAAAAATCGTAAATCGCTTAGAAAAAAAAACAAAGATGCACTTCTGAATTTTACCTTGTTTTGCCATGAAGTGTATGTTTTTGATTATGTCTTATTTTATGGCTATAAAGTCCGCAACTATGATTTATTCGGTGGGGACATTGAACTGTTATAGAGACTGGCTCTACAGGACATGTATTGGTTTGGAGAAAAAAACTTGGATTTTATAAAGTCTAACGTCAATATGACACAGATAACTGAAGGTAGTGGTGTTCGACTTTTCGTCATTTCCTCGCTTAGAACTGTGACACTGACTCAATTGTCATTCCTCTAAATACTCGTACAGTACACTTCTGTATGTTGTAAAGAGGTTTTTTAATGGTTTAGTTTTTGAACTGGCAGCACTTTTTCTATATTGATTGTCGATTTGACAACTGCCGGTGCTCCATTTTACTATTTCAAAATGAGAGGACTAACTTCAGACCAGACGCTTTCAAATTCTTATTGCCATTATACAATCTTAGTTGTTCGAAAAGATAGTCGAAAATTGGATTTCACTATCACTCTTAATTCTAAACATCCCGAAATCGTTTTGAAGAACTAAAGAAATAAGAAAATCTTTTATTTAAAACTAATGCCATGATAATGAAACTTATTTTCATGTGTTTTTTATTTTATTTTAAACATTGTGTACGTACCTGTCAAAAAAAAAACAGTCATCAGTTGCCATACATTTGCGTTCACGTCTTTTACAAATTCAGAATGGTTAGAAACGCCTTCGAAATTTCTAAATCAAGGGGTTTTGAATACCCTTATAATGCTAAACACAGTGCGAGCATTTAAGAAAATAGGAGAGGATTTATTATTAGACACCGATGCACATTTAATTTTTGTGAGTCTTAATGAGGGGGAAAAACCGAGTCAGTTATAGCATTCGACATTCGGGTGGTGCGACTTAAATATGAGTCTCTACACTTTACTGTACGTCCGAAGCTGAAGTCGAGGTAAAACTGATGATCATTCCTAGCGAGGCGGGTGTTGCAGCTAAATTGTTTCAGGGGAGGAATGCAAATTTCTATTCCACTGGAGCACTGTTTGTAGAAAAAGCGATAAAAGTGACTGAGACAGGTAAGGTTGTTGGGATATGTTAGTGTGAATCATGGGTTGGAAAAAAAAAATGAGATTTACTACTCCCAGTTTGTTGAACCGCTCCACTTTACATCAATTGGTTAAAGCCGCTCTGATTTTGCATTCGTCTTGTAACTCCCATGCGAAGCCATCTTTGTGTGAGAGAGAGAGGTTTTTGTCTTTTTTGAAAAAAACATCTGTTCACTGTCTTTTTACAAAAAAGTTGATTTTAGTTTTCATTACAAAAATTTGCACAACAAGCATAAC
Organism: Melanostoma mellinum; assembly: GCA_914767635.1. Lineage (NCBI taxonomy): Eukaryota > Metazoa > Arthropoda > Insecta > Diptera > Syrphidae > Melanostoma > Melanostoma mellinum. The sequence continues at coordinate 197,744,139 of OU612059.1, forward strand.
TTTGTGTTTATGAAAATGTTTGTAAAATCACATATTTTTCCCTCTTTTTCAAGACGAGTCGAAGATTCCACTTAAAAATTGTTCCTAGAGCGTTTGCTCATAAATATTTTCATAAGTATGAGCACCAACATACGACTTAGAAGTGTAAAATCATAACACATATCAGCACAACAAACACTTGAGAGATGAAAATAAACTTTTTTCACATGAAACTGCGTTTGTTGTTCAATTGGTGCGCTTAATTTCACAAATTGATGAAATACAATATCTCTTAAGAATCTTACGGAAAGAAAATGGCCTACTATTGTTATCAAGAGCATGTCTTCTTCTTTTTGAACTCTTTATAGAAAGATTAATTCGAAATAATCACTAATGAGTATGGGTTGGTTACTAGTATATAAGAAAGTCTTCTTATTCAACTGGAAACAAACTCAACGAGCATATCATGCCATGATGTAACGTACAGATTGTACGAGAGAGCTGACAGTAATTTTTACCGTGTTCCGTCGGAATATAGTAAGAAGTACCTAGTGGAAAGAGTTTTTTGATGAAAAGTTTTGTGTGTTATGATTAGCCAAATAATGAAAAGAGGTATGGTAATATTGTGTTTTCGAATTTCGTAATCTCCACCTTTTTGTTCAGTACCAAACTTGCTGAGCCCTTGACTTTACTCAATGATGTGGTGTGTAAACTAGAGGTAAAACAAGTTAAAAGTTATTAACGATATTTGGAATCGAGAGGAATAGGATGCTCTAGTGGAACACTTTGCAGTGTTATGAGAATTCGTATTTCGGCAAAGATAGAGCTTTTTGTAGATTGCAACAGCTATCAGATCGAATGGACAGATCCCGTAAAGACTTCATTACCACATGCCTCTGAGATCATGAACTCACAATCAGTCAAAATTATTGCCAGAATAAACTGTATAGGGAGTCTAAAAGTCACTTAACATTTTTTGATAAAATAGTTCAAGGGTCGTCTCATTAGTATTACTTTACGGCTGCTTGACGCTATTAAGCATGATTGAAATTATTATCAGTTATCAAAATCTTATGCAAATTTGCCAATTAAAGCAAAATTTTTTATACAATTTGTCAATTATTGTCCTGTTGTACTTTCTAAAAAAAAAAGCTCAATGAAACTACTTCATATGCACTCTAAATAAATTGTTGTGACCAAGTGGCACTATCTCAGACGATTTTTAAAATAGAAAGTACAAAGTAGCAATTTTAAATAAAATTTATTTTCCTTTTTTTACAAAGCTGTTCTTAAAAAGGTTAAAGGTAGAGAGTTAAAAATCTCAAAAACTGGGACCCAATTACAACACATGATCAAGTAATACGTGACTGAATTATGTGAGTTTGGTATAGATAGATAGATAGTTGATTTTTATTGATTTAAGATTCAATTAACAGTTATTTCATAATTAGGTATACAAAAATCATATAAGCATGGCATTTGCCGTCTGCCAGATTGACAACTAAGTAAATTAAATAACTGTAATACACTACCACATATAAATTTGATTTCCAACAAAAAGCAAATAACATGTATCACAATTCAGAAGTCTTCGTTGAATATTCTTGATCTGTTTTTTAACGCAATTTTTGCAATAATTATAAAGTTTGGAAACATCCATCTCATTCAGCAAACTAATAACTTGATCCTCTGCTAAATTGCAAATAGTACACTCTATTGGTAGATCAGTCCTATGCGGTATGAAGTTTAAGTTGAGTAATTCGCTCCTACAAGGAGAAAACCAAAGGACAGCAATTCATTTCGTATATGCAAAGTCAGCTGTGTAATACCATCGACGCAGTTTCAAATGCAATCACGGCACAAAATATGTGGGATCGCCTACAACGAACCTGCTTAGAGAGAGCCAAATCACTGTTAGGAGTCTCAAAAGGACACCACCAATAAGCTAAAGAAACCTGGTGGTGGGATGATGAAGCTAAAGCAGTGATTAGAAAGAAGAAAGCAGCTTTCCAAGCTTGGTCGAAGTGCCCCTCAAGAAATACAAATGAAAAAGCGCGTTTCAAAATGGAATACAAGAGCTGCAGAAAAGAAGCGAAGAAAAAGTGCGCCCAACTTCAAGCAAAAAGCACGGAGGGCCTGTATCGAGAGCTGGAAGAGATTTCTGCCCCAGCTGCTGAAGCAAATCAGGCAATCCAAGAGCTAAGACAAAGCAACTTGAATAAGGGAGCAACCATTTTCAAAATAGCCGCTCAGAGAAGGAGAAATGCGCAGGAGATTTGTTCGCCGAAGTTCATCAATGATGCTCAAGGAGTGCTACTTGTGGATGACGACAAAATTCTTCACAGGTGGCGACAGTATTGTGATGATCTTTTGAATGAACAGTTTCCTCGGCGCCACTTTCCAACAGCTGCACCTAACTTTACGGAAGTATCCGCCGTCACAGTCGAAGAAGTTAGGGAGGCAGTTAAGAACTCCAAAAAAGACGAGGTACCATATGAGTTTTGGAAAAATATGGGAGACATCGGGTTAAGATGGCTCACGATTCTCATCTCCAAACTTATAAGAGGTGACAGTTTGCCTAATCAATGGAGGGAAAGTTTTCTTCTTCCAATGTACAAGGGAAAGGGAGATACCAGAAGCTGTGACAACTATCGTTCGATCAAGTTGATGTCCCACACAATGAAGATCGTTGAGCGGGTTTTGGATAGCCGACTGCGGAAAATAATAAGGCTGTCTGATGACCAATGCAGGTTTGTCGCGGGTAAGTCAACTACGGACGCAATCCAAAGCATAAGGATCATTATGGAAAAACACCGAGATTCCTAAGAGGATTTGCATATTGTGTTGGTTGACTTCGAAAAGGCATTCGATCGACAACCACGAGATCTGATATGGGTGGCCCTCAGACACCGAGGAGTTCCTGCAGCCTATGTGCGAATAATTATGGACATGTACGAAGGAGCAGTTACAAAAGTGAGATGCCCAGCTGGAGTCACTGAAGAATTCCGAATAACAGTGGGTGTACATCAGGGAAGTGTCTTGAGTCCACTGCTCTTTATTGCTGTTCTGGATTATTTGCTCGAAGGAAAAGTAACGGACAATAAAGTACAACAATTATTCTTTGCTGACGATGGAGCCATCATAAGCGAGGATCCTACATCCCTGCAACGAGCACTTGACGTTTGGATTGATGTTCTGGAACCAAATGGGTACCGTATTAGCGCCAAAAAGACTGAATACCTGTGCTGCCCTTTTTCTGATCCAGACAAGCCTATTCCAGACATTTATTTGAATGGAGATGTGCTTCCCAAGTGTGAAAAGTTTAAATATCTGGGATCTATGATCAATAGTGAAGCAACTTGTGATGACGACAACAATCATCGAGTAAGCGTAAGGTGGATGAAGTGGCGAGAAAACTCCGCTATCTTCTGTGATCGAAAAATGCCCCCTAAGTTGAAGGGAAGACTCTACACAGCAGTTGTCCGTCCAGCTCTGACATACGGTTCACAATGTTGGACAATGTACAAAAAGTATGAGAGCAAATTGACGGCAGCCGAAATGAAGATGCTTCGGATGACAGCAGGAGTAACAAAGCTTGATCGAATTAGAAGTACTAAGATCCGTGGAAGCATTCATGTCAAAAGTACCATCTTGGACAAAATTCAGCACGACCGGCTCAGTTGGTATTGTCATGTTCAAAGGAGAGATCCGCAGAACCCCGTCAAAAAGGCAATATCGTACAACGTTTCAAAAAATTCGCGACGAAAAAGAAAAGGCAGGCCAAAACACTCCTGGTACAAGCAAATGCAAAAACAGCAGCATTTGGTTGGCCTCAGACATGGAACAATCCAAAACCGGGAGGCTTGCCGACGCTTTCTGAGGTCAACGCGTACCCCACAGGCGGATCACTAGTGTGAAGCGGAAAAGTGGGAGAGTTGTGATCGCTTCAAGATCACTACTCGTTCGTAACGCCGGAAATGAAAAAGAAGAAGAATTCGCTCCGTAACTTGACCATAGTTACAATAACGTTTACATTGTTCTCATCATGGAAGTAATTTCTTTCTGCGAGATTATGGTTAAGCCTACTGTAGGTTGTTCTGAACAAGGACCCGTCTGCTTCAGCTGCATATTCTTTTCTGCACTTCTCGTGTGTTTGGTATATCTTTTCACTTTATCGAGCACTTTAGTAACACAATTTGACATTCTTTCATGAGCATTTCGATGAATTTAAAATGAATAGATTGGCAGTTGACTGATAGTGTGTATTTTAAAGCGAATTTTGAAACAAATATGAAACTCACTCACTCGGTCACTGATGGGGTAATTCAACCCTTGGATTATGAAACTATTTCAACTTTCCAATAAAAGTTTAATTTGAAGTTTATAGACAATTTTCTTCGTTCCTGAGATTTTTTGGAAAAAACAAATAAAGGTGGGTTTTGCACCGTACTACGGATGCCAAATAGGAATTATAATAGAGGATAATCACCCTCGTGCTGAATTTTTTGGCTACAAAATATGTCACTGTTGAAAAAATTATTGACAAGCTCTGAATATCTGTTGCAAATCATTTGTTACGAAGATGTTTCTTGTAATTTATATTTGGCTATCGTTGTCCGAAATTGTTACTACGGGAATGTGATGGAGAAGAGTAACAATTCCAAGTCTGAAAATGATTTTTTAGGAACATTTAAAAAATTTTTTTTATTCAACCAAGATCATAGAATTTGCTTACTTGATTTAAAAAATATTTGCTATTCAAAAGAAGCTCAGTAATAATCGGTACCGTTTAATGAAGGGTTTCTAACAACTAAAACCTATGGCAAACCAGAATCAATCTATGAAAGGATACATGGGTTATTGTCGTTTCTTACTAACCAGTACATGCTTCTGTACTTCAAGTTTAACTCATCTATTTTGTTTTTGATGTACTCTTTCCAATTAAGCTTTGCATCCAATATTTCGTTTGGATGCTAAGGCATTTGGCACTACTCTTGATTTTTCTACAAAAATTTTGAACTTTTTTGTGTTTTTGCTCGTAATGGATTTATATTATATATCGATCTCCTTTAATATACCACTTTTGCGTCCCATCACTAACTTTATCGCCTGCAGTTTTCAAAATTTCGATAGCATTGGAGTCCACTGGAATATCCCTTGTATACAACAGATAGAGAGTTGGCCCTAGGAGGTTTCCTTATGGTACCCCGGATTGAATTTCAGTATTTCGTTGTACGGCTTAAGAGGATTCTATGCAGTTTGTGCTTAAGAACCAAGTGACAAATCATATCAACGACTTGGCTATCATGTACGCATATAGCCGAGCAGGAAGACGAGAAAAGTCTGTTTCAGAATTACAATGTTTTTTCGGGATTTTGGCTTTTCGGAGAAATGTTTTTTCGGGGTTGTTTCCGTCTCCCATTTTGCGTTTCATATCGTTTTTATGGAAAAACTTTGTGTTTTCGGGACTATGGATTAACGGGATTTTAGGATTTTGGGATTTTGGCTTTTGGGAGACAGTTTTTCAGGGTAGTGACCCTAACTCGTTACTTCCATTGGTGGCTTTCTTTGTTCGCGTGTAACAATGACTTCTGCGATTTTGTTAAAAAATAAAAATCCTACTTTTAAAAAGACTGGTGCATGTTACAAGAAGGGTTCGTGGTTTGAGTCCCAAAAAGCATCACAAAATTGCTTTCTACGGATATTGCTTCTCGCGAGGAACTGGAAAGTCCATCGAAAGTTAGTATTATTTCCATAGCTTTGTTGCACGACCATATTTAATTTATTTTTAATTTATTTTATATTTGAATAAATTTTCAGCGTTTATTTGTGTTATCAGTTACAACTACAAATGAGGTTTCTACGTAAAATTTTTTTTTTTTTCAAATATTTTCCATTTTCCATAATAAATGTGTAGCTGGCAACACTATATCTTAAAAAAAAGAGTGCGTGCTGGGGAAAAGGCTTCAAAATAAAATAAAAAGGCCTAAAGATTTCGGTACTGTGCTTGGCAAGCAATCGCAAGTACCTATACGTGTAACACAGTTTACAAGTTTTTCTTTGTGGCAGGGACTGTAACACAAAACTACAAGTACTTGTGATACAAGTGAATTATGAAAGTGTAAGAAATCGTTATAGCACAAAAATGCAAGTTTGATTTATCTTCTACAAGTAAAACGGACACTATCCTACAAGTAGCTCATAACTTGTAGCTTTGTGTTACAGATCCCAGATAGCATTATTGCAATCAAACTGACTTTTCACAGTGCTATTAAAAGATTCTGGAACTATTATTACTCGGGTGAAAAATATCAGAATTTGATTACACATTTTGATCTTATATAGACAGTTTATTATTCAATTAACCAATACTTTACTTTAGTGCAGCGGTAGCTTCTTCTTAAGTATAAAAGAATTGTATAAAATAAATTTTATCTACAGACCATAATTTTTATTGATTCTTGAAAAAACTTATGATTGTTTTCCCTATTCAGCTTCGATAAAAGATGTCATCCAATTGTCCTCTTTTTAGCTCTGATCCTCCATGACCGTATAACGTTCTCAAAAGCGAACAATTGATGCAAAATCTTAAGTAAAATCGAGTTATGGGAATGTTTTACACCCCCTCACAGCTGTGAGAGCAAAACAAACACTAGGAAGGATCTCAAACAATAAACATTCAACCGGAGCATCAAGATTATTGCACTACTTCTTAGCTTTATGGCAGCCTCTGTCTGCTTGTGCATACTTTTGGTCTATTTATAAAAAGAAAATCCCAACGGAAAATCATTATCGAAATGTAGCATCAACAAGTTGGTGGTACGTACGTATGTGAAGATGCAATTTCGTCTTTATACAAGTGTGTGTCTATGGCCACACGAGAAAGAGAAAAATTGAAAATTGAGGAGAACTCAACAATCGACTCAAAACCGATCGGCTAAAAGACTTTTCTCCACTTCAACCAGCAACGCACCACAAACCACGCCGCCGAAAAGACAAAACTTTTTTTTTTGCTGTTCTAATATACACACGACCGAGACCGACAAGACGAAGCAAAGGAGCATAGAGTTTATTTTAAAACTATAAACGAAAAAACCATAAGGAAAAGTAAAATACAATGAAAAAAAATTCTTTTCCCCAAGAAAAATTTGAAAACGGTCAGTTGCGAGCGGACCTCTGAAAAAAGCGGAACTTTTGTCAACCAGTCCGCGGAAAACGTTCATTTTGACACTTTTAACTTTTTTTTAATTTAGTTGCTGATTTTTTCATTTTAGTTTTTTTTTTCTTCGTTTTTGTTCGTTTTCGGTATTTATTTATTTTTTTTTCTGTTTCGTTGAAAGTTTCTCACTCACGTTCGCTCGGTTTTTCTACTTAAGTTCAACTTTTTTTTCTCTTCTGAAATTTTTTAAAAACCAACCAAAAAATACAAATTTTTTTAAAACGATATGACATTTTCGCGAATAAAAGTGATAACTATATTAGTGTGCTCGTTTTTGGCACTTAGTTTTCCCGGATATGTAAACTGTGCAAACAAAAAAGGATCACAGGGTGGTGGCTCTGCTCCACCACCGCCGCCACTTCCTCTTGAACCAGAAGCCGTAATCGAGGAGGTTAATGCGAAGCAATTGGATAAGCTCTTAGCCGAAAAGGATTACGTAGCTGTATTCTGGTGTAAGTGTGTGTGTTCTTCTATGCTGAGATGATGATAAAAAAGGACTCGAACGAAAGTGAACGAGGAATGAATAATTTCATCAAAAAAGTGAGAGTGTATTGGAAATAGTCTCTTTATACGATTTGAATTGGTGAATGTGAATTGGGCTTCAAACATAAATAGCGAAAAGAATCACTCGTGTGTATCTGTGCGGTTATTCTGGTGTTTTTGCCTACGCTTTTATGACAGAACAGAGAACACTTCTTCTTTTTGTAGTCATAGTGCACTCGGAATTAAATTTACACAGCCCACGCCAGCCATAGTGAGAGTGACCCAGGATTTTGAAGACGTGAAGACTTTTGTGCCCAAATACTGCACCAAAATGGACATTATTAATTAGCGTTTCCGTTCTACTGGTGCACTGCTACGTAATCCATTTCCTCTCAAACTATTATATAACGTAAAATCTTTTGGGTGCTGTCAATTTTTGGCAAATACACGTTTCCCACTATTCAAACATACGTAAACGTATGTTCGTTCACACAACACAGTCCCCCGACCCGACATTTTTCTGACAATTTTATTACTTTTTTTTAAATTTTGTTGGAAGGGGGAGGAGTGCGGTTGTTTGAAATATCTTCTTTTTTCTCCTCACTTCTTCTAGTCTCTCTTGTGTTCTGAATTTTACAATTTCAATGTACAACTTTATTCTAGAAATAGAATTTCCTTGCTCTAGGCAGCTGAATTAAGTTGATTTTTTGATTTTAGCCCGCGCTAACCGCGCTGCCGTTAAGAATTTCAAATAATAAAAAAAAAATATATGTACATGTATAAATGTGTGTATAAAATCATCGTTCCGCTTTAAATCTTCAAAATATTTTGCTATTCTTCAGAGCAGGTTTCTTTTTCTTCTTCAAAAAATTCTCATAACGATTTTTCACCACATGCATGCATATCACTGTACTCGTGTGTATCTATGTACGTTTTTCCATGACTTCAATAAAAAAAAAAAACAGAAAATTTCAATAATATTCTTCATGGTCATAGATATCAGATACTCTTCTTCGTTTGCTATTACAAAAAATAAAATTATTCGAACAAGAAAGATTCTTGTCCAAAAATAAGTTTCAATGGTGACAGAAAAACAAAAATTATTTTTGGAAGGTGAATACAACAAAAGATGAAGAAATAATAGAGCAAAAAATAAATAAACGATTTTACGCGATTTTAAATGAGCTAATGACCAGCAAAGATATTCCTGTCTGCTTTCAAAATGTTGGATAAACAAATCTAAATTTCAATACAATTTTCCTGGTGAAATACTTTGCTAAATGTTTTCCAAAAAAATGCTATTTTGACACCTGCAATGCAGTTTCAATGCCAGATGGAACAGGCAGTGTGTCTAAAATAAGGTTGCAGTTGTGTTTTGTTTGACAGGCAGCTTACTTTACGTTGAACTTGAGTATGTTTTTCTGTTTTTGAGAATGGATTTTTTAACTATTGATGAGCATTAGTAAAAATGTTGTTGAATGGAGGGAACTTCAGTTTTTTTTTTATTGAGAAAGAGATTTGAAAGGCCCTCACACTCAAAGCTTAAAAATTGCCTACCTTTAAGATAGCCGAGTCGAGTAAAAAATATCTGTCTGGTTTTTAATATCGACTACCTGAACTGTCATGTTAGTCAAATGGCAATTCAGTCAAGATCTCCATCCAGCAGGTTCAAATTGAATCTAAGGCATATCTCCCCGAAAAGCGTAAACAAACCCCACATTGCTCAGGACGGAGTAAGACGATTGTGTTTAGTATTTCAAAAAGTTTTTTATTATCAAACATTCTCATATAAAACGTATTCTTCTGGCATTTGGTGAACTATATACTACCTTTTGCAAGTAACGTTAGATGGTTTCCAGTCTGATATTAACAATTTTGAATACTGGTGTACCTCAAGGTTGGAATTAATCTCCGATTCTCTTATTATTATAAATGACTCTTTGTCTTATTGCAATTATAAACTTGACAATATGAACTGAAACTCGGGTTTAATCGGCATTTGCTAATGATAAAAAGAATAGAAAACCGACCACCAAAATTCTTCACTTCGTGTTACCACCTAATCGTTGTTAGTCTGTGTGTCGAAATTGTGACACATGATACAGAAAGTCGCTTTTCACCGACTTCTTTTAGTCACAACAGTTTAAAACTCCCAGTTAAGACTCTCTCTTAATTGAGTTGAAAAAAAAACTTCAACACCAAATTTCACCTTTTCGTTTCTAAAATTACATCCCATTTCCACTGGAACTTTTGCGTAGACATTTTTTCATTTAATCCTGGCCTTGAAAAAATTCATTACTTGTCAATAAAACTCAACGGCCACTGTTGCCATCGTCCATGAATGGTAACTGTATCAATGAAACTGGAAAATGAACTGTAGTCTGTTTGTTCAAAACGAGGCTAATGACAAACTGTGGCTTGGCATTCATTGAGGTGGAGGCGTAGGTACTCTTTAAGAGTACATAATCCCAAAAAATTCTTGAAATCCTGAAGTTATTTTCTGCATCTACAGATCTAAGGTCCAATAAACATTTTCATTTATTTATATTAAAACAAACGAGGATTTTTTAGAGGAAAGCGTCGTATGTTTATTTCTTTACAAGGAGGATTGATGGCCATTAATATTTTAAAGCAATTTTAGGCAAATGGCTGCTACAGCTGCGCTTGGAATTCTTTTATGGAATTTTTCATTAATAGTCCGCATATTTGTGGAGGATTGTCCTCGATAGCTTCACGAACTTCACATTTGGATTGTCTTATCCACTGTAGCCTTGACCATATCTTTTACGTAGCACGACAAAAAAAGTCTAGAGGTGAAGAATTAAAAGATCTCAGTAAGCGATTGTGATAGCTTCTTTGAGGCCTTTCACGCAAGGCCTTACAAAATCATTAAAAAGCGTTCGATAACGCAATCCTCGCCGTATCAGTTGGTCCAGCCTCATTTTCATACAAGCTAAGTAAAATCCCGCCAAGCCAAAAACTGAAAGGAGAGGATTTTTCAAATTTCAACATAAATTCTTGGGTTTTCCAAGCTTCAAATGCAACATACCTTTTTTTATAAAGTAACCTCGCTGTGAAAATGGGCGCCATCACTCGAGACACGCCGCGAACTCGTTGGTAGTCGGTAGGCGTGAATTCTTTCGCAAACTAAACCAGGAGGATTGATTTTAAGCACGTTACAAGCAAGGAATCTTCACGAAATCTCAAGCAAGTGATAGAAATAAAATTTGTACTGATTTTAAAATACATAGGCTTCTATTTTTATATCTAAAATTGGACAAATTGTGAAATAATGCATTTTTCGACCTCAAAAATCTTTCTTGTGTTTGTTTTGATCAAAATATTCAAAGTCGAAGGTCATTAACGACGAGTAATTAACAATGGTGTGAAAGATATGTCAAAACTAACGAATGTTCGTTGATTTGTTGGTTATTGGACGTGCTAAAGTGAATAGTCCTCAAGTCCTTGAGCTTTAGTTGGTATAATTTCGTTTGTAGTATGGCTACTCCAAAGACTGACGAGAAACTTACAGAATTGTGTTTTCATTAACACTATGTGCTAAAACAGCAATATCTGCACTGCTCTTATAGGACAAATTACGAACTCGATTGTTTGCATTTTTCTTAACAGCTCAACTTCACTCATCAGTTTCACAATAGTTGGCCGGAAGAAAGTGCTACGAACTAAAAAATATTTTAGTCCTGTCCTCGAAATTCTCGCAATTTTTGTGGTGAATTTAATAGTTTCATTGCATCATTTTTGTTTTTCATCTGTCAGTAAGTTACTGCTTGAATTATGACAAGGGCAAAAATAGTGGAATATTCAAAACGTAGCCTATTAAGTTCCTTTACTATGGAATTGAAAACTTTCATTGGTATAAAATAAAAGACTCTCTCTCAAAAAAAAATTTGATTTGCCTGAAATATTGATTTTTGAAGACATCATTTAAAATTCTGAACCCTTTCTAAGCTTTGAAAAATTACTCTGAAAAAAGTGTTCTCATCAAACACATTCTAGATGTTAACACGTTGAACTTAGCATGAGTTTTTTTCTTTTATGTTTGTTAATATGCAAATTATCTAGCTGATAGAATCTAAGTAGTGTTGTCTACATTAAGGTCTACAAGTGCTCTTTTTAATTCTGCATTCTGTACAATACTGATGACGCAATTTATGTCGGAGGACTTGACATTCCTCGCGAAGTTAATTCCCATGTAAATAAAAAAAAAAAAACAATTATATTTTTTGACTACCAAAAAGTAGCCATTACAAATGTTGGAAGTGTTGCAACCTTCAAACCCCAATGAATTATCAACACTGTGTACTTACCGTATTATTTTTTAGGCCAACAAAATGCAGATTTCGTTGAGTTTCTCTGTGACGTGATGGTAAGCATGTCTGCCTGTTAACTCAGAAGTTCGTGGTTCGAATTCTAGCAGATCCAAAAATGTTTTTCCACTGATATCGTTTTTCACGAGGAAATCGCATGTCCTCCGTTAGTAAATTCATTGCTATGAAAAGTGCTTTCTCGATTGGCCATTCGGAACCGTCTGAAAATTGTAAGTCTTCTTAATCCCCCACAAGACATTGTTGTGAGAAATGCGCTCCTGGGGCTCCTCGCTGTGTTGCACCACCCTATTTACTTATTTATTTTTTAAGAAGTTCTAGTCTGCCATTCATTTTGTTTCTTTCGTATCTGAACGTTGTATGATATTACCTTTTAAGGTAGTTCCCTCAATCTCGTCTTTGATCATGACTATACCAACTAAGCCGGTCGTACTCGACATTTTCCGCAATAAGGAATTTTTAGATTGAAGTGTTCCACGGATTTTGGAATACAACCAAGCCTTGCTACTCCTGCTGTCACACGGAGCATCTTCATCATTGCTGTAGTCTCTCTCATACTTTTTGTACATTGTCCAACATTGGGAACCATATGTGATTGCTGGACACAGCCGCAGTGTAGAGTCTTCCCTTCAGCTTTAGGGATATTTTTCTGTCACAGAATATGGCTTTCGCAACACTTCATCCACCTTTCGCTTACTCAATGATTCATGTCGGCATCAAAAGTTGCTTTACTATTGATCATATATTTCAGATATTTAATATTTTCACACTTGAGAAGGGCATTTCCATTTAAACAAATGTCTGGGATAAGCATCAGAAAATGGGCAACAACTAATTGAACTAATACATGAGGCTTCCTTGGTGTACGCCTAATGTGACTTGGAATGCTTCGGTGACTCCAACTGGGCATCTTACCTTCGTCACTGCTCCTTCATACATATCCTCAATCCTCCTCGATCATCCCTGTCTTATAGCAATGCCAGCAAGTATTTCATTCCTTTTTTTCCTTTTCGTTCCTAAGAAATAACAAAATTATTGGAACTTTTTTATTTGCGTTGAGAACGTACGTGTAGTCAATTTCCACCCAAAGGCAGCATGCCACCCACAATTGTGCTAAACAAATCCACTCATAGATGAAATGACCTAGAAACCTGGTAGACCAATGGTTGCTGGTTAAATTCTGAGAAAGTTGGCTGAGATCCACGTCTGGCAATTTCATGAATGATTGTTTAACTGTCAAGCAAAATACTGTGGCTGAAATACCAACCACAACAAATTTTAGATTTGACTTGAATCAGAGTTACCCAAAACAATATAATTCATCTTGCATTCTTGAACGCATTGTCATTGTCATTGCCTCATTGTCGATTGAGTCGAGTCTAGCTGGAGTCTTCTGTTGATGCTCAACCCTTAAGATGAATCAAAACGCTAGCAGTAAAAGACACAAGTACCTTTTCAGTTAACTTTCTTTACCAAGTGTTGAACAAAAGAAAAAAGGAATGTTTTCTTTTTTTACATGTATATTTCGTAGAAGATTGTTTTATTTTTTCGAAAAATATATTTTCAATGTTGAAACAGAACTTTTATAGCCGCACAAACACTTTTTGTATAGCCCAAAAAAAAAACTCAAATTCTCTGAACTACTGTTGTTGACTATTTTTTTGACAGATATGAAGATTTTTTACTCGTAAGGCACGCATTATTAGTTTCATTTATTTATGCATCTTATAAAGTAGAAAACGTTGAAGTATGCTACTTAGTTTAAGAAAAAACTGCCTGTACCATTCCATACCATTTCTTGAAAAGAAACAGATGAACCTATGTTTGGAAGGATGTTAGTAAAGTCGGCAATATGTAAGGGCAAGCCCGAAAAAGAGCTTTACTGTTTAAAATGAATTCTAAAAAGTTTGTGATATCTCTTATTTCGCTTTTCTGAAATTTGTGGAATTGATTCCCCGAAAAGGAGCGAAGCCGAGAAAAGCACTCGAGGCTCGAATCCAGGAAAGTTGTTTTTTCACGGGTTTTGCCTTTTCTAAGAAACTAAAATGTCTTCCGGAAGAATTTACAACCCCATATAGAAAGTCCTTTCTCACTTAGCCGTTCTTTTTTTCCAATGTAGATTGGTATCACGATTTCTTTTTGATATGGTCTAAAAACGAATAATAGAAACTCTATACTTAATACTTCTTTAAAAGTCACTGAAGTATTTCTCGACTTAGTTTATTAAGGAATGAGCAGTGGTAATACCATTACGCGGTTTAAATTCTAGCACCGTCCTGTTGGGGAAGATTTTTAAACAAGAAAATAACAATTTAGGTGCATAAAGTCAGAATGGGTCGGTTTTGGTGCACTTCCACTAATCATTTCTTTCTTTGAATGAATGAATTTTCTGCCTGTTCGGGACTCCTAGCTCTAACAATCTTGAAGGCTAGTCTTTTCCTCGCAAGAAGTTATACTCTTGAAGAAGCATTTTGGTTTCGATCTCACTCTGATTCGAACACGAAACTTATACGTTTTAGTTCAATGCTCTATAAACATTGCACCACGACAAGATTTTCACACTTGAAACATTCTTTCTGGAACTTTTTACCAAGAAATTGCTGTGGCTCGACAAAATTCTCCTCAGTCTTTCCTCCTCAGAACTCATTTATATCTCAATATGATATGAATATCTCAATATTCTTTGTTCCGAGTAAAAGGAGTCATCTTTGGAGAATTGTAAAACTTGCGTTATCATATTCATCATATTTTATTTATTTAGACCTGCTACCCAAAATATTGTTTTTCAAATTCAGATCATTGAGTTTGTTCTTCGCATCTTCGCTTACTTTGTATTTGAATGCCCGCATTTTGACCAAACTTTTGAAAAGAGTAAAGAAAGAAAACATTTCTATTTTGGTTGCAAACAAACAAAAAAAAGAACAAGAAAACTACACAGCTCTTGGCAATCTGCGACACAAAACTACTCGTCTACCGAAATGCAAAATAAGTTCGAATGCGCTGCATTCGAAAAACCCAATCAACTAAGAAAAACTAAGAAAAACAGCTGTAGCTGGGTGTAGAGCATTCTCAGATGCTTTTGATATTCTTTATTTATTTGTTTTGTCTTGAGGTTAAATGCTGATAAATTTGGTGTTTCTACCTGCTCGCCATGTTCTATCACTTTTGATCGCTGACGGCAGGATGTTGTGGGAAGTCGAATTCTAAATTGGTACGCCAGTAAAATGCATGGTTTTCAATGAGCCAAAATCGCTGCATTATTCATTTGGGTTTTCTTCTGAATTTAATTTTTTTTTTTTTGCTTTTTTCTTGTTCATTCGGCTTTTAAATGTTATGGGAGGACTGGCCGTTGTTGAACTTGGCCGACGCACGACGACGCTGCTGTGCTCAAAATCATAATTCATTTTATAATGCTGCTTGATGACACGGGCGGTTGATGTCGCGGATGGAATATCAGCTCTTTAATTATTTTAATAAATCATCTTCATCATGTAAAGTGAAATAGTTTACAACAAAATTTTTGAGCATATTAATTTTTTCCCCTGTATTTTGTATACATACTCTGAAATAATATTTGAAGGCTAACTATAGTGGAAATTGGAAATGAAGTTCAATCAGCGAAGGGAAAGAAAACAAAACACTGAATCTGCAAATTTATACAAATACCCAATAGGGGTTAATAGGTTGGGTATACCTACCGCTGCAAGTTAACTCCTACTTAGACAAGAGGCTTTAAGGATAACAAACACTAGATGAACTGAGAGTAACAACTACCTTGCAACCAGAAAAGCTTGGCCGTATGTAGACTCAAAACGCTCGAAGAGTTTGTTAGCCTTCAACCGCCTGTATCTAGTTTCTACTAGGTGTTCTTACGGGACACTCTCTATTAGGAAGAAATGCCAAAAGACTTGGTGATTGATGATCTCTGGAGAAGATGCATGGACGAAGAAGAGGAAGAAACCGTTCAACATCTTTTTTTGCTCATGCCCTGCACTAGAAGGAAAACTCATCTCGGTGAATTCTTCTTCGATGATACTAGCGAATTAGCTTACATAAACCCTAAAAGTCTTTCAAAATACATTAAAAGTCTTGCGTGGCTCGACTAGCAAGTGATAAACCGGCGAGTCCCGAAATGAAAGATCAATGGGTGATCAATTCGTTAACCTCACATCGGGATTTTTGGGATTTGTAGGTGATTAACTTGCTGATCTCTGTGGTATTACAATGGACCCTTGTGGTCTAAGTGTGCCACACCCACATCTTATTCTAGCGTGTAAATTCATAATTTCTTTCGTCTTCTTCGGTTTGATCTGCTCTGTAATTTTTTTGAGTCCTTTTGCAAGAGGCCCTTTAGAGATTTGGCTTTTATATGAAAAGGAAATATTGACAAAGCTATTTTAAATTGAAATGAGAAGCTTATCTCAGCTCTTTTACCTCACAAATAATTGAAATATTTTTTCATTTCATTTCATTTTTATTCATTCGAACTTAAAACTTACTTGACAATTTAAAACAGGAGTAATAAATAATTAACTTCATTAAATAGAGGAAATAATCATTCAGTACCTATTTAAAGCTAGTGTTCATTTAATTTAGTATTCATTAAAGAAAATTGGTTTTTATACCAAATTGAGAGCAGTGAGAACAAATTGATATATCTTCGAAGATTGCAAGTTATTGCAGCTACAATTTTGTATATGGTTTAAGATATAGTTGATGTCAGCTACCATGGTCGGTTTTCCGCAGGACTCAGCGAGACTTTTTTTGTAAGAACAAAGCAAAGAAATGAATTTTTTCAACTTTTTTGCCTTAGAACAAAAGTTACCAACTTTGAAAATTTCAGTTGGTCAAAAATCAGAAAATTATTTCGTTTGTTGTTTTTAAAGCTTTGACTATATTTCTAAAAAAAATTAAAATACAAAACAATAAAACCAAGATATCGAATTTCGCATTTTTGCCGCGACTTCTGCATGTTGGGACCACAGTGCGGTGCAGCGCCTATATGAGGTTTTGATGGCCCTGAACTATGTTAAATAAACACAGTATGAGCGTTAGGATAATAGGATAGAATTTAAAAATAGATACTGATGCACATTAGTTTTAAATTTCTGGAGATAGTAGTAAAAGATAAAACTACAGCTTGGTAATACGTACCACGTTCATTTATAAAGGGTTTTCCAACAAGAGTGATGTGATTTCTTTTTTGAAAAAAACACACTTTTTGTTAAGGAAATGCAAATATTTTTTGTTTGATGTGCAGTTCAATCAATACAATTAAGTTTTGAATAAAACGTCATTCACCTTCAATAGTGACTTGTATGGCTTGAAGAGTGTCTGGTTTGTTTTGAAAGACAAATGACTTCAAATAACCATACAAGAAATAGTTTTATGGTGTTAAATCACGACTTCTTGGAGGCCATTTCTGGAAATAATCGAATCTCTAAATTTTTCTCGCAATAATTCAACTGTTGCATTTGCCGATGCCAGCACAAAAACTACACCAAACTGTCAATTTAGGAGAATGCAATGGTTTTTCTTGAATATTTCGTTGATTTTCATCGCTAGTTTTGTTTATTTACCGCATGATGTTCTTAAAAAAATCGTTATCGATTTCAAGTTGTTCCAAGGCAAAATCAGAAAGTTCACGACGTTTACGGTGGTCCAATGGTGAAATTGTAAACACTTCTGAATGCAATAAAAAACAAATGACAGATCATGATTCATGACATACTACAAATGGCCGAAACACCAATGCAAAATCATATCATACCTATTGGAAAACCCTTTATTACGGCTAAAGATGGATATAACGGTTTTGTTTGATTTTCGGAATGAAACTATGTAGCTAACTCACTAGCATACTGCCTGTAAAAAAAGATAAAATAATTTGAGACCAGAAAAATTACAACGATGATTTCCCATCTTTAATCACTTCAAAAACTCTTCTCTATACTGTTCACAAAATTCAATAAAGTTGAAGGATCACCTGAGCAAATATCGGAGTTAAACTCCATATAAGAACGAACATATGCTTTGTCGATAACAGCCAGGCCAGATTAGGATGAGCCCTACAGTGGTCGTATAGCGGTCGTTTGAATATACAATTAGCTATACGATGTTGTTTTTTATCAATAAACGGCTACTAAGTTTTTATTCTTACCTCTAAATACTATTTACAACTAAATTAAAGCACACTCAGTATTATTGCACAGAGATCAATGAAACAGAAAAATAGTCTGTACTGTGTGTAAAGGATATAACTTTCGTTGGAATGACAACATATTTGGAGTCTCCCAAAATGTTGCAAAGTGCTTAGGTTTTTTAAAGCCATACTTTGATTGAGCCAACATTTGTAAGGCCTACATTGGCCAAAAAATAGAGTATATGTCCCATAGTAGGTCGCTCAAACATCCTTTAGCCTACTTGATAAGACTCAAAACAGTGCTTCAAAACAAACAGTTGGTAGTTCAATTGTAGATCAATTCATTCTCTTGAAACTCGTAGTAATTTCACCTGTCTTACTATATTTTTTCGCTTTTTTACAAATAGTACTACACTTAAAAAAGCCTGTTGCATTATTTCAAGAATGTTCATCATTTTTACTCTGAGCCCAAATTCGAACGTACAGCAGCCGAGTATATATTTATTCTTATTTTGGTCACACTACCTGTATATGGAATGCTTTACCAAACTCTTGTTCTCCTGTATTACGATTTAAAATCATTTCAAAAGCAATGTGCATCGGCCAAGACGTCAAAAACCCTCACGCGATCATTCTCCAGTAGTGTCCGGGGCGTAACGGTTAGCTTGTTTGCCTATTATGTGCAAGGTTTGAGGTCCGAATTCCAGAAACACCAAAATAAAAAAATGTTCTTGCTTTGATATCGCCTTTCGCGTGGAATTTACAATTTCTCCGTTTGTGCACTTTCTCGACTAGCTGTTTAGAAACGGCAAAGATTTATAGGTCTCTTCCATTCCCATTCAAAAAGCATTGTTAAGAGAAATGCATTTGGCCCCGGGGCTCCCCGCTCTGTTGTTGCTCGCTATTTATTTGACTTTTGTGCAGCAAGATTTCGAAGATTGATTACTTTTATTATGGATTTATTCTCGATTTTCGATTGTTTGCTTAGAATCAGAAATCAAAATATAAAATTCTAGTGGTGGAAGAAGTTTTCAATTCGGTTTAGTACCTAAAGTTCTAAAGTTCTTTTTTCTGTTTTTTTTTTTATAATAAACACGCACGTTATGAATACCCTTGTAATATTATTATAACAGTGCGAGCGGTTAATAAAGTAGGAAAAGATTAGAAAGCAGGTGCCGATACACATAGTTTTTAAATTTCGGTGTATTACAATGAGAGGGAAAAACACAGTCAGGTAAAGCATTCAACATCCGGGTAGTACGGCTAAAGAAAGAATTTCTTTATTTCACTGCACGCTCCAAATTTACGCTGAAGGTAAAACTGATTTGCATTCATTGCGAGGCGCGTATTGCGTTGAAATACGAAGGCAGGGCATAGCGGATGCTACCCAAAAACAATGCGTTAATCTGTTCAGCTACATCATGTTGGTATTTGGCTGTCACCACTTTAAAGTCTTAATCCATATGGTTTCTTTCTTACAACAAAAAGAAATATAAACTTGAAAACTTTACAAATATTTATACGACCTGTGTCTTCTGTCCTTGAAATGAGTATGATCTTGTATCTTCTCAACTATTTATTATTTACAAAGATTGAATTTTTCAACAATTTTATTGCAAGACTATGACTTTGAAATCAAAGTAAAAAAGGTAATTGCTTTGCTTGCTTACCTGAATCTTAAACATTGTTTGCTTCGAATAAGCGCTTTATTGTGTTCTAGCTAACAATTTCTATTTCTAGATGATTATTCCTTTTCCTTTATTAAGACATTGAACACATTGAGTTTAATAAACTGCATAAGAATAAAAGAAACACATTGTGTAAATACCGGAATCATAAATATTTCACGAAAAGATGAAAAGATTTCTTCCCTTCCCTGTACGAGTATGTCCAAACAAATTTGTAAACATCATACAAAATAAAAGTCATTTCGAATCACTTTTTAGAAATAAAAAACACGTATACGCCACAGAACACCAAAAGTGTTGCATAATTCGAATTGTATATTTTCTGTTGCCATTTGGTCTATGAATATAAAAATGTTTGTTTGTTTATGCAGCTGGATATAAATCAAATCTCTATAAAAAAAACATTTGTACGAATTGTTTTGAAAAATTTGAGCAAAACTCAGGTAAAACACATTTCGTCTGTTTTTTCATTTAATTGAGTTATAAAATTAGCGTTTCTTAAATATTTTTAATTTTCTTAATTATGACACTATATTTTGAACATTTTGGCGTATCTGTTCGTTTCAAGGTCCCTTTAAAGTCAGAGGTGGTCGTCGTTGTACCGATTTTTGTGTTAGTGGATGTATTAGAATTTTTTTCTCTATGAAGTTAAAGGTGATGTTGATTTCGATAAATAAATAAATAAATAGTGTGGCGCAACAGAGCGAGGAGCTTCAGGATCTACCGCATTTCTCACAGCCATGCCTTGTGAGGGAATGGAGTGGACCAACTATTTTCTGCCGGTTCCGAGCGGCTAATTGAGGAAGCGCTTTTCATGGCAATGAATCTAATAACAGAGCACTTGCCAATTCCTCGCGAAAGTCTGTACCCGTGGAAAAACATTTTTGCCTCTGTTGGGATTCGAACCAAAAACCTTTGGGTTAACATCAGACATGCTAACGATCGCACCACGGGTACCACATGTTGATTTCGATGATAAGCAATTGTTTTACCATTTATTACATAGAAAGGAACTTATGTATATGGTCAATAAACGATTTTTTTAATATGAGAAATTATAAAATGAAAAATCGAAAATTAATAAATGCTTTTTTAAAAGTTTAGTAGTTTTACTTAGGGTGTACTAAATTGGTGTTTTAAATCGGCCGCAAACAGCCTAGAAACAGTGGTGAAATGGTAAAGGCGCTTGTGTGATTCATGGGAATTCAACATAAGAATCATAAAACTGTTCATCCATGGGTATCAACATTTGTAAAGAACGCTTTATGAATAAGCCTTTCAGAATCGGCTGAATATGGTTCCCCTTCATTCGCAATAAAGTATGGTTGAGACAAATTTGCTAGACTCCAGGCCTAAAATGAGCGTTTTGCCTGTGAGCCTAGATCTCTCTCTTTAGGCCTACAATTTCGGCTTCGGACAAGCTTTTTCCAGTATTGCATTCTAAGTCTGTTGACGTCCTATTCCACATGATTGCGCCACTTACTTATTTATATTTAGCCGCTCATAGCATTTTTCTATAGATTTTGTATTAGACCCTATGTGACATTAGGGGTTCTTGAAATTCATTTGCAGACACACACATGCAAACCACTTACCTGATCTGTCGAGGACGAAATTCTTCTTTATCGTACTCAACACGTGAATATAGCTAAGTTTTTTTATTTCACGTCTCCCCAGAGTCGTATAAACATTTCATAATGTCCTGCCACGTACTATTCAAAGACTAAAACCATACTTTATTCTTCTTTATGTGCACGTCACTAGCTGCAAAAGATTTTTTCTAAGACAAAAAAAAGAATCTAAAAAACTAATTATGAGTTGTGTGCGTCAAAGCGTTAACAGACAGTAGTTTATACATAGCGGATTCAATTTAATTTTTTTTATTTATTTTTTTGCCAGTTGGAAATGGTCCAACAACTTAGATACAAATTAAATCACCATGACAATTGCTTCGCTTTTTTTTCTACTTTGTTTGTGCAACGAGTTAATTCTTAAAAAAGACTACTCTGAGCTTATGTTCTTGACAAATTTAAGGTTGATGATCTTTTGCTAAAAATAATTTAAACCGATTTGATTTATAATAAATCAAACCAATGAATAAAAAAACTAGCGAACTAATGTTTTAATTTTGCCGATGAGAAAATGATCTTGAACGTTAAAAGTTCAACAAATAAATCTTCTCTTTTTTGTTTTAGCTTAGTTTGTTAAAAATCATTTCTAAGTTATATTTATGTACATTCCTTTTGAAAAGTTCAAAAGAAGAAACTGTCAACTCATTGATATTTGGAGGTGGATACTTCGTTCACTCAACGCTAATGTTAGTTAGTTTATCAAGCTTTGGTTTCATATTTTTACAATTTGTAGTTAAAAAATTTAATACAACCTGTTTCTAAATAAGTCTACAGTGAGTGGGTCTAATAATTTGGCAGCGGACTGTACCTACTTTGTCTTAAAGCCAAACTTAGTGTACTAATTTTTTTCATGCTGAAAAATTACAGTTGTTTTTTATTTTATGGTGATTAAGACAAACTACCAGGAAAAGTAGAGACAAGTGGAAATACGAACTCTGAGCTATTTATTTGCCATTGATTGGAATAACGCTACTGTGTTCCAAATTCAAAGAAAACATATGATGATTATTCCATCTGAACAATTTTTCTGTTTCATTTTCCTGGATTATAGTTATGGCGATCAGAAAAACCGATCTTTTCTTAAACTTAAGACAAATGCTATACAAACAGATGGAACATTTTTTCTTAATTATTTGGGTTTCATTTCCCACTGATACACTTACAACTCATTTTTTTCTGTGTGTATTGCATAAGGAAACCCATGAGCACTATAAACGCTCTTTAGAAAAAAATTCATGTTTCCATTTGTCTCTTCCTAACGGTTTTCCCTGATCGCTGTAATTGGCCAATTAGTAGCTTCGCTGTTAGTATCATTTAACTGCAACCAAATTTATTCTTTAGACAGACAGTCAGAAAATATTGTGTTCCTTTAGCGTAATTTTGAACTATTTGAAAATTAAAAAAAAAAAACATAAAAATAGGTAGGGCGGCGCAACAGAGCAAGTAGCCCCAGGGCCTAGCGCATTTCTTCAAAAATGAATTCTTTCGAAAAAACGTAATTTTTTTCAGTTTTTCTTATATTATAAACAGTTATGCTAATTGGAGTGTATTGTTACGTTCTTACATCCCTCAAGTAACTGAAAAGTGCAGAAAACCGTATCTGAATAAGTTCAAACGTAAATAAATTAGAAACATTCAATTAAATCAAAGTGGTAACGTGTGTTACCACCATGCTTCTAAGGATTAAGGGAGTGGAGGGGATCTACAATTCGAGACAGTGAATTTACTATGGCAGGACTTGTCAATTCTTTGCGAAAGGCGATACCTGTGGAAAAGCATTTTTTCTTCTGTTGAGATTAACATCACGAACCTCCCGGTTAACAGGCAGACATGCTAATCATCATGTCACGGTACCACATTCAAAAGCTATTAATTTTTTGTTAATTTTGGACTCTTCTTAAATATTTACTGATCTTGCTCTACAATTAAGCATACACGGAAGTTCAATCTTCTACACGTTCTCTGAATCAATCATGAGTAATCGTCCAACCGGAAGGGAGCTTAAAGGGCAGACTACTTTAGGACCGTAAAAAACATGTTTTTTGGGATTTTTCTTAGAGGGAATAAAGTAACCCAATCATTTTCAAAATCAGGAGAAATATTTATTAGAGCTGTCCAGTATTCAAAAAAATTTTATACATTCAATGACCAACAAAATGGCGGTGTTATTGAAGTTTTCCAGACGCCTGTTTCCGGCGACATCGAAAACTGCTGCAGTTGCCACTCTTTTTCGGTTGATCTGAGAAAGATATACCAAAGTTCATTCTCTTACTGACATATTAAGGGGAAGGACATACTTAAAATGAAGAAGTTCAAAATTCTAAATTTGGGAGCCTTTTTACTCAAAATTTTTGTTTTCGGCAATTTTCCGACATATTTGACCCCCGAAAAATTTTTTTTTACACGCTACCTTTCAAACTTGAGGTATATCCTTTTGATAATATTACTGAGAGTAATCCTCCAAAAATTATTTAAATCGGTCGCTTACTTTTTGAGCTACAACATGAGCGGTTTTTGAAAAAGTAGTTTCGAGATAACTGTGTTTAAAGTTTCATCACGGGAAAATTATTAATTGTAGTAACTTATGGATTAATCGGCGATTCCAGGCGCGTACAATAGACCTTTGAATTCCTCGTACAATAGACCTTCGACTTCCATACCAAAGGTCAACAGTGGGTATTGTGAAGCGAAGGCCGCTCCTCCTCTAACGGCCCAAGCTACCTGACTCGTCAGTCGTCACCCGACCGCATGATGTTCTCGCGCTCTAAATGCGATAACTCTGCATCTATTCGACATTTGTCTTTGGTCAGAAAATTCTTTGGATATCATACTTTCGAAATATGTTATAAAAAAAATGATTTTTTGAAAATTTTAAAGTGGTCTCCCCTCTAAAACGTAGATATCAAGAGAAGTGACGAGAAAGAAGAAATAATTTTAAAAATTAATTTGACTTCTGTTCCCCTTTTATGCCTCGATAAAATATAGTGATGAACGAAATACTGAGAATTTTATAGGATTTCATTTCGGTTACCACCGTTTCTCAATCGATGCTATCGATTCGATTGTATAACAGTACCGCTCTGTTTTCTTGAAATCGACAATATTTTGAACTGCACACGAAAACTTGACAAATGTCAACCAAAAACAAAATTTTAATTTCGATTAATGTGGACAAAACTTCTGGGGGTTCTGTACTACTTAACATAGCTAGTCGAAATTCAGCCATGCTCACCCATGCACAAAAAGGCGTAACTCACCATTTTATCGGTTATAGCGAGCAGGAAAAATTTAACATATTGGCTATGTTTTCTTTATAGTTGAAAAACAAAAAAACTCTGGAAAATTTTTTTTGCAAAGAAAACGTTTAATTGAGCAATTATTTTCTGTAAAAACTTCATTTCTTTTAGTTGCCTTAAGTAATTTAATTTTTTTGTCAGTTGATTGAAATTTTAGCCAAAATGGAACCAATTGTTATAATTATTTGGGTTTCGCTTTTCATATAATCCACTGACAGAATAACAAAGGATTTTGCATAAGAGGCCAATTTTAGCGATCAGGAAAACTTATCATGAAATGTTGAGAAAGATGAGAACAAGAGTTTTTCCTGATAATCGTTTATAAATATAATATATAATTGACATATGAAAATATGTCAATTGAGAGGCTCAACTCTACACGAAGAAAATTCCTGCTAGGCTCTTATTGGAATACTTGGATAATAGAACCCAAATTATTTGACTGAAACTTCAATCAGATTAAAAAAAATTGAAATGGACTAAGGAAAATAAAAAAATACAATCAATTAAAAAAAAAAACTCTTTCAATGAAACACTTGCTTTACAAAAAAAAAAGAAGCACTCCGGGAGTGCCGACGGAAGTGAAAACAGAATTGAATTTTCAGTAAATATTTTAATGTAGGTACAGGAAAATCTTTTATAATATACTTATGTAGATGTACATATAGAGGAACATCAATGAAACTTATGAGTTTTCATTCACAATTCCATCTCTACAATCATCGTATTCTAATACTGAAATAATAGGTCTATGGTAACTTAAATAGGAAACGAACAATTTTGTCTCAAATCTATTTAAATATATCGCAAAGACTGCATCAATTGTCGCTTTATATTTCGTTGTACTAAGGTTGCGGTCATTCGTCATTGTAAGATAGTATTCTTCTTTTAAAATTTGAAAAAGTGGAAAATTTGTAGCATCGCCGAAGTTGACGTTAAAATCACCACTCAAAATCATTGGGAAATCATCAAATCTCGCCCCAATTTTATCGTGAAGGTATGCAGAAGCGTCTTTAGACTAAATAAATAAATTTTTATATAAAAGCTGCCGTATTGCACTTGAAGACGTAGTCGGTGAATTATAAACCCCTACTGTTATAACTTGCTGTCCATTTCCAGAAAGGCAACGATAAACACACAAATCGCCGATATCAAATACATTACTACTAAACATATACTATAGTCTAAGAGCTGGAAGCAAATTTTTGGAGTGGAGTGATAACCAAAAATATTGCACATGTATGTGTAGATACACGCGCCATAATATCAGATTCAACCGTCTGGCAGGTTTCTTTTTCAGCCGTGGGCGGGGGTGGGCGTTCGAAAATGGTAATTTTTCAGATTTTGAGGTCGAAGTGATAACCACATAAATGATACATCAAAAAATCAGAAAAATTCCCCTGATTACAAAAAACTCGGTCCCAGACGATTTGGTTTCAGCCTACTGCTTGCCAGACGCATTTCAACATTTTTCAAATGCATTTTTCTAATTAGCTGATAACTTTTTTCTTATCACATGTAACCAAGAAAATGGTTCGCCAAAACATCAGAAAAATTCCCCTAATTACAAAAAAGTCGGTCTCAGACGATGTGGTTTCAGCCTACTGCTCGCCAGATGCATTTTAACATTTTTAAGTGCATTTTCAGCTTAAAGCACTAATAACTTTTTCCCCATTACAAATAACCAAGAAAGTGGTACACCAAAAAACAAAAAAAGTTATCTTGATTTCAAAAAAGTGCGCTTTAGACGATTTGGTTTCAGTTTACTGCTTGCCAGACGCTCTTTAACATTTTAGTAAAATGCATTTTTCAACTTAAAGTACTGCTAACTTTTTTCCTATCACATATAACCAAGAAAGTGGTATGTTAAAACATCAGAAAATTTATTCTGATTACAAAAAAGTCGGCATCAGACGAGTTGGTGTCAGCCTTCTCCATGCCAGACGCATTTTAGCTTAAGCATGTTTATCAAATTCAATGAAAATCAAAAATTTCATTTAAATGAAATACTACAAACAATTATTCATTGAATTGGATAAACATGCTTAAGCTAAAATGCGTCTGGCATGGAGAAGGCTGACACCAACTCGTCTGATGCCGACTTTTTTGTAATCAGAATAAATTTTCTGATGTTTTAACATACCACTTTCTTGGTTATATGTGATAGGAAAAAAGTTAGCAGTACTTTAAGTTGAAAAATGCATTTTACTAAAATGTTAAAGAGCGTCTGGCAAGCAGTAAACTGAAACCAAATCGTCTAAAGCGCACTTTTTTGAAATCAAGATAACTTTTTTTGTTTTTTGGTGTACCACTTTCTTGGTTATTTGTAATGGGGAAAAAGTTATTAGTGCTTTAAGCTGAAAATGCACTTAAAAATGTTAAAATGCATCTGGCGAGCAGTAGGCTGAAACCACATCGTCTGAGACCGACTTTTTTGTAATTAGGGGAATTTTTCTGATGTTTTGGCGAACCATTTTCTTGGTTACATGTGATAAGAAAAAAGTTATCAGCTAATTAGAAAAATGCATTTGAAAAATGTTGAAATGCGTCTGGCAAGCAGTAGGCTGAAACCAAATCGTCTGGGACCGAGTTTTTTGTAATCAGGGGAATTTTTCTGATTTTTTGATGTATCATTTATGTGGTTATCACTTCGACCTCAAAATCTGAAAAATTACCATTTTCGAACGCCCACCCCCGCCCACGGCTGAAAAAGAAACCTGCCAGACGGTTGAATCTGATATTATGGCGCGTGTATCTACACATACATGTGCAATATTTTTGGTTATCACTCCACTCCAAAAATTTGCTTCCAGCTCTTGGTCTACTAGTGTAGGTACCTCGTATGCAAATCCATATGATTTGAGCAAAATATGGCAGTTGTATCAGACAACCTTTTACAGATAGCTGCTCCTGCTGCTGGACGATCGTGCCTTCTGAAACTAGCAACTAAATTGAAATCTGGAATATCATATCTATATTTCTTCGTCACCGTTGTGAAATTCTGTTAAAATCAATACATTAAATTTTTTAACGATAGTCGATAGTGTCTACAGATTTTGTAACTGCGCTCGTAAACTTTGACAATAAAATGAAAGGACAATGCATTAAGTTTAGAAACGAAATTAGTGAATAGTTGAGTAATCGTTTTTCAAACTATTTTCATGCAAGCATTTCAATTCCATCGATAAATCATCGTGATGAGTTGTTGATCTCTTTTAATTTGTTGTAAAGTTCGAATCATCGACCAGTGCGTCTCCTACTCTGCCATGATTCCAGCTTCACTCATCCACTTCATTGAAATGGTAGTAAAATATTTGGTGCTTTTTATTTTTTCTGCGTTGCATAAATTTTTCTCTGTCCTTCAATTCAATTCCTTTCTTTCTTCTGTGTATTTTTCCGAGTCGGTAAGTATACTAGGTAATGTTGCTATTCCATTCTTTTAAGTCATTTAGCAGCTCAAAATAAATGTGTTTCTTGGCTCAGTGGTAGAGTCGATGGCTATTAGACTAAGGGTCTTCAGGTTCGAATCCCAGCCGTGGCCACAATTTTTGTTTATGTTTTCACTTTAAATAAATAAAAAAATGGAAGTCATTGCTGGGAATCGAACCTGAGACGCTAGGCTATGACGAATTTACATACGAAATACAATGAGCCAAAAAATGGTGTCGGTCGCGAATTCATTGCTTTACCCCCATCGCAAAAGTGCCAAACGCGCCTAAAGAAGTTTTCACTTCAAAAAACTTTGTCGTTATTGCATTCGGAAATGTTTCCTGATTCCTTTTCCTGATTGCTACAGCTGGTCCCTTAGGAAAAGCTGTTGGTAATCTGTGTTCTTCCTGATCGTCATAACCTTTGAACATAATTGTAATAATAAAAGTCTTTTCAGTTTTGTAATAATAAAAGTCATTGCGGATTCTTTATTTTAATCTTTATTGTTCTGTGTCTTTAAAGTAACTAACCCTAGAAACTAAAACTATGACCCCACATTCATACATGAAGAGGAGTCAGCAAATTATTCATGGGAAATTATTCGTAGGAAAATTATGGTGTGATGATGTTCACAAGATCACATTGCGGCGTATCAAGTGACGAGTGGAATTCGTCGCTTGACACGCGCATATATCGTGTGCACATAAACGCACTACATAATAGCATCACGGAGGGGAAATAGCTGGTATCGCCATCTGTCGTTTCCATTGAACGTACTTCCTTCGGAAAAGGCGAATCGTAGAACCTTGTTAACACATACTATTACAGTTGTTTTGCGTTAAACGTACATATCATAAAATTCACATTCAAGCATCCACGAAAATACCATTCACATACCTAAGTGAACAACCAGAGTTAAATTTTCAAAACCGCTAAATCCTTTGATGGAGGCAGGTGACGATAGAAACGTTTCCCCTCCGTGATGTTACTATAGTTTGTGTATGTATGTATATACAAAATACAAAGGTCATATCAGGCCCCAAATTTATACTTACTTTTTTCATCGGTATAACCTTAAGCAATTTCGTATAAGAAACAAAAAAACAGTTGTGACAGTTGTGGCATTTGATAGAGTTGAAACTGTGAGAATCTTCAATTGTCATTTCTTAGGTGTGTTCAAACTTTATAAAATGTGTCGATGTGTTTACTGTTCAGTGTTCCACTTGAGTAGAGTTGTTCCAAAACTATATAATTATTTAGTGGTTGAAAAACTGTTTGAATTCAAATAACTGGAGTTTGCAATCAAGCAGAGTGCTGTTATTTACTAATTTGTGAGAAAAAGGCCTTTAAAAAAGTCTGACATATTTCTTATTGCATACAACCGAAAGCAGAAGAATGAAAATTGTCGCGTATGGCATGATCTCCAAAATTTATCTGTACGACATGAAGAGATACAAGTTGTGGAAATGAAATTTTGTTAGCTAGAACTGCATATAGGGCTTTGATTTATTAAAACACATCTCGTCAAGTTTAGTTCGCAATCCAATGAGTGACAAGAATCGCTATGTTGAAAAAATAAATTGAAACAAAATCCTTTTTCTTTATTTCAGATGCCAGAAGTTGTGTAACCTGTGATAAAGTATTGTCTGAACTCGAAAAAATTGACGATGACACTGATTCGTTTGGTGTGGATTTTGTAAAAATTAACGATAAACGACTAGCTAAACAATATGGAATTAAGACTTTCCCAGCACTCACATACTTCCGGTAAGTATCTCATCGCACCACTGCTCACTCACTACCGAGCAGTAAACAATAAGTTAAAATATAATACGACCACACCTCATCAGTGAAAAGGAACCAATTATCTACGATGGTGACCTCATGGACGAAGAAGGCGTCCTCGATTTCCTAACATCACTCGAAGCCATGGACCTGCCCGATCGCATTGAAGAAGTCAACGCCAAGATTTTGCTTAAAATCATTGAGGATACCGATTTCGTAGCCGTCCTATTCTGTAAGTAACGTTGCTTTCTGTGTGGCTTAGGGTTTCACTTTTTTTTTTTTTTATTATTATTTTTCATTAAATGTATTTTTAATGTAAATAGAATAAATAATAATTAATGCAGTTGCAGTTGAAGAACAGTTCGACAACTGAACTTCATTTTTGGGTTAAACTCATGAAAACTCAGTCGAAAATGTTTTCCATTGTCAGTAACATAAAATAACATTAGTTTCACTTTTTTGTTTAATTTATTTTGAAGTGAAGGTGTAACTGAGGTAAACTAATGCATAGTAGTTTTAGAGTTTAAATTTGTATTTAACCAATATTCGCTATTGAAACAAAAAAGGAAAACGTACAAAAGTCTACGCTGCTCAAACTATTCGCTTTTTCGGGCAGTCAGCAAATGAGTAGGTTGCTGTACATTTTTTTAGATCAGTAGAAACCAAAAAAAAAAATAGATTCAATTACCATTTTGTGACTAACCATTGTGGAGGAAAACGCAAATTATGTCTTATGGAGAGGCTTCTACAATATTTTAATTTGTTAAATTGACTGCAGGTCCTGATCATGCGACTTGTCCTCCAAGGGTGATGGGTAAGTTTGCAGAGTAAAATTCAAAGTTCTATGATACCTTGAAGAACCCAACCCATACCGCCACTCCATGTGTTTTTTGTTTATCTTTGTGTGTTGACTTTTAATTTAAATACCTGTTGTTTTTCTGTTTATAGTTTAATCCATGTTATCAACTCCTATTTGTTTTTTATTCAAAAGACTAACAAAAAAAAAGAATCCCCATTTCACATGAATAAAATATTTTCCTTCCTACACTTTCCTATTCTGTTAACGTGAGGAGTTTCGTTTACTGATGAAATTAAATTGGTTTTGAGAAATAAGAACCACAACTTTTGGTTACATATCCGGAACACGAAAAGGTTTCTGGTTCATATTTTAAGTAATGAACTTGGTTAGAGACTTACAGTTGCTGCTGACCTTTTTTGCAAAGTCTGACAGCAAATATCAATACCTCTCGCCAAGAGAATCTTCAGACGACCGCTGCTATACTCAGGGTGCGTGTATTCACTATGCAGTCTGCATACAAACTTATTAAAAAAAAAACTAACCATGCAAGGGTTCGTGTCGGAATTAAACGTTTTGCATTACAGTTAGCTGAGAAATACCGATAGAGACTTTCAACTCAAGTCAATGTTGATTCTTACCAAAGATAGATGCCAGAAGCCAGACGCGCCTTTTTCAGGTGTTTTCCATATTCTTAAACTTTCTTTTTATAAAATCCATACTTCCGTATCATTTACGGTCTCCCTAAAAGCCAATCGGGTACTTTTTAAGAAAAGGGAATACGCCAACAAACTTTTTATATTTTAGGGAATCGCATCAAACTTATGAACTCCATTGTGATGAGCTCCAATGGGTTGGAAGTCCAGTTCTAAGGTTTCTACTTTAATTGTATTTGCACTGCTTTTCTTTTTTGAGTTGCGTTTGGATACCATTATAAAATCCTTTTTTCTCGAATACGAGTACTTGATGAAGTAGAAAGTAAAAAGATGGCTCTACTTTGTCTTGACAGAATTCATTGAAAAGAGGAATCGTTGGGAGAATTCATGATTAGTGATTTTCAAAATAGAAATTTGTAAGCAACAATGATCATCAACTCATGTCTTATTTTACTTGTTTTACTCGAGGAAACACCATTTTAAATGTTAGAAATAACGAGGATAATAGTCATAAAAGATCCTGGTTTTCTTCGCTACATTCGGTTTATTAGTTAGTATTTGTGCCTGTTACGTGGGAGTACCCGTGGCGTAATGGTTAGCATGTCCACCTGCTAAACCAGAGGTTCTAGGTTCAAATCCCAGCAGAGGCAAAATGCAAAAATGTTTTTTCAAGGGTATCGCCTTTCGCGAGGAATTGGCAAGTCCTCCGTTAGCATATTCATTGCCATGAAAAGCGCATTCTCAATTAGCCGTTCAGAACCAGCGAAAAATTGTAGGTCACCTCCATTCCCTCACAAGGCATGGTTGTGAGAAATGCGCTAGGCCCAGGGGTTCCTCGCTCTGTTGCGCCAACCTATTTATTTATTTTTTTACGTGGGAGTTTCATGGAATCCCAGAATCATCATGAAAAAAATGTTTTACAGGTATCGCGTTTCGCGAGGAATTGGCGATAGTAACTTCATGCCATGAAAAGCGCTTTCTCAATCAACTATTTAAATTCGGCAAAAAAATGCAGTTCCCTTTCATTTCTTCACAAATTGAGAGAAATGCACTAGGCCCCGAGGCTCTTTACTCTGTTGCACCATCCTATGTATTTATTTTAACTTCACCTTTTTTTTATATTTACTTTGTAAAATCGGACCTTTGCTCCGAACATTCAAGTGAAAATAATTAGAATCAAGAAGTTGATTAGAAATACTTTTAAAATTATTATTAGTTTGGATCTTTTGATTTCATCTAAAACCACGAGAATCTCAAGGAATCTTCAGGAAAGCTTCGTTTCTAGTTCTCAATACCGCTTTGATAAAAGGTTTTCACAATTTATTTCAAAACTTTTACAGTTATATTTTAAGTCTAAACTCATGTATGAGTTGTGTTCATATAGGCTTCTTAATATCCGCTTGTAAATGGTGTCATTTTGTTTAGTGGTAAAACTAAAAGTCGATGGAAAGAACTTAGGCTTGGCAGCACTGCTTTCGTTGACAGAAGTTTTATGATCTACATAATGTGCGATTTATTCTATGTTTGGTTAACCATTTCATTATAGAAGTATTCCAGCCACAAAAAAACCGACCACGACCTAAATTCGATGAAAAGTAAAGCCTTTATTGTGCGTGTATGTATGTTGCACGTGTATATGGATACTTTTATAAACACCAAGGCTTAGTATTACACGTGTATTAAGTACTGGACGTGTATTTAGCACTACACGTGTTGTTATTCTAGGAAGTTTCTTAACTGTTTCCGTATTTCACATTGAAAAACAAAAAAAATTTATAACTTTGTAAATTTTTATTTTCGGGACAATTTCCTGGGGGGGGGGGGGGGGAGGTGGTTTAAAAGAGTTATAAAGGCTTATGTTTCCTAATGCAAAGGCTACGTTCGAAATTGGATAATAACTAATAAACCATTCTTGAACTGAATTCAAATTGGGCAAAAACACTCACTAGTTTTTTTTTATATGGATATCCTAGATACCTCTCTTTTTAGTTTTAATTCGAAAAAAAAAATTTTCACGCACAAATCATACTACGTTTGATTTTTTCCCTTGCAATTCGTGTTTATTTACTATTTAGGTGTAACCTTCATGCTAAAATGTTCGATTCTTTTTATTCCGTCTTTAACCAATTTAATGTCTATTGACAGGTTTCTATGCTAACATTCCTCACCATACTTTCAAATAGATTTGAATCACAAACAAAAACATGTCCAACAAAATTAGAGAAGAAGAGCTGGTTGAACTTATGGTGTTTGATCTCAAATTAAATCACAATGCCGTCAGCTATTAAAAAAAAAAGTTCCTTATTTTTGCAATTACACGTGCACTTAAAAACTAAACGTCTACACGTGTAAATAGCTTTTTTGATAAACGTGTTCATGTGTTAAGAATACACCTGAAGACAAATGCATCTATTAAATCGAGAGTTCTAGTAAATATACCTGAATTGAAGTTTCTGTTGTTCCCCATTTTCACACAATTAAGCCTATTAGAACTATCAGTTGGACTCCAAAGTCGTTCTATTTAATAGACTTCCGGGCCCCTCTGCTTTTTGGATCACTCATATTACATTTAGCGGTTGTCAATGAATCCTCCAATTAGTTGGGATGTTTTTCCATAGCAAAACTTATATTTTCGATTCCATCTGTTGCTACACATGACGAGCACACATTTTTAAAAGGATCTTAAGTTTTTTTTAACATACAACCTCTGTGTAGGCTCATAGCAAAACATTTTTTAAAAAATGTAAGGAGTATTGCGAACCTAAGCTTAATGGGTCCTACTAAAAGAGCCTCTTGGCTCATTATGTCTTTTGCAGGGCTCATTTAGCCCTGAAATAATGAATATTTAATAACAAATAAACAAATCCAACGCACTTTTTTCCTAAAAATTTACCTCAAATCGAACCCCAAGTAGTGTAAGTTAGACTTATGGGCTAATATTCAACGTCTTCTTTTGTTTCAACGATGATTCTTTTCATACCAGAGCCGTAGCACAAATTTAACAAATCAAAACAACATCATATCAAGTATTTTTGGATAAGTCGTAAATGAAGTTGCCTTTTAGCGTTAGAAAAACGATTACATTCAAAAAATTTCATAGCAACTGTAAGTTATAAGATCGAACGTGTCAAGCCAGGCTGTTTTAATCAGAGCATAACGCCACAAATCTACTGGCCATACTGTCAGTCAAAACTATTCATCGACTTACGACTTATCTCAAAGACATGAAAAAAATTCTCGACATGAGCAAACGTGACGCAAAGTTACTTAAGGATTTCTTCGCTGGTCACTGGTTACTGCTCTCTCAAACATCACCTTAAAAACGTGTGCATCAGCCAAGATGAAACCTCCCGTCTCTGTCTCGAAGACATGGAAACATCTGAACACATTTAGTGTGAATGCCCTGCCATAGCCAGATTCAGGTTAAAATGTTTCCAAAAAGGATTCACTAGTCCCCTTGACATTAAAAACACCTCTTCTTCGAATATTTTTAGGTTCTCACTTCTTGCACAACATCAACTTCGGATGAACAACTTCACACTTTACGTGTTTAAACCCAAGGGACCACCACAAAAGATCCTACAGGTGGACGTGGTATCAACGGTGATCTACCTTCGACCTATCTAGCTAAAAAAAAAAATGCCAAATGTATTCAAGTTTTTCTTACACACTATTGGCAACTCAAATCAAAGTACTAAATTTGACCACGAATGTATTGTGGTGTTAGCGTTAAAAGACCTGATTTTGTCACCACATAGCGTTTTTTTAAAAACCTTAACTTCTCCTGGTGCCCGTGGTGTGAGTAGTGCCCGTGGTGTGATTGATAGCATGTCCGCCTGTTAACCCAGAGTTTCGAGGTTCGAATCCCAACAGAGGCAAAAATGTTTTTTCCACGGGTATCGCCTTTCGCGAGGAATTGCCAAGTCCTCCGTTAGTATTCATTGCCATGAAAAGCGCTTTCTCGATTAGCCGTTCGGAACCGGCAGAAAATTGTAGGTCCCTTCCGTTCCCTCACAAGGCATGGTTGTGAGAAATGTGCTTAGGCCCAGGGGCTCTTCGCTCTGTTGCGCCACCCTATTTATTTCTTAACTTCTCCTGAATGTCAAACTAAATGTTTTTTTTTTCAGCCCAGGGCTTAAGCTCAAATCGGTTTAAGGCAGTCCTAAGTTTTAGACGGAGTGATTTGAGGGATGAGTGATTTGAGGGATGTGTGGTTATTTTGTGGTTAAGCTTTCTTTAAAAACCGAAAACACAGTTTTTTTGAAAGTTATAGGCTTATCAAGCAAACCTGAGTCAAACCTGGTTTAAGTTCAACAAACGGATCACTTATGCTCTCTCCAAAAGCTTTTGATGTGACTACTGATACGTTTTTTGGGTACTTCCTTGCGTTAGCCATCATAATTAAACATAAAAAAAATTACGCTCTTGCGTACTTAAGTCTTTTCAAAACAATTACTTTTATGAAAAAAATAAAAACCATTTCGCTTAACGGAAGTGAAAGGAATTCATCCTTTTAAATTCTTTTTCCAGGTTTAAGGATCTTCAACACAAATTGGCTTTTATTTAAGTAAATCCTAATTTTAAAATACTTTTTCACACTCAAACTCATGTTTCATCCAAAACAGAGAAATAAACAAAAAAAAACTTTAAATTGATCAAGTGACTAAATTTCATTAATCACAGTTACTAAAAACAAACACTGCTAGCTACACACACCTACAAAATATACAATATTCAAGAAGTGGTATGATCAAATAAAATTTTTGAAAATGGAACACACAAAAGTCAACCTTGCTCAGTTCGTTACCTTGAAAGTCTTTGATTTATGATCAATGGATGGTATGTTTTCTGAATTTTGAAAAAGAGAAACCAGAACGTGGGTGGTCATCGTCGCACAAATTTCTTCTTTTTTTTTATTCAGTTCTAGGCAATTTCAGTTTTATTTAAAAACTTAAAAGAAGAAGATTCTCAACGATGAGTAACGCGGGGCCGCTCGTTACTAAAATTCAACATTCTTCAATACACTACACGTGTGTATACTTTTCGTGAGTTACATTTTCGAACAAAGGATTTGTTTTTTTTTTTCATTTTCATTTTGAAAACCACCAGCACAGAATTTTATCTACAATAATTGTGCATATGCACAACATTGATAAATAACTGAAATGTCTGGGCCCAGATCCAGATTTGTCCCAGTATTTTAATTGTGTGTAGTGTATATGCCCGGCACGAAAGCAGCAGCCATTTTCTTCTATTTCCCGCTTTCCCTTTTGTTTCTACTTTTCGCATTCAAAAAATAAACTTCTATGCGCTTTAGGATTTCAAATAATACCTTCCACCTACAATTGCCTTTCTAAAAATAGACACGAGAAACAAGTCGTCGGTCGCCGCGGACAGACAAATATGTTATATTGTGTTTCAAGTTTCTTCATTTTTTTTTGTGTTTTAATTTTGTTGAGTTGAAAGAACAAAACATTTTCTAATTCAAACGAATAAAAGAAAGCTTATTTCAAATCGCCATATGCACATTGAGCACCTTCTTTTTTTCATCAAAAATTCGAATTTTGAATTCAAAAAATATATTTTGTTTACCTACTACAGTGGTACCTAAAAACCTATCAATTAATTTGAATTCACACTAAACCGAAATAAGTATTTTTGCAAACAATAAAAATTCCTGACGAAACAATAATAATTGTCTTTTTTGGGGCGCCATATGAATGTGTGATGTCCGCTGAGCAAGAGTGAATAAACCCAGAAAAATTAATTGCAGCATTGAACATAGGCAATTGAAAATCATTTTTATTTTGCATTTTTTTTTTTTCTAATTAAATAATAGGTGTGAGTTTAGATGTATGCGTCTGTTTTAGACACGATACACGTCCAATGCCGCATTTTCAAAAATATCAAACATACGAGACTGTTCGGATGAAGAATTAAGATCAAAATTGGCACTACTCCAATTGATACAATTGAAGCAAAATAGTGTTTGGCAAAAGTTGACACAATATAGCTGCCATGTGGCAACATACGAGTACACCCAAAGTTCTTTACTGTTTTCAAAAAGCATTTCTTTTTTTCTTTTTTGCTTATTTCCAAGGGCCTAAAGTTAATCTTAGTATTCAAAAAGAAAATTGTAATAACATTTTTCAAAAAATAGAAGCAAAACTCATATTTAGTTTATTTGCAGCAATAAGATCGATTGAATGCCGTGGCAATGACCTACTTTGGATTCAATTATCTTCTAGTTTATATTTGAGGTTGAGATTCCATTTTTTTTTTTTAAATTATCAGTTCAGCAACAAATTTCAAACAAATATTTCAAATGTCCAAGTTATCTTCCTCTTCTTTTTTTTGACGTTACGAGCATCGTGATCTCGAAAGGACTACAGCTTTCCCATTCGACTGCTTCAAAATAGTCATCAGTGCAAACCTCACGGTTTTGGGTTGTTCTATGTCTGATGTAGATTTCGTTTCATTTGTCTGTAGCCTTTTTTACCAATTAATAAAATTGCAAATACAAGGTTTTTTTGACAAAGCTTGTGACTTTTTTTATTGGTGTTGTTTCATCAAACGTTGTTGGTTACAATTTTGAGGTTTTATTTTACAAAAGAATATTCGGGAGACGATTTCCATTTCCTGTTTCGCCAACACATAATTAAGGTTTTAATTAACTAATAACAAACGTGTATGGTACCCGTGGGGCGATGGTTAGTAGGTCCATCTGCTAACCCAGAGGTTCGAGGTTCGAATCCCAGCAGAGGCAAAAATGTTTTTCCACAGGTCGCCTTTCGCTAGAAATTGGCAAGTCCTCCGTCAGTAAATTCACTGCCATAAAAAGCGCTTTCTCAATTAGCCGTTCGGAACCGGCAGAAAATTGTAGGTCCCCTCCATTCCCTCACAAGGCATGGTTGTCAGAAATCGCTCTGTTGCACCACCCGATTTAATTATTTTTTATTTAATAACAAACTTGTGGATTTCCAAAAATAGAATAATGAAGTTTGTTTAGTTTTGTAAGGATATTCTACAGATAAACGCTTACGTGTGATTTTTCTACAAGTTTGTTTCTTTTTCACTTTTATAACAAAAATATGTGCGACGAGCGCACACCTGCAGCGATATCAGCGAAAAATGTTATGTTTTGACAATGTTCACATTGATTCTTTCAGCACAAAGTTCAACACTCTTGTGAAAAACCGTTTGTAAATTACAAGTTATTCCTGACCTCGGTGGAACAGTAATTTTTAACACTTGTGGTCTACTATTTTTTCTCTACAATTTTCTAGAGTTTTATTCGTTTTGATCACAAGTTTGTGAACAAAAAACTGGCCTGCAAATTTGTAATTTAAATTTCAAGTACAAGTTTGAAGTTGTAGCTTTTATTTATGAGCCTTATTTCTTAAATAAGAAATTTTCGGTTTTCTTCCTTGTTAATCTTGTTGTACTGGTCGAAAGCAGCCCATGTTCTCCTTGTCGAGTGATACCCAGAATATCAGAGGCCCTGATGACTTGTTGGCATTACTGCCACTGTTTTTCAAAGCTTAAGGCTGGTGGAATATCATTTAAGGATAATAATTATAGGGACACTTCTCGGTTGGAAAGGAACTGGCTATCTCTTGAGATTGTAGTTTTACGACTGAAGCGCAGCGTTTGTTCGTGCGTTTGGTGAACAGTATATTCTCAGCTTTGGCTACAACAAAGTTGGCCCCTTGGAAAATTCGGACATCTATCATACTTAAAATGCCCTGCAATTTGCAACAAGTTCAATTTGGTTCACGGTTGATTGATCTGGGAATCGCCATTTACATTTGTGAATTTTAAGCAGTAAAAAGCGTGTACTACTAACACCAAAAATAAGTCCCGCAGCAAAATCAATTAGCCTTAGTTCGTTTTCGGAAATTGTATTTCCAAAGATGTTCTACTTCCTTTTTTTCACGTTAAAATTGCCAAGGACGATTTTCTCGTTATGTTTAAAGCATTGCTTATATGTTTCTCCGAGGAGCTCGTAGAAACAGTCTTTCGAATTATCGTCTTTCTCTTCTGTGGATGCGTGATGGGTGCATTTTTACTTAATGTTGGCGAATTTATCCCTGATACGGATGGTCATTATACGCTCATTGACTGGATTTTGGCAGATAACCATTCCCTGAGTCTTCTTCTAACGACAATTCCGCACACAAGTATGTGTTGTTCCTGTTGTCTGTAGCAGTGGCCATATTCAATGTTTTAGTTTTTCATCTCCTCTGTGCTCGGGCCATTCCATCGCACTTCTTGGATGGCGGTTATATCTGCTTTTTAGCAGTCTAGAGCCTCCTCTAAATCTCCGGCTACACGTAATCCGTTGAAGTCTTTGTCCTTTTCTCGATTGCCTGTGTTGCTTACGTTGAAATCATTATTATTATCGGAGGATGTTGTTCAAAACCATAGAATTTTGACGTGGTTGGGTGGATAACTCACACACTCACACCCAACTTGGAAGGCAAGGTACTTTGCTATCTAATTGCACATAGAGAACGGGAAACTCCGGTGTCAGCACCCTGCTGCAGGAGCTTGAGAGCTCCCTTTGGCTCTCCTGAAGCTCATCCGCAATCATCTATATTTTAATACCCTGTCCAAGTATTGAAAGACCCTGCAAGACCTTCAAGTTAAATATGTCGGAGTAGCTCTGTGAGGAACTTCTACTTTTTTGGCTGTTGAAGTCCACCGTTGGTTCTGTTAGTCAAATTTGTCCACTAAAAACATACCCAATGAGCTCTGGCAGACTGCTGGGCTTCATAGTGCTATTCTATTTTTCTCTGTTCCTTTCTCAACACTATCACTTACAAGTTTGGCAAATCACCTCCGGATGGAAGATCCCAGTGGCTACAGCGTGGAGGTTTATTTATTTATTTATTTAGAGAAAGTATATTAAGTTATTTAATATAAAGTCAATTAATAAATTTTTTTTTAGAAAGACAGAAGGTTTAGTAATCACATTTGACGTGTACTATAAGTTGCAACATCTGGCCTCAGGCAGATTAACACCATTCAGAGCCTTCTCGAGCTGTACACGTCCAACTTCCCACTTCAAAATTATTTATCATTGAAACATTTTCAATTCGTATTAATTATCTATTCTGAGTGATAAATCCGGTATAATGAAACTTTTTCCTGACGAATTTCGAATCCACGACTTGAACTAGCTCTTGGCCCTTATTTTTGGTTTGTGGTAGTTTACCAAGAACGGCTTGAAGTGTCATGATGAGGTGATATCCTCAGTGCGTTACTGTACAGAAGAGTAAATGTTGCTGTTATTAATCGAAAAGTGTTCAGATTTTTTCGGGCTCTTACCACCTCTGTTGGTTGAATTTCAAACCGTCTATTGGCTTAATGAAGTTGTACTTGTTTTGGCTGCCTTTCCAGGAGTACAAGGAAAAGGGATAAAGATAATGGTGTGGCTTGTATAAACTTAACCCAAAAAAAAGTAAAGAAAAACTTAAAATAAGTCTGATGTATAATATAATATAATTTCAATAGATTGACAAAAAAAATCGTTTATATTTCATTCACAAAATTGGAAAGATTTTGTCAGCATTCACAATACCGCAATATTTCATCAATAAGTTTTCACAATACGAGTTTCGACTGCAATTGAATTTTATTAATCGCCGTCAATCAGTTCATAGTTGATGTTTGCAATTAGTCAAGTCTATTCACACAGATTTTTTAAGGTTTCAATAGTATCTCCAAACTGCATCATTACAAGTTGAAACGTTACAATTATTCCTGCCATCTATGAGCAAACAAAGAATCTCATCACAATCAAGGGAATCTAAAACTAGTAAAGTTTGAAAGCTCTTACCGATAAAATGATTCTTCGTGTAAAATGACAGAAACCCATAGCCGAAAGAGCAATTGTAGTTGAGTTTATTTGATATAAAAACCGATCACTCTATCAAATAAAAGTTCACCACATATTCAAAAACTAAAATACAAAACTTCAAAACCTCATTATTCCAGTACTGTTGCGGAATGTCTTGTAGCAATGCCTTTGGTCCTTGGGCACTTTCGTTGATGTCCGCCGCCGAAACAAATAAGTAGAACATCCTCCCAACCAAATAAAGTATAGAGACCCAGTAATACAAATAATCAGTAAAAAACCGAAGTGAACTATGGAAAGGACATAGTAACAATTATTTTCTTTCTTCGTGTATGTTTGTGTCTACATATGTTTTCTATACTTACTTAAATGCATGCAAAAGTTGCTTGCAAACAAAAAATAAATTGTTTACCAAAGACAAAAATATAAAAATACCCAATTCCTTATCGACATAAGCAAGCAGATCACAGATTGCAATAAAGTCCGTGCGAAATCTCAGCATCGATTGGGAATCTGGTAGATTCTGCCGAAATGCGATGCAATAAATATGAGTTCTCGAATATCTGTGAAATTACGAACATATTTCAAATGATACTTAAGTGCCCTCGTAAGTTGTTCAAAGCGAGTAACTATTCCTTTGCTGACAATAATGATGAAGAGGTCCAAAAAATTCCATGCGACTGTTCCGAACCAGCTGACGAACTACAGGGGAGTAATATAAAGTCAGTTGGTTGTGTCAGTTCTTGAAAATTCTTCTACCAACTTGGCATAGTATCATGGCCAAACGATTTGGCATATAAACATGGACGAAATGGAATCGCCTGTTCATAAAGTGGTCGAATCCGTATTCCGTAACGTTGCATTCCTCTCCAATACGAATGTAGGTGTAAATGGATGAGATTTGAGACAAAGAGTGCTCCACTAAAATGTGGAAATTAAAAGAAAAACAGAGTTGACCTTTCCCACCTACCCGCAGCTAAAACTGATATGATAATTCCAATGAGAATCAAGTTCCTCCTTAGTTTTTTTGAACGTTTGTTAGTGTAAGGATATTTCAAAAATCGTTGTTCTTTTTCCGTCCACCAGGCGATTAGGACTACCCATCGCTTAGCCAGATACAAAAAAGCTGTGTAGATTAGCAGTCCCACAGAATAAAACATTCCTTTGGCTAATTATTGTGGTGAATAATTATTTTATGGTTTATCCAAACTTTGGCATACTTACAAAGGCTCTCTGCACTCACCCGGAAGTTGCTGCTAAAACACAAATGACATGAAATGAGGATTACATCCAAAGCAATAAAAGCCAAGCATATGATAGTGGCAACTGAAAACCACTGAAACTGAACGCGATTGGTGGAGTATTTCCGAATGCCTTTGAGCGGTAAAATTCCAAAAACCTGAGCGCCAAGGAGAACTGTGAGGAATAGATGTTTGGGTTACTTTTTTCATATAAATTCACAATGTATTCTTGATCTGTGCACTAAACTGGGGTATATTCCTTCGTAAAATGATCCAGAATAGATAAATCCTTGGGGTTTTTTTATGTCCATTCCTCAATAGGGTTCTTACTATAGTGTTCTTGAAGCTACAGGTTCATTCGAAAGCAATGTTTTTGCGTAGAACTTGTTTACAAAAGGGCTGTCAATGTTAAGTTAAATATGAGTTACCTAGAAGGACACCCTATAATTTTCTTATCCACGTAAAGTTGGTTGTTTGTTCAAAGCCAATTTGTTTGTGTGTAGTGAAAATGTGAAGGGCGAATAACTGTGCTTTGCTTGCATGTCTAAAGCCTTTTAAACAAAGGGACATATATTTTAATTGAAGCACATACTCGGGATTGCTTTATTTAATTGTAGGGGGATTGTCTATGTGTTTATTCACCAAAAAATTATTTCAAATGGGAAAAGAATGAACGAACCGAATGTCCTTATGGTCGGGAAAACAGTAAGCTAAGAGGTGTGTAATCGAAAAGTTGGTCGGTAAAAGAATTTGCTAAAAACTTAGATTCTGAACAATTTTGAAACCTCTTCAGTTAAGTTGTCAGAAGCTATGCACTATTTCTTGAAGCTTTGGTGGGATGTCAGCACTACACAGCTACAACGTGGAAAATCAATTACAACAATGCGGGTTATCCTATTACATTCGAGAATTTTTATTGGGGTTCTCCTCAAATATTTTTCTTTGGAATA
Source organism: Melanostoma mellinum (assembly GCA_914767635.1). Classification (NCBI taxonomy): domain Eukaryota; kingdom Metazoa; phylum Arthropoda; class Insecta; order Diptera; family Syrphidae; genus Melanostoma; species Melanostoma mellinum. Next base: position 197,787,639 of record OU612059.1, read on the forward strand.
TTCAAGGTTGACTGGTTACATACAAGCACATGGTCGCGCAACAGAACGGTGAGTCCCTGAACATAGCGCATTTCTCACAACCATGCCCTGTGAAGGAATGGAGCGGCCTATCATTTTTTACCGGTTCCGAGCGGCTAATTGAGAAAGCGTTTTTTATGGCAATGAATTAAGTATCAGAGGACTTTGCAAATTCCTTGCGAAAGAAGATAACCGTGGAAAATAATTTTCTGTTGGAATTCCGCACGCCTCCTGCGCAACAGGCAGACATGCTAACCATTACGCCACGGGCACCACCACTGGCTATTTTTCCTTATATTCAAATGTATGCCCAAAACTTTGGTAATTCAATTTTGTCTTCTTCTTCTTCTTTAACGATGCAACGATAATCGTAAAAACGAAGGATCTTAGCTCTTCCACTTATATGCCTAACACTTGTGATCTTTTGAATCGGCTGAGTTGACCTCAGACCAACCAAGTGTCGCTATCATGAATTATACGATTTTGCAATTTGCCTTATCATTCCTGCTGTCAAACGAAGAATTTTCATCTGTTGCCGTCCACTTACTCGTGCTTCCTCGTGCTTTTTGTACAATATCCAACATTGTGAAAATTTTGTGATTGCTGCGCTCGCGACTTAAGTAAAGAGCCTTTTCTTGGAGTTCGGGTATTTTCCCAAAATATCTAAGGGATGTTATTTTTAGAGGTATAGAACTTTAAGCTGGCAATACTTTTTTCACTGGCGGCCATTTTGTCAGCTGTCAAATGATTTATGTTTAGTTTGTTTTGGCATTTCAGCATGAATAGACTGACGCCTGAACAACGCTTCCAAATCGTGCAAATTTATTTTGAAAATCATAACCGTCGATGCCGATTTTCAAAAGCGTTAAACGATAAAGCTCACTTTTGGTTGAATGGATACGTGAATATACAAAACTGCCGAATTTGGAGTAATGATAATCTTCAAGTGTATGTTGAGACACCGTTACATCCAGAAAAATTGACTACGTGGTGTGCTTTATGGGCTGGTGCAATAATTGGTCCGTACTTCTTTAAAAACGATGCTGGCCAGAACGTTGTCAATGGTGACCGCTATAGAGCGATGATTACTGACTTTTTTGTTAGTTAATTGAACAACCATCATGATGTGCAGGAGTTGTGGTTTCAACAAGACGGCGCAACATGTCATACAGCTCGTGCCAAAATTGATTCATTGAAGGAAACGTTTGGTGATCGCATAGTTTCAAGTTTCGGACCTGTGAATTGGCCTCCAAGATCGTGCGATTTAACGCCGTTTGACTATTTTCCGTGAGAATATGTGAAATCGCTAGTCTACGCCGATAACCCCCAAGCGATTGGCCACTTATTGTTATTGCCGATATACGGCCACAAATGTTGGAAAAGTCATCGAAAATTAGACCTCCAGATTAGACTACGTTCGAGCCAGAAATCATTTTTAAATTATAATGCCAGAAGATTGTCTAAATCTAAAATGAGCTTATTCCAGTGGGTTGATTTGAAAATGGCTTAGTAGTGTAAAGTAAAATTATTTTAACGCTGCATATTACAGCTCAAAATTTGCACGAATTAGCATTTATTACAAATCGATTAGATTTTCATCTCAAACGAGTGCACCTTTATAGTCACCTTTATAGTCAGAAATGACTGAGTGACTTCGTTTCAAACAGACAACACGCCACGAGGTTTTCAATTCAAACTTTTCACATCAATTAAAAGCAAATGCAATTACTTTTTTCATCAGAAATAATTGAATCGTTTCGTTTTAAACGAACCTACTCGAAGCACACGATTTGTTCTTTCTCCCTCAAATAAGGGCGTGTTAAGCAAACGATCAAGCATTGCACGAGCTTTCTTACACTTCAAATGACTCGTGTATCCACGGAATGGGTTATGTACGAGTAGATACGTCCGGATTTTCACATATCAGAAAATAGAAAAGTACTCTCGAAACTTCATCCACTTCATCCACCCTACGCTTACTCGATGATTAGAAATTGATTCAGTATTGATTCTTATTATTTTAGCAACTCTTCACTCTTTCGAAGCACGTTTCCATTTTGGAATAGGTATCTTTGACTCCATCGTTAGCAAACAACATTTGGCGTTCTATTATTTATCCTCCAGTAGGTAGTTAAGTGGTACCCGTGGTGTGATTGATAGCATGTCCGCCTGTTAATCCAGGGGTTCGAGTTCGAATCCCAACAGAGGCAAAAATGTTTTTTCCACGGGTATCGCCATTCGCGAGGAATTGGCAGTCCTCCGTAAGTATTCATTGCCATGAAAAGCACTTTCTCGATTAGCCGTTCGGAACCGGCAGAAAATTGTAGCTTCCTTCCATTCCCTCACAAAGGCATGGTTGTGAGAAATGCGCTAGGCCCAGGGGCTCCTCGCTCTGGTGCGCCACCCTATTTTTTTTTTTTTTTAGGTAGTTAAGAACTGTTATTCAGAACAAAGGACTCAAGACGCTCCCTTGGTATACACCTACTGTGACTTGGAATACTTCAGTGACTCCAGCTGAACAGCTTTTTTCTGTTGGAGGTTTTTAAAATACCAGCTGGTGCACTCAGACCTAAATACCGGTCCATTGTACTACCAGATATTAAGTCACTTGTTATAGCTTTCCAGATGTTCGGAAAAAAGCCAAAAGACGCTGCCATGATAAGGAGCCTAAGTTACCAGCTCTCACCATGTCTGCGCCGAGTATCTGTAACCTCATGCGAGAAAAAGCAGGACATTCACAGAGGAAGTGCTCTGCGGTGTCCTCATCTTCTCCACAAGATTCACAGAGTGTGGTATCACTTAAGCCTAACACATTTAAATGCTTGGCAAAAGAGAAGTGCCCGCTGGCAACACCAATAAGCTTTCTACAGTTTTTTCTACTACGGAATTGCAAAAATGTTGCAGTCTTTTTATTTACGTTGAGAAGCATACGTTTGGTCTGTCTGCATCCAATGCATGAGAAAGCTGTCTGAGATCCTTGCCCAGCAAGTTCATCGGCGATCTCATTTCCAATTATGCCGTTATGGCCCAGAACCCAAATGAGCCTCAAGGGTTTTAATCTTTGGATCACATTCAGAGAGCTCTTGCATTCCTGGATCACTCTCGAAGCGGTTAGAGGGTTGAAAAGGGCCTAAAGCATAGCTGAACATCTTACCGCTGTCACTGCTCCTTCATATATATCGTGAACCATCCGCATATTATAACCTGAAATTTCTCCTTGTCTAAGAACCATCAACATTAGATGTCGTGGTTGTGGATCGAATGTTCTTTCAAAATTCTTTAAGGAATCACCATATTTCTCCATTTGAATAACTTGGATTCTCTCTGCTCGTATTGTCGATAAAACCGCATTGGTTTTCAGATAACTCGAAACTCTGTTTGAATTTTTTATCTCTTTTTTCCCATTCCTTAACCAAGATGATTAAGTTTTTAATACACTCTTTTTTATTCTTTAAAATATAGAACATTATGTCCAAAAATTTCATCCAGTAGCTATTATATTTTGACTCGCATGTCACCCTGTGGTTAGGGATTTTATTGTCCTGTTTCTTTCTCACTCTCCCTAGTTTGCCTTATGTACATACGTATTTAATTTTTTGAACTTTTGTAAATTTATTCCCATTAGTCGATGTGTTTTGAAAACTCCCGCCCTACCCATACACTCTCATAACATTTCAAACACACTATGACCCCACACACAACTCAGTCCCACAAAAAAGCATGATATAAAACAATAAACCGGTATCCTCTTCTCCGACATAAACATAACATGCACGAAAACTGTCGAATGCAGACCCCAACAAAAAAAAAAAAAAAACCAACCATAAACCAAGATCCTTCAAAATTTCCACATCAAGCCGCTTAAATATACATACAACCAAACTTGACGAATTCTTCTCTGTGTAACTAGATAAACCGGATTGCAGAAAGTGTGCCAAGGCACTACAGGAACTGGAGAACATAGACGACGAAGCCGATCAGCTTGGCATTGGATTTGTGAAGATTCACGATGAAGCACTCGCTGATGAATACAATTTGGGAGGCCTCCCGGCTCTGGTCTATTATCGCCATCAAACGCCCATCATTTACGAAGGTAAATTCTCGGATTGCATTTGCCTGTGAAACCAAAACTCACTTTCGTTCAATCCACTTAGGTGAATTGTCTCGAGAGGAAGACGTCCTCGAGTGGTTGGTTCAAAATAAGTCTACAGGCGATGAAGATGATGTCATTGAAGATGTAACTGCCAAAACTCTGGGAACTCTGATTAGTAACATTGACAATCTTGTTGTACTTTTCTGTACGTATTTTACTTCATATCGGAAAATGGTATAGCGTTTTAAATAACCTCAAACCATTGGTGTTCTAGATGATCACGGTGATGATGATTCCATGACTGTATTGGAAGAGCTAGAAAAAATTGACGACGACTGTGACAAGCATGGAATTCAGTTTGTTAAAATTGATGACGCTAAGGTCGCAGCTGATTTTGGTATTGACTCGGTAGGATAAAAGAAACCTTTAGCTACGTAAACCTCGGGATCTCATACTCAATGTACTCTTTTTGCAGATCCCTGCAATTGTGTACTTTGAGAAGCAAGTACCAAACATTTACGATGGTGATCTGATGGATGAGGATCAGATTTTGCATTGGTTGCTGGGACAATTGGAAAGCGACGAGATCGAGGATGTCACTGATGAAATGCTCGATAAACTGGTGAAAGAGGGAAAAGTCATGGCAGTTCTCTTCTGTAAATATTGCTATTGATCTCTGTGTGTGTGTTTATGTGTATTAATACACTTTTAATTAGATGACAACAATGACAAAAAATCACAACGAGTTCTTGAAGAATTAGAGAACATAGACGATGAATGTGATTCTCTGGGTATAACCTTCGTCAAGATCGATAATCCCGAAGAAGCTCTCGAGTATGGCATTAATAAAGTTCCTAAACTTATCTACTTTGAAAAAGGCATTCCGACCATATATGAAGGCAATTTAGAGGATGAAGAGAAGCTACTCAAATGGCTTGAGGACCAGACTAGCTCAGATCAAATTGAAGATGTTACCGATGAGATGTTAGATTTGATTGTGGAGAAAATGTCTTTTGTGGCAGTGCTGTTTTGTAAGTGTTTAAAAGAAATGATTTGATTTGACTACCCTTCTCCAACAGTTGTCTCTTTTTCTCAACTGATTACAAGACATTTCATGTCGGTTGGATAAAATTATCGAATGTCAGTATCCGTAAAATTGTAGGCCTTGATATCGTTGTGAGGACTCGTAAGGTTTTGTTTTTTTTACGAGAGTGTTTTTTTTCATAATAAGTTCTTGTGCTAAATGACGCGACGTAGACATATCGTCACACTAGCGTAGATTATTGTTACTATGTCGTAGCGCCAGCATCTTTACGTTAGTATAGTTTTACGTAAGCATAGCGTTAGTATATCGTTGACATTACGTTACTTTAACTTGAGGCCTGTGTATGTGTGTATACTTTACGTAAGTTAGCATATCCCTTTATAGGCATCAAAATGAGTTATTTTAACGTTACGTAAGCATTAAACCTTGCACAAACCCGGCGGTGTGCGATTGCCATCCCTTCGCTGTCAAAATGAAACATAAATATAAAATCTTATGGAGTGATACACATCAACGCGGCCTGCAATACATACAAATAAAAATACATTCGCACTTCGCAGTCGTAGACCGATCTGGTTTGCGCAAGGAATAAAGCTGCCTTAGTTTAAAGTGACGCCAACATAACATTATTTTCCGTATTGTTACACTAGCACTAGATTACGTAACGTTAGCGTTATATGTTTTGTCAGAAGTTAGTTATAAAGCGATGCAGTAAGACAATGTTTTGTAAGCATTGACGTTACGATTGCGAATCGTTACGTCACGATAGCGTAATGTTTCTATAGTACGGTTATCATTGCGTTTGCATAGTAAATCTTTCCTGCCTGTAAAAAAACTGCCTGTTTCTCCTGCAGCGGTTACTAATTTTATATTTTGCCACTTACAGACGACAAAGACCAAAAGAAATCGCAAAAAATTCTCGCTGAGCTTGAAAATATCGACGATGAATGCGATCAAAATGACATCGCCTTTGTGAAGATCGATGATGACAGCGAAGCTAAGGAGTGGGGTATTGATGAAATTCCATCAATTGTTTTCTACGAACGTGGTATTCCTCACATCTACGAAGGCGACTTGATGAAGGAAGACGAACTTCTTGGCTGGTTGATTCATCAAAAACGTTACTCAGAAATTCCAGAAGTTACAGATGAAATGAAGGACAAACTAATTGAGACCACCCAGCATTTGGCTGTCATATTCTGTAAGTCCTTGAAAATTCTCTATCATCATAAAGTCAGTTTTAATCTGCCTTTTCTTTCGTATTCTAGATGACAAGGAAGATAAGCAAGACATTCGTGTTTTGAATGAACTCGAAAACATTGACGATGAGTTAGAAAAAGAAGGTATCGTCATTGTCCGCATTGATAATGCTGCTGAAGCCAAGGAATATGGCTTGGATCACTTGCCAGCATTGATATACTTCGAAGAAAAAATTCCAGCACTCTACGAAGGTGATCTTATGAACGAAGAAGAAGTTTTGGAATGGCTTATCTTGCAAAAGAGAACTGCCACCATTGAAGAAGTCACCGATGAGATTTTAGTCAATTTGATCCAAGACCATGAATATGTTGTAGTTTTCTTCACTGGCCCATGTGAACCCGGTGAGAAATGTGAGAACACTCTTAATGCCCTTGAGAGCATTGACGACGAATTGGATGAGGCTGGTATTATTTTCGTCACAACTGAAGACACAACTATTGCAAAGAAATACAACATTAAGACCTATCCACAATTGGTGTTCTTTAGAAACCGTGATCCAATGGTTTTCCCAGGAGATCTGGACGATGAAGATGAAGTTCTTGCTTGGGTAACTGATGAAGAAACTTTGGAAATTCCCGGCAAGATTGAGGAAGTTAACATGAAAATGTTGGACAAAATTTTGTCAGAGAACGAACATGTTGTTGTATTTTTCTGTAAGTTTTTCCAACAATAACTCTTTCTCATCATTCTTTGATAAATTTCTTTCTTATTAGACCGTGAGGGTGACAAGAAGGCCCAGAAGATCCTGAATGAACTTGAAAACATCGACGACGAGTGTGAAGAAAAGGACATAGATTTTGTTAAGACTTCCGATGAAGGCATAGATAAGGAATATGATATACAAACACTGCCGGCTCTTGCATTCTACAGGAACAAGTTTAGGACGTTCTACCAAGGTAGCTTCGATCTTATTCGCAGACAAAAAAACAAATCTCTTAACTTTCGAATTATGTGTGTTTGTGTCATTTATAGGTGACTTGATGAAGGAGGAAGCAATCTTAGAATGGGTCATCGAGCTCTATGAGTCAAATGCTGATGTCATTGAATCGGTTGATCGCAAAACACTCCAAGTGTTGATCAACGATGTTGAGCACTTAGCCGTATTTTTCTGTAAGCGAAATCGTGTTTTTCTCTTGTTGTTTCTTACGAAAGCAATTTTATTCAAGATGACGATAAATGCAGTACATGTGCAGAAATTTTGGATGAACTAGAAAATATCGATGATGACACCGACAAGCATGGTATTCAGTTTGTCAAGTCAAATGATGTCAAACTGGCACATGAAATTGGAATATTTGCATTCCCAGCCCTAGTCTACTATGAAACTGGAGTTCCGATCATGTATGATGGTAGGTACAACTCATCCTTGGATTGGATTCTAACACTGAAGACATTTTTTTCCTTGAACAGGTAATCTCAAAAACGAAAACCGTGTTTTGCAGTGGTTGGTCAATCAAAAGAGTGAGCATTGATTTTTTTCTATTTTCGTTTTTTTTTAATTGATTTTATTAACAAGGAAGAAAATTCTAACTTTAAAATCTGAAATTCTTTATATTCAAAAAATGAATGAAGGAGGAGAATTGTGATTTTAAAATAAATTTGTGTGAATGTAATAGGAAATGGTGACGGGCACAAAGTTGGAGTTGTCGGGAAGAGATATAATAAAGTCCTCAAGGATGACGAAGATAATGACGATGATGATGACGACGATGATGACAATGACAATGACGATGACGACGATGATGATGACGACGATGACGACGATGACGATGATGATGACGATGACGATGATGACGACGATGACGATGACGACGACGACGACGATGATGACGATGATGACGATGACGACGATGATGACGATGATGATGATGACGATGATGATGACGATGATGACGATGATGACGATGATGACAATGACGACGACGACGACGACGATGACAATAATGACAAACATAAAGTTCTTAGAAAACTATCAACGAAAACCAAGCTTCATGGCTCTAACGAATTCAATGCAAGAAGATATTTCAAAAAGTTTTTAGGTAAACGAGTTGATTGAACGAACCTTCACTAACCGAAAGATTCACAAAAGAAATCGCATTCCCGACTTCATAATCGTTGATCCTCAATGCAGTTAAATTTGTTGAACGCATTAGACAAGTTTCCATATTTTGATGACCTTCTTAATGCGTATTGGTTATACAAATCTGATTGGAGATAAAATTGAAATTTATATGATAGTCGACCCAAAATTCTCATCAAAAATAAGTTTAACTGTTGGTTGCTTGCATTGCATACATTTTGATTAGACCTTTTCCTTTGCAATATCAAATAATGTGACATCGAGTTCATATAACAAAGCTTTATGTCTTAGAAAGTTGTTAATACATAATAGCAGTACCTTTAATTTCTTTAAACAAATTTTAACTTTTTATTTTGCTCTACAGATCCAAAGAAATCAAAGTCTAAGCATTCGTTGAAAGGTAAACATTGATTTACATAAGAGAAATCAATTGAGATTTCAATGATTTTGTAGTTAGATGTTCAATGTTGTTCTCATAGATAACAAATTATATTTGGCTAAAACACACAACATGACAAAGACATTCACTCACACAAGACACTTCAACTTCTATGAATTTTTTGCAGCGAGTGTATTGCAATATTTTTCATATCCCAAGGGGCATTGTGGCTAAGAAGTTATGTTGAGTTTTGTTTTTTTATTTATTCAAATAATTTACAGAAAAAATTATTTTGGTAGGGCTTCAGGGCAACAAAAGCCATAAACGATGCCGTCTTTTGAGAAAACATAAATATTTATATAATGGAAAAGTTGCTACAGTAAGTGTTGAGGATAAATAAATATTTGCTAACTTTTAATTTAGCAACATACACTTTTCTTTTAAGCAGAGGAGAAGAAGCATTCTTTCGGTTGCCTTATAATCTTGTTGGGAGATAATTCTTTGGCTACTTTTAAGTGTCGCATCAAACTGGCGTGGTTAAGGACACTCTACAAGTACCTATGTAATTAATTGAAAGATTTTCATTGCAAGTTGCTGTACACTGCCCAGTTATTTGGTAGAATATCGACGAATCAATGATAAGTGATAAGTTTTAATAGTATCCTCATTCACAGTGACAGAATTATGATTCCACCTATTAAAAGTGTTCTTCACGTTTAGCCTTTCCTCTCGAATAGCTTTTCAAGCTTTCTTTAAGGTCTGGAAAATTTCCTAGTTTGTGGAAGAAGTCTTTTGTTACTTCTGTTTTCAAGAAGTGTGAAAAAATAGATTTAAAAAACTACAGGCCAATTGCAAAGCTTTCATGCATTCCTAAGCTGTTTGAAGAGAAATAATCTGTAATCAACAACACGGATTCATGCAAAGAAGACCGACGGCTACTAATCTTCTCCCATTTTATCATAAATGCTCTAATGCACTCGGAGGGGAATGAATTAGACTGCATTCACACTGACTTCTCTAAGGCCTTTGACTTACTTTCTTATAATAGCTTCTCATAATAGGCATTTGGATTTGCACCAGTATTTATTGTTTGAATAAGTTCATACTTACAAAATAGGTTCTCACCAAGTCAAATTTCGTAACGTCTTGTCAAATTCTTTCAATGGACTTTCTGGTGTGCCACAAGGGAGTCACCTTGGTCCTTTGCTTTTTACTATTGCAATATGACGTGATTTCTTGTATTTTATACATTCTAGTTTTTGCTGACGACATGAAGATTCTTAAACCTATTGAAAATTTGTTAGATCGCAATTTATTACAAAATGATATCGACAGTTTTGTTACGTGGTGTTCTAAAAACGGTCTTAGTTTAAACCATTCCAAGTGTCTCAAAGTATGACGTCCGGTATCCCTGCTGCTACGTTTTCTGTCACTGAGTATCTAAGTTATTCCAGTGTGGGACATTGGTTTGCATCGTTTATTAATCCACTCTGATTTGGAAACAATTCATAAAGCCTACATTCATTCCAAACAGGAGTACAATCCCCAGGTGCTTCTCAGACATCATTACGCCTACCTGATAGGATTCAATTGAGATCATTAAAATCGATAGCTGACCATTCAATTGTATGATCAATTGATTCTGCGGGTTATCGTCGCAACGTTTCATTTCTTTCTCTTTTTTATCGTGGTTCTGACAAACAGTGTTTTAGTGAATAAGATGCATTTTTCCACTCAAACAATTAAACCGCATCATGCGCCTCGCAAAGAATGCAAGAATTTTTCCTCTAGCCCAATTTCGGTTGTACAGTACAGTACTGAAATTCATATCCGGACGTGGAATGCTTTACCTAACTCAATTTCCTCCACGTATTACAAATGATGTGCATCAGTACCTTCTTTCTAATCCTTTCCTTCATTCCTAACACCCTCAATGTATTTTCCAACATTATAAGGGTAGTCAGAACATCTTGAAGTGCTCAAGAATTTAAAAAAAAATTCTTTAAGAATAACCAGAAATGGGAATTTACAATTTCGTAAAGTCTTGTCAAATTGAAAATTTTTTACACTATCGCAAATTTTACTCCTAAGTGAAGAAGGGAGCGGCATTGCATAAATAGCAGCAATTAAGTAAAGCTACGAGGTGTGTTCAGGAACTAAGTGGAGTTTTTTTTGCAAAGTTTTATTTAAACTTTTTTAAAACAATTTAAGCGCTTCTGAAGCCATAGAAAATTATTTATTGATCTCAGTGTTGAAATCTTTGCTGTTTTGATTGACACGTCTTCTATTTAAAGCCTGAAATAGAAGAAGTAGCAAAACGAATATCACTTCAATGTACTAAGACGTTGTTGATGATTTCAAGCTGTAGCTCTCGGGTTGCTTGGATCATTGGATAGTTTCCGAATTGTTGGCATAACTTCAATCCATCTGAAAGACACCTTCACCGTTTTCCAAAAAAAATCAAATCGGAGCTCTAAAGCGGCCAATTGATATTGCCGACGCGGCTGATAACGTGATTTGGGAATAGGAAGCTCCAAAGATCGGTAGTGGCATAGGCTGTGTGTGCCATGACTATCCATTCTTGTCCGATCAATTATATGACATTAATTTCAGGAAAAAAAAACAGGTTAGCAGCGCTCTTTTCCTGACAATCGTCGACCAATTCATTTTCGAAGAAAAATGATTTAATGATGCAACCACTTACTTATTTACTTAGGTGGCATTACAGTTTGGGGTAAACCTGAGCTTCAACAAACATCTTACGCCAACAATTTCGATTTCAGGCGAGCTCTCTCCAGTTTTGCACATACAGCCCGTCGTATCTTCTTTCAAACATTGTTTTCGTATACGGGATCAAAGATCGTTCGGAGAATTTTTCTTTCGAAACGACCAAGGGTTTCCTCAATCCCCTTCGATAAAAGGGAAAGAAGAACTCGCATGATCAGGTACCTTGGTTTTTCTCGAGAGGGTTTCTCCGTTTGATCTCCGCACAGATGTTGTTGTCCGTGTCTACAGCGGATCCTTGGTAGACGAAATCCTGAAGTACCTCGAAGTTATGTCTGTCTATTGTGACGTTTTGTCCACTTCGTCGATGTTTTGTTTCCGTGTTTGATGACAACATATACTTCGTTTTACCCTAATTAACCATCAAACCAATTTTTGTTGCTTCTGTTTCAATGCTTCCAAAAGCACGTAAGCGAGTAATTGTACAGAATTTTGAAAGATTGTTCCTCTGGTGTTGATGTTTGAGTTTTGTACAATCTTTTCAATTATGATATTAAGGAAATCGCATGACAGTTTGTCGCCACTCCACAATCAAAACCGAACGTGCTGGTTTTCCGAGCTTCACATACGGCAATTTGGTTTGTTAACGTAGCTCCTGATGCCCCTTGTCAGAAAATTTGATTTTTCACCGAAATTCGTTGTTCATTTGAAGCTGCTCGAAAACCTTAACTTCCAAGCGATCACGAAGCGGATGGTCTTGCGCTTTGGTTAAAAATCCAAGATCTTTGTGCAGAGTTTTCCTCCTACACGAAATGTTGGGCTGTAAAGACCAATAATGGTGAACTAATTTTTGTGAATTGAGTCTCACACTCTCGGCTAAAGCAGCATCTTACGCACCTTACGGAAGCTGGGACCGCTAGTGTTGTTCATTAGTATGACAGTCTTACGAATATTTTACACAAACTTGTGTACACCAGACACGGTTGGTATGCAATAACAACTTCAAGGCTCTGTTCTGAACGAAATGTGTTCATTGCGGAACGGCAAAACTTGCTCACCACAAATATACCAATAATTGTCAAATTTGTAATCACTCTAAACAGTGTTGCCATTTTACAAAAAAAAAACTTAAAAAACACCTTCAGATGAACTTCTCAATTTGTTACAAACAATGCAAACAATTTTAAATCTTGCATCTGGGGCTCTATGTGCGAGCGTGCTCAGCTTTTGAATAGCTTTTTTTTCGTTTCGCTTTAAGAATCAGATTCGGATCAAATCACGATACCTAAGTATTATCAGCAAATATACCAATTTCCTCTAATAATCCATATTCTTTGAATTGAATAAACTATAAAATTTCCTTCCGAAACCCTATTTTTCATATCAAATATTTATATTTCCCGTTTATGATGGAAAACATCTTTTGTGTATAAATCTGAAAACTCGACTGCACCTTTATATTTTATTTAAGGCAACACTCCGTCACTGTGGAGAAATGCGCTCTTGCTCAGATCAAAAAGATGAACTGGAGTAGGGCGTTCTTGGTAATTCTTATAATTTTTTTTTTTGTATGTATATTTCCTTTGATTGAAAGAAGCGCTATTTTTATTGGAGATATGAATAAAGTATTTGATGGCTTCGAAACAATCTTTCGGCTAAAATCCAAAATTTGAAGTGTGTTCTCCCAGCATCGATACTCAAGATATTTCTTCTGTGTTTTGTTTTTTTCTATTTTTTTTTTTATTTTTTATTTTTTCAAATATTTCATTTTTCAAACAAAAGGAATCCCATTGAACATATTTACCCTTAAAAACAGATCCAAGGACAGACATCAACACAAATTACACACATATTTTTAACAAAGAATAAAATCAAACACTGCATCATGGTTTTAGAAAAAAAAAAAAAACAATTATTGATTCAAAGTGTGTTGTTTGAAGACCCCAGTGTTAAGAAAATCGTTCAATCGAATTTATCCAACTATTAACAAAAGTTTAATCAACCAAAATATCATAGCTGACACAATGTTTTATAGTTCTTTTTTTTTAATTTTATATAAATATAAAAATTTTCATAAGAAAGTACGTTCTTTCCAAAAATAAACAAGTGCAATTCCATAAATATTATGTAAGACAATTTTATATGTGACAAAAGAAATCCATATTGTTAATTTTATTTAAAAAGAAAAAAATCAATCAAACCGGAAACTATCATATTGCTGTGAATGTGAACCGATAAACACAAGAGAGAGTTATCAGCATCAAAAACATTTTGTCAGTTATAGGATTTGTTTTTTTTTTTCTAATTCAAACTTAATTTCTATTTAAATGTTATTATGTAATGTAAAACCATTTGCAACTACAAGCGCACGCTTATTTGTTGTGATGATGATGAAGAAACGAAAAAACAAAAGAATTAAGTACTAACCATTTCTGTGGTAGATATGACTTCATTTTTATGTTTTCTTTACGACCACTTAACTTAATATAATAACAGACAAAAATTGAATTGTTTTTTTCTTTATTTTTCTGTGTTTTGCCAACGAGAAAAAATTTGAACCAATGAAATCAAAATACCTATCTGACAAAATGTTTTTGTTTGTTACATACAGATGACGAATGTTTCTATGTTGGATTGGGTCATGGCGGCCAATCAGCAAGGCAGGGCAATATCAACGTCCCTAATGATTACAAACCATTCCAATGCTGTCCAACAAAGCTAGAGAAGGCAACGAAAGTTCCACAAATGACAGCCCAGCGTATTGGTCATGAGACCATCGAAAAAGGTGGAAACTTTAAATTCAGTTCGTCCTCGGCATCGTCATCGAAGACAGCAACCGCATCTACAAGTGCCAAGGCATCGTCCAAGAAGCGTGCAGCAACGCCACCCGAGTCTTCCGAAGAAGCTGATATACCAATGGTTAAGGTCTCGTATACTTCCCCTAAATCTGGTTCATCGTCCAAAAAACCCCTAACTCCACTGCCCCAATTGAAAAAAGACACAAAATCCAACACTAAACCAAGCATTGATGAGAAACCAATTGGCAAAAGTTCCAAAAAATCCCTATCATCCAATGACCATGCGGGCGAAAAGGTCAACGTCAAAACCGGTATGTTAGGCATTGGCAAATACATTTTCTGGTAGACAGTAATCGATGAAATAAATTAACTGTGTACCTTTTGTATTCCTCACATTCTTTTCTCTCTTTCTGTCTTTCAGGAATTAATTATTTGCATAATAAATTTAAAAATTTATATGAATCCATTTTTCAGGATATCTCTCTATGGGAATAAAGAAGCAATATAGTAATTGAAAAATTGATTTTGTTGTCAAAAAATAAAACACACTATATAGCTCTCCAATACAGACACAATACACACAAAATAGAAAATAAAATAAATGAAAACCAAAAAAAAAAATCATAAGCCTTAAGCCACGTCCACACCTGAATCCCGAAATCAATTCAAACAAAGTTAAAAAAAAATCACAAATCCTTGAGAAACAGGACACAAAACGTTCCCTGAGAGAGAAAGAGAGAAACGAATTTTACAGCGGCAGGAGCTAATTCGATGATATTGCTCCCGATTTTGTGTGACATTGCTCCAACACACTTGAACTGTCACAAACTCCCATCAAAACCACCATCACCACCACCACCACTATCAAAAAATATCTATCCAAATATGTCCATCGTTGTCACGTCATATCTTGGAAGCATGGTCCAAATGCACATCACCATAAAGCATGAAAAAACCACCCACCAACCCACCACGAACAAGTTGACACATCCAGCCAAAATCACAATATTAACAGAACTGTCATTCTAACTGTCGAATTTATCACCTATCAATTTAAGTCAAAATAATCTTGTATATTTCTGTTAACAAAGTGCATTTCGTCGTTTACTGGATCCTATTTTTTGTCTAGAACAAGCGTGCAGTTTCGTTTATTTGTATGTCCTTTCAAACTTGTTTGTTTTTAAACATTTGGCAGCACTTTGATGGTTGATTTAACTTAAAAAAGCTGTTTTTTTTCTTTTGACTTTAGTTCGCTGACATCTAATTTGAGAGGCTGCACGCTTCTTCACAGAATATGTATTTTTGTATATTTTATTGTTGAATATAAAACCAAAAAATGAAAAAAATGAAAAAAAAAAACAAATAACTTTTGATACTATCATTTACAAACTTGTACATTTTTTATGCTCTTTAATCAATAACACTACACAGCAAGTTGTTGCTTTCTTATCTAACTTCCAATCTCGTCAAATCTCGCTAAAGCTGAATATACAAAGTAAAATTTTATTTCAATTTGAAAAATGATTAAACAACATTTGCAACATTTTTGGTTTTGTTAAAACTGTATACAATAAACTATAATTAGATCTAGTTTCTTATTTATTCATTTGTTTTGTTTTATAATATAATTTGACTATGTTATTGTTACACAAAGTCTTGTTAACTAATTTTTTAAAGTTAAAGTATAAGATAAATGTTAAACGAAAACAAAAATTTTAGTTGGTTTAGTTTTTTTTTTTTAATTTTTTTGTTAAGAGAACATTTTGAGAAGACTTGCAAAATTAGAAAATAATTACATATATTATGAAAAACAAACAAAAAAATTAGAAACGAAGTGTTCAGAATCTTTAATTTAATCATAAAAATAAAGCTTCGTTTTAGGTTGCTTTTTTTTAATTTGTTATAAATAAAAACAAAATTGTTAAAACTTATATTTTGTATAAGAGTTAATTGTTGTGGATTTGCGTGTAAGATGTTAATCTGCTTGTTTTCTCTAAATTGTACAAACAGAAAAAAAGAAGAGAATAAAAAATATGGGAAACTTTTAACTAAATATAAACTTTTTTGGAATTGCATTTGTTGGTTTTGGGGGCGGAGCCAAATTGAAGAATGAATAAATCAATCAGTGTATCGAATTAAATGGTTGTTTGATTGAAAAGAAAAGAAATGTATTTGGCACGATGGTCTTTTTAGGCAAACCTTTTAAACCCTATTACATGCAGTAGTCAATGCTATGCAATTTTGAGAAAATAGTCAATAACAAATCGTTTTTAGTCTTCGAAACTAAGGATTATTATTGAATTGCTAATGAAGGTAGAATTGCTGTCATTGCTCACAATGAGCAAAACTTAATGAACAGACGAACGTCGTGATTTCGAAGATATTGTTTCGAATTTGGAACTTTCAATCTGTTGTGAATTATATGTTTGTTTGTGATTTTTTGTGAGTATATAGCATATTTTCATCGCAGAGCATCTTTCGCAACTATTGTAGCAAAAGGAACTGTCATCTTCAAGTGTTTTCCACCATTTTGTTTGGTTGTTTAATTTGGTGTAAAAAGTGTTAAGAAAGTATGCTCTAAAATGCCTACAACTCAAAATTTGGCTACTGGTCTGCTTACACTATCTGTCAAACTCTTGCTTTCTTTTTTTTTAAGTCATAAAGACATGGAGGATATAGAGATCCATTGACCTCAACTCCAAAAATTTGCGTTTCGCCCAGGTAAGACAGCGGGCTCATTAGTTAGATGCTATCGCACCCTTCATTTCTGTTATGAATTTAAAGCAAGTGAAGACACCGAGTTAGTTCTATATAGAGTGTTTTTAGAGGTTTGGTTTGATGAATTGGCAACACTGTTTCTAGTGATTGTTAACTTAGGCGGAATAGTTCTTGTCAGTACGTTCTCCCATTTTGTTATGAACTGATTTATTTCCTAGCATAACTTTCCCGCTTACGCTTGCAGCGTGTTTTTTTTAAGGTTTCGTTTTGAAATTGACAGCACCGTAAGATTTATTAGCTCACATTGAATAGACTTTGTTCAGAACAATGCTTGCAAACTGCTTTTGCCATAATACTCACCCAGTTTCGGGAATAAGTGTTCAAATCTCGTTTTTTAAATAAGGCTTCATTCGAGCAAAGCCGTTCGCCCATATGCCCGAAATCGTATTTAAGCATCAATGCCATAATAATATCTTTTACATAAAACAAATAAATTGATAATGATATTTGATTAAACGTGTTGTACCATTTTCAATTTAGAATTCGTATACATCTAAGAAAACACAATGTACAAAACAATGGATAAATGTACTAGAAATGCAGGAAATTTAAAATGGTAACACACTGTTCGTCAATTGACAACCATAATACCGCAATTGATAAATACCATAATACGAATACCGCAATTGACAAAGTTTATCGTCTATCGATAATAGGTTCGTTCGTAGATCTTTACCCAAGGTTGACCCAGGTTTCCTTGGCAGCCCTATGAGATGTCAAAAAGAACCTGCGTTTTCGAGTTCTCAAAAACGTTAAGCTCTATTATCGTCTATGAAAATTATCGTTCGTTGATCTTTTCCCAGGGTTGACCTAGGTTTCCTTGACAACCCTATGAGTTGTATGTTAAGGTAACGATACGTCTCTGTCATTTGAACAAAAATACATGCCATTTGACACCCATGTTCACTACCTAAGCGTGTTGATAGAAAACGCAGGACAAGTCCAGGGCTCAAAAAACACTCAGCTTAACACTCAGAGTGAGTTTGGGTTTTTCAAAAAACGCTTTGTGGCTACCATAGGGCGACCCCTGGGCTTCAACGAACAAACCTAATTTGTTATTTGACAACCGTCATAGGGCTGGCGATCCAACACCACCTTAAAGATTTGCATTTTGACTACAACCACTAATCTTTTACATCAACAGCTAAAGATTGGCGCAAGGAATCGACGTATCTATGTTTCTACCTAAAGTTAAGCTAGGGGTCATTCCAGGATCTGTGTTTTAAAAATTGATGTTTTTATGTTTTTTTAATAAAGAGATAAACATAAAATGTAATTCATTCACTTCACTTCCACTTTCTTAAACGTCAAATTCACTGAAATATTCACTGGAAATTTGCTCAAAGTTTTCAAGAAGGTTTTTTTCAAACCTACTCACTGAGAAAATTAAATTTTGTGTCACAAGCCTACTAGTGGAGGACCGTTAGACATAAAAAAGGCAAAACCTAGGAATCCAAGGCCAGTCGACGGATTTTCATGAAATTTTCGGAAATGTGTTTTGGATGGCGTATAGAAAAAAGTTAAAAAATAAAATTTCACCGCTCTCAATTTTTTAATTATTTTTAAAATTAATTATTAACTTTTAGAATTTTATTTTATTTATTTAGGGTATTTTAGATAAGGTTTTCCAAAGCGTAAGGATGGATAGGTTTGGTAAAGACAAAAAAATAATTGTATGAGAGGGGGGGTCTATATCCCTCCGTGTAGGCGCGAGGGGCAATTTTATATGAAATTTACTTCATTTTTTAAAAAACTATTAAAAATCAACTAAGCCACTTACTTTCTCATACTTTAGTGTTTTTGAAAGCTATTGCTTTGTTCTTTAATAAAAATTTTAATTTGAGTTCACTTAAAGAAAAGTTTTGGAGAAATCAATCCTCAAAGTCAAAATTTTGAAAAAAGAAAATATTTTTTTCTTAATTAATTTTTTTTTCATAATTTTGCCCCACAAAATGCCATTTTTTCTTTTCATGCTCAATGCTTTTATTAATATTAACTCAGAACTCAGAGTAAGAAACCGAACAAAAAAATTTTTCTTGGTTTAGGAGAAATTAAAAAAAAAAAAAAAGATACTTTTTTCCAGAAAACAAAATGTCATTAATTTCCCGCTAATTGAACTTTTTCCTTGAAGTGAAAAATGAAATGTGTCTTAAATAGCACATAAAACAAAGTTAAAAAAAAATTTATTGTATGATCTTAATTTTAATGTAAATTATAAATAATTATTAAAATTTTAGAGTTATATTTTAATTATATCAGTTTTAAGTTAAATTTTAAAACTTAGACCTATAAATTGGTTTCAAAGGACACCACATATACTGATTTGTGCTCTAGATGCTATTTCTGGTCAAACGTGTTGATGGATCCAAATAAATATGGTTTTTTGCCAAATAAATACTCGCGAATTTTTCTACGTGCGTTCAGTATGCAAACAAACATATATCAATAAGGGATGCATCAATTCTTATATAAAAGAAAGAACTACACATCAGCATGCTCCCCACCTAAAAAAAAACTTCGAGCCGTTAATTTAACTGATTTAAGTCTCTTTGAATTGTTGAAAATTCAAAATTTGGCAAAAAATCACATTTTTTCTGTTCCATCAACTCGTTTGAGAGGAAACAGCTTTTAGAGCACAAATTAGTACATGTGCTGTCCTTTGAGATGAAATTTCAAGTTTGTAATAGGTCTTAGTTTTAAAATTTAACTTAAAACTGATATAATTAAAATATAACTCTAAAATTTTAATAATTATTTATAATTTATATTAAAATTAAGATCATACAAAATTTTTTTTTTTTAACTTTGTTTTATATGCTATTTAAGACACATTTCATATTTCACTTCAAGGAAAAAAGTTCAATTAGCGGGAAATTAACGACATTTTGTTTTCTGGAAAAAAGTATCTTTCGTTTTTTTTTTAATTTCTCCTAATGCAAGAAAAATTTTTGTGTTCGGTTTCTTGCTCTGAGTAAGTATTAATAAAAGCATTGAACATGAAAAGAAAAAAAGAACCTTTGTGTGGCAAAATTATGAAAAAAAAAATCAATTAAGAAAGAAATATTTTCTTTTTTCAAAATTTTGACTTTGAGGATTGATTTCTCCAAAGCTTTTCATTAAGTGAACTCAAATTAAAATTTTTATTAAAGAACAAAGCAATAGCTTTCAAAAACACTAAAATATGAGAAAGTAAGTGGCTTAGTTGATTTTTAATAGTTTTTTAAAAAATTAAGTAAATTTCATATAAAATTGCCCCTCGTGCCTACACGGAGGGATATAGACCCCCCCTCTCATACAATTTTTTTTTGTCTTAACCAAACCTATCCATCCTTATGCTTTGGAAAACCTTATCCAAAGTACCCTAAATAAATAAAATAAAATTCTAAAAGTTAATAATTAATTTTAAAAATAATTAAAAAATTGAGAGCGGTGAAATTTTATTTTTTAACTTTTTTCTATACGCCATCCAAAACACATTTCCGAAAATTTCATGAAAATCCATGGACTGGCCCTGGATTCCTAGGTAAAAAGCTTACGGTCCTCCACTATACATGAAAATTAATTTGTTAACCATAAAAAATGAAAGCTTTTCAGTTACTGGGTTTCATTTTTTTCAAGTAGGTACTTGAAACCAACTGCGCTTAACGCATTATGCAAATAAAAGTAATTGATAGGCCGCGGTCGGTTCAAATCCTGCACCGAGTGTCTACTTTTCTTTCAACCTTCCAGTTACATTTAGATGCCTTTTAGGTTGTTTTAAGTGAAAGGTTGTAAGCCTGGTGGCACAGTAGCCACTTTTCACAAAAACAAAAAAAAAAGGTAACGAGTCCTGTTCGTACTGGCAATGTTGATAACAATAACGCGGTTTTATGCTATATTCCCACTTAAAGTTAAACTAGGTTTCTTTCCAGGATATTTTGAGTTGAGTTAACCTAGTTGTGTCCGCACACGAAAAAAGTTTTGAATTGATATTTTTATATCAAGTTAAAAGAACACAGACAGACGTAAAATGTGATCGGAACGTCACTCACTTCCACTCGTTTAAATTCACTTGAATATTAGAAGTACCTGCACGACTGTCAAGCTACGTGTACACTATTGCCAGACCTGCAAATATTGCCGGATCTGTCAGTGAAAAATTTGTCTCGAATGGCTCACAACCGCTTAAGCACAAAATTTGTTTGCAGAAACATTTGCTCATCAAACATTTTAAAGACAAATTAATTTGCAGTTGCGGTTATCGTGTTTACACAAATTTTTTTAATTAACTAACGTTTCTGTTAACGTCTGGCAATGAATAAGCTTGCAGATCCAGTTTAAGGAACATTTGTAATTTTAAGCTACGTGTACAATGTATAATGAGCTGAAAATGAATTTGCAGATCCAAAATTAAATTTCCTACAAGTTTGTTGAATACAATTTTTTTTTATGTAGCTATTGTCACTAACGAGATGAGAGATTTTCACGAAAAAATTAAGTTTGGATGACCCGTGCTACCTCGCCGGTGTGAGCTACGACTTCACCGCAATCAGCACTTTTGTAGAGCATTTAATTCTTAAGAAAACCTTCTGTCCTAGACAGTACCATAAAATACCTCTGAATTGTAGAATTTTGAATTAACAAAAATTAAGTTTACGTGTATTTTACGCGGGAAGTTTGCATGCCTTGGGCGAGCACTTAATATTAACATTAAGGGCTTAAATTTTGAGGGAATTTTGTTTAAGGCATTCCTCACAAAATTTCGGGATGGGACTGAAAAAAAAAAATTGTACAAAAAATCACCCTAGTGTACAATTAGCTTCACTCTACTGCAAGCCGCTCGCTGGTAAGAAACGGCTGGCTAGCAGATATGCCTGATTTTCTTCCTTCCTATTTATCCATTATGTTCCATTGTCGGTGACAAAGGGTGCCAGGGCATACGTGTTGAAACATCTTTTCATAATTTTTACCGTAGTGACTTTCTGTCAAGTGCTGCAACCCCTGCCTTCTCACACTTCCCCCTTGCTCAAAAATCTATCTCCAAAGTAGATTAAAAAAAAAAAAAAACAAAGAGAAGTATTGAGGTTTTATATGTAAAAAGAATACCCATAGATGCCCTCTTTTTCCAAAAACCCCTTTGCAATGTTCTTTACTCTGAAACACTTTTTATTCCCAGTCTGGATTTTGCTGTAGTTCGTAAGAAAAAAGTTGTTAGTCGCAATGAATGTTCCAAAACAAGCTTTGATGTGTACTTACAACTTCGACAGTTTGATAAAATAATTTTGTTGGTATTTATATTAATTGTTCTTGTAAGATTGAGATGGTTAAACTCCATTTTGTAAGTAGAAAATAAAAACTGAAACAGCTGACATCGCACTGCATAAAAATTACTCCATGTTTTATCAACTGTAACATTCAACGATTGTTAAGAGGACTTTCTATTACGAAAACTTTTTTTTTAGCTGCACGTGTATAAATTTATTTCATTACATTCAATTAATAGGTTTGATTGATCGACCCACTGCAAAATACAGGTATGAATCTGTTTCCAATATTTTTCCAATCATTCTACTACTTTCAATCACATTGTATTCACGGCAAATTCTTTTACTCTTTGCGCAACAGGAAGCCTATCTAATAACCAAGAAGTGTTCCAATGGATTCTTGAACAAAAAGCCGACGAAACTATTGAAGAAATTGAAAGAAATACACTCTTTGACTATATTGCAACAAAAGATTTCCTAGCTGTCGTATTTTGTAAGTATAGACAAGTTGGCAATGTCTCTTTGCCAGGATGTCTTCCAGCACAACACAACATAACACAAAAAATTAAACCTCAATAGCGTTCAGGGATAGCATTTGCGAAAACTGTAACTGCTTAGTTATTATTTAATTTGTTTTTACATTTAATTTAACATTATGGCTCCCTAACAATGAACAAAAATGTCTTTGTTTTCGATATAGATAAAGAAGAAGACGCTGATACACCGAGAATTCTTCGACATATTGAACTCATTGATGACGAAGCACTTGAATACGGAATAAGTATTGTGAAAATGAAGGATCGTTTGATGGCCAAGAAATATGGCTACAGAAATCCGCCTGGAATAACGTACTTTAGGAAAGGTGAGTGCTTTCGAAGAACTTGATATTTGACTTGAGACTTAATGAGAAAGTTTTTAAATGATAGGAAAATATATAAACTATGATGGCGATATCGACGATGAGGAAGAAGTCCTTGATTGGCTCACCAGTCCGGCGAATATGGAAATGACCGATCATATTGAGCAGGTCAACCGAAAGATGTTCGAAAAAATCAGAAAAGCTTCTGATTATTTGGCTGTCATCTTTTGTAAGTAAAAGAAGAATATTTTTTGTCTCAATTGATATTTACGCACGTAAAAGGGATCGAAGTCACTGTCACCGGCTTTGAGCTCCAAACAGAGACTTATGTTCTGATAGTAAAAAAGTTGAAAATGCAGGCTACTGGCAGTGACCGCTTTTCCAACCAAGTAATCGTCTTGTTAACGGGTTCTATGCAACGACTGCAAAAAGGACGCTCTAAATTATTAATGATAACAGCAAAAGCTGCTCATCTTCAAAAACTTAATCAGTTAGTCAATCGCAAAGACTTTCCACAGAAAAAATTAATATTCATACTTTGTGAAAAGAAAGTTGGTGTTATCCAACATTTTATGAAGCAGTCTTTCTATAATTTCAGATAGTGACGAATGCAAACAATGTCCAAGGGTGCTGGCGGAGGTTGAACACATAGACGACGAAGCTGACAAGGCAGGAATTGATTTCGTTAAGATTGACGACAGACAAATGGCAAAGGAATATGGTGTGTTTGCTTTGCCTGCCATTGTCTTCTTCAAACCAACTTCCAAAGAACCTGTCATTTATGCTGGTGAGTTAGACTCACACCACTCAGAAAAACCACAAGGCTTGCTAAACTTTTATGTTCTTCAGGTGATCTTTACGAGGAGGAACAAATTCTGGCCTGGCTACTCACACAAAAAGATCCAAGCGGAGATGTTATTGAGGATTTGGAAGGCGAGCGACTTGTTCACCTCATCGAGGAGTCCGGTTCGATAGCGGTGTATTTTTGTAAGTAAAAAGCCTCTATTTGAAGTCTGTCTGTTGGACAATCTTCACATACACTACTACAACAAAAGCTGCTGTGTCAATAATACTCAGAATGGATTCTTGAATCCAATTTGTTTGTTACGCGTTGGCTCCAAGGCCAATTAAATTTATGTGTACAAAAACAAGAAAGAGCAACTGTGACTAATTTATTTTTATAAGAAAAGATCAATTTAACTGATTCTTTAAAGAAAAAAACAGCAAAAACAACAACTAACAATTTTAAGCTATATATTTCTCTATTATTGAACATACTGTGCAAATTAGGGAACAAAACACAATGCGACATTTGCAGCTCGAAGGCGATGCGAAAGGCGCGCATGAAAAAAGAACGCGAGCAACAGCAGGAAGGGGGTGGCGCTAGTGCTGCAGCCGCTTTTGGCGGCGAGGAAACCCTCGAGGGAGCCGAAAAGCCAACACATCACGAAGAGGGTATTGTGTAAAGTAGAAAACAAATTTAAACCAAAAAAAAAGAAAAAAAGCTGTGTACAACTCTGTTCCCTATATGAGCCCGGATATGCGAACAATCCCCAATAAAAACCACACTTCCTGTTGTACCCTTTCCAGTGTTGTTTTTTTCACAAAGTTATTTGATTGCGTGTATGTTTTTTTAATTTATTTCGTAGATGTTATTTTATTTTAGATATTGTGTTTGCTCCCTTGTCGCTACTTTTATTTTAATTTTATTCGCTTTTATTTGTTTGCACCTTTATGCACAATATTTTCAATACCTACATGTTCTTTAGTTCAAAGTCATTGGAAAAAGTTTTAGATTTTAAAGAGATACTTTGAATTAAAACTCACAGATACCGATGGATGTGAGCAGTGCACAAAGGTACTAGAAGAGCTGGAGAACATCGACGATGATTGTGACAAACATGGGATAACTTTCGTTAAGACGAAGGACTTTTCAGTTGCTGATGGCTATGGAGTGCATGAATATCCAGCTTTGGTGTACTTTGAAGGAGGAATACCAAACGTTTTTGAAGGTAAGCTACTCCGTAGTTTTATTTACTTGTTAAGCCATATCATATGTGAGAATCTGAGAAGGTTTTCATTAATAACAATTGGATAAGGTAGACAAATACAAAGCGTTCAACGGAATGGATTAGCGTTTTGGTCTTGTACATTAATCAAAAATCTTTGGGCACATATCGATCGTCAATACTGAATCAGTGTGAACGTCTCGATCGGCCTACGTCTTTACCGAAAGCCGACCCCGATTCGAAACTAATGATATGAATCCGATTGCCATTCGGGATTTTGTGGACGCATCTTCAAGCTCATATAACGTCTGTTCATCGAGAACACCAAATCCACTTATTCAATTGATTTCTTCGTAGTTCAAACCCCGAAACCTTGGGAGCCAAGCACATTGTAAAATCCTAACTAAACTCACTTGAATAACAATTATTGCACAGCTGGCGGTTGCTGAAAGTGCTTTTCAGAATGACAATGGAGAATAGGACTACGCTGTCATTTTCAACCCATTTGAGGACTTCGCTCATGCCACGGTGCCCGTGGCGAATGGTTTTAGTTGATGCTCTTAGCAGTAACCTATTCCAGTGAAGAAATTTTTTTTTGCATGTCGTTTGAGCCGTAGTTGTGGATGTGGTTTCCGAAGCTACCACTATTGTGTTGAACCAGAATAGAAAAAGCAGTTTAGGTTTAAATAGCAGGAAAACAAATAACGCACTTAGACCAATATTCGATCCATTGTGATAAGAGCATGCTTAGTATTTGGAGAACTAAGCTCACCGCCCATTCTTATATAGTGGTTGAAACTCGATATGAGTGCATAGTTAAAGTTGGATCCATGAAGCATTACAAAACCACAATTTTTGACATCAAAAACAAATAGGTTAGCCGAAGAATATCGTGGACTTTCTTAAACTTAGCTAACTCGGCCGACCGCCCGGTACCATTGATATCGAAATGAAAGTCATTTGCCTCAACCACCATTTTCACTCTATCGAGTTGCTTGTCCAGAAACCTTCCCCTAGTCCACCTAATATAAATACTTGACTGGTTGGAATTTTAACACTCACACTTGAGTGAGACGCCGAACAGCAGAATTAAGTCGATCGTTTGCTTCCTACCTTTTAAAAGTCGGAGACACTAATGGTGTATGACAACGAAAAGATAACAGGACTGAGATTGAATAGATAGAAGTAGTATGATCTATCAATCACGGTGCATACCTACACATTTTTATTTTTGAAAGTCAATCCAATCAAAGTGATAAGAAGAAATATCACCAGGACAATTAACAAAAGATTCTTGTATGTATACGATCTTATATGTATGTACTAAAAATAAAATTAAAATAAGTAGAGTGGCGCAACAGAGCGCAGAGCCTCAACGCCTGGTGCGTTTCTCACAACCATGCCTTGTGAAGGAATGGAGGGGACCTACAATTTTCTACCAATTCCGAACGTCTAATCGAGAAAATGAATCTACTTTCGGAAGACTTGTCAATTCCTTGCGAAAAGCATAACATTTTTGTTTTATGTGGAAATTTGCATCACGAGTCCCCAGCGTAACGAGACGTGACGAAATGGCTAACCATTTCGTCATGGGCACCACTTGTACACTAAGATGGTAAAAAAAATTCCTTTTAGAGGTCACTGAAACGTGAGCAATTCGGTCTGAAACATTGAATGAAGGCCATTAATTCGCTTTGCACTGGACAAGCTTATGAGGAAAATATATCCTTTATAATGGGCTTATTAAAACATTCAAGAAGCTGTAAGAAAAAAGGATATACGGTTGTCCCGTAGTTACATACTTTGGGATGTGATTTTAGGTCATATTCTAAGAAAAAAATTGTTCTACAGAAAAGTTCATTTCTCAACTTCGGCACATCACTTTTTGACAATTTAAAAAAAGGCTAGCTTTGGTGTACCCTGGACTGTGTTAAATTCGATTTTTCTGTCAATACTGATGGTAGAGATCTAATTTTAGACTTCATTTTTTGTAGAAGTAATAGTCTTTAAAACTGTACTCCTTTAGGCTTAGGGCAAGGTTTTCAATTTCAAATTGTAATTTTTTTCAGAAAATACCTATACGTAGAGTTTCTTTATTTTTTACAGATGAGCAAAACAATAATAGAAAAAAATCATTGATAAGTGCACTCAAGAACCCATAGATTTTATGATATACGTACTTGGAAAAATATAAAACAGGTAAAAAGTCTAATTTTGGGTTTTTACGAACTTTTATTGCAACAGTTTGCAATGGGAGTAGTTTCCCAAGAATTGATTGATTTAAAGTAATTTTTTTTACTGTGCACTGATGAAAAGGGTGAAAAGTGTATTTGACCTGCTACCAAAATCCTAATTGACTTACCTCTTCTCTGGGAGATTTAAGTTTTGGGTATGAATGTCCAATGGGTAAATAAGACGTATAAAAGAATAAGAAAACAAATCTGTTCATGAGTTTATCAAAATAAGTCACGATTGCAGTTTGATCGAGAGCTTTTTTAAATGCCTTCATTTATGAAAGAAAAATACGCAGACATTTTTTTCTTATATGAGTTTTGCAATGGAAATTCAAGAAGAGCACAACGAAGATACCAGGAACTTTATCCTAAACAGAGGACTTCCTCCTCAAAATGTATTTGGAAATACCTTTCGAAGGCCTCGAGAAACTAAATCAGTATAAGATCTAAGTAAGACAAGAGTTATCGAGAGTACATCCACAATGAATACCAAAAACGTGCTCTGGAATGCATTCAAAACGAGAGAGGGCACTTTGAGCACTTGTTATAATTGTATTTTTATAAACTACATTAAAAACTACTAACAATACCCGTATTATTGTTTTATTCAAACACACCTCAAAGCTAAATTTAATTTTACCTATTTTGTACCCATTTTTGGGACACCCTGTAAATAGAGGTGTACTCAGTTCTGAATAGTGGACATCAAGGGGCAGCCTTTCTTATCAATATTCGGAAAACTCTATGAAACTATCTTGCAAGATCTTATTTGAAAGTCTCGCCCTGCTTATTTGAATAGTGTCATGGAGTTCGAGCAATCGTGAAGCATCCCCAGAAATACAGAAGTTGTTAAGATAAATGAAGTAGGCTTTGACCCATTCCGAACTTGTTTGTTCAAAATATACCATAATTTATTTAGTGACAGAAATTGAAAGATATGTATTTCTTGCGAATAGTATATCTCAGGTTGAATACAGGAATGAGAATACCAAATAATCAAAAGAATTACAATTAACAATTGATAACTTTAATACCACAACCCTTCAGAAAAAGGCGGTTTTTGATTGTTTCAGTTGATGTCTACTAAAAAAGGAAAAAACAGGCAACTCAAAAAAATATTTTACATATGCTTTCGTCACATTGTATTTATACATTGTATATAGGTGGAAAATTCTATTTTCATAGTGAGAATTTTTTAAAAATGATTTACAATTTTTTTTTTTTTGGTTCTAGACATCAAATTAAAAACTGGGTATTTTGCTTTAAATAGTCTAGGCCTTGGATTTCGCAAAAAATTTATACAGCTTGGGCCCAGGAAAAAATCCCTTCGAAATCTTCAATACTTTTCGAAATTAGGAGAAAGCGTGAAACTTTGTATATCTTCGGAATTCACTTCAACATCTCTGTTGTCGAATGCGGCAGCTCGACATTAAGTGATTCGGTTTCAAATTTTTCCGCAAAATCATTTTGGCAGTTTTGAAAGTCACCCATTTTTTATAGCCCTCCATCTTTAATGAATTTTTATAACCGTTAAAATATCAATAAATATAAAACAAAGCCGAGTTGTTAGAACACTTATACGAAAACTGCTGTACCGTTTTTCATGGTTTTGACGACTTAAAATCACTGAATCTATTTAAAAAATTCTTTCAACGTCAGGATATACATTAGAGTGGTCCTTATTTTACTTTTTTGCGAAAATTGAGTGCGACGCCCCCTAAATCGATTCTAAAAAATTTAAAAAAATATCCATAATTTTTTCATATTTTTATCTCTAACCCTTTCTGGCCCTATTTTGATACTGGTTGTTACTAGAGCAGGGGCCATATTCTGTGTCCAGTGTTGGGTAAATGGCGGATATTAGATCATTCATACGTATAATGGTACGATAGTATTATGAGTATGATACCGTATGAAAGTATAAAAGCAAAGAGGGCGCCACTGTTTTTTTACAGGCTATAAACTATTATTTTTTTTCCTTTAAAAGCTAAAACTTCTTAATCAAATAGGGTCAGGAAGGGATAGGAATAAAAATTTGAAAAAATTAGGGATTTTTTTTTCCTGATTTAGAACAAATCTGAGGGGCGACTCCAATTTTTTTTTCCCAAGGATTACCCTAATATACATAATAATCCTCACATTGTATTCCCACGGAAACAGGAAATTAAAAACTACTCGTTTTGGTTGCTTGATATTTAAATTACCTGGTATCTTAAAAAGTAAAAACTCGTTGTAGCACTAGTCACACGCCGCACCAAGTCTGCTTGTCATTAAGATTTCAACAGTTGAAACGGTGTGCAATATATTATTTTTAATTTTCAAGATTTTTTTCCTTTTCTAAAGAATCAACTAATCTGTGTGTTTTTTAGGTGAACTGAACGAGGAGGAAGAGGTTCTCCAATGGCTGATTACACAGAAAACCGAAGATCGAATAGAGCTTATCACAAGACAAATGTTGGAAACCATGGTTGAGGAGACCCAGTATCTAGCAGTGTACTTCTGTAAGTTTCAACTGCGACTTATTTCTTTTGTTTCTGCCCAATTAAAGAGTCCTTTTTCGTCCTTATTTTATGTTTTTTGTTTCATTATTATTATTTCAATAAAAAATAACAAAATCCCCGAAAGTATCAAAACCAATCCTAATCTACACGTTCTCCCAGATCGAAGCGGACAGTCACCTGCTTATTGCCGAAGTTTTTGTGCCCCTATTATGTATTCGACCAATATCACCACCACCAACCCCGCTAAAAAAGCCTTTGTACAGAATTACATCACCCAAAAAAGAAACCGTGTCCAAAACCAAGGTATTCTAAATATGGTACAGACTGCCGACTCTTTTAAGCCATTTGCAATTACCGAGCGCTTCAGCCTTTAATCCTGATCACTGATCTTTCTATTTTCTCTTTCTCACTTTGTCTTTGTAAATATAGTTTTTAAGAATAATCAACTAAAACAAAACGATTGAAGGAAAATTGAAAAAAAAAAACAAAAAAAAAATAACAACACTCTTTGATGTGTTCTTGAACGCTGCTCATTGGTTTGGAGAAAAAGAATACCTGTGTTTGGACGGTCTTCTTCGGCTTCATAAATAAAATGCTAAAATTTCTTTGAACCTAAACAGACACAGCTTTTCTAACAGTCCACTGACCAGTAACTAATTTCGTTTGCCTTTAAACATATATAAGAACTACTTAATTGGTTTACAGAGTCGGTTAATATTGCACATATATTTTAGATAAAATCAACTGTAATATCTGCGATCAGATATTGGAAGGTTTGGAGATGATCGATGATGAGTGTGATGTTTTCGGTATTCATATGGTCAAGATTCAAGATCCTCAACTAGCTAAGCGTTACTCTATAAAAACGTTCCCAGCTTTGGTGTACTTTAGGTAAGTGTAAATATTTGTTAAAAACAAAAAAAAAAAACAAAAGTGTCGGGTAAAAGTTTTTAAAGCTGATTCGAAGGATTCAAAATGAAATAAATGCAGATATAGATAAACAAAGTCGTGAATTGTAAAGATCCTGACTCAATAAGTAGTACTTTAATGGTTATTTCAGGCGTTTTTGAAAACAGAAAAGAACATCAAAAATTAGCTCAAATTAGTTAATTAATTAATCTAATTAGCTCTTTTCTATTTAATTCAATTTATTTCCAATTTGCCCGAAAATCGAAGCTTTTTTACTTACTATGGTGGGTTTTTACAGTTTGAGGTGAACCTGGGCCTCAGCCAATAGCGAAAGTTTTATACAGCTTTGCATTCGAAGTTGGTTGAGGTTCTCTTCTACTTAATTCCATTCGAAGTCTGCCCTTACCACAACCGGTCCGCACAGCGCTTTCGAAAACCCGCCGAGCTCATTCGTTCATGTCCATATCCACTCTTCACGTCCCAGCCACCGTAATCCAACAATGCACACTCTTCCAGTTATACTCATCTGATTCTGCTCACATATTTTTTCACAAACACAAAGATCACTCATAGTATTTTTTTTCCCCTTTTAAAACGACCAAGGGTCTCCTTGTCCGCTTTAGATAAGGTCCTTGTTTGCGCACTGAGATGATCAGGGTCTTTAAAGTTTTACCTTAGTTTTTTGAGAGTTTCTATTTCTCAACCCAAAGTAACAGCGATTGATTTCCGCTTTGTTGTTTTCTTCGTGTCTATAGCGGATCCTAAGAAGAAAAAGTCCTGTACTACCTCGAAGTTATGTCCTTCTATTGTGACGTTTTGTCCAATTTGGAAATGTTCTGTGTCCTTGTTTGATGCCAGCTCATAGTTTCTTTTGGGCTCATTAACCATTAAACCCATTCTTGTTGCTTTGTGTTATGTGTATCAATGCTCACATATTATGCAAGGATAGTTGGCGAGACACTACTCGACTGGAAAACCTATTGGCTCTCTCTTGCGGTTGTAGCTTTGGAACAATTGGAAAGCTATGAAATAGTTTGTTCCGGATTCTAATTAAAAGGACTTATTTCGTTGAAGATTGAACAAGATTTTAAATTCAACGATCAAACCATTTTTTGTCATTTGGCTGACGGATAATAGATTTGCACATAACTTCGGAATATATAGAACATCTTTTACGGTAACTGTCTTCAACTTGCCTTCGACCAAAATTTCCAAATCGATATCTCCTTTTGCTTCTACTTTCAAATTGTAAGAATCCACAACCGGTTACTTCTTCCTTCTACTATAGTTAAATTCCTTAACCAATCTTTCCGATTCGTCATATGCTCTGAAGCTCCCGAGTCAATAAACCATTCATGTCGATTTTCTAAATTAACACTTGTCATTAGTGATGTAAGAAACACCTGCCTTCCGTGACTATTTGATGTCTTACGTAATGTCCTTTCTGTTTACATTCAAAACATTTGAATTCAGTTGTGCGACGTTGCATATAGTCTTGCGAAATGTTTTTTTTTTTTAATTTTTACCAAAGAAAACCATTGGATCACCACCAGATTCAAAAACATCATCTTTGATATCTGGTAACAGTTTCGTTTATATTGAGTCTCCCGTTATTGGAACCCCAAAGCTTTCCAAGCCCATGATCATTGGCTTGTATTCATCTCCAAGTCCGTTTAATAACAATGATCCTATCCATTCCTCGGATACTTTCATTCCAATTGAACTCAATTTATGGGCTGTTATGCCAATTTTGTTCACATACGATTCCACAGAATCACAAGATTTCAACTTCGTATTCGTTAAAATTGATAACCAACCCCATCTTCGTGTAAGACCTCTATCAGCAAAAGCAGCTTCCAAGCGATCCCACACATCTTTTGCTGTAGTTGCAGTCTTGACATGAACGGAATTTATAGGATCGATCAATACTCGTTTTCGCTTTCGAAATTTTCTTAGCTTCTTTTTCTGTCCCGAGAACGCTATCCCAAAAAACCTCATGCTCCAGAAAATTCTGAACAGCGAATTTCCAATCCTCATAATTTTCACGCCCTTTTAATTTTTCAATTGCTTGCTGGAATCGACGACATGATTCTTCAAACAAAAATATTTTTTTCTTTCAATTCACAATTACAAATTATAGTGTCCTTATCCAGCGATCCTAGGCCAATAACCTATTGGAAAGCTATGAAATAGTTTGTTCCAGATTCTAATTAAAAGGACTTATTTCGTTAAAGATTGAACAAGATTTGGAATGAAATTTTATCATAAGAACATGTACATAAACATAGGGTTGCTTGAACAATATAAATAAACAAAAATAGATTCCATAGACAAGTATATTCCAACAGGAACAACATATTGCAATGCACACCTAACATTTAATACCAATTTCCTAATCGAAAACGTTCAAGCGAAAACACAAGTGGCAACACTTTAATGTACATCTAATGAAATGCGTTGCTTGCAAGTTAGTACGTGTGAGTGTAAAAATATACCAGGAGGGGAAATGCTTGACAGCAAAATACTGGAATGGTCTCCAATGTAGAACAAACTGGAACGCTCTAGATGTAATGTTATTCTATATAAATAGGCCACTGACGCAACCAGAGGTCAGTTTTAATTATAGAGTGATAATGTTAAGATTGATTTTTGTTTACAAGTGATAGTGCAAAGATTGAGTTGAGATCGAATAAAAGTGGTAGAATTAAATTGAAAGGAAAAGTTCATTATTGCGAACCAATCTCACGTTAAAATATCGTTTCACGGCATTAGTTCGCGCATGGGATATCTTCATGAATGTCTTGGCTACAAAAACAAAATGGTTCGAGTCAAAGTTAGTCCCTGGAAGAGTGTCTTGCGTCGATCGCAGGCTGTAGGGCCTGCTCATCTGAGGATCATAAGGTACCTTTATAAATTTTGACACAAAGGGAAACGTGTTCTACTTCAATATAAATCAGAAGGGTGGCGCTAAGCGCATTTCTCACAAACATACTTTTTAAGGAATGGAGGGGACCTACCATTGTTTTGCCTGTTCTGAACTGCTAATAGAGAAAGTGCTTGTTTTCTTATATCGTCAACTGTAAAGCGTACTTGTTATCTAAACCGTTTGGTTGTTTCGGAACTGCAAGATAAGTCCCTAATTAACCCCAGTCACAACCCCCAACATAGAGGGCCTAGTCCCTTTACAATCGACCTGAACATACAAGACTGAACTATCAAGTGTGAGTAGTCAGTACCCTGGACTGGCGATGCGACGGCTCGCCTGAAATCGAAATTGTTGGTTACAGTTGTTAATTTAGAATCAGGTCCACTCCGAGCACAAATACCAAAGATGCTTTGGAACAAAATATTTAAGTCGAATTGATAAAGTGTGTGCCAACATTTGCCAATCTCCTTACTTTAAAATTAA
Source organism: Melanostoma mellinum (assembly GCA_914767635.1). NCBI lineage: Eukaryota > Metazoa > Arthropoda > Insecta > Diptera > Syrphidae > Melanostoma > Melanostoma mellinum. The sequence continues at coordinate 197,821,978 of OU612059.1, forward strand.
ACTACAGTCATTTTGAAACTAGCCTGGATGAAAGTTTTAAAACTCCTAATAATCTTCACACTTGGATAACTCTCAACTTTGAGGACATTTTAAATTAAATTAGCCTTTTTCCAAGTTGATCTTCTCAAAAACCCTAAAAGGGACAGAAAGAGTGCTTTTTTATTAGTCAAATTTGAAGATTTTGGAAACCTAGACCAGTGTTTTTAATCAACTTGATTCAATGCCAAGGTTTTAAATCATATTTTTTATATCAAATGATATGAAACGATCACATTGTCAGCAATGAATGTTAGGAATGTTTTTGTGAATAAAAAGTTGCTGACATTGGGCTCTCTAGGAAATTAAAGATCCATGAGTTTAATTCCAACTTTTCTAAACTCTTTTCTATTTTTGCAAACAGGAACGGTAATCCTCTACTCTTCGAGGGAGATCTTCAAAACGAACAATCTGTTCTAGAATGGTTGATTGACGATGACAATCGTGAGTTGGCTGATGAAATAGAAGAAGTCAACGAACGTATGCTTGACCGTTTGATGGCAGAGTCAACTCTTCTTGTTGTTTTCTTCTGTAAGTACTCGTATCTTCCTACATAAAATACACAACAGGCACATAACTTCAATTCTTTATGCAGATGATGAAGATTGTGCTGAATGCGAGGAAATTCTCGAAGAACTAGAAGAAATTGATGGGGAAGCTGATATGTTTGGAATTGACTTTGTCAAAATTGCCAGTGTTGAAGCTGCTAAGAAATATGAAATTGTTAATATTCCATCTCTGGTCTACTTCCGGTGCGTATATAGTTCATTTTCTGTCATGAAGAAGAAAAATTAAGCATGTACTCAAATTATTTATTTAGAAAGCAAGTTCCTGTTCTTTATGATGGAGATTTGCATCAACACGACAAAATCATCACCTGGTTGACGTCGCAGGACGTTTTTGAAATCAAAAACGAGATCGAGGAAGTGAATCGAAAAATGTTGGATAAACTTTTGGAAGAAAATGAATTTATAACAGTCTTTTTCTGTGAGTGTCCTGATAGTCTATTGATTATGTCGTAAAAAAGGGCAGATAAAGGAACTCGACATTGAGTGGACTTTTATTGCATGAATCGATTAATGGGTTAATTTTAGTGAAATAGCCGAAAGTGCTATTAAATTAGAGGGTGCGATTCGGAGATATGGGTTCTAAACCATCTTCATTCGTTTTTTCAAAATATCTCGAAAACGAAGCAAAATTTTGATGCAATTCCAAGAATGTTTTTTGTAGAGAGCAAATTTTCCCATCGAAATGCATCTTTTTAGAAATTATAAATAAAAATTTTTTATCCAAAATAGTAAAATTCCCGACAGAAAAAAAGGCAATTTTTTCCAATTTCTGAGTTTTGTCAGTTTTTTTAATGGCATTTCTTTCTGGTTGCAGATAGGTATAGGTAATGCTTCATAAAAAAAGAAGAAAATAAAATTTTCTTTAAAATGCTATATCAGAGAACTTTCTATGTTTCAAATTCACCGAAATATTGCCACTTGAACATAGACATTTATCATAGATTTTCATCCTTTTTATACTGACAAACAGCATTTATCCTTATTTTGTTAAAAAAATTAAAATTTTATTCAATGCAAAAGCATTTTAGGTTGATAATATGTAAAATAAATGACCTAAATACTTCCTTTCTTGAATATAAAATATGATAGTATTTTCAAAATGATTTGTGGAACATTTTTGAAACAGCTATCTACAGACTACAACTGACCACTTAGGTCCCAATTTTGTCGGAACATTATCAAAATGTGTATCTATTAAAACCAAGTCTAGAAAAAATAACCGCAAATTGAACTATCGAAAGATTTCACTGGTCTACAAAATTTCACTTTTTTGAATGCACACAAAAGCGAACTATATTTCTTAAAGGTTTTCGGCTCGCTGAACTCAAATCTGGCCTCAGAATTGCTCTGTCACATCACATTTTCAAAATGTTAAGCGTTCAAGATCGGAAAAATCCAGTTTTTGCTATTTTTGAGCCTATGTTTTAACATAAAAAAATTTTAACCCAAAAACAAACCATTGCTTTTCCGATGATTTGCTATCCGCTGAATCCAAATCTGGTCTCAAAATGGCTCTATTACATCAGGCTACTGAGATATCTAGCTTTTTTTGTAACAAATACCTTTTCATTGAGTAAAAAATGTTTTTTTTATTTCACAGAGTAAAAATAAATGCAGTCAGTATAAAAAGGATGAAAATCTATGATAAATGTCTATGTTCAAGTGGCAATATTTCGGTGAATTTGAAACGTAGAAAGTTCTCTGATATAGCATTTTAAAGAAAATTTTATTTTCTTCTTTTTTTATGAAGCATTACCTATACCTATCTGCAACCAGAAAGAAATGCCATTAAAAAAACTGACAAAACTCAGAAATTGGAAAAAATTGCCTTTTTTTCTGTCGGGAATTTTACTATTTTGGATAAAAAATTTTTATTTATAATTTTTAAAAAGATGCATTTCGATGGGAAAATTTGCTCTCTACAAAAAACATTCTTGGAATTGCATCAAAATTTTGCTTTGTTTTCGAGATATTTTGAAAAAACGAATGAAGATGGTTTAGAACCCATATCTCCGAATCGCACCCTCTAATTTAATAGCACTTTCGGCTTTTTCTCTAAAATTAACCCATTAATCGATTCATGCAATAAAAGTCCACTCAATGTCGAGTTCCTTAAGAAATGACATAATCAATAGACTATGATGTAAAGAGATTGATTTTGACTAACGCTAATACATTTTATTTTCTTAAGATGAACACAATCAACAAGACAGTGTCGCCGCTTTGGAGAAGCTCGAAAACATTGACAGCGAAACAGACAATCTTGACATAACATTTGTAAAAATGGCCGATTCTAGATATGCCAAGAAGTGGGGTGTCACCAAACTGCCAGCAATGGTTTACTTCAGAAGAAGGTTCCCCAGTATTTACAGAGGTATTTCAACATGTTTATTAAATGCCTGAGGTGTGAATTTATGTTTCTGTCTTTTTTGAAAACTATAGGCGATCTCCTTTCGGAGGAAGAAGTCTTAGAGTGGCTAAGAAAAAATCGATTCCGACAACCTGAGCTCAACATCTTCATGTATGCCCTAATAGCGTTAGGAGTTGGCTTTGTCATGTATACGGCGTTTCTTATGCAATGTTTCAAACCAACGCCTCCACCGCCCGTTCAACATCCTAAACAGACGTGATAGACTTAACTATTTATAACTTTTTTTTTCTTTTTTTTTCTTTTTCATTGAACAACACGCATCAATCAAAAATTGAATCAAAAACATCGACAGAGAAACACTAACGCTATAGTCTAAATTAGACAATTTTAAATAAAGAAATAAACTTAAACAAAACGAAACAAAAATAAAAGAGAAAATAAACAAAAACAACGGAAAACACAAATAAAATACTTAGCTTTTTTTAAAATAAATTTAAATATTTTATTTTATTTTCTTTATTTAATTTTTTTTTTTAAATAAATAAATAGGGTGGCGCAACAGAGGAGCCCCAGGTCCTAGCGCATTTCTCACAACTGTGCCTTGTGAGGGAATGGAGGGGCCCTACAATTTTCTGCCGGTTCCGAACGGCTTATCGAGAAAGTACTTTTCATGGCAATGAATTTACTAACGGAGGACTTGTCAATTCTTCGCGAAAGGCGATACCTGTGGAAAAACATTTTTGACTCTGCGCTTAAGAAGCTATCCACGTAAAATTTTAAATAAAAATTTTCAAGATTTTCAATCCATTTCAACCAGTTCGTAGTTCGCAGTTTGGAGGAGTTTCGAAGGGATCAAAACGCTTCCAATTATCTGCTCTACACAAGTGATCCTCCCATGGAGTTCGTATAGCGTTGACCTCACCAATCATCGGCGAACTTCCCGGAACAGCTTCTATCTCCATATCCTTCGCACAGTGATTAAAGGAAGCTTTCCCTCCACTGCTTAGGCAGGTTTTCACCTCCTTAAATCTTTGATATGAGAATCCTGAGCCATTTAAACCTGATTTTTGTCGTCTTTTTCTAAAACTCCTATGGTACCTCCTCTTTCCCAATACCTTCTTAATTTCTGGTGTTCTTAACTGCCAGCTTCTTAGACAGTGACGTTGGGTATTTCCGTTCAGTTCTACTCTTGGAAATAGTTTTCGATAAAACTGATCGTCCAAAACGTCATCACAATACTGTCGTTACTTGAGCAGAATTTTGCCGTCATCCGAAAGAAGCTTTCCTTGAGCATCGCTATTGAACTTCAACGAACAAATCTCCTAGTAATTTCTCTTTCTTTGAACGGCTATTTTGAAAATTACTTCCTAACTTAGGTTGGTCGGGATGAACCTACTAAGCCCAACCTAAAAAATTTACATTTTCGAAGCACTCCCTCCACTTCTGGTCTTTAATTCAGTTGAGGTGCCCTCCCCTTTCGTGACTCTCCTGTAGTGTACTTTTAACAACCCTGGCCAGAGCGCTGTTATCCACCACCTCTACTTTCGCAGGCATTTCGTCAGGTTTTTCTATCTGTGCTCATAGTCGTGGTATAGTTCACTCAGTTCGTTGATGAATCTTCTTCTGCACACTTCGTCTTCACCAAGGTAAAATTAGATCAATTTTATTTCAAAACCAAGGACTTTCTCATCCACTTTTGTAATTACATATTAACGCTTATCAAAAGATATACATCTTGAAGCGTCATGTCAATTTATATAAGTAGATGAAATAAAGAATAAAGAATAAAGAATAAAGAATAAAGAATTTAGACAAGGTCTTTGTGTTAAGTTTAATTTTCGTTCTGTATCGTAAAACAGGACTAAGATGACCAAATATAATCATAACTGGTAACCTTGATTTTAAAAGAGAGTGTCTTATTTGTCAATCGCCTTATCTTAGCCCGAAATTACAGCGGTTGACAAGAGTAACTCTCCTTTTTATCTCGACACTACTGATGCTATTTGCCGAGCTTTTAGCGGGTCTTAGGCTGACGCAGATCTGAAATATCTCGAAGCTATAGCTGTACTTTGTGACATTTTGTCCAATTTGTCGATGTACTTTATGCTTGTTTGATGACAACATATACTTCGTTTCTTATGTTCGACTATGCGGTGTTAACGTTTGAGTTTCGCACAATCTTCTCAAGTGTGATGTTAAAAAAATCTAATGACAGTCTTTAGCCTTGTCAAAAAGTTTTGTGGGCATCAAAGTTGAGTTGTTAACCAAGTGACAAATTTCAGTTGATTTTGTTCTTTGCTGGCCTGAGACCGCATTGATAATGACATTACAACTTGTTGACATGGGTTTAGATGTTCAAGATCTTTTATGCGACGTTAAGGAGGTCAATTCGTTGTAATTGACGAAATTATGAGGGTCTTTCTATTCTAGGATCTGGACATAAGATATTATACGAGGCACCATCCATCAGGTACGCTTTCTTCCAACCAAATCCAACTGATCTCTACCTGCTTTGAAAAGCTTCTCGTCAAGGCCATCAGACCCTGCAGTTTTGCTTGATTTAAGTTTGCATATGGCTAGCTTAGCTTCTTCTTGTTCATAGTTCAAGTTGAACTGGGTATTCCGTCTGAAAGCGCAATTTGTGGCTTCATCGCTGTTAAACAGTATGAAGAAGTGCTTTTTTCAGGTCATCATTAGAGACTGCGACTCAATCACTTTTTTCTTTCCCTACTGGTCCTCAAAGTCTTTTTCAGTTCGGAGCTTGCAATTATAGCATGATCTGTTTACATTTGGGTTAGACTTTCGAATCTTATTCCTATAATGTCATCTCTTAATTTCATTACTTCTCCTCTTCTTTTCTCCTTGAAAATCTTCTTATTATGGTAACAGTCAGCCCTTAGGTTTACTTTCATATCAAAATTTGTCGCTGTTTTTGTTTGGCTTCATTTGCAGGCCTACTTTCTTCACCGAACCATTGCATTGGTTTTGTTTTAGAGTAAAACCAAGTTTTCTGGCACTGTTGCCATTTGTAATCAATACTTAACCCTGGTAGAAAAGGATTCAGGAATAGTTGGTAACATACTCGGTTGGAAAAGCAATTGGCTACCCTTTAGAATTGTTTTGATTGCATCTTTCCGATGTCGTTTCGTTTCACAGCGTTATAGCTCATGTTAGTCGTGATATTTGTAACTTGGCTACAAGGTAGAAGTCCGAATCAAAGTTGAATAATTGACGAAAAAGAGCGCGTTATCTTTGAAAATTTTGCTTTTTTGCTCATATTCAGATATGAGTTTTGGGTGAAAAATAAGTTAGGTTAGGTAGAATGGGCAGACGCTACGGTTGATTTTATTTCCGCCACTTAGATCAATGTAGATCCATTGTGGTACCCTATATGTATATAGTATTGCAATGTCCCAAAAACCTATGAGTTTATGGTTGGTCAGTTTTTGACCATTTGTGGCCTTGATGAAGTTCAACAGGCTGAATTCCGGGCAATGACAAAGGAAGTGAGTGATATCCTAATATTCATCTTCGCCATTGCATCCTCTACACAAGTCGTCGATGCAAAGACCCATTTTCTTTTTGTGGTAGCCTAGTCGGTTGTGTCCTGTTATAATACTGATAAGCGATCGTAATGAAGGCCTATTCAAGGATAGTAGCTTTTCAAAACCGTTCCTATCGTATTTTGGCTATAGTTTCCATTCCCATCTTTCATTGGATTTTTGTATTGTAACGTGAACCCAACATTTTATACCAATTTCCTAATCGAAAAACGTTCAACCGAAAACACAACTGGCAACACTTTAATGGAATGGTATAAATGACAGGAGTTGCTTGTAAGCCAGTGTGTGTGAGTGTATAGAGAGACAGACAGACAGAGAGTAGACAGCAAATGTGGAGACAATGTAGAAGTTACTGGAGAGTTCTAGATGGCATGTCATTCGATATAAATAGCCCGCCCGAGGCAACCAGAGGGCAGTTTTTGTTTATAGAGTGATAAAGTTAAGAGTAAATACAAGTGATAGTCCAAAAGTCGAGTTGAGTTCAAATTAAGTGTATATCGAAAGTAGATACTGAATAAAGTGGTAGAATTAAATTGAAAAGTAGAGTTTTAATTTTGCGAACTAAGCGCACGTTACATTGGTGTCAGAAGTGTAAATAAAACTTATTTGACTAGTAAAGTGTAAAAAAAAAAAAAAAGTAAAAAGAAAATAGTAATTATATACAGTGAAAATGGGTAAGTTGTTGGAAGAGCTCAACTGCACTGAGCTTAAAAGTGAGTTAGGTAAGCGAAATCTTTCTAGAGCGGGATCGAAAAATGAGCTCGTCCTGCGCTTGCGCAGCTATTTGGAACAGCAAGGGGAAGACGTAAGCACTTTTGTTTTTGAAACAGAAGTGGAAAAAGAGGAAGTAAGTGAAAGTGTAGATTTTTCTAGTATGATGAAGCTTTTATTAGAACAACAAAAGAAGCTGATTGAAGAGCAACAGCAGAATATTCTCGGACGTCTGGAAGAGCAACGAAACGATCAAAAGAAGGAACAGCTGAATGTTCTCGAACAACTTGAAGCACAACGAAACGAGCAAAAGAAGCTGATTGAAGAACAACGAAACGAACAAAAGAAGGAACAGCAGAATGTTCTCGAACAACTGGAAGCACAACGAAACGAACAAAAGAAGCTGATTGAAGAGCAACGAAACGAGCAAAAGAAGGAACAACAGAATATTCTCGAAAGACTTGAGGCGCAACAGAATGTTTTGGAAGGTCAGAAAAACATTCTAGAACGTAAATTGGGTAACATTGAGAAAAATGTTTGTGCCCTAGACGAACGCGTTGAAGGTGTGGAGAAACAGCTTTCTGTTGTAGAGAATCGTTTCGAAATCGTAGAAACCCGATGTGATAAACAGTTTTCTGTTCTGACCAAGGAATTGGACCAGATCCGGAAAATCAAAATTCGAGAGTCTGCTGGGGAGTTTGTAAAGAAAAAGGAGATGAAACCCCCAACATTTGATGGACAGTCTTCTTGGCCAGTCTACAAGAGACAATTTGAGGCAGCCGCGACAACAAATGGCTGGGATGACGAAGACAAGTACATTGCACTGACTCTTGCTCTTAGAGGACCAGCAGCTGAATTACTTCAAACAGTTCCAGCTGGTAAGAGTGGCGATTTCAGTTCTCTCGTGGCAGCTATAGATAAACGCTTTGGAGATAGCCACTTGAAAGAAGTCTTCCGAGTCCAACTTAATAACAGAGTCCAGAAAAGGGGTGAAAGTCTACAGCAGCTCCAAGCAGACGTCGAAAGACTGGTTCACCTGGCATATCCGGATGCTGGAGAAGAAATCATCAACCAGCTTGCTGTTGAGTCCTTTGTTCGTGCCATTGCTGATATACATCTTCAGAGGTCTGTGCGAACTGCTAGAACACGTACTCTTTCTGAAACTTTAGCATTCGCATTGACAATTGAAGCAGCAGAACAGGCTTCTCAGGGAGTACATCGACTTAGAGAGGCCATAGTCGAAGAATGCTCGTGCCAAAGAGCTGAAATACAAAAGAACCGGAGCGGACTAGCAAGATGTTGGAACTGCAACAAGACCGGGCACTTACAGCGTCAATGCCGACTACCACCAAACAAAGCCAGTTGTCAACATTGTGGAAGCAAGAGATCCAACCCAGAGCAAGGTAACAACAACACCAGCGTTGCCTATCAGCCCGTTTCCCATCAGGGAAACGAGTAAGAACCAACTTCGAGGGGCAGAGGCTGGTTTCTTGTATCGATGGCCCCAGAACCACCATCCAGGTCTCTCAGACCAAACGAGACAACAAAAGTCTGACTGTGGAGACTACTATTAACGGGAACAAACATGTGGCTACCATCGACACCGGTGCCACAGCCTCCATAGTACGTCGAGACCTGGTAAAGACGACGTGGCTTCATAACACCAATAGCTACCGTCTAAGAACCGCAACGGGAGAAGCAGCAAGAGTATATGGAGAAGTGTGTCTTAAGATCCGACTGGCCGACCTAGTGTTTACTCATCAATTCCTGGTGGCAGATATATGTGACGAGTGCATCATTGGAATCGACTTTATGAAACAGCATGGAGTTATTTTGGACATCGGTAATCAGGTTTTGAAGTACCAAAATAAGGAACTTCCAATGACCTATTCGAACGAAAGTACGTCGACACTGAGAACTGTCATCAGGGAAGATCTGATTCTGCCTCCTTCTTCTGAAGTGTTCGTTTGGACGAAACTGGAGGGTGAGTTTGGAAGCCTTCGATACCTCATGGTGGAACCAGACCCAGAGTGTTCCTCCCAAAGCGTCATCATTGGGAAAACACTGGTAGCACCGAAAAACAAAATGGTCCCCGTACGATTACTAAACACCAGACCGTACGATGTAAAGTTGAAGAAAGGAGAAGTCGTTGGACGTTGCGAATCGGTTGCAGCAATTACGAAGATCACAGACAAAGCCCCAAGAAAAACAATAACTCCGGAGGAGCTCAAAACTATCAGAGCTAAAATACTGAATTCATCCAACCTTGATCACCAACAAACAAGGACGGCTGAAAATCTCCTACAAGAGTACACTGACATCTTCGCATCGCAAAAGGGACAATATGGTAGGACACAGTTGGTGCAGCATCGCATCAACACAGGCGATGCAAGACCGATTCGTCAACCCGCAAGACGCCTTCCACTGGCCAAACAAGGTGAGGTTGAGGACATGATAACAGCAATGAAGAAGGATGGTCTTATCGAAAATTCCAAAAGTCCTTGGGCGTCACCAGTGGTGCTAGTGAAAAAGAAAGATGGAAGCACTCGTTTTTGTGTGGACTACCGAAGGCTGAATGATGTGACTAAGAAGGACAGCTATCCCCTGCCCAGAATCAGTGATACCCTGGATGCCATGGAGGGAGCCCAGTGGTTCTCGACGCTGGACTTGAAGAGTGGATATTGGCAAGTTGACATCCACCCTGATGATCGGGAAAAGACGGCATTTTCTACAGGTAATGGGCTCTGGCAGTTTAAGGTTATGCCGTTTGGGCTATGCAACGCTCCGGCAACATTCGAGCGTTTGATGGAGTGCGTTCTTCAAGGACTGACGTGGAAAGCTTGCCTAGTCTACTTGGACGATGTCATTGTTTACGGGAAAACATTTGACCAACATTGTAAGAACCTTAAAGCCGTGTTTCAGAGACTTCGAGAGGCTAACCTTAAACTGAATCCAGAAAAATGTGCACTTTTCAAAACCGAAGTCAAGTATTTGGGACACATCATCTCATCCCAAGGAGTAAAGACTGATCCTGAAAAAGTTGACTCCGTCAAAAATTGGCCAACACCACAGGACAAACATCAACTCCGAAGCTTTCTGGGACTTGCCACATATTACCGACGTTTCGTTAAGAACTTCGCTGGAGTTGCAAAGAGTTTGCATCAGCTCACCGAAAAGGGGAAGCAGTTTAAATGGTCAGGTGAGTGTGAGAAATCTTTCCAGGAACTCAAATACCGCCTCTGTAACGCTCCAGTGCTGGCACATCCAACACCTGGCAAAACATTCATCGTCGACGCAGATGCAAGCAACGTTGGAATCGGGGCGGTACTATCCCAAGTGCATGATGGCGAAGAGAAAGTGGTGGCATACTACAGCAAGGTCCTATCGAAACCCGAAAGGAACTACTGCGTGACCAGAAGGGAACTGCTAGCTCTTATCTTGGCAACAAAACACTTCCATAAGTACATCTATGGACAGAAATTCCTTCTGCGGACAGACCACGGTGCTCTGAGCTGGCTGTTGAACTTCAAAAATCCAGAAGGTCAAGTCGCAAGGTGGATAGAAAGATTGCAGACCTATGACTACCAGATCCAACACCGCAGAGGAAAGCTGCACTCAAACGCCGATGCATTATCACGAAGACCTTGCAAAGTGGACTGCAAGCATTGCAAGCGGCAAGAAGACAAAGAAATCATTACCGCTCAGCGACTAAGAGCTGATCCAATAAGCGGATGGAGCAATGAGGAAGTGAGGACTGCTCAACAGGAGGATCCAGATATCGAACCCATTCTCGCATGGAAAGAAAATGAAGAGAAACCGGAATGGGGAGACATTTCTGACAGGAGTCCAGTTCTCAAAGCCTATTGGGCACAGTGGGACTCACTATATGTGCAAGAAGGTGTCCTCAGGCGAAGATGGGAATCCGCTGACGGTAAGTCATATGTGATGCAGCTGATCGTACCGCATTCGAAAGTCAGTGAAGTTCTTCAGGAGATGCACGACGGACCTTCTGGAGGCCACCTGGGGGTAAACAAAACACTGGAGAAGGTGCGACATCGGTTCTACTGGTTACATGCTAGAGATGACGTGGAGAAGTGGTGCCGAACATGTGACAAGTGTGCTGCAACCAAAGGACCTGGTAGGAAGATTCAAGGTAAGATGCATCAGTACAACGTTGGATCGCCTTTTGAGAGGATTGCAGTAGATGTGGCTGGGCCTTTTCCAGAGACCAACGCTGGAAACAAATACATTCTGGTTGTAATGGACTATTTTAGCAAGTGGCCTGAGGCGTATGCCATCCCAAATCAAGAAGCCAAAACGGTGGTCGACCAGATTGTGTTTAACTGGGTGAGTAGGTTTGGCGTGCCTATGGAACTCCATTCCGACCAAGGGAAGAACTTTGAGTCGAACATCTTTCAAGGAGTGTGCGGACTACTTGGCATTAAGAAGACTAGAACCACACCGCTTCATCCGCAGTCTGATGGGTTGGTTGAAAGATTCAACCGGACCTTGAAAGAACACCTCACCAAGGTCGTAGGCGACTACCAAAGAGACTGGGATAGGCATGTACCGCTATTCCTGATGGCCTATAGAAGTGCAGTACATAGCTCGACGGGACAAACACCATCTGACATCCTGTTCGGGAAAACCATGCGGCTGCCCAGCGAACTTAAATTTGGATGCCCCACAGAGGAGCCACAGGACACGAACGAGTATGTGGACGACCTCAAGGAGAGACTCGCTGACATCCATAAAAGAACAAGGGAACGGATGAAAACCTACAGCGACCGGATGAAGACACGGTACGACACAAAAGCGACAACGTCAGGATTCCAAGCAGGAGATCGTGTGTGGCTTTATAATCCTCATCGTCAAAAGGGATTGTCACCGAAACTTCAGCAAAACTGGGAAGGTCCTTATACTGTAGTCACGAGGATTAACGACGTGGTTTACCGCATCCGAAGAGGACTAAGAGGCAAGTTAAAAGTAGTTCATTGTGACAGGCTGCATCGATATGGTGGCGAGGCTGCAGATGGAATTATTCGGGACGAACAATCCTAAGGAGGGGGCAGTGTAACGTGAACCCAACATTTTATACCAATTTCCTAATCGAAAAACGTTCAACCGAAAACACAACTGGCAACACTTTAATGGAATGGTATAAATGACAGGAGTTGCTTGTAAGCCAGTGTGTGTGAGTGTATAGAGAGACAGACAGACAGAGAGTAGACAGCAAATGTGGAGACAATGTAGAAGTTACTGGAGAGTTCTAGATGGCATGTCATTCGATATAAATAGCCCGCCCGAGGCAACCAGAGGGCAGTTTTTGTTTATAGAGTGATAAAGTTAAGAGTAAATACAAGTGATAGTCCAAAAGTCGAGTTGAGTTCAAATTAAGTGTATATCGAAAGTAGATACTGAATAAAGTGGTAGAATTAAATTGAAAAGTAGAGTTTTATTTTTGCGAACTAAGCGCACGTTACAGTATTATGTATTTTGTTACCAATGATCTGCTTGATTTCACAGGGTGGGACCCTGATTGATTGAGAAATGAAGGAAGGGTCAAGTGCTGATCCTTTTCCCGCTAATTCGTCCGCTTTTTCGTTTCCCAGTTTACCACTGTGACCGGAAACCCAGCAGAGTCTAATGTTATGCTGTGTCCCAAGTCCCAAGAACCCTTAGCTCTTCGCGACAGCAAGAAACAAGCTCTGATTTGACAAGAGGGGCAGAAATCAAATACAAGCGATCAATGAAAATGAAAAAGTGATATCAGCAAGTGATAGCGCCATCATGGACACCTGTTCTGTAGCGTTTGTAACTGCCAAGGTCTCGGCTTGGAAGATACCGCTGTGATTTGGAAGTTTGAATGAACTGGCTAGGTTCAAGCTTTCTGAAAAGAAACCTGCACCTGTTCCAACTTCCATTTTAAAATAAGCTGCCGTCCATAAGAACCGTTAAGTTTAGTTTTCAAACACATACAATACTAATGGCACTTTCCATTGGACGAAAAGAACCGTCCAGGAGCGTCCAGAAGCATTCTCAAACCGTTCCATTGGTGCAAAAAGATCGCTTCTCATGATTCTGAGGAGTGACAGCCGCTTCTCGATTTGAAATGAGAATCGACTCAGAAGCACTAACACATGTTACTCAAATGTCAAAATGAAAAGTTTCTTCAAGGAATATTTTTTAAGAGCCATAGGTGCTTTACTCACACAAAGGAAATTACGTTAAACTGAATAGAAACAATTTTGGGTGTTCCATTGGTTTTTAAAATGAGTGGTTCCTCGAGTGAAACCAATGGAAAGCGCCATAAGTAACTGCACACCTCTAGCTGGTTTTTTTGATTGCCACCTAGTGTTTCACTACAAAACTTAAATGGTTCTTATCTTAGACAAGAACCATAACTAGCAAAACGAAGAATTGGAATCCACAAAAATTTACAAAAACATTTAATCCACTTCACAGATGATTTTGACATTTCGCCAATTCTCTTTTCGTCCTCGGAAAATCGACTGTGCAGAAAAAGTGATTTGGTCTTTCTTGTTTTATTCAAATTATCGCTTGCATTTAGTCGTTATTTCGTTTAAGCCAAATTAAAATTATTTTGTAGTTTTCCCCTTAAGTTTAGCCAAGGTATGTAAACATAAACAATAAACACTATCACTCAAAAAAAGAAAACTAAATAGTGAAAGCTTCTTCATAGTTCATACAAAGCCCATCATCAATCGATCCACTAGAGTTATAAATAAAAAATGCTTGTGGTTCTTTTTTTATTGATTAAACAGGAAAAGAAATTTTGTTTGGGTCTATTTTCTGAGAATAGGCAATTGAAATAAATGTTCTTTGTCATAAATTTTATCTTGTTATTGTGCGTATACGTGAAACCGATACGCTCCTACATAGTCCGCGATTGCTTTTCAAAGAAAGATTAATTTTTGTGATTCTGATTACAGAAAAAAGTACCTACCTACATGTATGTATTTAGATACATGTAGGTACTTGCAGATTGTCGTAGGTCTCTTCGATGACCTAGAATTAGCAACAATCGACCAAAACCGTGAAATTTTTTTCAAGGATTTCGATAAAAGAAATTTCCGCTCGGAGTGCATTCAACAGATGGTTTTTGTTTTGTTCAAACAGAAAAAACTGTCTAAAAGATAATTCAAATGTTTGAAGAGATGAAGTAAAGAGCTGTTAAGCATTTTTATTGTTGTACATAAAAGACATCGTTTTAAGCAGATTGCCGACTAATATAAAGTTTTACAGGTTCAGTGCAAATTCAATTTTGATGTTACTATGAAACTGGATGAAGTCGTTACATGGTAAGTTGTTATTTAATTTGGTTGATTGTGAGAAGTTTGTAAACAAATTATATTATTTTAGGTATCAGAAAAAAATTGGCACGTATGACAAACAAGAATGGGAAAAGACAGTGGAACAGAAAATATTGGATGGATTCACCAGTTTTACGCTGAAAAACGGGAAACTTAAAACAGAATTTATTGATGTTGACTTAGTAAGAGGTAAGAAAAAGAAACACTTGACTCGTAATCAAAATTGTTTTTCCAGTTATCGCTCGTAGGTAGTATCTTCCTTCGATACGATGTTCCTATTTTTTTTCATAATTATGTCGCTTTCCATTGATGTCGCTCGGGGAAGGACTCATTTTAAAAACTAATGGAACACCCAACAGAATTTCTATTCAGATTAACGTAATTGCCTTTGTGTGAGTCAAACACCTACTGGCTCTTTAAAAATATTCCTTAAAAAAAATTTTCATTTTGATATTTGAGTAACTTGTGTTAGTGCTTCCTGAGTGGGTTCTCACTTCAAATCGAAAAGTGGCTGTCACTCCTTAGAATCATGAGAAGCGATCGTTTTGCACCAGTAGAACGGTTTAAGAATGCTCCTGGACGTTGCTGGACGGTTCTTTTTGTCCAATGAAAAGCGATATAAGACTTAAGAGCCCGACCCATAGAATCCGTTGCGTCCGTTCGCTGTCGGATTCAACTGACAGCAGTGAGTTTTACCGGACACAACGGATTGGGATGACCCATAGAATCCGTTGCGGTGTGAAGAGAAAACTTCAAATTGGGTTTGACTGCGTATGTCATCAGTTCTGCCGGACGCAAAAGCTAAAAGTTGGTCTACTATTTGCGTTGCGTCCGTTGCATCCGATGCTTATGGGTCACCTCTCATAAGATCGTGTGTATTTAATCGAGCTGTCAGTTGAATACGGCAGCGAACGCACGCAACGGATTCTATGGGTCGGACCCTTTACCTTCCAGTTTTGAAGAGCAGGTACTGTTTGCAGACCATTATCACCTTCTGCTTTGTCTTCCTTCATTTTGATTAAATTTAAACAAGGAAATGATTGGCTCTTTTAGATAGCTAGTTCGGTTTTTGATATCATCGTTGTTTGTTATCGAATTAGCATTTCCAAAAGCTTAGGCTACGTTTTGTGGCTGTTCTTACAAGGGCAGTCCGATAAGTACTTAGCCTCTCTGCCCAATAGCGCAACTATCGCAAGAGAAACTTACAAGAGTAGTACATTTTTGTAGAAGGCTACTGTCTAAATTTCAGCCTAATTGGATTCGTAGCTTTGTTTAAACCGCATGTGGAAGCAAACATGTCAGCGGATTCTAGAAAAATGGAAAAAGAGCAATATCGATAAGTGATTCGATTCTTGTTTTTGGAAGGGAAACTACGCAGCGAAATCAAAGAGCGGTTGAATGCTGTGTATGGTGACTCTTCTCCTTCGATGGCGACCGTCAAAAATTGGCTCAACGAGTTTCAACGTGGTCGCACCTCGGTTTTTGATGAGCCACGCCCAGGTGCCCCGAAAACGGCTACCACGGAGGACAATGGGACGAAAATCCACGATCTCGTATTGGCAGACCGCCGATTGAAGAAGCGCGCGATAGCTGAGGTAGTAGACATCTCGAAAGACCGCGTGGGTCATATCTTGCATGAATTTGGGCATGAAAAAGCTGTCAACGCGGTGGGTGCCGCGTTTGCTCACTCCGGACAACAAACGCAACCGTGTGGCCACTTCAGAGCCGCGGTTAAATTTGTCGAGTTGGGCAATGAACTATTGCCCCATCCACCGTATTCTCCAGATTTGGCCCCGTGCGACTTCTTTTTATTTCCAAACTTGAAAAAATCACTTGCCTGGCAGAAATTTGTGTCGAATGAGGAGGTCATCACCGCCACGGAGGCCTAATTTGCAGAACTCGAGAAAACGTATTTTTCAGATGGGCTAAAAAAGTTGGAGCATCGCTAGGTCAAGTGTTTCAAACTAAAATGAGATTATATTGAAAAATAAACCAACACTTTTCCAAAATTTTCGTTTTTCTTTGGGCTAAGTACTTATCGGACTGCCCTCGTATATTTAATCTTCATTTTTCCACTGTACTTTGTTATTATCCTTAATAACTATTCATGTCCTTACTTCTAATCCTATTCCTGGATACCCTCCGCGCTTATGCCTCCTTTCACGCAAGGCGTGGTTGTGTGTTTAAATGGAAATGACTTTGGATTAGTTCACTAAAAATATGCACCAGTTCTGTGAGCCAGATAAACGATTTCCATTTATGCTTATGTCTTCCACAGGCTCTACATTTCCAAAGGCCAAGCCGAAACAATCCCTTTCGACTGTGATACGATTGGCTATACTACGTTACTTCCTCCTTCCAGTATATGCAAAATGGTGGGTCCAACAGACGTCTCACAAAGTTTTTGCTATGCTTTTGTTTTTGTACGTCACTCAAATGATAAGTTGGGCAGTTTACACTTTCAATATTCATCGTTTGGATAACGAAGTCGAGGTTAGAAATAAAAAGAAAATATTTTTAAAACTTAACTTAAAAATTCTCAACAACTCATCACAGCACATCGTTTCGATATCCGAACTGCTCATCCCTATGGCCTTAAGTTTAATTTTAAGTTTTATTCATTCGCAAATTGTGGCAACTAGTTCGGGAAGTGGCATCACATCCAAGCGAAAGAGGTACTCTAATGCCTCGGGCAAGCCAAGAGAGCGGGTGAGACGTCGAAAGAAACTGGTTAAGTGAGTACTTCAAATGCATTTTGTTTTTTGTCTTCTTTTCAAATAAACGTAATATCGTAATATGTTCTTTCTTTGCAGAATACGAAGCTTTGAAACTGAATGTCCTACTAACCATACAGTAGCTGGTAAGCTTCCCCGAAGCCGTGCTACAACTCCTCAAGACAACACCACAAGTATTCACAACAAAACCACGTTTGTTCCTTTAAAAGATAACATGTTGTGCATGAAGTCCCTAAAGACTTCATTAGAATTGCAAACACTATCTGAAACTAGCTTGGCACTAGATCTCTCGGGTTTGAGTACATCAACCCATCTCCCAGCTGCCAGTTGCATGATGAATCATGAATGCAAGAAACGTAACGTCAATTGGGACACACCTATTCATAATTTTGCAGCAGAAGCTCAAATTGATAGTCCTCAGTCAATTGACGTTGTAGCTCAAATTGTTACTACAAGTAATAGCAGTTCCGAGTG
Source organism: Melanostoma mellinum (assembly GCA_914767635.1). Classification (NCBI taxonomy): domain Eukaryota; kingdom Metazoa; phylum Arthropoda; class Insecta; order Diptera; family Syrphidae; genus Melanostoma; species Melanostoma mellinum. The sequence continues at coordinate 197,839,771 of OU612059.1, forward strand.
TTCCCCACAAAAGCCAAAGGAAATTTTAGAAAAACCCAACGACCAAGAATGTGAAGAAAATGTGATAGAATTAGAGGATATCCCCGAAGATGTTGGAGCTGCCAAAAGGAGTGTTGGAGAGGACGATGGTTTTGAGAGTTTGAATGGTAAAAGCTCAAGTGGGGAGGAAAACATTCTTCCGGTTCCTAATGCACTGAATTTACAGCCCATTGAAAAGAATCAATTGCGGCTGCGACTGAACGAAAACATCTCAAAGACCAATGAAGAAAATCCTGGCACTGAAGACGTGTTTAATGCGACTGGCCCAGTGTTACCTGTATTTCGACGAAAGTATCCGCTTTCCTCTGAATCAGATGTAGACAGGTCAGCGAAAATTGTTACATCAAAATCATCCCCTAGTGATAACATTTCGAAGAAACCACTAAAACAAACCCAAAGCAGCGACACAGATGAAGAAGGTGACGAAGGAGAGGCGGTTTCTAGTCCGGCTTCACTTGGAACATCTAACTATACAGAGTGTACTACCTCTGCAACTGAATGGTTAGGTGTTACCACTAATAGTAGGTTGCGAGCTCAAATTCCGAAGAGATTTCTTATATTTTCATTATTTTAGGTGAGGAATGCAGTTACAGCTCGGAATTGGACAATTCAGATTACAAACAGTTATCCGAAGATGAAGGATATGACATGGATTTCACTCCGACGACTATACTCAATCCTCATGGAAACACCGATAGAAGTAAGTAGTTCCCTAACAGCAATGAAATTAGCATCCTCAATGGATTTGTTTTTAGTCAGCTGCACCGTTTGGGAGCATAGGGAAGTAAAAAAGGCCCAAATGTCAGTTTTGGATATATCTTCGTGTATTATTGAACGTGTAGAAGCAATGCCCGAAACATGTGATTACATATATTTTGGTGTTTGTTTTTCGATCCTACTCTCGACGATTCCTTCAGTTGGTCGCTTGTGTGAGGTACAGAAAGCGAGTTCAGTTTGCAAAATCATTTCCTAACTATTATTTGTTTTTAGAAAACAATTGATTCCGAAGACACAGAAATCAACTATTTGGATTTACCAATGTTGCTTTGGGAGAAAGCTTCGTTTTCCTTTGTTGCAATTCTTCGCTTTGCTTTTGGCAACTCTCAATGGGAGCGAGCACTCTTAGTCATTGGTTTTATGCAGCGTTTGCTTCTAACTTTGATATTTTTTATGTTGTTTGCTGTGGCCGAGAGGACTTTCAAGCAGAGGTAAGTTGGCGTCAAGTCAATCACAATGTAATATTTTTAATATTTTGCTTGTGATGTCATCATGCTCCAGGTTTCTGTATGCCAAGCTCTTCTCTCATTTGACGTCTTCAAGGCGTGCACGAAAATCAGACCTGCCTCATTTTCGATTGAATAAAGTTCGCAACATCAAGACATGGCTTAGTGTGAGGTCCTACTTGAAGGTAAATACCATCAGTCTTTCTTTTAGTTTGAAGCAATCAGCAAACTCTTTTCTTTAATCAATCAAGAAACGTGGACCTCAACGCTCCGTAGACGTGATCGTTTCTGCAGCTTTTCTACTAACACTCCTCTTGTTAGCATTTTTGAGTGTAGAATGGTTAAAGGACTCAGTTCACTTGCATTCGCATCTGAATCTAGAAGCCCTAACATGGTCTACATTTATGGGTATTTTTTTGTTGAGATTCATGACACTGGGAAATAAAATCAACAGGAAGTACAGAAGTGTTTCCGTTTTGATAACCGAACAGATAAATCTGTATTTGCAGGTGAGCCTACGATTATCTATCCTGGAAGATCTTGCATACTAAAAACAAATTCTTGTTCTTTTTAAAAAACAGATTGAGCAAAAACCTAAGAAGAAAGACGAGCTTATGGTGTCAAACAGCGTTTTGAAGCTAGCTGCAGACTTGCTAAAGGAATTGGAGTCACCCTTTAAAATTTCGGGACTAAGTGCAAATCCTTACTTGTATACTACAATAAAGGTTGTTATTTTGTCAGCTCTGTCAGGGGTTCTAAGTGAGATGCTAGGATTTAAATTAAAATTACATAAAATTAAAATCAAATAGATTTGCTAGTACAAAATTATTGATGTATAATGAATGTTAGAAAGTTTATTAAAAATCAATTTATTTATAGGTGTATAAATAATTGTTGTTTTGAGTATTTAACAGTTAACTACGTGCTTCATATTAGCCGCGTTTTATTATCACAATGATCCAATCCGGATCAGATCTTGATAATAAAACAGCTTTGGATCATCATATTTCCAGTTGGAAGTTGTGAGAGACTCGCTCTTTCAACTGACATTTCAAAAGAGCTGCAGAGTTGCCCTACGAACTTTTTTTTCAATGGTTAATTTTTTGTTCTTTTTTTTTAGGGAAAAATGATACTCATGCACTTTGTCAAATATATATTTTTTTGCACTAATTCTTATTAATTTCACGAATATAAGTTTTGTTTTGTAAAACTTTTTCATTATGTCATGTATTATACAAAAATGAATAAATGTGAAGTTTCTCGCTATCTATCTAAAACATATTTCATTTCACACAGATAAAAATGTTCATGTGGCAATACTGTTGTTATTGGAAATATTGGAAATGATACCAACGTTTCAATGGAAAGTCTCCTCGTGTGTGAAATAGAAGAACTAATTTTTAGATCACAAAAATAGATCCAAATAAAAAGCAGGATTTCGCTTTGTTGTTGTAACGCTAATAAACCCATGATCTGATCCGGATCAGATCAATAATAAAACGCGGCTATTATCCCCAAACAAACCACTTCTGGGCCAGAAATTGAAGGTTTCTATTCAAAATTTGCGAAAACCCAAAATTGCATACTTTGAGTGACAATATCTGAAAAAAATTGAATAAGTTGGACGATACGAACCTTTATTAAGAGGGACATCTAGTAAAATAACAATTTCAATGCAGACGGAATCAGAAACCCTTTCTCCATTCCATATAGGTTATTGATAACTGTGCTTTTTGCTGTCGTATTTAATACTAAACTTCCATTTGTATTTAGTATTTACCTAATGTATGGGATTATTGCCTTGACTTTGATTTAGAATGAACCAAAGGTTTTATTTTCTAATCAATTTATTAACATTTCTGCACTGTTGTACTGTTGAATTCAAAAGGGAGGTTTACATGAACGATGATGGTTGTTTGAACGCAAAGATGTGCGGACAGTTATTTCTTCATGCAAGCCATGTCGGCCCGTGTAAACCACGGATTAAAGTAAGTACGGATTGAGTAAATTTTCAGTCGTTAGTGCCGAATTACATTCAGACTGTTTGCCTGCTGCGTGTTTCGTATATTTTCTTTTGAACCCTCATCCCGTCAGTCTCTCAGTATTACACTCAGACGTTTTGCGGCTGCGTGTTTTTTGACACTTCTCTTTCATTTTTTGTTCTCACCCACAGAGTCAAACTGTGAAAATAATCAAAGAAGCTCAGCTGCATTATTTATAAATCCATAAAAAAAATCTCATAAAGAGCAAAATGTTATTTGAAGTGGTAAATAATTTAATTAGATTTTGCAGCAATGATTATTGACATCCTGGATATGGAAAATACATGAAAATACATGGAAAATTAAAGAAATTGTCCCACGACATACTACTTCCTTACTCAGGAACATAAGAAGATACAATAAAGCAACGACAAGAAACAAAGAAAGACAAGAAAAAGAAACGTCAAAAACCATCCAAGACAACTGGACAATCCTCAACCCAAAACTTTTCGGGTTGAGACTTTTTAAAGTATTTCTATTTCATCTGCTTTCTCTTTCGCACTTATTTCCGTCTTTGCAAAACCGTCTGGGTGTAATTCGGCACTTAGCTAACACGAAAAATGAAATAACAACAGAAAACTGGGAAACATAACTTACAGAGAAAAAATAGTTAAATTAATTCATATAAGCCGAGTTTTATTGGGAATTTCTATATTCACTTATATTCACTTCACTTGCGAGTCTCAATAAAACGCTTTATATGGCTTTATTCACTTACCAAGTTCACTTTCACAAACTTTATTTACCAACCATCCCTGTTGTTCACATCTGCAAGTGAGTTATTTTTGTCCACTTACGCTATTCACTTATATTCAATTAAGAGTTGTTGGTTTTCCATGAGCGATGTTTTGCTTAAGTGAATAAAAGTGAATAATAAAACTCGGCAACCGTTATTTCCTATTCATTGCGGTATTGCACTTTGTATTCCAACTAGATTTTTTTCTCGTTTTCCTGATCAATGTAATTGGCCTTTTACGGAAAGAAGAAGTTATGATATCCGTGTTTTATTGGGAATTTTTATATTCACTCCACTTATAAGTCCAATAAAACGCTGTACTCACCAATGCAACTTTATTCCATAAACTCCATTTACCACCCATCCTCACTCTGAAAGTGATTTATCGGTGTTGACTAATCGTTGTTATTTTCATTTGTGCGATATTTTGTGATATTTGGCTGAAGTGAGTATAGATTCCTAACAAAACTCGGCTGATTTTGACTCTTTTTCTTCAAAATTATTAGTCAAAGTGGCAGTACCCTACCGCAATACATCCCTGTATTACCTACTCCGAATTTTAACTATTTGTACCCGCCCTTAAAAGGTTTGGCATTACTTTTCATTAGTTTGACAGCACTGACAAATCTGACAGTTTAAAAAATAGCAAAAAAAACCTGCTTTCTCTTTCAAACATTATCATCTTTCCGGCTAGCGTTGAAACAAAAAATACGAAATCTACAATTTGTTTTTGTTCTCCGTGTTGTTTTTTCAATCATATTCTTCAACAGTCGAGCCTTTTATATCGAAGTGGAACGTCGGTGGATGTTGCCGCGTCCGTAACTACAAAAATTGAAAGAAAGTATAAGAAAAAGAATAATCAAATAAGTTCCAAATTTAATTGTCTAAACGTTCAAATATAAATCACTTAAGCTAAGACGGAAATCACGATAAGTAGAAAGCATCCTTCGCTGGCGTTGTACGCAATCAAAAGTGTTGTTGTGCAAAGCAAAATAAGAAGAAGAGCAAAAGTCTCGCCACAAAACCCATTTTTTTTAACGACCAGCGTTTAGTGAGTCCTTCATTCGGATAAGGATAGCTAACGAGGATCGAGGTGTTTTTTCTTTTATCTGTATGTGGTTTGTGTAGTGTCAAATTTGTACACTTGTCGGTCCCAAGTTTTTCTGAAAACTTTTGCAGGTATCGAGTCATTGTTTCATCGTTCAACAAATATGCTTGAGGAGCTTGAGGATTATTCTCCAGCTGAGGAGCACACCTACTACGATGGCAGTCGGGCTTTCACATGGTTAGCTGACCTATGTGGACTCTCCGTAGATCTGGTAAGTACATTCTAAATTGTGTACATATACGATGCGCCTTAGTTGCCAAATAAAAGAGAAAAAATGATTTTACTGCTAAGACTACATCTCTCTCCATAATTGGGGTGGAGGCACCCGCGCCCGTTCAAAAAAGGTGGTTGCTGAAGCAACACCATCATGCCGCATGATTTGACATATATTATCTCGCCACCACAAAATAAATACATGACGCTGCAAATCGTCCGATTGGCGTTGTTCACATTTCTTCCTCCATCTCCCTGTGCAATTGTAAGATGTCCGCGTCCGAATAGCCATGTTTGATTTGAAGTGTAGGCGTATCGGTAGCAGTGGCAAGCAAAATGACGGACGATTATATTTATTTTCCTAGGCATCCGTGCCAAAGACAGTTTAATCCAAAACAAAAAGTTTAAAACAAGAATCCGATGAAGTGATTTTTTGGCAAAGAAAGGGCAACCTTGCAGTGTGGGCCTGCTGGTGGGTCAACAATAGATAGGGAGATGATTTGGGTCATTCACATAAACGTCGATGAAAAATCGCTGACATCATGATCGCAATCGTTTTGTGCTATTCTGGTTCGTCGTCTTTGTTTTGCTCTATGAGAATTGAGAATACCTCTGTGCATTGGTTTTGGTGGAGTCGCACATTTTTATTGAAATTGGAAAGAAGAAGAAAAAACAAAATAAAATGTTCAACTGTATGTGTTGTGGATGAACGGGAAGGTCGGAGGCGCAGCATGGCGCGTGGTGATCTCTGATACTTTTTCAATTAAGACGATGATGAATAAAAAAATTAGTAAGTAGGTAGGTATATACTTTTTCGTTTGCATGTGATGCCAATTGAGATTTGCGACGTTTGGTTTAGGGCTTCGTTACGCAAGCAAATCGATTGATTAAATTGAATAAATCAATTTCGGGTGATCTAGAGCCAAACACTGGCATTTAAATGTGAACATCATCAATTATAGTACAGATTCATGTAGACCTTAGGCTATGTAGTAGTGAGTAGCTATTGTGATGATGATGAAAGGAATGAAAAGAATCGAGTTCCACTGGTGCTTTAGAAGAGATGGAGATGGATGGTTTTCATCATCAACCTTATGAATACCAATTAGGTACCTACTTATCTACCTGTCAAACTAAAGCTCACATCAAATTTTTGATTGTGAAAGCTGGAGGTCTGCTTCTTAAGATTTTAAATTGTTGTTGTTCAATAAATTCAAAATAGTATGGTTGTTAAACAAGAATGTCTTTTACAAAGAATTCTGTGAAAGTATAGAAACACTCAGTGAGACTAGTCGACTAGCCAAAGCCCATTAAAGGAGATTGGTAAACAAACTAGAAATACTTAGAAAATCAGACGGTTCATATACCGAGTCTAAAGCAGAGACACTCAGTCTTATGTTGGAAACTCATTTTCCAAGAAAATAGGTATCAATCGGACCACAATTATCTATTTCCGTAGACCAGGTGAATCCGATAAATCCACTCGACGTAGCTGGTACACGTCATCGTTGGTTGTCACTGACGAGGCCATCAAATATGCCGTGGCATCTTTTGACTGCTTCAAGTCACCTGAAACTTACGGTGTTTATCCAGCTAAATTGCATGAAAGTATAAACATTTTTACCTACTTTGAAAAATTCATTGGTAGTTTAGCTCTAGCGTATATACTAAACTCCATGGCAAAGTAATGGAGTCGCCCTCATTTTTTGCCAAGCATTTAAACGTGTTAGGTTTAAGGATACCACGCTCTGTGAATCTTGTGGAGAAGATGAGGACACCGCAGAGCTCTTCCTCTGTGAATGTCCTGCTTTTTCTTGCATGAGGTCATAGATACTCGGCACAGACATGGTGAGAGCTGGTAACTTAGGCTCCTTGACATGTCAGCGTTTTTTGGCTTTTCTACAAACATCTGGAAAGCTATAACAAGAATATTGCTATGTGGTAGTACAAGAGATGGTGCTTAGGTCTGAGTGCTCCAGCTGGTATTTTAAAAACCCCCAACAGAAAAAAATGGTTGTTTAATGGCATCTTTCACTCAAGAATTGAACTGGTCTTTTCGTTTAAAAGTTTCTATGGTACATTGGAAAAAAGAAACGGCTCTCTATGACAAATCTCATGCTATTTTCTTAATACCGACTAACGGCGAATATCGCACCCTCAAATTAGAAAAAGATTTTGGTGTCATAATTATTTCTGATACGGCGATCACTAGTGTGAAGCAGTTAATTAAGAGAGCTAAATTCCCTCCGAGATCACTATGCTCGCTACGCTGGAAAAATTAAGATTTATTTGTTTATAACACTGGTAAGATACACCGGAAATATATCAGGATACTTTAGAGTGTTTTTGAAAATGAAGTACCTAACATTAAACCGTGCAAATTCCTCAATATTAAATTCTTCATAAAGTTGAGCTACATAACGATATTTATTGTTGAGGCGACACATATTTATCAGACGTTTATGATCCATCTAAAAGCTGTTTAAACTTGTTTCTCCTCTAACACTTAGAAATACGCCATAAGTAAAGCCTGTGGCCATATCACACAATTGTATCTTACTTAAACTCAGGTGGGTATTACAGTTCGGGGTGAACTTTTGCCTCAACTAGGTCGGGCGAGTTCTCACCATTTTTGCACTCTAAGTCAGTTGAGGTATTCTTCCACTTCATTGCGCCACCTAAGACGAGGTCTTCCCCTTCCGCGTTTTCCCTGCAATGTGCTTTCGAAAACTCGTCGAAGCGGAGCTCTGATATCCATTCGCTCTATGCATGTCCCAGCCATCGTAGTCTCACGATTCGTACCCTTCTAGCTACGCCCTTGTTGCGGTGCAGCTCATACAGCTCGTTGTTTTATCTTCTCCACACACTGTCTTCGCATACGGGACTTAAGATCATGTGGAAAACTTTCGAAACTCTTTCGAAACAACCAAGGGTTTCCTCATCCGCTTTCGATAAGGTCCATGCTTCCGCGCCGTAAAGCAGGACTGGGATGATTTTTTTTTTTTTTTTAGTTTAGTTTAGTTGTTTTATTTAGCAGAACTCTGCTATTAAAATTCATTTTACAATTTTTAACTTAAAAATAAGTATATACATTTTTAAATATTGATTTAATTACTGTAAGGATATTTCAGTTTTATAAATTCAATTACATATCTTTTAAATTTTTTGAAATCTATTTCATTTTTTATTTCATGATTAAGGTCTTAAACAAGGTTACCTTGGTTTTTCTGGAGAGCCTTTTGTTTCTCAATTGCCTTCTTATACCAAACAAGCAACGGTTGGCAAGAGTTATTCTCCTTCTTCCCATTACGCCAATATCGTCTGCGTAGGCGAGAAATATTGTTTGACTGAGACTTTTGAAATATTATTCTTCTGGTGTTGACGTTTGAGTTTTGTACAATCTTTTCAAGTGTAATGTTGAAGAAATTGCATGACAGTTTGTCGCCTTGTGGAAAGCCATTTCCAACATCAAATGTGTCGGTGTGTTCTTTACGGACCTTAACGGAGCAGCGTGAATCCTGTAAGAATATAGGAATGAAATATAGGCTATAGTCTATTCCAGACTCATATAGTCTAAAGTCTATTCCAGACAGAGATAGTTTATCTCTGTACTAAACTTCATTTAAATAGGTTCATTAGTTTAGGCGTGATGGCGTAACAAACAAGCTTACTTTCGCATCTATAATGCTATAAAAAGTTACCTTGTAAATCATGCACAGAAATAGTGTTCTAAATTTCAAAAGGATCGGTGAAGTAGTTTTGGTGTTAGGAGGGTCAACGACTTTGAAAACATGAGTTTTGAAAAAATCGCTTTAAGGCTGCTAGGTCGAGCAGGAATAGAAATATTCATAACATCATCAATTTTGCTCCGATCGACTTGAAACTTTTACATAATTATCTTGATACATTATGCCTTCTTTTAAAAAATAGAAAAAAAGCAAAAACATTCTCATATTTTTATTTTTGTCATCCATCAGCGAGTTTTTCATTTCTTGAATGAAATTCCACTCGTTTACTGATGAACAAATGTCCGATCGTATGACCGGTAATGCCTAAGTCAGGTGGTTTGATCGCAAATTACTCGATAAAAGATGCAATTATTCGGCCTCTTATATAAAAATATATACATCAAACCTGGATAAGCGAGAGTTCAAGGGAGTACAATCTCATTCTCGCTTATAGAGGTTTCTCACTAACCCGAGTTTCTCGCTAATTAAGGTATACAGTCGACTTTCGTTAATTCAAACTTGCGATAATTCGAACCTCTCAATAATTCAAAGTTATCACCAGTTCCCTACAAAATCTTTGTATATTTCGAACTAAATCAGTACATTTTTATACACTTGATAATTCGAACGAAAAAGTCATTGCTATACAATAAAACGACGCGGTAATTCGAACTCATCAGCGTCCAACACTCGACAATTCGAAGTTGCAGAGAAAAAGAGGTCGAATGATTGTAATGTTAAGTACATTTTGCGACAAGTTCAAACTTGTATCAACGTACACGAGCCTTTGTTTTTGCGACTGATACGAATGAAAAAAGCAACGGTAAAGATGATGACCATACATCAGAACCTTTAACAGAGATGTCACTTAACGAAGTACGATCCTCATTCGATACCTTACAACGTTTCTGGCTACAAAACGAAAGTTATGAAAACGCATTTCAGGCACTTTTTAAGTTTTTGAGCAGTCTGAGCAGCAGCAATGTGTTTTGACTTTTGAAGCAAACGATTATTACAGAGTTCTTTCAAAACATTAATTAATTCAAATTATGAATAGGTTTATATATGTTTACGAATGTACATGTACGCTCTATAGTAGGGGAGCCCAAGAGGGGATTTCGCGCGTTACTCGAGCGCGTCAGAAAATCATATGGGGAGAAACCTTGCACCATGTAATGTACTCCTACCATATATTAAACCTAAATGTTGGGGCGTTCGCTGAGAGCAGCCCGTCAGATTAGTAAAAAAAAGTCGATCATCGGAAATACTCGAGCGCGTCAGATTAAAAGATGGTAGGTTGATTACATCGAGAAGAGTGTATATTTCAATAATCTGACAATTTGAGCGGGGCCTTCGTAAGTAGGCGAGTCACAAAGATGTAAAAAAAAATCGATGTTTCGAAATACTCGAGCGCGATTAATTTTTTTTTTATTTTGAAGGTAATTTTATCAGGATTACGGAAAACATATAATCTGACATTTTGGTTGGGGCGATTGAGGTAAAATCGTCAGTGAAATGTATAATATATGATGGTTAATATCTCGGTTAATATTGATATAAGCAATTGGTCCATAAGACTTTTTTTGTAGAAAACTAAATTCTCTACAAGTTTGTAATTTACAATTTTTCTGTAGCTTTTGTTATTTACGAGATAACTGCGACAAAACGTGAATTTTATGCAAAAATGTGGTTAAGTGGCCCGCACCACCTTCCCGGTATGAGTAACGACTTTGCCAAAAAGAACATTTTTGTAGAGCTTTCAATTTTGAGAAAAAAACATCTTCGGTTAAAGCGATCCCATGAAATGCCGCTGAGTTATAGAAATTTAAAAATAAAAAATCAGAGTTTCCATATATTTTCAATGGAAAATCTTCACACCTCTTGATCGAGCACTTAAAATTAATATTAAGGGCTCAAACTTTCAGGATTTTTTTTTTAAAGTATTTTCAACAAAATTTCAATACAAAATTTTTAAATACATAATATGTGTACATATTTTTTGATCATCCAGTAACAAAAAATAGAAACAACAAGGAATTGTTACTTTAAAATTGTCAGACTAAGAGTACGTCCCCATATAATTGTCAGATTATCATCCTGGAGGACGAAGACATCAAGTTGATCACTCTGTATTTTTTGTTTTTTTAACCTCTCTTTACGCCCATTTGCCCCCAGTAAATCGTCAGATTAGTTTATATCCGTTATAAGAAAGACAAAGCGCGTATACTCTATGAAAATCTGACGCGCTCGAGTATTTCAATTTAACTGTTTTTTTACATTTTTAAAAGCTCATACACGCCCATCGCCCCACTAAAATGAAAAACTGCCATACACTTTTTTTCGTTTTAGAACGTAAACTTCACAATCAAATAAGTCCCCATGACGCTTTAGTAACTGCAAATTTAGCGGCTCGGGCTCCCCTACTATAAAATACTACGAATTATCGAATGTTTGAATTATCAAATGGTTCGAAATTTGTGAGAGAAAATAAATAAAGCTTCGAATTACTAGGTACATATTGATCAATAAATTATTACCGCCGTATTTATTAATAAACGCGGAATAGCTGGGCTAAGTCTTTTTCCATGGATTAAGTGGAAAATGCTATGGCAAAAGATAATACAGTTCATGGAATAAGACTTAGCCCAGCTATTCCACGTTTATTTATACGGCTGTTATTAATTAATTGCTATTCTATAGCTATGAAAAATTAGTAGTAGGGGAGCCCGAGCCGCTAAATTTGCAGTTACTAAAGCGTCATGGGGACTTATTGGATTGTGAAGTTTACGTTCTAAAACGAAAAAAAGTGTATGGCAGTTTTTCATTTCAGTGGGGCGATGGGCGTGTATGAGCTTTTGAAAATGTAAAAAAAAACAGTTAAATTGAAATACTCGAGCGCGTCAGATTTTCATAGAGTATACGCGCTTTGTCTTTCTGATAACGGATATATATTAATCTGACGATTGACTGGGGGCAAACGGGCGTAAAGAGAGGTTAAAAAAAATAAAAAATAAAAGTTATTCGAGCGTGTCAGATTTTCAAAGTGAATGTTAAGTGTACTCTAAAAAGTGTATATTTCAATAATCTGACAATTTGAGTGGGGCGATCAGTCATGGCTGATTTTTAAAAATGTAAAAAAAACACGTGACCTTGAAATACTCGAGCGTGTCAGATTTTTATACAGATTGATCAACTTGATGTCTTCGTCCTCCAGGATGATAATCTGACAATTATATGGGGGCGTACTCTTAGTCTGGCAATTTTAAAGTAACAATTCTTTGTTGTTTTTATTTTTTATTACTGGATGCAATCAAAAAATATGTACACATATTATGTATTTAAAAATTTTGTATTGAAATTTTGTTGAAAATACTTTAAAAAAAAAATCCTGAAAGTTTGAGCCCTTAATATTAATTTTAAGTGCTCGATCAAGAGGTGTGAAGATTTTCCATTGAAAATATATGGAAACTCTGATTTTTTATTTTTAAATTTCTATAACTCAGCGGCATTTCATGGGATCGCTTTAACCGAAGATGTTTTTTTCTCAAAATTGAAAGCTCTACAAAAATGTTCTTTTTGGCAAAGTCGTTACTCATACCGGGAAGGTGGTACGGGCCACTTAACCAGATTTTTGCATAAAATTCACGTTTTGTCGCAGTTATCTCGTAAATAACAAAAGCTACAGAAAAATTGTAAATTACAAACTTGTAGAGAATTTAGTTTTCTACAAAAAAAGTCTTATGGACCAATTGCTAATAGCTAATATCAATATTAACCGAGATATTAACCATAATATATTATACATTTCACTGACGATTTTACCTCAATCGCCCCAACCAAAATGTCAGATTATATGTTTTCCGTAATCCTGATAAATTTACCTTCAAAATAAAAAAAAAATTAATCGCGCTCGAGTATTTCGAAACATCGATTTTTTTTTACATCTTTGTGACTCGCCTACTTACGAAGGCCCCGCTCAAATTGTCAGATTATTGAAATATACACTCTTCTCGATGTAATCAACCTACCATCTTTTAATCTGACGCGCTCGAGTATTTCCGATGATCGACTTTTTTTTACTAATCTGACGGGCTGCTCTCAGCGAACGCCCCAACATTTAGGTTTAATATATGGTAGGAGTACATTACATGGTGCAAGGTTTCTCCCCATATGATTTTCTGACGCGCTCGAGTAACGCGCGAAATCCCCTCTTGGGCTCCCCTACTATTAAGAGTCCCTCCAGTTTCGAATTAACGAGAATCGACTGTATATGGGTAGCGTTTCTCACTTATACAGGTACGCAGCAATATCAAGTGACAGCAAGAACGAACGTAAGGCGTGTTTAATGAAAAAAAAGAGCAGAGCAGCGTAGCTCAGAGCAGAGCAAGAAATGGTGTCAAAAGTCAGCTGATAAGAAAGCAACAAACATTTTGCTAGTTTGCAAAATTATGTTTGGTATGCTATTATAATAAAAAATCTATATGCGGAAACATTGGAATCAAAACTAAACTAACATGCGATGTCAATTCAATTGATTTTAAGTTAAATTCGATTTCAAATAGGTTTCAAAACGCAAAATATAAACAAAAATATTTGAATCAAATGTCAACAGCTGATTTTGACACTTTTGCTCCACTCTACTCTTACTCAAAAGCAAGTGCAGAAAATGCTGCTCTAAAAACTGTAGAGCAGGTCATTAAACACAAAAAGTTCTTGCTCGGAGTAGAAAAATTTGTCATTAAACACCAAAAAGCTGCTTTTTTCTGCTGTAGATCGATCTAGAGCAGGTCATTAAACACACTTGTAGTTAATAGGCGTGTTTTTTTCACAAGGATGTTATGTACATAACATGATATCCAAAAAAAACGCTTCGTTTTTTTTTATTTGTGGGTTGGTGTTCTCGATCAGTTGTAAAACCAATAAAAGGCAACAAATGAATTTTTTTTGCCAAATTCGCACAAAAACGCAAAAACTTATTGTTAAAAACCTAAAGCAATTGTATAGAGTGGAAAATAAAAATGTTCCGTAGTGAAATTAATGCAGGTAAACAATTTTTTTTGTCTGTTTTTGTTAGTTTAGAAACGTCAAAAATTGGTCCGTTCATAAAGGTAACAAGGAATTTCTCTTGTCTCTGTTTACACGCTGGGGTTGAATTTATGTGAGATTGTGATTTAGATGTGAGTTGGAAAAAATATTTTGTTACTTGTTTCAAACGAATTAAACTATTAATAATAAGAAAGTACAACCATTTTTATGGCATACTTAACAAATAGCTTTGAAAAAAATGTAAACATTCACACAAAAATGTGAAAAGAAATATGCAAAAAGTGCTTTCAGTCACTAAACAGACCCTTTTTAATTGCTATTACGTTGTTTTATGTATCTTAATACATATACATTTACAAATCTAACTTTTGAAATCAATGAAATTCTAAAAATCAAAAATTTTCTGCAACTAAATTGCGGAGTGTAAGAGTGGACATACGATTTTATTCAGTTACACATTTGTGAACAGACCCTTTGTCACCCATTTTGCTTTTGTTCGAGATACATGAAAGTCTCTAGACGCACCAAAATTTAAAAATGGAAAGTCGAAAAACTCATTCGATACTCGACTAAACGTCAAAACTCTATCCCCGACCAAATCTTAACCATCCTTTTATCCATAACATTGGTTGTCGGGGATGTTGTTTTTGCTTTGCGTGTAAAATGATGTTATATACATAACAGTCGTGTGAAAAAAACACGCCTTATATGTACTAATGATAAAATTACATAAACACAGGGACACGTGTCCATTCGAAAAGAATGCGATAAAATAACAAAAATTTTTTATTTCCACGAAATAGAATGGGTACAATAATGACGAGAAAACAATGGTAGAAAGTTCCACGAAAGTTAAGAACGAGTCATAAAATAGCAGATGTTAAATTTGTTTGCTCGACTGTCGCTTAGGGAGGTATAGTTAAGAAGCAGTCTCAATTACGGAGGTCAACGAGGGAAAAACGACTCTCTCTTACAGAGGTTTCTGTTTCTCGCTAATAGAGGTTTTGGGAGTTTAAAATGCCGGGTCCTGGCTATTACTCTCACTTATAGAGTTTTCTCCCTTATCCAGTTCTCACTTATCCAGGTTTGACTGTAAATTAAAAAACAGCGCGTCTCAAGAAAGCTATGGAATTCTCAGTCGTAACGCATTTCAACTATCTACAATTTTATTGTGTGTGTTCATCTGTTTTTGCCCTGAAGAGAGTGTAGGTACATTCAGATCGAATAACAACGAACCGAAACCAAAGATATTTTCCATACAAAATGCTTAAAAATGGAAAAAAAAAACCGGCTCACTCTGCGTTGAACTCAGTTCAAGCGGTTTGGTGCACGATTTTTATATTGATTCATCACTGATCGAGTTTGAGGCAAAAAAGTAATCCAGCACACGTGTTTCTAGCGTTTTTACTAATTTGCCTTTGTTTAGGTTTTTGTTGTCGATGTAATTGAGAAATCACGACAAAAGAGAAAAGCCTTTGCCACACGGCATCTATCCAGATAAGCTCATTCTACCAGCACATCTTTGTATTGGAATTAGAAAATCCAATTTTGAGATACGAAAATAAAGTGGTGTTTGCGATTTCCCAAGCACAACACAGAGATAGATATGCTGTGGCGATGTAAACAGGAGGAAGTTTAAAAAAGGAATGAAGTGTTCAGTCCCTTTCCAACAATTAGCGTTCTTTATCAGGTTAATAATTATAGCTTCTGGTAAGCAGCACATGAGACAGACAAATTTGAAACTCTTACCTTAGCATAAAAACACGCAACTACATTAAAAGGGAAAAAACATTTCTTTCCATTCATAACCGCAGACAGAAACAAACTCAAAGCAGGTCAGTACTACTTTTTGTTTGATTTATAAACACATGTCTTGTCTTGAAGCTAAATAAAAAAAACCATCTCAAAGTACTTTTTTCACTTATAGTAGGTTTTTGCAAATAACTATTAGGATTTTAAATATCAAAAGCAACTTGACAAAAACAATGCACTTCAGATATATTGCAGCGCCCTCTGAACTCATAAATTCTTTTGATTGTTTAGTCAGAGGTGATTTTGAATGTTTCTCACCCTGTTGATGATTTAAAAGTTTTATATTTTAATGATAAGAATATTTGTCGTTTGATTTGCAAACACTCTGGGGTATACCTCATTGCCATTGTAAAAAACAAAAGTGGTTAAGGTCAAGAAAATTTTACTTTAACTCAATTAGGAAGAAGACGATCAAGACGCGTTTCGTATGCTTTGTCAAACACTTGCGATATCGTCAATCAAGTTTTTTGCGTCTTGTGTTATAAAGTGGTACTCTTATATTGTTCATAATGTCGTTATTTTTTATTGTAAGTCAAGAAAATCATAAAAGTTTCACCCCTGGTTTGAGGGTTGCTAATGCACTCAAATTGTTTGAACATGTTCAGAAAAGTTATTTGTGTTGGGAGATAACTAACATCTCGGCTAAAGCAAATAGAAAATAAATTTTGTTTCATATTTAACTGTAAATAGATATAAGCTGTGCTTTTTTTGGAACGCAGCCAAGTTGGATTTAATTGCTATTAAAAAAACAAAAAAAAAAATTTGTCTGCGGATGAAAGGTAAAAGAAAATGCTGTTGTTGATAGGCATTTCGGGTATCTAATGTTGTTTTAGTTATTTTTTTTCTATAAATCTTAGTATGACTGATGGCTTTCATGTGTTGGGAATTGCAGTTGTAATGAACCAGGGCCTCAACCAACATCGTTCGATGATTACTTCGATTTTTCCAGTTTTGTACTCTAAGTCGGTTGAGGTCTTCTTCCACTTGTTTGGGCCCCTTATGACAAAGTCTTTCCCTTCCGCGATTTCCCTGCATATACTTTCGAAAACTCGTAGAGCCAGAAATTTGGTGTCCATTCTTTCTATGCATGTCCCAGCCCAGCTTCTAGCTATGCCCTTGTCGCGGTGCAGCTCATACAGATCGTTGTTGTATCTTCTTTTTCACACACTGTCCTCAAAGATCGCTTGGAATATTTTTCTGAAATGATCAAGGGTTTCCTCCATGCTGTAAAGTAACTGATGATAGAACAAGGACTTACAAAGGGTTATCTTGGTTTTTTAAGAGATGTTTTGTTTCTCAGTTGCGTTCTTAACCTAGGTTAGGTTAGGTTAGGTGGTAGGTAGTGGCTGTCAGCCAATGAGTACATTGCCTGACACACTTAGGCCGCAAGGGCCCATTGTGATACCACAGAGATCAGCAAGTTAATCACCTACTGAGCTCAGAAACCCGATGTAAAATTAACGATTTGATCACTTATTAATCTTCCATTGCGGGACTAGCCGGTTAATCATCTAATAGTCGAACCACGCGGAACTTTTAATGTATTTCTAAAGACTTTAAGGGTCTATTTAAGTTAAGTCTCTAATATCGTCGAAGAAAAATACACCGAGTTGAGTTTTCCTCCTATGAAGTAGTGCAAGGCATAAGCAAAAAATGTGTTGAATGGTTTCTTCCTCTTCTTCGTCCATGAAGATGCTGCAGAAATCATTGGAAAACACACCAAGTCTTTTGGCGTGTCTCCCTATTAGACAGTGTCCCGTAAGAACACCTATGGTAGAACTTAGATACAGGCGGTTCAGGGCTAACAAACTCCTTGAGCATTTTGAGTATACACACGGCCAAACTTTTTTGATTGCAAGGCAGTTACTCTCACGCCATGTGTGAGTGTGAGTGTTTGTTAAGTAGGTGAAGCGTCTTGTCTAAGTAGGAGTTTACTTGTAGCGATAAGTGCACCTATGTTCCATTCTGAGCGTAGGAAAGTGGTCGTGCCCTTTTTGGCTAGTTCGTCTGCCATACAGTTGCCTGGTATGTCCCTGTGCCCTCCTTTTTTTTAGGATCGGCCATACGATACTGAGGTTACATTTATCGCATGCTTTTTCCCGACCGAATCATTAAGATCAGCTGGTACATGCTCCTTTCCAACTGATCTCCATCTGCTTTGAAAATTTGGTTTTCATGTAATTCGAATTTCGAACATAAGTCATTTCATCTGCGAAGGCTTTGTTCGAAGTGTAGTAAAAGGAAGTAATTGTTTGATTTTTTTCTATATGCTAGAACGATTGTTGTCAGAAGTGGCAGTTTGACTTAACCATAACTTTGAATATATGGTCTGCAACAGGTAGTGGTGAACTTTTTAATTTTATTTAGTATTTACACCGGCGCGGCGCGGCGGTCTAATAGGTTCTCTTGGCCATGTTTTTTTTTTAGAGTTATCCAAATTCAAAATGGAATAAAACAACTAAAAATCGGTTTCATTATCATGGTATTGATTTTAAATAAAAGATGTTTTCATGCCAGTGTTTAAAAACGATTTTGGGCTTTTGAGCCCCACAGCTGGTTCGAATGTAGCCTAGTTGGGAGTTTTCGACTACAAGCAACTGGGACGTATATCGGCAGTAAGAATTTGTATGGTTTTTCATTTCAAAATGGCAAAACGTACTGCCCTCAAATATTCCACCAATTGTCAAATTGACAGTTACTAAAAAAAAAAAAACTCAGCTTATGATGTACGCGGATGACCTAATTGCTAACTGAACAGGTTCAATATCCAAGTCAGAAAACTCTTTTGCAGTTGTACATTCTCAGATTAAGTTATTTGTAAGTGTTTAAAAATTATGATAGAGACGAGCAATTTCAATTTCTAGAACCCCTTACCAACAAAACAACCAATTTTAAATCATCATTCATATATTTCAGTACTTCAGTACCGATTTATTTATAATTTGCGATATGAACTATCACGCTTCACGCGTGTATTTTAACTAACTAATTACAATCAAGGCAAAGAATACCGATTTATCAAATTTCCGTTTGTAGGTTGTTTCCTGATACCGCGGTCAATAATCCTCATTTGTTTTGCAAAACAGAAGTTCACATACTTTATCAATGCGGGGTATTGATAAAGTAGGCTCCCTAAAACGTGTCAATATGCCATACTTAACCCATCGATAAAGAAGTTAAAAATACTTGAATAACCTTAAGGTTACTGCTCTCAATAAATTTATAGATCCCTCTATGCTTAACGACGAGTCACACCGCTAACAACTGATGGCGATAACAATTATTTTGTTATTTTCTTCTTATCACTTTTGTTTTTGTTTACATTTTAATTGATTTCATTAAAATTTAATTAATTTAACGATCAAAATGTTTCCACGCATTGCTGACAGTAGGTATGTAATCTCTGCTAATGTTTCATGTGTCCTTGATGCTCTTATGTCATTTTAAAGTCTTTATTCAACGATGCGAAGCCGATGCGAATCCTTGATAGAAAGCTGTAGGTCTAGCTTTTAGATGTTAGGCTGTGTTCTTCTTTTTAGAAAGAAAAATAGAAATCTTTTGGTTATTTCTTGTCCAGTCGCTTGCTGATAGACTAGCTTCTTCCTAGTACTAATGGTCTCTTTGTTCTCGCACTCTATTTCCTTACCTTTTGAGGGTGTCAATGACTCAAAAAAAGGAACATCTTCCTCTTTCTTACAGATATTCATCACCTCCCCAAAATCCTTATTTCCATTAATTTCTGAATAAACACTGCCTGCTTCGTTTCCTCATCTTTTCTGATAGTCTTTATTTCGTTCCCGCTTGGTTTTTGTTTTCTTAGAACAAAATTAAAAACTGAGCGGCTGACAGACTCCGCTTAATTAGACGCGGGACGTGCCCTTAGGCTATTGAAAAATTCGTCTTCAGTGTGCGTAGTACTGAATAGTAAAGACTTTTTATAAATTTCGATGATTGTCTATTTTATTTTTTTCATATTGTCGAAGAATGGTGCCCTGGGGGGGCTTTTCACAGACGAAGAATGCTGCGTTTTCCAACCTTGCTCATAGTTCATTAATTAATAAATGGAACGGCACAGTTCCGTTGTGATCCATGACTTATACACCCCTATCACAGGGCATTATTATTCATGGTTAAAGTTCATGGTTAAACTCGCAACTCACTCATTGATTCGTGTTCTTGCTCAACAGCCCCTCTATGCTAAAGCATATTTTTTTCCCCAAAAATGGCCTGGTAAAAGACCTGTTACGCGGGAATTTCGTGTTTCGGATGCCAACAGAAAACACAAAAATGTTTTTCCACGGGTATCGCCTTTCGCTAGGACAGTTCCTCCTATAGTAAATCCATTGCCATGAAAAGAGCTTTCTCGATTAGCTGTTCTGAATCGACAGAAAAACTGTAGGCTCCTTCCATTCCCTCAAAAGGCATGGTTGCGAGTTTTTTTTTTCAAACTGATTAGTTATATTGTAAAGAAATTTTGACATTTTGTGTTAAGAAGTAGCATTACTTCAAACACGCGTTGGCGAATTCCTTTGCATTTAAATTGAATAAAATCTATCATTCAACTAGTATGACTGGTTACTGATACCAGTAATACCAGTTGATGGCGTATGCTATCAAAAATAACTCGGAATCCTCTATGATTAAATTGTAAAAAAACGTGCCTGTTATTCACCCTTTATGACAACCCCAAGCTAGAACTTATCAATCAATGTTTGTTGAAGCCGGAAAGATAAGTGAACACATCGTCTATCAAAGTATCTGCACTATAATGATATTAAATTATCTACAACTGGCAAGATATCTTCTTACCAACACACTTCTACCCTTTGAAGCACTTGCAAACAAATAACTTTGAATTTGGCATATTAATACTACGTTATCTTGTTAAGTGTAGTATTTCCAGATGTTTTTTTTTTTTGTTTGGTTAGGTAACTCTTTAATTTGATAAACTGAGTCAGAGGCGATACTCACGCCACCAAAATGATGATTTCACAGTTAAACACATACTAGTTTTTTTATGAATGAATATGGTAGCGATAGTAAACGGACGATAGTAAATGGACAGCTGAATTCAGTAACGCATAGCCCTATGTATAGCTACATGCGCTTTTTGTAATAGCTCTAAACAGACAAACGTTGCTTATGATTTTTTTTTCAATAGGTCATAGAGGTGAATAGTCTGAAAACACCTTTTGGGGGTAAAGTAGAGCTGAGAGGAAGATTTTAGTATCGAACTGTCATATTAACTTATAAAGGATGAGTGCCATGAGATTCTCTAGATCAATTTCTTTTTATTTTGGCGGTGCTTACTAATTATCCAAAAAAATAAATTTAAATTATTTATGAATTTTCTATTTTTCGATCACTTAATATCCTAAAAGAGTGAATATTATGTGAAAGTCAAATTTATTTTTATAGACATCTTTTACGTCACACATGAGAGAATTGTTTCAACTGACTTTAAGCCGTGGCGTAACGGCTTGCATGTCTGACTGTTTCGTAGTTCGAATCCCAACAAAGGCAAAAATGTTTTTCCACGGGTATCGCCTTTCGCGTGGATTTGGTAAGTCCTCCGATGGTAAGTTCATTGCCATGAAAAGGGCTTGCTCGATTAGCCGTTCAGAACCATCAGAAAGTTGTTGGTCTCCTCCATTCCTTCACAAGGTTGTGAGAAATGCGCTAGGCCCTGTGGCTACTCGCTCTGTTGCGTAACCCTATTTATTTATTTTACGTAAAGCTGAATTCTTAATTGTGTTTGGGCCTGACTTTCGTTAGTTTGAAAGTAATGTGAAAATCTAGGTACAGATCCTTTCCTTTACCTTCCAGTATGTTGCAATTTGTACTGTAAAAAAAAAAAAATACAAATTTGAAAGCCAAATAACGTTGAAGTGTTTTTTAAACGATTTTTAAGAATATTTAGTTCCTGTCTGAAACTACTAATCCACTAAATTGTTTTGCCGACGACAGTACCCTCAGCTTTTCATATTCGTTCTTATGTTCACATCCTTCATCTTCGGACGTGGAATTAGGGCGGCAACATATGTTAAGTTCATTAAATTCTGATCTAGACAGCATTGTTCAGTGGGGAATAAAAAACCGCGTAGAATTTAATGCTTCAAAAACTCAATGCTGTCTTTTGTCGTTGAAGCGAAACTTACCACCCTTGCCACAAGCTATGAGTGGCTCTTGCATTGTTGAAACAGAACAGCTTTTAATCCTCGGTATGTGCATTACCAACCACCTCTTGTGGAATAACCATGTACTTGACATCGCCAAAAACGCTGCAAAGTGCTTAGGCTTTCTTGGACGATGCAAGAAATTTTTTTCACCCAATGACCTGGCAGTCATCTAAAAAACGTACATTCGTCCTAAGATGGAGAATAACTCCCATATTTGGGCAGGTGCTCCTTAAACCCACCTCAATCTTTTAGACAGTGCTCAGAAAAGAGGCTTTAAAATGATTGGAGATACGAACATCGTCGAATCTTTCACGACACTCGAACATCGTCGTAATGTTTCTTGTTTCTCCTTATTTTATCGTTTTTTTACACACAGTGCTCTTGTCTTATGAGATTGCCAGATGCATTCCTCCCCTTAAACAATTCAACCGTAGTACTCGTGCTTCCAGGAATGCCCATCAGTTTGCCCTTGAGTTCAGACGTACTGTTAAATACAGAGATTCCTTCTTCAGCCGTACCACGCGAATGTGAAATGTATTGCCTAGCTAGATTTTTCCCTCTCATTACAATCTTCAGAAATTTAAAACTTATGTGCATCGGTATCTCCTCTTTTAAACTCTCTCCCTTTTTCCTCTCTTGCTGTGTTACTTAAAATGTTAAGGGTAGTCCCAACCCCTTGAGTTCGCGCGCGCAAAAAAAAAACAAAGGAGAACCATTCCAAAATGCTACGATGAAGATGAAAAACTGACCACGCGGGGTAACGCAGGTATTAGTTTTTGGTTTGATAATAAATTTTGCGAAGACATTGAACAAATATTAGCAGGCAGAGAAACGGGTACTTTTGTTTTTACTAAGTTGACGAGAAGAGACAATGATTCAAATTTAAGAAAGCTTCGGATATCACGTTCTCAAATTTCCTTTAAAAAACTTGAAACATGATCATATTTTTGAAGATTAAATACAAATCTGGTGAAAGAGTTCAATGCCAAGTTTATCCTAAATCGCAATCCAAATCAGGAAAAAAGTTAAGACAGGCAGAATCAAAGACCTAACAAATTCTAATTTGACTTCAAATGAAAGGATTTAGATGCAGTTCTATCTGCACGCAGAGCTGCCCATATTTTAGCTATTTTGTGCACAATGAAATTCCGAATGAGCCAATCATAAACACGAACCAAGTCTTGGTTTATTTTCATGGTTGCGTCTTCAAGAAGTCCAAGAGGAAAAGTGCAATATAGTTGAATTTCATCTGTGTGTGATATTTGCAATGTTTCACTGTGGTGGGAAGATCATTTATAAACTAAGTGAAAAACAAAGGCCCAAGTATCGAACCCTGTGGTACTCCCCTCTTTGAGTTTGAAAATCTCGATTTATCTTTATTAAAAACAGTCTGTGATCTGCGAAGATACAAAAAATAAGCTTGTTGAGGAAATTTAGAACTGTTTCCTAATTTTGTTACATAAAATTGTGGATTCAACAAAGTCGTATGCTTTTGAAAATTCGAAAAGCACCAAAAGTGTTACTTTGAATTCTTCTAAAACAAGACGAATTCCTTCGGGAACTTTTAATAGCGCCGTTGTGCAGGCGTTGGTTTTTCTAAAGTGGGATTGAAGTGGGTTTAGTACCTATATTCAATCTGTCTAGATAGTTTTTCATTTGGTTACTTGCAATAACTTCAAAATCTTGGTATAGAAATGCAAGAATCGCAATTGGTTTATATTCGGTGTTTTTGTTGGAGTTTTCCGGTACAGGTATTATTTGAACATGTTTCCAGTCCATAAGTGCTGATAATCGTATTGGAAACAAATGTTTTCAATAAAACCAATACATTTTTCTTTCTCACTTTTTCGCTTGCAATCGGCAAAGAGGTTGCTCCATTATGTGGTTGAGAGAAATGCGACCCCAGGTCTCATCCCTATTGATCTTAATTTTAATTCAAGAAAAAAATTTATGAATCAGATGCTATGCCAAAATATGTAACTCTATTCACTGCATAAGAATTCACCCGTTCAGATTCAATAAATGCGACACAGTAGCTGTAAGTTTAATATTCTATGAAGCAAAAAATGTTTTATTTTGTGGAATGGTACCTTCAGGAAAAGCAGTACTTAAAATTAAGAATTAATGTGCCTACTTGAGCACATGTTTTTTGTCGAGTATAAAAAAAACGGGTTCATAGCCGCCATCACGATCAAAGTAAAGCGACTTATGACAGCAGTGGAGTAATTACACACGCTAATTGTCTAATTGTACCCACACGCTAGCTGTCTTTGTTTGGGTTGGTCTTTTTGTCTTTTATACCCATTCATGCTCTCCAAGATTACTTAATTAGGCAAATATATATGTACGCAAATACAATTCTAGTAAATTAGAACAAAAAACAAAGGGAATATTTTTTAAGACTGCCAAAGTCATTGTTACTAATTAATATGATAACTTTCCTGGGTGCTTTTTTATTGAGTCACAATCACAAATGTGTAAACAAAATCGAGGTACTCCTCCGTAGATACTAAAACAAATACTACGCAAAAACCTAACCTCCTGATGAAACAGACAAATTAGACTGACGTAAGATATCAACAAAGCAATAGATTGAAAATCTCTTTTTCCGACCTTTGGCTTTAATATTTTGACTGCGCAGATAGTTTGTTGTGAATCAAATTATATAGTGATTAGTCATCGAATTTGATCGTACGTTCATGTGAACATTTGATGTGCTAAGAAAAAACTAGATATGGTTTCCACATTTCTATGCTTCACTTGTTCTAATACAAAACAAATTTTTTCACACAGAAAATTACATTGTCTGTGGTTTTTTATTTGTACTGCTTTTGGTGAGAATGTTGATTGAGTAAGACGACAAAGTATAACAACTACACGTCACATGTTTTTCTTGAGGACTGTTTGCAAAAATTTTTAATCTGTGTAAAGCTTTGGTAGCTACTGGCTTTGGTTTTTACATTTATGTGTAAATATTTTAATAAATAATAATAATTTTGAATTTTCATATAGAGTTTCTCGCAAAAAATTTTGATTCAGAATTTTTTTGGACAGATTCATGGAAGAGCTTTTCTTTCCTTATTTTGCAAACGAATATTTGATTATTTCCGAATTATCGTTTGAATACATGGTAACTACTCTGTCGACTGGCTAAGTGGTTTAACCTTGTATTTTGAAGTTCGGAGTTAGGATCCTTTATATCCAAAATGTTTTTTTTTTTGTAATGAGCGATTTTAGTGACAAGATGGGTAAGCGTTTTGTACAATTGCGAGCTGTTGTCATGTGTTATTTGTTCTATGTAGTATTTGCGTAGTTAATCTTGTGGTGAATCAGCCAAATGGTCTTTGCCGCCCGGCTACGATCCTCCCCCGCCCCCCCCCCCCCCCACGCCGTATTTCATGATACGTATGCATAACAATGCTGCCTTGAAACTGTTTTGTTTTCGTCGTAAATATGCAGCATTAGGCAATGGAAAGAGATCTCTTATGCAGTCAAATTTTTATTTATGCGATTGGTTTGTCTTTTTAGATCGAAAGTTTCTGTTGATACGAGTTGAAGAAGGCCGAACAAAAAGTTTAAAAAGAAACTAGATCATGAAAATCACGCGATAAGCTTTAACAAAATTGATTTTGAAGATCATAACAAAGCTCAAGTCTGTTTTCATATGTAAATCTAGTCTGCGCTACCTTCAGATACAGGATTCGTATTTTACTTCGTTGCGAACAGAACACTGAACTGGAACGGGGATCTAGGAACGTGACCTGAACGGAAAGTCTTCAATAAGCTATATTTTGTATTAAACACTCTTTAGCACAGATGTATAAAAATTTGTCACTGTCTAATACCTGTTAAAAATGGCATAAGCATCTCATATTAGAAATCGGCATTTGTTGTCTTTTTCTTACGTATGTTCTATTTGTAAACCAGGAAGATGGCTGCACTCAGTCTCTTGCTTACTGCCTGAACAGAATGGCGTAGCTGAAGCTAAGGTTAAGGTTCTTTGGTTTTACTAAAACAAAATACCCAACGATGGTAAGAAGATGTTGCTTAATGAAAGAAAAAATACTCTTACGTTTTTGACGACTCAATTTTCTACTTAGAACTAATAAAGAAAAAGTCTCAAACCATACTTGAGCACCTAATTAAACTAAGGGCTTCTGAACGTGGCTTTCAATAAAAAGTTATGGGGCTTTCCATTGGTTTCACTCGGGGAAGCACTCATTTTAAAAACCAATGGAACACCCAAAATTGTTTCTATTCGGCTTAACGTAATTTCCTTTCTGTGAGTGAAACACCTATGACTCTTAAAAAATATTCCTTGAAGAAACTTTTCTTTTTGACATTTGAGTAACATGTGTTAGTGCTTCTGAGTCGATTCTCACTTCAAATCGAGAAGCGGCTGTCACTCCTCAGAATCATAAGAAGCTATCTTTTTGCACCAATGGAACGGTTTGAGAATGCTTCTGGACGCTCCTGGACGGTTCTTTTCGTCCAAAAGAAAGTGACATTACTATAAGCTACATATGTATGTTGAGTCCTCCATTCCCTCACAAGGCATGGCTGTGAGAAATGCGCTGGCCCAGGGGTTCCTCACTCTGTTGCGCCACCCTATTTATTTATTTTATTTTTATGTATGTTGAGTAGTAGAAGTAGTAGAATTGAGATCTACTCAATGAATAACGTAGATGTAAAATAAAGTTCTATAATTTTTTATTTGCAGCTCATAGTTAATTTACCAATTCTTCTCTAGTTTATTTTTAAAAATTGTGTCATATACGTTTTTCAAGTAAGCATGCAATAAATTAAAAATTTTTTGTTCAAATTCGTTTCGTGTGATGAGGAAATGGACAATTGCGAAGCTTACTGTTTCGGCGTAGGGCATTGTTTTTTAAGTAGAACATTCGTTTTTAGTACATGCTTATAACCCTCTAAATCTTTTTTTTGTCATAAAATTGTTGATCCTTGATACCATTCTCCTAAGAGAACTTTTTGAATTCTGTTTCGAAGAGTGCTACACATTTTTCTTGATTTGTAAAAGGAGCGGCCCGAAAGCGGAAAATAGGCGTGTTTTTTTCACAAGACTGTTATATACATAACATCATTTTACATGCAAAGCAGAAACAACATCCCCGACAACCGATGTTATGGATAAAAGGATGGTTAAGATTTGGTCGGGGATAGATTTTTGACGTTTAGTCGAGTATCGATAGAGTTTTTCGAATTTTTATTTTTCAATGTTGGTGCGTCTAGGGACTTTCATGTATCTCGAACAAAAGCAATATGGGTGGCAAAGGGTCTGTTCACAAATGTGTAACTGAATAAAATCGTATGCCCACTCTTACTCTTAATTTTTTGCCTCAAATGTTCCATAGTTTAAACAAACAGTTCTCAACCTAGCCTCTTTTTCATTACTATACCTGTTTTCGTTACACCTTTCATTGTTGATAACCAGCCAGTGTCTTTAAAGTATAAAAGATGCATTCTAATTCCTGAGGTAGCCATAATCAGTTTTGAATACTTATAAATTTCGAAAAGGATTGAATTATTTGTTTTTTTTTTTTATCTAAAAAAACATTTAAACAATCTGTCATTGAGCTCTGAAGAATTTTTCATCAAAATGTTTAAAACGTGTATGAAAAGTTGGGCCATTAATCACAGTAATCAAAAACGGCAAACAATGAAACAAGGTAATGAAGCGCAGAATGTTTTGTTAAAGAGAGCTAATAGCAATGTGTCTATTATCAAAATAATTATTGCTTTATAATGAAGAATTTTTATTGGGGTAATTGTTGAGATTATGACCAGTCATAAACATGGTGAACTAAATGTGTGATTTTTATTTATCATCAGTCTCCCTTATCCCATAGTCCCATAGAAAAGAATTAGCATTTCCTATGAACTAAACTACATTTTGCAACTAAAATTTTATTATTAATGTTTCGTCCATGCTAAGAATAATGGTGTTTAAAAATTTTAAACCTCATCATTAGGGAAGGCCTAAAAATGCTTAACTTTGAATTGCGGTAGGTCTTAACACGCTCTACAAGTTTGACAATAAACACTTTTTCGAAATTTATTACGATAAAAGAGAAAATATAAAAAAGCCATATAAATATATAAGATCATAAATTTTTGCCTTTTTCGATTGATATCTCAATAACGATGAACTATGGGTAAATGAACTCGCGGACCTTATTTGTAGATCTTACAAAGAACAACAGAAACGTATAACCTAGAAGTTTTAGTATCTCGACGGAGATCAGAGTTATTGTTAAAAATCTGAATTCTACTTTTTTAAAGATAGAGGAAAACTCACATTGGAATTTTTCGAAATTCTTCGTCGACAATTTGAAGTTATAGGTTTTTCAAGGCTCCACCCACGTCATATCCGAAATTCACATTTCTCGGTTCATGTGCATATCTTAGATATTTTTTTCATCGTAATGACTGGACGATATGCCAATAGTTTCAATTCCATATTACGCAATTTAATTCACTCCTAGTTCACCCATAAAAAATTATACATTATTTTGAACTAAGAAATTTTTTCAAATCAATTTTGATATTTAGTGTAGTTGTATTTACTTGTACATAGACATTAGAGCAACAAAAAACTATTCCAAATCCCTACAACTGAGTATGAGTCAATATTTGCTAGTTGAAAACATTTAATAGGAACTTCGTGTGCCCACAGAAACAAATTTATTTGCTTTTTGAGCAAAGCTACATTGGTTGGATTTTTTGTGGTTTTGTGGGGTTTTGTAATGCTTCTATGTCTTCAACCGTTCGATGAGAGTGGCCTGAATTGTAAATTTAATTAAAATGGTGATCATTCGGTCAGATTTCGTTATCAAAAATATAAAAAAAAGAACTTGTTGCTTCATTTGAGTAAGAGTTTCAATATAAATCCAATCAAGGCACCAATGAATGTTTAACAAAATTTTCTAAAAAAATCTTATTAAAGCGACCTATTTGTTTTTTTTTTTTTTTATTGTATTGTTTGTTGAATGAAGCATTTGCGTGAATATTTTTCCCACACTATTTAGTTTTTTTACTAGGCTGTAGGCTTTTGTATAATATGAACGTTGAGATGAAAGATGTGTCCTCAAATTTGACCAAAAATCAGTATCCCAGAGCAAAAAGAAAAGACCAATGTTGTTTGGTGTTTGGGGGTGGTGTTTGTGTTTTGTTTTTTGCTTTTGCTTTTCGCTAAGCCACGTACCGTACCCATTTTCATGCGTAGTAGTGTGTAGGGGAGGTTTTCCGCAACAGGTCTTGCCATATATTTCAAAGGTCAAAATGTAGTGATAATCTAAAATTATGTAGTTAACTTTAGGTATGGTTCGTCAACTTCCCATTTCCCCATTATGGTTGGTTGAATAGGATAAGGATTATGGGTATTGAGATAAGAGATAAGCAACCGATACAAATTACATACAGTTGATTTGTTATAAATTTATATTGTTAGTAAAGAAGGCACTTTTTTTTTTTGCTCTTTACACCCGGCATTTTCATGTGGTTTTCTCAGTCTACAATGCCCTGTTGTAACTTTATTGTAACTTGTTCTTTAGGATGTCAAGGTATTCACAGCCAAATGTCACAACTTAAAACTTTGATTGAAACTTTCTTGTGTGTCATTACTGTGAATAAAGAAATAGCAAAACGGACCTCGGGGAGCACTGGGGCCTAGCGCATATCTCTCAAACATACCTTGTTAGGAAGGAGATATATGCACTTTCGCCGATTCCGAACAGCTAGTAAATTTTCTTGGAAGTAAAAATCGCCGCAGATATATCGTTAATTTTGAAACATAAATTTCTCACCGTACACCATTTTTTTAAAGTGAACTGATTGAACTGAAAAATTAACTGAATTCATTCACGAGAACTTTTATTGAAGAATGAGCTTAACAGCGTTTGGGGGTGTTAGTTAAAATAATGGCATCTTTTGTATAAAGTCGATGACTGAACTTAAGACAATGTTCACTATTCCAAGTTTTTAATTATTCATGCAAGTCAAAAAATGTTCAGACATGACTTTTTATTGCTGTAGCAAATGAATGAAAATTGATCATACACTAACTAGGTGGCTCACCCAGCGGCGCAATTCATCAAAGTTTTTAGTATTTTGGCTCGTTCCCATTGGAACGTAGCATTCTGACGTTGTAAGAATGTTTGAAGTCGGTCTAGTAATCCCAAGTTCCCTTTTGCGTTCCGATACCAAGTTTCATTTGAATCTGTTCAGTAGATTAGGCGTGAAAGCGGATTTTTTAGATACTTCCGATGATGGTGCCTATACTTATGACTTATACCGGGTGCGACAGAAGTATGGAAACCCCTGCCAGAATATGCGTTAAAAAAAAATCAAAGTTCCTATATCCGACGTATTTTTCGACGAGGAATCCGATGGTGACCGACCTTGAATTTGACCTTTTACGTAACCTTGAAGCCCATTCATTTCACATCATTTTGCACGTATTTTTTATTACAAGCGCTGCACCTCTAATAATAAAATAAAATAAAATACATATTTATTCGTAAAATTTTGCGCTCTTTCCAAATCTGCAATAAAAAATGGGGGTTTCCATTTGAAAAATCGATTTTTGGGTCGCTGGGGCTTCAAGGTTACGTCCAAGGTCAAATTCAAGGTCACCATCGGATTCGAAAAATACGTCGGATATAGGGTCTTTGATTTTTTTAACGCATATTCTGCCATTTTTCCAGGGGTTTCCATACTTTTGTCGCACCCGGTATAACCGCACTTCTATTGCTGCTACTACGCTTCTAGTTCTTGCAACAAAATTCTGTTCGATATCTCACTTATCACCATGGGAATTTGATTGGAAAAAGTTAAACTTTAATTCTTTTCGCTACTAATAATTATTGGATACTGTTCCTTAAAATATTTTATGAAAAGTCTACTCAATCCTTGACTTGGTATTCTCTTAGATCTGAATTATTTTTTTATTTTTGATTCCTTACTAGCTTTTTTTATGCAAAATAACTTTGCTCTTTTTTTAAATTTATGTTTAGATGTGATTTTCTTAAAAAACAAAGTTGTTACTGTAGGTGTTTTTCTGTTTTTAGTCCAGAACAGGGAACTAAACTGAGACATCACAGCGAACGTATACTCAGCTTACTTACTTCCTTACTTAAGTGGGCATTACCTTTCTTAGCTTCCGCACCGTAAAACAGGACTGGGATGATCAAGGTTCTATAAAGGGTTACCTTGGTTTTAATAGAGAGGGCTTTGTTTCTCAATTGCCCTCTAAACCCACCGCACTGATGTTGTTTCTCGTGTCTATAGCGGATCCTTGGTAGACGAAGTCCTGTACTACCTCGAAGTGATGTCTGTCTATTGTGACGTATACTCAGCTGCGCGTGTTAATTTAGCTACGTTTGAACGGAGAGCAATGGACCCTCCTCTCCCATACGATTTCATCTTTGTCTCTACCTCTGGGCGTATGCCGCATTTTATTCAGAACACCCTGTATAACAATTAAATTCATGCATGCTATTGTGGTTATGCTTTAAGCCTTGAAAGCCTTACGAGTTATAAAGCGTGATAAAGTGTGCAAGTATATAATGTTTGATTCTACTCACCTGTAAAGGAGAGAAAGCAATATAATTTGAAGTTTGTTTATTAAAATGTATTCTCGTTAGGTTTATCTAATCTAAAATGCAATACTGCACATTACGTAATCTCCATTGAGATTCGTAGATTATTAAGTATGTAGTTTGGTTTCCATTCGGATATCGTCAGTTTGTGATAAAACCTACGTTTTCGCATCTTTTAAAGGATAATTTTGTTGATTTTTAAGGGAGGTGAAGCCTTCAGTAAAAGACTTCATTTTAAAAGCAATAAACTTAGGAAAAAGCAAATAACGAGTAACAAAAAATCACACTTGAGTATATCTTCGTTAAGTTTCCAGCATCGTCCTTTTTTCTTTTCCCATTAATGATTCACAACAAAATCAAACAGAGTTAGCTTAAAAGGAAAACATAGTTGAAAGAACATTACAGCAATAGTATACCTCCCTTAAGAGAACAAATATAATGAATTCAGATTAGCAAACCAAAACCACATTTTAGTCACATCAGAGTAAAACTGGTTTTATTCATGCGAATGCCAATGAAGCAGCGTTCACTAATTTTCCCGCAATGGAATTTTGCTCACCAACCGGTGCCGGCAAGTAGCATTAGCCAATCCCACTAAACTAGTTTTATTTAACGTTTTATGTTTGGCGTCTCTATACTCTCGTCGTAAACGGGTTATAGTTAAAATAGTGGCTTTCATATAGACATTTCTTTGAAATAAAACTTGTGCAACACTTGCAGCACAGTTCAATGTCAAATTTGCACTCTTCTGGTTTTCATTAGTTTTTTTTTTTTTTACCTATAAACGAATATGTCTATGTGTTGCATTGCCGTTAGGTTCGAAGTAAACAATAAAATCGGCTCTTTGTTTTCAATATGCTTGTTAAGAGAAACCTTTACAATCACTTCGGCCCAGTTTCACCTACGCTAAGGAGATAAATTGCATTCAGATAACCATCCTCTTTTGTTTTGAAAATTTGCTATGCACTCACCGCATAGTGTTTTTTTTTTTATTTTCTGACAAAAGGGGTTGAGATTTAAACCAATCGTTACCACGAAAGAACGTTCGGTTTGAAACGCTATTGTCTTCGTTTTATCCAAATAAATACGATCTTATTTTATAGCAATGAAGTACTTTTACAAGGTCATATTATTCGTGGGAACATGAGTGAGTCGTGGATATTTCCTTTTGTCTTTGTGTTGTCTTGATGCGAACATAGAAGTTTTGAAGCTCTACGCAATAAAAATCATTTTACAACATTCAATTGTTTAGATGAGTTCACTTATACTTCGGATGAAACTATTTTTTAAACATCGTAGGTCGTGAGTGTGTAAGACAAGCTGTCTCCAGTTTTCAACTTAAAGTTAATCGAAATCTAATTTCTTAGATTTTTCTTCAATGAGCTATCTATTATCTACCTTCTGTGGTTGGTGTGCATTCGTTATTCATGTCTCAGCCATGTCTATACGTACTCTACATACATCGTTTACCTTTATACGTCGTTTTCGTTGTTCAGTTTAGTTTATTCATCAATGGTTTGTACAAGGATCACTCAAAAAAAATTTTCGGAGCGATCTAGGGCTTCCTCATCTACTTAAAAAGTTGCTTTGCTAACCTAAGAAACAACGATTTTCTTGAACAATGGTACCGTTTGATACCTTTTTCATATTTATAGCGAAGTTTTTGTAGATATTGTGTAAGCAAACAATCGGTCTTTTACTGCTGTTCGGCGGCTAACTCAAGGGTGAGTCAAAACCTGACCACTTCGATCGAGTGAAATTAATGGTTGAGGGAAATAACTTTCATTTTTTATCAGGGATTACATGCGCTCGGTGTGTTTCCCGAAGTGTTAAGAAAGTGAATGGTATTTTTTCGGTAAACAGTAGACTGTCTATTGTGATGTATTGGCCTACATATGTTCTCTTTCATTTTTTGATGCTCTCGCTTCTATTTCAATCATCGAAAACACATCTGCAATTTTAGGTTTACTTCTTTGCAATCTTTTGGAATCCTGGTTTTGACACGACTTTCGAAAGATGATGCCTCAAAATTGAATGTTGAAAATTTTTTGAGTATGATGTCATATGAATAACGCGAAAGTGGTTCGAAATGGGAAAAACGTTTGTCGACATAGAAGCTCACGATGAGTTTTCTGTTTTATGTGTTTTTTTCTCCCAAGTTACTGTGGAAGCTTACAATGAACTTACGCAGCTAGTCTAGCTACAGATACTATCATACGCGTAGATAAAAATATTGACGTTAAACACCTAAATTTTTTCACAATCTGCCGGTGCAGTTGTATATTTTCCTGGTCTGAAACATTTATATGGCTTTGTAGACGAAAAACAAATTTACAACCTTACTCGATATTAAAAGATGTTTCGATTGTTGACTTTTTATCGAAAACCTGAATTTCAGAGGGTAGTGTGGAAGACATAATCATGGACGAGGGGTGAAACAGTTAAATATGTATATTTTTAAATATGTAAAAACTCGAAATTTTTACTGGGTTTTAATGTATGGCCCTGAAGGTTCTATATGCTACCTTCGAAGGACCAGAAGTCTTAAGAAAGACTCGAAGAATTATGCTTTTAAACTATTTTAGATTATTTGTCTTCTGTTCGGCTTACATGTAAGGAAATTGAAATATTGGCAGTGAACAAGTGTGGATATTTGAAATACCGCTTTAAGGGGTAACATTTGTGTAGAAGAATGTTTTTGGCGCAACAGAGCGAGGAGCCCCTGGGCCTAGCACATTTCTCACAACCATGCCTTGTCAGGGAATGGAGGGGACCTACAATTTTTCGCCGGTTGCGAACGGCTAATTGAGAATGCGCTTCTCATGGCAATGAATTTACTAACGGAGGACTTGCCAATTCCTCGCGAAAGGCGATACCCGTGGAAAAACATTTTTGCATTTATAGCAGGTCACGCAGTTTAAATATCTGGGCAGTTTTATTGGACTTGATGGCGGAACGGACGTGGATGTTAACAATAGAATAAACAAAGCCCTTAGTACATTTGGAATCCTTTCTCCTGTGTGGAACTCAAGCAAAATATCGCTACGCACCAAGTTGAAACTCTTCGAAACCAACCTGAAATCTGTGCTGTTATATGCTACGTTTCTGAAGCATATAACAGCACAGATTTCAGTTGGTTTCGAAGAGTGGAAATGTTCTGTCAACATTTCGAGCAGACTACATGCCTTCGTCAACCGTTGTCTGCGCTACATTCTGAAGATCCGGTGGCCGAAAACCATATCAAACTTTGAACTATAGAATAGGACCGGACAGATAAAATCGGATGCAGACATCACCCAACGAAAGTGGCGTTGGATAGGCCATACACTGAGGAAACCTAACGACAACATAGCAAAACAATCATTCGAATGGAATCCTCAGGGTGAGAGACGCGTTGGAAGACCAAAAACAACATGGAGGTCATCTGTTTTAAAAGAAGCTCAGTCTCAAGGTATTCAATCGTGGTCACAGCTAAGACCCGTTGCGGCGAATCGGGACAGATGGAGTTATCTGGTTGCTGCCCTATACTCCAGGAGGAGTTAAAGTGCTGCTACAGTTGCAGCCGGACAACATACATTGACATCAACAATTTTTTTGGAGACTTGGTGGCTCTGCAGCAATTCAAAGTACGCCTTTTGTGTGGCCCGTGTAAACCCTAGGTTCAGGAAATAATCTGTAATCAAGGAGTACAATTTTTTTCTTCTAAAGACCACAAAGGCTTTTGCGGCTGAAAAAATTAAATAGAAATTGCGGTTTGCTTTGACAAGCAGTTAGATGAAAGTTTGTTTATGTATTGGTGCTCACTCATTTGCCCCGAAATTGAAACGGGAATGAAAAAATCACTCCCACATTTTACTCCGAATCGATTTTTGGCAAACGTTCTGTTTTTCACTTCAACTCTTTAATTCATTCCGGATTTTAGTTTTGCAAATCGACATAAACGTTTGCTTCAAATGTCCAAAAAAAAATTGAATTTTGTATTTTGCTATATTGACAATACCTACCGTTACTCTCGAAGTTTGCTGTGATTATCGGATCTAGGCGAAGAATTCATTATTCCCTATACGGCTTTCAAAGCTGTTAAACAGTTGTCACATACTTTTGAAGGATTTTTGAAATTCTACACCCCTTTTTTGATAATCATGTTCTCTTAAAAAACAAACAGTTGAAAACCCTTTGCCTAAAAGGCGTTGAACACAAACCAAGATATTACTTTGGCCTACTTTTTGAACATATCCCTTTTGGCTGGTGTAATTTTGTGTAGTAAGTAAGAAAAAATCTTTAAAAATAATTGATTTTGTTCTAATTTATTTGTAAAAAAAATATATTTTTTCTAATTTTGGTCTTGTAAACTAACTTTTATTTGCTCTGGACAACAAAATAAAAATATTTACTTCTTATTAAAAAAACAGGCTTTCGGCGATATACATGCTTTTGGGAAATTTCACCGCACCTCTAGCCGATTGACAACTAATCGGGAATATTTTTACATTTGAGTTTAAGAATTGCTTTCTAAAAAATATCAGATATTCATGCTCGGTGTAAGTCATTATTATTACCAACGCTCTTTTTTCGTCTAGATTCACGAAAAAAAGTGCGCATACGCCACAGTGGTTTGTAAATTAAATGAGTGAAACTCTGCGTTACTCGCAATACAATTAGTAATAATTAGTTTATATTATTAAATATTTCAATATTAAAATACTGCTATAGTCAAAGTTTTTCTATCACTACATCTGAAAAGCTTTATAGACGTTATATGCTTTTGAATGATGTATTATACAAAACACACTCAAACTTTACGACTAGAAAACTGGGTTTTTTGCTATCCCACTATTACGAACGTATTTTGTAAATTTATCACTTTTCCCCATAGCAACTTGAAAAGTTTAAATAACTTATAATTTTGAAACAGGTATATACTTTTTTATGTGGATCTATCCATGAGCATCTATTCACTTCCATATAATCGAAGAACTTGCCTAATTAAAACGTCCAAGCGACTACCGCCTGCTTCAAGTGAATTGATTGCAACTAAACAAATGCTATCAACGGTATAGTTTTGGAAACTCCAAGAAACTATAAAAAGTTATTTAATTGTATTAACATTGGATATCCGGTCGAGTTGTTTATAACATTCGAAATTTCAAAGCAATGAGCTCGCAATTTTTTTTCTAACACCATCTATCAAGAGCTTTCAAGAATAGTAATTAAACTGTCAGCCCATTTCTGTGCTTATAGTTGCGTCACTCCTCGCCGATTTAAATTACACATTCACACCTGAGAAACTCCCACATTTGTTAAACAAAAGCGCATTCAATCTATTTTTTTAGTGCTAACGTAACATTATTTCGTGTTTTGTTCTCGTTAGATAATAATTTTTTTTTTCCTTAAAAATTAACACATTATCAGGCGAATAAATCATTACATCAACGTGTTCAGTGTGTCCCAATTCTTGAAGTGAATTTGTCCCTTAGTCAAAGCATGATACGTAGGCTTTTGGATGTGAGGGAGCTTTGTTTGGCATTCATGCATTTACCTCATCCGCCTAAAAATTCATTTAGGTTTTGAAAAAAAAACCCAAGGGAATCATTATGACTACATATTGTTTGGTAATTTGGGTGGCCTTGTATTGGGGAGTATGAGTAAACACGAAACAAATGAGTAAAAAAGTAATTGAGATCACGCCTTTGTTTACCACAGCAAATGTTAAAATTTTAATCGTTCCAGAATAAAATAAGTACAAAATTCCGGTAATCGTTCTATGTTTTCGAAATCAAAAGCAAACTTCCCTTCCTTGTAAAGGGTGGGACAAATTTAAGTAGAAAAATGAATAAAATATAATTTTTTTCATGTAATATGGCTTTATTAGTAAGAGCAAATATTCCTATCAGTTACGAAATGAAATACGTCGTTGAAGTGCCTGCCTCCGTTGTCGTCGAAATACCGCAATCTGTGACTTTAGCTTTCGGATTGCTTGGATGGTATTGCCTTTAAGTGCTTGAATAGTTCCCGGATTGTTGGCATAACATCAGTCCTTTTCTTTTTTTTCCAAAAAGTGGGTCGAATCGCAGCTCCAAAGTGGTTACGAAATTCCCCGGATTCCTGAAATATTCCGATTAATCAAACACAATAGCTAAACTTAAACTGAAGAGCAGCCTGGAGAAAAAAGGTGGTTCTTTATTGACGTTTAGGTTAACAATCTAATCAAAATGACAACCGTGGATATGGTTATCGATAAATGAGTTCCTGGGTGCAACACTCTGTCGATGGTAATCGGAATGATATGGGTTGCATTCCTGTGTGCAACACTCTTCCCTTCTCGAACGAAAGCATCTCTACGTTACCCAGCCACTAGTGTTCTTATCGCGGTACGGGGCTTAACGATTAACATGAACAATCTTTGATGTGGTTCTGACTTCTGAGTGTCTTCTGGATTTTGGCGGTTACATCGGTCATCATCTGCAAAATTCGATATGGGCCATCCCAAGCTGATTCTAGTTTTGGGCATCACCAACTGGCCTGCCTGAAAATTAGGAAAATTAGTTGAAAGATCATACCCCTTCTTCATTCTAGCAGCCGCTTTATGAATTTGTTCTCTTGCTGTTGCGTGAGTATTAGCCAGTTGTTCTTGTAACTCTTTAGCACAGCCCAAGATCGTTGTCCCTCTCAGGCAAGCAACCATAAAGGAGATCAGGAGGAAGTCTCATTTCTCTTCCAAAAAGCATTGAGTAAGATGATTCCTTGATTGAATCTGGCTGTGCAGCACGATGCCATGGCAAATAACGGCAAAAGACTGTCTGTCCCAATCATCTTGAGAGTTGTTGAAAAACTTACTATCGATATCGCCAGTCGCAGTAAAAAAAACTGTCGGTTTATATGTAACGCCCATCGTTGACGTTGATGTTCGTGGATTGAATGTCACATTTTCGGCTTCAGCAGAGCTTTTTGAAACTTGCATACCACAATCGCGGTGGGTGCTTCATTTTGACCAAAACTTCTTATTAAAAAACGTGCTGTTTGGTCAACACAGTCCTCACTTTGGAAATAGGGTTTTTTTTATAATTGCCAATGCTTTTACTCAATTGTAAAGCAAATCATTTCGCTTCACGGAGGCTTGACTTTATGCCAAGATAGCTAGACTGAAGCAGCCGTCAGTGTCAAAATAACTTATGATTTAAAAAGAAACCACAAGGTGGCTAGATGATATCGAAATTCGAAAGCTACTTTCAATGTTGTTATTTTGAATATTTTTACCATCAGTACAATACAGAAGTTGTTATAATGAAATAAGCATCAAGGCAGATGTATTCTGCTGGTCAAACACCAAATAAAACACACCAACCTTTTCAGTTCATAAATCACATACAATTTTCTGTTCCACAGATTCGATAAGGGGATGTTCACACTATACTGATTAAATTGCATGCTAAAAGGCCAGAACGAGTTGTTTGAATTAAGGCCCGGAAAAGTTTTATGAGAGAAAATCTCCCAGGTTGAGACGGAAGGGCAGAAATCGATTTCAAATGAAGTAAATATTATTTAAAAACAGTGGAAGCATATATGCACATTGATGCATAGCTTAAGCTCTATTCTTTATTTATGTTTTTCGAATAAAGTTGTCTGATACCGCCCGCAACTGTCGATCGTGTCTTAGAAAAGTTTAACATTTGCCTTTTTTTGAAACGGTGCAGAGAGACATTGTGCGTGGCTGCCGATGAACTCTGCAGAAATCAACTACGATTCGAAGTCCACCCAACAGGATGAGCACTGGCATATCTATCTCTACGTGCAAACAGATGCTAAAGCAAGATGCCGCGAGGAAAAGAAACGTCACCGCAAGTGTGTCACCAAAGGATCTTTCAAAGTCTGGATCCAAAACATAACACATGTTTGTTGTCTCTTGGCAGACATCATCTTAGGTCTGTAATCGGTATTATAGTCGGACACTATCTCAAATGACTTTTGTATATGAAAGAAAAAAGTGAAAATTCTCTCTCTCTGTTTATTCCTTGTTTTCTTCTCGAAGACATAAACTACATTTGGAGGAGCTCTTCTTCAACTATTCAAGTTATCTTACAAACATAGATTTTGACTGTCTTCAACATTTTATAGAAAGCTTCAAGGAGTTTGAACCTAGAGGGTACTAATCGCATTTTTATGTGGTATAAAAATAGACCTTTTTGGTGTAAGTACGTCAGTCATTTTCCTGACTGCCACCTTTGGCCTAACCGAACCTATAAAAATGTTTTTGAGATAAAAAAATGTCAAAGCTACGACCTTGTTGCTGTTTTTCTACAGTTTTGAATGTTCGTATACATTCTTTGTGTGGATCTGAAAACACACAGCAGAAGAAAATGTTTTTTTTTCTCATGAAAAAACCTTTTTCCAACTTTTCACTGAAATTCATAGTTTTACACCAGAATACTTTACTGATTTAGGTGGGCATTGCAGGTCGGGGTGAACCTAAGCCTCAACCAACATCTTACGCCAATAGTTTCGATTTTGGGTGAGCTGTCTCCAGTTTTGCACTCTAAGTCGATTAGTGTTTTATTCCACTTGATTGCGCCACCTAAGACGAAGTTTTGCCCTTCCTCGATTTTCCTACAATGTGCTTTCGAAAATCCGTCAAGCCGGAGCGTTTGGATCCATCCGCTCTACATGGCCAAGCCCTCGTAGCCTATAGCGATGCGTACTCTTCTAGCTATGCCCATATCGTGGTACAGCTCGTTGCTGTATCTTCTTCTCCACACATTGTCTTCGCATACGGGATCAAAGATCACTCGGATTATTTTTCTTTCAAAACGACCAAGGGTTTCCTCAACCGCTTTCGATAAGGTCCATGCTTCCACGCCGTAAAGCAGGACTGGGATGATTAAGCTCTTACAAAGGGTCTTATAAAGGGTTACCCCGAGGAAGCAACAGTTGGCAAGAGTTATTCTCTTTTTTATTTCCGCACTGATGTTGTTTTCCGTGTCTCTAGTGGATCCTTGGTACACGAAGTCCTGTACTATCTCGAAGTTATTGAGACGTTTTGTCCAATTCGTCGAGGTTCTGTGTCCTTGTTTGATGACAACATATACTTCGTTTTGCCCTCATTAACCATCAAACCCATTTTTGCCGCTTCTGTTTCAATACTCGCAAAAGCATCTATGACATCACGCTTATTTCTTCCCATTACGTCAATATCGTCTACATAGGCGAGTTATTGTACAGACTTTTGAAAGAGTGTTCCTCTGGTGTTGACGTTGGAGTTTTGTACAATATTTTCAAGTATGATGTTAAAGATAAAGAAAGTTATGTGGAAATTTGGTCTATTGTGGGCTTTTCTTGTCTAAAATCTCGTTTTTAAGGACCTAACCTACACGAGAATACCACCTTAAATATTTTAGTTAAATTATGAATCAATTCTGGTAGATTGTTCTTTTTTTTGCTGTTGTTCATTTACCTTATAAAAAGAAAAACCCAGAAAAGTGTTGTCTAAGAAAAAAGTACATTCAGTTTTGTTTTACTACTTATAAATGATTTTTTTTTTACTCGGTTTTCGGAAACTTGCAGGTTTCACAAACAAATGCTCTAATCGCATTACCTTGTAGAAAATAACTTTTGAAAAATGCAATTTCTATTTAATATTTGGTTTTGAAATCTTATTTCTCAAAAACTATTCGCTTAAACAAGTTCGTTTAGAAACATTTTCATAGTGATCTGTAAAACATTTATCGTCGATTTCCTTTTCTGTTTTTTACTTGCGATTATAGGTATGTACTATAAGGCAAGTCTTGCAATCGTGCAGAAAAAAAATTTTGAGATAACAATTAAATATGACATTACGATGATAGAGAATACGAAAAAAGTGGGTCCTGCAATTCTGTCTGTCTGTCTGTCTGTCTGTATATGGATCTACAGCCTGAACTAATAGGCCGATTTTCTTCAAAATTTGCAGTTAGCAGTCTACAGAGGGGTTTTTGGAATTGAGTCTCTAGGTCTTGAAATAACGGTACCTGCCATACAACCGATATGATAATACTTACTTTTCTCGAAAGCGGCTCCAACGATTTTGATAAAATTTTGTGTGAAGAATTAATTTTTGATTGTCTTTCTTATGATGTAAATAAAAATTTTGGAAAAAGTATAAAAACGGTACCTCCCATAGTACCGTTTCTTTCAAAACCGACTTTCTCGTTAACGGCTTGCACGATGTTTACGAAATTTTGTATTTTAGAAGCTTTAAGTTGTTTAAGGAAAACTGCATAACAAGATTTGGAAAATTTTAATTTTTGAAATTTTTAAAAAAAATTTTAAAAAATTTAGATTTTTTGAAATAACTTCAAAACCATAACTTAGATTTTTCTCAAATTTTTTGTCAAATTAACTTTTGCTAAGATCTTAAATTTTGCATACTTGAATTTTACAAAACTTTTTTTTTTTTTAATTGTAAAATAAAAAACCGTTATTTTTAAAACTGGTCCAACGATTTTGATAAAATTTTTAGCGTTTATATGTATTAGAAATTGCAAAAGAATGGCGTTTTTAGATTTTCGCTTGAGACCTTTGGAATATTTAATTGAATTTTTTTCAATATTTTTCGTGATTTAATAAAATTTTCCTAATTAATATAAAGTTGGCAACCCTGTACCACCAAATATATTATAAAGAGCGAACACCAAAACCTTTTACTCAGCCCTAAGATTTTGATATCGTATTTAGAACACAATCGCAAGTTCGTGCGACCCAGTCGTGCCCATTTTTTTTTTTTTTTTTCATTTAAAGTCTGGCACCTCGCGGTTAAACGACCTCCTATCCGACTTTGTTGTTGGTTTTTCCTATATTTTTGATATTTTCACTTGATCAAGTTTTTCGGACAAGTCTTTAAGATTTATGACATTTGATTTAATCACAAAAACCAGCATAGTACCAAAAATTACATCTCCAAATAAAAAAATATGTGTTTCGTGGCCAATTTGAAAAATTCTTCGTCCCTCGTATAAATATAAGTTGTCATAAATATAAGTTGTTATTGCAGTAGTTTCTCACTTACGCACACAAATACAATGTGAAAGACGTTTATTTTAAATATGTACGATACACATATAAACAGAAACACAACAAAGCCAACGTTCTTCATGTAAGTCATTCAAAAAGTTGGAACTACTTTTAACCTATTTTATTACTATCTTTGTCTCTTTAGAAAATAACACGAAGTATTGTCATGAACTCTGTGATATATTCACCCGTAACCCATATTTCAATGTTCATCTTCATTCGAAGGAGACAAAAGCAATCACAAATTAAATTTATGATTTATTCAGTCCTCGCAAGGATATTGACACTGTGAACTATTTGTGTAGGAGGAGGTTCAAGAGTTTGGATTCGTTGCATTTTATACAACTTTTCGGATGTTGATTTTGTTTTACTACTTGTCGTTATAGGATTCGACGCTACAGGTTGACTTGTGTTGAGTTGACATAATTTGTATTAAAATCAAGATAATAGATATGATACAATATTTTTTACTTGCGGTTATAGGTAACTAAATTTAAGTATAAAGCTGTTTATGAGTTGTTGCTAAAGGAAAGTGATAGATGTCGAACACATCCAACTTCGATCTGAGTTATTTCTATCTGGATGATATTTGGCACACACCTTTGTAGTGTCATAATAGAACAAGAAAAGTTCTTATCGATTTGAGTGGAGTCCTCATCTAAGTCAACTGTCAAAAAAATTATTTTTCTCTTGTCGCTAACAACTTTGAAGTTAAGAATTATGCACATTTTGACGTGTACGTTCTACATGTTCAAGCCATCGTAAAATCGCTACTCTTCCTAGCTATGCTCATGTCGCAATACAGCTTAAACAAGTCTTCGCAAACGGAACCGAAGATCAAAATAAATAAATAAATAGGGTATTGCAACAGAGTAGGGAGCCCCATGGCCTAGCGCAATTCTTACAACCATACCTTGAGAGAGGATGGAAGAGACCTGCAATTTTCTGCCGGTTCGAGAAAGCGCCTTTCATGGCAATAATGAATTTATTATGGGAGGACTTGCCAATTCCTCGCGAAAGGCGATACCCGTGAAAAAACA
Organism: Melanostoma mellinum; assembly: GCA_914767635.1. Classification (NCBI taxonomy): domain Eukaryota; kingdom Metazoa; phylum Arthropoda; class Insecta; order Diptera; family Syrphidae; genus Melanostoma; species Melanostoma mellinum. Next base: position 197,883,597 of record OU612059.1, read on the forward strand.
ATTTTGATTCTGTTGGGATACGAACTACGAACCTCCCGACCAACAGGCAGACATGCTTAGCATCACGTCACGGGTTGTTGTATAGTAAGACTTGTATGATTAGGACTTCAAGAAAGGATTTTATTTCTCAACTACATTCTTAGCCCAAAGTAACAGCGATTGAATAAAGTAATTCTCTGTTAGATCTTCGCGGTGATGTTATTTTTCCTAACTAACTAGGTAGAAGAAGTTCTGGAGCATCGGAGTACTGATTCATAAATTCCCATTTTTGAGTATAGCTGTTTCGTTATCCACTTATTACCTTCCCTTTCAATTCTCGCAAACGTGCGCTTGCTATCACCCTTCTTTCTTTTGTTATGATGTTAAAGGGCTGTATAACTATTAATTAATTGTTTATATTTAAAAAAATTACATCTCAAGTTTTAAGGTTTGAGTTTTCTACAATCCCTTTCAGTATAAAGTTTAAAAAAACCAATGCAATGTGCCGCCTTATCGAAAACCTTTTTATGGCATTAAACATTGCTGTAAGCTCTCTACCGACATTGATGAAGCAGCGCGCCTACTCCACAGACATTATGTAAAATTAAAAGAATTTTAATTTTTGAAGAAAGATTGACTAAAACCCAGACAATTTTACTTTTCCTTATAGAGCTCACAATATTTCTCTAATTTATTATTCAATACCAATTTGCTAAGCTATTAAAACATCTGAACTCCTGACATTGAGCACTGAAGCTCACCAGGTGTAATAGTAAAAATATTCGATTCAAATCAGGCATAATTGATAGAACTTAATTTATTCAATTTACCCTTTGAATCTCTACACACGTGGCTGGAAATCAAATGATAAATGAATATAAATTTCGAGTGGAAAAGAATGGCGTACACATTTGTATAGGTATGTAGGTATTTTAAAAATGTTCTTTATTTCAAATGCAAAATTGATGATCTATAAATAAGCAAGCCGGCTCACACACATGTCTTTTCAGCAAACAAATGCGAAGTCGAACAGAACAAATTTTGAAGGAGTAGTCTAGTGTAGTATTCGATTTTTTATCTTTGGCAGTGTGGTGTGGATAGGAAATCCCAAAGACGAGTAAATATTTTTTTTTTTTTTTGATTTATGTGGAATTTGGACATTGTGCGCATCCCCTTCAAATAACAGTACATATATATTAAATTATATGGCCGTTTGTAGAGTTTAGAAGAAAAGATTAATGCAACAGGGACAAAGATAATATCTCATTGGGTTATGAAGTTGAAATTTTTTTGAATGGGTTAATTAAGCCTCATTAAGTAGTTTGAGTCCTCTGGGTGGCCTGCGTTATCCTTTTGAACTTTTGAAAAAGTTATGATAATAATGAAATAGACACACTGAGAAGGGAATAGAAGACTGCTTTTAAATATCTGGTCGAAAAAAAACTATAAGCAACAAGTGGAAACTCTGTGTAGACATAGCAAAAGAAAGAAAAAAGGAACGAAAGTCGGTAATAAAACAAACGTGGCAGTAATTGATTTAATCAGCTTATATTTAAATAGAAGAAGTAAATCAAATGAAATAGACCTTATTTATATTACTGATTTAACAAAGCTGACAATGAATACAAAAGATTGTGTTCTTCCAAAAGAATACAGAAAATGCATCAAATGCAAAAGCCATAACAAAGACACAAACTACTGATGCATATGTGGTTAGCGAAACAAAGCTTAGTTAGCATTACAACTCGACGAACAATTACATTGTCCTGAAAAGAAACTGACTGAAATTAAAGTTTCGTTTGTGGGGTCGATAACATTGCGATTGCAAGACAAGTTTATATGAGGCGTTCCAATGTAATAGCGATCTAGGCGCACCGACGGGAGCATCTTAGCTATCGTTTATATAAAAAATAAAATAAAATAAATAAGGAGGCGCAGCAGAGCGAGGAGCCAAGGGTATAGGGCATTTCTCACAACCATATCTTGTAAGGGAATAAGAACCTACAATTTTCTGCCAGTCCTGATCAATTAATCGAGGAAGCGCTTTTAATGGCAATGAATTTACTAACGCAGGGCTTGCCAATTCCCGATAAAAAACATTTCTGTCTCTTTTGGGATACGAACCATGAACCTCTGGGTTAACAGGCAAGCATACTAACTATCACTCCACGGGTACCAATAAGATGTCTAAATGAAAACCATGTGGTGTTTAAGAACAATTCTCCTTCTCGGAAAAGTGCTGGACATTCTGTAATAATGTGCAGAGATGTTTCTTCATTTTTGAGGCATATGTGGAATGTGGATGTATATATCCATATATCCATATATGAGGATGTATGCAACCTAATTTGGTGGAGATGTTGCTTTAGAGAGCAGTGGCCCATTAAAAGATTTGTGCAAGTTTTGAGGGTTTTCCAGCCCCGGATCTACACTCAGAAAAAAAACCAGCTAAATTCAAGAAAATCGGTGTCAAAACAAGCCGATTCGTTGACGAAAGTCTGTCAACCTCGAAAATTCTTAATCCGTGCCGAAAATTCTTGTTTTAAGTCTATTTTTGATAAGCCTAAAATTCTGATTTCAAGAATGTTCTCATCTTAATATAAGATTAATTAGGCTTAATTATAAGAATACAAAAGCTTAATGTCAGACTATTACAACCTAAAATTAAGATCGCGCATTCTTAAATATACCAGGGATAAGAATGAAACATACTTAAATCAAGATTTTTGTATTCCTAAATTAAGCATTAAGAAACTTGAAACAAGAACAAAACTGGATCGCTTCTAGCTCTTTTAATCTTGAATTTAGACTGAAATTAAGTTCTAACGAACTTGAAATAAGAATAAAAACTCTTTTTTTTAAGTATCCTTCGGATAGCTTCTAGCTTATTAAGTCTTGATTCAAGATTTGTATGCTCTTACCTTCAGAATCAATCCAGTAGTCCTCATCCCTTGTCTCCATCCCTCGTCCCCACCCCCTCGCCGCCAAAATGAAACTAAAAGCACTAATAATTTCAATGTGTTTATATTTTGTTCTGAATTTTTATTTTACAAAAATTATTTAAATATACTTAATTTTAAAATAGGTTTTTCCATTGTTTAGTGGAAACAAATGGAGTGGTGGACTTAAAAATTCCGTTATAATTTTAACTCCAGTGGTTCTTATTAAACAACCAATTTGAAATGATTGGAAATGATGGCCAAGGCTTTCAATTCGTTGGTATAGAACATAAATTGTTTCATTCTGAAATATAAAAGTTTTTAATTTATAGAGTAAAATCATTACTTACAGCTTATTGGTGCCATGGTGGTAGAAATGGCGTCGGCTTCAGCTGAGTAGTCAATTTCTTATATCGTTATAACTTTGTCACTCACAAGAACAAAGCTTTCGTTAATGTTTTGAAACACATATACATCACTAGATACTGTTTTTAATGTAATTTTCGTCCGAAGTAAAATTTTCCAAGGTAAAACTTAACCACTCAATTAGAAACCACGTCCGAACCGGAATATATCACGCTTCAAAATGAAACAACGATCTAAGCTTCTTTGTAATGAAACTGCATCATACAAGTTTAAGATCGCCTCGGCTTAATTTGAGAATATTAATCTTAGCTTAAGATCGTTTCGGATTGTTTAAGATCGTATTGGCTGGATTAAGACCGTATCGGCTCGTTTTAACATTCAATAATCTTAAATTAAAAATTTTTTTTTTCTTAATAAGCAAACGAAACTAAATCAAGACAATGATGAACTAAATTTAAGAACGTATATCTTACTATAACTTTAAACAAATCTTATATTAAGAATGCCATACTCAAATCAAGTTTTGTGTTCGTATTTTCGGAATAAAAACTTGTTTTTAGAATGAAATTCTTGAATTAAGAATAAAACGTGTCGTTTTTCGGATAACAAAACTAAGAATGCAAAAAAATAGAACTAAGCCTACTCGTACTTGATTTTAGCCTGCGGTTTTTCTCTGAGTGTAGGGGGGGGGGCAGACCGGGGCACATGCCCCGGGTGGCAAGATTAGGGGGCGGCAAAAACAAGTTCGAAATTCACTCCCGCTCGCCCCCAGGAATCACAGAAAGCTGCAGCACTCGTGTCTGCTACAACACATCGTTGGTTGCAGGTAACGAGGGTTGCAAGCGCAAAAAAAAATTAGCTACTTTTCGGTTCCAAAACAGCAACGGTAGTTGCGACCTAGAAGTACACAATTTTTCTACCTTTCGGATTCAAAGCAGCCTCGGTTTCTCCGACCGAGAAGTGGACAACTCTTCTTCTTTTCGGTTTCAAAACAGCAACTGTAGTTGTGACCGAGAAGAGGACAATTTTTCTACTTGCCGGTTTCAAAACAGCCACTGTGGTTGCGAGCGAAGGGAAGCACATTCAAAAGGAAGTCAAAAGTCAAAAGAGGACATTTGTCAACAGATTCTAGACAAATTGGCTGTTGATGATTTAGATATTGGACAATGGCGAATCTTATGACAATGGTTCCAATATGGCCGGCATCCATAAATGAATACAAGCCAGGATTGCAGAAAGAAAAAAACTGACTAGTTCGTACCGTGCTTGGCTCACTATTTTAAACTTGTAGGTGTTCATTCTGTCCCTCCATGCCAGGAAGCTTTTAACCTGACTGGTTCAAAAAGTTTATTGCTTTTTTGGTTGGCTCCACTACTAGGTGGGACATTATGAAAAAATATGTTAAGGCAAATTTAAAAGGAAGTAGTCAGACGAGATGGTCGGCGAAACATGTTGCTGTGAATGCTCTATTAAATAATTTGCCAGAAATAGCGGAAGCCTTAGAAGAAGTAAATCAAATTTCTCATGCTCTAGAAACTAATTAAGAGACAGGTAATATCTTAACAGCTATAAAGAATTTTAAATTTATTCTCAATTTAATTATATTGGCGAATATTCTCCGCGAAATCAATCGAGTGAATATTGAGATTCAGAAAGAAGATATAATCCTTTTCCATTCCGTCGCACTAATGGATGGTCAGCTCAAAACTTTACAAAAAAATTAAACGAAATCCAATGGAATTTTGGATAAATGAGGCTAGAGAAGTGGCTGAAAAAAGTGGTGTTGACCCTATCTTGCAAAACAAATGAATTCCGAAACATAAAAAACATTTGGATGAGATATGTGAAGATGAATTACAAACACTCAAAACTGTTCAACTCTTTTCTAAAGAAATAATGATGGTTTTTGATCGAATCATATCAGAAATTAAAAAGAGGTTTGATTGTGCTACAATGCTGAATATGAACTTCGCTTTTCTTAATGGCTCTAATATTTTGAAAATGTCAATTGAAGAACTGCAAAAGTATGGAGCGGATCTGGCTAAAAAATATGAATGAGATGTGAGCACCGTTGAATTCTGTCAGGAACTCTACGTTTTAAAAGAGCAAGCTCCGCTTTTTTTTGGTGATATCGAAAAAGCCAACGGTTTCTATATCTTGCAAAAGATCTATGCGCATGATTTGCAGGATGCTTTTCCAAATATATGTGTTGCCTTGAGAATTTACTCTACGCTTCCCACTACATCCGCAAGCTGTGAGCGAAGTTTTAGCAAACTAAAACTAATTAAAAACTATTTGCCATCATCATGAGTCAGGAACGCTTATCCAGTCTAGCAATCTTAGCGATAGAAAATCGAATCGCACACGAATTAAATTATGACGAGGTCATAGATTTATTTGCTGAACAAAAAGCTCGAAGAGTAAAATAGTATTTGCAAATGATAAATACAATAGTTAATCTGATTTTGTCTTTATTATAAACATTTTTATTTTAAGTCCTATCCTGTGCTGTGTATAAAATATATATTCTACATATCTGTAAATAAATAGGATTAAAACAGAAAAAACAGCGGTTTAAGCGTTTTTTCTGAAAGTCTTGTGTCCAGTTGTCACTCAATTGGTGAAGATCTGATAGCTGAAATAATAAAGATTGTAAAGGTAAAAGCAAATATGATTTGGAGGGGGCGGCATTTTTCAGTATTTGCCCCGACTTTAAAAAATTGAAGATCCGGGGCTGGGGTTTTCCTTTTGAGGTTCATTGGGAATGTTGATGTTTTTTCAGTCTATTCTCGCCAAGTTTATTTGGATTCTTCCAGTAGGATGTTCTTGGCTGTGTGTTTGAATCCTTTTATTTTCTCTGCAGAAGGGTTCAGGACCGACGAATTGTTCAAATGATCTGTCTTTAACTAGGATGTCTGCCTTCTCGTAACAGCCTTTATGTGCTGGAATCCAGCGGAGGATGAAAAAGGTTTTCCTTGCATAATCGAAACAAAGCTTAGTGTTTTTAGGGCAGCTTGGGTGTCTGAGAAAATGAAGATTGTTTTGTTTTTCGTGTTCAATGAACAATGAACAAGCTGGAGTCTTTGCTATTAACCAATATTCGAGAATAATTAGCAAAGACTTCAGCTTGGAAAATGGATTACCAAGACAAAAGAAGAAGAAGTTCCTTCTAGGGGAGTCACTGAAAATGCCGGAACCTGTCCCAGTTTACATTTTTGAAACGTCAGTATACCACACCGTACCTTGCAGTGAGAGGTAAGTCTTTGTGTCTTTTGTCTTCCCTGACGGGGATGACGGAGAAGTTGGGTTTAAAGTTGTACAGCGAATAGTAGCATCCAAGAACATACTTAACGTATTGAGTTTTTCTAGGCCGGTTTGGTTTTTTAGTGATGTGTCCTTGATGAAGGAGACAGTGGTTTTCCAGTCTAATTTCCAATTTTAAAAAGGTGAGTTGATGGTATAGTTTCATAACGATGCGATGTTTAGAGCGTATGTAGGAGTTGTTCGCATACATTAAGTCATTGCATGTTGATGCTAGTTTTCGCAGCTTTTCTAGCTTTTGTATTGCTTTTATTTCTTTTGTGTTTGATCATTTCTTTTGGTCTGGCTACCAACGTATAATGGTTGTTCATGAATTTAGGTTTCAGACCCCAGTTTTTCGAATACTGCCGTACGTCCATAGGTATTAGTTGCTCTGTTAGAGCTGCGTTCTAGTTGTGGATTCCATGGCATTTAGAATGATCCCAAGTTATTTTAATTTTTTTGAGAATGGTATTGTTTCCCTTTGAACGGAGAGAGGGGTATTAGAGAACCTAGTTTTCTTCTTTTTGTTAAATGGACAATGACTTTCTTATGGGAGTTGATGGAGTGGACATCATCTGAACACCAGTTTTGTACTGTGTTCAGAGCTGACTGAAGCCTTCTTGATATTAGTTTTTTGATGACAATTTCGAGATCGTCTGCAAAGCCCCCTGCATGAATTTCTTGGGTTGCAAGTAATCTTACAACCACCACTCGCTTTGTTCTGTGTTTTATTATAAACGAGTTGAAAAAACTTGTTTATCGAAACATGTGATTTCAGAAAAGTGTCTGGGAAAAATTGTTAGGTTCTAAGAATTCTGATAGTAAGACATTTTTGTGTGTGAATAGGCTTTAAGACTCAAAGTTATAATAAAGTTAGTCTTTACTTGTTTCTATGAAAACACAACCATAAGTTGCATTCGTTTTCAATGCCACACTTTTTGTAGCATCCTGTTGAATTGCTTGCCAAATATATTCCATATGTCCTTTATCCAGCTGCCACGTTTTTCGTGCGCCAAAATAAATTAAATATTAAAAAGCCAAAAGCATTCATCCATAGATTTTAACTCCATTGTTTCCCCCAATAAGATTTAATTCCAGTGCTCGGGTTGAAATACGTAATAATAAATTTAAAACACTTTTCCGACTCTGATGTGCCTCCCACTGGAACGATTTACTGTCTTAAAGTACTCGTTTTGGATTTTCGGCACGTGTTGAAAATTGTTGTCTTTTTGACTTTTCGTTGTGGATTCGTTAACGGCATTAGCAAAAAGTCTTCATAGTAGGCAAACAGCATTTGCACAAACAATTATTGTTTGTTGTTCCTCGTAGTAAAGATATATCGCTTAGGAAGTTTGTTAAACCGCATTGACCAAGGCCACCAAAAGTCCAAGCATATATGTACATCTATATGCTAATGAATATTGGTAAGTCTGTTGTTTTTTTGAATTTTAATTGTATCATTAGAGTAGGTCCTAGCACGTGATGGGACATGTGTTATTTATTTTCATTTGGCTGTTTTATTGTCTTGTTTGTTTTAGAGTTGGATATATACCAAAATTTGCTTAGAAAATATGCGATGAAACGTCATGAACACAACATCGACACTGTGCCGTGGGAAAGGTGCTTCTGCTTCGACTAAAATCAGTTTGATACTTATGGATATTTTTTGTAGTCCTTTTTTTTCTAGAATTTTGAATTCAGAATCATTCGGGTGTACCGAATTTGGTTATTGAATACACTAACAAGCACGACACACGCATACGTCGTAATAGGATTTCATATACAACCGGCTACAGCGCGAATTTATGTAGCGAAGTGCTAAAAATGTTATTTGCAACCGTTTTTCTTCTAAACTCATAAACATATTCATTGGCATTTGAATTTTTAAATTTCTCTCACCTGGAGCCTTTTGAAAAAAGAAACCCGCTGGTTTACGAATTTACACTCATTCCACCCTTCGGTTCTGAAAATTGTGATACGTTTTTTCTAAGCCTTAGAACGAATTTTGTTTTTTATTTTTGTTTATATGAAGCAAATTATAAATAATTTACACATGAACTAACATTGAGGTAGACTTACAAACAAATGTTTTTAATCGTCCAATCTGACTTACATCTTTATACCTACACATTCAAACATGCAGCTGTTGATACTCCGATATGATTTATCCAAGGCCATTCAGAAGAGACATTCAATTTGATAGTTTAGACTCTTCTTCTAAGGTTATTTGAACAACCGTTGGCAAAAAATTTGTTAAGAGTATGTAGATAATAAATAATTTGTGTTTCTCAAAAGAAAATCACAGCATGTTGAAATATAGTCGTATGTAGTATAGAGCCTTGTTGGGTATTACTTATGAATGATCTGAGATTTTATTTACACCTTTGGTTGCTTCTTAAAATTGAGGGGAGATTATTTTATACAAATTTTAGTTCTTTTCAACGATGTTTACTCACGGTTAAAGAGTTTTCTTCAAAACATAACCAAAAAATGTGTTGGCCATGACCATGCGGTCAATATTTGAAGGTTGACTAACAAGCCTTAAGGAAATAGCAAAAAATCCCCTGATTTCTTCGTTCTGTCACGTTTACAAAACCCTGGACAGCCTTAGTGTCAAAAAGTTTTCAAACTTTATAAGATTATATTGTAAGTTTGTTTATAGTTTAAACTTATTAACTATAATAAATTAACTTTTGCTTTTAAAGGACTTAAGTTAAGTGTAAAAGATACTGAAATAAAATAAATAAATTTAATACAAAATATAAAAAGTACACCATTTAAAAGAAAAAATTCACTGGGTCATAAGTGAATTTTATGTACGTTGGTCCCAGTGGTTTCATCGCCTCTAGTTCACTCGCATTATGAGAAATTGATGAATCATCGCCTTTAATTTGTCTTTCGCAGCTGTTAGCAATGAAAAACCCCTGGAATTGCAATGGAAGAACTTTCTATGTATCTATAAGTTGCATGGGGCATGAATTTATTTCAAAATATGTGGATTTAAAATATTTGATTTCAAGGTTTCCCATAAAAAAAACAGTCCAAAGGAGCCAAATCGTCAAGACCGCTGACAACACGATTTGGGATCTAAATTTCGAAGGTCTATTGTGGCATAGGACGTTGGAAATTTGGGGTGAAAAAGATCGATTGTTGCATGAGCTGTGTGGCATATCCATGTCATCAATTTCATTAAAGTCGGTTAAAATGACTCTGTAACTCCCACCACATTGTGGTACCCGTGGTGTGATGGATAGCATGTCCGCCTGTTAATCCAGAGATTCGAGTTCGAATCCCAACAGAGGCAAAAATGTTTTTCCACTTGTATCGCCTTTCGCGAGGAATTGGCAAGTCCTCCGTTAGTATTCATTGCCATGAAAATCGCTTTCTCGATTAGCCGTTCGGAACCGGCAGAAAATCTTAGGTCCCTTCCATTCGCTCACAAGGCATGGTTGTGAGAAATGCGCTAGGCCCTGGGGCTCCTCGCTCTGTTGCGCGGTGCAGTGCACTAAGCCCCGCGGCAATAAGACCCGTGGGCTTTATTGCTAAAAAAAAATGGAAATAACACCCACGGGCTTTGTTTCCACTTTGAAGAGGCAATAAGACCCACCAAAGAAAAGAATTTAGGCCCTTGTCTTTTTTGTTGTCATTTTGAAACAGCATTTATATGAGTCTGATGCACTTAATTTTCCTTCTTAGAAAGGATTAAGAACATAGAGGATGCGCTAAATGTATATTTTCTAGTTTCCTTTTATTTGAAGGAAATACATTTTGAGCTGCCGAAAAATAAAGCTCCAAAACTTGGGCACTTATTTCAGCTGTCAATAGACATGTATTCATAGCTTATAAATCTACTTTCTTAATGTTTGTTTTGCTCTTAGCTACTTCCTCCTGGTCTATTCGTGTGAATCTTTTATGTTCAACTACAAGCCCGTACTACCCGAAAGGAAATTTCGTTCTCCTCGATTCGCTTTTTACTCACGGTTTAAATAATGCAGCTAAAAGCGAAGCGCGAATTTTTATTTTTGCACCACACATTCATAATCCCTTGATATAATTTTTTCCGCTTCGCTTTTAGCTGCATTATTTTATCCCTGAGTCAAAAAGCAAAGCGAACAAAATTTGCCTCCGGGTAATACGGGCTTGTGGTTGAACTCCAGAAATTCGCGCGAACTGACCGGACTAAATATATACTATATGATGCATAGTTCCATAGATATTTCTTATGGACGTGTGTTCCTCTTTGGTATGTCATAATCCACAATCAGAGCATGAACTTATGTCTAGTGCCAGTTTATTCGAATTGAAAATAAGTAAAAGTGCAAACGGTGAGACTTCTTTCCATTACGAAATGATATTTTAGTTCGCAGAAAAAGGAACTAAGGCCGGCGGCTCTTACTGCCATTTCATCATGGAACCCCCGTGGGCCTAAATTCCAAAACAAAGAGGAATTACGACCCACGGGTCTTATTGCCGCAGGCCTTAATGCACTGCACCCTTTTGCGCCACCCTATTTATTTATTTATTTATTTAACTCCCACCAGGTTGACCGGAACGTTGTTCCAAGCCCCATTTTCGAAGAAAAATGTTCACATAATGCCACCACTCCACAATCCGCGACTTTAAAGTTTATACTTTATAATTTATACTATATATTTCATACTTATACTTTATACTTTATACTTTATACTTTATACAGTCGATGGCAAAATTATTTGCACAATGTATTTTTCATACTGTATCTCCTCAACAAAGTGGTATTACTTTAAAATAATGTAGTTTTTAGATAATTGTGTTATTAATTTATTAACTCCAACATCTTCTTGATGTGGTAAAAAAAAAATAAAGAATGAAGTTTCATAAGTAAGCGGTTAAAATCACAAAAGAGAAAATGGCAAAATTATTGTGACATGTAAAAAATGTGGCAAAATTATTTGCACAAGGGCATTTTTCTTCCAGTAACGCATCTGAAAGCAAAAAAAAGAAAATTTCTAGTAAAATCGCAATAGTTTCATTGCCACAGTTTTACCTAATAGCTTGTGTTTCCACCTTTTGCTGCAATAACCTCTGCAAGGCGTCTTGGAACGGAATCTATTAAATGTTGAATTTGCTCTGCAGGAATGGTACTCCAAGCTGTAATAAATTCTTTCCACGTTTCATCTGCAGATCTTCCTATGTTTTGTGGAATTTTGGATTTCACAAGATGCCAAACATTTTCGATTACATTTAAGTCAGGACTTTGGGGAGGCCATTTCAAAGTTTCTTGACCTACTTCCGATAGATACTTTTTAATGTTCCAGGCGGTGTGTATGGGAGCATTATCTTGCTGGAGTATGAAATTGGTCCCGATGAATGTAGAACCTGCCACCAGTGCAACATCATTTAGTATCTCTAAATAATGTGACTGTGTCATATGATCGGAGCACCTAACAAGTGGTCCCACACCACTATATGATATACACCCCCATATCATAACTTTCCCTCCATTGGAATGTCTAGTGGGCTGCGTAATGGGTCTTTTGGCTTTTGTCCTTGGATCGGAATAAAAAAACTTTCGCCCATAAGTACCATCTAAAGAACAAGCAGTCTCGTCAGTCCAAAGTACACTCCTCCAAAAATCCGGTGGCTTACTAATATGCTCCCTTGCGAATTGCAGTCTTGCGCTCTTGTTCTTTGGTGTAATGTAGGGCTTTTTCTGGCTGACGTAGGCTTTAATTTTGTTTTCCTTTAACCTTCTACGTAATGTTCTTTCGCTGAAATTATTCTCACGAGCCTTGTTTAACTCTTTTAACACATTTTTCACTTTTTCACAAGGGTTACATTTAAAACAACGAATAATTCGAGTGTCTTCCCTATTCGAAGTAACCCTTTTCCTGCCTCTCCCGACTCGGTTTTTTAGACTTCCACACGTTTTATCTTTCTCAATTTGATAATAAACTGTTCTTCGACTGCAATGGTATTTAGCAGAAAGTTTTCCAACCGAAACTCCGATTTTGTACTCTGCAACAATCGCCGCCCGCGTCTCTATTGAAATTTCTTTGGATCTAGCCATTCCAATAAAGTTGTTTGAATGAAAGGTGACGCTAAACTAATCATAATAATAACCTGCATAATTTGGCATTGATCAGTCAGCACGCTTATCTGCCGATTCATTTCCGAAACCGTTAAGTACAGTTGTGTAAATAATTTTGCCAGCTTTTTTCAATGTAACAATAATTTTGCCGTTTTCTTTTTTGTGATTTTTACCGCTACTTATGAAACCTGATTCTTTTCTTTGGGTTCACCATTTGAAGAAGATGTTAGAGTTGATAAATCAATAACCCAATTATCTAAAAACTACTTTACTTTAAAGTAATACCACTTTGTTGAAGAGATACAGTATGAAAAATACATTGTGCAAATAATTTTGCCATCGACTGTACTTTTCCCAAAGTTGTTCGATCGTAAAGTCTTATTTCGTTTTGCGGAGGTAAGATACTGATATTCTGTCAAGTTTTTAAACGGGCAACATCTGTCATTGTGAAAATAATTATGTTGTCAAAATAAGCAAAAAAGGTTGAAGAAGATTTGTTAGCGTTAGGTTAGGTTAGGTTAGGTTTAAATGGCTGTCAGGAAAACCAACTGACACACTTAGACCAGTATTTGATCCGTTGTGATACCATAATATTTAAGTGAGGAAGAACCCCACTTAACAGAACCATTTGGAGCTTTTTATGAAGCGAAAGAGATGAAGGATATCTGTGTTCGCCAGATCGTTTAGATCATCGAGGAAATATTTTCCAAGATGCCGTTTTCTTTTAATGGAGAGTGCAGGACATGAGCAGAGGAGGTGTGGAATAGTTTCTTCCTCCTCCTCATCTAAGCAACTTCTACAGAAGTCATTTGAGGGAACACCAAGTCTTATGGCGTGTCTGCCTATCAGACAATGTCCCGTAATGACATTGATTACGGAGCTAAAGTGCAATCTGGTTATGGATAGCAAATGCCTTGTGCGTTTTGGATCAAGTCCTGGCCATAGCTGTTTTGTTGCCACACATGTGGTGATACTGTTCCACCAATGATTTGTTCTATCCATTGCCTCTTGCTTTAGCATAAGTTTACATGTAGCGATTGGTATACCGATATTCAACCTGCTGGTTGATATCGGTAGAACGGTTCCTTTTCTGGCGAGTTCATCGGCCTTACAGTTGCCCGCGATATCTCTGTGCCCCGGCACCCAAGTAAGGTGAATATTGAACTGTTCAGCCATCTCCTTAAGAGACAGGCGACAGTTAAGGGCGGTTACTGAGTTCGTGGAAACGGCGCCGAGTGCTTTGAGGGCTGCCTGACTGTCTGAGAAAATCCGGATATTCGATGAGGATATCACGTTTTCTTTTAGCCATGATAGGACCTCTTTGATCGCCAGAATTTCCGCTTGGAACACGCTACAATGGTTTGGGAGGCGGAAAGAGAGACTTACGTTAAGTCGTTTTGAGTACACCCCGCAGCCAACCCCTTCCTCGGTTTTTGACCCATCTGTATAGAAATGAATTGAATCATCTCTCAAAAATTCTTCGTCTTCCCAGGTCGTTCTCGTTGGGATTGAGACATGGAACTTATTATCAAAAACCAATTGGGGGATGGTGTAGTCAGAGTGGCAAGGGATTGATCTGAATGTATTCAGGATTGTGGCATGACCGATGTTGTTATCGGTCCATTGGGAGATAGCTCTGATACGAGTGGCCGTACTTGCGGCCATTTGTTTACTGAAGATATCTAGTGGTATGAGATTAAGGAGTATATTTAGGGCAGCTGAGGGTGTTGATCTCAGTGCTCCGCTTATACATAAACAGGCTGTTCGTTGGACTTTGCTCAGATTATCGCAATAGGTCCTTTTATCAAGAGCGGTCCACCATACCAATACTCCGTATGTGAGTATTGGTCTGATGACCGCGGTGTAGAGCCAGTGGGTGATTTGGGGGGAGAAGCCCCATTTTGTGCCAATGGCTTTTTTGCAGGAAAACAGGGCTACGGTTGATTTCCTGATTCTTTCCTCTATATTGGCTTTCCAGTTTAGCTTTTTGTCTAGGATAATACCTAGATATCTAGCTTCGTTGGAGAGTTGAAGTGGGATTCCATTTATTGATGGAGTTGTTAGTTGAGGAATTTTGTATTTCCTGGTGAAGAGAACGAGTTCGGTTTTCTGAGGGTTGACCCCTAGATCACTTTTTCTCGCCCATTTTACAAGTTTATTTAGAGCGGTTTGCATCAGATCCATAAGGACGTGAGCATATTTGCCGGATACCGCAATGGAGACGTCATCTGCATATGCAATCACTTTGAATCCCTCAGCTTCTAGGTCAACTAGAAGTTCATTGACGACTAGATTCCATAGAAGAGGGGATAGAACTCCACCTTGCGGTGTGCCCCTGCTGACAGATCTCTTTGCAGAGAAATCTCCCAGTGTTGAGTTGATTCTTCTGCTTTTTAGCATAAGATTTATCAATTCCACTAAGGATTTGTCTACTTTGAGCTTCGTCAGTGCCTTTGTAATTGCAGAGTTGCTGACGTTGTTGAAGGCACCCTCTATGTCGAGGAATGCGGCCAGAGTGTATTCTTTGTGATGGAGGGAATATTCTATAGTACGAACCAGGGTGTGAAGGGCCGTTTCTACAGATTTTCCCTTACAGTAAGCGTGTTGCGCTTTAGATAACAGTTTAGGATCTATAGCTTTACGCAGGTGGATATCAATCAGTCGTTCTAAGGTTTTGAGAAGGAAAGATGATAGACTTATTGGTCGGAGATCTTTTGGATTTACATGGGATGATTTCCCAGCCTTAGGTATAAACACCACCTTGACTTCTCTCCACTGAGTGGGGATATAGTTTAGGGTGGTGCAGCCAATAAAAATCACTTCAAGGACAGGGATTATGATATCCGCAGCCTTTTGGAGTTCGGCTGGAATTATACCGTCTGGTCCAGGGGATTTATATGGGTCAAAGCTGTTAATGGCCCAAGTTAGTTTTTCCCTTGTAATCAGATCGGGGGTGTTAGTTATTATGCTACCTGATTCTGTGAAATCATAGTTACATAAGTTCTTGGAGCTACCTGGAAAGTGAGTGTCCAGAAGCAGATTGAGCGTTTCTTCGCAGGATTCTGTCCAGCCGTCAGCTGTTTTCAGACTGCTAGGCATGGTCGGACTTTTTGAGAGGATTTTTCTTAATCTAGAAGCTTCTGAAGTATCTTCTATTTTTCCACAGAAGTTTCTCCAGGAAGTTCTTTTATTTTTCCTCAGTTGATATTTATAAGTTTTGAGGGATTCCTTGTAGGAGTCCCAGTCTTTTACATTTTTAGATTGTTTAGCTCGGTTGAAGAATTTTCTACATTCTTTCCTGAGCGGTTCTAGCCCCGAGCTCCACCACAGTGGTTTCTGTTTTCCCCTTATTTTTATAAGAGGGCAGGATTTCTGCAGTGAATAGTTAAGGGCAGTGGTAAGATCATTGACTTTTTTGTCTAGATCATGTTTGTTCGTAGGGTTTTGTAAAAGTTCAGGTTTAATAAACTTTTTCAAAGTTACCCGATATTTTTCCCAATCAGTTTTCCGGTAATTTCGGAACATTGGTTGCTTAGGAGGCTCCTCATTAAGATCGAATTGAATATATCTATGATCCGAAAAGGAGTGTTCAGTCGATACTTTCCAATTAGTGATCCTATGATGAACCAAGTCGGAGACAAGAGTTATATCTAGAACTTCTTGTCTATTTCTGGTAATGAATGTTGGTTCATTGCCAGTGTTGCTTACTACAAGGTTAGTACTTAAAATAAAATCAAAAAGTGACTCACCCCTTTCATTTATGTCAGTACTCCCCCATACTGTGTGATGCGCGTTTGCATCGCATCCGATGATGAGGCAGAACTTCTGCCGTTCAGCTGCAGCGACAATCTTTTTCAACAGGTCGCCTGGAGGAGGGCCAGGATGGTCGTGGCCGAGATAAGCTGATACCAGCCAGTAGGTGTTGTTACTGGTTTGGTAACTAGCAGTAGTTACATCACAATTGCTGTAATCAGGGAGTAAAAATACATTAGTGCTACTTCTTACCAATATGCAGGATCTGGGTTCACCTTTGTCCTTTACATATAGCTGAGTATATCCAGGAGTCCTTAATCCATGAATGCAGGATTTGTTGATCCATGGTTCTTGGATAAGGACCACATCTTCCCCTCTTTTGTTCAGGCGGAGAAGAAGGGAGGCCGAGGCCTGTTTGGAGTGTTGGAGATTAATCTGCGTTAGCTTCACCATCTTGGTTACAGCTAAGCAGACTAACCCCCACCACTGTTTGGTTGAGGTCGTCTTCAGACTCACTTCCTGAAGTTGACCGTAAGAGGTCATCTTCCTTCAGGCCGTTCTCGGACATTGAGTCGTCTGTTTCATCTTCTGATGTTACGGAGGAGGCACTTGGGGGATCTACTTCCATTTCAGGGAGTTTTTCGCCTTCAGCGCTTACCATGCTTGTTGTGTTCGGGGCAGAAGGAGCGTTTACGCTTTCTTCGTCTTTTTTATAAATTCTTAAGGTTATGGTCGCCCATCCGAACTTAATCTTACCTTGGGTTTCAGCTAGAGGGGCCATCGAGTCTTTGTTGATGACTATAATAGCCGATCTATTGGGACCGTCTGGTTCCTCCAACTTTGCTACCTTCCAGTCATGAGTAGGTAGGGATGGGTTACCAAATTGGATCATCTTAAGAATTATTTCTTTGTCGGAGAGCTCCGCTGGTATTCTGATGCGAGCTCTTGGTCTGCAAGGAATTTCCTCCTTTGCTACAACCTCGATCTTTGCACCAGGCCAGAGACCTTCTAAACGGCTGACTGCAAGCTTATACAGACTTTGCGATCTCTCCCCATCAAAGGCAATTAGCTTGACTCGCCCCTGGTACCAACCCGCATCTTCAAAAGTTGCAGGTTCTCCCGGGTTCTCCATCATGAGAGCCCAATAGGAGGTCTGGAGCTTGTTCAAGATCATTGTCCACTGATCGAAAGTAATCGCGCCATCTGCATTGCTCTTGTCAATTATGGCAACTACTGTTTTGTCCTTTAACACTTCGCTAAAGGACAAGTCTTTTCTGGTGGAGGTGCTGTGCACCTTAGATCGCTTAGGTTCCGGGATGGTTCCTTCGCATGATCTGTTTCTTTTTGAGGAATCGCCGGTGGGGATATTGGCAATGATGCTCTTAGCCCACGTAAGTTTAGCGTCCGCATCAGAAGCTCGCTTGTCTATTGGTGTTTCACCAAGAATCTTAACGAGCCTCCTTGCATTTCGCCGTTTCCTACGATTTGGGGGTGGGAGCTTCTCTTCCTCACTGGGAGCAGAGCATATTTCAGCGCCACTCTCACTGGGAAGGGAAATTGCCTCAGTGCTCGTAAGGGGGGGGTTCTTCCTCTCGGTCCGACCGTAATTCACGGTGTCGTGAGTTGGAACAGACCCCTCCGTGCACTCTTGAGGATGGGATTGGGTTGTGGAATTGGGAGTGCAGCAGAGATTCACTGCTGCACGGTCAATGATTTGGGTACTAGTTTCCGCATTTGATGAAGTGCCGGCGTGACAAGCAGAGGGTACACAATAATTCACTGCTTCCCCTTTTTTTGCCACGGGCAATTCCACCAAAATTGGAGGTTGAGTACTACCAATGACGGCGTTTGCACCACCACTGGTCGTAGCGTCTAGGATTGAGGGCGTTCCTCCCTCCCCGGATGGTTTTTCAACCCTTCCAGTGAGTTTGGTCGACCCACAGTCCCTACCGCTTTTCGCTTTTTGTTTATCTTCGTTAATAATAGTTGTCACTGGCGACTTATCCTCTTTCGAGGCCAAGCCCTCGCCGGCAGTCGCGACTCCTGCCGACTTTTGGACGTATATCCCCGTCCGTTTTTTATTTCCTTTTATTAACTTTTTTTCCATTTTGATTTTCAAGTTTTCTAACATTGAGGTTATTTTGAGTTACTTTAGTTGAGAGGATTCCGCAGCTGGATTGCTGGAGATCCCCTCGTAAGCACCCTCACCACGACAAGGTCAACTCATGGAGGGTGTTAGCGTTGCTACAGGATGCTTCTACTGTTCTAAGCATTCATACGTTCTAGGTTTAAATGCTATAACCCTCTGTTAATCCTGTGGGTGTAGAGAAAGATAGTTTAGAGTTTTTTCACTGTAAGATACAACAATAGAACGTTGCTACTCGATAATGCAAGGTAATAAGATTTAAGCGCTCTAGCATGCAATTCAAAACTTTTTTCCAAATTTTTGACAAAGTTTATGATTAAACAATTCCAGACGATGCGTAATTACAACCGCGTCGTCATTTACAAAATCCAATATATAAAATATACGAGTATGCTTTATTTCTTAATTTTCGTGCAGATTACCTTTTTCCCTGCTGGCATTTGTACAATACATACTACGTTCAAAAATTATATAGATCAGCTTAGGATGTTTATACCCACACAAAAGAAAAATACTTTCGATTTAAGTGCCATCTGAAAGCAATAGATTCGCCCCTAAACGGTGTCAGTCAGCTTGTGCGAAGCCTTATGCACATTTTGTCTCTGACCATGCATATCTTTTTATGTATAATTTTTTTTTTTTGTTTTAATAAATTGCTCGCAATACATTTAACCCAGTTTGAGATTTATGAATCCGTGCGGCGCAGCGTAGTCATGCACTTCACCGACTTCTTTAGTTCCTTGCTATGAATATAACAAGTAGGTAACTGCAAGTAGATAGCTTGGTCTTAACTGAACCTAATTAAAGCTTCCAAACACTTTTTATTTTTGTTCTAATGGAAATCGACATAACGTCACGTCCGAAGCCTACACTGCGAAATCAAACACAGATACTAGTCATATTTATTTGACTCGACTGATGTAAGACTATGAACATTTTATTTTTTTCAGTCACGATCTTGTAACATCCACATGACTTTGGCAATGAGTAGAAAAATGTGTGCATTGGATTGTTGAAAGTCTTACCTATTAATTAAAGCCAATTTATTAATACTGAAGTGATAATCAATCAAGCATTGTTGTAGGTAGTGTTACTTAAAAAAAAATAACTAATAGCAACAAAGAAAACGCTGGTGTCACCTTCTAAATATTGTTCATTTGCACTAACGTTCCTTCTTTCGAAGGCCATGGAAACGTTGATAAATCTTCAACTCATGAAATATCTTGAAGAACGAAATATTTTAAATGACCGACAGTACGGCTTTCGTAGCAAAAGGTCCACTGGTGATTTGATGGCATCTTCTTCTCTTTTTCATTTCCGGCGTTACGAGTAGTGATCTTGAAGCGATCACAACTCTCCCACTTTTCCGCTTCACACTAGTGATCCGCCTGTGGGGTACGCCGCGTTGACCTCAGAAAGCGTCGGCAAGCCTCCCGGTTTTGGATTGTTCCATGTCTGAAGCCAACCAAATGCTGCTGTTTTTGCATTTGCTTGTACCAGGTGTGTTTTGGCCTGCCTTTTCTTTTTCGTCGCGAATTTGTTGAAACGTTGTACGATATTGCCTTTTGGACGGGGTTCTGCGGATCTCTCCTTTGAACATGACAATACCAACTGAGCCGGTCGTGCTGAATTTTGTCCAAGATGGTACTTTTGACATGAAGGCTTCCACGGATCTTAGTACTTCTAATTCGATCAAGCTTTGTTACTCCTGCTGTCATCCGAAGCATCTTCATTTCGGCTGCCGTCAATTTGCTCTCATACTTTTTGTACATTGTCCAACATTGTGAACCGTATGTCAGAGCTGGACCTGATTTGATGGCATATCTCACCAAAAAGTGGAACCAATCTTTACACTGTTTTGGAGGGAATTTGATAGAGTTTGCCATCAAGCAAGCTCTCTTATTGAAAATGCGTGCTTTTGTTATCGATGAGTCTCTTCTTCGTTGGATTAGAAACTATATAAGTTGTGTAGGATGGTTTCAAGTCTGATATCCATTTTGTAAATGCTAGTGTGCTCGAATGCTCCGTTCCTTATTTTCATAAATGATCTCTTGTCTGAAACTTCTAATCCTCAATTGTTTTGCTGAAATTTTTCACACCTTTTGATCTGGCTATTATTTATAAAGCCAACATCCGCCCAAAACTTAAGTATAATTCTCATTTCTGATCTGGTGCTCCCCCAACATCTTTGTCTCTTCAAAACAGAGCTTTGAGATTGATTGGTGATATTTTAATCGTAGAATCGATTGATTCTCTTGAACATCGAAGAAGCGTCGAAGCGTTACCTGTCTCTCTCTCTCTTTTATCTCTTTTTTTTACAACCAGTACTATAGTGAAATAGCCAGTTGCGTTCCTCACCTGAAACAATTTACCTGTAACACCTAGCTAAGAATGCTCATCAATTTTACCTCAAACCCAACTTCGGACCTACAGTCAAGTATAGAGTTTCTTATTTTAGTCGCACCACTATGTATGTGGACTGCTTTACCTGACCCTTTTTTCCCCACATTTCGACTCACAAAACTTCAAAAGAAATGTGCATCGGTGTCTCCTATTTCCTCTCCTATTTTCCTAAATGCTCGAACGGTGTTTAACATTATAAGGGTATTAATATGTACATAATTATAAAAAAAAAATCCATTACGCTTGGTAAAAGATCATACAAACTTGTATTATTACATTACTTGAAGTTTTGTGTTAAAGAAATTTCTTACTTGTTGTTTTATGTTAGAGACCCCAGAATACCCCTTTAAACTGTCTTAAAAGTTGACATTGCCTTAACTGTTTTGGGAATCAACTATCACCACACTATAGCCGTTTATTTTCAACCACCCAGTAGCCGTATTCCAGGTGAAATAAAACGCCCTAACCCAATATTCATAGCTCACGTTGATTACAATGAATGGCTTTAGTGATCTACTGATATAGATATTCCGCATCAATGAAAATAAACTACGCCATTGGTTCAAGTGCGTCCAATTATATATTTGTAATTTCTTTGTAAATAGACGTCGGACCATGTTTGAATGACAATGGCATTCGAAACAGGCACATTCAAGACCACTAACCATAACCATACCCACCAACGTCTCTGAAAACATTTACTTATTGAACTATGCCGTCTGTTAAGTTTCTTATTTATAAATTGAAAAACTAATTCAAATGACATTACCGAAATGCATGATTTGTTTGGTGATCTTTACAAAACAAAATTATTTCTTTATTCTTTTCGCTGCGGCGTTAAATATAATTTTTCCTTCAATGGGATGTGGGATAACAACTTGTTTCATAATCAATTACAGTCTTCAACTTGTTTCATAATCAATTACATTCTTAAAGTGTTTTATTAAATTAACTGAATACTTTTTATAGAAGTAGTTTCTTATGCGTGGGTAGTTCATTTTTGATTTCTACGCTGTTAACATGCGTTGTTCCATTCTACAAATCGTTGTATAATGTTTACACGAAAAGAAGATTCCACTACACACACATGATGAAAGCATGAACAAAAATTCTAATTCAAATCGTATGGCGTTTTACATTGGAAGAATTTATGCGGAAGAATTTTTCGATCCGGAGTGTAGAAGAAACAAGCAAACAAAACTTTTTTAAATTTTGAAGAGCGGCTCGATGCAATGAAGATATGAACTGAACTGAAAATATTATGTTTGTTTATGCCTCAATCTTTATACCGATATGGTGCTTCTATTCCCATTTCAAAAGAATTCATGCAAATTATGAATTTTTCTTTGTTATGAAACTTTTTTTCCTAAAAATTCTAATCATCAACTTTTCTTTGTTTTCAGATGAACTTTATTTTATGCCAACTAGCTGCTCTAGTGCTGGCTTCGCTCTTCCGTTCAGTTCTACATCCTTCCAGAGTGTCTTCCATCGTTCGACACACTTTTGGTCTCGTTGTTGGATTGTTTTTCGGTTATATTTGTTTCGGACAGCAAGCCATCCATATCGCAGGGCTTCCCGCAACATGCTACGTGGTAATACGCACACAGAATCCAGCCATAGTTCAAAGGTACTTTCAAATTCAAATGTTTCTTAGTTTCATTTTTAAACATTTCTTTTTTTTAATATTCTTAGGGCCGTTATGATTGTAGCCATGGCCTATTTGCTCTGCATACACTTGCATCGACAAATCTATGATTACGGTTCATCTTCGATGGACATAACCGGGCCCTTGATGATTATAACTCAAAAAGTCACCAGTTTAGCATTCAGTATACATGACGGTTTTGTCAAAGAACAGAAGGTAATTTGAATTTTTAAATCAGATGAAATTTCATAGTATTAAGATTCTCAAATTCTCAAAAATTGAAGGATATGACCAAGGCTCAGCAATACCACTCGTTGCAAAAACTTCCATCAGCACTCGAATATTTTTCATATATGTTGAACTTCCAAGGAATATTGGCTGGCCCGTTAGTTTTCTACCGAGACTACATTGAATTCATCGAAGGATACAATCTGCTCAAAAGTCCCACATCTAACGTAAGTGTTAAAAAATCATTCAAATTAATTTTTGGTTTAATTTGCAAATTTCAGGGCAATTTGGACAATGGAAACACAAAAGAAATCATCATTGAACCATCGCCAACGAAAGCTGTTATAAAAAAAGTCATTGGAAGTCTGGTGTGCGCTTTACTTTTTATGAAGTTCGTCAAAGTGTTTCCAATCAAAGCACTTAAAGACCCCGAATTTGTGGAAAACACTGGACTAGTTTATAAGTTGTGGATTCTGATGATTACCACAACTATAGTACGTTTTAAGTATTATCATGCTTGGATGCTGGCTGATGCCATTTGTAACAATGCTGGTCTAGGATTTTCTGGTTACGATAAGGATGGGAACCCCAAGTGGGATCTCATTACGAATATTAATGTGCTTTCGTTTGAGGTAAGTTCAAAATGTTCATTGCAGCCTTATAAAATGAAATTTCAATTAGTTCATGGGGTCGATTCTGTAACTGTGAAGCTGTGAAGTGATAAAAATTATTTCATTACAGTCTTCACAGAGTTTTTCATTTTATCACTTCACAAAAAAATCTGATGCGATTCCCGAACTCATAATGATAAATTACTCTGACAGTATGTACTAAAAAGTACTAAATGATAAATGTTGTCATTTTTGCGTCAATTTTAATGTTTATTTGTAAAAAATATTTCAAAACATGTCAGGCATAATTATTCAGTTGGTATTTAACAATAGAGGCCGTAGTGAACAAAGGTTATTTCATCACGAAAATGTCTTTTCTTATGAAGAATGTATTTTTATATACATATGTTATTATTTGCCCAGCAAGAAAATGAGGATATCGCGGCGGTCACTCCAAAATGGACAAAATCCATTTGAAAATGCAATAGAGGAGCACTTCATTCAACTCTATCGTTTCTGTTCTCGCCCGTCTGTTTCTGTGAGGCCTTTGATTTTTACCTTCGCGGTGTCGCGTCGTGACTTTGAACACTTCCTCCATTTCGGTCCCTCTTTTAAAGTTCCTCCTAAGCTGTTCAACTAAACACTTACATAGTTCCGTCCACTCGTTTGAACGAAAATTTTAACCGTCAACAGTTATAGGTCTGCAAATAGAATTGCTTTGCATCGTAAATAAGGATTATTTTAAATTAACTTAAATTATGTACTTTTACTTGATATTTGCCAGTTCTTGCCTTTGCTCCAAAAAATCAATTAAAAACTGTTTTTGGGCTATTGAAGCCTTTTGTCCTCTTTTTTTCCATTTTCAAATTTAAACTTCACTGACAAATTCTTTTGTGATAAATAATTTATCATGTGAAGAAATTTTGACGTTTGTTTTCATTTTTTCACAGAACGAGAATCGGATTTGCTGTGAAGCTGTGATATTTTTTATCACTTCACAGCTTCACAGTTACAGAATCGACCCCCATGTCGCTACGATGTCTTTAAGCCTCCTTTTGACTATTTTGATCGGTTTGTTATCGGTTGTATTTCCAAGTATTGAACCCATACTGTAGCATTTGTTTGGAACATCCCTAGCTTGGTCTTGGAGGTGATCCAGACATGCCTATTCCAGACATTCATATACATAAATAGAAATGTGCTGCAAAGTGTGAAAAGTTCAAATATCTGGGATCTTTAAGCAATAGTTAAACAACTTGCGATGGCGCAAAAATCATTTTTAGATTAGAATTTTTAGATTAGATAATGATTTATTTAACACAATTTTTAATCATATTTCGTAACAATTTCATTTATATAGCATGGCCTACGCCGTCTGCAAGAGTAATAGTACCATGTTTAAATAAGTTACTTATAAAGTTGAGAAATAATTTTGATAACTATTTTATTCTATGTTATTTGATTTTTTTTTTAATTTAAAAAAGTTCTTGAATAATATTCTGTCTATATCTTAACCCTATATCTTAACCCCCATTTTATGTACGCACTAAGCTTTTTCCAGTTTTCACCATTTAGAATACTCTCCATTTCAATATGGCTCAAACTATTTTTGTTAAAAACGAATCTACGGATTTCAGCTAGTATAGGACACGTTCCTAGGAAATGGAAAATATCTTCTCTCTCTCTTCTATTGCACAGACCACAAATGTCAAAACTCTCAGTTCTGTACGGGATAAAATTCAACGGAATAATTTCGGCTCTTGTTTTTATAATGCAGGATATTTTCTCTGCTGAGTTTGTCGAATTAAAGTAGTTCAGATGCATTAGGTTGTGATTGAGCTTAGCATATATAGTACGTTGCAAAGACGACCTGGCCTTTGTTTCAAAGTCACGCCTTTTCCTCATGTCAACTTCCTTAACAAGTTCGTATACATCAGATTTCAAAGCATTTATATTATTTGTTTGTACATTTATGTAATAAGTACAGTACTCAGCCAACCGCTTCCATTGAGCATACCACGCAATTTTATTTCTTATTATCAGCATACTGATCCATACTGATCCTTTTGGCAATCTTCTATCATCCATCCTCAGAGTTTTTAAAACGTAGTCGATTTGCATTTAAAGAGTTGTTATGTAGAGAGGGGATAATCCAGTTTCTAAGTACAGAATGTGGTTTGGGGTAGACTGGGGCAACTTAAAAATTCTCTTCAGGAAATATCTTAACAGTTGTTCTACTTCCTCATATTCGTTTTGGCCCCAGATTTGAGCACCGTAACACATAATGGACTTTGATGTTTGCGTCAAATACCCGATATTTAGATTGTGAATCTACCTCTTTATTGGCCATGATACACCTCCAGGTTGCATTAATCGCAGCTTTCGATTTTCCGAGCTTGGCTGACATATGTTTTTTAAAATTTAGATTCCTCGTGATAAGCATGCCTAAGTAGGTGTATTCGTTTACAACTTCAATATCCTGGTTGTTAAATTTCCATGTTCCGTTTCGACATGTTTCGTCCTCCTGCGTTGCGAAAAATCATAATTTTAGATTTGTCGAGGTTAACTAGAAGTCTGCACTTGTTGCAATAATCTGCTAGCCTGTTTATCATTAGTTGTAATCCGTGTGGAGATTCAGATAATGCAACAATGTCATCGGCAAACATTAAATGACTTATGATCAGTGTTTCAGACAACTTTCCTCCACCGTTCCAAATCTCATTTATATCATCTATAAATAATGAAAATAAAAGTGGACTTAGGTTGCAGCCTTGTCTGAGCCCAATTTCGACTTCAAACTCCTCTGATCTTTCGATTCCATTGACTATAACTGAAGTTGTATGGGCATACAAACTCTCAATAATTCTTCCAAACTTAAATGACATTCCTTTATTGTATAACTTCAGCATAAGGGCTTTTCTATCAATCGTATCGAAGGCTGCTTTGAAATCGATGAAAAATGCATAAAGTTTTTTTTTCTTTTTTATAGTTATTTCCGCGGCACTGGTAAGAACATAAATTTGGTCAGCTGTGGAATAGCCACTTCGAAAACCTGCCTGGTTTTCACTTAAAAGATTGTTTTGCTGAATCCATGTGTATAATCTTTTGCTCAGGATTCTTGTAAGTATCTTCATTGATGCATTCAGTACTGAGATACCTCTGTAATTTGATGGGCTGGTGCTTTCTCCTTTTTTATGGATTGGGTTTAGTAGGGCCTTTTTAAAATATTGAGGAACCGTTCCTGATTCAGGCAATAGATTTAAAGCATCTGTAAGTCTATGTATAAACTGTGCAGTGTTGAATTTGAAAAACTCCATGGGAATACCATCGGACCCTGGCGCCTTATTATTTTTTGAGTCATTGACTGCCGCTTGTACTCCTGCAATCGTGAATGGGATATCCAATGCACTGTCTTGCCTATACGGAATGGCAAACTGGAAGGTATTGATGTAGTTATCCATTGTTATTTCCCTGAAATAGTCTACAAGTGATCGAAGTTCTATTGGAATTGGGCTGTTTCTTTTATCACCGTTGTTAATCTTCCGTATTGCTTTCCAAAAATCGGATACATTTCTGCAGTCAGTTATTGCTCTCGCTGCATCCATAGCATGATTTCTGCGCTTCGTTTTATACATTTCCTTGTAATGACTGTTTGCCTCTAAGTATTTTCGTCTGAAAAAGTGATTATGTGGATATCTACGTACCACTTTCAGCCACGCAAAGGATTTTTTACGAAGTTCTGACAATTCTCTATCAAACAATTTTTCACGGTGAACAAAACCGGGTTTATTTTTAGAAAGACATCCTCTGGGAATTGAATTAAGAACAATGTTGTCAAGTTCTTCAATCGGCAGGATTTCAGTACTATAAGCTGTACGATGCGCAAGATTATCAGTCAAGGACGTTTTGTATTCGGTAGCAAATTCAGCTTTCCATTTGTATTTGTTTTGATGAGTTCTTTCGTTTTCATGTTGTGGTTGGGGGTTGAGTGTTCGAATAGTTATTTCGATTGGAAGATGGTCAGAGAAAAATCATCCTTTGAAAACTCCACTTTCTTTTGTGATCTCAAAATGCCATTTAGCTTAAGGAAGACTACAACATGGTTGTGCGAACAGTATTCAAATAAAACATGAAGATGCTTCGTATAACAGCAGGAGTAAAGCATTCACGCAAAAAATGACAGCCCTAGCGTTTCACTTAAACTCTTGTAAAACGACATTGCTCCAAAATAGACGATTTTAGTTTTGATAAAAATTTAAGTTCAGCCTTTTTTCTGATCATAGTTGTTCTTAACATAGTTTCAAAAGTTATTTTAATTAAATGTGACAATTATGGCAGCTAGAGCTCTGTCATTTTACTGGCGTTTCCATAAAGATTGTAATAAGAGTGAACATCATACTGTGTTCAGACACGATCATGAAAAAAAAGCATCGACAGTGGAAGCGTTCTACAGCCCTTTGCTGAAGTAAAGCATCATGTTTCCTTTTATCTTTTCCATTGATGAATGTACTTTTTAAAATTATGGTTAATGGTCTTTCGCCTTCATGTAGATAATCGCCATCACTCCTTCACTATTGTAGCAATTAAAAAATAAATAAAATTTATTTTCTGCTTTCAATTTCAGTTTTCATCAAACTTCCGCGAAGCTATTAACAACTGGAATATTGGAACGAATATTTGGCTCCGAACAATAGTTTATGACCGTGTTCCTAAGAAATATGGCACCATGCTTACATTCGCTTTAAGCGCTATCTGGCATGGTTTCTATCCTGGCTACTATTTAACATTTGCCGTTGGTGCAACATTTGTCACAGCTGCTAGATTTGTGGGTTTATTATTTTCTGCTCAAATTATTCGTTTGTATTGAAAATTGTTTTTTCTTTTTTAGGCTAGACGAATGTTCCGTCACCGTTTCCAGAGGACCCAATTTACAAGAATGTTCTACGATATTCTAACATGTGTCACAACTCGTATTTTTATGGGTTATGCCACTTTTCCATTTGTTCTTCTTGAATTTATGGTAAGTTTGAAAATAAATTCGAAAAGTAGCCTAGTTGACACTATGTTCTCTGTTTTCTTAATTGCAGATCAGTTTTAGATTGTACCTGAAACTATTTTTGTGCCTTCACATTATTGCAATTGCTACTTTCACTATTTTACCAAAACTCATTTGTGGCGATGTGCATTCAAAAATCTCATCTTCAGCTGTCAAGAATGGCAATATTAATCAAAATCATCACCATCATCAACTAAATAGTAATGATCTCAGCCAAAAACAGCTGTCTACAACAGTCTCGGTCGATTCAAACGGCAAAGATGTTGATACTTCAGTTGGGAATGCTACAAAAAAACGATTCAATATCGAACTCAACCGACAGATAAGTACGACCAGAGTACCAACTTCACTTGCTGCAATTATCGTTGCACATGACCAGTGCGAAATGGATAGCTTGTCAAGTAAGCTCAAAGAAAAGATCGATATAGAAACCAAAAACATTGAGGAATTTATTGATAAGACTGTAAACGAAACGGTGTCCGGCATCGTTGAGTTTAAAAACGATTTAATGCGCCACAGCGATAAGATATTCATATCACAAGATGGCATTCGTAAGCGTACCGCTGGGGCTAATGATATAAAAAGTTCCGAAGGTGTCGATGCTTTCCTTAAAAAGGAAATCGATGCTATAAATGCTGTCGTTCAACAGGCTAACGTTTTGCCTGTTGTTCTTAGTAATGGTCATGCCAAATAGTATTTGCTTAAACATGACAATTTTTAAATACTGGTCGCCGCTGTTTAAAACATCATACACTAAATCACACATAAGCCTTTTGCCACACAACACTATACATACATAATATACCCTTGAAAATGTAACCCAACAAAACACACAATTTACCCACGCACGAATATATTTATACATTAAAAAATAAGAATACAAGGATAAGGAACTTTCAAACTGATTTTATAGAAAATTGAGCGTCGTCGCAGCAATGTTCTTTTTATACGCAGACGGATTGAAACAAACAACACATATACACGGATGATATTAGTAATTTTTTTATCGTTTTAAAATTTTGTACAAATGTTTACTTATAGATGTTTAAGCTATCGGAGGACGTATTTGATTAAACGAACAAAGTAAATTATTTATGAAGAATTGAATATTGTTGACCAATAGGGGAATGGGGTAGAACCGCATAGAAATCTCGAGTTGAAATTATGCATAAAAAATATACAAACCCGCAGGGGATGTTGGTTTTATAGAAAACAAAAAACTATCCATCCGCCAAGGTATTTCTTCCATTTTGTTGTTTTGTTTTTGTGTTTGTGTTTTATTGCAACACATTTTCAAAAAGGAATCAAGCATCACAAGTTATTATTCATTAAAAAGGTGAATTTTAGTCTTTGTCCCCATTCCTCTACCTTTCTTGATACTTGATACTGTAGAGAAGTAACTAAAAGGTAAAAGAGTGAATATGTTATGTAGGAACAAATCATGTTGGATAACATTTGTGTGCTTGTGAAGTACTTGCAATGTTATTTTTATATAAAATAATATTTATACATGTTACAACTATTAATGTATAGTGATGTAACTAATGAATGTACCCTTTGTTTTTGGGATGAAGCAGGCATACTGAAAGGGTAAAACAAACTTTACTCCTAATTAAAGTTTAAATAGAATAAAAACAAATAAATACATTCATTCATAGTTCATGGTAATTTGTTTCTAAAACAATTGACTGAAAATCGTTAAAAATTATTAATAAAAATATATAAAATCAGTAGCTGTAATTTTTCAATTTGAATTTTGAAAATCTAAAATCAAAGTCTGCGTGTGTCGGTTAAATATTTATCAATGTATTTGAAGCTAGCCCATTTGTATAAGTTGTCCCAGTCTTTGAACTATATCGATGCTGATTTAAATCCTAAAATCAAACTTAAGACTTTCGTCGAACCAATAACTGTTTCTTAAAATTTTTGTAGTAATCAAAAAATTATTTTTAAAAATGTACCAATTTGCCATTTTCTATTTGAACTTATTCGGTATGTATTTGTGTACCTATGTAATCGACAGCAGGTTTTAATTTTTAGAAACTCAGCCTCGATCAATTATTGCTAACTAAAGCTGGGTTCAATATGTATAACCTATTTATTATTCGTGATCGAGAAAAGTCTTTTGTTTTTCATAAGAACTCCTTAGCATTAAAGAAAACTTTACTCTTTTACCCTTTTTGAACGATTATTCATTAATATAAGTATTGTTGCAAAAATGTCAAGTGTAAACTAAAAAAAAAAAAATATTTTATTTTATGTGATTAATAATTAAAAAATGAAAAAAAAAATACAAATAAAGTGATAATAACATAATTATTAAAAGAAGAAAACAAGAATATATATATAAATAAAGCACTTAACATATTTTTGAAATCGCAAGGTTATATTATTTGTTATTTGAAGTTGAATAAAGTTGCATCACAAGAAATGTGCCGAGATTCAGCTAATTTCACCGAATCTCGAATTGTCGTGAGAAGCTCGCTAGGCCCAAAGGTTTCCGATCTGTGCGCCACCCTAATAATTATTATTTTTTATATTGCAACCTCTTCTGTCGGAATTCGAACAAATATCTTTAAAAATGTTTAATGTATTGTAATGTACATCCAATTTAAAGCGTTGCGCTTAAGAATATAATAGAGGAGTATACCCGAAGGACATAGTTTGTAGACCAAAAGGCTTACAGATACGGTAATTGGGAGGACGTAAACGTATTTTATTTTACAGCTTTATAAAGAGTCGGAAGCTTATGATTCGAAGGATCGTTTCTCAAGAATTTGATTCTTTTACTATCCATCTTATTATCGTTATAGAAATACTTTGAATATTTAATTTATGGTTTCATTATGTGGTTAGTTTATGATTGTTGTGCTTGACGACATATTTCATTAGATGATCGAATTTTTTTTTGTGATAAAGGATTTTGGAACAGGTTTATAAAAAGATCAAAAACACTAAGTTTTGCTAGAAGCTACATTACCCAGCAATATTCGATGTATTTTTTTTTATTTTTATTTTTTTATTTTGGAGGAGGTGAATGAAGTTGCTTCTGTAGTAACAAAAAATACAGCACAATAAATTTAAAAACTTCCTTCTTATTGTTTTTGCTACTTCCGTAAAAAATCATTTATTCAACAGTTCGCGAATAAATGGTCATACTACCTACCTCACGTCGAAATTTGAATAAAAGTATAAACTCTTCCTTTCTATTTAATTATTTTTTCATCTTCAGTATACATTTTATGATTAATCGATTTGTTACTAACATTTTACTGCTCCGTAACGGGCTACAGAGTAGATAACCTGTTACACCAACTATAGTTTTTGTTTCTGGGGCTACAAGAACAAGGAGGAATGACACTGCCTTAAAATAAATAACAAAACAAAAAATAGCCAAACATTAAAGAGAGATTAAAATTATTGAACATTTATTCATCTATTGAAGCCCTGGCAGTTCGTAACTTTAAAGAAGACTATTGTTTAAATTCTATGTACTAAAACAGGAATCTAAAAACTTGATTAATTTTAAGACTATAGTAAAGAAGCTATCCTTCAACTAGTGATTTTACATGAAAAAATCTTTTGACGAAAGACAATTAGGTGATAACCGTCTAAAAAGTTACGAAATCCAGGCCCTGTAATTGTTAACTAGTTAAACATATATCAACTTTTGCTGATGGTTTTTCGCGATCTCCATAACTGGTCCACATTGCTTATGATCAGTACCCATGGCCCATGCTCAGTAACTACATAATGGGAAATCAAACACACTATGTGTAATACGAAATTTGGCAATATCCGGTTGCAATTAAATTTCATTAGCGGAGTTTCATTGGGAATCTATATTCACTTATATTCACCTAAGCAAAACATCGCAAAACATCGCTCATGGAAAACAACAACCCCTAAGGCCGGCCATTGACGAGTGACGACACAATAAAACTGCGCAAATTGGAGTTTGCGCAGTTCATTTGTGTTGTGAATGGGGTTGTTTGTGCAGTTAACTGTGTAAAAATCAAAACGATTTGATTTCTGCTCAAGTCAGTTTGCGCAGTTATATTGTGTAGTCAGTTGCCGGCCTAAGTGAATAGCGTAAGTGAACAAAAATAACTCACTTACCTAAGTGAACAACAGGGATAGTTGGTAAATGGAGTTTGTGAAAGTTAACTTGATAAGTAATTATAGCCACATAATGCGTTTCATTGATACTCGCAAGTTAAGTGAATATACAAGTTCCCAATAAAACTCGGCTATTGTCTTTAGTGTAAATTTCACTTTAATGAAAAGTGCACCCATGCTCCATATGGCATAGAGGAATAAAGGACAGGGAAATCCGTTAATTTGCTTGCCCCGCAACTTGCAATTGCTTAAATTGTTGTTTTGGTAAGATGAGATCTGTCTGCGATGCACGCATTCAGCTGAATATAAAAGGTGTGTATCTTTACTCACCTGTGAAAAGGTATCTTTACTTTTTTGAGCCTTGGGATTGACCTGGGTTCGCCCTCAACGCACCCTAGGTTTATGCTGGGGTGAGTTGAGGGCTGTCAAGTGGCATGTGTTTTTTATTCAAATGATAAGGATGTGTGTGGTTTATAGCTTTACCATCAATAAAATCCTTCGCTATATAAACCGTGTTTTATTGGTAATTTTATAGTCATCTTCACTAATACGCTCGATAAAACTCTGTACTCACTATTGCCACTTCATTCCATAAACTCCATTTACCAGTCATTCCTGATGTTCACTTTTGAGAGTGACTTATTTTTGTTCGTTAATCGTTGTTGTTTTCCCATGTGCGATGTTTTGCGATGTTTTGCAAATGTGAGTATAGATTTCCAATCAAACACGGCTATAACTTTAGTACTGAAAATCATTATTTTCACTATCACAATCACTAATTTTGTTATCAATTCAGGAAATGAAATTTTAGAATACTTTAGAAAAAAAAAAAAAAATTGAATTGCCAGAGGTTAAAGCCTTGGCCAAACCAACGCGGTGAGATCGTACGATGCGATTGCGATAAGTTAAATCCCTATGCTTTAAGTCAAACGTCCATAAACGTTTGACTTAATGTATATGGATTTGACTTATCGCAATCGCATCGTACGATCTCACCGCATTGGTTAGCGCAAGGCTTAAATAATCATGAAACAAATATTTTTCTTGTTTCTATTCGTTCTTGTAATTGTAGTGCCTTAGAACACTGACATAAAAATTAAACAGAATTATAAAATCAAACAAACCTGATGTCATTGGTTCTGTCATGTTTTCTAGTTTCAACTTTTCACAATTTTTTGTAAACAAATCATGGTGATTATTTATGCTGTCTCACCAATCTGATAAAAAAATATTAAATATTTTCAAAGTCAAACGCATAAGGCTAATTACAAATTCTTAAATTTCTTTAAATGGTTACTAATAAAATGCCTGGTGACGCTATTTACCATGAAAGGCAACGTCGTCAGCTATGTGCTCTTCATGCTCTCAACAATTTATTTCAATGTAAGTGGAAGTCCCAGTGGCCTAGTCTCTATTAAATGCTTCGATTTGAATCCTTAGCCGATACATACACAAAAGCCCAGCTAGACGAGGTGTGTAAAAATCTCAGTCCTCAGGTCTGGATAAATCCACATCGGTCTGTCCTTGGCCTCGGTGACTATGACGTCAATGTTCTTATGACTGCACTACAAGAAAAGGACTGTGAAGCTATGTGGTTTGACAAACGAAAGTAAGTCAACAAATAATAAACAAATCATCCAGTGAATAAAATCTCAAGATAAATTTTTTACACAGGGATCCTTCATGTATAAACTTTGACGAAGTTGTCGGATTTATACTAAATATTCCCGCAGATTACAAATTTGGCTACGTCACACTTCCCATAAAGAAGAGACATTGGATAGCAGTAAGGAAAATCGATGACGGACAATACTACAATCTAGACTCTAAGCTAGATTCTCCCAACTGCATTGGTGACGAAAATAGTTTGCTAACTTACTTGCGAACACAACTCGAATCACTTGACCGTGAATTATTTGTGATAGTACAAAATGAAAATGCAAGCGCACAAAAATGGCACAAGAACGTTGAACATTCAATTGAAACCAATATCGAAGAAGCAAAGCCTGAAGAACAAAAATCTGAAGAAACAAATTCCGTGGAATCTACAGCGCTGGAACCGGATGCGGCATTATAATTGATATGGTAATTTGAAAAAAATCTTAGTTTTAAATAAATTCAAATTAATGCAATAACAAAATTTAACTGGATGCAGGAGAAAGCTCTAGTCTGAAATAGGTAAAAGCAAAGAAAAAAGCAAATGTTTCAATTTAAAATGTTGCTTAAGAGTTATAAATGTCGACCGCCTAAAGAATAAACCGTAATTTTAATTAATAAATCTTAACACAGACATTGAACAGAAAAAGAAGAAAAATAATTTTCTGGTTTTCGTTATTATAATCACCCCTATCACACGTCCCGTTGAAACAATGGCGTACTACGAATGCTAAAATATCAAGTTCTTCCCGCAAAATCATCATTAGCTACATTTTCAACAAAATATCTTTACAATGCATTGTTTCGCAATTTTTTGCATTTTTAGTTTTGCATTACATATATGTAATTATTTTTCAAAAAGTTACAGCGAAAAAATAATTTGTTGTAAGATAATGACTTTCGGTCCGTTTCGTTTGAACGCGTTTGATAAAAACAAAAAAAAAACGTCTTCCTGTAAAACGTTCTTTTTTTTTTTGCTTACGATAAAATGGCAGGAAGGGCTCGATATTTGTAAAAGAATGGACTAAAAACATCTCGTAGTGCATATTTTGCAACAAATATTAACAACTTGTTAAAAATTTCATCAATAGTAATAAACTGTGGCAAAATATTAATTACGAGGGTGTCAACGATGGTTTCTTTTTGTCATTCATAGTCCAAAATTGTTATAGCGGGCTTTGTGATAGGGGCCAATATTTTCTATTGGACTGGAAATAGTTCGTAGAGTGGTTTTTAAACTAATTTTTCTATTTATATTTGATATTTAAAATGTTGAGCCATAGTAAATTAGCTAGCAATACCTGGAATTTAGAATGTAACGAATGTGCTTAAATTTTGTTTCATACTGGGTGAGACAGGTTAGGTGGGTATAAAACCATGTCACCACTGGATTGCTGATTAAAATATGGTTAACTATGGAACTATGTTTTTTAGCTTTAGGGGAGCTTTTTATAAAGCGATGGAGACTATGAATATGTATGTTCCTAATATCACTTGGATCGTCGAAAAGAGTTGTTTCAAAGGTCTCTTACGCTTTTGAGAGAGTGCAGGACATGTGCAGAGAAAAGATGTGAAATGATCTCCTCTTTCTTCTGCAAAAAATTTGTCTTAGTTAGAATTCTTCTTTTTAAATTTTGTTTCTATAACTTAATGCAGCTTTGATAAATTTGAACAAATCTGCCAATTTCTTCCGTTGAGCATATCAAGAACTTCATCCTTTCTCAGCTCTATAAGTATTGGGCAAACTCCTATGAATTACATTATATCTTCGCGGGTGTTCATATTACAAAGACTGCATTCTATGGGTAAATTAGGTCGTTGTGGTATGTAGTTTAACGGAAAAAGTCCTCTTACTTTAAAAAGTGTTGATATTTGGTCAACTTTGGCGTTTATAACGAAATAGCTTATCTTTCTTGTGTCAAGATTCAATTTTGAGTCTCTCAATATACAGTTTATTGATTATGGTACCTATTATGAATAGCGAATCGAACGTTCGATTGGAAGCGAATGTTTTTGTGAGCTTCTTTTATAGCGGTATTAAAGGTTGAAGAAACAAAAACTATGTAGGAAACTTTCTTTTCGACGTTCGCTTCCAGTCGAACGTTCGATTCGCTACTCATAATACGGACCTATATAGTTCATTTTTGAAGTGAAACTTCTTATGCGACTTCCAACAAGGTTGCGTTAAACGTTTATCGCGGATTATCGATTGCATACTTTGCACTGCTCGCAATTTGTTGATATAACAGTAGTTGTATCAAAAGTTTGTGTTAAAGAAACAATATGAGTTCACTAAAAATCAATTTCTACCTCTTCCTATTTTCATTTCCACATTAGGAAGTTTCACTTCTTCCACGCACTATTTTCATATGCTTAGAGTTTCCTGTTTCTATATCTAGAGCACAATCAGTTCGGCCAATCCTTCCATTGTTCGAAGTAAGACAATTTTTTTTTTTCATGTGCAATTGTTGACACAATCCTAAGTAGGCGTGCAACTTTCACATTAAGAAATTTACAGATATAGTCGTAATGGAGTTTCAGAGTCGCAATGTACATTGATGGGAGTCCTGTCTCAATGTGCCACATATATGTGGGTTTTGTCATAGGAAGGAACAGTATTCTCTCCAGGAAAAATCGCAGCACCTGTTACACAGAGTCAATTTGTTGGTATCCCTATACCTGTGATGCATACAGTAGAATTGCTCTGGCTGTTGATTCAAAGATCTGGTACTTTGCTCGTAGACTTATGTTTTTATTTTGCATACTTGTTTTTCAGGTCCTGTTTATAGCTGATTTCGTACTCTTTAAATGCATCTTCATGTTGTTATTTGGGGTTAATGCTAGTCCAAGATATTTATAGCGCTCCACTATCTCAACTGGTTCTCTTTCGTACCCTTACACATGATTCCCGTGTCTCTGCCTCTTTCCTCTGTCGAAAACCATTATTTGGGATTCAATCCGATTTACTGTGAGATTCTACCTTTTGAAGTATTCTTCGAGTTTCGTGATCATTATCTGGAGTTTAAGTGGAGTCCTCTTTCCGGAAGGAGGACAATGTCATCTGCTTCAATACTTTTATTCTATTTTATTTTATTTCAATTCCTCCATTCAAATATGTCACTATATCATTCAAGAAAAAAGTTAATAGCAGCGTACTCAGTGTGGATCCTTGTTTTAACCCTGTGGATATTGTAAACTTTTCTGACATACTGCTCCCATCCCAAAATTTTGCTATATAGTCAGCCTTGTTATGAATTTCACGTGAACAGCTTTTCGCCAGGAACATTTTTGTTCGCCCGGAATTTTAAAAGATATTCTATTATAAGTTCCCCTGAACAAAATTCCTTTTTTCTCTTTTTTTGTTCGAACAGTGAACAGCTTTACCAAAATTTCGAGGGGAATGCTGTTCACGTGAAACTCATAATAAGGCTGAGTTTTTATACCATTTTTTTACATCTTGGTAGGTATTCCCCAAGCAGATAGGTTGAAAAACACCAGATCTCGATCAACGTTATCAAAGGAGGGCTTCAAAATCTACAAAATAAGCATATATATTTGAACATTGAGCACGGTTAACATAAATGGGAGTGCTAAGGGTAAAATTTGGTCTACAGTAGAATATCCATTCCGAAAACCTGCTTGACACCCGCTAAGTATGTCATTTTTATCAACCCAGTTCGACAGCCTTTTAAACAGGGGCCATACTCTGTATTTCGTTTCGAATCGTAAGTCTATTCGAAAGTGATTTTCGATCCGATTATGAATTCGTACTCTGTATTTCGTTTTCGATTCGAATAAAAAGTACTTGCTAATAATTTCATTAACGGAATAGATTTGCGAAGTCTTGAAACATTTCTTAAGATATCTGTCAAATCAAGCAAAAAAATAATATCAAAGCAAATTACAAACAAGTAAAAATATAAATAAATGAAATAAAAAAAAACGTTTTCGGATTTGCCGTTCCGAAAGTGGCTGATTCGAATCCGCTTTAGAAATAAAGAGTACAAAATATTCGTTTTCGGAAATTTTTGCTTTCGAAACGAATTACAGAGTAGGGCCCCAGGATCCTTCCAAATCCCTTTCGAACTGTATTGAGCAATAAGATTCCTTTATAATTTTGAGCCAAGTTTCAGTCTCCTTTTGTGAAAACAGGTAGAATAACAGCTGCATCAAAACATGGCGGTATACTTTCTTCACTCTCATATAGGTTGTTAAAGAGCTAGAAGGAGGGTGGCGAACTCCTCGCTGCAGTACTTATAGAACTCGTGTGGTATGAGATCTTCCCCTGTGCTTTGGATTACTTCATCTCATTGAGTACTGTTTTAAGCTCTCTTATTGTGAAAGCTGATCCATCTCTTAATCTTTCACACAGTTTTCACAACATTGAAATGAAGGTGCCGTTCTTTCTATGTTTAGCAAGGAGTAAGTGTGTTTTCAGGTAGGTTGCCGGTAGGTTTAACCCTATTTTCAGCTTCGTTCCATTTTTGTATCTGACTGCTTTCCAAAATTGTTTCTTAAAGAAAAGATAAAACCCAACGATAGTGAAATTTTGGGGTTCCACTTTCGTATTACTTGACATAAAAGTAAAAATGTCTGTTGTACAGAGGCGAAGAAAAATTTTTAAGACATTCATCTGCGTTCTGTTCTGTTTGATTTGAAAAGCACAGATTACGTTTCGTCCATGCGATCCTATGAAACTTCTAGTGCAGTTAACACAAAGTTAAATTTTTTGAGCCCCTTTATTAGCGTAGACCTTTTGTTCATCTTCTTTTGCAATCAAATTGCTGTTTCATGTCAACCGCAGCCGCTTAACTTGGGATTGAGAAAACATAGAACCAGCGGCGATATTCTACAAAATAAAAACACAATTCTAGCCGTTCTTATAAAAATTTATTTGTGAGTTTGGGTCAAATATAAAACGGAAATACATACATTGGAATGTATATTTCTTTACAATGGTCAAGGCACTCTAGTATATGAACTTAAACTTAAAATGAAACATAAAAAACAAAGAATGTTTTCTTGATATGGACGGATTCTGCGATATAGCTGATGGAGATTATCTTACGTTCCACCTTAAATATCGGTCTGTACACCCTCACCGTATCGTCGCTTATTGTAGTCGTCTGCATAGTCGTTAACTTCTCGATTTCCAATTTCGTTGAGTCGCTTGTAACGTTCACGTCTCGCCTCTACCATATATAATATTCCGCTTGGCATAAGGAAAGCGCTTCCTAAACATGCTAATGCAAATGCCCAGCCCATATCGTTGTTTTGCCAGTGGGGCATCCAATCTCTTCGATCACCGTTGGCCCCAAATATTATTACTGCAATCAATCCACATATCGATCCAAAGACCTCAATAGCTCCCATAGTCAGTAGTAGGAATACATATCTGTCATCATCACGAGAACAACGAAGGAAAGCTAATGTCAGAGGTAGTGCCACCAAGCAGGCAACGAAGCACAGAGTTGCAAAGAACTGCACTGCTATGTAGAATCCGGGCAACAAGTAATCGTGAATAATATAGTATTCTTCTTCAAATACCCACATACAGCCAGTAAATCGAGTGTCGTAGAATCGATGAATATCCTGGAAGTGGCTGAAACATACCTCCCAGAGGCCAAGGTTTAGAAATTTTGGGGCATTTAGTTTGCCATCAGTGACTAGCCAGTAGGGTGAGCAAAATGCAATCACAATAAAGAGGGCTGCTACTGCAGAGATTCCTAAAGCGATTCGAGTGTTTTTGTTGCTGGCTCCCATGATGAGATTGCGATTTTTGTGGTTGTTTTCAACCTAAGGTTTTGAAATTAATTAGAAAGCAAATGATGAATAATTCCACGCCCTAAAAATTACAAACAGCACAAAAATATTTTTAGGTTTGACAGATGGCTAATGACAAGATGTTTGTTTTATTTTCCATAATGTTGTCAGCATTGGTTTTGTTTTCTCAGATAGAGTGCATCCAGTCAAGTTTTTAAAACTGAAAGCGCAAAACACAAAAATATACGTAGAGTGGGTAATACAGTTATTCAACTCGTAATCCGTTTTAACTAAAACACCTTAAAATTGTTTCTGAAGGGAAATCGAATACTGTATGTTATTTGAATTGACATCTCTATCTGTCTACAATTGAGTTTCATCATTTTTTCGTTATAGTTTTCACTTCGATGGCAAAATAAAATTTGTTTACTTGACAAAAATATCATTACATTTTGTGTAAAAATGGTTTTTGTAGCTGCGTAACTGAAGGATTTAGCTGTCAAACTAAGTTTTTTGTGCCCATACTGACGTAGCATGAACATCACCGCGTTCCAACACTTTGCAGTTTGATTACGACCTTTCTCTCAGTGTTACAACCGTAAATTCACATTGGCTTTGAAGAGTCTTCATAGGGGTTCTATGCTTAAAATAAAGCAATACGAATAAAAAATTATGAAATAGTTGTGTTTTTGTCGCCACTGAGTAATTCTATAGTCAGCTATATAATCCCTTCTACCACTGAACATAAAAAAAAAATCAATCCTGGCCTTAACGATGTCTTTATGTGTTCAGTGGTCAAATCCATTGTTCTGAGTCGATTATAGAATTGCTGAGTTGCGACAAAAACGCACCTAGGATATAAAATTTTAATACATTTTGCTCAATCCATTTTCAGTAGCTTTGAATTTGGTATCACTTAGTGAGCACAACTGTCATTATTTTCAGTTCAGTGGCATCGAAAGAAGCCCAATGTGTGTATGTATTTGTATGTATGCAAAAATTTCTTCGACATTCGACTTCAGTCGTCAAATTCGCCGTGTGTTTTCAATCGTGTTTGCGTCGCTGGTCCGTAGTTAAAAAATAATTTTTTAAAGAAAAAATATCAAAAAACAATTTCCTCCAACCATGGCTTCCGATATCGAAATTGTTAATATCTCCAATTTCGAAAAGATTCAGAACTTTCTCAACGATACCGCTTACAAAGAAATCCTCGAAAACAGCGAAAACTTCAACACACGCCTCTGCATCGAGCGGCGCCTTCGGATGCCATTTCTAGATCCCCAAACGGGCGTTGCACAAACCCATTGTGCTTTGTTTATGAAACAAAAACAACGAATGCCCGGATTTCGTGATGGCCAAATCTATACGTATCCGTCAGCGCGATGGCGTAAACCAAAACGTCAATACCTGCTACATCATCAAAGCTACAAGGCCTACCAGTTCCGTGAAAGCCAAACCTATCATCATCACAACTATCATTCATCGCAGCCCTCGTCGCAGCAATCACAACAGCAGCAGCAATCATCATCGGATAGCACAGGTATAGTTAAAACTCGTCCACATTGCAACTCGGGAATCGGGATACACAAAAACCACCATTTCTCATAAGAAAACCATTCGTCTGGGTAATCAAATGGCAGGTGCACCCCTACCGGGTTAAACATCATCCATCCCACGACATATCATCGCCAACCATTTCAAGGGAGAGCGACTTCTGTTCCCCTCCCACCTTGCTGCTTAAACTGCTGCTTTGGTATTCTGCAGGAGTCGTCTCCGGTTTGCTTTTGTTGTTAAAATTTACACAAGGGCACCAACTCTCAAACTCGTGTTGATTCTGTCGTGTGTGTGCACAAAAGAGATGAAAAACTCTAAAAAAGAATAAATATAAAAAAAAAAACAAGTAAAAGAAACTGCGAAGGAAAAATAATCAATACAAGGGTCATCGTCGTCCCGCAACCCCGCTTCCTCGACGTCATTTATTTTATTCCACCACTTGTGTGTGGGTTCTGTATTCTGTTCAATTAGAGAGGAACAATCTTCAGCATCAAAACACCTAAAATGTTTTACTTTTGTTTCTCTTGTTTTTTTTTCTGTGTGTTGTTCCCCGGGAGTTTCCTCCACAGTTTCTTGTTTCGCCAGAAAGAATTAAAACAGTTTTATGATTCGACCTTTTTTGTTGTTTCTGGACGTCGATAAATCTTGTGTTTGACACAATTGATCTTCTACCTGCTCACTTAGAATTAGTTTTTTGTCCTATTTCCTACACCCCGGCCCCATTCCACCAATTAGCAATATAATTTTAAAATGAACCAGGGAAACAATATTATTATACCTACGTGAACGTGAGTGATTCAACATACCGAACAAAGAAATAAATTGGAAAAAACGGTCTCTGTTAAGTTGTTGTGGTTGGAGATGGATGGTTGGATACACACGACCTTGGTGTGGTGTCGATGTCGACTGTTAACAGAAGAACCAGTTCGATGTAGCTGCTTTGCTTGTTTCGTTGGTTAACCTATCTTAACTTTGAGACGAGAAAAAAAGCGCCGAAAAGCAATTGTAACCGTTTAACTTTCAAAAAGTCTACTCAACCGGATTTTCGATTAATTTATTCGCCGTCGTTGTTCGATTCGATCGCATGGCATTGTGTTCTTGCATGTTTCACATTGTAGCTGATCTATTTTGTCAGAATTCAGAAAGAAAAAGACACAACCAGAATGACTATAAAATGATAATTTGAAAAGATCACCGGCGCGACTTCGGTTATTACATTTAGAGTTCGTCAGTTCAGCTTAGATGTAGAATCTTTTATTTTGTACCAAAACCAAAGGTCGCTTGTTTATTAGTTATATTGCTATGATTTTTGACAAGAACTGCAAATCGGAGATGTAGATTTATTGGAAAACTCTTAACAACTTTATCAAGTTTGAGCATTAGAGCAAAGAAAAAGAAGGTTCAGTTTTTGTTTATGAAAAGATTCGATTTTTAGGGTCTGTGACTTGGTTTGGGATAGCGAAAAACGTTTGTTGTGAACTTCGGACAGAAACGCAGCATTATTAAGGAAGCAGTCATTTTAAAAATCACTGGAACACCTAAAGTTATGTCTTGAGTTCCGTTTTTTTTTTTTACTAAAAAGAGGAGGCTTATGATAATCTGCAGCATTCGTAGCTAATTACCGGTTCATTTTACTTCCAGGGTAGCAACCTTCCCTTTTTTTTTGTGGTGCAGTAGATTGAAATAAGGTGGATTTAATTACGTATATAACCTCAAGGACGACGTCCATATAAAACTGGGAGGTTGAGAAAAAAGTAGATGCCTAGAGCGGGATCCGAACCCACCAGTCCGGTCTACCTAGA
The DNA here is from genome assembly GCA_914767635.1 of Melanostoma mellinum. NCBI lineage: Eukaryota > Metazoa > Arthropoda > Insecta > Diptera > Syrphidae > Melanostoma > Melanostoma mellinum. The sequence continues at coordinate 197,926,990 of OU612059.1, forward strand.
ACACTGCACCACGGCGTTACAAACATCGTGATCTCGAAGTGGCCACAGCTCTCTCACTGAAATGGGCAATTCATTAAAGGATGATCCATACAATTTCTGGAGCTTTGTCGATTCAAAGGAAGATTCGGATGTCTACCCAGATAACTTTACACATGGTCATGTCATTTTGACAAAAAATTCTGACATTTGCAACGCTTTTGCTCACCATTTTTGTAATTCCTTCTCTGATTCGAATGTAGATATAGACCGTAGCTACTTCGAGCTTCTATATAGATGTCCTCAAGTAAATTTCAATAGCGTCCCAATAGACCCAGAAAGAGTCCTTCACAATCTTTCATCTTTGAACGATGATTATTCTCCTGGCCCTGGTGGCATCCCTCCAATAATTTAAAAAAATTTGTAAATCCCAAATTGCATTTCCCCTTTGTTATTTGTTGTTAATGTCGTTAGATTCTGGTCGATTCCCTTTACTGTGGAAAAGATCTTTTATTACATCTGTAATAAAAAAAATTAAATCGGATATTCTTAACTACAGAACCAAATCTAAACTTTTCGTGTATCCCCAAATCATTCGACTAACTTGTTTTTGAAAGATTAGCTTTTGATATTACAAATATAATTTGTAAACAACAGCAGGGTTTTGTACAGAAAAGATCAACAGTTACAGACCTTGTATATTTTTTTTTCATAAATGTTCCAATTGGAAGCGGACAAGAGCATTGTATAAAGAAACTATAGTAAGTTCAAAACACGATTTAACAATGCTTTGGACTGGAGGACCACGGTGGCGCAGCATTCGCTTCTCTACACTCAATTGTGAAACAAATTGCTTGGAACGGAGACTGCTAAGTTGGAACGGAGAAAATAGGTTCGCTACCAGTCAAAAAGTATACTATAGTTCCTATATACAATGACAAGAGTTACATTGTATGGTGTTCTAAAAACGGACTTAGTTTGAACGCTTCCAAGTGCCAAAGTATGACCTTCTCCCGCAAAAGATCGCCAAGTATTGGAGAATATTCAATATCGCAACAATCCCTATTTCAAGTTTCTAGATTCCGTGACGTCGATGTTCTATTTAGTACCAACCTTGAGTTTAATGAACACATCAGCCTCATTATTAACAAATCAAATTCAATGCTTGGCTTTATTAAGCGATGGGCAAAAGAATTTAATGACCCCTATGTCACCCTCTCTTTATATAACTGTTATGTTCGTCCGCATCTAGAATATGCGTCTCAGGTGTGGTCACCATTTTATGATATTCATAAATCTCGAATCGAAGCAATACAGCTCAGATTCATACGTTTCGCTCTCAAGGGTCTTCGTTGTAAAGATCCTTTCAATCTTCCTCCTTACGAAAATTGTATTCGCCTATTAAATCTTCAAACCCTCTCACAGAGAAGAATTAACAATGATTTAGTTTATTTTCATCAATTAATAACCGGTTCAACTGATGCCCCCGACTTGCTTTCCCACATTAGTTTCAACTATCGTGGGGGATCTTACCAACTACGTAATTTAGAGTTTTTACATTGCTTCCACCACAGAACAAACTATGGCATGCATGAGCTATAAGCTCGCATGAGTTATCTAACGCCTATCCTTTTGTTTCCGATTTTATACTTTAAAATTAAAACTAAGAACCAGTGTGCCACCTGCATGACTTAAAATAAATAAATAAAATAAATAAATAGGGTGGCGCAACAGAGCGTGGAGCCCCTGGGCCTAGCTCATTTCTCACAACCATGCCTTGTGAGGGAATGGAGGGGACCTACAATTTTTTCGCCGGTTCCGAACGGCTAATTGAGAATGCGCTTTTCATGGCAATGAGTTTACTAACGGAGGACTTGCCAATTCCTCGCGAAAGGCGATACCCGTGGAAAAACAATTTTGCATGACTTATATTTGATATTTTGTTATTGTTATTTAATTTGTGTTCTTATTTATAGTTTTTGATTAATAATGTACTTTTATTTGTTTTTTTTTGTTAAAAATTGTAACGTCTTTTATTTTTTTTCCTCGTATACGTTCTCTTTGTGTTTGTGTGGCGTTATTTACTAACCAATAACACTTGCATAAATGATGAAGAGCGTAGATAAGTGTGTACAAATGAACTTGCTCTAACTTCAGTACCGCTTAAGTCTCTGAGATGCAAAAAAAAAGACGAGGTCTTCCCCTTCCGCAATTCCCCTGCAATTTGCTTTCGAAAACCTGTCGAGCCGGAGCGTTTGGGTCGATCCGCTCTACATAGCTCAACCATAGTAGCCTCGCTATGCGTACTCTTCTGGCTATGCCCATGTCGCGGTACAGCTTATACAGCTCGTTGTATCTTTTTCTCCACACATTGTCTTCGCATACGGGACCAAAGATCATTCGGAAAATTTATCTTTGGAAACGACCAAGGATTTCCTCAAGCGCTTTCGATAAGGTCCATGCTTCTCCGCAAAAGAATAGTGAGTAAAGCACCCACAGTTCCAAAAAATGATTACTCGAGATAAATTTTCTTTTGCACATTAATTTGAGTAACATGTATTAGTACTCCTTACTACGTCAACACGTTTTTCCTCTGAACACTGGAAATTAACTTATGTCGTTTTCCATTGGTAATCCGGAAAAACTCTCCGATCCGGGATGCCAAAGTAACACTTTTAATTGATTTGAAGTTTCGTTGCTTGTATTGTGTATCGGTGTGAAACGTCGTGCGCTATTTTTTTTCATTCACTTTTTTCATTTTTTTCATTATTCACTGAAAACGATAGGAATATGTCTTAAAATGTTTTTAGAACTCATCTCACAAAATTAATTACATAGTTAATAATTGTGTAGTTAATAACTTTTTTTCAATTTTTAGAGGTGGCAAATCACATTTGTCAATTTTGACGTCAACAGTGTTTCAGTGTGTGAGTGCTTCTGGTTTCGCTTCCTTCTTCAAATCAAGAATCAAATTTCTCTTCTTTCGAGGAGAGGAACTGTCATTTGATGCCAATGGAATGATTTGAGAAGCGTTCAGAAGGCTTCCGAACGACCAATGGAAAACGACATTACTCTCATACTTTTTATTTACATTGCCCGACATTGTGAACCGTATGTGAGTGCTGCACGCGCACAGCCGCAGTGTAGAGTCTTGCCTGGGGGGTATTTTTTTTTTTATCATTTTTTTTTTACAATGATTAGTAAAACCAGTATTAATATATAATATATTACTATGGTATGCTATCGGTCGTAGGCCATGATTAAGCAAAGCCATGACAAGGATCTTGTTTGCTCCGTCTATCCAACCAGATTTCGTTGTCGTCGTCGTCAAAATGTTTTTTTAAATTATTTTTACTGTGTAGTTGATTTCAATGGTATATAAAGTGAAAACTTTGCCTAGAAAAATTAAATGATTTCTATCAGTGATAGTGACAGTAATTCAAGTGTTTGTTCATATAATAACTCTGAAAATTCTTTTAATGGCTCCGTAAAAAGTTCAGATTCGCGATCAAATGGATTTGAAAGAGAACATCATTTCGGTAAGCGTAGAGATTCCGAATCGACAGCCGTTTGTTTTAAATCGATTTCGAGGAGAATCAATTAATTGCGAACACTCAAGCCGTGAAGGAATTAATAACAAAAGACCAGAAGAAAAGAGGAAGATGGAAGGTAAGTTTCATTTAAAATTGCAATAGTTAAATTAACTAAATACATTTTTAGAAATCAATCCAATTTTGAAGACGAAGACGAAGATCGATGTCGAGGAGGAGATGATATTAGCAAATCAAATACAGGAGACTTCAACGCATATTTCGCTGCTATCTTTAATAATGAGGACATGGACGAAGCAATTTCTATTAGAGATTATGAATACCTTTGACGTCTGTTTCCTTGAAGGAGAAACAATACGAAGCGAAGAGGCAAATACATTTGTTGATGGACTCCCTTCGTGTTCTCTAAAGCATTTGGCAAAAATGCTGTTAAACAGCGAGTGGTGCACGACGTATTTGGAACCCAGTTTGAGGATGGAAACTTCAAACTGCAAAAATAAAATAAAATAAGGATTCTAGGAAGTACATTTACTTTAACATCGCCAGGAGAACGTGGTTTCCAAGTCGTGAAGCTAGATGTTTACAATTTTTCCAAGATTTGTAAGAATCCCAAAACCGAGTGGTGGAAGGAAGCGAACTATCGATTTACATATATAATTCAATCACCTTTGGATCCAAAAAATCAAACATTTATGAAACGCTTAGTACCTGAGAAGAATACAATAAACAAGATACCAGGAGTAAAAAATAAGGAAAGGGAGACAAAATAATTGAATTTATAAAGACACATTCGACAGCACCAATAAATCATATATCAAATACTTCAATATGGTTGGTCTTCTGAATCTAGATGTTTTAATTGAATTTTAATTAAAAATTGTATACGAACTATAAATAAATACACTAACAACTAACTTTTCAGGAATTATATTTATATTTGAAATCTGTTAAACCGCAAAATTTAATTTTTAACGCACCAATAACTTAGTGGCGGAGCTTTTTCGCCACTTCACCCACTCTTCGCTTACTCGATGATTGATATTATTGTCATAACTTGCTTTACAATTGATCATTGACCCCAGATATTTAATCTTTTCACACTTGGGAAGCACAGTTTCATTCAAATAAATGTCTAAAAACAGCTATTCCAAATCAGAAAATGGGCAACACTCAAGGACTCAGTCCGTATAAGTGCTCCTTGCAGAGATGTAGGGTTGTAAAATGATGGCTTCGTCTTTAGCAAAGAATATTTATGTATTTGAAATTGTATAACAGCAAACTTAATATAATCTAATAGTGAGTAAAGCACCCACCCATGGTTCAAAAAAATCATTTTTCCTGATAAATTTTCTTTTTCATTAGTCCTCCTTAAGTGCATCATCACTTCAAAGACTTCAAAGTGAAGCTATCTTTTTGCACCAATAAAGAGGTTTGAGAATGCTCGCAAACTTTCGTGGGTATGGGTTTTTATTATACGTTAAGCTGGGAGAGGTTCCCAAACTAACTTAAACGTTCTCCGACCTTTCAGTTTATATTCTTTTCGCCTCAACAACACTGAAAAGACCTAACACAGACGAGGATATTGCAAGGGCAACAAATCAATGCGTTTTTGTTTGTAAGAAGCTGACAATACACACTTGTACTATCTGTTATTATATTTTTGGGTGAGCATTACAATTTGGAATGAAACTAGACCCCAACCAACATCTTTCGCCAACAATTCCGATTTAGTGAGAGCTTTATCCAGTTTTGCAATCTAATTTCGGTTGAGGTCTTCTTTGAAATCCCGTAAAGTCGGACCGTTGGTATCCATCGGCTCTACATATATGTCCCTACCATTGTAGTTTCGCGATGCATACTCTTCTATCTGTGCCCATGTCGCAGTACAACACATGCAGTTCGTTGTTGAATAATCTTCTTCACACCGTATCTTTATCTTTACATTGCGAAAGAATATAGCTCAAAGTAGTTTCCTTTCTAAACGACCAAAGACTTTTTTATCCGCTTTCGCTAAGGCACCGTATGGCAGCACAGGGATAATCAAGGTCTGTTAAATGATTACCTTGGTTTTTCCAAAAAGGGTTTTATTTCTCAATCGCCTTAATAACCCAAAAAGCAATAAGAAGAGTAATTCTCTGTTTGATCGAGGCTCTGACGTTATTTTCCATGTCTATAGCGGATCTTAAGTAGACGAAGTCTTATACTTCCTCGTTGCCTGCCGTGTAAAATTTATTATTTCTCATAAAGGTATCATCTCTGGTCAAATTGAATCATTGTTTTATAAAGGTAAATTTTTCGCTTATTTTCCGTGAAACCTAAAAAGGAAAAAGTCTTGAGAGAACTTGTTTCTGAGATTCGAACATCGAACTCTCACGAAGTAGCCATAACTGCTAACCATTACGCTACGGGAACCACCTTTTCTTATATTAGACCAAATTTTTGCATTACCAAAAAGTAAAAAACTATCAGTCCTTCATCCTTAATGAATATAAAGGATCTGTCTAGCATAACGCTGTCTGGCATTGAGAGCAGAATGCGTAGCTACCCTTGTGGGCACATGGGTTGTAATTCAACAAAAAATAACAAAAAAGTTTGAACAACTTACATGATCATTGCATTAGTTGCTCCCACCACTTTGTTCATATGCCATTTTTTTGTTAACTCTTCTATACTTGTGCCACGTCGCGTTCGCGTTCTTTGTATAAAACTATAACTTGAATTTGACCGTCGTATTCTTTTTCGGTTAGCTCAATCGAATGATCTTCAATTTGAAGGGAACAATGTGATTCCAAACAACACAACGAACGCGAAGGCCGACCTTTTGCCCGTACTGTTTAGCCGCGTTCTGTTTAATTAGGCCTTAAGAATTTCACTACGACATTGGCCACAGTAACTAGTGTGTTAGTTTCATCAAAAAAGCTTAGCTTAGAAATAAATAGGGGAGTACCAAGGCCCAGCGCGTTTTTCTCAACCATATTTTGTGAGGGAATGGAAACTCAATATGCTGCTAGTCCTTAAAGATTTCAGGGTATACATGTCTTGATGGTGTTGTTTAAAAAGGTGATCTTTTAAGCTGGGAAAACCACGGAGTATACTTTTATGTCTAACCTGTTTTTTTTGGGTTCTTCCAGAGTAGATGATTCACTGCATTTGTATAGCCTTTTCCTAAGAAAGGTGAATTTTTCTTTAACTTGGAAAGTTTTTACATATTTCAAATTCAGGATTGTTCTGATTTTGGGAGAATGTTGGACAATGTGACCTTGACTATTTGAATGATTTTAAAATATCTTTGATAATTTTGTCGAAAAATGCCTGATAAGTCTGAACGAAAACTACATCCGACCATTCAACATCAATCAGACTAAGTCTATCCAACTAATTGTTCAGTATGAACCCATTTAATAACCTAGTCGTTCGTATTATTCTGTCCAAAGTAACTAACGAATCGTAAAGAACACGATTCTCTTCCTACTACAATACAATAATGCAAAACTTCTTTTATTTGCTTCCTCAGCGACTGTAATACCACCCGATGGCAATTCTCTTGGTGCTACTGCCGATAACGACAGCAAGGATGGTCATCCCATACCAGAAAAGGAATGGTTCTACGAGGATCTAGAACTATCTCATGTTGATGAGTTTGAAGAGGATTTTGATTCGGATGCTGATTTTGATGATTCGTACAACAACCGCAAAAGAAAACGTGCTAAGCCAGCCAGAAAACCACCAATCAATCCTGATGCAACGCCCAAAAGAGGACGAAGAGGTTAATTCTTTAGTAATTATATCAAACCGAATTTCAATTTGAATTTGAATTTCCAGGCGGACGAAGAAAGGCGGTAAATACGGACAGTGAACCGAAAAGGCGTTCTAATGCTGCAATTGCAAGTTCAACATTCAACACCAACTCATGCGCATCCCCGCTTAACTCTTTGGACGATCAACCGTTGTCAATGCTGGCTTCTGCTGACAAAATGCCCTCCGACGAAGCAGAATCCAGTCCAAAAAAATCCAACACTGGTAGCAGCGGGGGTGCTAATAAAATGAGAAACGAACGAGATACAACCGCACATCCATCGCCATACTGCGATTTTTGTCTGGGTGATGCTCGGGAAAATAAAAAGACTAACGTGCCCGAGGAACTGGTCTCGTGTTCCGACTGTGGTCGATCCGGTCATCCGACATGCCTGCAATTTACACCGAACATGATTGTTTCAGTGAAACGATATCGATGGCAATGCATAGAGTGCAAATACTGTTCAATATGTGGCACCTCAGACAATGATGATCAGTTACTCTTCTGTGACGACTGTGACAGAGGTTACCATATGTATTGCCTATCACCACCGCTGATAACACCACCCGAAGGTTCGTGGAGCTGTAAGCTTTGCCTTGACGAGTTCCATAGTGGCGAAAAATAAATACCACTCACCATTGCACCGACTTACTAGTTTTTCGTTTCTATTTTAGGTACTTGTAGTATAAAGTATAAAAAATGTATGTATAGTGTATGTGCGCATATTGCGCAATTTTTTTTTTTTAAATTTTTGTTTTAAGTAATTTTTTGTTTTTTTTATAATATAAAACTTTAATTTTAAGACACAAGCTATAAAATAAGACAAAAGTCAATAGAGAAGATAACAGAAAGGCAGCTCGTTGATCAGAAACGCTTTCATTACAGACACTAGAGCATAAGAGTTTCAGTTTCACAAAAGAAAACAAGAAATATTCAAATTCTCAACAATTTGTATGTGCGCTTAAGATAAAAAACAAAATCTGACTCGACAACAGTTTGTAGTTGATAATTATTTGAATTGATTCAGTATTTCGACAGTATTATAATGTGGGGTTTTTTTTTCTTATTTGTGCTCACGATAAATACAAAAAATAAAAAAAGAACAAATTATAAACTATAACTAATTGCTTGCTTGACTTCAAAAAAATGCCAAAACAAATAAATTTCCTTACTCATATTTTTGTACTTATTTCAAAAGTTATTGTTCAAATTAACAAGTTAACAACTAAAAACAATCACAGAAAATATATGTGAGCATTTAGAGAATTTATTTCTGAAGCATTTTATGTGATATCCATAGTTAGAAACTGCAACAACAAATAAATGCAAGTTGTTTGCCCACCACATAAACCAGTTTGATAAAAACGATTGTGAAAGCTATACTTTCAATGAGAACGCACGGGAGCAGGAGCGGCAGGTATAGATATTTAAATTTCTCTTCGATGGATAACTACGGAATCTACTAAGTTATACCTTGCATCTTTGTTAAATAAATAATGAGAATAAAAAAAACCAGTTTGACGCAATAAAATAATTTTTCTTATTTTTTTTTGTATAAAGGGAATTTCTCTTAAAAAACAGTCCCGGTGCAAAGGAGCATAGTTTAATTGTATGTGTATAGGAAGTCAATAAGGCGATTTAACAATCCTATGGACCGGAGGACACCGATGGCGCTACATACAACGGTATGCCCAATATGGTAGATCAATAGCTTGGAACGGAGACTGGTAGGTTGGGCCGAAGACAGTAGCTTTGCAACCAGTCCAAAAGTGTACATAATCCTACTATAGTTTATATAAAAAATACAATGATAGAGCACTAAAAAAAGTGCTTATGATCCTGAAAAAGTTTCCAAAATTTGTAGGACGATAGTAAAATAGCTTTCCACCAACCACTGAAAGCAAGATTATATGAAACAATCTTTTGGCGATACAATCCACGATAGACGATCGAACGATAATCGTCTGAAAAGTTACGGAATCTGGGCCAAGGAGTAACATCTTCGAAATGAATGTTTTGCAACAGATATTTAATACCTATTATGGATGACAACTCAACTGAAATTGGGTTGTCTTCTCATATAAATAACACGGGCACACAACCCAATTTTCAGTTGGGTTGTCATCTGTAATAGGGGTGTAAAACTTGTAAGTGATTTTATTAAAAATGACAAATTTGATATTAAAACATTTACTATGAGGGCGTCTTTGATGAAGGTTCTCTCAAATCAAAGCAATTTGTCAGTTGCAGAGCTAAAAAAATGCTCTGAAGCCAAAATAAAAAACCAAACATGAAAACAAACAAATATATGTAAACTTTCCACTTGATCACTTGGGTAGTAGTGCCTAGTGGGGGTGTACCAAAAGTTCTCGGGTGCCTTTAGATAGATTTTTGGTAGGAATGGGTTTCCCAAACATTTTTCTTAAACCACACGTTTTCAAAACCGAGATGTTTTCAAGTTGCTTATGATAAAAACCCATATCAATATGATTGGTTGTTGTACAGGATAAAAGCCATTTCGTGTGCTGAATTCGCTCATCCAAAGCTGCTGTCATAACAAAATTGCTTTTTCACTGCACAAGCAAAAGGTTTTTAAGTTATTAATGATTTACATGGCTGTTCTGATTTTCGTACGGATTCAAAACGGAAACCGAAATTGAATCCGTACGGATTTAAAAAGAGTGTTCTTATTTTCGAACGGATTCACTACTGATTTTTTGTCACAACAACGTGTTGGAAATTAAATTCTTGTGTTCATTGGAACTGTTTACAGGTTTAGTACATGTAAGTGCTAATATAAGTTTATTATTTTTCATTTCTAGCAATAAATAATGTTCTACATAATTCATTAACCGGATTCAATTCCGCTAACAAAATGATAAGCGAATTGAAAACGTACGGATTCGGAATTGAGAACCGCAAAAATTCTAAAACGGGAGGATATGGTATCCGAACGAAAATCAGAACAGGGGTGTTAAATTAATTTATGTTCGATTCAATTTATTCATATTACAAAAAATAAGTGTAGAATGCTGATAAATTTGCTATTTTATTAAATGGTGCAAAAGTGGTCGTGATATCAAACACAAAACAGAATTCCAATATTTAACAGGCACGCAGTAAGTTTTAGAAAACAGTAGGCGGGCGACCTATGGCAAAGCCATTTTGAATTTTTTTTTTTTGGTAATAATCACTGCTAGTGGTTTTGCACGAAAAATGTATACCTTAACTTGACAGCTTTTTCAATTATTAAAGGATTGGGACACTGAAAACAAGAGCATATGATATATAACAAAGCATCTCACTTAAATCCAAATTTTATATTTTATTGCTAAAAAAATAGGCTTCCTTGTTGAAGCCGCCGCCCTGCGAACATGGGGTTGCAACAAAGCGTTTTTTGAGAAACGTAAAGTCACCCTGAATTTCAAACTGTGTTTTTTGAGTTATGGGGTTGACTTGGCTTTGTCCTCAAAAAAAAATATGGGTCAACCCTGAGTAAAGTTATTCCACAGATCAATTGATTGATCTGCTTCTAGTTTGATTAAAAAACCAGGGGTGCAAAGTCTTTACTTCCCTTGCCCCCTAAAATTTTAGTTTGTTTACAGTGTTGCTTTTGCAACACGAGATCTATCTGTGAAACATGTACATATTCAGCTCAGCTGAATACAAATTTATCTAGTGTGACATTACAAGCACCATAACTGAGAAAATTGAAAGCTGAGGGGAATAGCTCAGAAGCTTAGTACGTAGGCGTACCCTGAGAGTTTAAAAGATGGAAAACTTTAGCTTTGTTTTGTACAGGTGCTACCACCTACCAGTGGCGTAATGGTTAAGCTCGTTTACTTGTTACGTGGAAGCTTCATGGTTCGAATCTCAGCAGAAAACAAAAAATTATTTTTCCACTAGTATCGCCTTTCGCGAGGAATTGGCAAGTCCTTTAATAGAAAATTTGCCATTAAGTTCTCTATCAACCTTTTGGAACCGGCATAAAACTGTAGATCCCTTCGATTCCCTATCAAGGCATGATTGTGCCAGGGTTCCCGCAAAATTTTACGAAAAAACATGTATTTTATTTTATTTTGCGCTCTTTCCAAATCTGCAATAAAAATGGGGGTTTCCAATTGAAAAATTGATTTTTGGGTCACTGGGGCTTCAAGATTACGCCCAAGGTCAAATTCAAGGTCACCATCGGATTCCTCGTCGAAAAATACGTCGGATATAGGGTCTTTGATTTTTTTAACGCATATTCTGCCCCAGTGGTTTCCATACTTTTGTCGCACCCAGTATATGTAGGTGTTGCCAGACTTATTTTTCTATTGTGAATTAAATAATATTTTTGTTTTTTTTTAATCCTATACCTGCTTGATTCAGAACAACTTAGATTGTTAAAATTAATTATTTATTTTCGTAAAATAAGTTAAACTAACTATACGCAATCCTATTATTTCTATATACAAATCAATATAAAACTGTACAAAAGTATCAAGTAATTAACAAGTAGGAGCTTTAAAATACGATGGATATTACATATAAATTTTAATATTTTGCTCGCAACATTAATGGTTTAATATTTTATTATAACAAACACTTTTTAAAGTAAAAACATATATAATCTTTAGTTTTTAATAAAATTAACAGAATACTTAAAACTCGTATAAAATTTATAAAAAAAAATTAAAACTTTGTACTTAATATGCATTCAGCTGATTATTCAGCCAACTTGCTTTTGAGTTCATCGTACGTTCGATCAATTGGTGCAAGGTAAACAATAACATCCAGTGCAACTACGAAGAAAATCAGCACTATGATGTAAATGCTAAGAAGTCCTTTACGGAAGCTTGCAAACTAAATGAAAAAAAAGAAGAACAAATTATAAATAAAAAGAATTGGAAAACTTTGATCAAGAATTTTACCGGAGCATCCATCTTCCTCTCGAGTTTCATGCCGTTTCTGTTGCCCGACATCTCACCCATGGGGAATGAGTTAACCCTCTGGCTAGCTTGCCGGTCGGCCATGCAACCTCCAACCTGTGAACAATAAAACACCTTTTAACGAAGACTAGTAGCAGGAATCCGTTCCAAAGAATTTTGGACACACAATTAGTAAAGGGAAAGAACTTTAAGCACAATATTTACAACAATGAATGAAATCATGCAGGAGAAAGAGGATGCACCTTTCATAACCTTTTCTTTCTGTACATTAAATGTGGAGTTGTGTATCGCCATTCCTGAGGGATTGGCAATTTCTCCTTTCGGAATCGGTAAAAAATTTTATGTCCTTCCTTCTTCACTAGATATGATTGAGAGAAATACACCAGACCCCGGAGCTCCCCGCTCTGTTGCCAAACACCATTTTTTACTTGCGATTATAGGTACTATAAGGCAAGTCTTGCAATCGTGCCGGAAAAAAATTTTGAGATAACAATTAAACATGACATTACGATCATAGAGAATACAAAAAAAGTGGGTCCTGCAATTCTGTCTGTCTGTCTGTCTGTCTGTCTGTCTGTCTGTCTGTCTGTCTGTCTGTCTGTCTGTCTGTCTGTCTGTCTGTCTGGATGTATATGATTCTACAGCCTGAACCGCTGGATCGAATTTCTTAAAATTTTGCAGTTAGGGTATGTGGGGTAGCCTACAGAGGGGTTATTGGAATTGAGTCTCTAGGTCTTGAAATAACGGTACTTGCCATACAACCGATATGATAATACCTATTTTTCTCGAAAACGGCTCCAACGATTTCAATAAAATTTTGTGTGTAGAATTAATTTTCGACTGTATTTCTCATGATGTAAAAAAAAAATTTGGAAAAGTTTAAAAACGGTACCTCCCATAGTACCGTTTTTTTCAAAACCGACTTTCTCGTTAATGGCTTGCACGATAATTACGAAATTTTGTATTCTAAAAGTTTTAAGTTGTTTAAGGAAAACTGCATAGCAAGATTTGAAAAATTTAAATTTTTGAAATTTAAAAAAAAAATTTAAAAAAATGTAGATTTTTTGAAATAACTTCAAAACCATAACTCAGATTTTTCTCAAATTTTTTGTCAAATTAACTTTTGCTAAGATCTTAAATTTTGCATACTTGAATTTTACAAAACTTTTTAAAAAAAAAAAAAATGTAAAACAAAAAACCGTTATTTTCAAAACTGGTCCAACGATTTTGATAAAATTTTTAGCGTTTATATGTATTAGAAATTGCAAAAGAATGGCGTTTTTAGATTTTCGCTTGAGACCTTTGGAATATTTAATTGAATTTTTTTCAATATTTTTCGTGATTTAATAAAATTTTCCTAATTAATGTATAGTTGGCAACCCTGTAACACCAAATATATTATTAAGAGCGAACACCAAAACCTTTTACTCAGCCCTTAGATTTTGATATCGTATTTAGAACACAATCGCAAGTTCGTGCGACCCAGTCGTGCCCATTTTTTTTAATGTAGCAGCTTACATTAAATAAGCTTACACCATATTTACAATTAAAATTATATAATTGTCGATTTTTATTAGTATCGTTCGAAGAAGCACTCATTTTAAAAACCAATGGAACACGCAAAATTGTTTCTGCTCCGTGTGAGTAAAACACATAATTAGTTTTTTCGTTGAAGATCTGGGGTCGCCCTGGAGTCGTCACAAAAGCGAGAAACCTAAAGTCGCCATGAAGGTCGAACTGAGTGTTTTTTGAGCCCCGGGTTTTGACCTGGGTTTTCCCTCAACTCGTCGAGTTGAGGGCTGTCAAATTACTTACTTAGGTGAACATTACAGTTCGGGGTGAACCTGGGCCTCAACCAACATCCTTCTATAACGACTTCGATTTCGGGCGAGCTCTCTCCAGTTTCGCACTCCAAGTCGGTTGAGGTCTTCATCCACTTGATTGCGCCACCTAAGACAAGGTCTTCCCCTTCCGCGATTTCCCTGCAATGTGCTTTCGAACACCAGACGAGCCAGAGCGTTCGGGTCCATCCGCTCTACATGGCCCAACCATCGTAGCCTCGCGATGCGTACTCTTCTGGCTATGCCAATGTCGCGGTACAGCTTATACAGCTCGTTGTTGTAACTTCTTCTCCACACCTTGTCTTCGCATACGGGACCAAAGATCATTCGGAGAATTTTTCTTTCGAAAAGACCAAGGGTATCCTCATCCGCTTTCGATAAGGTCCATGCTTCCGCGCCGTAAAGCAGGACGGGGATGATGGCAGATCAAATGACAGGGATGTATGGTGATTTTGTAGATTAGCGTTTTCTGAGGACTGGAAATACTTGGTTTTTTTTGACAACTCATAGGGTTGTCAAGAAAACCTGGGTAAAGTCCAACGAACGAACCTAATGACTCAAAAAATTATATCTTGAATGAAGTTTTCATTTTGACCTGATTAAGATGCTTCTTGAGTGGATTCTTACTTCAAGTAGAGAAGAATTATGAGAAACGATCCTTTTAAACCAATTGAATTATTTCAAGATCTCGTTTAAGAAAATTGAATGATATCATGTTAAGGGAGTGAGCGGTATGGTTTAACGCTTTCCTGGCAGACTGCATCATTCAATTTGGGCGATGATCAAGAATACCGTTCTAGACAAGGAAGCTTGCCATAGTGTAGCTTAAATCAAATAAACTGCAGATTGGCTAAGAGCTTGAGATCAAGTTGTGAAGTTGCATACACCAGCTGATCTGCATGAGAAAGCTGGCCGAAAGTATGCGCTATGAATGAAATCTTAGTATCATTTGCAGGATTCAAAGATTTCACATCAAAGAAGATGTTGGAAATAACTTCAGAGCTTAATATCAATACACAACACCATCTTTTTATCGTTTCTAAGACAGTCAGATTTACAAAGACAATCTGAAAAGAGCTATTTCTAGTACTGGTATCCCTAAATAACTCAATAAGACTCTGATCTTTGCTTTTTGATGTAGAGAAAGGTTTTAACAAGGCAACACATTGTCATGCGCCACATGACATGTCTTCTTCCGGACTTCGTTTACTTATGCCGCTTTCCATTGGTTTCACTCGAGGAAGCACTCATTTTGAAAACCAATGGAACACCTAAAATTGTTTTTGCTCAACTTAACGTGCTGGCTTTGTGTGAGTGAAACATCTATAGCACATAAAAAATATTTCCTGTGGAAGCTTTTCCGTTTGACAATTGGGTAACATGTATTAGTGCTTCTTGAGTCGATTCTCACTTCAAATCGAGAAGCGACTGTCACTCCTCAGTATCATGAGAAGCGATCTTTTTGCACCAATGGAACGGTTTGAGAATGCTTCTGGACGCTCCTGGACGGTTCTTTTCGTCCAATGGAAAGTGCAATTAGAATCTGTTATAAGCAAGGAAACGAAACATAAGCGAAAGAATCAAACTAAATGGTCTTCCAAATCGATTTAGCAGTCGCGGCAGCAGCAATTCAGCTGTTGAAATAAAAGCCCGCACTGGAACCAAAAAAAAAAAAAAAACGCAGCGTTGACATAGTCGCGGGGCTTAAATGCTGCCAATAAAAATTCTAGCGCTGCAACTCTAAAAGCGCTTTGGTTTGGAAGAAACTTTACTCTTTCTAACCGCTGTGCATCGAGAGATACGGTAGCTGTAGCATATAGAGTTGATGAGCATTGCACCAGGGAGAATCTCGTCTTAGCTCGCGCATTCAAGTAGAAGGGGATTTTAACCAATTTTGAGTAAGAAGTTAGGACGAGTATTCTTTGGAGTTCCATTTACAAACAATTGCTGATTAACCAAAAATACAGTAAAAAACTTCTTTATTCAAATCAAACTCTATTACTCGGAGAAACTATACCATCCTCTTACTTACTTCCTTTAAATGAAAAAGAAATAAGAGATTTTTTTTTTATAATTAGCGCACACATCAAGGGGTTATGACTACGCTTATAATGTTATAGAACACAGTGCGAGCATTTAGGAAAATAGCAGAGGATTTGAAAGGAGACACCGATGCACGTTGCTTTTGAATCTTTGTAAATCGTAATGTAGGGGAAATACAGAAACTTGACTGTACGCACGAAGTTGGGCTCAAGGTAAAACTGATGAGCATTCCCAGCAAGGCGGGTGTTGCGGCTAAATTGTTTCAGGGGAGGAATGCAGCTGGCTATTTCACTAGAGCACTGTTTGTAAAAAAAAGCCATAAAAGAGAGAGAGAGAGAGAGACAGGTGACGTTTCGACGATGTTCAAGAGAATAAATCGATTCTACGATTGAACTACCACCTATCAATTTTAACACTCTATTTTGTACCCTATCAAGTAGGCGCAAAGATGTTTGAGAAGCACCTGACCAGATATGAGAGTTATACTCCAGTTTTGGGCGGATGAAGGCCTTATAAATTATAGCCAGATCAGAAGGGGTAAAGAACTTCCTGCATCGTCTCAAGAAGCCTAAGTATTTGGCAGCGTTTTTGGCGATCATCGTTTACACACACCAAGTACTGACAGCTTTTCAGTTTCTTGGATGCAGGAAACATTCATAGATAATGGCAATCGACGACAAGAGACAGCATTGAGTTTTCGAAACATTGAATTCTACTCTGTTTTTATGACCCCATGTAACAATGCTATCAAGGTCAGAATTCAATGAGCTAATCATATGCAACCGTTCCAGTTCCACATCCGAAGAGCAGGGACGTGAATTTGGAAACGAATATGAAAAGCTGAGGGTCGAGTCATCTGCAAAACAGTTAAGCGGACTAGAAGTTCCAAAAATGAGATTATTTATGAAAATAAGGAAGAGAGTCGGAGACAAAACAGAGCCCTGGGGCACACCAGCATTTATGAAGTGGTTATCAGACTTGGAGCCATCCAATACAACTTGTATTGAACGGTCGGAAAGGTAGTTTTCTAATCCAACGAAGAAGAGACTCATCGAAAGCACGCGTTTTCGATAAAAGAGCCTGATGCCAAACTCTATCAAATGCTTTAGAAATATCAAGTGCAATTATCTTACTTTCTCCAAAACAATGTAAAGATTGGTTCCACTTTTCGGTGAGATAATCCATGAAATCACCAGTGGACTGTTTGCTACGAAAGTAGGACTGACAGTCATTAAGAAGCTTTCGTTCTTCAAGATATTTCATAAGTTGACGGTTTATCAACGTTTCCATGACCTTGGAAAGAAGGGACGTTAGTGCAATTGGGTGGTAATTGGAAGGGGGGGGGGGGGGGGGGGAAGATTCGCCTTTTTTAGGGACCGGCTGGACAAAAGCAGTTTTCCATCTGCTCGGAAAAATCCCAGCAGAATAAGGAAGATGGAAAAGTTTACGCAGTGGTTTTGCCAGCGTAGAAGAACACCTCTTCAGAATAACGGCGGGGATACCATCTGGATCAGCTGAGTTATGTATATTGAGATCTTTGAGGACTCTCGCTACCGAGCGAGTTCAAAAGAATATCTGCTTCATAGCAGAATGTACTGTCTCAAACTCAGGTTGGGTCAATGTGCTATCAGGAAGTGTCGAGTTAGCAGCAAATTGAGCTTCCAACAAATTGGCTTTATCGATGGAGCTGACATACGGAGAGTCATTGAAAACGAGAATGCTATGATGAGACTATTGACCTTATTCATATGTATATTTCTTTCGAGATTACACTCCTTTGTCTCAATCACACTTTTGAAACTTAATAAGACTTGTTATACCTTTGATATGTACATACATACATACATACATCGCCCATCCCACCATTTTCAAACTATACACATACAAAAAACTATTCAAAAATAAACTTACGGAAAATATAAGATGAACTATAGCATGGAAAGCAACGAACGCCACCAAAATCCAGTCCATCCATTCGGGAAGCTCAGCCTTAGATAATTTCACCGCAAAGAATATCGTCACAACTGAAATTTAAAACAACAATAAATCGATGAAAAGTAAAGTAAATAAAAAAGCAAAGCATACTTGAGATGAGATGAGCCAAATTTCCTCCCAACCAATGTAGCCAATTGAAGATTGGTCGGTTTGAACTGTTTGGTCCAGGCCTGAATACGGCTCCTATTGGTTGAATAAAGCACAGTACAGTTGTTATAACACCTAATATAGCATGTGGATTCCTTGCCGCTGACCATCCTCCAATCTCAACGAATATAATCACAAACGCAGCCATTGTGAGTGACCAGGTAGACACCATGCATATTCTATGCCACTAAATCGGGAATTTCAAAAAATTGTAAACCAAACAAAGATGTTTTTTCTTTCAGTTCTCTTACCGCAAACCATTGATCCTTTCCACATGTTTGACTGCCAACCCAAGTTTGCTTGAAATATCGAGCCAACAGTATTCCCAGGGATGTTGTTCCAATCCACGCGGTCACCATGAAAACACCATGAAGTCGTAACAAAATATTCGACGACCCTGAGAGATCCTGAACTTCAGAAAGGGTGATAGCCTTGGCAGAAACGATACGACCAATATCATGGAATCCAGCTCCATTTTCTAAGAATTTTTAGCTGATTAGAAAAGAAAAGTAATTGATCAACACTCTTACCTTTGACACTTTTACCAAGAGCCAGTAACAGGTAGTATTGGTTGTTCATCAAGTCGAACATTTGGCCTTGGACAGTTGTCACTATACTTCTTTCAATGCGGCAATATATTTTGCCATCTTCGAGGGAAGACTCAATAATTCGCGCCGTGTTTTGAGGCTATGAAAATGAGTTTTTCAGCAATAATCATAATCAAGCTTCAACTTTGCTTACCACTCCGATTCGTGTCGTTCCATAGTTCGGTTTCCCCGATGTCAGCGAGGTATGCATCGCAATGCGTCCAGCTTGAGGCATACATTCAGTTACCAAATCATCACCCATTTTGTTATCGCTTGACAACCCAAGTGCAAGATACGCTGGCTCCTCTGAAAAAATATGCATCAGAATTTACGTTAAAAACAAATCAATGTCGAGCAACTTACTAGTGGCTCCTTTCAGTTCGAATTCATATCTATCACCACGAACTAAAACCGACCCCACTGCTACACAAGACTTTGTCTTGAGACATCCATCAGGGAATCCAAAACATGTCTTGCTTCTTCCACAGGCTTTGTAAAATGGATCATCCGCTCTTGGCTGAGAAGAAAAAATGTATTAAAATCAATTGGATAGAGAGTCTTTCGCTTAAGGAACTTTAAATTACCACTGGTGCTGCCTGCTCCGGCTCAGGGATGTAGTTTCTCCTTGTATTAGTTAGAGGTGGACGTGTGCTTGAAATGCCGATGACTGGAGGAGCGATTTCCCTTTTCACAACTTGAACGGGATTCGATGGGATACCAACCCAAAATGTGTCATACGTCTGTGCCACTGTGGAGCTATAAAAACCGTTCATGATTGCGCAAACACACCAACAAAACGATACCAACTTACTTGAACACAATTTGACCAAGAAAATCAACTGGACATTGCCATTCAAGACTCACGACCGGTTTTGGGGCAGCATTGGAGTGGGTAGCTGAGTTATTTACAGAGTTCTCGCAGTTCATAAGTTTCGCCGACCCATCTGAGGTGGGATTGAATTGACCCAACTGAAATTTGAATTAGAATCAAAAAATACAGAATACTCTTATACTTACAATCTGATATGGAGGGTTTCGGTTTCTGGCTTGAATCATGAAACCGCCAAAGTTGACACCCTCGGGTGCACCCACAATGTCAACTCTCAAAGTTTGACCTTGGCCAATCATTGCCGCAGACGGCTCTATCCGAAAGGGCGGCACCGACAGAGCTGGCTCTATACCACCCCCATGAAATGGCAGCATTGTGTCACAGACCGTCTCTGGAGCACCTTTTGGCAAACTGGAAATCGGCGTCCATGATATAATTAATACCACCACAGTAGCAGCCAAGTGTTTGTGTTGAATCATACTGCAAAATAAAAAGACAACAATATTTAATTACCGAGCATTTAACTCATTTCCGTCTCAAGTAATTAATTTGACTCAAAAATATAACAATCAGCCTTGACTCAAGAGAATATCTTGGCTGTTGTATCTTGGCTCGAGACTGAAAAGAAAGTTGCAAAACATATTGTGCAGCCAAGTGCGTTTGATTTTGTGTTGCCAAAAATGATTGCAACATTTTCGTTTGATTAGATTTTTAGCATTTGAAGAAGATTGAATTGCGTGGATGTGTAATTATATGTTGCATTGCGGTTACATGACAACAAATCAATGGCTCGGTTTACGTAATTTTGGGAGTGACTTGGAGACATAAGTAGCAGCAGCAGCAACGGCAACGAGACCACAGAGTGTGACCATGAATGCATGCCTGAGTGAATACGAAATGACTTACTTGTACAACGAACCATTTCATGACAATCTTTGATTAGGTTTATTGCGAGCGAAGGACTTATGTTTTTGACATTTAATTTTAATTAGTGTCTTACATGTTAAATATGATTGTGTTTACACAATTTTACTGGCAATTTACTTAATTACAATCAAAGCATGGAGCTCACAAAAAGATAAGTAGATAAGGCACTCCAACTTGTTCTTTCGTTCTTGGAAACTGAGGTATGTGAGATAAGCGCTAAAATTTCATTGAGTTGGTTTTGTGCTTGTATTTTAGAATAGACAAGTTAAAGGGGACATGGGTTTTCAATTGGAAATGAATCAAAATGATGATTGGAGTCGATGTCAATGGATTCCCTGGAGGATATCCATGTCCTTGCCCCTTTTTTTGATAAACTCAAATCAACTCCAGGTAAAAAACAATAACAAACAAATGTTTTTGTTATTTTTTTTGTCTTTTTATTTATATAAAAAATGATAAATAAATCACCAGAAAAATTGAATGCCATATCAGAGTTATCGTAGCAAAATGGAATGCATACATTCAAACTTGTTACGACAAACACATAGTCTTACCCTCCAACATCGAGCTCAATTTCTTTTCTTGGCGTTAACAGCCAACAAAAGTTCGAAAATCACCCTTCCACTAAGTTCAATTATGCCATGTCTGAGTGCGAAAAAAGCTCTTTAAATGCCGATGGCTCTGAAAATCTATCGAGAAGAGTTCACTTATAAACGAATGTTAAAAGGTTTTAGTGCCAGCTCTTTTGTTTTTATCCTATACTGACAGTTGAGATTCATTTCTTGTGTTGTTTATCAAAAAACCAAAATAGTTTTTCCGATTTCAGTACTGTTTGCCTCATTGATGAAAAAAAAGAATGCTTTATCTGACAATTATCTTTTTCACGAACATAATTTTTGTATCGTGTCTCCCAACTAATGCTCTCCTATTTTTTTAAACAATCGAAGTGTTCACGAGGTATTGGCCCCTATCACAAGGCCAATCAAGAATACCAAAATGCACCAAAAGCATCACAGACGCCCATGGAGTAAACTTTTTGCCGAAAAATTGGTTACTATTAATAAAGTTATTAACAAGTTATAAATATCTGTTGCCATGCGTTGATTACGATGATGTTTTTATTCATTTCTATTTGACATTCGCTGTCCGTAATTGCTACGACGAGCCTTGTGATAGGGGTGATTGATTAGCCCTCCAAAAGTAATTTCATTGCAATGAAAAGCGCTCCCTCGACTAGCCGTTCGGTAATCGGAATAAAATGTAGGCCCCTCCATTTCTCAAAAGGTAGGTATGGTTGTGAGAAATACGCCAGGAACAGAGGCTCTCCGCTCTGTTGCCTCACCCTACTTATTTATTTAGAGCATAACACGTTGGTATGATAAGCCTTAACAAATTCTTAACTGATCAGCTTAGGACATTGGAAAATAACCGTGTATTTCGAAAAACTTATTTATTAAAAACATGCATGGAAATCATTAGTGATAGAATTATTGTCTCTTCAACTATTTTTTTTTCACACCTGATGTACTCGTGCTCAATGTTGTTTTCCGTAATAAAGAGGCAATTCATTCTACAAGCTTGTGGTGCGATCAACTAAACCTAACTTTAGATCTTTAAAGAAAGTTAAGAAGAAGTAGTGCGAGAAAACTTGAGAAGAAACAGACAACACAACAAACGTTATGGCGAAGTTGAAGTGAATGCGTTATAGTTCCGTCGTCTTTGAGTTCCCCTTGTTTTTGAATTCAATAAAAAAAAAAAAGTAATTTTGCTTGAACCTCACTAGATATGGCTACTGTACTGAAGTTAAGGGCGCATGAACCTATGTAAATTACAGCCAAATGAAGCATTTCTTTCACTTGTCGAGAACTTTCAACAGGTCTCACAATTGGCTATATCAAATGTGAACTTATCTAAAAGAAGGTTGCCATTAGAACGCACACATACCTACGATAAAAAGCCTTTGGTTTCAGAAATTATAGTTTCATCCATATTGGTATTGAAGAGCTGTTGACGTTTTGTTTTTATAAGATAGAAAACAACATTACATTTTAAAAGCACTAAATTTTACAAACTGAGTTCCATTTCACAATGCCCCAAGGCTAGAATTAAATTATTTTAACAGTTGGAGTTGGAGTTCTTGTAGCACTAGGAAGAGTAAAATGCAGAGTTCAGAAGCGTGTATACCTGAGAAATTCAATTTACTATCACCATTGAATGAATGAATTGGATATTGGACTAAAAGTAGCGGCTAGGAGATCAATAGTAATACTACGAGCTTGTTTCTTCGGTCAAATTTGCTCATTAATTTAAACCAAAGACGGCTGTTAGCTTTTCCAAGTTGTTTTGTCGTATTTATTGAGAAGCTTTTATATGCATCAGACACCTGCTAGCTTAGAAATGTGCCAATATTTTTCTTCGCTTCTTTCTGTTAGCTTCTGTATCCCATTTCAAAACTTCAAATAGAATTTGGAATCAGCAACCTCGAATTAATAAATAACAGCTATGAAGTATTCCAAAGAAAATCAGACGAAGGCACTCCTGCTACAGACAATCTGCATCTGGTTGGCCTCAGACACGGAACAATCTGAAACCGAGAGGTTTGCCGACGAATTCTGAGGTCACCCAATGAGTCGTTCACTAATGTGAATCAGTAAGGTAGGAGAGCTGTGTTTCCTTCCAGCTCACGATGCTCGTAATGTCCAAAAAGCAGTAGTCATAAAGTTCTATGTAATAGAAAAGTCTAACTGGCTGATGCAGCCATATAGCCAAAGTACAGCAAAAAAAGTAAAAATGTTCGCCACGAAAGTGCAAGTATATGCGACCTAATCCTAAACTTTATTTGTCTTATACAGTGTACTTGATTGCCCAGTATCGAAGGCAATAAAAGAAAACTAAGCCGACACATTTTTTTAGTTCTTGGAATTTCGTGCACAAGGGTTTATTTGATTGGCGCTTTGCTTAAAACTGACAAGTCCTTATCCTTATGCGAGACATTGGAAAATTCAAAATTCTTTTTACCCACCAATAAATTACATTCATAAATTTTTTTTAAGGAAGTCGTTCTACTTTCGATTGAACACGCACACTTCATATTCTGACCACATTCAGTTGTTCAGTTCATTCTGGGCGTGCGGTTAATTATTTCACTTATTGTAACCTAGATTGCAATGATAAAAAAGTATTATTTGGCTTTGCCTAATAAATTATTAAAGTAGTAAAATGGTGTCAAGTTGTGGTCAGGTTGTTGGTCGAAAGAAATTGTTTATAAGACCGAGGGTAAGTAAGTTGAACAACTAGTGTATGCTGAAGTGTTAAGCCGAAGAAAAATTAATTGTTTACTTCAGAATAGAGGGAATTCCGTTCATTGATTATCATTTTTAGATTATTATTCTTTGTATTTAAACAAGACGTACTTGGTACACGACAATTTGACATTATAACTTTATGTGTGTGCACTAGACATCCAGACATGAAGTTAGGGTACTATAAATAGCTATCGTTAGAACCCTATCCCGTCTGGCATCGGAATAGAAATAGTCATAAAATTATGTTATGAAGTACGAGAAATGAAGAGCAGATTTTAGTTTTTAGAGGAGTTGGGTGTTATTATAATAATTTTTATTAATAAATATTACTTATTTATTTCTTTAATTGTTTACTTCAAGTCAAAACAACTTGGAAAAGCTGAAGACGGCTTCAAAGAAAGAAAAATGCTCAGTAGATTTGTTCAGCAAAGTTAGTTAACGATGCTCAAGCACAGCTTTTTGTGGCCACGGTATTGTGATGGGCTATTAAACGCTCAGTTTCTTCGAGATCACTATTTAAAGAAGCTGAATCTAGCTTAGCGGGTTTACCCTTTCATCACTGTCCAAGAAGTTGTAAAGTTGTGGGAACTTTTTAAATGAAAATTTTCAGAGGCTGAACCGAACTTAGCTGATTAACCCAACATCACGGTCGAAGAAGTTAGTTAGGCAGTTAAAAACTCTAAAAAAGTAAAATTAAGTAGATCAGACAAGACATTGGTTTTAGACGATGGACGATTCTCATATTCAAGCTTATAGAAGGTGTAAGTCTACTTAAGCAGAGATAGTTGCCTTCAATTACCTTTTAATCAAGCTGGTATATCCAACATTTCGAAGAAGGGTATTGGGCAGCCGATTGCAATTGATAATAAAGCTATCTGATAGAAAACGAATGATTTTTCAGGAAATATATACTTAGGTTGTGCTGGTTGACTTCGAAAAAGCATTCGATCGACATCCATCATATATAAAATGGGTGGCTCTCAGAAAATGAGGAGTTTTTGAGTCCTTTGCTCGCAGAATGTATATGAAGTAGCGTTCCGAAGCATTCCAATTGAGAGTAGGACGGAAGGAAGAGTTTCGAATACTTCTTGTCTTTTTTATTTATTTGTTTACACTTAGATCTTATGTTCAAGCTTTGGGGGAAAATAAAAAAAAGTGTATTCGAAACCCCCAAATGCTTCAAGCCATGAGTCTGGTTAAGCGGCCAGTACTAGAAAAGTAAACCAACTTTCTACCTTGCTCTAAATTTAGAAAATCTTTGGACTTTGGACAACTATTCCCATGGAAATCACCATGGAAGCTGTATTCATAGAAATAACTACGATTTTTTAACAAAATAGTTGAACTCAGAGCAACTAATAAGCATATTAGGACAGTACTCTTGCTGTAGAACTATCATGATCTTCACTGAAATAAATTTCAAATTAACTATATTGTACCCTTATTATTGGAAAGAGATCAGGGGCATGTAACACAAAACTACAAGTACTTGTAATACAAGTGAATTATGACAAGTGTAAAATAAAAATAATATAACACAAAGTTTCAACTTCGCTTGGTCTTCTACAAGCGTAAAGACATTATCCTACAAGTGGCTTTGTGTTACAGATTCCTGTTTCGAAAACACTTTAATTCAATGAAGACTATTCTAAAATGGACGAAGAGGTGTTTTCCCTTATTCACCCTCCCGTGAATAAGTCAGATTCTTTGACATTTCTGCCGGGTCGAAGTTCTTGTAGACTATAAACTATAAAGAACAAAAAATGTGAGGTACCCTTAACGTAACAAATATAGGCACCCGTCGAAAAGTTCTAGGACACGAAAATTATTTGGGGAGGCGCTCTATGACACGTCAAGTTAGAATTGTTCATGATTTTCTTCCTTTCCTTAGACAGCGCTGAGAGCATTGTTACTTCAAGGAGATCACAGCTCCCCCACTTGACTGCTTCACATTAATTCACACGGTTTTGAGTCATTCCATTTCTGAGGTCAACTTTCTGATTCTGTACTCGCATTTATTTGTCGCTTGTCTATTTTTCTTCCCTGATCGCAATCATGTCTGAGCTTAGTAGCATCTTTTAAACTTAAATAAGAAATCATCAAATTTCAATAAACTTTTCCGTCGCGGTTCTTATTTTTTCAATATCTAACCTTCCACCATACACTTAGTGTTTTTTTCTGCCAATGATTCACACAAGATTATGTCAGCTTAATTTTTATGTATGGACCTGATGCAAGAGAAGTTTTGTTTTATAATTCCACACTTTGGTTTATTTTATAGCAAAAACAGTTCCGCTGCGTCCATTACTCCATTGTTATTTTCAAGGTAACTACAGTCGAAACAAAACCATAAAAAATGCTAATAATAGTTCGGATCACTGTTACGTATCTAAAGATACATATAACTTTTAACTTTAAGTTTCCCAAGCGTGATCGATCCATTTGTTTTGAATAGACTTGACCGAAAGTCGTAACCATTTCGAATAAAGTACATACATTGCTTTCTGAGGGCCGCTGTCAAATTGCACCTAATTCGATTTTAAAGTGCCTTCACCTGTTCGTTTTTTTTGGTTGCTCCTATTCGCATGCCGATAATTGGACATCATGACTTTGTTTCATTTGTGTGTACAATGAATACGTACAGACTTAAATTGAGCCTTGATCATATACTATACATGTTTTCCATTTGTATCTCGCTATAGCCTGTCAAAAAGAATAAAATCTTTGAAATAAAATTGATCACGATTGTGCTTTTTTGGAATTCAAATACACTTCCAACCGATGACTTACAATTGTTGTGAGAACAGTGGGAAATCCCAGAGTTCTGCTTGTCGTCTCATAAACCAGCAACCTTGTTTACTGCCACAGCTTCTGATTATGTGAGTCACAAATGATTCGAAGGTAAAGTTGGCGTACAATAAAAAATGCTCGTTGGTGAGTGAGTACTTTGACTTGTTTTCAGATGGCAATTTAATTAAAATGCTATTGCGACGGAAATGTTCGAAATGGCAACCGGTTCTCGAGAAATATTTTATTATGATTCAGGCTGCATACCCATACTGTATTTCGTGTTCAATGCAATAAAAACAACCAAACAACTTTTTTTTCTGTTGTAAGCATTTTGCCGGAAGAAAAAAATCAACAAAAAAAAGTCTACCAAGATACTCAGGGAAAATCTATTGTGACTGTGTCCGCTTTTTGTAACATTCACATGATTGTTAAGGTACCCCAAGTCACTATTGAGAGCAGAGACACTTGGTTAGAAGAAATCTTTATGTGCGAAAACCACAATCCAGATCGATTTCCAATACAACAAGTCAACAAGTGATCCATAACCATAATATGCGGCCTCGATTGTCGGCGATTTTTGCACAAATAGGAAGTATATTTATATTTATATACCTTTGACCTTCGAACAAAGATTTTAGTTTAAAAATAGAAGGATTAGATTTTATTATAAAGAAATGGACAGAAGTGGTTGTATTGTTTGGCGCCATGTAAATGAATTTTACATCTGTGACAGTTCTAGTGATTTTTTTATAGCAAAGAGATGCATGTGGATTATCAGCTATAAAACTCATCTTTGATATGGATGCTTGTTTTGACCATGCTTGGCTTCTCAAGAGCTTAATTAATGAGTATTACTTTGAACTTCACCGAGGGCCACCTCAGGTTTTCTTGAGCTCAGCTACCCTAGCACTGGTATCCATAATGTAATCGTTAGTTCTTGAGACAAAAGGTCAGGCTAAAATAAAATAAATAAATAGGGTGGTGCAACAGAGCGAGGAGCGCCTGGGCCTAGCGCATTTCTCACAACCATCCCTTGTGAGGGATGGACAATTTTTTGCCGGTTCCGAACGGCTTTTTTGAGAAAGAGCTTTTCATGGCAATGAGTTTACGAACGGAGGACTTGCCAATTCCTCGCGAAAGGCGATACCCGTGGAAAAACATTTTTGCCTCTGCTGGGATTCGAACCTCGAACCTCTGAATTATAGCAGGTGGACATGCTAACCATTACGCCACGGGTAACCAAAGATCAGTCTAGTCAATTTAATATTTAAGCACATTTAACATTAAGTAAATGACTATAATAAATAGATAAATAAATAGGGTGGCGCAACAGAGTAGGGGGCATAGCGCATTTCTCTCAACCATACCTACCTTGGAAGGGAATGGGATAGAGACCTACATTTTTTTTGCCTTTTCCGAACGGCTAATCGAGGAAGTGCTTTTTAAGGCAATGAATTTTACTATCGGAGGACTTACCAATTCCTCACGAAAGGCGATACCCGTGGAACAACTTGTTTTGTTTTCCTTGATGTTTATGGGATTGAAACCTCGAACTTCACACGTAACAGGTAGACAAGCTAACTATTACGCCACCGTCACCACAGGGAATTAAAAAACAATCAATAAAATTGAAATAAAAAAAAAACTTTTTGGATTTCGATTCGCAGTTAGATCGTTTTATTTTTCTAGATTTTCACCTTTCAAAAGAAATTAACAATGCTTCAGTAATACTGCAATGAAAAGGAATAAAAGCAAGTAAAGTTGTTTGTGAAAAATGTGACCTATTCCAAGATTTTGCACCAACCTATTTATTCAATTGTTCAATGACTTAGCAACCTATTGAGTTGTACGAATCACTCGAACATAAATTTGCATTCGTTAATACTTCGAAAGGAAAATAAATGAAACTTGATTGAGTTACCTGAATCCTCAAGAGTCAAACCCCAGATGTCAGTGAGAGTTCATGGTTTTTCCTTTAATCAATGTGCGACCCAGGCTAAGACGAATTTTTTGGTGAGTGAAAACCAACCTCCTAGTTCAATTCATTAAAAAAATTTTGTTTGTTTTTTTTTCTGTGCAGATGTACTTGGCAATGAATAATATTCGTTAAGTTTCACTTTTTCCGCATACATATGTACGTGTCCTCTATTCAGGATAAAAAGTCGTAAGGACCCTTCAGTGGTCTCTAGGTTCATTTAATTAAAACACAAACAAACTACTTTAACAGCTATGTTCTTTTTCATTTTGCAAAAAAGTGAGACCGCTGATTGTTACATTACAACATCACTATGTTGTAACAATTTGAACTACTTGGTATGCTGCAAAAATAATTATGACTATATGACAGTGAGTGCCAAAGCTGATAACCAGTCAAGCGAAGTCTTTTAATTGAAACGCACCACTCAAGAGGTTTGGTTCGAATTTCTGTTCTTTCTTTCTTTCGAAAAATTCGTGGAAAATAATTCGTTCATAGGACAACTAGTACCTTTTCACCTAAAAGATCTTCATTGAAACTATGGTTGGGTATGAAATCTGTTTCGCTAAGCGCTTGTCAGAACTACAAGGGTGGTGTCAAATAACCTAATGAAATAATGTAGGTGCTCGAGCTTATCTTATCTTTGTCTGATCTCGTTCGCATTTACTCTTTTGTGTCTCTGCACTACTTTTTTTTATGTCTAACTATAGTGTTATCTCAAGAAACATATAAAGTACTTACATCAATTGGAAATAAAAACAATTCTGATTCAATTGTTAGACTTTTTTTCATTGCCGAGCAAATTCTTCATCGATTATTCAGCGGAATCGTGAGATTTAAAACCATTTTTATTGGATGATAAAATAGAAAACATTTCAAAGCTGCTTCATTTCTGAACAGTAACAATATACATGGGTTTTAAAAGACCAAGCCCTCTTCATTGCTCATAGATTGCTTTGTTTACGTCATTTTACATTGACGGTGGGCGTTGCAAATTAAGTATACGAGGAATATTGCTGCAACATGGGATATTTTAAAATTTCGCGGGTCTGGAGAGTCCAATAGTCAATATAATGTTGATATAAATGCTCTTGCAGTATGATAACATTTTCAGCTGTATTAGCTAGTTTGCTTACTTTGTCTGTGGCCGCTTAGGTTAGACGTGTTTTTATTTGCTCCACTCTTTTCATTTGGCTTGGCGAGATAGATAGATAGAGGTTTCCTAGGTTTCCCTAACAAATTCCGTAAGTTGACGACAAATGAGAGACTAAATGTCCCAAAAAATTGTTCACTTTAAGAGAAATAAATATCATAAGACACTTTTATAACAATTCTCATATCACCACAACAAAAACCTAAAGTGTCTTTTTAGCCGAGTCCACACTGTACAAATAGTTGGACAGACTTCGTTTGATGGATGTTGGATGGTGGGATGTAGTTTGCGTTCAGACTCATCAGATTTGTCGGCCAACATTATGTCATGTAATCCTCCGCTCCGTCTAATTTCAAGGTTTTCAAAAAAATTTGAAAACCATGCCACAAGTTGGACAAGCGGTCGTCTGAGGGTTCACATTATCCAACATTGGTCGTTCAAACCAAAGTCTGTCCAACTAATTGTACAGTATGAACTCCGCTAAACACAGTTTCATCCGTCTTAAGTTTCATGTACTCTCATATGAGCGGAGATTAATAAGCAACATTTGTAGGGTTTCAAAACCGGATTTAATAATAATGTGTGGTAACACATAATTTACATATTTTTTCTGCTATGACTCTGAGTGTGATCATCATAATGAACTTGTAGCTAAAGAACTAATTGCTACAAATAAAATGTACCCAGTACAGAATAAACCCATTTGAGTAACTAGTCAGTAAAGTGTACATGGCAAGAATGAAAATAAAACAAAGCAAAAAACAGATTCATACATCATCATGAGCATAGGTGGTATTTTGTTAGGAACGTGGTTGGAAATGTTAGTTTACGAGTATATAATAATTCAGTCTTAAATTAACTTCGACTAAGGATTGAAAGGATTGAGTTCGAATCCCAACAGAGGCAAAAATGTTTTTTCCACGGGTATCGCCTTTCGCGAGGAACTGGCAAGTCCTCCGTTAGTATTCATTGCCATGAAAAGCGCTTTCTCAATTAGCCGTTCGGAACCGGCAGAAAATTGTAGGTCCCTTCCATTCCCTCACAAGGAATGGTTGTGAGAAAAGCGCTAGGCCCAGGGGCTCCTCGCTCTGTTGCGCCACCCTATTTATTTTTTATTTTTATTTTTTAAGGATTGAAAAATCAATTTCTGAAGGCACTTCATTGAAATCAGTCAATTCAATTCAATTCAAATTTTATTGAGACTTTACAACATTGCTTAAATTAAGATTACATTATTTTGAATTCTGGATAACCGACTTTAAACTTTATCTGGTTAGACTTATTTGTTTTCTTTTGAAATGCTTATCTAAGAGCGTTTACACTATGAAGTTTTGATAATTAACAAAATTAGAGCTGCTTTATTGTCGTATGTTTGCTCCCGACATACGTTCCATTTATGGCTCCAAGCGGCCACATCTTGATAGCGTTTCATTACATCCATAAATTGTTCTATGCACTTTTTGAAATAGGAAAATCCTTGTTCTCGTGGACCTGGCAGGTACATGAATAGGTAATAGAGCAAGGAGTGTTGGACGATTTATGTGGTAGCATAGTAGGTCTCTTAATATTCAAAAAAAAAAAAAAAGCAGGAAATCGGCCAGGTCATCTTGACTGTGGACAGATATGTAGATAGGCAAACAGACAGGCAGATAGACAGGAAAAATTGGCGGGTCTATTTCTTCGACTTATGGCCCGTATTATGAGTAGCGAGTCGAACTTTCGCTTCTAGTCAAACTGTTCAGCGAACTACAAGCTTCGTAGTATTATGAGTAGTGAACTACAAAATTCGCATGTTAAGGGCTGAATATAAGTAGTCAACTGCCTGTTTTAAAAGCAACATAGACAGTGGCGTATATAGTTTCCCTCCAGTAGCTACAATCAATTTTTTATTTTTTGAAATTCTTTTTTAAGTTTCAATTTGAAATCCAAAGAAAACCAGAAACCTATAAGCAAACCTTATGCCACTTTTTTCTCTCAAGACAAAGAGGGCCAAGTGAGTTGAGGTCAATTTCAAAAAAATTGCTCAATTGCTTTGCGAACTGACTGCTGTTCCTTGATGAATCAGAAATCAGCATCTTGTTTTTAATAGTAAATAAAAATATAAGTACTTTTGTCTTAATTCACTCATTTTTGCCAGAAATGCATCCAAACAGAAATAGTAAACAAACACAACAAAACTAAACCCTTCGTTCGCTTGCTTTATCACCATTAACTTTCGTTCGACCGATTTTGACGCACTGGGTGAATACAATATCGAACGTTCGCTACTCATAATTGGTCGATAGCTATAGTCGATAACTTTTTGACATTTGAAGCGAACTTCATTTAAGCGAGTCGCTACTACAAAATTATCGAATTCGCTGGGATCTTAGTTCGATTCGTTACTCATAATAAGGGCCTGTATCTATAATGCCTGCCTATTAAGCGGGAGGTTCGTTATTTGAATGTCAATAGAAAAAAAAAGTTTTTCCACGGGTGTCGTCTTTCGCGAGGAATACGCAAATCGTCCGATGGTAGATTCACTGCCATGAAAATCACATTCTCGATGAGCCGTTTGAAATAGGCAAACAATTGTAGGTTCTCTCCATTCCTTCACAAGGCATAGTTGTGAAAAATGGGCTAGGCCCCGGAGTTCTCCCCCCTGTTACGCCATTTAATTTTATTTTATATTGAATATCGTTTGTGGTAATTTCAATTTGCTAATGAATGATAAAGCTTGCTTTATAGTACCATCGATCGTAAGCAAAAAGCTCATTAAATTCCTTGAAACATCACACCTTAATTTTATTCATAACTTGATCGATGCATTTGAATAGTAGACTATAAAACTAAGGCCTGTTATTACTAAACTATAAACCGGTATTCAACTCTCATATAAACTTACAATTTAGAGACACTAGAACAACTTGAAATAGTGAAATATGAAAGTGATCAATAAACAAAACCTGCAATGTGACATCATAAACAAGACATAAATTCCAAAACAGCCATACCGAATGCAAGTGCCAATCAAGTTTTATTTTCTTATTTTTCATTCAATAAAGTTTACCAACGTGTGTATGTTAATTTATATGTCCACACTTCAATGACCCGCGCTCAAGACTTGTCTTACACCAAAGACAGATGTAATATCCGTTTAAATATTGCACACCAAGTTAATGTTAATATCCGATATTAGTATTACGAATACTTAGCTGGTGTGCACCTGTTTAACTCTGAAGCTAATCCACGGAAAAAGAAACAAAATGTGGCACATAGTCGTTAAGCGTTGAGATCGCTAATAGGAATTCTATAAAAATACCCGAACTGAATATGAAATTAGTTTTTAGCTTACAACTCTCCATCTCCAGTTTGTGTTCAATACACTGACGTCATCGCAGAGATATAAAAATTTATCGAGAACGAGGCCATGTCAAGCACAAAGTACTTACAACTCTCCGGTCTTGAATCAAACATCAATTATCACTCTCACGTCTACTAAGGCTAAATTAAAAAAAAAAAAAAACATATTCTCGTCTATGAACATTTTCAATTTTGCACTTTGCCCGCGGGAGAGAAGAAGAAATAATTGGTAAACACAAATACCGCAAGTCGATACACAGTGCAGACAACACAAGGGATTGGAAAGTTACTCAAGAAAATCACACTTCTACGACAGTTTTGACAACTTTTTTCATTTTTTGCCACAGACACTTATTAATAAACTTTTTATGAAAACGAAACGTATATGCCCCAGTTGTTTAAATTTTTGGGTAAACAAAAATAAACCTGTGCTAAGCAATGCATCCAAATGAGTCACAAGGGTTCTGGGTTGACACAAAACAACTCTGGGATTTGTTTATGATATTTGAACAATTATTTGATTAGCAAAGACATTCCGATGGGAACCAGACCTTCGGGTGTGGTTACAAATCACAAATAAGGCTTGAGCAACTACCAACCGATTTACCTTCCAAAATATTTTTGCAAAGTGAAACACACCTTTTAGATGCTGATTTATCTTGTGAGTGAAACTTTTTCAATCACTCGCAGATCACTGGCGATATTTTTTTTATCCGTCAGCTATGCTCCGTGGTCAATAGTAGCAAAAAAAAAAACACCTTCAACTCCGCACTTATAGAGAGATATTGAATGAAAAAATTCAAATTATGGTTTCTTCCCCCTGCTGACACCGAAAGCAGATCGCACAAGAAACCGTATTAAAGTAAAAATGAAAATTCAAACCGACCCGAACGTCGCGTCGCGATAGTAAGTTTCAAACTAATCGCCAACTCCTTAACCAAGACTGGTTAGCTGTCTATCTGGTAGCTGTTATAAGTCTGTTAGTACTCGTCGTACTACCATACAACTTTCCCCTGTTCACCTTCTCTGGCTAGATGACTCTGGCGGCGGCAGGCAAGTTAAACATTCCGTACTCTATCGCATTTTCAACATAGTTGCGGTGCTCTCGGAGCTGGCTGATGGCATTCCAAGAGCAAGTAAAGCTTTTGGTTGTGGTTCTGGTGTTCTGCGGTTTGGCGTTAGGTTGAAGTTGGAGCAGCATGGCGCTGGAGTTATTCACTGAAAACACACTTACTTGGCCACCTGGCTGTTTGCGGTATGGGGTGTGCGGTTTAGGACAAGGCATAACTAACTCAAGTGTTTTATTCAACGCAAATAAAGTAAGTTACGGTTATAAGAACCCATACAGTACTTTATTTACTGTCATTTTTACAGTTGTTGCCTTGTACTTACAACAGGTTGTTGATAAAACACTTTATACTTTTATGCATTATTCGCAGTCGGTGATTCATGATGGAAAGGGCCCAAAAGAAGTATGTGATTGTTTGTGGTCACTTCAAGAAGAGAGTTGTCATGGGTTTTCTATCAATCGAATATTTCAGATGCGCGTGGTTGGCTTGTAAGACAGGTTTCTGTTCTTACGATTCTCAATTGTATCGAAAGAGAAAATGAGAAAAGTAGTATCGACCACGTTTAATATAAAAAGTGTTTTTGAATGAATCAAAAGTTATGGGAAAACTCCAGCGGGTTTTGAAAGAACACGTTCTCGATGAGAGAGTTTTGTAGAGTGAGTTTTGTATAGTGAGTTTACTTTTGATTTTCTGCATGACATAGTAAGTGTGCTTCAATTTTCGGCTTACACAGAGCATAATTTGGGTGCGGGTATTTTCGAATGGATGACAATTTCATGAGAATTTGATGACGATTGAATGACGAGGATTTTTATGATGGTTTAATTTCGAAAATAATCCTTCTTAATCGGCGTTTAAACTACTTTTTAATTAGTTGAGACAATAATTGTGTCATATAGTGAGTTTAGTCTATTGTGAACTTTAACGCAAAATTGTTCAAAACTAAAACTGAAATAAGTCATTATAGAATCGAAGTTTCAATAAAGCAACACTTATTTGTAAATAAAACAAAATAAATAAATAGGGTGGCGCAACACAGCGAGGAGCCCCTGTGCCTAGCGCATTTCCCACAACCATGCCTTGTGAGGGAATGGAGTGGATCCACAATTTTCTGCCGGCGGCTCCGAACGGCTAATTGAGAAAGCGCTTTAATGGCAATGAATTTACTAACGAAGGACTTGCCAATTCCTCGCGGGGTGGCTCGGATACTCAGCCCTGTCACATATTCCATCGTAATCGAAAAAAGTCTAAGTTTCCCGATGTTATTATCACATATTCTATTCGGAGTGGAATTATATTATAGGAAAGCAATTTCATATAGAAATCAAATTTTGAATCAAGCCTTTTAAAAGCAAAGCAAATTATCTTTTAGAAACACTTAAAATAAACGTTCTTATTATGTGATTTTTTTTTTTTTTTCATCAAATACTAGTAACTTAAAATTAACATATAACTGTCAATCGAGCAGACGGCAAAAGCCATGCTTAACGATTTTTTTTTTATGTATTAAAATGTGAATCTTAATTTGAGAAACGGATAATAAAATCAATCTAATCTAATCTAAATTCGGAGTGGAACGAATTTCGAAATTCGTAGATTTGGTATCACCAAATCCAAGTGGAATGTAAATTCGTCGTCTTAATATACGAAAGAAGATGTGTTTGCGGAAAAATGTTAATGATCTTGCACATTTGGCGTAAAACAGCTGATTTCGAAAACCAGCATGGCGGTATTTAGTGTTGCAACTGGAAATACTTTCTTCGATTTCATTTGAATTTTGTGATCACAAATTTTCGTAGTTTTTAACTTAGCTTTCCGCGTGGAAGTTTTCTACAATGGAATCTGTGATAGGGCTGACTGTTATTGCAGTACAGCTCTCGAAAGTTCGAAAAAAAGCTGCAAGACTGACATCTCACACACAAGCAATTCAAGGATCTATCCAATTTGTACCATCAATCACACCTTAATCTCTTCCCAATGCCCACAACCACATGCACTATTGATTTGCCCTCTCTAAAAAAGGAAAAAATATTAATTAATTGTTGACGATTGACGAATAGTGCTTACTTTCTGCCTCTTCTTGGATATTAATCGTATGTCTTCTGTTTGCAGATAAGAGATAAGAAATTAATTGAATGAGTTGAAACTCCTCAAGTAGCGAACCATATAAAGATCACAACGATTGATAAAACTAAATGCGTTTTGAAAGTGAATGTATGTACATTAGAGTGAACGCAACTACCAAACAACTTTTTTTTTTGCCAAATTCTTTATGGAACAGTCCCATAAAATTATAAGATGCAGTAGTTGAGATAATAATTGACAAATAATTTAATTTAATTTATAATCTCACTTGCTTTCGAAATGTGCATCTGAGGAAATATAAATAGTGTTTTAATTGTTAAAAATTTCTATCAATCTTTTCATTTATTTTCAGATAGTAAATCTTTGCAAATCCTTTTTTAATTGATGCAGTTCATTTTCGCAATGTGATATTTCAATAATAGCTTCACCGATTGATTTAAAACTTCTTCCATTGAGTGGTTTCAAAGATATTCAAACAATACCTTTTTCGAAACTTTGTCGGGCGAAATCTTTCTCAATGTTTGGGACATTAAAAGAAAATTAAAGGGACTTTCTTCCAGAAAACCGAATTTTGTGGATTTTCCGCCGGACTTTCTCTCTGACCAAAAAATTAATTGCCTGAACAAAGTACGTTTCAGTTTCAAAACTAAGAGATATTTGTTCTCACTCGGTTTTCTGTGTTTGCAATGATAACTAAGATAAAAAGTGACCCTTAATAGGGCAATTCTTTGTACCAATTGTATTTGAAAAGAAAAATTCGATTTTTTTTCCAAAACTTTGACTTGACTTGTTCTCTCAAAAACCAATTGAATTAAAATGTCAATTTAAGATCAAAGTCATTGAATAATTATATGTATATAGAAATGACGCCGGAATAAATCGCCACCCAGGAGTTCCTATGCCGCTAGTATCGATATTGGAGCTAGTTAGTTCACCAATTTTTTTTGCAAATTTAGCCCCAAAGGATTTTTTTTTTAATATTGTTTCGCTGATTACCGAAGATTAAAAATGGGTTCGAAATGATTATGGGGGTTGAGTATTATGTATTTGATTATAATCAATTAGAATCAATCCCTTAGGGCTCATAGGGGAATATATTTTAAAATCAAACTGCCAAACAAATCATACTTGTACCTTTACTCATACAGCTAGCCTTCTGCGCAGAATGGAAACTGCAAATAAATTTTACAAAATGTGAAACCATATTATTTCGCACCCCGCTAAGACGAGGAAACTCAGATATGCGGCATAATTGGAAGAATTTTAAAATTTCAAGCTGAATTGGTTGTCTTATTCAGTCCAAAAGGGTTGTTAAATACTTAGGTGTTCATTTAGATAAGTTCCTATACTATAATGACCACATAAACACACAACTAAAGAAAGCAAGAGCGGCATTTATGTCTCTAAAGAAGCTTTTTTACTCTAAATTTTTGAGACCTGATGTGAAGATCATATGCTGTATCAAGCTTTATCCGTCCAATATTAACGTATGGAAGTCCAATATGGTGGAATATCAGTCCTTCGTATATGGAAAAATATCGCATGTTTGAAAGAAAATGTCTTAGAGCTTGTATGAACATGAACAGAAGCGCACATTCTGACTTTCAGCACTATGTATCCAACAAAATACATTTGGATGCATCAGGCTTATCGAGAATTGATAATGTCATCTTAAATCTTAACGATCATTTAATGTTACAGAAAATGGGTTCGTTTCCGGATTGCTTTATCCTAGTCCTCAGTATTTTAGGAATACCTTGGAGAATGGGTTTATACCTCCGGAAGGGTTTCTTTATCTGGATGCTCATGGTTATCTCTCCAATTTAACCAATCTGCCTATTATATGTATACCATCTTTCTAGAAGAGCGACTGATAAAAAGATTTTATATGAACCTCAAAACTTAGAGAACTATGATGAAATCTTAGAAAACTGCATTAGCATACCTGAAAGGGATCTTAATAGCACTGAACGTTTCGACCCAAAAAAATATTGGTGGCTCAATTGGGTAATAGCTGATACTTAAGAGTTAAGAGTGGTTGCGCTGGATTCAATGCGCGGCTTTCATTTCATTGTTTTATTATTATTTAAAGCAATGAGATGACATTGCGAATTAGATTTAGATAATATTTCAAAAACCAAAATTTTTCATATTCTTTTCAAAAAACCCAAGTATTTTAATGAATTAAATTTCATAAAATCGTGCAATAAACGAGAGTTAGATTTTAAAAAAAATAGCGGTACTGTGGGTTGTACATTTTTTCCATTTTTTTTTCTTCAAATCATTATAAAGATAACTAGATATTACTTCAAAACATAAAATTTAATCGAAGTTGTTGCAGTCGTCTTCGAGAAAAATAAATATTATCATATGGGTTGTATGTATGTGCATTTATTTGAAGATAAAAAACCCAATCCCAAAAGCTCCCCCAAAGACCCTAGCTGCAAATTTTGCAAAAAATCGGTTCAGGCTCTAGATTCATATACGGAAATAGTTTAGTTTTTAGTTTAGTTTAGTTTATTTAAAATTCAATATAATTAAACTACAATTTTTTATAATATAAATAACTTTTGGCCTTGGTTTGAAACCGTCTGCCAGATGCCAACTTTTTCATTAAATTTTGCTTTAAACATATACAGTTGCGGTCAAAATAATAGTAGTGTGAGTAAAAGCATTGCACAGATTGGTATTTTTCCACTTTGCATTGCGTTGATAGTGAAAACCCGTTACGCTTTAATTGTTTTAAGGGGTGGTTAAGGATCTCGTCAATATGTAAGAAGACCTCTAAACACCGAATATAATCCACACTTTACAATCATAATGGTATGGGCATGTTTTTTCTTCTACGGAGTTGGACCCATAATGTGGATTGAAGGCATTATGGATCAGCATCTCTATGTTAGGATAATGCAGGAAGTAATGCTACCGTATACTGAAGTTGAATGCTACCGTAAATGAAGTTGCTTCTTGCTGAAATGGGTCTTTCAGCAAGAAGCAATGGTTCCAGGAAAGTAAAGTAGATGTGATGGAGTGGCCCGCACAGTCTTCGGACTTTAATCCCATTGCAAACCTATGAAGCGCTGTAAAAAAATATGCTTCTAGATGTAAACCAAGCAACAACACAGTCCTTTGCGAAGCGTTACAGCAATCATGGAGTTCGATAAGCACAGGAAGGTGTGGAAACCTGACAAACTCTATTTAACGTCTTTGTACTGCTGTTATAGCTTACAAGGGTCATGCAACTAAATAATAATTAAAGGTACGAACACTCAGCCACATATTGTAATAAAAAATTAGACCTAATTTTTCGGTTTCGTAACATTTCAAGGTAGATTTTCCTATCACTACTATTTTTTTGACCGCTGAATTTCAACATCTGTTCAATAAACTTGCAACTATCGGATAGTAATATTAAACTAATGTTTTTTTTTTTTGTAAATAAAAGCTTAAAACCCCACTTTGAAAACCCCGTTATTGGTTTCTTAAATCAGAATTGACGGATAAGTTTTTTTCAATTTTGTTGTTTCTTAAGCTCTATATACTATTATTTTGACCGCAGCTGTAAGTTTTTTTTTTATTTTATCTTTAAAATAATAGTGTTTCAATTTTACATGACTAACATTTTGAAATTATAATATGCAAAGTATTGTATAATTGCTTAACAAAAATGGAGTGTTCGTATACGAAAGATGAGGATGCACCTGATCGGGTTGAAATCCACTTTTAATCGCCAATAAATTCTTGTCGGTATTTGAGTGTTTCTATGCAATAATGAGCCAGGTTTTTCCAATTTTCTCCATTTAAGATTCTTATAGAATCTTCTTCACTTAAAATTGTTTTTTGAAAATATACGAATCGAAGTTCTTTTAATATGGGACAGATAGATAGAAAGTGAAAAGAAGTTTCTTGTTCTTGCATATTGCATAATGAACAGTACATGTTTCGGTCTTTGTGGTATGGCCTGTAGTTTAAAGCTAGCAGTTCTCCCCTCACTCGAAAAATATTGGAAATTTCAATCAAGCTTTTTTCATCAGAAAAATAATTCAAACTGTTTAAATTATACTGGAGCTTTGGGTACAATGATCTCCTTGATGAGCCTTTAGCTTCCTCAATAAGATCTGATCTTATTTTTATATCCAGAACTTCTAGATAGCTCATTAGTTTATTACTTAGATAAACGTCTTGTATGTCTAAGCTTGGTAGTGGAGTTCCACAGAGCAGAGATAGCCCTTCCCATTTACTGAACCAGCTTATGTTTTTGCGTATGCTATGCTTTGCAAGTATCTTTGGTAGTCGATCGTCAGGGTATGTGAGTATTTTTAAGACATATTGAAAGTGCATTCTTAGAGTGTATAGAAAAGTTGGTGAAAGACCAGTTTCTAGAAGGAGCATGTAGTTCGGCGTTGACTGAGGTAGAGCAAATGTTTTTTTAAGGAAAAATCGTTAAAGTTTTTCTACTTCCTCATATTGTTCGTACCCCCAAACTTAAGATCCATATGTCATTATAGATTTCAGAGCAGCTTCGAATACTTTAAACTTGACGCTATGCGCAACGAGTCTACTTCTAAACAGATTTTTCCATGTTGAATTTATTGCAGCTACTGCTTTTGCTAGCTTAATCTGCAGATGTTTTCTTGGATTTAGATTAGGTGTTAGTATCATACCCAGATAATTAAATTCCTCCACAACTTCAAGCGGCTCCCTGTTTACAGTCCATCTTTCATTTCGGCAGTGTCTACCTCCGGAAAATCATGACTTTCGATTTTAAAGTATTTATTACCAAATTCCATGTTTTGCAATAACTACTGAATTTTTTTATCATTAATTGAAGGCTTTCGGGAGAATCTGCGAATAATATTATATCGTCTGCGTATAAAAGACATCTTATTGTTTGCCCTGCAATATTGATTCCATTTGGTAAAAAATCAACTATGTCATTTATATACAATGCAAACAACAATGGGGACATCATATACGGAAATATAGACCTATAGAATTGTAGGACCTAATATTTTGAATTATTGGGTTTGTTCGACGTGCACAACCATAGTGCGCACTTGGGAATGTCAACGCATTTAAATTGGATGAAGTGACGAAAAAAATTCCACCATTTTCTGTAATAGAAAAATAAAATCGGAAGGGAAGACTCTACATAGCGGTTATTTGTCCTGCACTCACATAAGGTTGCCAATGATGGACAATGTACAAAAAGTATGAAGGCAAGATGGCTTCAAATGAGTTGAAGATTAGAAGTACCAAGATCCGTAGAAGCCTTCATATCAAAAATACTATATCTTGGAAAAAATATAGACGACTCAATTGGTATTGTCATGTTCAAGGGAGAGATCTAGAGAGCCCCTTCAAAAGGGCTATATCAAACAACGTTCAGACGCGACCCCAGCAAAAAAAGAAAAAGTAAGGCAGACCAAAACAAGGAGTGTACAGACAATTAATGCAACGAAACCTCCATTCAGTTGGTCTCAGACATGGACCAATCCAAAATTGGAAGGTTTGGCCACGCATTCTGAGGCCAACGCAGCAACGAGCGCATATCTAGTGTGAAGCAGTTAAGTGGAAGAACTGTGATTTTTTCTAGATCACGATTCCCGTAACACCGGGAAAGGAAGAAGAAGATGAAAATGTATTTCCTATATTAAATCCCAAATAACAATGCTCCTCAATTCAGTCAACATAAATGCTTTCATTTCCCTGGCAAAAGTTTCATATTTTGTTACATCTAACAATTCTTTAAACAAAAGCACCCAAGTCTGCAACCTTAACAAACCACGATGACCTTATGTGTCACGCTATATTTACACACAAATTTTTTATCAGCGAGACGCAACAAAATCAAATTGAAAACAACAAAGTTCATTCTACAATGCGTGTCACCACAAAATCTTCTATGTTCGATTCCAAACTAACAAATTAAAATTTCTTTAAATAGGACGTTCGATATTATTTTATATCTCACCGATCTTATCTTTTAAGCTGCTACTGTGAGACTAATTAATTTAACAGATTTTGTTTTAATCTTCGTCAGTCGATTCAATTGTTTTAATCAGTCAGACATTCTCTTAAAAAATTCACGTGCTCACTAAAATGGATGTCATAAAATAGTTCAATAAAATGTTTCGCTTATCTTTTCAAAAACAAAAAAAAAAAAAAACGCATTTTTGGTGTACTTATCTTGCAATTAGTTTCTTTTTTTAATGTTTGTCTTGCATTAAAGACAAAACAAAGTTTTATTCGCCGCGCCTTGGCTTGTAAATACTTTTCTTAAGTTTATTTCAAAAGACCAAGTTCCTAGTTTGGACCAATTTACAAATTTTATATTAAGGGCAATGTTGGTGCGTGCGGTAAAAATCAAAAGATGTTCATTGTCAATTCGAGATAAATTATCTTATCAAAACCTTTATCAGAGTTTGTGTATGCGAAGTATATTTGTTTTTTTTTTTTTTTGGTATTATAAGCAATTTGAACCTTTGAAGGTTGTGGTAGATCGCATTTTTTCAAAACACTGAGGTCTGATGTTAGACTTCGGGCATTCGCAGTTTCGCATATTGAAAAATTTTCTTTTTGACTACTTTTATAACTTTTACTCATGCTTGTTTTGATGTTCTATTTCGATAGAAAAATTTTCGAATTCCAAAGAAGTGCATTTTAAGACTCGAACGGTTCGAAAGTTAACAATTGCAAGACCATAGGTCCGTTCGCTGAACTTTCCCCAGGGTTGACCCAGGTTTTCTTGACAACCCTATGAGTTGTCAAAAAAAAAACCTGGGATTTCCAGTCCTCAAAAAACGCTAAACCACAAATCATCACACATCCCTGTCATACAAAAAAGAATATATGCCATTTGACAGCTCTCAACTCGCCACAGAAAAAAGCTAGGGCGAGTTGATGGAAAACCTAGGTTAACCCTTGGGCTCAAAAAACACTCCATTTGACATTCAGGGCGGCTTTGTAGCGACCCCAGGGCGACGCTAGGGCTTCAACGAGCAAACCTCATAATTTCCTATTAAAATTGTTTTAAAATAATTTTCAGCACCAATAGAAAATATAAATATGTATGTATATTTAATAGTATGATAAAAAAATTTCGCAAGGACCAACTAGGACTACCAATTGACTTCAAAATAAAACACGACTTACCCTTGTAAGATGCTTTCTAAGAGCTCGCATTTCGCGTGGAACTGGCAAGTCCTACGATAGTAGATTCATTGCCATAGATCAGTCGTTCGGTACCGACAGAAAATTGTAGTCTCTTTTCCTTCACAAGGCAAAAGAATAGTTGTCAAAAATGCGCTCGACTCCGGAGTTCACCGCTCTGTTGCCCCACCTTATGGATATTAATATGGCGTCATTGGTGGCTTGAATGTTGGCTTTCAATGCTTCAAGAGTTGCTCATTTGTGGGCATAAGCTAATGACTTAACATATTCCAATAAAAAATACTCGAGAGGCGTTTTGTCAGAAAAATTAATTAAGGGGCCTATTTACAGGACCACTTTTGGTTAAGAAAAAGCTGCTATGCTGAATGGCAAGTTCAACCGTTTTTTCGAACCAAATGTTGTCGCTGTTCAACTTATTAATTTGGAGACAATTTGAAGGCAAAAAATCACACAGCATGTCTCGATAGTACTCACCATTCACCGTAAAGGCAGCTCCTTCCTAACTTCAAAAGAAATTAGGGCTGATGATGCCGCCGGCCGGGGTGTAAGCGCACATTTCCTTGTTTTGTTGAAGGGTTAAATCAATTGGCGCGAAAGCGATCAATTTCTGCCCGATTCGCGAACGGATCTATTTTTTTCAAAGTAAATTTCCTCAGTTTGAAGGCGTTAAACGAGGCATGTTGATTTGCTAAACGTTACCAAACAGAAATGTCAACACAGTTAGACATTCTCAGTTTTCAAGCCATAGACCATCAAATCCTCCATGCAGGTAAAAA
Organism: Melanostoma mellinum; assembly: GCA_914767635.1. NCBI lineage: Eukaryota > Metazoa > Arthropoda > Insecta > Diptera > Syrphidae > Melanostoma > Melanostoma mellinum. The sequence continues at coordinate 197,971,282 of OU612059.1, forward strand.
AATACTCTTAACTTTATAGAAGGTGGGTTTCTTTTAAAATCATAGGTTTTTTAAACACTGACTGCTGTTTCTCGCTCGTAGATTTGATAGAAAGTCAGTGTCATACCTCCGCCGAACGAAATGTTTGAACAACAATGGGAAATATTGAAAACTATAATCAAATATGAGTTTTATGTAGCCCCAACAATGCCTTTTTTGAAAAGGAATTTCGGAAGTACCCACCACGCCTGCTGGGACCAACAAGGACTTTGAAAAATGAAGTGATGAAATCCTCTAAGGCGAAGTATGATATGTTTGCTCTTGCTAATAGTGTCAAATTACATGAAAAAAAAACTAATTTTATTCATTCAATTGCATTTTTGTATTTAATATAAAAATAAAAATTGTATAAATTTGTATTCGGCCATAACATACAGGGTTACCTAAGCACCGCAATTTTATTTTAATCGTACAAAAACCACTAGTTTTTGAATAAATTTGAAATTCAAAAACCAAGATTTGGCATTAGCGTCTCAAATTAGTCCAATAAGTTGGGCAGACTTTGGTTTGAACGACCAATGACAAATAATGTTAGCCCTCAGACGGCCGCATGTCCAACTTGTCTGACGGTTTCCAAATATTTTTGAAAATTTTGAAGTTGGACGGAGCGGAGGAAGTCTGAGCGCAAACTACATCCGACCATCCAAGATCCCATCCAACGAACTCCGTCCAACTAATTGTACAGTGTGAACTCCGCTATTCAAAACTTTCACTTTTTACTTTTGATAATTTTTCTGCTAAAAATAAAACTTTTTTAAAAAATTTCACTGGTAGAGTTACGGAAGCGGAAACTACGAAGTATTCCTGGACAAGACGTGGAATATCAAGATAGGAAACAAAGGTACGAATGTAATATGTAATCTTAAAGAAAGGAAGGAAAGTGGAAAACGAGAAAATAAAATTGTTTAAAAGTAAAAAAAAAAGTTAAAAAGTAAAAGAAAAAAACAAAGGACTCCGAAAATACAAAAGATTGTAAAAAGAAGAAATGTTTGTCGCGGGAAGACAAAGGCTGGCTAAGCTCTCTTGTCTTATCAACACCGTGACTCAAAGTAGAAAACTAAAAAGCAGGGGTCGAATTACCGCATCACTGATCGAGTAAGTGAGTACTAATTTTCTTTCAAAATTCGATCTTTATTACACAATATCAGTCTGCTGTCCATTTATCGACTTCAATTGGTTCAAATAGTGATGAAGGAATGTCAACTTGTGGTACTAAAGTGCTCGAAAACGTGAGAAGGTAATGCCATAAACTTATAATTTAGTCAGGTATTAATCGATCATGTGTGCGGTAATTCGGCCCTCGAATTTTTGTATGAGAATCGTGAATTTTGCCAAGTATAATAATATTTGTTGCCTTTAACTATAATTAATTAGGGATCACAGTGTTTACTTTAAATAAATAAAATTATACTGTGAAGTCTTAATAATCTGAAAAAATAACGCAGTAACTAGCTTACTTGGTGGCGTGTAGTAGAGTATTTTTGAGAATTTGGTTACAGCACCACTACTGCTTACAAACTGAAAAACGATAAAAATTTCAATGATTGTGTCTAAAAGTGACTCATCTCATAAGAAATTAAGGGATATTCACAGATATTACAATAGGCATTTAAGTTAAACCCTTAGATAAGGGTTTGTGCCACAATTGGTGTCTAAGTTAATTAAATGCCGAAATGATGGGAAGAACAATGATAAACAGATAGAATGATAAGCTTTCCTTAAAACACAAATCGTTACGTCTGGAACTCCGTCATTTTTAGAGTCCCCTAAGTTAGTTCCCACTGAGCAGCTACGAGCTCTTCAGCAGCTGCTGTCAATAGGCAATTTTTGTTTCATCGCCAGTCATCTAGAGGGTTGAATCAGAGGCGGTTCACTTTAGAACTTCATCATTCAAAGGCATGTGAGATAATACGCAAACGTGGCTATTTTGGGAATATTTTATGTGATTTATTCAATTTTCATAATTAGTGTGTTGTTGCCAAACCTAATAACACTAAATATATTATGAAGAGCGAGTACTAAAACCTTGTACTCAGCCTTAAGATTTTGATATCGTATTTAGCACACAATCGCAAGTGCGAGCGACCAAAGGCAACAATTTCAAGAAAATTTTTCAACTTATTAATTTGTAAAATAAAATAAGAAAGTCTTTAAAGAAGATAGTAGTTATAAGCTCGATTTTGTTATTATTTTCAATGTTTATTTTGACATTCACAAATATCGTATCGTCAAAATCGGTTCAGTAAAAAGCTAAATTCAGAAAATAAAGCGAAAGAATGAAAGGTTATAATGTTAAATCATTCTAATTGCGTTCTCCTGCTGCTGAGACACTTCTTCTAACGCAACTCGTGTTCTTATTCTTTTTTACATCGGTTTCCACTACTTAGGATTTTAGTTTCCCAGCTCCTTCGCCATCTGGAGTTGTGTCTTCGCAGTCGTTCGTTTTCTCAGGCTTCAAAATAAGTAATCTTAATAATAATAACAATTTTTGGAATATGTACTTTTAACTTACTGTTATTGTGGTTGGTTCTTCGTTTTCAACTTTTAGATTTGTCTTTGGCTCAGAAAGAGGATTTGATATTTGAGCAAAGGCCGAAAAAGGCTTGCTGGAAATAGTCCGACTCAAATCATGGTATCCTACGCCATTTCCTGTTGATTCAAACAAAAAACTATGTACGAAATTGACTGCAAGTAAACATATTTGACATTACTCTTAGTGAAAGCACCAACTGCTAATAGGAGAAAGTATTCATTTTTGCTTAAATCGAAATTCAGGCCATTTGTTATTGTAATGGCAACTCTCTCGAACTTGCAGTATACCACTCCATCATTAAAATACGACTCTAGTAGTCGTATTGTGTTCTGGGGCTAATAGAAAGTGGAATAGTTAGGAAGAATAGTTTTTAAGGTGTATCATTTATGTTTAAAACTACTTACCGTTCCATCCCTATAATTTTTATAGTCTTTATTAAAAGATGAATAAAGGCGAACATTGCCTTCCTCGTTTACGCATTCAGACACCAAATCATCACCCATGCGATTATCGACCGAAAAACCAAGCGCTATGAAAGCAGGTGCTCCTGAATAATTTAATAAGTAAACTTATGGTCAATATAAATATATTCAAGACCTTACTTGATGCCATGAGCTCAAATTCATATAAGTCAGCTTTTACTTTGGCAGTAGCTATGTCTTGACAAGACTTGGTTTCTATACACCCAGTAGGATACCCAAAACATGTTTTGTTACTGCCACACTCTTCATAAATTATGTTGCCTCTATTCACCTGCTATAATATATAATAAACATCAACTCATAATTTAAATATTTTTTTTATTTTTCATTATACCTCCGTGGCAGCTTTTGAATCTGATTTGATGAACTCGTTTTCTAAGAAGGAAGCAACTGGCAGAACCATTGCCGTAGGTGAGCTCATTACAACCCACACTACCAACAAAGAAGTCGAAAATCTGTGAAACATTCCTAAAAAAAAGGTAAGTTTTAGAATCGAGAAGTCAATGTTACAACAAACTTCAAACACTCCAAAATTTAGCAAGAGGTGTTACTAATTTTTATTTTTCAGGATTTGATTTTACATCGAAAACTTTGAAGCAAAACTTTCGCCAAATTTCATCGTATGCTAAAAATATCGTGGCATCTGAGTGGCACTGGTGGCGTAAAAGTTAGCATGTCGCCTATTAAGAAAGAGGTCCGAATCTCAGCAACATATCCAATGTTTCTCACTGGTATCGACTTTCGTGAGAGATTAGCAAGTGCTCCGAGACTAATTACAATGCCATGAAAAGCACTTTCTCACTTAGCTCGGAGTCGCAAAAAATTCTTAGGTCCCCATTCCTTACAAGCTTCGTGGGCCCACTTTGTCTACATAATTCAATGTTGCAACTTCATACTCCGAATAGCCATCTAGTGATTAGTTTTATGGACAAAGTTAATAGCATCAAATTTCTCTCAATGAAACCAATATCATCAAATTGATCTTTTGGTGTAAAAAACTTTTTCATTCATTCATTTCATTGAATAAATATGGATTCAAAAACAGGCGCAAAATTGGAGAACTTTTTCACTTATAAACAACTTTCGTAACTTGTTGTTTGTAAGAAAAACGAACATTCTAAACAGAATATTATGTATCTTCAACTCGGTTTCCTAACCCGAGTCAACTCGGTTTCCTATCACGAGTCAACTCGGTTCCTAACCCGAGTCAACTCGGTTTCCTAACCCGAGTCAACTCGGTTTCCTAACCCGAGTCAACTCGGTTTCCTAACCCGAGTCAACTCGGTTTCCTAACCCGAGTCAACTCGGTTTCCTAACCCTAATCAACTCGGTTTTCTAACCCGAGTCAACTCGGTTTCCTAACCCGAGTCAACTCGGTTTCCTAACCCGAGTCAACTCGGTTTCCTAACCCGAGTCAACTCGGTTTCCTAACCCGAGTCAACTCGGTTTCCTAACCCGAGTCAACTCGGTTAGCTAACCCGAGTCAACTCGGTTTCCTAACCCGAGTCAACTCGGTTTGCTAACCCGAGTCAACTCGGTTTCCTAACACGAGTCAACTCGGTTTCCTAACCCGAGTCAACTCGGTTTCCTAACCCGAGTCAACTCGGTTTGCTAACCCGAGTCAACTCGGTTTGCTAGCCCGAGTCAACTCGGTTTCCTAACCCGAGTCAACTCGGTTTCCTAACCCGAGTCAACTCGGTTTCCTAACCCGAGTCAACTCGGTTTCCTAACCCGAGTCAACTCGGTCTGCTAACCCGAGTCAACTCGGTCTGCTAACCCGAGTCAACTCGGTCTGCTAACCCGAGTCAACTCGGTCTGCTAACCCGAGTCAACTCGGTCTGCTAACCCGAGTCAACTCGGTCTGCTAACCCGAGTCAACTCGGTCTGCTTACCCGAGTCAACTCGGTCTGCTAACTCGAGTCAACTCGGTCTGCTAACCCGAGTCAACTCGGTTTCCTAAACCGAGTCAGCTCAGTGTCCTAACCCGAGTCAACTCGGTTTCCTAACCCGAGTCAACTCGGTTTCCTAACCCGAGTCAACTCGGTCTGCTAACCCGAGTCAACTCGGTCTGCTAACCCGAGTCAACTCGGTCTGCTAACCCGAGTCAACTCGGTCTGCTAACCCGAGTCAACTCGGTCTGCTAACCCGAGTCATCTCGGTCTGCTTACCCGAGTCAACTCGGTCTGCTAACCCGAGTCAACTCGGTTTCCTAACCCGAACCAACTCGGTTTCCTAACCCGAACCAACTCGGTTTCCTAAACCGAGCCAACTCGATTTCCTAAGCCGAGTCAACTCGGTTTCCTAAACCGAGTCAACTCGGTTTCCTAAACCGAGTCAACTCGGTTTCCTAAACCGAGTCAACTCGGTGTTCTTGCCCGAGTCAACTCGGTTTGCTAACCCGAGTCAACTCGGTCTGCTAACCCGAGTCAACTCGGTCTGCTAACCCGAGTCAACTCGGTCTGCTAAACCGGGTAAACTCGGTTTCCTAACCCGAGTCAACTCGGTTTCCTTACCCGAGTCAACTCGGTTTCCTAACCCGAGTCAACTCGGTTTGCTGACCCGAGTCAACTCGGTCTGCTAACCCGAGTCAACTCGGTCTGCTTACCCGAGTCAACTCGGTCTGCTAACCCGAGTCAGCTCGGTCTGCTTACCCGAGTTAACTCGGTCTGCTAAACCGAGTCAACTCGGTTTCCTAACCCGAGTGAATTCGGTTTCCTAACCCGAGTCAACTCGGTTTCCTAACCCGAGTCAACTCGGTTTCCTAGCCCGAGTCAACTCGGTTTCCTAACCCGAGTCAACTCGGTTTCCTAGCCCGAGTCAACTCGGCTTCCTAAACCGAGTCAACTCGGTGTCCTAACCCGAGTCAACTCGGTTTGCTGACCCGAGTCAACTCGGTCTGCTAATCCGAGTCAACTCGGTCTGCTAACCCGAGTCAACTCGGTCTGCTAACCCGAGTCAACTCGGTCTGCTTACCCGAGTCAACTCGGTCTGCTAAACCAAGTCAACTCGGTTTCCTAACCCGAGTCAACTCGGTTTCCTAACCCGAGTCAACTCGGTTTCCTAACCCGAGTCAACTCGGTTTCCTAACCCGAGTCAACTCGGTTTCCTAACCCGAGTCAACTCGGTTTCCTAACCCGAGTCAACTCGGTTTCCTAACATCGAGTCAACTCGGTTTCCTAACCTGAGCCAATTCGGTTTCCTTACTCGAGTCAACTCGGTTTCCTAACCCGAGTCAACTCGGTGTCCTAACCCGAGTCAACTCGGTCTGCTAACCCGAGTCAACTCGGTCTGCTTACCCGAGTCAACTCGGTCTGCTAAACCAAGTCAACTCGGCTTCCTAACCCGAGTCAACTCGGTTTCCTAAAACGAGTCAACTCGGTGTTCTTGCCCGAGTCAACTCGGTTTGCTGACCCGAGTCAACTCGGTCTGCTAACCCGAGTCAACTCGGTCTGCTAACCCGAGTCAACTCGGTCTGCTAAACCGGGTAAACTCGGTTTCCTAACCCGAGTCAACTCGGTTTCCTTACCCGAGTCAACTCGGTTTCCTAACCCGAGTCAACTCGGTTTGCTGACCCGAGTCAACTCGGTCTGCTAACCCGAGTCAACTCGGTCTGCTTACCCGAGTCAACTCGGTCTGCTAACCCGAGTCAGCTCGGTCTGCTTACCCGAGTTAACTCGGTCTGCTAAACCGAGTCAACTCGGTTTCCTAACCCGAGTGAATTCGGTTTCCTAACCCGAGTCAACTCGGTTTCCTAACCCGAGTCAACTCGGTTTCCTAGCCCGAGTCAACTCGGTTTCCTAACCCGAGTCAACTCGGTTTCCTAGCCCGAGTCAACTCGGCTTCCTAAACCGAGTCAACTCGGTGTCCTAACCCGAGTCAACTCGGTTTGCTGACCCGAGTCAACTCGGTCTGCTAACCTGAGTCAACTCGGTCTGCTAACCCGAGTCAACTCGGTCTGCTAACACGAGTCAACTCGGTCTGCTAACCCGAGTCAACTCGGTTTCCTAACCTGAGTCAACTCGGTTTCCTAAACCGAGCCAACTCGGTTTCCTAAACCGAGCCAACTCGGTTTCCTAAACCGAGTCAACTCGGTTTCCTAAGCCGAGTCAACTCGGTTTCCTAAACCGAGTCAACTCGGTGTTCTAGCCCGAGTCAACTCGGTTTGCTGACCCGAGTCAACTCGGTCTGCTAACCCGAGTCAACTCGGTCTGCTAACCCGAGTCAACTCGGTCTGCTAACCCGAGTCAACTCGGTCTGCTAACCCGAGTCAACTCGGTCTGCTAACCCGAGTCAACTCGGTCTGCTAACCCGAGTCAACTCGGTCTGCTAAACCGAGTCAACTCGGTTTCCTAAACCGAGTCAACTCAGTGTCCTAACCCGAGTCAACTCGGTTTGCTGACCCGAGTAAACTCGGTCTGCTAACCCGAGTCAACTCGGTTTCCTAACCCGAGCCAACTCGGTTTCCAAAACCGAGCCAACTCGGTTTCCTAAACCAAGCCAACTCGGTTTCCTAAACCGAGTCAACTCGGTTTCCTAAACCGAGTCAACTCGGTTTCCTAAACCGAGTCAACTCGGTGTTCTAGCCCGAGTCAACTCGGTTTGCTGACCCGAGTCAACTCGGTCTGCTAACCCGAGTCAACTCGGTCTGCTAACCCGAGTCAACTCGGTCTGCTAACCCGAGTCAACTCGGTCTGCTAACCCGAGTCAACTCGGTCTGCTAACCCGAGTCAACTCGGTCTGCTAACCCGAGTCAACTCGGTCTGCTAAACCGAGTCAACTCGGTTTCCTAACCTGAGTCAACTCGGTTTCCTAACCTGAGTCAACTCGGTTTCCTAACCCGAGTCAACTCGGTTTCCTAGCCCGAGTCAACTCGGTTTCCTAGCCCGAGTCAACTCGGTTTCCTAACCCGAGTCAACTCGGTTTCCTAAACCGAGTCAACTCAGTGTCCTAACCCGAGTCAACTCGGTTTGCTGACCCGAGTCAACTCGGTCTGCTAACCCGAGTCAACTCGGTTTCCTAACCCGAGTCAACTTGGTTTCCTAACCCGAGTCAACTCGGTTTCCTAACCCGAGTCAACTCGGTTTCCTAACCCGAGTCAACTCGGTTTCCTAACCCGAGTCAACTCAGTTTCCTAACCCGAGTCAACTCGGTTTCCTAACCCGAGTCAACTCGGTTTCCTAACCCGAGTCAACTCGGTTTCCTAAACCGAGTCAACTCGGTGTCCTTACCCGAGTCAACTCGGTTTGCTGACCCGAGTCAGCTCGGTCTTCTAACCCGAGTCAACTCGGTCTGCTAACCCGAGTCAACTCGGTCTGCTAAACCGAGTCAACTCGGTTTCCTAACCCGAGTCAACTCGGTTTCCTAACCCGAGTCAACTCGGTTTTCTTACCCGAATCAACTCGGTTTCCATGCCCCAAACAACTCGGTTTACTAACCCGAGTCAACTCGGTTTCCTAACCCGAGTCAACTCTTTTTCCTTACCCGAGTCAACTCGGTTTCCTATCCCAAGTCAACTCGGTCTGCTAACCCGAGTCAACTCGGTTGCCTAACCCGAGTCAACTCGGTTTCCTAACCCGAGTCAACTCGGTTTCCTAACCCGAGTCAACTCGGTTTCCTAACCCGAGTCAACTCGGTTTCCTAACCCGAGTCAACTCGGTTTCCTAACCCGAGTCAACTCGGTTTCCTAACCCGAGTCAACTCGGTTTCCTAACCCGAGTCAACTCGGTTTCCTAACTCGAGTCAACTCGGTTTCCTAACCCGAGTCAACTCGGTGTCCTAACCCGAGTCAACTCGGTTTCCTAACCCGAGTCAACTCGGTTTCCTAACCCGAGTCAACTCGGTTTCCTAACCCGAGTCAACTCGGTTTCCTAACCCGAGTCAACTCGGTTTCCTAACCCGAGTCAACTCGGTTTCCTAACCCGAGTCAACTCGGTTTCCTAACCCGAGTCAACTCGGTTTCCTAACCCGAGTCAACTCGGTTTCCTAACCCGAGTCAACTCGGTTTCCTAACCCGAGTCAACTCGGTTTCCTAACCCGAGTCAACTCGGTTTCCTAAACCGAGTCAACTCGGTGTCCTAACCCGAGTCAACTCGGTTTGCTGACCCGAGTCAACTCGGTTTGCTGACCCGAGTCAACTCGGTCTGCTAACCCGAGTCAACTCGGTCTGCTAACCCGAGTCAACTCGGTCTGCTATCCCGAGTCAACTCGGTCTGCTATCCCGAGTCAACTCGGTCTGCTAAACCGAGTCAACTCGGTTTCCTAACCCGAGTCAAATCGGTTTCCTAACCCGAGTCAAATCGGTTTCCTAACCCGAGTCAACTCGGTTTCCTAACCCGAGGCAACTCAGTTTCCTAACCCGAGTCAACTCGGTGTCCTAACCCTAGTCAACTCGGTTTGCTGACCCGAGTCAACTCGGTCTGCTAACCCGAGTCATCTCGGTCTGCTTACCCGAGTCAACTCGGTCTGCTAACCCGAGTCAACTCGGTTTCCTAACCCGAACCAACTCGGTTTCCTAACCCGAACCAACTCGGTTTCCTAAACCGAGCCAACTCGATTTCCTAAGCCGAGTCAACTCGGTTTCCTAAACCGAGTCAACTCGGTTTCCTAAACCGAGTCAACTCGGTTTCCTAAACCGAGTCAACTCGGTGTTCTTGCCCGAGTCAACTCGGTTTGCTGACCCGAGTCAACTCGGTCTGCTAACCCGAGTCAACTCGGTCTGCTAACCCGAGTCAACTCGGTCTGCTAAACCGGGTAAACTCGGTTTCCTAACCCGAGTCAACTCGGTTTCCTTACCCGAGTCAACTCGGTTTCCTAACCCGAGTCAACTCGGTTTGCTGACCCGAGTCAACTCGGTCTGCTAACCCGAGTCAACTCGGTCTGCTTACCCGAGTCAACTCGGTCTGCTAACCCGAGTCAGCTCGGTCTGCTTACCCGAGTTAACTCGGTCTGCTAAACCGAGTCAACTCGGTTTCCTAACCCGAGTGAATTCGGTTTCCTAACCCGAGTCAACTCGGTTTCCTAACCCGAGTCAACTCGGTTTCCTAGCCCGAGTCAACTCGGTTTCCTAACCCGAGTCAACTCGGTTTCCTAGCCCGAGTCAACTCGGCTTCCTAAACCGAGTCAACTCGGTGTCCTAACCCGAGTCAACTCGGTTTGCTGACCCGAGTCAACTCGGTCTGCTAATCCGAGTCAACTCGGTCTGCTAACCCGAGTCAACTCGGTCTGCTAACCCGAGTCAACTCGGTCTGCTTACCCGAGTCAACTCGGTCTGCTAAACCAAGTCAACTCGGTTTCCTAACCCGAGTCAACTCGGTTTCCTAACCCGAGTCAACTCGGTTTCCTAACCCGAGTCAACTCGGTTTCCTAACCCGAGTCAACTCGGTTTCCTAACCCGAGTCAACTCGGTTTCCTAACCCGAGTCAACTCGGTTTCCTAACATCGAGTCAACTCGGTTTCCTAACCTGAGCCAATTCGGTTTCCTTACTCGAGTCAACTCGGTTTCCTAACCCGAGTCAACTCGGTGTCCTAACCCGAGTCAACTCGGTCTGCTAACCCGAGTCAACTCGGTCTGCTTACCCGAGTCAACTCGGTCTGCTAAACCAAGTCAACTCGGCTTCCTAACCCGAGTCAACTCGGTTTCCTAAAACGAGTCAACTCGGTGTTCTTGCCCGAGTCAACTCGGTTTGCTGACCCGAGTCAACTCGGTCTGCTAACCCGAGTCAACTCGGTCTGCTAACCCGAGTCAACTCGGTCTGCTAAACCGGGTAAACTCGGTTTCCTAACCCGAGTCAACTCGGTTTCCTTACCCGAGTCAACTCGGTTTCCTAACCCGAGTCAACTCGGTTTGCTGACCCGAGTCAACTCGGTCTGCTAACCCGAGTCAACTCGGTCTGCTTACCCGAGTCAACTCGGTCTGCTAACCCGAGTCAGCTCGGTCTGCTTACCCGAGTTAACTCGGTCTGCTAAACCGAGTCAACTCGGTTTCCTAACCCGAGTGAATTCGGTTTCCTAACCCGAGTCAACTCGGTTTCCTAACCCGAGTCAACTCGGTTTCCTAGCCCGAGTCAACTCGGTTTCCTAACCCGAGTCAACTCGGTTTCCTAGCCCGAGTCAACTCGGCTTCCTAAACCGAGTCAACTCGGTGTCCTAACCCGAGTCAACTCGGTTTGCTGACCCGAGTCAACTCGGTCTGCTAACCTGAGTCAACTCGGTCTGCTAACCCGAGTCAACTCGGTCTGCTAACACGAGTCAACTCGGTCTGCTAACCCGAGTCAACTCGGTTTCCTAACCTGAGTCAACTCGGTTTCCTAAACCGAGCCAACTCGGTTTCCTAAACCGAGCCAACTCGGTTTCCTAAACCGAGTCAACTCGGTTTCCTAAGCCGAGTCAACTCGGTTTCCTAAACCGAGTCAACTCGGTGTTCTAGCCCGAGTCAACTCGGTTTGCTGACCCGAGTCAACTCGGTCTGCTAACCCGAGTCAACTCGGTCTGCTAACCCGAGTCAACTCGGTCTGCTAACCCGAGTCAACTCGGTCTGCTAACCCGAGTCAACTCGGTCTGCTAACCCGAGTCAACTCGGTCTGCTAAACCGAGTCAACTCGGTTTCCTAAACCGAGTCAACTCAGTGTCCTAACCCGAGTCAACTCGGTTTGCTGACCCGAGTAAACTCGGTCTGCTAACCCGAGTCAACTCGGTTTCCTAACCCGAGCCAACTCGGTTTCCAAAACCGAGCCAACTCGGTTTCCTAAACCAAGCCAACTCGGTTTCCTAAACCGAGTCAACTCGGTTTCCTAAACCGAGTCAACTCGGTTTCCTAAACCGAGTCAACTCGGTGTTCTAGCCCGAGTCAACTCGGTTTGCTGACCCGAGTCAACTCGGTCTGCTAACCCGAGTCAACTCGGTCTGCTAACCCGAGTCAACTCGGTCTGCTAACCCGAGTCAACTCGGTCTGCTAACCCGAGTCAACTCGGTCTGCTAACCCGAGTCAACTCGGTCTGCTAACCCGAGTCAACTCGGTCTGCTAAACCGAGTCAACTCGGTTTCCTAACCTGAGTCAACTCGGTTTCCTAACCTGAGTCAACTCGGTTTCCTAACCCGAGTCAACTCGGTTTCCTAGCCCGAGTCAACTCGGTTTCCTAGCCCGAGTCAACTCGGTTTCCTAACCCGAGTCAACTCGGTTTCCTAAACCGAGTCAACTCAGTGTCCTAACCCGAGTCAACTCGGTTTGCTGACCCGAGTCAACTCGGTCTGCTAACCCGAGTCAACTCGGTTTCCTAACCCGAGTCAACTTGGTTTCCTAACCCGAGTCAACTCGGTTTCCTAACCCGAGTCAACTCGGTTTCCTAACCCGAGTCAACTCGGTTTCCTAACCCGAGTCAACTCAGTTTCCTAACCCGAGTCAACTCGGTTTCCTAACCCGAGTCAACTCGGTTTCCTAACCCGAGTCAACTCGGTTTCCTAAACCGAGTCAACTCGGTGTCCTTACCCGAGTCAACTCGGTTTGCTGACCCGAGTCAGCTCGGTCTTCTAACCCGAGTCAACTCGGTCTGCTAACCCGAGTCAACTCGGTCTGCTAAACCGAGTCAACTCGGTTTCCTAACCCGAGTCAACTCGGTTTCCTAACCCGAGTCAACTCGGTTTTCTAACCCGAGTCAACTCGGTTTCCTAACCCGAGTCAACTCGGTTTCCTAACCCGAGTCAACTCGGTTTCCTAACCCGAGTCAACTCGGTTTCCTAACCCGAGTCAACTCGGTTTCCTATCCCGAGTCAACTCGGTCTGCTAACCCGAGTCAACTCGGTTGCCTAACCCGAGTCAACTCGGTTTCCTAACCCGAGTCAACTCGGTTTCCTAACCCGAGTCAACTCGGTTTCCTAACCCGAGTCAACTCGGTTTCCTAACCCGAGTCAACTCGGTTTCCTAACCCGAGTCAACTCGGTTTCCTAACCCGAGTCAACTCGGTTTCCTAACCCGAGTCAACTCGGTTTCCTAACTCGAGTCAACTCGGTTTCCTAACCCGAGTCAACTCGGTTTCCTAACCCGAGTCAACTCGGTTTCCTAACCCGAGTCAACTCGGTTTCCTAACCCGAGTCAACTCGGTTTCCTAACCCGAGTCAACTCGGTTTCCTAACCCGAGTCAACTCGGTTTCCTAACCCGAGTCAACTCGGTTTCCTAACCCGAGTCAACTCGGTTTCCTAACCCGAGTCAACTCGGTTTCCTAACCCGAGTCAACTCGGTTTCCTAACCCGAGTCAACTCGGTTTCCTAACCCGAGTCAACTCGGTTTCCTAACCCGAGTCAACTCGGTTTCCTAAACCGAGTCAACTCGGTGTCCTAACCCGAGTCAACTCGGTTTGCTGACCCGAGTCAACTCGGTTTGCTGACCCGAGTCAACTCGGTCTGCTAACCCGAGTCAACTCGGTCTGCTAACCCGAGTCAACTCGGTCTGCTATCCCGAGTCAACTCGGTCTGCTATCCCGAGTCAACTCGGTCTGCTAAACCGAGTCAACTCGGTTTCCTAACCCGAGTCAAATCGGTTTCCTAACCCGAGTCAAATCGGTTTCCTAACCCGAGTCAACTCGGTTTCCTAACCCGAGGCAACTCAGTTTCCTAACCCGAGTCAACTCGGTGTCCTAACCCTAGTCAACTCGGTTTGCTGACCCGAGTCAACTCGGTCTGCTAACCCGAGTCAACTCGGTCTGCTAACCCGAGTCAACTCGGTCTACTAACCCGAGTAAACTCGGTTTCCTAACCCGAACCAACTCGGTTTCCTAAACGGAGCCAACTCGGTTTCCTAAACCGAGTCAACTTGGTTTCCTAAACCGAGTCAACTCGGTTTCCTTAACCGAGTCAACTCGGTGTTCTAGCCCGAGTCAACTCAGTTTGCTGACCCGAGTCAACTCGGTCTGCTAACCCGAGTCAACTCGGTTTCCTAACCCGAGTCAACTCGGTTTCCTAACCCGAGTCAACTCGGTTTCCTAACTCGAGTCAACTCAGTTTCCTAACCCGAGTCAACTCGGTTTCCTAGCCCGAGTCAACTCGGTTTCCTAACCCGAGTCAACTCGGTTTCCTAACCCGAGTCAACTCGGTTTCCTAACCCGAGTCAACTCGGTTTCCTAACCCGAGTCAACTCGGTTTCCTAACCCGAGTCAACTCGGTTTCCTAACACGAGTCAACTCGGTTTCCTAACCCGAGTCAACTCGGTTTGCTGACCCGAGTCAACTCGGTCTGCTAACCCGAGTCAACTCGGTCTGCTTACCCGAGTCAACTCGGTCTGCTAACCCAAGTCAACTCGGTCTGCTAAACCGAGTCAACTCGGTTTCCTAACCCGAGTCAACTCGGTTTCCTAACCCGAGTCAACTCTCTTTCCTAACCCGAGTCAACTCGGTTTCCTAACCCGAGTCAACTCGGTTTCCTAACCCGAGTCAACTCGGTTTCCTAACCCGAGTCAACTCGGTTTCCTAACCCGAGTCAACTCGGTTTCCTAACCCGAGTCAACTCGGTTTCCTAACCCGAGTCAACTCGGATTCCTAACCCGAGTCAACTCGGTTTGCTGCCCCGAGTCAACTCGGTTTGCTGCCCCGAGTCAACTCGGTCTGCTAACCCGAGTCAACTCGGTCTGCTAACCCGAGTCAACTCGGTCTGCTAACCCGAGTCAACTCGGTTTCCTAACCCGAGTCAACTCGGTTTCCTAACCTGAGTCAACTCGGTTTCCTAACCCGAGTCAACTCGGTTTCCTAACCCGAGTCAACTCGGTTTCCTAACTCGAGTCAACTCGATTTCCTAACCCGAGTCAACTCGGTTTCCTAACCCGAGTCAACTCGGTTTTCTAAACCGAGTCAACTCGGTCTGCTTACCCGAGTCAACTCGGTCTGCTAAACCGAGTCAACTCGGTTTCCTTACCCGAGTCAACTCGGTTTCCTAACCCGAGTCAACTCGGTTTCCTAACCCGAGTCAACTCGGTTTCCTAACCCGAGTCAACTCGGTTTCCTAACCCGAGTCAACTCGGTTTCCTAACCCGAGTCAACTCTCTTTCCTAACCCGAGTCAACTCTCTTTCCTAACCCGAGTCAACTCGGTTTCCTAACCCGAGTCAACTCGGTTTCCTAGCCCGAGTCAACTCGGTTTCCTAACCCGAGTCAACTCGGTTTCCTAACCCGAGTCAACTCGGTTTCCTAAACCGAGTCAACTCGGTTTCCTAAACCGAGTCAACTCGGTGTCCTAACCCGAGTCAACTCGGTCTGCTAACCCGAGTCAACTCGGTTTCCTAACCCGAGTCAACTCGGTCTGCTAAACCGAGTCAACTCGGTTTCCTAACCCGAGTCAACTCGGTTTCCTAACCCGAGTCAACTCGGTTTCCTAACCCGAGTCAACTCGGTCTGCTAAACCGAGTCAACTCGGTTTCCTAACCCGAGTCAACTCGGTTTCCTAACCCGAGTCAACTCGGTTTCCTAACCCGAGTCAACTCGGTTTCCTAAACCGAGTCAACTCGGTTTCCTAAACCGAGTCAACTCGGTGTCCTAACCCGAGTCAACTCGGTCTGCTAACCCGAGTCAACTCGGTTTCCTAACCCGAGTCAACTCGGTTTCCTAAACCGAGTCAACTCGGTTTCCTAAACCGAGTCAACTCGGTGTCCTAACCCGAGTCAACTCGGTTTCCTAACCCGAGTCAACTCGGTCTGCTAAACCGAGTCAACTCGGTTTCCTAACCCGAGTCAACTCGGTTTCCTAACCCGAGTCAACTCGGTTTCCTAGCCCGAGTCAACTCGGTTTGCTGACCCGAGTCAACTCGGTCTGCTAACCCGAGTCAACTCGGTCTGCTAACCCGAGTCAACTCGGTCTGCTAACCCGAGTCAACTCGGTCTGCTAACCCGAGTCAACTCGGTCTGCTAACCCGAGTCAACTCGGTCTGCTAACCCGAGTCAACTCGGTCTGCTAACCCGAGTCAACTCGGTCTGCTAAACCGAGTCAACTCGGTTTCCTAACCCGAGTCAAATCGGTTTCCTAACCCGAGGCAACTCAGTTTCCTAACCCGAGTCAACTCGGTGTCCTAACCCTAGTCAACTCGGTTTGCTGACCCGAGTCAACTCGGTCTGCTAACCCGAGTCAACTCGGTCTGCTAACCCGAGTCAACTCGGTCTGCTAACCCGAGTCAACTCGGTCTGCTTACCCGAGTCAACTCGGTCTGCTAACCCGAGTCAACTCGGTCTGCTAAACCGAGTCAACTCGGTTTCCTAACCCGAGTCAACTCGGTTTCCTAACCCGAGTCAACTCGGTTTCCTAACCCGAGTCAACTCGGTTTCCTAACAAGAGTCAACTCGGTTTCCTAACCCGAGTCAACTCGGTTTCCTAACCCGAGTCAACTCGGTTTCCTAACCCGAGTCAACTCGGTTTCCTAACCCGAGTCAACTCGGTTTCCTAACCCAAGTCAACTCTCTTTCCTAACCCGAGTCATCTCGGTTTCCTAACCCGAGTCAACTCGGTTTCCTAACCCGAGTCAACTCGGTTTCCTAACCCGAGTCAACTCGGTTTCCTAACCCGAGTCAACTCGGTTTCCTAACCCGAGTCAACTCGGTTTCCTAAACCGAGTCAACTCGGTCTGCTAACCCGAGTCAACTCGGTTTGCTGCCCCGAGTCAACTCGGTCTGCTAACCCGAGTCAACTCGGTCTGCTAACCCGAGTCAACTCGGTTTCCTAACCCGAGTCAACTCGGTTTCCTAACCTGAGTCAACTCGGTTTCCTAACCCGAGTCAACTCGGTTTCCTAACCCGAGTCAACTCGGTTTCCTAACCCGAGTCAACTCGGTTTCCTAACTCGAGTCAACTCGATTTCCTAACCCGAGTCAACTCGGTTTCCTAACCCGAGTCAACTCGGTTTCCTAACCCGAGTCAACTCGGTTTTCTAAACCGAGTCAACTCGGTGTCCTAACCCGAGTCAAATCGGTTTCCTAACCCGAGTCAACTCGGTTTCCTAACCCGAGTCAACTCGGTTTCCTTACCCGAGTCAACTCGGTTTCCTAGCCCGAGCCAATTCGGTTTCCTAACTCGAGTCAACTCGGTTTCCTAACCCGAGTCAAATCGGTTTCCTAACCCGAATCAACTCGGTCTGCTAACCCGAGTCAACTCGGTCTGCTTTCCCGAGTCAATTCGGTTTCCTAACCCGAGTCAACTCGGTTTCCTAACCCGAGTCAACTCGGTTTCCTAACCCGAGTCAACTCGGTTTCCTAACCCGAGTCAACTCTCTTTCCTAACACGAGTCAACTCTCTTTCCTAACCCGAGTCAACTCGGTTTCCTAACCCGAGTCAACTCGGTTTCCTAACCCGAGTCAACTCGGTTTCCTAACCCGAGTCAACTCGGTTTCCTAAACCGAGTCAACTCGGTGTCCTAACCCGAGTCAACTCGGTTTGCTGACCCGAGTCAACTCGTTCTGCTAACCCGAGTCAACTCGGTTTCCTAACCCGAGTCAACTCGGTTTCCTTACCCGAGTCAACTCGGTTTCCTAACCCGAGTCAACTCTCTTTCCTAACACGAGTCAACTCTCTTTCCTAACCCGAGTCAACTCGGTTTCCTAACCCGAGTCAACTCGGTTTCCTAACCCGAGTCAACTCGGTTTTCTAAACCGAGTCAACTCGGTGTCCTAACCCGAGTCAAATCGGTCTGCTAACCCGAGTCAACTCGGTTTCCTAACCCGAGTCAACTCGGTTTCCTTACCCGAGTCAACTCGGTTTCCTAGCCCGAGCCAATTCGGTTTCCTAACTCGAGTCAACTCGGTTTCCTAACCCGAGTCAACTCGGTTTGCTGACCCGAGTCAACTCGTTCTGCTAACCCGAGTCAACTCGGTCTGCTAACCCGAGTCAACTCGGTCTGCTAACCCGAGTCAACTCGGTTTCCTAACCCGAGTCAACTCGGTTTCCTAACCCGAGTCAACTCGGTTTCCTAACCTGAGTCAACTCGGTTTCCTAACCCGAGTCAACTCGGTTTCCTAACCCAAGTCAACTCGGTTTCCTAACTCGAGTCAACTCGGTTTCCTAAAACGAGTCAACTCGGTTTCCTAACCCGAGTCAACTTGGTGTCCTAACCCGAGTCAAATCGGTTTCCTAACCCAAGTCAACTCGGTTTCCTAACCCGAGTCAACTCGGTTTCCTAACCCGAGTCAACTCGGTTTCCTAACCCGAGTCAACTCGGTTTCCTAACCCGAGTCAACTCGGTTTCCTAACCCGAGTCAACTCGGTTTCCTAACCCGAGTCAACTCGGTTTCCTAACCCGAGTCAACTCGGTTTCCTAGCCCGATTCAACTCGGTCTGCTAACCCGAGTCAACTCGGTCTGCTAACCCGAGTCAACTCGGTCTGCTAACCCGAGTCAACTCGGTCTGCTAACCCGAGTCAACTCGGTCTGCTAACCCGAGTCAACTCGGTCTGCTAACCCGAGTCAACTCGGTCTGCTAAACCGAGTCAACTCGGTTTCCTAACCCGAGTCAAATCGGTTTCCTAACCCGAGTCAACTCGGTTTCCTAACCCGAGGCAACTCAGTTTCCTAACCCGAGTCAACTCGGTGTCCTAACCCTAGTCAACTCGGTTTGCTGACCCGAGTCAACTCGGTCTGCTAACCCGAGTCAACTCGGTCTGCTAACCCGAGTCAACTCGGTCTGCTAACCCGAGTCAACTCGGTCTGCTTACCCGAGTCAACTCGGTCTGCTAACCCGAGTCAACTCGGTCTGCTAAACCGAGTCAACTCGGTTTCCTAACCCGAGTCAACTCGGTTTCCTAACCCGAGTCAACTCGGTTTCCTAACCCGAGTCAACTCGGTTTCCTAACCCGAGTCAACTCTCTTTCCTAACCCGAGTCAACTCGGTTTCCTAACCCGAGTCAACTCGGTTTCCTAACCCGAGTCAACTCGGTTTCCTTACCCGAGTCAACTCGGTTTCCTAACCCGAGTCAACTCGGTTTCCTAACCCGAGTCAACTCGGTTTCCTAACCCGAGTCAACTCGGTTTCCTAACCCGAGTCAACTCGGTTTCCTAAACCGAGTCAACTCGGTGTCCTAACCCGAGTCAACTCGGTTTGCTGCCCCGAGTCAACTCGGTCTGCTAACCCGAGTAAACTCGGTCTGCTAACCCGAGTCAAATCGGTTTCCTAACCCGAGTCAACTCGGTTTCCTAACCTGAGTCAACTCGGTTTCCTAACCCGAGTCAACTCGGTTTCCTAACCCGAGTCAACTCGGTTTCCTAACTCGAGTCAACTCGATTTCCTAACCCGAGTCAACTCGGTTTCCTAACCCGAGTCAACTCGGTTTTCTAAACCGAGTCAACTCGGTGTCCTAACCCGAGTCAAATCGGTTTCCTAACCCGAGTCAACTCGGTTTCCTAACCCGAGTCAACTCGGTTTCCTTACCCGAGTCAACTCGGTTTCCTAACCCTAGTCAACTCGGTTTGCTGACCCGAGTCAACTCGGTCTGCTTACCCGAGTCAACTCGGTCTGCTAACCCGAGTCAACTCGGTCTGCTTACCCGAGTCAACTCGGTCTGCTAACCCGAGTCAACTCGGTCTGCTAACCCGAGTCAACTCGGTCTGCTAACCCGAGTCAACTCGGTCTGCTAACCCGAGTCAACTCGGTCTGCTAACCCGAGTCAACTCGGTCTGCTAAACCGAGTCAACTCGGTTTCCTAACCCGAGTCAACTCGGTTTCCTAACCCGAGTCAACTCGGTTTCCTAACCCGAGTCAACTCGGTTTCCTAACCCGAGTCAACTCGGTTTCCTAACCCGAGTCAACTCGGTTTCCTAACCCGAGTCAACTCGGTCTGCTAACCCGAGTCAACTCGGTCTGCTAACCCGAGTCAACTCGGTCTGCTAAACCGAGTCAACTCGGTTTCCTAACCCGAGTCAACTCGCTTTCCTATCCCGAGTCAACTCGGTTTCCTAACCCGAGTCAACTCGGTTTCCTAACCCGAGTCAACTCGGTTTCCTAACCCGAGTCAACTCGGTTTCCTAACCCGAGTCAACTCGGTTTCCTAACCCGAGTCAACTCGGTTTCCTAACCCGAGTCAATTCGGTTTCCTAACTCGAGTCAACTCGGTTTCCTAACCCGAGTCAACTCGGCTTCCTAACCCGAGTCAACTCGGTTTCCTAAACCGAGTCAACTCAGTGTCTTTACCCGAGTCAACTCGGTTTGCTGACCCGAGTCAACTCGGTCTGCTAACCTGAGTCAACTCGGTCTGCTAACCCGAGTCAACTTGGTCTGCTAACCCGAGTCAACTCGGTCTGCTAACCCGAGTCAACTCGGTCTGCTAACCCGAGTCAACTCGGTCTGCTAACCCGAGTCAACTCGGTCTGCTAACCCGAGTCAACTCGGTTTCCTAAACCGAGTCAACTCAGTGTCCTAACCCGAGTCAACTCGGTTTGCTGACCCGAGTCAACTCGGTCTGCTAACCTGAGTCAACTCGGTCTGCTAACCCGAGTCAACTTGGTCTGCTAACCCGAGTCAACTCGGTCTGCTAACCCGAGTCAACTCGGTCTGCTAACCCGAGTCAACTCGGTCTGCTAAACCGAGTCAACTCGGTTTCCTAACCCGAGTCAACTCGGTTTCCTAACCCGAGTCAACTCGGTTTCCTAACACGAGTCAACTCGGTGTCCTAACCCGAGTCAAATCGGTTTCCTAACCCAAGTCAACTCGGTTTCCTAACCCGAGTCAACTCGGTTTCCTAACCCGAGTCAACTCGGTTTCCTAACCCGAGTCAACTCGGTCTGCTAACCCAAGTCAACTCGGTTTCCTAACCCGAGTCAACTCGGTTTCCTAACCTGAGTCAACTCGGTTTCCTAACTCGAGTCAACTCGATTTCCTAACCCGAGTCAACTCGGCTTTCTAACCTGAGTCAACTCGGTTTCCTAAACCGAGTCAACTCAGTGTCCTAACCCGAGTCAACTCGGTCTGCTAACCCGAGTCAACTCGGTCTGCTAAACCGAGTCAACTCGGTTTCCTAACCCAAGTCAACTCGGTTTCCTAACTCGAGTCAACTCGGTTTCCTAAAACGAGTCAACTCGGTTTCCTAACCCGAGTCAACTCGGTGTCCTAACCCGAGTCAAATCGGTTTCCTAACCCAAGTCAACTCGGTTTCCTAACCCGAGTCAACTCGGTTTCCTAACCCGAGTCAACTCGGTCTGCTAACCCGAGTCAACTCGGTTTCCTAACCCGAGTCAACTCGGTTTCCTAACCTGAGTCAACTCGGTTTCCTAACTCGAGTCAACTCGATTTCCTAACCCGAGTCAACTCGGCTTTCTAACCCGAGTCAACTCGGTTTCCTAAACCGAGTCATTTCAGTGTCCTAACCCGAGTCAACTCGGTTTGCTGACCCGAGTAAACTCGGTCTGCTAACCCGAGTCAACTCGGTTTCCTAACCCGAGTCAACTCGGTGTCCTAACCCGAGTCAACTAGGTCTGCTAAACCGAGTCAACTCGGTCTGCTAACCCGAGTCAACTCGGTCTGCTAAACCGAGTCAACTCGGTTTCCTAACCCGAGTCAACTCGGTTTCCTAACCCGAGTCAACTCGGTTTCCTAACCCGAGTCAACTCGGTTTCCTAACCCGAGTCAACTCGGTTTCCTAACCCAAGTCAACTCGGTTTCCTAACTCGAGTCAACTCGGTTTCCTAAAACGAGTCAACTCGGTTTCCTTACCCGAGTCAACTCGGTGTCCTAACCCGAGTCAAATCGGTTTCCTAACCCAAGTCAACTCGGTTTCCTAACCCGAGTCAACTCGGTTTCCTAACCCGAGTCAACTCGGTCTGCTAACCCGAGTCAACTCGGTTTCCTAACCCGAGTCAACTCGGTTTCCTAACCTGAGTCAACTCGGTTTCCTAACTCGAGTCAACTCGATTTCCTAACCCGAGTCAACTCGGTTTCCTAAACCGAGTCAACTCAGTGTCCTAACCCGAGTCAACTCGGTTTGCTGACCCGAGTAAACTCGGTCTGCTAACCCGAGTCAACTCGGTTTCCTAACCCGAGTCAACTCGGTGTCCTAACCCGAGCCAACTCGGTCTGCTAACCCGAGTCAACTCGGTCTGCTAACCCGAGTCAACTCGGTCTGCTAACCCGAGTCAACTCGGTCTGCTAACCCGAGTCAACTCGGTCTGCTTACCCGAGTCAACTCGGTCTGCTAACCCGAGTCAACTCGGTCTGCTAACCCGAGTCAACTCGGTCTGCTAAACCGAGTCAACTCGGTTTCCTAACCCGAGTCAACTCGGTTTCCTAACCCGAGTCAACTCGGTCTGCTAACCCGAGTCAACTCGGTCTGCTTTCCCGAGTCAACTCGGTCTGCTAACCCGAGTCAACTCGGTCTGCTTACCCGAGTCAACTCGGTCTGCTTACCCGAGTCAACTCGGTCTGCTAACCCGAGTCAACTCGGTCTGCTTACCCGAGTCAACTCGGTCTGCTAACCCGAGTCAACTCGGTCTGCTAAACCGAGTCAACTCGGTTTCCTAACCCGAGTCAACTCGGTTTCCTAACCCGAGTCAACTCGGTTTCCTAACCCGAGTCAACTCGGTTTCCTAACCCAAGTCAACTCGGTTTCCTAACTCGAGTCAACTCGGTTTCCTAAAACGAGTCAACTCGGTTTCCTAACCCGAGTCAACTCGGTGTCCTAACCCGAGTCAAATCGGTTTCCTAACCCAAGTCAACTCGGTTTCCTAACCCGAGTCAACTCGGTTTCCTAACCCGAGTCAACTCGGTTTCCTAAACCGAGTCAACTCGGTGTCCTAACCCGAGTCAACTCGGTTTGCTGACCCGAGTCAACTCGGTCTGCTAACCCGAGTCAACTCGGTCTGCTTACCCGAGTCAACTCGGTCTGCTAACCCGAGTCAACTCGGTCTGCTAAACCGAGTCAACTCGGTTTCCTAACCCGAGTCAAATCGGTTTCCTAACCCGAGTCAACTCGGTTTCCTAACTCGAGTCAACTCGGTTTCCTAACCCGAGTCAACTCGGTTTCCTAACCCGAGTCAATTCGGTTTCCTTACCCGAGTCAACTCGGTTTCCTAACCCGAGTCAACTCGGTTTCCTTACCCGAGTCAACTCGGTTTCCTAGCCCGAGCCAATTCGGTTTCCTAACTCGAGTCAACTCGGTTTCCTAACCCGAGTCAACTCGGTTTCCTAACCCGAGTCAACTCGGTTTCCCAACCCGAGTCAACTCGGTTTCCTAACTCGAGTCAACTCGATTTCCTAACCCGAGTCAACTCGGTTTCCTAACCCGAGTCAACTCGGTTTTCTAAACCGAGTCAACTCGGTGTCCTAACCCGAGTCAAATCGGTTTCCTAACCCGAGTCAACTCGGTCTGCTAACCCGAGTCTACTCGGTCTGCTAAACCGAGTCAACTCGGTTTCCTAACCCGAGTCAACTCGGTCTGCTAACCCGAGTCAACTCGGTCTGCTTTCCCGAGTCAACTCGGTCTGCTAACCCGAGTCAACTCGGTCTGCTTACCCGAGTCAACTCGGTCTGCTAAACCGAGTCAACTCGGTTTCCTAACCCGAGTCAACTCGGTTTCCTAACCCGAGTCAACTCGGTTTCCTAACCCGAGTCAACTCGGTTTCCTAACCCGAGTCAACTCGGTTTCCTAACCCGAGTCAACTCTCTTTCCTAACCCGAGTCAACTCGGTTTCCTAACCCGAGTCAACTCGGTTTCCTAGCCCGAGTCAACTCGGTTTCCTAACCCGAGTCAACTCGGTTTCCTAAACCGAGTCAACTCGGTGTCCTAACCCGAGTCAACTCGGTTTGCTGACCCGAGTCAACTCGGTCTGCTAACCCGAGTCAACTCGGTCTGCTTACCCGAGTCAACTCGGTCTGCTAACCCGAGTCAACTCGGTCTGCTAAACCGAGTCAACTCGGTTTCCTAACCCGAGTCAAATCGGTTTCCTAACCCGAGTCAACTCGGTTTCCTTACTCGAGTCAACTCGGTTTCCTAAAACGAGTCAACTCGGTTTCCTAACCCGAGTCAACTCGGTGTCCTAACCCGAGTCAAATCGGTTTCCTAGCCCAAGTCAACTCGGTTTCCTAACCCGAGTCAACTCGGTTTCCTAACCCGAGTCAACTCGGTTTCCTAACCCGAGTCAACTCGGTTTCCTAACCCGAGTCAACTCGGTTTCCTAACCCGAGTCAACTCGGTTTCCTAAACCGAGTCAACTCGGTGTCCTAACCCGAGTCAACTCGGTTTGCTGACCCGAGTCAACTCGGTCTGCTAACCCGAGTCAACTCGGTCTGCTTACCCGAGTCAACTCGGTCTGCTAACCCGAGTCAACTCGGTCTGCTAAACCGAGTCAACTCGGTTTCCTAACCCGAGTCAAATCGGTTTCCTAACCCGAGTCAACTCGGTTTCCTAACTCGAGTCAACTCGGTTTCCTAACCCGAGTCAACTCGGTTTCCTAACCCGAGTCAATTCGGTTTCCTTACCCGAGTCAACTCGGTTTCCTAACCCGAGTCAACTCGGTTTCCTTACCCGAGTCAACTCGGTTTCCTAGCCCGAGCCAATTCGGTTTCCTAACTCGAGTCAACTCGGTTTCCTAACCCGAGTCAACTCGGTTTCCTAACCCGAGTCAACTCGGTTTCCCAACCCGAGTCAACTCGGTTTCCTAACTCGAGTCAACTCGATTTCCTAACCCGAGTCAACTCGGTTTCCTAACCCGAGTCAACTCGGTTTTCTAAACCGAGTCAACTCGGTGTCCTAACCCGAGTCAAATCGGTTTCCTAACCCGAGTCAACTCGGTCTGCTAACCCGAGTCTACTCGGTCTGCTAAACCGAGTCAACTCGGTTTCCTAACCCGAGTCAACTCGGTCTGCTAACCCGAGTCAACTCGGTCTGCTTTCCCGAGTCAACTCGGTCTGCTAACCCGAGTCAACTCGGTCTGCTAACCCGAGTCAACTCGGTCTGCTTACCCGAGTCAACTCGGTCTGCTAAACCGAGTCAACTCGGTTTCCTAACCCGAGTCAACTCGGTTTCCTAGCCCGAGTCAACTCGGTTTCCTAACCCGAGTCAACTCGGTTTCCTAACCCGAGTCAACTCGGTTTCCTAACCCGAGTCAACTCTCTTTCCTAACCCGAGTCAACTCGGTTTCCTAACCCGAGTCAACTCGGTTTCCTAGCCCGAGTCAACTCGGTTTCCTAACCCGAGTCAACTCGGTTTCCTAAACCGAGTCAACTCGGTGTCCTAACCCGAGTCAACTCGGTTTGCTGACCCGAGTCAACTCGGTCTGCTAACCCGAGTCAACTCGGTCTGCTTACCCGAGTCAACTCGGTCTGCTAACCCGAGTCAACTCGGTCTGCTAAACCGAGTCAACTCGGTTTCCTAACCCGAGTCAAATCGGTTTCCTAACCCGAGTCAACTCGGTTTCCTTACTCGAGTCAACTCGGTTTCCTAAAACGAGTCAACTCGGTTTCCTAACCCGAGTCAACTCGGTGTCCTAACCCGAGTCAAATCGGTTTCCTAGCCCAAGTCAACTCGGTTTCCTAACCCGAGTCAACTCGGTTTCCTAACCCGAGTCAACTCGGTTTCCTAACCCGAGTCAACTCGGTTTCCTAACCCGAGTCAACTCGGTTTCCTAACCCGAGTCAACTCGGTTTCCTAACCCGAGTCAACTCGGTTTCCTTACCCGAGTCAACTCGGTTTCCTAGCCCGAGCCAATTCGGTTTCCTAACTCGAGTCAACTCGGTTTCCTAACCCGAGTCAACTCGGTGTCCTAACCCGAGTCAACTCGGTCTGCTAACCCGAGTCAACTCGGTCTGCTAACCCGAGTCAACTCGGTCTGCTAACCCGAGTCAACTCGGTCTGCTTACCCGAGTCAACTCGGTCTGCTAACCCGAGTCAACTCGGTCTGCTAAACCGAGTCAACTCGGTTTCCTAACCCGAGTCAACTCGGTTTCCTAACCCGAGTCAACTCGGTTTCCTAACCCGAGTCAACTCGGTTTCCTAACCCGAGTCAACTCGGTTTCCTAACCCGAGTCAACTCGGTTTCCTAACCCGAGTCAACTCGGTTTCCTAACCCGAGTCAACTCGGTTTCCTAACCCGAGTCAACTCGGTTTCCTAACCCGAGTCAACTCGGTTTCCTAACCCAAGTCAACTCGGTTTCCTAACCCGAGTCAACTCGGTTTCCTAAGCCGAGTCAACTCGGTTTCCTTACCCGAGTCAACTCGGTTTCCTAACTCGAGTCAACTCGATTTCCTAACTCGAGTCAACTCGGTTTCCTAACCCGAGTCAACTCGGTTTGCTGACCCGAGTCAACTCGGTCTGCTAACCCGAGTCAACTCGGTCTGCTAACCCGAGTCAACTCGGTCTGCTTACCCGAGTCAACTCGGTCTGCTAACCCGAGTCAACTCGGTCTGCTAAACCGAGTCAACTCGGTTTCCTAACCCGAGTCAACTCGGTCTGCTAACCCGAGTCAACTCGGTCTGCTAACCCGAGTCAACTCGGTCTGCTTACCCGAGTCAACTCGGTCTGCTAACCCGAGTCAACTCGGTCTGCTAAACCGAGTCAACTCAGTTTCCTAAACCGAGTCAACTCTCTTTCCTAACCCGAGTCAACTCTCTTTCCTAACCCGAGTCAACTCGGTTTCCTAACCCGAGTCAACTCGGTTTCCTAGCCCGAGTCAACTCGGTTTCCTAACCCGAGTCAACTCGGTTTCCTAAACCGAGTCAACTCGGTGTCCTAACCCGAGTCAACTCGGTCTGCTAACCCGAGTCAACTCGGTCTGCTAACCCGAGTCCACTCGGTCTGCTAACCCGAGCCAACTCGGTCTGCTTACCCGAGTCAACTCGGTCTGCTAACCCGAGTGAACTCGGTCTGCTAAGCCGAGTCAACTCGGTTTCCTAACCCGAGTCAACTCGGTCTGCTTTCCCGAGTCAACTCGGTCTGCTAACCCGAGTCAACTCGGTCTGCTTACCCGAGTCAACTCGGTCTGCTAAACCGAGTCAACTCGGTTTCCTAACCCGAGTCAACTCGGTTTCCTAACCCGAGTCAACTCTCTTTCCTAACCCGAGTCAACTCTCTTTCCTAACCCGAGTCAACTCGGTTTCCTAACCCGAGTCAACTCGGTTTCCTTACCCGAGTCAACTCGGTTTCCTAGCCCGAGCCAATTCGGTTTCCTAAAACGAGTCAACTCGGTTTCCTAAACCGAGTCAACTCGGTGTCCTAACCCGAGTCAACTCGGTCTGCTAACCCGAGTCAACTCGGTCTGCTAACCCGAGTCAACTCGGTCTGCTAACCCGAGTCAACTCGGTCTGCTTACCCGAGTCAACTCGGTCTGCTTACCCGAGTATACTCGGTCTGCTAACCCGAGTCAACTCGGTTTCCTAACCCGAGTCAACTCGGTCTGCTAACCCGAGTCAACTCGGTCTGCTAACCCGAGTCAACTCGGTCTGCTAAACCGAGTCAACTCGGTTTCCTAACCCGAGTCAACTCGGTTTCCTAACCCGAGTCAACTCGGTTTCCTAACCCGAGTCAACTCGGTTTCCTAACCCGAGTCAACTCGGTTTCCTAACCCAAGTCAACTCGGTTTCCTAACCCAAGTCAACTCGGTTTCCTAACCCGAGTCAACTCGGTTTCCTAACCCGAGTCAACTCGGTTTCCTAACTCGAGTCAACTCGGTTTCCTAACCCGAGTCAACTCGGTGTCCTAACCCGAGTCAAATCGGTTTCCTAACCCAAGTCAACTCGGTTTCCTAACCCGAGTCAACTCGGTTTCCTAACCCGAGTCAACTCGGTCTGCTAACCCGAGTCAACTCGGTCTGCTAACCCGAGTCAACTCGGTCTGCTTACCCGAGTCAACTCGGTCTGCTAACCCGAGTCAACTCGGTGTGCTAAACCGAGTCAACTCGGTTTCCTAACCCGAGTCAACTCGGTTTCCTAACCCGAGTCAACTCGGTTTCCTAACCCGAGTCAACTCGGTTTCCTAACCCGAGTCAATTCGTTTTCCTAAACCGAGTCAACTCGGTGTCCTAACCCGAGTCAACTCGGTCTGCTAACCCGAGTCAACTCGGTTTCCTAACCCGAGTCAACTCGGTTTCCTAACTCGAGTCAACTCGGTTTCCTAACCCGAGTCAACTCGGTTTCCTAACCCGAGTCAACTCGGTCTGCTAACCCGAGTCAACTCGGTCTGCTTACCCGAGTCAACTCGGTCTGCTAACCCGAGTCAACTCGGTCTGCTAAACCGAGTCAACTCGGTTTCCTAACCCGAGTCAACTCGGTTTCCTAACCCGAGTCAACTCGGTTTCCTAACCCGAGTCAACTCGGTTTCCTAACTCGAGTCAACTCGGTTTCCTAACTCGAGTCAACTCGGTTTCCTTACCCGAGCCAACTCGGTTTCCTAACCCGAGTCAACTCGGTTTCCTAACCCGAGTCAACTCGGTTTGCTGACCCGAGTCAACTCGGTCTGCTAGCCCGAGTGTACTCGGTCTGCTAACCCGAGTCAATTCGGTCTACTAACCCGAGTCAACTCGGCCTGCTTACCCGAGTCAACTCGGTCTGCTAACCCGAGTCAACTCGGTCTGCTAAACCGAGTCAACTCGGTTTCCTAACCCGAGTCAACTCGGTTTCCTAACCCGAGTCAACTCGGTTTCCTAACCCGAGTCAACTCGGTTTCCTAACCCGAGTCAACTCGGTTTCCTAACCCAAGTCAACTCGGTTTCTTAAACCGAGTCAACTCGTTGTCCTAACCCGAGTCAACTCGGTTTGCTGACCCGAGTCAACTCGGTCTGCTAACCCGAGTCAACTCGGTCTGCTTACCCGAGTCAACTCGGTCTGCTAACCCGAGTCAACTCGGTCTGCTAAACCGAGTCAACTCGGTTTCCTAAATCGAGTCAACTCGGTTTCTTAACCCGAGTAAACTCGGTTTCCTAACCCGAGTCAACTCGGTTTCCCAACCCGAGTCAACTCGGCTTGCTGACCCGAGTCAACTCGGTCTGCTAACCCGAGTCAACTCGGTCTGCTTACCCGAGTCAACTCGGTCTGCTAACCCGAGTCAACTCGGTCTGCTAAACCGAGTCAACTCGGTTTCCTAACCCGAGTCAACTCGGCTTCCTAACCCGAGTCAACTCGGTGTCCTAACCCGAGTCAACTCGGTTTCCTAACTCGAGTCAACTCGGTTTCCTAACCCGAGTCAACTCGGTTTCCTAACTCGAGTCAACTCGGTTTGCTGCCCCGAGTCAACTCGGTCTGCTAACCCGAGTCAACTCGGTCTGCTAACCCGAGTCAACTCGGTCTGCTAACCCGAGTCAACTCGGTCTGCTAACCCGAGTCAACTCGGTTTCCTAACCCGAGTCAACTCAGTTTCCTAGCCCGAGTCAACTCGGTTTCCTAACCCGAGTCAACTCGGTTTCCTAACCCGAGTCAACTCGGTTTCCTAAACCGAGTCAACTCGGTGTCCTAACCCGAGTCAACTCGGCTTGCTGACCCGAGTCAACTCGGTCTGCTCAACCGAGTCAACTCGGTTTCCTAGCCCGAGCCAATTCGGTTTCCTAAAACGAGTCAACTCGGTTTCCTAACCCGAGTCAACTCGGTTTCCTAACCCGAGTCAACTCGGTTTCCTAACCCGAGTCAACTCGGTTTCCTAAACCGAGTCAACTCGGTTTCCTAACCCGAGTCAACTCGGTTTCCTAACCCGAGTCAACTCGGTTTCCTAACCCGAGTCAACTCGGTTTCCTAACCCGAGTCAACTCGGTTTCCTAACCCAAGTCAACTCGGTTTCTTAAACCGAGTCAACTCGTTGTCCTAACCCGAGTCAGCTCGGTTTGCTGACCCGAGTCAACTCGGTCTGCTAACCCGAGTCAACTCGGTCTGCTTACCCGAGTCAACTCGGTCTGCTAACCCGAGTCAACTCGGTCTGCTAAACCGAGTCAACTCGGTTTCCTAACTCGAGTCAACTCGGTTTCTTAACCCGAGTAAACTCGGTTTCCTAACCCGAGTCAACTCGGTTTCCCAACCCGAGTCAACTCGGTTTGCTGACCCGAGTCAACTCGGTCTGCTAACCCGAGTCAACTCGGTCTGCTTACCCGAGTCAACTCGGTCTGCTAACCCGAGTCAACTCGGTCTGCTAAACCGAGTCAACTCGGTTTCCTAACCCGAGTCAACTCGGCTTCCTAACCCGAGTCAACTCGGTGTCCTAACCCGAGTCAACTCGGTTTCCTAACTCGAGTCAACTCGGTTTCCTAACCCGAGTCAACTCGGTTTCCTAACTCGAGTCAACTCGGTTTCCTAACCCGAGTCAACTCGGTTTCCTAACCCGAGTCAACTCGGTCTGCTAACCCGAGTCAACTCGGTCTGCTAACCCGAGTCAACTCGGTCTGCTAACCCGAGTCAACTCGGTCTGCTTACCCGAGTCAACTCGGTCTGCTAACCCGAGTCAACTCGGTGTGCTAAACCGAGTCAACTCGGTTTCCTAACCCGAGTCAACTCGGTTTCCTAACCCGAGTCAACTCGGTTTCCTAACCCGAGTCAACTCGGTTTCCTAACCCGAGTCAATTCGTTTTCCTAAACCGAGTCAACTCGGTGTCCTAACCCGAGTCAACTCGGTCTGCTAACCCGAGTCAACTCGGTTTTCTAACCCGAGTCAACTCGGTTTCCTAACTCGAGTCAACTCGGTTTCCTAACCCGAGTCAACTCGGTTTCCTAACCCGAGTCAACTCGGTCTGCTAACCCGAGTCAACTCGGTCTGCTTACCCGAGTCAACTCGGTCTGCTAACCCGAGTCAACTCGGTCTGCTAACCCGAGTCAACTCGGTCTGCTAAACCGAGTCAACTCGGTTTCCTAACCCGAGTCAACTCGGTTTCCTAACCCGAGTCAACTCGGTTTCCTAACCCGAGTCAACTCGGTTTCCTAACCCGAGTCAACTCGGTTTCCTAACTCGAGTCAACTCGGTTTCCTAACTCGAGTCAACTCGGTTTCCTAACTCGAGTCAACTCGGTTTCCTTACCCGAGCCAACTCGGTTTCCTAACCCGAGTCACCTCGGTTTCCTAACCCGAGTCAACTCGGTTTCCTAACCCGAGTCAACTCGGTTTGCTGACCCGAGTCAACTCGGTCTGCTAGCCCGAGTGTACTCGGTCTGCTAACCCGAGTCAATTCGGTCTACTAACCCGAGTCAACTCGGTCTGCTTACCCGAGTCAACTCGGTCTGCTAACCCGAGTCAACTCGGTCTGCTAAACCGAGTCAACTCGGTTTCCTAACCCGAGTCAACTCGGTTTCCTAACCCGAGTCAACTCGGTTTCCTAACCCGAGTCAACTCGGTTTCCTAACCCGAGTCAACTCGGTTTCCTAACCCAAGTCAACTCGGTTTCTTAAACCGAGTCAACTCGTTGTCCTAACCCGAGTCAACTCGGTTTGCTGACCCGAGTCAACTCGGTCTGCTAACCCGAGTCAACTCGGTCTGCTTACCCGAGTCAACTCGGTCTGCTAACCCGAGTCAACTCGGTCTGCTAAACCGAGTCAACTCGGTTTCCTAACTCGAGTCAACTCGGTTTCTTAACCCGAGTAAACTCGGTTTCCTAACCCGAGTCAACTCGGTTTCCCAACCCGAGTCAACTCGGTTTGCTGACCCGAGTCAACTCGGTCTGCTAACCCGAGTCAACTCGGTCTGCTTACCCGAGTCAACTCGGTCTGCTAACCCGAGTCAACTCGGTCTGCTAACCCGAGTCAACTCGGTTTCCTAACCCGAGTCAACTCGGCTTCCTAACCCGAGTCAACTCGGTGTCCTAACCCGAGTCAACTCGGTTTCCTAACTCGAGTCAACTCGGTTTCCTAACCCGAGTCAACTCGGTTTCCTAACTCGAGTCAACTCGGTTTGCTGCCCCGAGTCAACTCGGTCTGCTAACCCGAGTCAACTCGGTCTGCTAACCCGAGTCAACTCGGTCTGCTAACCCGAGTCAACTCGGTCTGCTAACCCGAGTCAACTCGGTTTCCTAACCCGAGTCAACTCAGTTTCCTAGCCCGAGTCAACTCGGTTTCCTAACCCGAGTCAACTCGGTTTCCTAAACCGAGTCAACTCGGTGTCCTAACCCGAGTCAACTCGGCTTGCTGACCCGAGTCAACTCGGTCTGCTCAACCGAGTCAACTCGGTTTCCTAGCCCGAGCCAACTCGGTTTCCTAAAACGAGTCAACTCGGTTTCCTAACCCGAGTCAACTCGGTTTCCTAACCCGAGTCAACTCGGTTTCCTAAACCGAGTCAACTCGGTTTCCTAACCCGAGTCAACTCGGTTTCCTAACCCGAGTCAACTCGGTTTCCTAACCCGAGTCAACTCGGTTTCCTAACCCGAGTCAACTCGGTTTCCTAACCCAAGTCAACTCGGTTTCTTAAACCGAGTCAACTCGTTGTCCTAACCCGAGTCAACTCGGTTTGCTGACCCGAGTCAACTCGGTCTGCTAACCCGAGTCAACTCGGTCTGCTTACCCGAGTCAACTCGGTCTGCTAACCCGAGTCAACTCGGTCTGCTAAACCGAGTCAACTCGGTTTCCTAACTCGAGTCAACTCGGTTTCTTAACCCGAGTAAACTCGGTTTCCTAACCCGAGTCAACTCGGTTTCCCAACCCGAGTCAACTCGGTTTGCTGACCCGAGTCAACTCGGTCTGCTAACCCGAGTCAACTCGGTCTGCTTACCCGAGTCAACTCGGTCTGCTAACCCGAGTCAACTCGGTCTGCTAAACCGAGTCAACTCGGTTTCCTAACCCGAGTCAACTCGGCTTCCTAACCCGAGTCAACTCGGTGTCCTAACCCGAGTCAACTCGGTTTCCTAACTCGAGTCAACTCGGTTTCCTAACCCGAGTCAACTCGGTTTCCTAACACGAGTCAACTCGGTTTGCTGCCCCGAGTCAACTCGGTCTGCTAACCCGAGTCAACTCGGTCTGCTAACCCGAGTCAACTCGGTCTGCTAACCCGAGTCAACTCGGTTTCCTAACCCGAGTCAACTCAGTTTCCTAGCCCGAGTCAACTCGGTTTCCTAACCCGAGTCAACTCGGTTTCCTAAACCGAGTCAACTCGGTGTCCTAACCCGAGTCAACTCGGCTTGCTGACCCGAGTCAACTCGGTCTGCTAAACCGAGTCAACTCGGTTTCCTAGCCCGAGCCAATTCGGTTTCCTAAAACGAGTCAACTCGGTTTCCTAGCCCGAGTCAACTCGGTTTCCTAACCCGAGTCAACTCGGTTTCCTAACCCGAGTCAACTCGGTTTCCTAAACCGAGTCAACTCGGTGTCCTAACCCGAGTCAACTCGGTTTGCTGCCCCGAGTCAACTCGGTCTGCTAACCCGAGTCAACTCGGTCTGCTAACCCGAGTCAACTCGGTCTGCTAACCCGAGTCAACTCGGTCTGCTAACCCGAGTCAACTCGGTCTGCTTACCCGAGTCAACTCAGTCTGCTAACCCGAGTCAACTCGGTGTCCTAACCCGAGTCAACTCGGTTTCTTAACTCGAGTCAACTCGGTTTCCTAACCCGAGTCAACTCGGTTTCCTAACTCGAGTCAACTCGGTTTCCTAACCCGAGTCAACTCGGTTTCCTAACTCGAGTCAACTCGGTTTGCTGCCCCGAGTCAACTCGGTCTGCTAACCCGAGTCAACTCGGTCTGCTAACCCGAGTCAACTCGGTCTGCTAACCCGAGTCAAGTCGGTCTGCTAACCCGAGTCAACTCGGTCTGCTAACCCGAGTCAACTCGGTTTCCTAACCCGAGTCAACTCGGTTTCCTAACCCGAGTCAACTCGGTTTCCTAACCCGAGTCAACTCGGTTTCCTAACCCGAGTCAACTCGGTTTCCTAACCCGAGTCAACTCGGTTTCCTAACTCGAGTCAACTCGGTTTCCTAACTCGAGTCAACTCGGTTTCCTAACCCGAGTCAACTCGGTTTCCTTACCCGAGTCAACTCGGTTTCCTAGCCCGAGCCAATTCGGTTTCCTAAAACGAGTCAACTCGGTTTCCTAAACCGAGTCAACTCGGTGTCCTTACCCGAGTCAACTCGGTCTGCTAACCCGAGTCAACTCGGTCTGCTAACCCGATTCAACTCGGTCTGCTTACCCGAGTCAACTCGGTCTGCTAACCCGAGTCAACTCGGTCTGCTAAACCGAGTCAACTCGATTTCCTAACCCGAGTCAACTCGGTTTCCTAACCCGAGTCAACTCGGTTTCCTAACCCGAGTCAACTCGGTTTCCTAACCCGAGTCAACTCGGTTTCCTAAACCGAGTCAACTCGGTGTCCTAACCCGAGTCAACTCGGTTTGCTGCCCCGAGTCAACTCGGTCTGCTAACCCAAGTCAACTCGGTCTGCTAACCCGAGTCAACTCGGTCTGCTAGCCCGAGTCAACTCGGTTTCCTAACCCGAGTCAACTCGGTTTCCTGACCCGAGTCAACTCGGTCTGCTAACCCGAGTCAACTCGGTCTGCTTACCCGAGTCAACTCGGTCTGCTAACCCGAGTTGACTCGGTTTCCTAACCCGAGTCAACTCGGTTTCCTAACTCGAGTCAACTCGGTTTCCTAACCCGAGTCAACTCGGTTTCCTAACTCGAGTCAACTCGGTTTCCTAACCCGAGTCAACTCGGTTTCCTAACCCGAGTCAACTCGTCGGGTAAGCAGACCGAGTTGACTCGGGTTAGTAGACCGAGTTGACTCGGGGCAGCAAACTGAGTTGACTCGGGTAAGAACACCGAGTTGACTCGGTTTAGGAAACCGAGTTGACTCGGGTTAGGAAACCGAGTTGACTCGGGTTAGGAAACCGAGTTGACTCGGGTTAGGAAACCGAGTTGACTCGGGTTAGGAAACCGAGTTGACTCGGGTTAGGAAACCGAGTTGACTCGGTTTAGCAGACCGAGTTGACTCGGGTTAGCAGACCGAGTTGACTCGGGTAAGCAGACCGAGTTGACTCGGGTTAGCAGACCGAGTTGACTCGGGTTAGCAGACCGAGTTGACTCGGGTTAGCAGACCGAGTTGACTCGGGTTAGGACACCGAGTTGACTCGTTTTAGGAAACCGAATTGGCTCGGGCTAGGAAACCGAGTTGACTCGGGTAAGCAGACCGAGTTGACTCGGGTTAGCAGACCGAGTTGACTCGGGTTAGCAGACCAAGTTGACTCGGTTTAGGAAACCGAGTTGACTCGGGTTAGGAAACCGAGTTGACTCGGGCTAGGAAACTTAGTTGACTCGGGTTAGGAAACCGAGTTGACTCGGGTTAGCAGACCGAGTTGACTCGGGTTAGCAGACCGAGTTGACTCGGGTTAGCAGACCGAGTTGACTCGGGGCAACAAACCGAGTTGACTCGGGTTAGGAAACCGAGTTGACTTGGGTTAGGAAACCGATTTGACTCGGGTTAGGACACCGAGTTGACTCGGGTTAGGAAACCGAGTTGACTCGTTTTAGGAAACCGAGTTGACTCGGGTTAGGAAACCGAGTTGACTCGAGTTAGGAAACCGAGTTGACTCGGGTCAGGAAACCGAGTTGACTCGGGTTAGGAAACCGAGTTGACTCAGGTTAGGAAACCGAGTTTACTCGGGTTAGGAAACCGAGTTGACTCGGGTTAGCAGACCGAGTTGACTCGGGTTAGCAGACCGAGTTGACTCGGGTTAGCAGACCGAGTTGACTCGGGTCAGCAAACCGAGTTGACTCGGGTTAGGACACCGAGTTGACTCGGTTTAGGAAACCGAGTTGACTCGGTTTAGCAGACCGAGTTGACTCGGGTTAGCAGACCGAGTTGACTCGGGTAAGCAGACCGAGTTGACTCGGGTTAGCAGACCGAGTTGACTCGGGTCAGCAAACCGAGTTGACTCAGGTTAGGAAACCGAGTTGACTCGGGTTAGGAAACCGAGTTGACTTGGGTTAGGAAACCGATTTGACTCGGGTTAGGACACCGAGTTGACTCGGGTTAGGAAACCGAGTTGACTCGAGTTAGGAAACCGAGTTGACTCGGGTTAGGAAACCGAGTTGACTCGGGTTAGGAAACCGAGTTGACTCGGGTTAGGAAACCGAGTTGACTCGGTTTAGCAGATCGAGTTGACTCGGGTTAGCAGACCGAGTTAACTCGGGTAAGCAGAATGAGTTGACTCGGGTTAGGAAACCGAGTTGACTCGGGTTAGGAAACCGAGTTGACTCGGGTTAGCAGACCGAGTTGACACGGGTTAGGACACCGAGTTGACTCGGTTTAGGAAACCGAGTTGACTCGTTTTAGGAAACCGAATTGGCTCGGGCTAGGAAACCGAGTTGACTCGGGTAAGGAAACCGAGTTGACTCGGGTTAGGAAACCGAGTTGACTCGGGTTAGGAAACCGAGTTGACTCGGGTTAGGAAACCGAGTTGACTTGGGTTAGGAAACCGATTTGACTCGGGTTAGGACACCGAGTTGACTCGGGTTAGGAAACCGAGTTGACTCGTTTTAGGAAACCGAGTTGACTCGAGTTAGGAAACCGAGTTGACTCGGGTTAGGAAACCGATTTGACTCGGGTTAGGAAACCGAGTTGACTCGGTTTAGCAGACCGAGTTGACTCGGGTTAGCAGACCGAATTGACTCGGGTAAGCAGACCGAGTTGACTCGGGTTAGCAGACCGAGTTGACTCGGGTCAGCAAACCGAGTTGACTCGGGTTAGGACACCGAGTTGACTCGGCTTAGGAAACCGAGTTGACTCGGGTTAGGAAACCGAGTTGACTCGGGTTAGGAAACCGAGTTGACTCGGGTTAGGAAAGAGAGTTGACTCGGGTTAGGAAAGAGAGTTGACTCGGGTTAGGAAACCGAGTTGACTCGGGTTAGGAAACCGAGTTGACTCGGGTTAGGAAACCGAGTTGACTCGGTTTAGCAGACCGAGTTGACTCGGGTAAGCAGACCGAGTAGACTCGGGTTAGCAGACCGAGTTGACTCGGGAAAGCAGACCGAGTTGACTCGGGTTAGCAGACCGAGTTGACTCGGGTTAGGAAACCGAGTTGACTCGGTTTAGCAGACCGAGTTGATTCGGGTTAGCAGACCGAGTTGACTCGGGTAAGCAGACCGAGTTGACTCGGGTTAGCAGCCCGAGTTGACTCGGGTTAGCAGACCGAGTTGACTCGGGTTAGCAGACCGAGTTGACTCGGGTTAGGACACCGAGTTGACTCGGGTTAGGACACCGAGTTGACTCGGTTTAGGAAACCGAGTTGACTCGGGTTAGGAAACCGAGTTGACTCGGGCTAGGAAACCGAGTTGACTCGGGTTAGGAAACCGAGTTGACTCGGGTTAGGAAAGAGAGTTGACTCGGGTTAGGAAAGAGAGTTGACTCGGTTTAGGAAACCGAGTTGACTCGGTTTAGCAGACCGAGTTGACTCGGGTTAGCAGACCGAGTTGACTCGGGTAAGCAGACCGAGTTGACTCGGGTTAGCAGACCGAGTTGACTCGGGTTAGGAAACCGAGTTGACTCGGGTTAGGAAACCGAGTTGACTCGTTTTAGGAAACCGAATTGGCTCGGGCTAGGAAACCGAGTTGACTCGGGTAAGGAAACCGAGTTGACTCGGGTTAGGAAACCGAGTTGACTCGGGTTAGGAAACCGAGTTGACTCGGGTTAGGAAACCGAGTTGACTCGGGTTAGGAAACCGAGTTGACTTGGGTTAGGAAACCGATTTGACTCGGGTTAGGAAACCGAGTTGACTCGGGTTAGGAAACCGAGTGGACTCGGGTTAGGAAACCGAGTTGACTCGGTTTAGCAGACCGAGTTGACTCGGGTTAGCAGACCGAGTTGACTCGGGTTAGCAGACCGAGTTGACTCGGGTTAGGAAACCGAGTTGACTCGGGTTAGGAAACCGAGTTGACTCGGTTTAGCAGACCGAGTTGACTCGGGTTAGCAGACCGAGTTGACTCGGGTAAGCAGACCGAGTTGACTCGGGTTAGCAGACCGAGTTGACTCGGGTTAGCAGACCGAGTTGACTCGGGTTAGCAGACCGAGTTGACTCGGGTTAGGAAACCGAGTTGACTCGGGTTAGGAAACCGAGTTGACTCGGTTTAGCAGACCGAGTTGACTCGGGTTAGCAGACCGAGTTGACTCGGGTAAGCAGACCGAGTTGACTTGGGTTAGCAGACCGAGTTGACTCGGGTTAGCAGACCGAGTTGACTCGGGTTAGCAGACCGAGTTGACTCGGGTTAGCAGACCGAGTTGACTCGGGTTAGGAAACCGAGTTGACTCGGGTTAGGAAACCGAGTTGACTCGGGTCAGCAGACCGAGTTGACTCGGGTTAGCAGACCGAGTTGACTCGGGTTAGCAGACCGAGTTGACTCGGGTCAGCAAACCGAGTTGACTCGGGTTAGGACACCGAGTTGACTCGGTTTAGGAAACCGAGTTGACTCGGTTTAGCAGATCGAGTTGACTCGGGTTAGCAGACCGAGTTGACTCGGGTTAGCAGACCGAGTTGACTCGGGTTAGCAGACCGAGTTGACTCGGGTTAGCAGACCGAGTTGACTCGGGTTAGCAGACCGAGTTGACTCGGGTTAGGAAACCGAGTTGACTCGGGTTAGCAGACCGAGTTGACTCGGGTTAGGAAACCGAGTTGACTCGGGTTAGGAAACCGAGTTGACTCGGATTAGGAAACCGAGTTGACTCGGGTTAGGAAACCGAGTTGACTCGGTTTAGCAGACCGAGTTGACTCGGGTTAGCAGACCGAGTTGACTCGGGTCAGCAAACCGAGTTGACTCGGGTTAGGACACCGAGTTGACTCGGTTTAGGAAACCGAGTTGACTCGGGTTAGGAAACCGAGTTGACTCGGGCTAGGAAACCGAGTTGACTTGGGTTAGGAAACCGAGTTGACTCCGGTTAGGAAACCGAGTTGACTCGGGTTAGCAGACCGAGTTGACTCGGGTCAGCAAACCGAGTTGACTCGGGTTAGGAAACCGAGTTGACGGTTTAGCAGACCGAGTTGACTCGGGTAAGCAGACCGAGTTGACTCGGGTTAGCAGACCGAGTTGACTCGGGTCAGCAAACCGAGTTGACTCGGGTTAGGACACCGAGTTGACTCGGTTTAGGAAACCGAGTTGACTCGGTTTAGCAGACCGAGTTGACTCGGGTAAGCAGACCGAGTTGACTCGGGTTAGCAGACCGAGTTGACTCGGGAAAGCAGACCGAGTTGACTCGGGTTAGCAGACCGAGTTGACTCGGGTTAGGAAACCGAGTTGACTCGGTTTAGCAGACCGAGTTGACTCGGGTTAGCAGACCGAGTTGACTCGGGTAAGCAGACCGAGTTGACTCGGGTTAGCAGACCGAGTTGACTCGGGTCAGCAAACCGAGTTGACTCGGGTAAGCAGACCGAGTTGACTCGGGTTAGCAGACCGAGTTGACTCGGGTCAGCAAACCGAGTTGACTCGGGTTAGGACACCGAGTTGACTCGGTTTAGGAAACCGAGTTGACTCGGTTTAGGAAACCGAGTTGACTCGGTTTAGCAGACCGAGTTGACTCGGGTTAGCAGACCGAGTTGACTCGGGTTAGCAGACCGAGTTGACTCGGGTTAGCAGACCGAGTTGACTCGGGTTAGCAGACCGAGTTGACTCGGGTTAGCAGACCGAGTTGACTCGGGTTAGCAGACCGAGTTGACTCGGGTTAGGAAACCGAGTTGACTCGGGTTAGCAGACCGAGTTGACTCGGGTTAGGAAACCGAGTTGACTCGGGTTAGGAAACCGAGTTGACTCGGGTTAGGAAACCGAGTTGACTCGGGTTAGGAAACCGAGTTGAATCGGTTTAGCAGACCGAGTTGACTCGGGTTAGCAGACCGAGTTGACTCGGGTCAGCAAACCGAGTTGACTCGGGTTAGGACACCGAGTTGACTCGGTTTAGGAAACCGAGTTGACTCGGGTAAGGAAACCGAGTTGACTCGGGTTAGGAAACCGAGTTGACTCGGTTTAGCAGACCGAGTTGACTCGGGTTAGCAGACCGAGTTGACTCGGGTTAGCAGACCGAGTTGACTCGGGTTAGCAGACCGAGTTGACTCGGGTTAGGAAAGAGAGTTGACTCGGGTTAGGAAACCGAGTTGACTCGGGCTAGGAAACCGAGTTGACCTGGGTTAGGAAACCGAGTTGACTCGGGTTAGGAAACCGAGTTGACTCGGGTTAGCAGACCGAGTTGACTCGGGTCAGCAAACCGAGTTGACTCGGGTTAGGAAACCGAGTTGACTCGGGTTAGGAAAGAGAGTTGACTCGGGTTAGGAAACCGAGTTGACTCGGGTTAGGAAACCGAGTTGACTCGGGTTAGGAAACCGAGTTGACTCGGGTTAGGAAACCGAGTTGACTCGGGTTAGGAAAGAGAGTTGACTCGGGTTAGGAAAGAGAGTTGACTCGGGTTAGGAAACCGAGTTGACTCGGGTTAGGAAACCGAGATGACTCGGGTTAGGAAACCGAGTTGACTCGGGTTAGGAAACCGAGTTGACTCGGTTTAGCAGACCGAGTTGACTCGGGTAAGCAGACCGAGTTGACTCGGGTTAGCAGACCGAGTTGACTCGGGAAAGCAGACCGAGTTGACTCGGGTTAGCAGACCGAGTTGACTCGGGTTAGGAAACCGAGTTGACTCGGTTTAGCAGACCGAGTTGACTCGGGTTAGCAGACCGAGTTGACTCGGGTAAGCAGACCGAGTTGACTCGGGTAAGCAGACCGAGTTGACTCGGGTTAGCAGACCGAGTTGACTCGGGTCAGCAAACCGAGTTGACTCGGGTAAGCAGACCGAGTTGACTCGGGTTAGCAGACCGAGTTGACTCGGGTCAGCAAACCGAGTTGACTCGGGTTAGGACACCGAGTTGACTCGGTTTAGGAAACCGAGTTGACTCGGTTTAGCAGACCGAGTTGACTCGGTTTAGCAGACCGAGTTGACTCGGGTTGGCAGACCGAGTTGACTCGGGTTAGCAGACCGAGTTGACTCGGGTTAGCAGACCGAGTTGACTCGGGTTAGCAGACCGAGTTGACTCGGGTTAGCAGACCGAGTTGACTCGGGTTAGGAAACCGAGTTGACTCGGGTTAGCAGACCGAGTTGACTCGGGTTAGGAAACCGAGTTGACTCGGGTTAGGAAACCGAGTTGACTCGGGTTAGGAAACCGAGTTGACTCGGGTTAGGAAACCGAGTTGACTCGGTTTAGCAGACCGAGTTGACTCGGGTTAGCAGACCGAGTTGACTCGGGTCAGCAAACCGAGTTGACTCGGGTTAGGACACCGAGTTGACTCGGTTTAGGAAACCGAGTTGACTCGGGTTAGGAAACCGAGTTGACTCGGGTTAGGAAAGAGAGTTGACTCGGGTTAGGAAAGAGAGTTGACTCGGGTTAGGAAACCGAGTTGACTCGGGTTAGGAAACCGAGTTGACTCGGGTTAGGAAACCGAGTTGACTCGGGTTAGGAAACCGAGTTGACTCGGGTTAGGAAACCGAGTTGACTCGGTTTAGCAGACCGAGTTGACTCGGGTAAGCAGACCGAGTAGACTCGGGTTAGCAGACCGAGTTGACTCGGGAAAGCAGACCGAGTTGACTCGGGTTAGCAGACCGAGTTGACTCGGGTTAGCAGACCGAGT
This sequence comes from Melanostoma mellinum, assembly GCA_914767635.1. Lineage (NCBI taxonomy): Eukaryota > Metazoa > Arthropoda > Insecta > Diptera > Syrphidae > Melanostoma > Melanostoma mellinum. Next base: position 198,012,807 of record OU612059.1, read on the forward strand.
TGACTCGGGTTAGGAAACCGAGTTGACTCGGTTTAGCAGACCGAGTTGATTCGGGTGAGCAGACCGAGTTGACTCGGGTAAGCAGACCGAGTTGACTCGGGTTAGCAGCCCGAGTTGACTCGGGTTAGCAGACCGAGTTGACTCGGGTTAGCAGACCGAGTTGACTCGGGTTAGGACACCGAGTTGACTCGGGTTAGGACACCGAGTTGACTCGGTTTAGGAAACCGAGTTGACTCGGGTTAGGAAACCGAGTTGACTCGCGCTAGGAAACCGAGTTGACTCGGGTTAGGAAACCGAGTTGACTCGGGTTAGGAAAGAGAGTTGACTCGGGTTAGGAAAGAGAGTTGACTCGGTTTAGGAAACCGAGTTGACTCGGTTTAGCAGACCGAGTTGACTCGGGTTAGCAGACCGAGTTGACTCGGGTAAGCAGACCGAGTTGACTCGGGTTAGCAGACCGAGTTGACTCGGGTTAGGAAACCGAGTTGACTCGGGTTAGGAAACCGAGTTGACTCGTTTTAGGAAACCGAATTGGCTCGGGCTAGGAAACCGAGTTGACTCGGGTAAGGAAACCGAGTTGACTCGGGTTAGGAAACCGAGTTGACTCGGGTTAGGAAACCGAGTTGACTCGGGTTAGGAAACCGAGTTGACTCGGGTTAGGAAACCGAGTTGACTTGGGTTAGGAAACCGATTTGACTCGGGTTAGGAAACCGAGTTGACTCGGGTTAGGAAACCGAGTGAACTCGGGTTAGGAAACCGAGTTGACTCGGTTTAGCAGACCGAGTTGACTCGGGTTAGCAGACCGAGTTGACTCGGGTTAGCAGACCGAGTTGACTCGGGTTAGCAGACCGAGTTGACTCGGGTTAGGAAACCGAGTTGACTCGGGTTAGGAAACCGAGTTGACTCGGTTTAGCAGACCGAGTTGACTCGGGTTAGCAGACCGAGTTGACTCGGGTAAGCAGACCGAGTTGACTCGGGTTAGCAGACCGAGTTGACTCGGGTTAGCAGACCGAGTTGACTCGGGTTAGCAGACCGAGTTGACTCGGGTTAGGAAACCGAGTTTACTCGGGTTAGGAAACCGAGTTGACTCGGGTTAGCAGACCGAGTTGACTCGGGTAAGCAGACCGAGTTGACTCGGGTTAGCAGACCGAGTTGACTCGGGTTAGCAGACCGAGTTGACTCGGGTTAGCAGACCGAGTTGACTCGGGTTAGCAGACCGAGTTGACTCGGGTTAGGAAACCGAGTTGACTCGGGTTAGGAAACCGAGTTGACTTGGGTTAGGAAACCGAGTTGACTCGGGTTAGCAGACCGAGTTGACTCGGGTTAGCAGACCGAGTTGACTCGGGTTAGCAGACCGAGTTGACTCGGGTCAGCAAACCGAGTTGACTCGGGTTAGGACACCGAGTTGACTCGGTTTAGGAAACCGAGTTGACTCGGTTTAGCAGACCGAGTTGACTCGGGTTAGCAGACCGAGTTGACTCGGGTTAGCAGACCGAGTTGACTCGGGTTAGCAGACCGAGTTGACTCGGGTTAGCAGACCGAGTTGACTCGGGTTAGCAGACCGAGTTGACTCGGGTTAGGAAACCGAGTTGACTCGGGTTAGCAGACCGAGTTGACTCGGGTTAGGAAACCGAGTTGACTCGGGTTAGGAAACCGAGTTGACTCGGGTTAGGAAACCGAGTTGACTTGGGTTAGGAAACCGAGTTGACTCGGTTTAGCAGACCGAGTTGACTCGGGTTAGCAGACCGAGTTGACTCGGGTCAGCAAACCGAGTTGACTCGGGTTAGGACACCGAGTTGACTCGGTTTAGGAAACCGAGTTGACTCGGGTTAGGAAACCGAGTTGACTCGGGCTAGGAAACCGAGTTGACTTGGGTTAGGAAACCGAGTTGACTCCGGTTAGGAAACCGAGTTGACTCGGGTTAGCAGACCGAGTTGACTCGGGTCAGCAAACCGAGTTGACTCGGGTTAGGAAACCGAGTTGACTCGGGTTAGGAAAGAGAGTTGACTCGGGTTAGGAAACCGAGTTGACTCGGGTTAGGAAACCGAGTTGACTCGGGTTAGGAAACCGAGTTGACTCGGGTTAGGAAAGAGAGTTGACTCGGGTTAGGAAAGAGAGTTGACTCGGGTTAGGAAACCGAGTTGACTCGGGTTAGGAAACCGAGATGACTCGGGTTAGGAAACCGAGTTGACTCGGGTTAGGAAACCGAGTTGACTCGGTTTAGCAGACCAAGTTGACTCGGGTAAGCAGACCGAGTTGACTCGGGTTAGCAGACCGAGTTGACTCGGGTCAGCAAACCGAGTTGACTCGGGTTAGGACACCGAGTTGACTCGGTTTAGGAAACCGAGTTGACTCGGTTTAGCAGACCGAGTTGACTCGGGTAAGCAGACCGAGTTGACTCGGGTTAGCAGACCGAGTTGACTCGGGAAAGCAGACCGAGTTGACTCGGGTTAGCAGACCGAGTTGACTCGGGTTAGGAAACCGAGTTGACTCGGTTTAGCAGACCGAGTTGACTCGGGTTAGCAGACCGAGTTGACTCGGGTTAGCAGACCGAGTTGACTCGGGTAAGCAGACCGAGTTGACTCGGGTTAGCAGACCGAGTTGACTCGGGTCAGCAAACCGAGTTGACTCGGGTAAGCAGACCGAGTTGACTCGGGTTAGCAGACCGAGTTGACTCGGGTCAGCAAACCGAGTTGACTCGGGTTAGGACACCGAGTTGACTCGGTTTAGGAAACCGAGTTGACTCGGTTTAGGAAACCGAGTTGACTCGGTTTAGCAGACCGAGTTGACTCGGGTAAGCAGACCGAGTTGACTCGGGTTAGCAGACCGAGTTGACTCGTGTTAGCAGACCGAGTTGACTCGGGTTAGCAGACCGAGTTGACTCGGGTTAGCAGACCGAGTTGACTCGGGTTAGCAGACCGAGTTGACTCGGGTTAGCAGACCGAGTTGACTCGGGTTAGGAAACCGAGTTGACTCGGGTTAGCAGACCGAGTTGACTCGGGTTAGGAAACCGAGTTGACTCGGGTTAGGAAACCGAGTTGACTCGGGTTAGGAAACCGAGTTGACTCGGGTTAGGAAACCGAGTTGACTCGGTTTAGCAGACCGAGTTGACTCGGGTTAGCAGACCGAGTTGACTCGGGTTAGCAGACCGAGTTGACTCGGGTCAGCAAACCGAGTTGACTCGGGTTAGGACACCGAGTTGACTCGGTTTAGGAAACCGAGTTGACTCGGGTTAGGAAACCGAGTTGACTCGGTTTAGCGGACCGAGTTGACTCGGGTCAGCAAACCGAGTTGACTCGGGTTAGGACACCGAGTTGACTCGGTTTAGGAAACCGAGTTGACTCGGGTTAGGAAACCGAGTTGACTCGGTTTAGCGGACCGAGTTGACTCGGGTTAGCAGACCGAGTTGACTCGGGTTAGCAGACCGAGTTGACTCGGTTTAGGAAACCGAGTTGACTCGGGTCAGCAAACCGAGTTGACTCGGGTTAGGACACCGAGTTGACTCGGTTTAGGAAACCGAGTTGACTCGGTTTAGCAGACCGAGTTGACTCGGGTAAGCAGACCGAGTTGACTCGGGTTAGCAGACCGAGTTGACTCGGGAAAGCAGACCGAGTTGACTCGGGTTAGCAGACCGAGTTGACTCGGGTTAGGAAACCGAGTTGACTCGGTTTAGCAGACCGAGTTGACTCGGGTTAGCAGACCGAGTTGACTCGGGTTAGCAGACCGAGTTGACTCGGGTAAGCAGACCGAGTTGACTCGGGTTAGCAGACCGAGTTGACTCGGGTCAGCAAACCGAGTTGACTCGGGTAAGCAGACCGAGTTGACTCGGGTTAGCAGACCGAGTTGACTCGGGTCAGCAAACCGAGTTGACTCGGGTTAGGACACCGAGTTGACTCGGTTTAGGAAACCGAGTTGACTCGGTTTAGGAAACCGAGTTGACTCGGTTTAGCAGACCGAGTTGACTCGGGTAAGCAGACCGAGTTGACTCGGGTTAGCAGCCCGAGTTGACTCGGGTTAGCAGACCGAGTTGACTCGGGTTAGCAGACCGAGTTGACTCGGGTTAGCAGACCGAGTTGACTCGGGTTAGCAGACCGAGTTGACTCGGGTTAGCAGACCGAGTTGACTCGGGTTAGGAAACCGAGTTGACTCGGGTTAGCAGACCGAGTTGACTCGGGTTAGGAAACCGAGTTGACTCGGGTTAGGAAACCGAGTTGACTCGGGTTAGGAAACCGAGTTGACTCGGGTTAGGAAACCGAGTTGACTCGGTTTAGCAGACCGAGTTGACTCGGGTTAGCAGACCGAGTTGACTCGGGTTAGCAGACCGAGTTGACTCGGGTCAGCAAACCGAGTTGACTCGGGTTAGGACACCGAGTTGACTCGGTTTAGGAAACCGAGTTGACTCGGGTTAGGAAACCGAGTTGACTCGGTTTAGCGGACCGAGTTGACTCGGGTTAGCAGACCGAGTTGACTCGGGTTAGCAGACCGAGTTGACTCGGTTTAGGAAACCGAGTTGACTCGGGTTAGCAGACCGAGTTGACTCGGGTTAGGAAACCGAGTTGACTCGGGTCAGCAAACCGAGTTGACTCGGGTTAGGACACCGAGTTGACTCGGTTTAGGAAACCGAGTTGACTCGGTTTAGCAGACCGAGTTGACTCGGGTAAGCAGACCGAGTTGACTCGGGTTAGCAGACCGAGTTGACTCGGGAAAGCAGACCGAGTTGACTCGGGTTAGCAGACCGAGTTGACTCGGGTTAGGAAACCGAGTTGACTCGGTTTAGCAGACTGAGTTGACTCGGGTTAGCAGACCGAGTTGACTCGGGTAAGCAGACCGAGTTGACTCGGGTTAGCAGACCGAGTTGACTCGGGTCAGCAAACCGAGTTGACTCGGGTAAGCAGACCGAGTTGACTCGGGTTAGCAGACCGAGTTGACTCGGGTCAGCAAACCGAGTTGACTCGGGTTAGGACACCGAGTTGACTCGGTTTAGGAAACCGAGTTGACTCGGTTTAGGAAACCGAGTTGACTCGGTTTAGCAGACCGAGTTGACTCGGGTTAGCAGACCGAGTTGACTCGGGTTAGCAGACCGAGTTGACTCGGGTTAGCAGACCGAGTTGACTCGGGTTAGGAAACCGAGTTGACTCGGGTTAGCAGACCGAGTTGACTCGGGTTAGGAAACCGAGTTGACTCGGGTTAGGAAACCGAGTTGACTCGGGTTAGGAAACCGAGTTGACTCGGGTTAGGAAACCGAGTTGAATCGGTTTAGCAGACCGAGTTGACTCGGGTTAGCAGACCGAGTTGACTCGGGTCAGCAAACCGAGTTGACTCGGGTTAGGACACCGAGTTGACTCGGTTTAGGAAACCGAGTTGACTCGGGTAAGGAAACCGAGTTGACTCGGGTTAGGAAACCGAGTTGACTCGGTTTAGCAGACCGAGTTGACTCGGGTTAGCAGACCGAGTTGACTCGGGTTAGCAGACCGAGTTGACTCGGGTTAGCAGACCGAGTTGACTCGGTTTAGGAAACCGAGTTGACTCGGGTTAGGAAACCGAGTTGACTCGGGCTAGGAAACCGAGTTGACCTGGGTTAGGAAACCGAGTTGACTCGGGTTAGGAAACCGAGTTGACTCGGGTTAGCAGACCGAGTTGACTCGGGTCAGCAAACCGAGTTGACTCGGGTTAGGAAACCGAGTTGACTCGGGTTAGGAAAGAGAGTTGACTCGGGTTAGGAAACCGAGTTGACTCGGGTTAGGAAACCGAGTTGACTCGGGTTAGGAAACCGAGTTGACTCGGGTTAGGAAAGAGAGTTGACTCGGGTTAGGAAAGAGAGTTGACTCGGGTTAGGAAACCGAGTTGACTCGGGTTAGGAAACCGAGATGACTCGGGTTAGGAAACCGAGTTGACTCGGGTTAGGAAACCGAGTTGACTCGGTTTAGCAGACCGAGTTGACTCGGGTAAGCAGACCGAGTTGACTCGGGTTAGCAGACCGAGTTGACTCGGGAAAGCAGACCGAGTTGACTCGGGTTAGCAGACCGAGTTGACTCGGGTTAGGAAACCGAGTTGACTAGGTTTAGCAGACCGAGTTGACTCGGGTTAGCAGACCGAGTTGACTCGGGTAAGCAGACCGAGTTGACTCGGGTTAGCAGACCGAGTTGACTCGGGTCAGCAAACCGAGTTGACTCGGGTAAGCAGACCGAGTTGACTCGGGTTAGCAGACCGAGTTGACTCGGGTCAGCAAACCGAGTTGACTCGGGTTAGGACACCGAGTTGACTCGGTTTAGGAAACCGAGTTGACTCGGTTTAGCAGACCGAGTTGACTCGGTTTAGCAGACCGAGTTGACTCGGGTTAGCAGACCGAGTTGACTCGGGTTAGCAGACCGAGTTGACTCGGGTTAGCAGACCGAGTTGACTCGGGTTAGCAGACCGAGTTGACTCGGGTTAGCAGACCGAGTTGACTCGGGTTAGGAAACCGAGTTGACTCGGGTTAGCAGACCGAGTTGACTCGGGTTAGGAAACCGAGTTGACTCGGGTTAGGAAACCGAGTTGACTCGGGTTAGGAAACCGAGTTGACTCGGGTTAGGAAACCGAGTTGACTCGGTTTAGCAGACCGAGTTGACTCGGGTTAGCAGACCGAGTTGACTCGGGTCAGCAAACCGAGTTGACTCGGGTTAGGACACCGAGTTGACTCCGTTTAGGAAACCGAGTTGACTCGGGTTAGGAAACCGAGTTGACTCGGGTTAGGAAAGAGAGTTGACTCGGGTTAGGAAAGAGAGTTGACTCGGGTTAGGAAACCGAGTTGACTCGGGTTAGGAAACCGAGTTGACTCGGGTTAGGAAACCGAGTTGACTCGGGTTAGGAAACCGAGTTGACTCGGTTTAGCAGACCGAGTTGACTCGGGTAAGCAGACCGAGTATACTCGGGTTAGCAGACCGAGTTGACTCGGGAAAGCAGACCGAGTTGACTCGGGTTAGCAGACCGAGTTGACTCGGGTTAGCAGACCGAGTTGACTCGGGTTAGGAAACCGAGTTGACTCGGTTTAGCAGACCGAGTTGATTCGGGTTAGCAGACCGAGTTGACTCGGGTAAGCAGACCGAGTTGACTCGGGTTAGCAGCCCGAGTTGACTCGGGTTAGCAGACCGAGTTGACTCGGGTTAACAGACCGAGTTGACTCGGGTTAGGACACCGAGTTGACTCGGGTAAGGACACCGAGTTGACTCGGTTTAGGAAACCGAGTTGACTCGGGTTAGGAAACCGAGTTGACTCGGGCTAGGAAACCGAGTTGACTCGGGTTAGGAAACCGAGTTGACTCGGGTTAGGAAAGAGAGTTGACTCGGGTTAGGAAAGAGAGTTGACTCGGTTTAGGAAACCGAGTTGACTCGGTTTAGCAGACCGAGTTGACTCGGGTTAGCAGACCGAGTTGACTCGGGTAAGCAGACCGAGTTGACTCGGGTTAGCAGACCGAGTTGACTCGGGTTAGGAAACCGAGTTGACTCGGGTTAGGAAACCGAGTTGACTCGTTTTAGGAAACCGAATTGGCTCGGGCTAGGAAACCGAGTTGACTCGGGTAAGGAAACCGAGTTGACTCGGGTTAGGAAACCGAGTTGACTCGGGTTAGGAAACCGAGTTGACTCGGGTTAGGAAACCGAGTTGACTCGGGTTAGGAAACCGAGTTGACTTGGGTTAGGAAACCGATTTGACTCGGGTTAGGAAACCGAGTTGACTCGGGTTAGGAAACCGAGTGGACTCGGGTTAGGAAACCGAGTTGACTCGGTTTAGCAGACCGAGTTGACTCGGGTTAGCAGACCGAGTTGACTCGGGTTAGCAGACCGAGTTGACTCGGGTTAGGAAACCGAGTTGACTCGGGTTAGGAAACCGAGTTGACTCGGTTTAGCAGACCGAGTTGACTCGGGTTAGCAGACCGAGTTGACTCGGGTAAGCAGACCGAGTTGACTCGGGTTAGCAGACCGAGTTGACTCGGGTTAGCAGACCGAGTTGACTCGGGTTAGCAGACCGAGTTGACTCGGGTTAGGAAACCGAGTTGACTCGGGTTAGGAAACCGAGTTGACTCGGGTTAGCAGACCGAGTTGACTCGGGTAAGCAGACCGAGTTGACTCGGGTTAGCAGACCGAGTTGACTCGGGTTAGCAGACCGAGTTGACTCGGGTTAGCAGACCGAGTTGACTCGGGTTAGCAGACCGAGTTGACTCGGGTTAGGAAACCGAGTTGACTCGGGTTAGGAAACCGAGTTGACTTGGGTTAGGAAACCGAGTTGACTCGGGTTAGCAGACCGAGTTGACTCGGGTCAGCAAACCGAGTTGACTCGGGTTAGGACACCGAGTTGACTCGGTTTAGGAAACCGAGTTGACTCGGTTTAGCAGACCGAGTTGACTCGGGTTAGCAGACCGAGTTGACTCGGGTTAGCAGACCGAGTTGACTCGGGTTAGCAGACCGAGTTGACTCGGGTTAGCAGACCGAGTTGACTCGGGTTAGCAGACCGAGTTGACTCGGGTTAGGAAACCGAGTTGACTCGGGTTAGCAGACCGAGTTGACTCGGGTTAGGAAACCGAGTTGACTCGGGTTAGGAAACCGAGTTGACTCGGGTTAGGAAACCGAGTTGACTCGGGTTAGGAAACCGAGTTGACTCGGTTTAGCAGACCGAGTTGACTCGGGTTAGCAGACCGAGTTGACTCGGGTCAGCAAACCGAGTTGACTCGGGTTAGCAGACCGAGTTGACTCGGGTCAGCAAACCGAGTTGACTCGGGTTAGGACACCGAGTTGACTCGGTTTAGGAAACCGAGTTGACTCGGGTTAGGAAACCGAGTTGACTCGGGCTAGGAAACCGAGTTGACTTGGGTTAGGAAACCGAGTTGACTCCGGTTAGGAAACCGAGTTGACTCGGGTTAGCAGACCGAGTTGACTCGGGTCAGCAAACCGAGTTGACTCGGGTTAGGAAACCGAGTTGACTCGGGTTAGGAAAGAGAGTTGACTCGGGTTAGGAAACCGAGTTGACTCGGGTTAGGAAACCGAGTTGACTCGGGTTAGGAAACCGAGTTGACTCGGGTTAGGAAAGAGAGTTGACTCGGGTTAGGAAAGAGAGTTGACTCGGGTTAGGAAACCGAGTTGACTCGGGTTAGGAAACCGAGATGACTCGGGTTAGGAAACCGAGTTGACTCGGGTTAGGAAACCGAGTTGACTCGGTTTAGCAGACCGAGTTGACTCGGGTAAGCAGACCGAGTTGACTCGGGTTAGCAGACCGAGTTGACTCGGGTCAGCAAACCGAGTTGACTCGGGTTAGCACACCGAGTTGACTCGGTTTAGGAAACCGAGTTGACTCGGTTTAGCAGACCGAGTTGACTCGGGTAAGCAGACCGAGTTGACTCGGGTTAGCAGACCGAGTTGACTCGGGAAAGCAGACCGAGTTGACTCGGGTTAGCAGACCGAGTTGACTCGGGTTAGGAAACCGAGTTGACTCGGTTTAGCAGACCGAGTTGACTCGGGTTAGCAGACCGAGTTGACTCGGGTTAGCAGACCGAGTTGACTCGGGTAAGCAGACCGAGTTGACTCGGGTTCGCAGACCGAGTTGACTCGGGTCAGCAAACCGAGTTGACTCGGGTAAGCAGACCGAGTTGACTCGGGTTAGCAGACCGAGTTGACTCGGGTCAGCAAACCGAGTTGACTCGGGTTAGGACACCGAGTTGACTCGGTTTAGGAAACCGAGTTGACTCGGTTTAGGAAACCGAGTTGACTCGGTTTAGGAAACCGAGTTGACTCGGTTTAGCAGACCGAGTTGACTCGGGTAAGCAGACCGAGTTGACTCGGGTTAGCAGACCGAGTTGACTCGTGTTAGCAGACCGAGTTGACTCGGGTTAGCAGACCGAGTTGACTCGGGTTAGCAGACCGAGTTGACTCGGGTTAGCAGACCGAGTTGACTCGGGTTAGGAAACCGAGTTGACTCGGGTTAGCAGACCGAGTTGACTCGGGTTAGGAAACCGAGTTGACTCGGGTTAGGAAACCGAGTTGACTCGGGTTAGGAAACCGAGTTGACTCGGGTTAGGAAACCGAGTTGACTCGGGTTAGGAAACCGAGTTGACTCGGTTTAGCAGACCGAGTTGACTCGGGTAAGCAGACCGAGTTGACTCGGGTTAGCAGACCGAGTTGACTCGGGTCAGCAAACCGAGTTGACTCGGGTTAGCAGACCGAGTTGACTCGGGTCAGCAAACCGAGTTGACTCGGGTTAGGACACCGAGTTGACTCGGTTTAGGAAACCGAGTTGACTCGGTTTAGCAGACCGAGTTGACTCGGTTTAGCAGACCGAGTTGACTCGGGTTAGCAGACCGAGTTGACTCGGGTTAGCAGACCGAGTTGACTCGGGTTAGCAGACCGAGTTGACTCGGGTTAGCAGACCGAGTTGACTCGGGTTAGCAGACCGAGTTGACTCGGGTTAGGAAACCGAGTTGACTCGGGTTAGCAGACCGAGTTGACTCGGGTTAGGAAACCGAGTTGACTCGGGTTAGGAAACCGAGTTGACTCGGGTTAGGAAACCGAGTTGACTCGGGTTAGGAAACCGAGTTGACTCGGTTTAGCAGACCGAGTTGACTCGGGTTAGCAGACCGAGTTGACTCGGGTCAGCAAACCGAGTTGACTCGGGTTAGGACACCGAGTTGACTCGGTTTAGGAAACCGAGTTGACTCGGGTTAGGAAACCGAGTTGACTCGGGCTAGGAAACCGAGTTGACTCGGGCTAGGAAGCCGAGTTGACTCGGGTTAGCAGACCGAGTTGACTCGGGTCAGCAAACCGAGTTGACTCGGGTTAGGAAACCGAGTTGACTTGGGTTAGGAAACCGAGTTGACTCGGGTTAGGAAAGAGAGTTGACTCGGGTTAGGAAACCGAGTTGACTCGGGTTAGGAAACCGAGTTGACTCGGGTTAGGAAAGAGAGTTGACTCGGGTTAGGAAAGAGAGTTGACTCGGGTTAGGAAACCGAGTTGACTCGGGTTAGGAAACCGAGTTGACTCGGGTTAGGAAACCGAGTTGACTCGGGTTAGGAAACCGAGTTGACTCGGTTTAGCAGACCGAGTTGACTCGGGTAAGCAGACCGAGTTGACTCGGGTTAGCAGACCGAGATGACTCGGGAAAGCAGACCGAGTTGACTCGGGTTAGCAGACCGAGTTGACTCGGGTTAGCAGACCGAGTTGACTCGGGTAAGCAGACCGAGTTGACTCGGGTTAGCAGACCGAGTTGACTCGGGTTAGCAGACCGAGTTGACTCGGGTTAGCAGACCGAGTTGACTCGGGTTAGGACACCGAGTTGACTCGGGTTAGGACACCAAGTTGACTCGGTTTAGGAAACCGAGTTGACTCGGGTTAGGAAACCGAGTTGACTCGGGCTAGGAAACCGAGTTGACTCGGGTTAGGAAACCGAGTTGACTCGGGTTAGGAAAGAGAGTTGACTCGGGTTAGGAAACCGAGTTGACTCGGTTTAGGAAACCGAGTTGACTCGGTTTAGCAGACCGAGTTGACTCGGGTTAGCAGACCGAGTTGACTCGGGTAAGCAGACCGAGTTGACTCGGGTTAGCAGACCGAGTTGACTCGGGTAAGCAGACCGAGTTGACTCGGGTAAGCAGACCGAGTTGACTCGGGTAAGCAGACCGAGTTGACTCGGGTTAGCAGACCGAGTTGACTCGGGTCAGCGAACCGAATTGACTCGGGTTAGGAAACCGAGTTGACTCGGGTTAGGAAACCGAGTTGACTCGGGTTAGGAAACCGAGTTGACTCGAGTTAGGAAACCGAGTTGACTCGGTTTAGCAGACCGAGTTGACTCGGGTTAGCAGACCGAGTTGACTCGGGTAAGCAGACCGAGTTGACTCGGGTTAGCAGACCGAGTTGACTCGGGTCAGCAAACCGAGTTGACTCGGGTTAGGACACCGAGTTGACTCGGTTTAGGAAACCGAGTTGACTCGGGTTAGGAAACCGAGTTGACTCGGGTTAGGAAACCGAGTTGACTCGAGTTAGGAAACCGAGTTGACTCGAGTTAGGAAACCGAGTTGACTCGGTTTAGCAGACCGAGTTGACTCGGGTTAGCAGACCGAGTTGACTCGGGTAAGCAGACCGAGTTGACTCGGGTAAGCAGACCGAGTTGACTCGGGTCAGCAAACCGAGTTGACTCGGGTTAGGACACCGAGTTGACTCGGGTTAGGAAACCGAGTTGACTCGAGTTAGGAAACCGAGTTGACTCGGGTTAGGAAACCGAGTTGACTCGGTTTAGCAGACCGAGTTGACTCGGGTTAGCAGACCGAGTTGACTCGGGTAAGCAGACCGAGTTGACTCGGGTAATGAAACCGAGTTGACTCGGGTTAGGAAACCGAGTTGACTCGGGTTAGGAAACCGAGTTGACTCGGGTTAGGAAACCAAGTTGACTCGGGTTAGGAAACCGAGTTGACTCGTTTTAGGAAACCGAATTGGCTCGGGCTAGGAAACCGAGTTGACTCGGGTAAGGAAACCGAGTTGACTCGGGTAAGGAAACCGAGTTGACTCGAGTTAGGAAACCGAGTTGACTCGGGTTAGGAAACCGAGTTGACTCGGGTTAGGAAACCGAGTTGACTCGGGTTAGGAAACCGAGTTGACTCGAGTTAGGAAACCGAGTTGACTCGGGTTAGGAAACCGAGTTGACTCGGTTTAGCAGACCGAGTTGACTCGGGTTAGGAAACCGAGTTGACTCAGTTTAGCAGACCGAGTTGACTCGGGTAAGCAGACCGAGTTGACTCGGGTTAGCAGACCGAGTTGACTCGGGAAAGCAGACCGAGTTGACTCGGGTTAGCAGACCGAGTTGACTCGGGTTAGGAAACCGAGTTGACTCGGTTTAGCAGACCGAGTTGACTCGGGTTAGCAGACCGAGTTGACTCGGGTAAGCAGACCGAGTTGACTCGGGTTAGCAGACCGAGTTGACTCGGGTTAGCAGACCGAGTTGACTCGGGTTAGGACACCGAGTTGACTCGGGTTAGGACACCGAGTTGACTCGGGTTAGGACACCGAGTTGACTCGGGTTAGGACACCAGGTTGACTCGGTTTAGGAAACCGAGTTGACTCGGGTTAGGAAACCGAGTTGACTCGGGCTAGGAAACCGAGTTGACTCGGGTTAGGAAACCGAGTTGACTCGGGTTAGGAAAGAGAGTTGACTCGGGTTAGGAAACCGAGTTGACTCGGTTTAGGAAACCGAGTTGACTCGGTTTAGCAGACCGAGTTGACTCGGGTTAGCAGACCGAGTTGACTCGGGTAAGCAGACCGAGTTGACTCGGGTTAGCAGACCGAGTTGACTCGGGTTAGCAGACCGAGTTGACTCGGGTTAGCAGACCGAGTTGACTCGGGTCAGCAAACCGAGTTGACTAGGGTTAGGACACCGAGTTGACTCGGGTTAGGAAACCGAGTTGACTCGGGTTAGGAAACCGAGTTGACTCGGGTTAGGAAACCGAGTTGACTCGGTTTAGCAGACCGAGTTGACTCGGGTTAGCAGACCGAGTTGACTCGGGTAAGCAGACCGAGTTGACTCGGGTAAGCAGACCGAGTTGACTCGGGTTAGCAGACCGAGTTGACTCGGGTCAGCAAACCGAGTTGACTCGGGTTAGGAAACCGAGTTGACTCGGGTTAGGAAACCGAGTTGACTCGGGTTAGGAAACCGAGTTGACTCGAGTTAGGAAACCGAGTTGACTCGGTTTAGCAGACCGAGTTGACTCGGGTTAGCAGACCGAGTTGACTCGGGCAAGCAGACCGAGTTGACTCGGGTTAGCAGACCGAGTTGACTCGGGTCAGCAAACTGAGTTGACTCGGGTTAGGACACCGAGTTGACTCGGTTTAGGAAACCGAGTTGACTCGGGTTAGGAAACCGAGTTGACTCGAGTTAGGAAACCGAGTTGACTCGGGTTAGGAAACCGAGTTGACTCGGTTTAGCAGACCGAGTTGACTCGGGTTAGCAGACCGAGTTGACTCGGGTAAGCAGACCGAGTTGACTCGGGTAAGCAGACCGAGTTGACTCGGGTTAGCAGACCGAGTTGACTCGGGTTAGCAGACCGAGTTGACTCGGGTTAGCAGACCGAGTTGACTCGGGTCAGCAAACCGAGTTGACTCGGGTTAGGACACCGAGTTGACTCGGTTTAGGAAACCGAGTTGACTCGGGTTAGGAAACCGAGTTGACTCGAGTTAGGAAACCGAGTTGACTCGGGTTAGGAAACCGAGTTGACTCGGTTTAGCAGACCGAGTTGACTCGGGTTAGCAGACCGAGTTGACTCGGGTAAGCAGACCGAGTTGACTCGGGTAAGGAAACCGAGTTGACTCGGGTTAGGAAACCGAGTTGACTCGGGTTAGGAAACCGAGTTGACTCGGGTTAGGAAACCGAGTTGACTCGGGTTAGGAAACCGAGTTGACTCGGGTTAGGAAACCGAGTTGACTCAGGTTAGGAAACCGAGTTGACTCGGGTTAGGAAACCGAGTTGACTCGTTTTAGGAAACCGAATTGGCTCGGGCTAGGAAACCGAGTTGACTCGGGTAAGGAAACCGAGTTGACTCGGGTTAGGAAACCGAGTTGACTCGAGTTAGGAAACCGAGTTGACTCGGGTTCGGACACCGAGTTGACTCGGGTTAGGAAACCGAGTTGACTCGGGTTAGGAAACCGAGTTGACTCGAGTTAGGAAACCGAGTTGACTCGGGTTAGGAAACCGAGTTGACTCGGGTTCGGACACCGAGTTGACTCGGGTTAGGAAACCGAGTTGACTCGGGTTAGGAAACCGAGTTGACTCGAGTTAGGAAACCGAGTTGACTCGGGTTAGGAAACCGAGTTGACTGGGGTTAGGAAACCGAGTTGACTCAGGTTAGGAAACCGAGTTGACTCGGGTTAGGAAACCGAGTTGACTCGTTTTAGGAAACCGAATTGGCTCGGGCTAGGAAACCGAGTTGACTCGGGTAAGGAAACCGAGTTGACTCGGGTTAGGAAACCGAGTTGACTCGAGTTAGGAAACCGAGTTGACTCGGGTTCGGACACCGAGTTGACTCGGGTTAGGAAACCGAGTTGACTCGGGTTAGGAAACCGAGTTGACTCGAGTTAGGAAACCGAGTTGACTCGGGTTAGGAAACCGAGTTGACTCGGGTTAGGAAACCGAGTTGACTCGGGTTAGGAAACCGAGTTGACTCGGTTTAGCAGACCGAGTTGACTCGGGTTAGCAGACCGAGTTGACTCGGGTTAGCAGACCGAGTTGACTCGGGTAAGCAGACCGAGTTGACTCGGGTTAGCAGACCGAGTTGACTCGGGTCAGCAAACCGAGTTGACTCGGGTTAGGAAACCGAGTTGACTCGGGTTAGGAAACCGAGTTGACTCGAGTTAGGAAACCGAGTTGACTCGGGTTAGGAAACCGAGTTGACTCGGATTAGGAAACCGAGTTGACTCGGGTAAGGAAACCGAGTTGACTCGGGTTAGGAAACCGAGTTGACTCGGGTAAGGAAACCGAGTTGACTCGGGTTAGGAAACCGAGTTGACTCGGGTTAGGAAACCGAGTTGACTCGAGTTAGGAAACCGAGTTGACTCGGGTTAGGAAACCGAGTTGATTCGGGTTAGGAAACCGAGTTGACTCGGGTTAGGAAACCGAGTTGACTCGGGTTAGGAAACCGAGTTGACTCGGTTTAGCAGACCGAGTTGACTCGGGTTAGCAGACCGAGTTGACTCGGGTAAGCAGACCGAGTTGACTCGGGTTAGCAGACCGAGTTGACTCGGGTCAGCAAACCGAGTTGACTCGGGTTAGGAAACCGAGTTGACTCGGGTTAGGAAACCGAGTTGACTCGGGTTAGGAAACCGAGTTGACTCGAGTTAGGAAACCGAGTTGACTCGGTTTAGCAGACCGAGTTGACTCGGGTTAGCAGACCGAGTTGACTCGGTTTAGCAGACCGAGTTGACTCGGGTTAGCAGACCGAGTTGACTCGGGTAAGCAGACCGAGTTGACTCGGGTTAGCAGACCGAGTTGACTCGGGTCAGCAAACCGAGTTGACTCGGGTTAGGACACCGAGTTGACTCGGTTTAGCAGACCGAGTTGACTCGGGTAAGGAAACCGAGTTGACTCGGGTTAGGAAACCGAGTTGACTCGAGTTAGGAAACCGAGTTGACTCGAGTTAGGAAACCGAGTTGACTCGGTTTAGCAGACCGAGTTGACTCGGGTTAGCAGACCGAGTTGACTCGGGTAAGCAGACCGAGTTGACTCGGGTTAGCAGACCGAGTTGACTCGGGTCAGCAAACCGAGTTGACTCGGGTTAGGACACCGAGTTGACTCGGTTTAGGAAACCGAGTTGACTCGGGTTAGGAAACCGAGTTGACTCGAGTTAGGAAACCGAGTTGACTCGGGTTAGGAAACCGAGTTGACTCGGTTTAGCAGACCGAGTTGACTCGGGTTAGCAGACCGAGTTGACTCGGGTAAGCAGACCGAGTTGACTCGGGTAAGGAAACCGAGTTGACTCGGGTTAGGAAACCGAGTTGACTCGGGTTAGGAAACCGAGTTGACTCGGGTTAGGAAACCGAGTTGACTCGGGTTAGGAAACCGAGTTGACTCGTTTTAGGAAACCGAATTGGCTCGGGCTAGGAAACCGAGTTGACTCGGGTAAGGAAACCGAGTTGACTCGGGTAAGGAAACCGAGTTGACTCGAGTTAGGAAACCGAGTTGACTCGGGTTAGGACACCGAGTTGACTCGGGTTAGGAAACCGAGTTGACTCGGGTTAGGAAACCGAGTTGACTCGAGTTAGGAAACCGAGTTGACTCGGGTTAGGAAACCGAGTTGACTCGGTTTAGCAGACCGAGTTGACTCGGGTTAGGAAACCGAGTTGACTCGGTTTAGCAGACCGAGTTGACTCGGGTAAGCAGACCGAGTTGACTCGGGTTAGCAGAGCGAGTTGACTCGGGAAAGCAGACCGAGTTGACTCGGGTTAGCAGACCGAGTTGACTCGGGTTAGGAAACCGAGTTGACTCGGTTTAGCAGACCGAGTTGACTCGGGTTAGCAGACCGAGTTGACTCGGGTAAGCAGACCGAGTTGACTCGGGTTAGCAGACCGAGTTGACTCGGGTTAGCAGACCGAGTTGACTCGGGTAAGCAGACCGAGTTGACTCGGGTTAGGACACCGAGTTGACTCGGGTTAGGACACCGAGTTGACTCGGGTTAGGACACCAGGTTGACTCGGTTTAGGAAACCGAGTTGACTCGGGTTAGGAAACCGAGTTGACTCGGGCTAGGAAACCGAGTTGACTCGGGTTAGGAAACCGAGTTGACTCGGGTTAGGAAAGAGAGTTGACTCGGGTTAGACAACCGAGTTGACTAAGTTTAGGAAACCGAGTTGACTCGGTTTAGCAGACCGAGTTGACTCGGGTTAGCAGACCGAGTTGACTCGGGTAAGCAGACCGAGTTGACTCGGGTTAGCAGACCGAGTTGACTCGGGTTAGCAGACCGAGTTGACTCGGGTTAGCAGACCGAGTTGACTCGGGTCAGCAAACCGAGTTGACTAGGGTTAGGACACCGAGTTGACTCGGGTTAGGAAACCGAGTTGACTCGGGTTAGGAAACCGAGTTGACTCGGGTTAGGAAACCGAGTTGACTCGGTTTAGCAGACCGAGTTGACTCGGGTTAGCAGACCGAGTTGACTCGGGTAAGCAGACCGAGTTGACTCGGGTAAGCAGACCGAGTTAACTCGGGTTAGCAGACCGAGTTGACTCGGGTCAGCAAACCGAGTTGACTCGGGTTAGGAAACCGAGTTGACTCGGGTTAGGAAACCGAGTTGACTCGGGTTAGGAAACCGAGTTGACTCGAGTTAGGAAACCGAGTTGACTCGGTTTAGCAGACCGAGTTGACTCGGGTTAGCAGACCGAGTTGACTCGGGTAAGCAGACCGAGTTGACTCGGGTTAGCAGACCGAGTTGACTCGGGTCAGCAAACCGAGTTGACTCGGGTTAGGACACCGAGTTGACTCGGTTTAGGAAACCGAGTTGACTCGGGTTAGGAAACCGAGTTGACTCGAGTTAGGAAACCGAGTTGACTCGGGTTAGGAAACCGAGTTGACTCGGTTTAGCAGACCGAGTTGACTCGGGTTAGCAGACCGAGTTGACTCGGGTAAGCAGACCGAGTTGACTCGGGTAAGGAAACCGAGTTGACTCGGAATAGGAAACCGAGTTGACTCGTTTTAGGAAACCGAATTGGCTCGGGCTAGGAAACCGAGTTGACTCGGGTAAGGAAAACGAGTTGACTCGGGTTAGGAAACCGAGTTGACTCGAGTTAGGAAACCGAGTTGACTCGGGTTCGGACACCGAGTTGACTCGGGTTAGGAAACCGAGTTGACTCGGGTTAGGAAACCGAGTTGACTCGGGTTAGGAAACCGAGTTGACTCGGGTTAGGAAACCGAGTTGACTCGGGTTAGGAAACCGAGTTGACTCGGGTTAGGAAACCGAGTTGACTCGGGTTAGGAAACCGAGTTGACTCGGGTTAGGAAACCGAGTTGACTCGGGTTAGGAAACCGAGTTGACTCGGGTTAGGAAACCGAGTTGACTCGGGTTAGGAAACCGAGTTGACTCGTTTTAGGAAACCGAACTGGCTCGGGCTAGGAAACCGAGTTGACTCGGGTAAGGAAACCGAGTTGACTCGGGTTAGGAAACCGAGTTGACTCGAGTTAGGAAACCGAGTTGACTCGGGTTCGGACACCGAGTTGACTCGGGTTAGGAAACCGAGTTGACTCGGCTTAGGAAACCGAGTTGACTCGAGTTAGGAAACCGAGTTGACTCGGGTTAGGAAACCGAGTTGACTCGGGTTAGGAAACCGAGTTGACTCGGGTTAGGAAACCGAGTTGACTCGGTTTAGCAGACCGAGTTGACTCGGGTAAGCAGACCGAGTTGACTCGGGTAAGCAGACCGAGTTGACTCGGGTTAGCAGACCGAGTTGACTCGGGTTAGCAGACCGAGTTGACTCGGGTCAGCAAACCGAGTTGACTCGGGTTAGGAAACCGAGTTGACTCGGGTTAGGAAACCGAGTTGACTCGAGTTAGGAAACCGAGTTGACTCGGGTTAGGAAACCGAGTTGACTCGGATTAGGAAACCGAGTTGACTCGGGTAAGGAAACCGAGTTGACTCGGGTTAGGAAACCGAGTTGACTCGGGTAAGGAAACCGAGTTGACTCGGGTTAGGAAACCGAGTTGACTCGGGTTAGGAAACCGAGTTGACTCGAGTTAGGAAACCGAGTTGACTCGGGTTAGGAAACCGAGTTGACTCGGGTTAGGAAACCGAGTTGACTCGGGTTAGGAAACCGAGTTGACTCGGGTTAGGAAACCGAGTTGACTCGGGTTAGGAAACCGAGTTGACTCGGTTTAGCAGACCGAGTTGACTCGGGTTAGCAGACCGAGTTGACTCGGGTAAGCAGACCGAGTTGACTCGGGTTAGCAGACCGAGTTGACTCGGGTCAGCTAACCGAGTTGACTCGGGTTAGGAAACCGAGTTGACTCGGGTTAGGAAACCGAGTTGACTCGAGTTAGGAAACCGAGTTGACTCGGGTTAGGAAACCGAGTTGACTCGGTTTAGCAGACCGAGTTGACTCGGGTTAGCAAACCGAGTTGACTCGGGTTAGCAGACCGAGTTGACTCGGGTTAGCAGACCGAGTTGACTCGGGTTAGCAGACCGAGTTGACTCGGGTTAGCAGACCGAGTTGACTCGGGTTAGCAGACCGAGTTGACTCGGGTTAGGACACCGAGTTGACTCGGTTTAGGAAACCGAGTTGACTCGTTTTAGGAAACCGAATTGGCTCGGGCTAGGAAACCGAGTTGACTCGGGTAAGCAGACCGAGTTGACTCGGGTAAGCAGACCGAGTTGACTCGGGTTAGCAGACCGAGTTGACTCGGGTCAGCAAACCGAGTTGACTCGGGTTAGGAAACCGAGTTGACTCGGGTTAGGAAACCGAGTTGACTCGGGTTAGGAAACCGAGTTGACTCGAGTTAGGAAACCGAGTTGACTCGAGTTAGGAAACCGAGTTGACTCGGGTTAGGAAACCGAGTTGACTCGGGTTAGGAAACCGAGTTGACTCGGGCTAGGAAACCGAGTTGACTCGGGTTAGGAAACCGAGTTGACTCGGGTTAGGAAACCGAGTTGACTCGGTTTAGCAGACCGAGTTGACTCGGGTTAGCAGACCGAGTTGACTCGGGTAAGCAGACCGAGTTGACTCGGGTTAGCAGACCGAGTTGACTCGGGTCAGCAAACCGAGTTGACTCGGGTTAGGAAACCGAGTTGACTCGGGTTAGGAAACCGAGTTGACTCGAGTGAAACCGAGTTGACTCGGGTTAGGAAACCGAGTTGACTCGGTTTAGCAGACCGAGTTGACTCGGGTAAGCAGACCGAGTTGACTCGGGTTAGGACACCGAGTTGACTCGGTTTAGGAAACCGAGTTGACTCGGGTTAGGAAACCGAGTTGACTCGGGTTAGGAAACCGAGTTGACTCGGGTTAGGAAACCGAGTTGACTCGGGTTAGGAAACCGAGTTGACTCGGTTTAGCAGACCGAGTTGACTCGGGTTAGCAGACCGAGTTGACTCGGGTAAGCAGACCGAGTTGACTCGGGTTAGCAGACCGAGTTGACTCGGGTTAGCAGACCGAGTTGACTCGGGTTAGCAGACCGAGTTGACTCGGGTTAGGACACCGAGTTGACTCGGTTTAGGAAACCGAGTTGACTCGTTTTAGGAAACTGAATTGGCTCGGGCTAGGAAACCGAGTTGACTCGGGTAAGGAAACCGAGTTGACTCGGGTTAGGAAACCGAGTTGACTCGAGTTAGGAAACCGAGTTGACTCGGGTTAGGAAACCGAGTTGACTCGGGTTAGGAAACCGAGTTGACTTGGGTTAGGAAACCGATTTGACTCGGGTTAGGACACCGATTTGACTCAGGTTAGGAAACCGAGTTGACTCGGGTTAGGAAACCGAGTTGTCTCGGGTTAGCAGACCGAGTTGACTCGGGTAAGCAGACCGAGTTGACTCGGGTTAGCAGACCGAGTTGACTCGGGAAAGCAGACCGAGTTGACTCGGGTTAGCAGACCGAGTTGACTCGGGTTAGGAAACCGAGTTGACTCGGTTTAGCAGACCGAGTTGACTCGGGTTAGCAGACCGAGTTGACTCGGGTTAGCAGACCGAGTTGACTCGGGTTAGCAGACCGAGTTGACTCGGGTTAGCAGACCGAGTTGACTCGGGTTAGGACACCGAGTTGACTCGGTTTAGGACACCGAGTTGACTCGGTTTAGGAAACCGAGTTGACTCGTTTTAGGAAACCGAATTGGCTCGGGCTAGGAAACCGAGTTGACGCGGGTTAGGAAACCGAGTTGACTCGGGTTAGGAAACCGAGTTGACTCGGGTTAGGAAACTGAGTTAACTCGGGTTAGGAAACCGAGTTGACTCGGGTTAGGAAACCGAGTTGACTCGGTTTAGCAGACCGAGTTGACTCGGGTTAGGACACCGAGTTGACTCGGTTTAGGAAACCGAGTTGACTCGGGTTAGGAAACCGAGTTGACTCGGGTTAGGACACCGAGTTGACTCGGGTTAGGAAACCGAGTTGACTCGGGTTAGGAAACCGAGTTGACTCGGTTTAGCAGACCGAGTTGACTCGGTTTAGCAGACCGAGTTGACTCGGGTAAGCAGACCGAGTTGACTCGGGTCAGCAGACCGAGTTGACTCGGGTTAGCAGACCGAGTTGACTCGGGTTAGCAGACCGAGTTGACTCGGTTAGGACACCGAGTTGACTCGGTTTAGGAAACCGAGTTGACTCGTTTTAGGAAACCGAATTGGCTCGGGCTAGGAAACCGAGTTGACTCGGGTAAGGAAACCGAGTTGACTCGGGTTAGGAGACCGAGTTGACTCGGGTTAGGAAACCAAGTTGACTCGGGTTAGGAAACCGAGTTGACTCGGGTTAGCAGACCGAGTTGACTCGGGTAAGCAGACCGAGTTGACTCGGGTTAGCAGACCGAGTTGACTCGGGTTAGCAGACCGAGTTGACTCGGGTTAGCAGACCGAGTTGACTCGGGTTAGGACACCGAGTTGACTCGGTTTAGGAAACCGAGTTGACTCGGGTTAGGAAACCGAGTTGACTCGGGCTAGGAAACCGAGTTGACTCGGGTTAGGAAACCGAGTTGACTCGGGTTAGGAAACCGAGTTGACTCGGGCTAGGAAACCGAGTTGACTCGGGTTAGGAAACCGAGTTGACTTGGGTTAGGAAACCGATTTGACTCGGGTTAGGACACCGAGTTGACTCGGGTTAGGAAACCGAGTTGACTCGTTTTAGGAAACCGAGTTGACTCGTTTTAGGAAACCGAGTTGACTCGAGTTAGGAAACCGAGTTGACTCGGGTTAGGAAACCGATTTGACTCGGGTTAGGAAACCGAGTTGACTCGGGTTAGCAGACCGAGTTGACTCGGGTAAGCAGACCGAGTTGACTCGGGTTAGCAGACCGAGTTGACTCGGGTCAGCAAACCGAGTTGACTCGGGTTAGGACACCGAGTTGACTCGGTTTAGGAAACCGAGTTGACTCGGTTTAGCAGACCGAGTTGACTCGGGTTAGCAGACCGAGTTGACTCGGGTAAGCAGACCGAGTTGACTCGGGTTAGCAGACCGAGTTGACTCGGGTTAGCAGACCGAGTTGACTCGGGTTAGCAGACCGAGTTGACTCGGGTCAGCAAACCGAGTTGACTCGGGTTAGGACACCGAGTTGACTCGGTTTAGGAAACCGAGTTGACTCGGGCTAGGAAACCGAGTTGACTCGGGTTAGGAAACCGAGTTGACTCGGGTTAGCAGACCGAGTTGACTCGGGTTAGCAGACCGAGTTGACTCGGGTCAGCAAACCGAGTTGACTCGGGTTAGGACACCGAGTTGACTCGGTTTAGGAAACCGAGTTGACTCGGGTTAGGAAACCAAGTTGACTCGGGCTAGGAAACCGAGTTGACTCGTGTTAGGAAACCGAGTTGACTCGGGTTCGCAGACCGAGTTGACTCGGGTAAGCAGACCGAGTTGACTCGGGTTAGCAGACCGAGTTGACTCGGGTTAGCAGACCGAGTTGACTCGGGTTAGCAGACCGAGTTGACTCGGGTCAGCAAACCGAGTTGACTCGGGTTAGGACACCGAGTTGACTCGGTTTAGGAAACCGAGTTGACTCGGGTTAGGAAACCGAGTTGACTCGGGCTAGGAAACCGAGTTGACTCGGGCTAGGAAACCGAGTTGACTCGGGTTAGGAAACCGAGTTGACTCGGGTTAGCAGACCGAGTTGACTCGGGTAAGCAGACCGAGTTGACTCGGGTTAGGAAACCGAGTTGACTTGGGTTAGGAAACCGAGTTGACTCGGGTTAGGAAACCGAGTTGACTCGGGTTAGGAAACCGAGTTGACTCGGGTTAGGACACCGAGTTGACTCGGGTTAGGAAATCGAGATGACTCGAGTTAGGAAACCGAGTTGACTCGGGTTAGGAAACCGAGTTGACTCGGGTTAGGAAACCGAGTTGACTCGGGTTAGGAAACCGAGTTGACTCGGGTTAGGAAACCGAGTTGACTCGGGTTAGGAAACCGAGTTGACTCGGCTTAGGAAACCGAGTTGACTCGGGTTAGGAAACCGAGTTGACTCGGGTTAGGAAACCGAGTTGACTCGGGTTAGGAAACCGAGTTGACTCGGGTTAGGAAACCGAGTTGACTCGGGCTAGGAAACCGAGTTGACTCGGGTTAGGAAACCGAGTTGACTCGGGTCAGCAAACCGAGTTGACTCAGGTTAGGAAACCGAGTTGACTCGGGTTAGGAAACCGAGTTGACTCGGGTTAGGAAACCGAGTTGACTCGGTTTAGCAGACTGAGTTGACTCGGGTTAGCAGACCGAGTTGACTCGGGTTAGCAGACCGAGTTGACTCGGGTAAGCAGACCGAGTTGACTCGGGTTAGCAGACCGAGTTGACTCGGGTCAGCAAACCGAGTTGACTCGGGTTAGGAAACCGAGTTGACTCGGGTTAGGAAACCGAGTTGACTCGGGTTAGGAAACCGAGTTGACTCGAGTTAGGAAACCGAGTTGACTCGGGTTAGGAAACCGAGTTGACTCGGGTTAGGAAACCGAGTTGACTCGGGTTAGGAAACCGAGTTGACTCGGTTTAGCAGACCGAGTTGACTCGGGTAAGCAGACCGAGTTGACTCGGGTTAGCAGACCGAGTTGACTCGGGTCAGCAAACCGAGTTGACTCGGGTTAGGACACCGAGTTGACTCGGTTTAGGAAACCGAGTTGACTCGGGTTAGGAAACCGAGTTGACTCGGGTTAGGAAACCGAGTTGACTCGGGTTAGGAAACCGAGTTGACTCGTTTTAGGAAACCGAATTGGCTCGGGCTAGGAAACCGAGTTGACTCGGGTAAGGAAACCGAGTTGACTCGGGTTAGGAAACCGAGTTGACTCGGGCTAGGAAACCGAGTTGACTCGGGTTAGGAAACCGAGTTGACTCGGGTTAGCAGACCAAGTTGACTCGGGTAAGCAGACCGAGTTGACTCGGGTTAGCAGACAGAGTTGACTCGGGTTAGCAGACCGAGTTGACTCGGGTTAGCAGACCGAGTTGACTCGGGTTAGGACACCGAGTTGACTCGGGTCAGCAAACCGAGTTGACTCGGGTTAGGACACCGAGTTTACTCGGTTTAGGAAACCGAGTTGACTCGGGTTAGGAAACCGAGTTGACTCGGGCTAGGAAACCGAGTTGACTCGGGTTAGGAAACCGAGTTGACTCGGGCTAGGAAACCGAGTTGACTCGGGTTAGGAAACCGAGTTGACTCGGGTTAGGAAACCGAGTTGACTCGGGTTAGGAAAGAGAGTTGACTCGGTTTAGCAGACCGAGTTGACTCGGGTTAGCAGACCGAGTTGACTCGGATAAGCAGACCGAGTTGACTCGGGTTAGCAGACCGAGTTGACTCGGGTAAGCAGACCGAGTTGACTCGGGTTAGCAGACCGAGTTGACTCGGGTCAGCAAACCGAGTTGACTCGGGTTAGGACACCGAGTTGACTCGGTTTAGGAAACCGAGTTGACTCGGTTTAGCAGACCGAGTTGACTCGGGTTAGCAGACCGAGTTGACTCGGGTAAGCAGACCGAGTTGACTCGGGCTAGCAGACCGAGTTGACTCGGGTCAGCAAACCGAGTTGACTCAGGTTAGGAAACCGAGTTGACTCGGGTTAGGAAACCGAGTTGACTCGGGTTAGGAAACCGAGTTGACTCGGGTTAGCAGACCGAGTTGACTCGGGTTAGCAGACCGAGTTGACTCGGGTTAGCAGATCGAGTTGACTCGGGGCAGCAAACCGAGTTGACTCGGGTTAGGACACCGAGTTTACTCGGTTTAGGAAACCGAGTTGACTCGGGTTAGGAAACCGAGTTGACTCGGGTTAGGAAACCGAGTTGACTCGGGTTAGGAAACCGAGTTGACTCGGGTTAGGAAACCGAGTTGACTCGGTTTAGCAGACCGAGTTGACTCGGGTTAGCAGACCGAGTTGACTCGGGTAAGCAGACCGAGTTGACTCGGGTTAGCAGACCGAGTTGACTCGGGTTAGCAGACCGAGTTGACTCGGGTTAGCAGACCGAGTTGACTCGGTTTAGCAGACCGAGTTGACTCGGGTTAGGACACCGAGTTGACTCGGGTTAGGACACCGAGTTGACTCGGGTTAGGACACCGAGTTGACTCGGTTTAGGAAACCGAGTTGACTCGTTTTAGGAAACCGAATTGGCTCGGGCTAGGAAACCGAGTTGACTCGGGTAAGGAAACCGAGTTGACTCGGGTTAGGAAACCGAGTTGACTCGAGTTAGGAAACCGAGTTGACTCGGGTTAGGACACCGAGTTGACTCGGGTTAGGAAACCGAGTTGACTCGGGTTAGGAAACCGAGTTGACTCGAGTTAGGAAACCGAGTTGACTCGGGTTAGGAAACCGAGTTGACTCGGGTTAGGAAACCGAGTTGACTCGGGTTAGGAAACCGAGTTGACTCGGGTTAGGAAACCGAGTTGACTCGGTTTAGCAGACCGAGTTGACTCGGGTTAGCAGACCGAGTTGACTCGGGTAAGCAGACCGAGTTGACTCGGGTTAGCAGACCGAGTTGACTCGGGTCAGCAAACCGAGTTGACTCGGGTTAGGAAACCGAGTTGACTCGGGTTAGGAAACCGAGTTGACTCGAGTTAGGAAACCGAGTTGACTCGTTTTAGGAAACCGAGTTGAC
The DNA here is from genome assembly GCA_914767635.1 of Melanostoma mellinum. Classification (NCBI taxonomy): domain Eukaryota; kingdom Metazoa; phylum Arthropoda; class Insecta; order Diptera; family Syrphidae; genus Melanostoma; species Melanostoma mellinum. The sequence continues at coordinate 198,039,027 of OU612059.1, forward strand.
TCGGGTTAGGAAACCGAGTTGACTCGGGTAAGGAAACCGAGTTGACTCGGGTTAGGAAACCGAGTTGACTCGGGTTAGGAAACCGAGTTGACTTGGGTTAGGAAACCGATTTGACTCGGGTTAGGACACCGAGTTGACTCGGGTTAGGAAACCGAGTTGACTCGAGTTAGGAAACCGAGTTGACTCGGGTTAGGAAACCGAGTTGACTCGGGTTAGGAAACCGAGTTGACTTGGGTTAGGAAACCGAGTTGACTCGGGTTAGGAAACCGAGTTGACTCGGGTTAGGACACCGAGTTGACTCGGGTTAGGAAATCGAGTTGACTCGAGTTAGGAAACCGAGTTGACTCGGGTTAGGAAACCGAGTTGACTCGGGTTAGGAAACCGAGTTGACTCGGGTTAGGAAACCGAGTTGACTCGGGTTAGGAAACCGAGTTGACTCGGGTAAGGAAACCGAGTTGACTCGGGTTAGGAAACCGAGTTGACTCGGTTTAGGAAACCGAGTTGACTCGGGTTAGGAAACCGAGTTGACTCGGGCTAGGAAACCGAGTTGACTCGGGTTAGGAAACCGAGTTGACTCGGGTTAGCAGACCGAGTTGACTCGGGTAAGCAGACCGAGTTGACTCGGGTTAGCAGACCGAGTTGACTCGGGTTAGCAGACTGAGTTGACTCGGGTTAGCAGACCGAGTTGACTCGGGTCAGCAAACCGAGTTGACTCGGGTTAGGACACCGAGTTGACTCGGTTTAGGAAACCGAGTTGACTCGGTTTAGGAAACCGAGTTGACTCGGGTTAGGAAACCGAGTTGACTCGGGCTAGGAAACCGAGTTGACTCGGGCTAGGAAACCGAGTTGACTCGGGTTAGGAAACCGAGTTGACTCGGGTTAGCAGACCGAGTTGACTCGGGTTAGCAGACCGAGTTGACTCGGGTAAGCAGACCGAGTTGACTCGGGTTAGCAGACCGAGTTGACTCGGGTTAGGAAACCGAGTTGACTCGGGTTAGGAAACCGAGTTGACTCGAGTTAGGAAACCGAGTTGACTCGGGTTAGGAAACCGAGTTGACTCGGTTTAGCAGACCGAGTTGACTCGGGTTAGCAGACCGAGTTGACTCGGGTTAGGACACCGAGTTGACTCGGTTTAGGAAACCGAGTTGACTCGGGTTAGGAAACCGAGTTGACTCGGGTTAGGAAAGAGAGTTGACTCGGGTTAGGAAAGAGAGTTGACTCGGGTTAGGAAACCGAGTTGACTCGGGTTAGGAAACCGAGTTGACTCGGGTTAGGAAACCGAGTTGACTCGAGTTAGGAAACCGAATGGGCTCGGGCTAGGAAACCGAGTTGACTCGGGTTAGGAAACCGAGTTGACTCGAGTTAGGAAACCGAGTTGACTCGGGTTAGGAAACCGAGTTGACTCGGGTTAGGAAACCGAGTTGACTCGGGTTAGGAAACCGAGTTGACTCGAGTTAGGAAACCGAATTGGCTCGGGCTAGGAAACCGAGTTGACTCGGGTAAGGAAACCGAGTTGACTCGGGTTAGAAAACCGAGTTGACTCGGGTTAGGAAACCGAGTTGACTCGGGTTAGGAAACCGAGTTGACTCGGGTTAGGAAAGAGAGTTGACTCGGGTTAGGAAAGAGAGTTGACTCGGGTTAGGAAACCGAGTTGACTCGGGTTAGGAAACCGAGTTGACTCGGGTTAGGAAACCGAGTTGACTCGGGTTAGGAAACCGAGTTGACTCGGGTTAGGAAACCGAGTTGACTCGGGTTAGGAAATCGAGTTGACTCGAGTTAGGAAACCGAGTTGACTCGGGTTAGGAAACCGAGTTGACTCGGGTTAGGAAACCGAGTTGACTCGGGTTAGGAAACCGAGTTGACTCGGGCTAGGAAACCGAGTTGACTCGGGTTAGGAAACCGAGTTGACTCGGGTTAGCAGACCGAGTTGACTCGGGTAAGCAGACCGAGTTGACTCGGGTTAGCAGACCGAGTTGACTCGGGTTAGCAGACCGAGTTGACTCGGGTTAGCAGACCGAGTTGACTCGGGTCAGCAAACCGAGTTGACTCGGGTTAGGACACCGAGTTGACTCGGTTTAGGAAACCGAGTTGACTCGGTTTAGGAAACCGAGTTGACTCGGGTTAGGAAACCGAGTTGACTCGGGCTAGGAAACCGAGTTGACTCGGGTTAGGAAACCGAGTTGACTCGGGTTAGCAGACCGAGTTGACTCGGGTTAGCAGACCGAGTTGACTCGGGTAAGCAGACCGAGTTGACTCGGGTTAGCAGACCGAGTTGACTCGGGTTAGGACACCGAGTTGACTCGGTTTAGGAAACCGAGTTGACTCGGGTTAGGAAACCGAGTTGACTCGGGTTAGGAAAGAGAGTTGACTCGGGTTAGGAAAGAGAGTTGACTCGGGTTAGGAAACCGAGTTGACTCGGGTTAGGAAACCGAGTTGACTCGGGTTAGGAAACCGAGTTGACTCGAGTTAGGAAACCGAATTGGCTCGGGCTAGGAAACCGAGTTGACTCGGGTTAGGAAACCGAGTTGACTCGGGTTAGGAAACCGAGTTGACTCGGGTTAAGAAACCGAGTTGACTCGGGTTAGGAAACCGAGTTGACTCGGGTTAGGAAACCGAGTTGACTCGAGTTAGGAAACCGAGTTGACTCGGGTTAGGAAACCGAGTTGACTCGGTTTAGCAGACCGAGTTGACTCGGGTTAGCAGACCGAGTTGACTCGGGTTAGGACACCGAGTTGACTCGGTTTAGGAAACCGAGTTGACTCGGGTTAGGAAACCGAGTTGACTCGGGTTAGGAAAGAGAGTTGACTCGGGTTAGGAAAGAGAGTTGACTCGGGTTAGGAAACCGAGTTGACTCGGGTTAGGAAACCGAGTTGACTCGAGTTAGGAAACCGAATTGGCTCGGGCTAGGAAACCGAGTTGACTCGGGTTAGGAAACCGAGTTGACTCGGGTTAGGAAACCGAGTTGACTCGAGTTAGGAAACCGAGTTGACTCGGGTTAGGAAACCGAGTTGACTCGGGTTAGGAAACCGAGTTGACTCGGGTTAGGAAACCGAGTTGACTCGGGTTAGCAGACCGAGTTGACTCGGGTCAGCAAACCGAGTTGACTCGGGTTAGGACACCGAGTTGACTCGGTTTAGGAAACCGAGTTGACTCGGTTTAGGAAACCGAGTTGACTCGGGTTAGGAAACCGAGTTGACTCGGGCTAGGAAACCGAGTTGACTCGGGTTAGGAAACCGAGTTGACTCGGGTTAGCAGACCGAGTTGACTCGGGTTAGCAGACCGAGTTGACTCGGGTAAGCAGACCGAGTTGACTCGGGTTAGCAGACCGAGTTGACTCGGGTCAGTCAACCGAGTTGACTCGGGTTAAGAAACCGAGTTGACTCGGGTTAGGAAACCGAGTTGACTCGGGTTAGGAAACCGAGTTGACTCGAGTTAGGAAACCGAGTTGACTCGGGTTAGGAAACCGAGTTGACTCGGTTTAGCAGACCGAGTTGACTCGGGTTAGCAGACCGAGTTGACTCGGGTTAGGACACCGAGTTGACTCGGTTTAGGAAACCGAGTTGACTCGGGTTAGGAAACCGAGTTGACTCGGGTTAGGAAAGAGAGTTGACTCGGGTTAGGAAAGAGAGTTGACTCGGGTTAGGAAACCGAGTTGACTCGGGTTAGGAAACCGAGTTGACTCGGGTTAGGAAACCGAGTTGACTCGAGTTAGGAAACCGAATTGGCTCGGGCTAGGAAACCGAGTTGACTCGGGTTAGGAAACCGAGTTGACTCGGGTTAGGAAACCGAGTTGACTCGAGTTAGGAAACCGAGTTGACTCGGGTTAGGAAACCGAGTTGACTCGGGTTAGGAAACCGAGTTGACTCGGGTTAGGAAACCGAGTTGACTCGAGTTAGGAAACCGAATTGGCTCGGGCTAGGAAACCGAGTTGACTCGGGTAAGGAAACCGAGTTGACTCGGGTTAGGAAACCGAGTTGACTCGGGTTAGGAAACCGAGTTGACTCGGGTTAGGAAACCGAGTTGACTCGGGTTAGGAAACCGAGTTGACTCGGGCTAGGAAACCGAGTTGACTCGGGTTAGGAAACCGAGTTGACTCGGGTTAGGAAAGAGAGTTGACTCGGGTTAGGAAAGAGAGTTGACTCGGGTTAGGAAACCGAGTTGACTCGGGTTAGGAAACCGAGTTGACTCGGGTTAGGAAACCGAGTTGACTCGAGTTAGGAAACCGAGTTGACTCGGGTTAGGAAACCGAGTTGACTCGGGTTAGGAAACCGAGTTGACTCGGGTTAGGAAACCGAGTTGACTCGGTTTAGCAGACCGAGTTGACTCGGGTTAGCAGACCGAGTTGACTCGGGTAAGCAGACCGAGTTGACTCGGGTTAGCAGACCGAGTTGACTCGGGTCAGCAAACCGAGTTGACTCGGGTTAGGAAACCGAGTTGACTCGGGTTAGGAAACCGAGTTGACTCGAGTTAGGAAACCGAGTTGACTCGTTTTAGGAAACCGAGTTGACTCGGGTTAGGAAACCGAGTTGACTCGGGTAAGAAAACCGAGTTGACTCGGGTTAGGAAACCGAGTTGACTCGGGTTAGGAAACCGAGTTGACTCGGGTTAGGAAACCGAGTTGACTCGGGTTAGGAAACCGAGTTGACTCGGGTTAGGAAACCGATTTGACTCGGGTTAGGACACCGAGTTGACTCGGGTTAGGAAACCGAGTTGACTCGAGTTAGGAAACCGAGTTGACTCGGGTTAGGAAACCGAGTTGACTCGGGTTAGGAAACCGAGTTGACTTGGGTTAGGAAACCGAGTTGACTCGGGTTAGGAAACCGAGTTGACTCGGGTTAGGACACCGAGTTGACTCGGGTTAGGAAATCGAGTTGACTCGAGTTAGGAAACCGAGTTGACTTGGGTTAGGAAACCGAGTTGACTCGGGTAAGGAAACCGAGTTGACTCGGGTTAGGAAACCGAGTTGACTTGGGTTAGGAAACCGAGTTGACTTGGGTTAGGAAACCGAGTTGACTCGGGTTAGGAAACCGAGTTGACTCGGGTTAGGAAACCGAGTTGACTCGGGTTAGGAAACCGAGTTGACTCGGGTTAGGAAACCGAGTTGACTCGGGTTAGGAAACCGAGTTGACTCGGTTTAGCAGACCGAGTTGACTCGGGTTAGCAGACCGAGTTGACTCGGGTAAGCAGACCGAGTTGACTCGGGTTAGCAGACCGAGTTGACTCGGGTCAGCAAACCGAGTTGACTCGGGTTAGCAGACCGAGTTGACTCGGGTCAGCAAACCGAGTTGACTCGGGTTAGGACACCGAGTTGACTCGGTTTAGGAAACCGAGTTGACTCGGTTTAGCAGACCGAGTTGACTCGGGTTAGCAGACCGAGTTGACTCGGGTTAGCAGACCGAGTTGACTCGGGTTAGCAGACCGAGTTGACTCGGGTTAGCAGACCGAGTTGACTCGGGTTAGCAGACCGAGTTGACTCGGGTTAGGAAACCGAGTTGACTCGGGTTAGCAGACCGAGTTGACTCGGGTTAGGAAACCGAGTTGACTCGGGTTAGGAAACCAAGTTGACTCGGGGCAGCAAACCGAGTTGACTCGGGTTAGGACACCGAGTTGACTCAGGTTAGGAAACCGAGTTCACTCGGGTTAGGAAACCGAGTTGACTCGGGTTAGGAAACCGAGTTGACTCGGTTTAGCAGACCGAGTTGACTCGGGTTAGCAGACCGAGTTGACTCGGGTAAGCAGACCGAGTTGACTCGGGTTAGCAGACCGAGTTGACTCGGGTTAGCAGACCGAGTTGACTCGGGTTAGCAGACCGAGTTGACTCGGGTTAGGACACCGAAATGACTCGGTTTAGGAAACCGAGTTGACTCGTTTTAGGAAACCGAATTGGCTCGGGCTAGGAAACCGAGTTGACTCGGGTTAGGAAACCGAGTTGACTCGGTTTAGCAGACCGAGTTGACTCGGGTTAGCAGACCGAGTTGACTCGGGTTAGCAGACCGAGTTGACTCGGGTTAGGAAACCGAGTTGACTCGGGTTAGCAGACCGAGTTGACTCGGGTTAGGAAACCGAGTTGACTCGGGTTAGGAAACCGAGTTGACTCGGGTTAGGAAACCGAGTTGACTCGGGTTAGCAGACCGAGTTGACTCGGGTAAGCAGACCGAGTTGACTCGGGTTAGCAGACCGAGTTGACTCGAGTTAGGAAACCGAGTTGACTCGGGTTAGGAAACCGAGTTGACTCGGGTTAGGAAACCGAGTTGACTCGGGTTAGGAAACCGAGTTGACTCGGGTTAGGAAACCAAGTTGACTCGGTTTAGCAGACCGAGTTGACTCGGGTTAGCAGACCGAGTTGACTCGGGTAAGCAGACCGAGTTGACTCGGGTTAGCAGACCGAGTTGACTCGGGTCAGCAAACCGAGTTGACTCGGGTTAGGAAACCGAGTTGACTCGAGTTAGGAAACCGAGTTGACTCGGGTTAGGAAACCGAGTTGACTCGGTTTAGCAGACCGAGTTGACTCGGGTTAGCAGACCGAGTTGACTCGGGTTAGGACACCGAGTTGACTCGGTTTAGGAAACCGAGTTGACTCGAGTTAGGAAACCGAGTTGAATCGGGTTAGGAAACCGAGTTGACTCGGGTTAGGAAACCGAGTTGACTCGGGTTAGGAAACCGAGTTGACTCGGGTTAGGAAACCGAGTTGACTCGGGTTAGGAAACCGAGTTGACTCGGGTTAGGAAACCGAGTTGACTCGGGTTAGGAAACCGAGTTGACTCGGGTTAGGAAACCGAGTTGACTCGGGTTAGGAAACCGAGTTGACTCGGTTTAGGAAACCGAGTTGACTCGGGTTAGCAGACCGAGTTGACTCGGGTAAGGAAACCGAGTTGACTCGGGTTAGGAAACCGAGTTGACTCGGGTTAAGAAACCGAGTTGACTCGGGTTAGGACACCGATTTGACTCGGGTTAGGAAACCGAGTTGACTCGGGTTAGGAAACCGAGTTGACTCGAGTTAGGAAACCGAGTTGACTCGGGTTAGCAGACCGAGTTGACTCGGGTAAGCAGACCGAGTTGACTCGGGTTAGCAGACCGAGTTGACTCGGGTTAGCAGACCGAGTTGACTCGGGTTAGCAGACCGAGTTGACTCGGGTTAGCAGACCGAGTTGACTCGGGTTAGCAGACCGAGTTGACTCGGGTTAGGAAACCGAGTTGACTCGGGTTAGCAGACCGAGTTGACTCGGGTTAGGAAACCGAGTTGACTCGGGGCAGCAAACCGAGTTGACTCGGGTTAGGACACCGAGTTGACTCAGGTTAGGAAACCGAGTTCACTCGGGTTAGGAAACCGAGTTGACTCGGGTTAGGAAACCGAGTTGACTCGGTTTAGCAGACCGAGTTGACTCGGGTTAGCAGACCGAGTTGACTCGGGTAAGCAGACCGAGTTGACTCGGGTTAGCAGACCGAGTTGACTCGGGTTAGCAGACCGAGTTGACTCGGGTTAGCAGACCGAGTTGACTCGGGTTAGGACACCGAAATGACTCGGTTTAGGAAACCGAGTTGACTCGTTTTAGGAAACCGAATTGGCTCGGGCTAGGAAACCGAGTTGACTCGGGTTAGGAAACCGAGTTGACTCGGTTTAGCAGACCGAGTTGACTCGGGTTAGCAGACCGAGTTGACTCGGGTAAGCAGACCGAGTTGACTCGGGTTAGCAGACCGAGTTGACTCGGGTTAGCAGACCGAGTTGACTCGGGTTAGGAAACCGAGTTGACTCGGGTTAGCAGACCGAGTTGACTCGGGTTAGGAAACCGAGTTGACTCGGGTTAGGAAACCGAGTTGACTCGGGTTAGGAAACCGAGTTGACTCGGGTTAGCAGACCGAGTTGACTCAGGTAAGCAGACCGAGTTGACTCGGGTTAGCAGACCGAGTTGACTCGAGTTAGGAAACCGAGTTGACTCGGGTTAGGAAACCGAGTTGACTCGGGTTAGGAAACCGAGTTGACTCGGGTTAGGAAACCGAGTTGACTCGGGTTAGGAAACCAAGTTGACTCGGTTTAGCAGACCGAGTTGACTCGGGTTAGCAGACCGAGTTGACTCGGGTAAGCAGACCGAGTTGACTCGGGTTAGCAGACCGAGTTGACTCGGGTCAGCAAACCGAGTTGACTCGGGTTAGGAAACCGAGTTGACTCGAGTTAGGAAACCGAGTTGACTCGGGTTAGGAAACCGAGTTGACTCGGTTTAGCAGACCGAGTTGACTCGGGTTAGCAGACCGAGTTGACTCGGGTTAGCAGACCGAGTTGACTCGGGTTAGGACACCGAGTTGACTCGGTTTAGGAAACCGAGTTGACTCGAGTTAGGAAACCGAGTTGACTCGGGTTAGGAAACCGAGTTGACTCGGGTTAGGAAACCGAGTTGACTCGGGTTAGGAAACCGAGTTGACTCGGGTTAGGAAACCGAGTTGACTCGGGTTAGGAAACCGAGTTGACTCGGGTTAGGAAACCGAGTTGACTCGGGTTAGGAAACCGAGTTGACTCGGGTTAGCAGACCGAGTTGACTCGGGTAAGGAAACCGAGTTGACTCGGGTTAGGAAACCGAGTTGACTCGAGTTAAGAAACCGAGTTGACTCGGGTTAGGACACCGATTTGACTCGGGTTAGGAAACCGAGTTGACTCGGGTTAGGAAACCGAGTTGACTCGAGTTAGGAAACCGAGTTGACTCGGGTTAGCAGACCGAGTTGACTCAGGTAAGCAGACCGAGTTGACTCGGGTTAGCAGACCGAGTTGACTCGGGTTAGCAGACCGAGTTGACTCGGGTTAGCAGACCGAGTTGACTCGGGTTAGCAGACCGAGTTGACTCGAGTTAGGAAACCGAGTTGACTCGGGTTAGGAAACCGAGTTGACTCGTTTTAGGAAACCGAATTGGCTCGGGCTAGGAAACCGAGTTGACTCGGGTAAGGAAACCGAGTTGACTCGGGTTAGCAGACCGAGTTGACTCGGGTTAGCAGACCGAGTTGACTCGGGGCAGCAAACCGAGTTGACTCGGGTTAGGACACCGAGTTGACTCGGGTTAGGAAACCGAGTTGACTCGGGTTAGGAAACCGAGTTGACTCGGGTTAGGAAACCGAGTTGACTTGGGTTAGGAAACCGATTTGACTCGGGTTAGGACACCGAGTTGACTCGGGTTAGGAAACCGAGTTGACTCGAGTTAGGAAACCGAGTTGACTCGGGTAAGGAAACCGAGTTGACTCGGGTTAGGAAACCGAGTTGACTTGGGTTAGGAAACCGAGTTGACTCGGGTTAGGAAACCGAGTTGACTCGGTTTAGCAGACCGAGTTGACTCGGGTTAGGAAACCGAGTTGACTCGGGTTAGGAAACCGAGTTGACTCGGGTTAGGAAACCGAGTTGACTCGGGTTAGGAAACCGAGTTGACTCGGTTTAGCAGACCGAGTTGACTCGGGTTAGCAGACCGAGTTGACTCGGGTAAGCAGACCGAGTTGACTCGGGTTAGCAGACCGAGTTGACTCGGGTCAGCAAACCGAGTTGACTCGGGTAAGCAGACCGAGTTGACTCGGGTTAGCAGACCGAGTTGACTCGGGTCAGCAAACCGAGTTGACTCGGGTTAGGACACCGAGTTGACTCGGTTTAGGAAACCGAGTTGACTCGGTTTAGCAGACCGAGTTGACTCGGGTTAGCAGACCGAGTTGACTCGGGTTAGCAGACCGAGTTGACTCGGGTTAGCAGACCGAGTTGACTCGGGTTAGCAGACCGAGTTGACTCGGGTTAGCAGACCGAGTTGACTCGGGTTAGCAGACCGAGTTGACTCGGGTTAGGAAACCGAGTTGACTCGGGTTAGCAGACCGAGTTGACTCGGGTTAGGAAACCGAGTTGACTCGGGGCAGCAAACCGAGTTGACTCGGGTTAGGACACCGAGTTGACTCAGGTTAGGAAACCGAGTTCACTCGGGTTAGGAAACCGAGTTGACTCGGGTTAGGAAACCGAGTTGACTCGGTTTAGCAGACCGAGTTGACTCGGGTTAGCAGACCGAGTTGACTCGGGTAAGCAGACCGAGTTGACTCGGGTTAGCAGACCGAGTTGACTCGGGTTAGCAGACCGAGTTGACTCGGGTTAGGACACCGAAATGACTCGGTTTAGGAAACCGAGTTGACTCGTTTTAGGAAACCGAATTGGCTCGGGCTAGGAAACCGAGTTGACTCGGTTTAGCAGACCGAGTTGACTCGGGTAAGCAGACCGAGTTGACTCGGGTTAGCAGACCGAGTTGACTCGGGTTAGCAGACCGAGTTGACTCGGGTTAGGAAACCGAGTTGACTCGGGTTAGCAGACCGAGTTGACTCGGGTTAGGAAACCGAGTTGACTCGGGTTAGGAAACCGAGTTGACTCGGGTTAGGAAACCGAGTTGACTCGGGTTAGCAGACCGAGTTGACTCGGGTAAGCAGACCGAGTTGACTCGGGTTAGCAGACCGAGTTGACTCGAGTTAGGAAACCGAGTTGACTCGGGTTAGGAAACCGAGTTGACTCGGGTTAGGAAACCGAGTTGACTCGGGTTAGGAAACCAAGTTGACTCGGTTTAGCAGACCGAGTTGACTCGGGTTAGCAGACCGAGTTGACTCGGGTAAGCAGACCGAGTTGACTCGGGTTAGGAAACCGAGTTGACTTGGGTTAGGAAACCGAGTTGACTCGGGTTAGAAAACCGAGTTGACTCGAGTTAGGAAACCGAGTTGACTCGGGTTAGGAAACCGAGTTGACTCGGTTTAGCAGACCGAGTTGACTCGGGTTAGCAGACCGAGTTGACTCGGGTTAGGACACCGAGTTGACTCGGTTTAGGAAACCGAGTTGACTCGAGTTAGGAAACCGAGTTGACTCGGGTTAGGAAACCGAGTTGACTCGGGTTAGGAAACCGAGTTGACTCGGGTTAGGAAACCGAGTTGACTCGGGTTAGGAAACCGAGTTGACTCGGGTTAGGAAACCGAGTTGACTCGGGTTAGGAAACCGAGTTGACTCGGTTTAGGAAACCGAGTTGACTCGGGTTAGCAGACCGAGTTGACTCGGGTAAGGAAACCGAGTTGACTCGGGTTAGGAAACCGAGTTGACTCGAGTTAAGAAACCGAGTTGACTCGGGTTAGGACACCGATTTGACTCGGGTTAGGAAACCGAGTTGACTCGGGTTAGGAAACCGAGTTGACTCGAGTTAGGAAGCCGAGTTGACTCGGGTTAGCAGACCGAGTTGACTCGGGTAAGCAGACCGAGTTGACTCGGGTTAGCAGACCGAGTTGACTCGGGTTAGCAGACCGAGTTGACTCGGGTTAGCAGACCGAGTTGACTCGGGTTAGCAGACCGAGTTGACTCGAGTTAGGAAACCGAGTTGACTCGGGTTAGGAAACCGAGTTGACTCGTTTTAGGAAACCGAATTGGCTCGGCTAGGAAACCGAGTTGACTCGGGTAAGGAAACCGAGTTGACTCGGGTTAGCAGACCGAGTTGACTCGGGGCAGCAAACCGAGTTGACTCGGGTTAGGACACCGAGTTGACTCGGGCTAGGAAACCGAGTTGACTCGGGTTAGGAAACCGAGTTGACTCGGGTTAGGAAACCGAGTTGACTTGGGTTAGGAAACCGATTTGACTCGGGTTAGGACACCGAGTTGACTCGGGTTAGGAAACCGAGTTGACTCGAGTTAGGAAACCGAGTTGACTCGGGTAAGGAAACCGAGTTGACTCGGGTTAGGAAACCGAGTTGACTCGGGTTAGGAAACCGAGTTGACTCGGGTTAGGAAACCGAGTTGACTCGGGTTAGGAAACCGAGTTGACTCGGGTTAGGAAACCGAGTTGACTCGGTTTAGGAAACCGAGTTGACTCGTTTTAGGAAACCGAATTGGCTCGGGCTAGGAAACCGAGTTGACTCGGGTAAGGAAACCGAGTTGACTCGGGTTAGCAGACCGAGTTGACTCGGGTTAGCAGACCGAGTTGACTCGGGGCAGCAAACCGAGTTGACTCGGGTTAGGACACCGAGTTGACTCGGGTTAGGAAACCGAGTAGACTTGGGTTAGGAAACTGAGTTGACTCGGTTTAGCAGACCGAGTTGACTCGGGTAAGCAGACCGAGTTGACTCGGGTTAGGACACCGAGTTGACTCGGGTTAGGAAACCGAGTTGACTCGGGTTAGGAAACCGAGTTGACTCGGGTTAGGAAACCGAGTTGACTCGGGTTAGGAAACCGAGTTGACTCGGGTTAGGAAACCGAGTTGACTCGGTTTAGGAAACCGAGTTGACTCGTTTTAGGAAACCGAATTGGCTCGGGCTAGGAAACCGAGTTGACTCGGGTAAGGAAACCGAGTTGACTCGGGTTAGCAGACCGAGTTGACTCGGGTTAGCAGACCGAGTTGACTCGGGGCAGCAAACCGAGTTGACTCGGGTTAGGACACCGAGTTGACTCGGGTTAGGAAACCGAGTTGACTCGGGTTAGGAAACCGAGTTGACTCGGGTTAGGAAACCGAGTTGACTCGGTTAAGCAGACCGAGTTGACTCGGGTTAGGACACCGAGTTGACTCGTTTTAGGAAACCGATTTGGCTCGGGCTAGGAAACCGAGTTGACTCGGGTAAGGAAACCGAGTTGACTCGGGTTAGGAAACCGAGTTGACTCGGGTTAGGAAACCGAGTTGACTCGGGTTAGGAAACCGAGTTGACTTGGGTTAGGAAACCGATTTGACTCGGGTTAGGACACCGAGTTGACTCGGGTTAGGAAACCGAGTTGACTCGAGTTAGGAAACCGAGTTGACTCGAGTTAGGAAACCGAGTTGACTCGGGTTAGGAAACCGAGTTGACTCGGTTTAGCAGACCGAGTTGACTCGGGTTAGCAGACCGAGTTGACTCGGGTTAGGACACCGAGTTGACTCGGGTTAGGAAACCGAGTTGACTCGGTTTAGCAGACTGAGTTGACTCGGGTTAGCAGACCGAGTTGACTCGGGTTAGGACACCGAGTTGACTCGGGTTAGGAAACCGAGTTGACTCGAGTTAGGAAACCGAGTTGACTCGGGTTAGGAAACCGAGTTGACTTGGGTTAGGAAACCGAGTTGACTCGGGTTAGGAAACCGAGTTGACTCGGGTTAGGAAACCGAGTTGACTCGGTTTAGGAAACCGAGTTGACTCGTTTTAGGAAACCGAATTGGCTCGGGCTAGGAAACCGAGTTGACTCGGGTAAGGAAACCGAGTTGACTCGGGTTAGCAGACCGAGTTGACTCGGGTTAGCAGACCGAGTTGACTCGGGGCAGCAAACCGAGTTGACTCGGGTTAGGACACCGAGTTGACTCGGGTTAGGAAACCGAGTTGACTCGGGTTAGGAAACCGAGTTAACTCGGGTTAGGAAACCGAGTTGACTCGGTTTAGCAGACCGAGTTGACTCGGGTTAGGACACCGAGTTGACTCGTTTTAGGAAACCGAATTGGCTCGGGCTAGGAAACCGAGTTGACTCGGGTAAGGAAACCGAGTTGACTCGGGTTAGGAAACCGAGTTGACTCGGGTTAGGAAACCGAGTTGACTCGGGTTAGGAAACCGAGTAGACTTGGGTTAGGAAACCGAGTTGACTCGGGTTAGCAGACCGAGTTGACTCGGGTAAGCAGACCGAGTTGACTCGGGTTAGCAGACCGAGTTGACTCGAGTTAGGAAACCGAGTTGACTCGGGTTAGGAAACCGAGTTGACTCGGGTTAGGAAACCGAGTTGACTCGGGTTAGGAAACCGAGTTGACTCGGGTTAGGAAACCGAGTTGACTCGGGTAAGGAAACCGAGTTGACTCGGGTTAGGAAACCAAGTTGACTCGGTTTAGCAGACCGAGTTGACTCGGGTTAGCAGACCGAGTTGACTCGGGTAAGCAGACCGAGTTGACTCGGGTAAGCAGACCGAGTTGACTCGGGTCAGCAAACCGAGTTGACTCGGGTTAGGAAACCGAGTTGACTCGGGTTAGGAAACCGAGTTGACTCGAGTTAGGAAACCGAGTTGACTCGGGTTAGGAAACCGAGTTGACTCGGTTTAGCAGACCGAGTTGACTCGGGTTAGCAGACCGAGTTGACTCGGGTTAGGACACCGAGTTGACTCGGTTTAGGAAACCGAGTTGACTCGAGCTAGGAAACCGAGTTGACTCGGGTTAGGAAACCGAGTTGACTCGGGTTAGGAAACCGAGTTGACTCGGGTTAGGAAACCGAGTTGACTCGGGTTAGGAAACCGAGTTGACTCGGGTTAGGAAACCGAGTTGACTCGGGTTAGGAAACCGAGTTGACTCGGTTTAGGAAACCGAGTTGACTCGGGTTAGCAGACCGAGTTGACTCGGGTAAGGATACCGAGTTGACTCGGGTTAGGAAACCGAGTTGACTCGAGTTAGGAAACCGAGTTGACTCGGGTTAGGACACCGAGTTGACTCGGGTTAGGAAACCGAGTTGACTCGGGTTAGGAAACCGAGTTGACTCGAGTTAGGAAACCGAGTTGACTCGGGTTAGCAGACCGAGTTGACTCGGGTAAGCAGACCGAGTTGACTCGGGTTAGCAGACCGAGTTGACTCGGGTTAGCAGACCGAGTTGACTCGGGTTAGCAGACCGAGTTGACTCGGGTTAGCAGACCGAGTTGACTCGAGTTAGGAAACCGAGTTGACTCGGGTTAGGAAACCGAGTTGACTCGTTTTAGGAAACCGAATTGGCTCGGGCTAGGAAACCGAGTTGACTCGGGTAAGGAAACCGATTTGACTCGGGTTAGGACACCGAGTTGACTCGGGTTAGGAAACCGAGTTGACTCGAGTTAGGAAACCGAGTTGACTCGGGCTAGGAAACCGAGTTGACTCGGGTTAGGAAACCGAGTTGACTTGGGTTAGGAAACCGAGTTGACTCGGGTTAGGAAACCGAGTTGACTCGGGTTAGGAAACCGAGTTGACTCGGTTTAGGAAACCGAGTTGACTCGTTTTAGGCAACCGAATTGGCTCGGGCTAGGAAACCGAGATGACTCGGGTAAGGAAACCGAGTTGACTCCGGTTAGCAGACCGAGTTGACTCGGGTTAGCAGACCGAGTTGACTCGGGGCAGCAAACCGAGTTGACTCGGGTTAGGACACCGAGTTGACTCGGGTTAGGAAACCGAGTTGACTCGGGTTAGGAAACCGAGTTGACTCGGGTTAGGAAACCGAGTTGACTCGGTTTAGCAGACCGAGTTGACTCGGGTTAGGAAACCGAGTTGACTCGGGTTAGGAAACCGAGTTGACTCGGTTTAGCAGACCGAGTTGACTCGTTTTAGGAAACCGAATTGGCTCGGGCTAGGAAACCGAGTTGACTCGGGTTAGGAAACCGAGTTGACTCGGGTTAGGAAACCGAGTTGACTCGGGTTAGGAAACCGAGTTGACTCGGGTTAGGAAACCGAGTTGACTTGGGTTAGGAAACCGATTTGACTCGGGTTAGGACACCGAGTTGACTCGGGTTAGGAAACCGAGTTGACTCGAGTTAGGAAACCGAGTTGACTCGGGTTAGGAAACCGAGTTGACTCGGGTTAGGAAACCGAGTTGACTTGGGTTAGGAAACCGAGTTGACTCGGGTTAGGAAACCGAGTTGACTCGGGTTAGGAAACCGAGTTGACTCGGTTTAGCAGACCGAGTTGACTCGGGTTAGCAGACCGAGTTGACTCGGGTAAGCAGACCGAGTTGACTCGGGTTAGCAGACCGAGTTGACTCGGGTCAGCAAACCGAGTTGACTCGGGTAAGCAGACCGAGTTGACTTGGGTTAGCAGACCGAGTTGACTCGGGTTAGCAGACCGAGTTGACTCGGGTTAGGAAACCGAGTTGACTCGGGTTAGGAAACCGAGTTGACTCGGGTTAGGAAACCGAGTTGACTCGGGTTAGGAAACCGAGTTGACTCGGGTTAGGAAACCGAGTTGACTCGGTTTAGCAGACCGAGTTGACTCGGGTTAGCAGACCGAGTTGACTCGGGTTAGCAAACCGAGTTGACTCGGGTTAGCAGACCGAGTTGACTCGGGTTAGCAGACCGAGTTGACTCGGGTTAGGACACCGAAATGACTCGGTTTAGGAAACCGAGTTGACTCGTTTTAGGAAACCGAATTGGCTCGGGCAAGGAAACCGAGTTGACTCGGGTTAGGAAACCGAGTTGACTCGGTTTAGCAGACCGAGTTGACTCGGGTTAGCAGACCGAGTTGACTCGGGTTTGCAGACCGAGTTGACTCGGGTTAGCAGACCGAGTTGACTCGGGTTAGGAAACCGAGTTGACTCGGGTTAGGAAACCGAATTGACTCGGGTTAGGAAACCGAGTTGACTCGGGTTAGCAGACCGAGTTGACTCGGGTAAGGAAACCGAGATGACTCGGGCTAGGAAACCGAGTTGACTCGAGTTAGGAAACCGAGTTGACTCGGGTTAGGACACCGAGTTGACTCGGGTTAGGAAACCGAGTTGACTCGGGTTAGGAAACCGAGTTGACTCGAGTTAGGAAACCGAGTTGACTCGGGTTAGCAGACCGAGTTGACTCGGGTAAGCAGACCGAGTTGACTCGGGTAAGCAGACCGAGTTGACTCGGGTTAGCAGACCGAGTTGACTCGGGTTAGCAGACCGAGTTGACTCGGGTTAGCAGACCGAGTTGACTCGGGTTAGGACACCGAGTTGACTCGTTTTAGGAAACCGAATTGGCTCGGGCTAGGAAACCGAGTTGACTCGGGTAAGGAAACCGAGTTGACTCGGGTTAACAGACCGAGTTGACTCGGGTTAGCAGACCGAGTTGACTCGGGGCAGCAAACCGAGTTGACTCGGGTTAGGACACCGAGTTGACTCGGGTTAGGAAACCGAGTTGACTCGGGTTAGGAAACCGAGTTGACTCGTGTTAGGAAACCGAGTTGACTCGGGTTAGGAAACCGAGTTGACTCGGCTTAGCAGACCGAGTTGACTCGGGTAAGCAGACCGAGTTGACTCGGGTTAGCAGACCGAGTTGACTCGGGTTAGCAGACCGAGTTGACTCGGGTTAGCAGACCGAGTTGACTCGGGTTAGGACACCGAGTTGACTCGGTTTAGGAAACCGAGTTGACTCGTTTTAGGAAACCGAATTGGCTTGGGCTAGGAAACCGAGTTGACTCGGGTAAGGAAACCGAGTTGACTCGGGTTAGGAAACCGAGTTGACTCGGGTTAGGAAACCGAGTTGACTCGGGTTAGGACACCGAGTTGACTCGGGTTAGGAAACCGAGTTGACTCGGGTTAGCAGACCGAGTTGACTCGGGTTAGCAGACCGAGTTGACTCGGGTTAGGACACCGAGTTGACTCGGGTTAGGAAACCGAGTTGACTCGGGTTAGGAAACCGAGTTGACTCGAGTTAGGAAACCGAGTTGAATTGGGTTAGGAAACCGAGTTGACTCGGTTAAGCAGACCGAGTTGACTCGGGTTAGCAGACCGAGTTGACTCGGGTTAGGAAAGAGAGTTGACTCGGGTTAAGAAAGAGAGTTGACTCGGGTTAGGAAACCGAGTTGACTCGGGTTAGGAAACCGAGTTGACTCGGGTTAGCAGACCGAGTTGACTCGGGTTAGCAGACCGAGTTGACTCGGGTTAGCAGACCGAGTTGACTCGGGTTAGCAGACCGAGTTGACTCGGGGCAGCAAACCGAGTTTACTCGGGTTAGGACACCGAGTTGACTCGGTTTAGAAAACCGAGTTGACTCGGGTTAGGAAACCGAGTTGACTCGGGTTAGGAAACCGATTTGACTCGGGTTAGGACACCGAGTTGACTCGGGTTAGGAAGCCGAGTTGACTCGTTTTAGGAAACCGAGTTGACTCGAGTTAGGAAACCGAGTTGACTCGGGTTAGGAAACCGATTTGACTCGGGTTAGGAAACCGAGTTGACTCGGTTTAGCAGACCGAGTTGACTCGGGTTAGCAGACCGAGTTGACTCGGGTTAGGAAACCGAGTTGACTCGGGTTAGGAAACCGAGTTGACTCGGGTTAGGAAACCGAGTTGACTCGAGTTAGGAAACCGAGTTGACTCGGGTTAGAAAACCGAGTTGACTCGGGTAAACAGACCGAGTTGACTCGGGTTAGCAGACCGAGTTGACTCGGGTTAGGAAACCGAGTTGACTTGGGTTAGCAGACCGAGTTGACTCGGGTTAGCAGACCGAGTTGACTCGGGTCAGCAAACCGAGTTGACTCGGGTTAGGACACCGAGTTGACTCGGTTTAGGAAACCGAGTTGACTCGGTTTAGCAGACCGAGTTGACTCGGGTTAGCAGACCGAGTTGACTTGGGTTAGCAGACCGAGTTGACTCGGGTTAGCAGACCGAGTTGACTCGGGTTAGCAGACCGAGTTGACTCGGGTTAGCAGACCGAGTTGACTCGGGTTAGCAGACCGAGTTGACTCGGGTTAGCAGACCGAGTTGACTCGGGTAAGCAGACCGAGTTGACTCGGGTTAGCAGACCGAGTTGACTCCGTTTAGGAGACCGAGTTGACTCGGGTTAGGAAACCGAGTTGACTCGGGCTAGGAAACCGAGTTGACTCGGGTTAGGAAACCGAGTTGACTCGGGTTAGGAAACCGAGTTGACTCGGGTTAGGAAACCGAGTTGACTCGAGTTAGGAAACCGAGTTGACTCGGGTTAGGAAACCGAGTTGACTCGGGTTAGGAAACCGAGTTGACTCGGGTTAGGAAACCGAGTTGACTCGGGTTAGGAAAGAGAGTTGAATTGGGGTAGGAAAGAGAGTTGACTCGGGTTAGGACACCGAGTTGACTCGGGTTAGGAAACCGGGTTGACTCGGGTTAGGAAACCGAGTTGACTCGGGTTAGGAAACCGAGTTGACTCGGTTTAGCAGACCGAGTTGACTCGGGTAAGCAGACCGAGTTGACTCGGGTTAGCAGACCGAGTTGACTCGGGAAAGCAGACCGAGTTGACTCGGGTTAGCAGACCGAGTTGACTCGGGCTAGGAAACCGAGTTGACTCGGTTTAGCAGACCGAGTTGACTCGGGTTAGCAGACCGAGTTGACTCGGGTAAGCAGACCGAGTTGACTCGGGTTAGCAGACCGAGTTGACTCGGGTTAGCAGACCGAGTTGACTCGGGTTAGCAGACCGAGTTGACTCGGGTTAGCAGACCGAGTTGACTCGGGTTAGGACACCGAGTTGACTCGGGTTAGGACACCGAGTTGACTCGGTTTAGGAAACCGAGTTGACTCGGGTTAGGAAGCCGAGCTGACTCGGGTTAGGAAGCCGAGATGACTCGGGCTAGGAAACCGAGTTGACTCGGGTTAGGAAACCGAGTTGACTCGGGTTAGGAAAGAGAGTTGACTCGGGTTAGGAAACCGAGTTGACTCGGGTTAGGAAACCGAGTTGACTCGGTTTAGCAGACCGAGTTGACTCGGGTAAGCAGACCGAGTTGACTCGGGTTAGCAGACCGAGTTGACTCGGGAAAGCAGACCGAGTTGACTCGGGTTAGCAGACCGAGTTGACTCGGGTAAGCAGACCGAGTTGACTCGGGTAAGCAGACCGAGTTGACTCGGGTTAGCAGACCGAGTCGACTCGGGTCAGCAAACCGAGTTGACTCGGGTTAGGAAACCGAGTTGACTCGGGTTAGGAAACCGAGTTGACTCGGGTTAGGAAACTGAGTTGACTCGGGTTAGGAAACCGAGTTGACTCGGGTTAGGAAACCGAGTTGACTCGGGTTAGGAAACCGAGTTGACTCGGATTAGGAAACCGAGTTGACTCGGGTTAGCAGACCGAGTTGACTCGGGCTAGGAAACCGAGTTGACTCGGGTTAGGAAACCGAGTTGACTCGGGTTAGCAGACCGAGTTGACTCGGGTAAGCAGACCGAGTTGACTCGGGTTAGGAAACCGAGTTGACTCGGGTTAGGAAACCGAGTTGACTCGGGTTAGGAAACCGAGTTGACTCGGGTTAGGAAACCGAGTTGACTCGGGTTAGGAAACCGAGTTGACTTGGGTTAGGAAACCGATTTGACTCGGGCTAGGACACCGAGTTGACTCAGGTTAGGAAGCCGAGTTGACTCGGGTTAGGAAACCGAGTTGACTCGGGTTAGCAGACCGAGTTGACTCGGGTAAGCAGACCGAGTTGACTCGGGTTAGCAGACCGAGTTGACTCGGGAAAGCAGACCGAGTTGACTCGGGTTAGCAGACCGAGTTGACTCGGGTTAGGAAACCGAGTTGACTCGGTTTAGCAGACCGAGTTGACTCGGGTTAGCAGACCGAGTTGACTCGGGTTAGCAGACCGAGTTTACTCGGGTTAGCAGACCGAGTTGACTCGGGTTAGCAGACCGAGTTGACTCGGGTTAGCAGACCGAGTTGACTCGGGTTAGGACACCGAGTTGACTCGGTTTAGGAAACCGAGTTGACTCGGTTTAGCAAACCGAGTTGACTCGGGTCAGCAAACCGAGTTGACTCGGGTAAGCAGACCGAGTTGACTCGGGTTAGCAGACCGAGTTGACTCGGGTCAGCAAACCGAGTTGACTCAGGTTAGGAAACCGAGTTGACTCGGGTTAGGAAACCGAGTTGACTTGGGTTAGGAAACCGATTTGACTCGGGTTAGGACACCGAGTTGACTCGGGTTAGGAAACCGAGTTGACTCGGGTTAGGAAACCGAGTTGACTCGGGTTAGGAAACCGAGTTGACTCGGGTTAGGAAACCGAGTTGACTCGGGTAAGGAAACCGAGTTGACTCGGTTTAGCAGACCGAGTTGACTCGGGTAAGCAGACCGAGTTGACTCGGGTCAGCAAACCGAGTTGACTCGGGTTAGGAAACCGAGTTGCCTCGGGTTAGGAAACCGAGTTGACTCGGGTTAGGAAACCGAGTTGACTCGGGCTAGGAAACCGAGTTGACTCGGGCTAGGAAACCGAGTTGACTCGGGTAAGGAAACCGAGTTGACTCGGGTTAGGAAAGAGAGTTGACTCGGTTTAGCAGACCGAGTTGACTCGGGTTAGCAGACCGAGTTGACTCGGGTCAGCAAACCGAGTTGACTCGGGTTAGGACACCGAGTTGACTCGGTTTAGGAAACCGAGTTGACTCGGTTTAGCAGACCGAGTTGAGTCGGGTTAGCAGACCGAGTTGACTCGGGTAAGCAGACCGAGTTGACTCGGGTCAGCAAACCGAGTTGACTCGGGTTAGGAAACCGAGTTGACTCGGGTAAGGAAACCGAGTTGACTCGGGTTAGGAAACCGAGTTGACTCGGGTCAGCAAACCGAGTTGACTCAGGTTAGGAAACCGAGTTGACTCGGGTTAGGAAACCGAGTTGACTTGGGTTAGGAAACCGATTTGACTCGGGTTAGGACACCGAGTTGACTCGGGTTAGGAAACCGAGTTGACTCGGGCTAGGAAACCGAGTTGACTCGGGTTAGGAAACCGAGTTGACTTGGGTTAGGAAACCGAGTTGACTCGGGTTAGGAAACCGAGTTGACTCGGGTTAGGAAACCGAGTTGACTCGGGTTAGGAAACCGAGTTGACTCGGGTTAGGAAACCGAGCTGACTCAGGTTAGGAAACCGAGTTGACTCGGGTTAGGAAACCGAGTTGACTCGGTTTAGCAGACCGAGTTGACTCGGGTAAGCAGACCGAGTTGACTCGGGTTAGCAGACCGAGTTGACTCGGGAAAGCAGACCGAGTTGACTCGGGTTAGCAGACCGAGTTGACTCGGGTTAGGAAACCGAGTTGACTCGGTTTAGCAGACCGAGTTGACTCGGGTTAGCAGACCGAGTTGACTCGGGTAAGCAGACCGAGTTGACTCGGGTTAGCAGACCGAGTTGACTCGGGTTAGCAGACCGAGTTGACTCGGGTTAGCAGACCGAGTTGACTCGGGTTAGCAGACCGAGTTGACTCGGGTTAGCAGACCGAGTTGACTCGGGTTAGGACACCGAGTTGACTCGGGTTAGGACACCGAGTTGACTCGGTTTAGGAAACCGAGTTGACTCGGGTTAGGAAACCGAGTTGACTCGGGTTAGGAAACCGAGTTGACTCGGGTTAGGAAACCGAGTTGACTCGTTTTAGGAAACCGAGTTGACTCGAGTTAGGAAACCGAGTTGACTCGGGTTAGGAAACCGATTTGACTCGGGTTAGGAAACCGAGTTGACTCGGCTTAGCAGACCGAGTTGACTCGGGTTAGCAGACCGAGTTGACTCGGGTTAGGAAACCGAGTTGACTCGGGTTAGGAAACCGAGTTGACTCGGGTTAGGAGACCGAGTTGACTCGTTATAGGAAACCGAGTTGACTCGAGTTAGGAAACCGAGTTGACTCGGGTTAGGAAACCGATTTGACTCGGGTTAGGAAACCGAGTTGACTCGGTTTAGCAGACCGAGTTGACTCGGGTTAGCAGACCGAGTTGACTCGGGTTAGGAAACCGAGTTGACTCGGGTTAGGAAACCGAGTTGACTCGAGTTAGGAAACCGAGTTGACTCGGGTAAGCAGACCGAGTTGACTCGGGTTAGCAGACCGAGTTGACTCGGGTTAGCAGACCGAGTTGACTCGGGTTAGCAGACCGAGTTGACTCGGGTTAGGAAACCGAGTTGACTCGGGTTAGCAGACCGAGTTGACTCGGGTTAGCAGACCGAGTTGACTCGGGTCAGCAAACCGAGTTGACTCGGGTTAGGACACCGAGTTGACTCGGTTTAGGAAACCGAGTTGACTCGGTTTAGCAGACCGAGTTGACTCGGGTTAGCAGACCGAGTTGACTCGGGTTAGCAGATCGAGTTGACTCGGGTTAGCAGACCGAGTTGACTCGGGTTAGCAGACCGAGTTGACTCGGGTTAGCAGACCGAGTTGACTCGGGTTAGCAGACCGAGTTGACTCGGGTTAGGACACCGAGTTGACTCGGGTTAGGACACCGAGTTGACTCGGTTTAGGAAACCGAGTTGACTCGGGTTAGGAAACCGAGTTGACTCGGGTTAGGAAACCGAGTTGACTCGGGTTAGGAAACCGAGTTGACTCGGTTTAGCAGACCGAGTTGACTCGGGTAAGCAGACCGAGTTGACTCGGGTTAGCAGACCGAGTTGACTCGGGAAAGCAGACCGAGTTGACTGGGGTTAGCAGACCGAGTTGACTCGGGTTAGGAAACCGAGTTGACTCGGTTTAGCAGACCGAGTTGACTCGGGTTAGCAGACCGAGTTGACTCGGGTAAGCAGACCGAGTTGACTCGGGTAAGCAGACCGAGTTGACTCGGGTTAGCAGACCGAGTTGACTCGGGTTAGCAGACCGAGTTGACTCGGGTTAGCAGACCGAGTTGACTCGGGTTAGCAGACAGAGTTGACTCGGGTTAGCAGACCGAGTTGACTCGGGTTAGGACACCGAGTTGACTCGGGTTAGGACACCGAGTTGACTCGGTTTAGGAAACCGAGTTGACTCGGGCTAGGAAACCGAGTTGACTCGGGTTAGGAAACCGAGTTGACTCGGGTTAGGAAACCGAGTTGACTCGGGTTAGGAAAGAGAGTTGACTCGGGTTAGGAAAGAGAGTTGACTCGGTTTAGGAAACCGAGTTGACTCGGTTTAGCAGACCGAGTTGACTCGGGTAAGCAGACCGAGTTGACTCGGGTAAGCAGACCGAGTTGACTCGGGTTAGCAGACCGAGTTGACTCGGGTCAGCAAA
Organism: Melanostoma mellinum; assembly: GCA_914767635.1. NCBI lineage: Eukaryota > Metazoa > Arthropoda > Insecta > Diptera > Syrphidae > Melanostoma > Melanostoma mellinum. The sequence continues at coordinate 198,062,591 of OU612059.1, forward strand.
CCGAGTTGACTCGGGTTAGGAAACCGAGCTGACTCGGGTTAGGAAACCGAGTTGACTCGGGTTAGGAAACCGAGTTGACTCGAGTTAGGAAACCGAGTTGACTCGGGTTAGGAAACCGAGTTGACTCGGGTTAGGAAACCGAGCTGACTCGGGTTAGGAAACCGAGTTGACTCGGGTTAGGACACCGAGTTGACTCGGGTTAGGAAACCGAGTTGACTCGGGTTAGCAGACCGAGTTGACTCGGGCTAGGAAACCGAGTTGACTCGGGTTAAGAAACCGAGTTGACTCGGGTTAGCAGACCGAGTTGACTCGGGTAAGCAGACCGAGTTGACTCGGGTTAGGAAACCGAGTTGACTCGGGTTAGGAAACCGAGTTGACTCGGGTTAGGAAACCGAGTTGACTCGGGTTAGGAAACCGAGTTGACTCGGGTTAGGAAACCGAGTTGACTCGGGTTAGGAAACCGAGTTGACTCGGGTTAGGAAACCGAGTTGACTCGGGTTAGGAAACCGAGTTGACTCGGTTTAGCAGACCGAGTTGTTTGGGGTTAGCAGACCGAGTTGACTCGGGTAAGCAGACCGAGTTGACTCGGGTTAGGAAACCGAGTTGACTCGGGTTAGGAAGCCGAGTTGACTCGGTTTAGCAGACCGAGTTGACTCGGGTTAGCAGACCGAGTTGACTCGGGTAGGCAGACCGAGTTGACTCGGGTTAGCAGACCGAGTTGACTCGGGAAAGCAGACCGAGTTGACTCGGGTTAGCAGACCGAGTTGACTCGGGTTAGGAAACCGAGTTGACTCGGTTTAGCAGACCGAGTTGACTCGGGTTAGCAGACCGAGTTGACTCGGGTAAGCAGACCGAGTTGACTCGGGTTAGCAGACCGAGTTGACTCGGGTTAGCAGACCGAGTTGACTCGGGTTAGCAGACCGAGTTGACTCGGGTTAGCAAACAGAGTTGACTCGGGTTAGGACACCGAGTTGACTCGGGTTAGGACACCGAGTTGACTCGGTTTAGGAAACCGAGTTGAGTCGGGTTAGGAAACCGAGTTGACTCGGGCTAGCAGACCGAGTTGACTCGGGTTAGCAGACCGTATTGACTCGGGTAAGCAGACCGAGTTGACTCGGGTAAGCAGACCGAGTTGACTCGGGTTAGCAGACCGAGTTGACTCGGGTTAGGACACCGAGTTGACTCGGGTTAGGAAACCGAGTTGACTCGGGTTAGCAGACCGAGTTGACTCGGGCTAGGAAACCGAGTTGACTCGGGTTAAGAAACCGAGTTGACTCGGGTTAGCAGACTGAGTTGACTCGGGTTAGGAAACCGAGTTGACTCGGGTTAGGAAACCGAGTTGACTCGGGTTAGGAAACCGAGTTGACTCGGGTTAGGAAACCGAGTTGACTCGGGTTAGGAAACCGAGTTGACTAAGTTTAGCAGACCGAGTTGACTCGGGTAAGCAGACCGAGTTGACTCGGGTTAGCAGACCGAGGTGACTCGGGAAAGCAGACCGAGTTGACTCGGGTTAGCAGACCGAGTTGACTCGGGTTAGGAAACCGAGTTGACTCGGTTTAGCAGACCGAGTTGACTCGGATTAGCAGACCGAGTTGACTCGGGTAAGCAGACCGAGTTGACTCGGGTTAGCAGACCGAGTTGACTCGGGTTAGCAGACCGAGTTGACTCGGGTTAGCAGACCGAGTTGACTCGGGTTAGGACACCGAGTTGACTCGGGTTAGGACACCGAGTTGACTCGGTTAAGGAAACCGAGTTGACTCGGTTTAGGAAACCGAGTTGACTCGGGTTAGGAAACCGAGTTGACTGGGGTTAGGAAACCGAGTTGACTCGGGTTAGGAAACCGAGTTGACTCGGGTTAGGAAACCGAGTTGACTCGGGTTAGGAAACCGAGTTGACTCGGGTTAGGAAACCGAGTTGAAGGGGGGTAGGAAACCGAGTTGACTCGTTTTAGGAAACCGAGTTGACTCGAGTTAGGAAACCGAGTTGACTCGGGTTAGGAAACCGATTTGACTCGGGTTAGGAAACCGAGTTGACTCGGTTTAGCAGACCGAGTTGACTCGGGTTAGCAGACCGAGTTGACTCGGGTAAGCAGACCGAGTTGACTCGGGTAAGCAGACCGAGTTGACTCGGGTTAGCAGACCGAGTTGACTCGGGTTAGCAGACCGAGTTGACTCGGGTTAGCAGACCGAGTTGACTCGGGTTAGCAGACCGAGTTGACTCGGGTTAGCAGACAGAGTTGACTCGGGTTAGCAGACCGAGTTGACTCGGGTTAGGACACCGAGTTGACTCGGGTTAGGACACCGAGTTGACTCGGTTTAGGAAACCGAGTTGACTCGGGCTAGGAAACCGAGTTGACTCGGGTTAGGAAACCGAGTTGACTCGGGTTAGGAAACCGAGTTGACTCGGGTTAGCAGACCGAGTTGACTCGGGCTAGGAAACCGAGTTGACTCGGGTTAAGAAACCGAGTTGACTCGGGTTAGCAGACCGAGTTGACTCGGGTAAGCAGACCGAGTTGACTCGGGTTAGGAAACCGAGTTGACTCGGGTTAGGAAACCGAGTTGACTCGGGTTAGGAAACCGAGTTGAAACCGAGTTGACTCGGGTTAGGAAACCGATTTGACTCGGGTTAGGAAACCGAGTTGACTCGGTTTAGCAGACCGAGTTGACTCGGGTTAGCAGACCGAGTTGACTCGGGTTAGGAAACCGAGTTGACTCGGGTTAGGAAACCGAGTTGACTCGGGTTAGGAAACCGAGTTGACTCGAGTTAGGAAACCGAGTTGACTCGGTTTAGCAGACCGAGTTGACTCGGGTTAGCAGACCGAGTTGACTCGGGTTAGGACACCGAGTTGACTCGGTTTAGGAAACCGAGTTGACTCGGGTTAGGAAACCGAGTTGACTCGGGCTAGGAAACCGAGTTGACTCGGGTTAGGAAACCGAGTTGACTCGGGTTAGCAGACCGAGTTGACTCGGGTCAGCAAACCGAGTTGACTCGGGTTAGGAAACCGAGTTGACTCGGGTCAGCAAACCGAGTTGACTCGGGTTAGGAAACCGAGTTGACTCGGGTTAGGAAACCGAGTTCACTCGGGTTAGGAAACCGAGTTGACTCGGGTTAGGAAACCGAGTTGACTCGAGTAAGGAAACCGAGTTGACTCGGGTTAGGAAGCCGAGTTGACTCGGGTTAGGAAATCGAGTTGACTCGGGTTAGGAAATCGAGTTGACTCGGGTTAGCAGACTGAGTTGACTCGGGTAAGCAGACCGAGTTGACTCGGGTTAGCAGACCGAGTTGACTCGGGTCAGCAAACCGAGTTGACTCGGGTCAGCAAACCGAGTTGACTCGGGTTAGGAAACCGAGTTGACTCGGGTTAGGAAACCGAGTTGACTCGGGTTAGGAAACCGAGTTGACTCGGGTTAGGAAACCGAGTTGACTCGAGTAAGGAAACCGAGTTGACTCGGGTTAGGAAACCGAGTTGACTCGGGTTAGGAAACCGAGTTGACTCGGGTTAGGAAACCGAGTTGACTCGGGTTAGGAAACCGAGTTGACTCGGGTTAGGAAACCGAGTTGACTCGGGCTAGGAAACCGAGTTGACTCGGGTTAGGAAACCGAGTTGACTCGGGTTAGGAAACCGAGTTGACTCGGGTAAGCAGACCGAGTTGACTCGGGTTAGGAAACCGAGTTGACTCGGGTTAGGAAACCGAGTTGACTCGGGTTAGGAAACCGAGTTGACTCGGTTTAGCAGACCGAGTTGACTCGGGTAAGCAGACCGAGTTGACTCGGGTAAGCAGACCGAGTTGACTCGGGTTAGCAGACCGAGTTGACTCGGGTCAGCAAACCGAGTTGACTCGGGTTAGGAAACCGAGTTGACTCGGGTTAGGAAACCGAGTTGACTCGGGTTAGGAAACCGAGTTGACTCGAGTTAGGAAACCGAGTTGACTCGGGTTAGGAAACCGAGTTGACTCGGGTTAGGAAACCGAGTTGACTCGGGTTAGGAAACCGAGTTGACTCGGGTTAGGAAACCGAGTTGACTCGGGTTAGGAAACCGAGTTGACTCGGGTTAGGAAACCGAGTTGACTCGGGTTAGGAAACCGAGTTGACTCGGGTTAGCAGACCGAGTTGACTCGGGCTAGGAAACCGAGTTGACTCGGGTTAGGAAACCGAATTGACTCGGGTTAGCAGACCGAGTTGACTCGGGTAAGCAGACCGAGTTGACTCGGGTTAGGAAACCGAGTTGACTCGGGTTAGGAAACCGAGTTGACTCGGGTTAGGAAACCGAGTTGACTCGGGTTAGGAAACCGAGTTGACTCGGGTTAGGAAACCGAGTTGACTCGGGTTAGGAAACCGAGTTGACTCGGGTTAGGAAACCGAGTTGACTCGGTTTAGCAGACCGAGTTGACTGGGGTTAACAGACCGAGTTGACTCGGGTAAGCAGACCGAGTTGACTCGGGTTAGGAAGCCGAGTTGACTCGGTTTAGCAGACCGAGTTGACTCGGGTTAGCAGACCGAGTTGACTCGGGTAAGCAGACCGAGTTGACTCGGGTTAGCAGACCGAGTTGACTCGGGAAAGCAGACCGAGTTGACTCGGGTTAGCAGACCGAGTTGACTCGGGTTAGGAAACCGAGTTGACTCGGTTTAGCAGACCGAGTTGACTCGGGTTAGCAGACCGAGTTGGCTCGGGTAAGCAGACCGAGTTGACTCGGGTTAGCAGACCGAGTTGACTCGGGTTAGCAGACCGAGTTGACTCGGGTTAGCAGACCGAGTTGACTCGGGTTAGGACACCGAGTTGACTCGGGTTAGGACACCGAGTTGACTCGGTTTAGGAAACCGAGTTGACTCGGGTTAGGAAACCGAGTTGACTCGGGCTAGCAGATCGAGTTGACTAAGGTTAGCAGACCGAGTTGACTCGGGTAAGCAGACCGAGTTGACTCGGGTAAGCAGACCGAGTTGACTCGGGTTAGCAGACCGAGTTGACTCGGGTTAGCAGACCGAGTTGACTCGGGTTAGGAAACCGAGTTGACTCGAGTTAGGAAACCGAGTTGACTCGGGTTAGGAAACCGAGTTGACTCGGGTTAGGAAACCGAGTTGACTCGGGTTAGGAAACCGAGTTGACTCGGGTTAGGAAACCGAGTTGACTCGGGTTAGGAAACCGAGTTGACTCGGGTTAGGAAACCGAGTTGACTCGGGTTAGGAAACCGAGTTGACTCGGGTTAGGAAACCGAGTTGACTAAGTTTAGCAGACCGAGTTGACTCGGGTAAGCAGACCGAGTTGACTCGGGTTAGCAGACCGAGGTGACTCGGGAAAGCAGACCGAGTTGACTCGGGTTAGCAGACCGAGTTGACTCGGGTTAGGAAACCGAGTTGACTCGGTTTAGCAGACCGAGTTGACTCGGGTTAGCAGACCGAGTTGACTCGGGTTAGCAGACCGAGTTGACTCGGGTTAGCAGACCGAGTTGACTCGGGTTAGGACACCGAGTTGACTCGGGTTAGGACACCGAGTTGACTCGGTTTAGGAAACCGAGTTGACTCGGGTTAGGAAACCGAGTTGACTCGGGTTAGGAAACCGAGTTGACTCGGGTTAGGAAACCGAGTTGACTCGGGTTAGGAAACCGAGTTGACTCGGGTTAGGAAACCGAGTTGACTCGTTTTAGGAAACCGAGTTGACTCGAGTTAGGAAACCGAGTTGACTCGGGTTAGGAAACCGATTTGACTCGGTTTAGCAGACCGAGTTGACTCGGGTTAGCAGACCGAGTTGACTCGGGTTAGGAAACCGAGTTGACTCGGGTTAGGAAACCGAGTTGACTCGGGTTAGGAAACCGAGTTGACTCGAGTTAGGAAACCGAGTTGACTCGGTTTAGCAGACCGAGTTGACTCGGGTTAGCAGACCGAGTTGACTCGGGTTAGGACACCGAGTTGACTCGGTTTAGGAAACCGAGTTGACTCGGGTTAGGAAACCGAGTTGACTCGGGTTAGGAAACCGAGTTGACTCGGGCTAGGAAACCGAGTTGACTCGGGTTAGGAAACCGAGTTGACTCGGGTTAGCAGACCGAGTTGACTCGGGTCAGCAAACCGAGTTGACTCGGGTTAGGAAACCGAGTTGACTCGGGTTAGGAAACCGAGTTGACTCGGGTAAGGAAACCGAGTTGACTCGGGTTAGCAGACCGAGTTGACTCGGGTAAGCAGACCGAGTTGACACGGGTTAGCAGACCGAGTTGACTCGGGTTAGGAAAGAGAGTTGACTCGGGTTAGGAAAGAGAGTTGACTCGGGTTAGGAAACCGAGTTGACTCGGGTTAGGAAACCGAGTTGACTCGGGTTAGCAGACCGAGTTGACTCGGGTTAGCAGACCGAGTTGACTCGGGTTAGCAGACCGAGTTGACTCGGGGCAGCAAACCGAGTTGACTCGGGTTAGGACACCGAGTTGACTCGGTTTAGGAAACCGAGTTGACTCGGGTTAGGAAACCGAGTTGACTCGGGTTAGGAAACCGATTTGACTCGGGTTAGGACACCGAGTTGACTCGGGTTAGGAAACCGAGTTGACTCGTTTTAGGAAACCGAGTTGACTCGAGTTAGGAAACCGAGTTGACTCGGGTTAGGAAACCGATTTGACTCGGGTTAGGAAACCGAGTTGACTCGGTTTAGCAGACCGAGTTGACTCGGGTTAGCAGACCGAGTTGACTCGGGTTAGGAAACCGAGTTGACTCGGGTTAGGAAACCGAGTTGACTCGGGTTAGGAAACCGAGTTGACTCGAGTTAGGAAACCGAGTTGACTCAGGTTAGGAAACCGAGTTGACTCGGGTAAGCAGACCGAGTTGACTCGGGTTAGCAGACCGAGCTGACTCGGGAAAGCAGACCGAGTTGACTCGGGTTAGGAAACCGAGTTGACTCGGGTTAGGAAACCGAGTTGACTCGGGCTAGGAAACCGAGTTGACTCGGGTTAGGAAACCGAGTTGACTCGGGTTAGGAAACCGAGTTGACTCGGGTTAGGAAACCGAGTTGACTCGGGTTAGGAAACCGAGTTGACTCGGGTTAGGAAACCGAGTTGACTCGGGTTAGGAAACCGAGTTGACTCGGTTTAGCAGACCGAGTTGACTCGGGTAAGCAGACCGAGTTGACTCGGGTTAGCAGACCGAGTTGACTCGGGAAAGCAGACCGAGTTGACTCGGGTTAGCAGACCGAGTTGACTCGGGTTAGGAAACCGAGTTGACTCGGCTTAGCAGACCGAGTTGACTCGGGTTAGCAGACCGAGTTGACTCGGGTAAGCAGACCGAGTTGACTCGGGTTAGCAGACCGAGTTGACTCGGGTTAGCAGACCGAGTTGACTTGGGTTAGCAGACCGAGTTGACTCGGGTTAGGACACCGAGTTGACTCGGGTTAGGACACCGAGTTGACTCGGTTTAGGAAACCGAGTTGACTCGGGTTAGGAAACCGAGTTGACTCGGGTTAGGAAACCGAGTTGACTCGGGTTAGGAAACCGAGTTGACTCGGGTTAGGAAACCGAGTTGACTCGGGTTAGGAAACCGAGTTGACTCGTTTTAGGAAACCGAGTTGACTCGAGTTAGGAAACCGAGTTGACTCGGGTTAGGAAACCGATTTGACTCGGGTTAGGAAACCGAGTTGACTCGGTTTAGCAGACCGAGTTGACTCGGGCAAGCAGACCGAGTTGACTCGGGTTAGCAGACCGAGTTGACTCGGTTTAGCAGACCGAGTTGACTCGGGTTAGCAGACCGAGTTGACTCGGGTTAGGAAACCGAGTTGACTCGGGTTAGGAAACCGAGTTGACTCGGGTTAGGAAACCGAGTTGACTCGAGTTAGGAAACCGAGTTGACTTGGTTTAGCAGACCGAGTTGACTCGGGTTAGCAGACCGAGTTGACTCGGGTTAGGACACCGAGTTGACTCGGTTTAGGAAACCGAGTTGACTCGGGTTAGGAAACCGAGTTGACTTTGGCTAGGAAACCGAGTTGACTCGGGTTAGGAAACCGAGTTGACTCGGGTTAGCAGACCGAGTTGACTCGGGTCAGCAAACCGAGTTGACTCGGGTTAGGAAACCGAGTTGACTCGGGTTAGGAAACCGAGTTGACTCGGGTTAGGAAACCGAGTTGACTCGGGTTAGGAAACCGAGTTGACTCGGGTTAGCAGACCGAGTTGAGTCGGGTAAGCAGACCGAGTTGACTCGGGTTAGCAGACCGAGTTGACTCGGGTTAGGAAAGAGAGTTGACTCGGGTTAGGAAAGAGAGTTGACTCGGGTTAGGAAACCGAGTTGACTCGGGTTAGGAAACCGAGTTGACTCGGGTTAGGAAACCGAGTTGACTGGGGTTAGGAAACCGAGTTGACTCGGGTTAGGAAACCGAGTTGACTCGGGTTAGGAAACCGAGTTGACTCGGGTTAGGAAACCGAGTTGACTCGTTTTAGGAAACCGAGTTGACTCGAGTTAGGAAACCGAGTTGACTCGGGTTAGGAAACCGATTTGACTCGGTTTAGGAAACCGAATTGACTCGGTTTAGGAAACCGAGTTGACTCGGTTTAGCAGACCGAGTTGACTCGGGTTAGCAGACCGAGTTGACTCGGGTTAGGAAACCGAGTTGACTCGGGTTAGGAAACCGAGTTGACTCGGGTTAGGAAACCGAGTTGACTCGAGTTAGGAAACCGAGTTGACTCGGGTTAGCAGACCGAGTTGACTCGGGTTAGGACACCGAGTTGACTCGGTTTAGGAAACCGAGTTGACTCGGGTTAGGAAACCGAGTTGACTCGGGCTAGGAAACCGAGTTGACTCGGGTTAGGAAACCGAGTTGACTCGGGTTAGCAGACCGAGTTGACTCGGGTCAGCAAACCGAGTTGACTCGGGTTAGGAAACCGAGTTGACTCGGGTTAGGAAACCGAGTTGACTCGGGTTAGGAAACCGAGTTGACTCGGGTTAGCAGACCGAGTTGACTCGGGTAAGCAGACCGAGTTGACTCGGGTTAGCAGACCGAGTTGACTCGGGTTAGGAAAGAGAGTTGACTCGGGTTAGGAAAGAGAGTTGACTCGGGTTAGGAAACCGAGTTGACTCGGGTTAGGAAACCGAGTTGACTCGGGTTAGCAGACCGAGTTGACTCGGGTTAGCAGACCGAGTTGACTCGGGTTAGCAGACCGAGTTGACTCGGGGCAGCAAACCGAGTTGACTCGGGTTAGGACACCGAGTTGACTCGGTTTAGGAAACCGAGTTGACTCGGGTTAGGAAACCGAGTTGACTCGGGTTAGGAAACCGAGTTGACTCGGGTTAGGAAACCGATTTGACTCGGGTTAGGACACCGAGTTGACTCGGGTTAGGAAACCGAGTTGACTCGTTTTAGGAAACCGAGTTGACTCGAGTTAGGAAACCGAGTTGACTCGGGTTAGGAAACCGATTTGACTCGGGTTAGGAAACCGAGTTGACTCGGTTTAGCAGACCGAGTTGACTCGGGTTAGCAGACCGAGTTGACTCGGGTTAGCAGACCGAGTTGACTCGGGTTAGGAAACCGAGTTGACTCGGGTTAGGAAACCGAGTTGACTCGGGTTAGGAAACCGAGTTGACTCGAGTTAGGAAACCGAGTTGACTCGGGTTAGGAAACCGAGTTGACTCGGGTAAGCAGACCGAGTTGACTCGGGTTAGCAGACCGAGTTGACTCGGGTTAGGAAACCGAGTTGACTCGGGTTAGGAAACCGAGTTGACTCGGGTTAGGAAACCGAGTTGACTCGGGTTAGGAAACCGAGTTGACTCGGGTTAGGAAACCGAGTTGACTCGGGTTAGGAAACCGAGTTGACTCGGGTTAGGAAACCGAGTTGACTCGGGTTAGGAAACCGAGTTGACTCGGGTTAGGAAACCGAGTTGACTCGGTTTAGCAGACCGAGTTGACTCGGGTAAGCAGACCGAGTTGACTCGGGTTAGCAGACCGAGTTGACTCGGGAAAGCAGACCGAGTTGACTCGGGTTAGCAGACCGAGTTGACTCGGGTTAGGAAACCGAGTTGACTCGGTTTAGCAGACCGAGTTGACTCGGGTTAGCAGACCGAGTTGACTCGGGTAAGCAGACCGAGTTGACTCGGGTTAGCAGACCGAGTTGACTCGGGTTAGCAGACCGAGTTGACTTGGATTAGCAGACCGAGTTGACTCGGGTTAGGACACCGAGTTGACTCGGGTTAGGACACCGAGTTGACTCGGTTTAGGAAACCGAGTTGACTCGGGTTAGGAAACCGAGTTGACTCGGGTTAGGAAACCGAGTTGACTCGGGTTAGGAAACCGAGTTGACTCGGGTTAGGAAACCGAGTTGACTCGGGTTAGGAAACCGAGTTGACTCGGGTTAGGAAACCGAGTTGACTCGGGTTAGGAAACCGAGTTGACTCGTTTTAGGAAACCGAGTTGACTCGAGTTAGGAAACCGAGTTGACTCGGGCTAGGAAACCGATTTGACTCGGGTTAGGAAACCGAGTTGACTCGGTTTAGCAGACCGAGTTGACTCGGGTTAGCAGACCGAGTTGACTCGGGTTAGCAGACCGAGTTGACTCGGTTTAGCAGACCGAGTTGACTCGGGTTAGCAGACCGAGTTGACTCGGGTTAGGAAACCGAGTTGACTCGGGTTAGGAAACCGAGTTGACTCGGGTTAGGAAACCGTTGACTCGAGTTAGGAAACCGAGTTGACTTGGTTTAGCAGACCGAGTTGACTCGGGTTAGCAGACCGAGTTGACTCGGGTTAGGACACCGAGTTGACTCGGTTTAGGAAACCGAGTTGACTCGGGTTAGGAAACCGAGTTGACTTTGGCTAGGAAACCGAGTTGACTCGGGTTAGAAAACCGAGTTGACTCGGGTTAGCAGACCGAGTTGACTCGGGTCAGCAAACCGAGTTGACTCGGGTTAGGAAACCGAGTTGACTCGGGTTAGGAAACCGAGTTGACTCGGGTTAGGAAACCGAGTTGACTCGGGTTAGGAAACCGAGTTGACTCGGGTTAGCAGACCGAGTTGACTCGGGTAAGCAGACCGAGTTGACTCGGGTTAGCAGACCGAGTTGACTCGGGTTAGGAAAGAGAGTTGACTCGGGTTAGGAAAGACAGTTGACTCGGGTTAGGAAACCGAGTTGACTCGGGTTAGGAAACCGAGTTGACTCGGGTTAGCAGACCGAGTTGGCTCGGGTTAGCAGACCGAGTTGACTCGGGTTAGCAGACCGAGTTGACTCGGGGCAGCAAACCGAGTTGACTCGGGTTAGGACACCGAGTTGACTCGGTTTAGGAAACCGAGTTGACTCGGGCTAGGAAACCGAGTTGACTCGGGTTAGGAAACCGATTTGACTCGGGTTAGGACACCGAGTTGACTCGGGTTAGGAAACCGAGTTGACTCGTTTTAGGAAACCGAGTTGACTCGAGTTAGGAAACCGAGTTGACTCGGGTTAGGAAACCGAGTTGACTCGGGTTAGGAAACCGAGTTGACTCGGTTTAGCAGACCGAGTTGACTCGGGTTAGCAGACCGAGTTGACTCGGGTTAGGAAACCGAGTTGACTCGGGTTAGGAAACCGAGTTGACTCGGGTTAGGAAACCGAGTTGACTCGAGTTAGGAAACCGAGTTGACTCGGGTTAGGAAACCGAGTTGACTCGGGTAAGCAGACCGAGTTGACTCGGGTTAGCAGACCGAGTTGACTCGGGTTAGGAAACCGAGTTGACTCGGGTTAGCAGACCGAGTTGACTCGGGTTAGCAGACCGAGTTGACTCGGGTCAGCAAACCGAGTTGACTCGGGTTAGGACACCGAGTTGACTCGGTTAAGGAAACCGAGTTGACTCGGTTTAGCAGACCGAGTTGACTCGGGTTAGCAGACCGAGTTGACTCGGGTTAGCAGACCGAGTTGACTCGGGTTAGCAGACCGAGTTGACTCGGGTTAGCAGACCGAGTTGACTCGGGTTAGCAGACCGAGTTGACTCGGGTTAGCAGACCGAGTTGACTCGGGTTAGGACACCGAGTTGACTCGGGTTAGGACACCGAGTTGACTCGGTTTAGGAAACCGAGTTGACTCGGGTTAGGAAACCGAGTTGACTCGGTTTAGCAGACCGAGTTGACTCGGGTAAGCAGACCGAGTTGACTCGGGTTAGCAGACCGAGTTGACTCGGGAAAGCAGACCGAGTTGACTCGGGTTAGCAGACCGAGTTGACTCGGGTTAGGAAACCGAGTTGACTCGGTTTAGCAGACCGAGTTGACTCGGGTTAGCAGACCGAGTTGACTCGGGTAAGCAGACCGAGTTGACTCGGGTTAGCAGACCGAGTTGACTCGGGTTAGCAGACCGAGTTGACTCGGGTTAGCAGACCGAGTTGACTCGGGTTAGCAGACCGAGTTGACTCGGGTTAGGACACCGAGTTGACTCGGGTTAGGACACCGAGTTGACTCGGGTTAGGAAACCGAGTTGACTCGGGTTAGGAAACCGAGTTGACTCGGGTTAGGAAACCGAGTTGACTCGGGTTAGGAAACCGAGTTGACTCGGGTTAGGAAAGAGAGTTGACTCGGGTTAGGAAAGAGAGTTGACTCGGTTTAGGAAACCGAGTTGACTCGGTTTAGCAGACCGAGTTGACTCGGGTTAGCAGACCGAGTTGACTCGGGTAAGCAGACCGAGTTGACTCGGGTTAGCAGACCGAGTTGACTCGGGTCAGCAAACCGAGTTGACTCGGGTTAGGAAACCGAGTTGACTCGGGTTAGGAAACCGAGTTGACTCGGGTTAGGAAACCGAGTTGACTCGGGTTAGGAAACCGAGTTGACTCGGGTTAGGAAACCGAGTTGACTCGGGTTAGGAAACCGAGTTGACTCGAGTTAGGAAACCGAGTTGACTCGGGTTAGGAAACCGAGTTGACTCGGGTTAGGAAACCGAGTTGACTCGGGTTAGGAAACCGAGTTGACTCGGGTTAGGAAACCGAGTTGACTCGGGTTAGGAAACCGAGTTGACTCGGGTAAGCAGACCGAGTTGACTCGGGCTAGGAAACCGAGTTGACTCGGGTTAGGAAACCGAGTTGACTCGGGTTAGCAGACCGAGTTGACTCGGGTAAGCAGACCGAGTTGACTCGGGTTAGGAAACCGAGTTGACTCGGGTTAGGAAACCGAGTTGACTCGGGTTAGGAAACCGAGTTGACTCGGGTTAGGAAACCGAGTTGACTCGGGTTAGGAAACCGAGTTGACTCGGTTTAGCAGACCGAGTTGACTCGGGTTAGCAGACCGAGTTGACTCGGGTAAGCAGACCGAGTTGACTCGAGTTAGGAAACCGAGTTGACTCGGGTTAGGAAACCGAGTTGACTCGGTTTAGCAGACCGAGTTGACTCGGGTTAGCAGACCGAGTTGACTCGGGTAAGCAGACCGAGTTGACTCGGGTTAGCAGACCGAGTTGACTCGGGAAAGCAGACCGAGTTGACTCGGGTTAGCAGACTGAGTTGACTCGGGTTAGGAAACCGAGTTGACTCGGTTTAGCAGACCGAGTTGACTCGGGTTAGCAGACCGAGTTGACTCGGGTAAGCAGACCGAGTTGACTCGGGTTAGCAGACCGAGTTGACTCGGGTTAGCAGACCGAGTTGACTCGGGTTAGCAGGCCGAGTTGACTCGGGTTAGGACACCGAGTTGACTCGGGTTAGGACACCGAGTTGACTCGGTTTAGGAAACCGAGTTGACTCGGGTTAGGAAACCGAGTTGACTCGGGTTAGGAAACCGAGTTGACTAAGGTTAGCAGACCGAGTTGACTCGGGTTAGCAGACCGAGTTGACTCGGGTTAGCAGACCGAGTTTACTCGGGTTAGCAGACCGAGTTGACTCGGGTCAGCAAACCGAGTTGACTCGGGTTAGGACACCGAGTTGACTCGGTTTAGGAAACCGAGTTGACTCGGTTTAGCAGACCGAGTTGACTCGGGTTAGCAGACCGAGTTGACTCGGGTTAGCAGACCGAGTTGACTCGGGTAAGCAGACCGAGTTGACTCGGGTTAGCAGACCGAGTTGACTCGGGTCAGCAAACCGAGTTGACTCGGGTTAGGAAACCGAGTTGACTCGAGTTAGGAAACCGAGTTGACTCGGGTTAGGAAACCGAGTTGACTCGGGTTAGGAAACCGAGTTGACTCGGGTTAGGAAACCGAGTTGACTCGGGTAAGGAAAGAGAGTTGACTCGGGTTAGGAAACCGAGTTGACTCGGGTTAGGAAACCGAGTTGACTCGGGTTAGCAGACCGAGTTGACTCGGGTTAGCAGACCGAGTTGACTCGGGTTAGCAGACCGAGTTGACTCGGGTTAGCAGACCGAGTTGACTCGGGTTAGCAGACCGAGTTGACTCGGGGCAGCAAACCGAGTTGACTCGGGTTAGGACACCGAGTTGACTCGGTTTAGGAAACCGAGTTGACTCGGGTTAGGAAACCGAGTTGACTCGGGTTAGGAAACCGAGTTGACTCGAGTTAGGAAACCGAGTTGACTTGGGTTAGGAAACCGATTTGACTCGGGTTAGGACACCGAGTTGACTCGGGTAAGGAAACCGAGTTGACTCGGGTCAGCAAACCGAGTTGACTCGGGTTAGGAAACCGAGTTGACTCGGGTTAGGAAACCGAGTTGACTCGGGTTAGGAAACCGAGTTGACTCGGGTTAGGAAACCGAGTTGACTCGGGTTAGGAAACCGAGTTGACTTGGGTTAGGAAACCGATTTGACTCGGGTTAGGACACCGAGTTGACTCAGGTTAGGAAACCGAGTTGACTCGGGTTAGGAAACCGAGTTGACTCGGGTTAGGAAACCGAGTTGACTTGGGTTAGCAGACCGAGTTGACTCGGGTAAGCAGACCGAGTTGACTCGGGTTAGCAGACCGAGTTGACTCGGGTTAGCAGACCGAGTTGACTCGGGTAAGCAGACCGAGTTGACTCGGGTTAGCAGACCGAATTGACTCGGGTTAGCAGACCGAGTTGACTCGGGTTAGCAGACTGAGTTGACTCGGGTTAGGAAACCGAGTTGACTCGGGTTAGGAAACCGAGTTGACTCGGGTTAGGAAACTGAGTTGACTCGGGTTAGGAAACCGAGTTGACTCGGTTTAGCAGACCGAGTTGACTCGGGTAAGCAGACCGAGTTGACTCGGGTTAGCAGACCGAGTTGACTCGGGAAAGCAGACCGAGTTGACTCGGGTTAGCAGACCGAGTTGACTCGGGTTAGGAAACCGAGTTGACTCGGTTTAGCAGACCGAGTTGACTCGGGTTAGCAGACCGAGTTGACTCGGGTAAGCAGACCGAGTTGACTCGGGTTAGCAGACCGAGTTGACTCGGGTTAGCAGACCGAGTTGACTCGGGTTAGCAGACCGAGTTGACTCGGGTTAGGACACCGAGTTGACTCGGGTTAGGACACCGAGTTGACTCGGTTTAGGAAACCGAGTTGACTCGGGTTAGGAAACCGAGTTGACTCGGGTTAGGAAACCGAGTTGACTCGGGTTAGGAAACCGAGTTGACTCGTTTTAGGAAACCGAGTTGACTCGAGTTAGGAAACCGAGTTGACTCGGGTTAGGAAACCGATTTGACTCGGGTTAGGAAACCGAGTTGACTCGGGTTAGCAGACCGAGTTGACTCGGGTTAGCAGACCGAGTTGACTCGGGTTAGCAGACCGAGTTGACTCGGTTTAGCAGACCGAGTTGACTCGGGTTAGCAGACCGAGTTGACTCGGGTTAGGAAACCGAGTTGACTCGGGTTAGGAAACCGAGTTGACTCGGGTTAGGAAACCGAGTTGACTCGAGTTAGGAAACCGAGTTGACTTGGTTTAGCAGACCGAGTTGACTCGGGTTAGCAGACCGAGTTGACTCGGGTAAGGACACCGAGTTGACTCGGTTTAGGAAACCGAGTTGACTCGGGTTAGGAAACCGAGTTGACTTTGGCTAGGAAACCGAGTTGACTCGGGTTAGGAAACCGAGTTGACTCGGGTTAGCAGACCGAGTTGACTCGGGTCAGCAAACCGAGTTGACTCGGGTTAGGAAACCGAGTTGACTCGGGTTAGGAAACCGAGTTGACTCGGGCTAGGAAACCGAGTTGACTCGGGTAAGCAGACCGAGTTGACTCGGGTAAGCAGACCGAGTTGACTCGGGTTAGCAGACCGAGTTGACTCGGGTTAGGAAAGAGAGTTGACTCGGGTTAGGAAAGAGAGTTGACTCGGGTTAGGAAACCGAGTTGACTCGGGTTAGGAAACCGAGTTGACTCGGGTTAGCAGACCGAGTTGGCTCGGGTTAGCAGACCGAGTTGACTCGGGTTAGCAGACCGAGTTGACTCGGGGCAGCAGACCGAGTTGACTCGGGTTAGGACACCGAGTTGACTCGGTTTAGGAAACCGAGTTGACTCGGGCTAGGAAACCGAGTTGACTCGGGTTAGGAAACCGATTTGACTCGGGTTAGGACACCGAGTTGACTCGGGTTAGGAAACCGAGTTGACTCGTTTTAGGAAACCGAGTTGACTCGAGTTAGAAAACCGAGTTGACTCGGGTTAGGAAACCGATTTGACTCGGGTTAGGAAACCGAGTTGACTCGGTTTAGCAGACCGAGTTGACTCGGGTTAGCAGACCGAGTTGACTCGGGTTAGGAAACCGAGTTGACTCGGGTTAGCAGACCGAGTTGACTCGGGTTAGCAGACCGAGTTGACTCGGGTTAGCAGACCGAGTTGACTCGGGTAAGCAGACCGAGTTGACTCGGGTTAGCAGACCGAGTTGACTCGGGTTAGCAGACCGAGTTGACTCGGGTTAGCAGGCCGAGTTGACTCGGGTTAGGACACCGAGTTGACTCGGGTTAGGACACCGAGTTGACTCGGTTTAGGAAACCGAGTTGACTCGGGTTAGGAAACCGAGTTGACTCGGGTTAGGAAACCGAGTTGACTAAGGTTAGCAGACCGAGTTGACTCGGGTTAGCAGACCGAGTTGACTCGGGTTAGCAGACCGAGTTTACTCGGGTTAGCAGACCGAGTTGACTCGGGTCAGCAAACCGAGTTGACTCGGGTTAGGACACCGAGTTGACTCGGTTTAGGAAACCGAGTTGACTCGGTTTAGCAGACCGAGTTGACTCGGGTTAGCAGACCGAGTTGACTCGGGTTAGCAGACCGAGTTGACTCGGGTAAGCAGACCGAGTTGACTCGGGTTAGCAGACCGAGTTGACTCGGGTCAGCAAACCGAGTTGACTCGGGTTAGGAAACCGAGTTGACTCGAGTTAGGAAACCGAGTTGACTCGGGTTAGGAAACCGAGTTGACTCGGGTTAGGAAACCGAGTTGACTCGGGTTAGGAAACCGAGTTGACTCGGGTAAGGAAAGAGAGTTGACTCGGGTTAGGAAACCGAGTTGACTCGGGTTAGGAAACCGAGTTGACTCGGGTTAGCAGACCGAGTTGACTCGGGTTAGCAGACCGAGTTGACTCGGGTTAGCAGACCGAGTTGACTCGGGTTAGCAGACCGAGTTGACTCGGGGCAGCAAACCGAGTTGACTCGGGTTAGGACACCGAGTTGACTCGGTTTAGGAAACCGAGTTGACTCGGGTTAGGAAACCGAGTTGACTCGGGTTAGGAAACCGAGTTGACTCGAGTTAGGAAACCGAGTTGACTTGGGTTAGGAAACCGATTTGACTCGGGTTAGGACACCGAGTTGACTCGGGTAAGGAAACCGAGTTGACTCGGGTCAGCAAACCGAGTTGACTCGGGTTAGGAAACCGAGTTGACTCGGGTTAGGAAACCGAGTTGACTCGGGTTAGGAAACCGAGTTGACTCGGGTTAGGAAACCGAGTTGACTCGGGTTAGGAAACCGAGTTGACTTGGGTTAGGAAACCGATTTGACTCGGGTTAGGACACCGAGTTGACTCAGGTTAGGAAACCGAGTTGACTCGGGTTAGGAAACCGAGTTGACTCGGGTTAGGAAACCGAGTTGACTTGGGTTAGCAGACCGAGTTGACTCGGGTAAGCAGACCGAGTTGACTCGGGTTAGCAGACCGAGTTGACTCGGGTTAGCAGACCGAGTTGACTCGGGTAAGCAGACCGAGTTGACTCGGGTTAGCAGACCGAGTTGACTCGGGTTAGCAGACCGAGTTGACTCGGGTTAGCAGACTGAGTTGACTCGGGTTAGGAAACCGAGTTGACTCGGGTTAGGAAACCGAGTTGACTCGGGTTAGGAAACTGAGTTGACTCGGGTTAGGAAACCGAGTTGACTCGGGTTAGCAGACCGAGTTGACTCGGGTAAGCAGACCGAGTTGACTCGGGTTAGCAGACCGAGTTGACTCGGGAAAGCAGACCGAGTTGACTCGGGTTAGCAGACCGAGTTGACTCGGGTTAGGAAACCGAGTTGACTCGGTTTAGCAGACCGAGTTGACTCGGGTTAGCAGACCGAGTTGACTCGGGTAAGCAGACCGAGTTGACTCGGGTTAGCAGACCGAGTTGACTCGGGTTAGCAGACCGAGTTGACTCGGGTTAGCAGACCGAGTTGACTCGGGTTAGGACACCGAGTTGACTCGGGTTAGGACACCGAGTTGACTCGGTTTAGGAAACCGAGTTGACTCGGGTTAGGAAACCGAGTTGACTCGGGTTAGGAAACCGAGTTGACTCGGGTTAGGAAACCGAGTTGACTCGAGTTAGGAAACCGAGTTGACTCGGGCTAGGAAACCGAGTTGACTCGGGTAAGCAGACCGAGTTGACTCGGGTAAGCAGACCGAGTTGACTCGGGTTAGCAGACCGAGTTGACTCGGGTTAGGAAAGAGAGTTGACTCGGGTTAGGAAAGAGAGTTGACTCGGGTTAGGAAACCGAGTTGACTCGGGTTAGGAAACCGAGTTGACTCGGGTTAGCAGACCGAGTTGGCTCGGGTTAGCAGACCGAGTTGACTCGGGTTAGCAGACCGAGTTGACTCGGGGCAGCAAACCGAGTTGACTCGGGTTAGGACACCGAGTTGACTCGGGTTAGCAGACCGAGTTGACTCGGGTTAGCAGACCGAGTTGACTCGGTTTAGCAGACCGAGTTGACTCGGGTTAGCAGACCGAGTTGACTCGTTTTAGGAAACCGAGTTGACTCGAGTTAGGAAACCGAGTTGACTCGGGTTAGGAAACCGATTTGACTCGGGTTAGGAAACCGAGTTGACTCGGGTTAGCAGACCGAGTTGACTCGGGTTAGCAGACCGAGTTGACTCGGGTTAGCAGACCGAGTTGACTCGGTTTAGCAGACCGAGTTGACTCGGGTTAGCAGACCGAGTTGACTCGGGTTAGGAAACCGAGTTGACTCGGGTTAGGAAACCGAGTTGACTCGGGTTAGGAAACCGAGTTGACTCGAGTTAGGAAACCGAGTTGACTTGGTTTAGCAGACCGAGTTGACTCGGGTTAGCAGACCGAGTTGACTCGGGTAAGGACACCGAGTTGACTCGGTTTAGGAAACCGAGTTGACTCGGGTTAGGAAACCGAGTTGACTTTGGCTAGGAAACCGAGTTGACTCGGGTTAGGAAACCGAGTTGACTCGGGTTAGCAGACCGAGTTGACTCGGGTCAGCAAACCGAGTTGACTCGGGTTAGGAAACCGAGTTGACTCGGGTTAGGAAACCGAGTTGACTCGGGCTAGGAAACCGAGTTGACTCGGGTAAGCAGACCGAGTTGACTCGGGTAAGCAGACCGAGTTGACTCGGGTTAGCAGACCGAGTTGACTCGGGTTAGGAAAGAGAGTTGACTCGGGTTAGGAAAGAGAGTTGACTCGGGTTAGGAAACCGAGTTGACTCGGGTTAGGAAACCGAGTTGACTCGGGTTAGCAGACCGAGTTGGCTCGGGTTAGCAGACCGAGTTGACTCGGGTTAGCAGACCGAGTTGACTCGGGGCAGCAAACCGAGTTGACTCGGGTTAGGACACCGAGTTGACTCGGTTTAGGAAACCGAGTTGACTCGGGCTAGGAAACCGAGTTGACTCGGGTTAGGAAACCGATTTGACTCGGGTTAGGACACCGAGTTGACTCGGGTTAGGAAACCGAGTTGACTCGTTTTAGGAAACCGAGTTGACTCGAGTTAGAAAACCGAGTTGACTCGGGTTAGGAAACCGATTTGACTCGGGTTAGGAAACCGAGTTGACTCGGTTTAGCAGACCGAGTTGACTCGGGTTAGCAGACCGAGTTGACTCGGGTTAGGAAACCGAGTTGACTCGGGTTAGGAAACCGAGTTGACTCGAGTTAGGAAACCGAGTTGACTCGGGTTAGGAAACCGAGTTGACTCGGGTAAGCAGACCGAGTTGACTCGGGTTAGCAGACCGAGTTGACTCGGGTTAGGAAACCGAGTTGACTCGGGTTAGCAGACCGAGTTGACTCGGGTTAGCAGACCGAGTTGACTCGGGTCAGCAAACCGAGTTGACTCGGGTTAGGACACCGAGTTGACTCGGTTTAGGAAACCGAGTTGACTCGGTTTAGCAGACCGAGTTGACTCGGGTTAGCAGACCGAGTTGACTCGGGTTAGCAGACCGAGTTGACTCGGGTTAGCAGACCGAGTTGACTCGGGTTAGCAGACCGAGTTGACTCGGGTTAGCAGACCGAGTTGACTCGGGTTAGCAGACCGAGTTGACTCGGGTTAGCAGACCGAGTTGACTCGGGTTAGGACACCGAGTTGACTCGGGTTAGGACACCGAGTTGACTCGGTTTAGGAAACCGAGTTGACTCGGGTTAGGAAACCGAGTTGACTCGGGTTAGGAAACCGAGTTGACTCGGTTTAGCAGACCGAGTTGACTCGGGTAAGCAGACCGAGTTGACTCGGGTTAGCAGACCGAGTTGACTCGGGAAAGCAGACCGAGTTGACTCGGGTTAGCAGACCGAGTTGACTCGGGTTAGGAAACCGAGTTGACTCGGTTTAGCAGACCGAGTTGACTCGGGTTAGCAGACCGAGTTGACTCGGGTTAGCAGACCGAGTTGACTCGGGTAAGCAGACCGAGTTGACTCGGGTTAGCAGACCGAGTTGACTCGGGTTAGGACACCGAGTTGACTCGGGTTAGGACACCGAGTTGACTCGGGTTAGGAAACCGAGTTGACTCGGGTTAGGAAACCGAGTTGACTCGGGCTAGGAAACCGAGTTGACTCGGGTTAGGAAACCGAGTTGACTCGGGTTAGGAAAGAGAGTTGACTCGGGTTAGGAAAGAGAGTTGACTCGGTTTAGGAAACCGAGTTGACTCGGTTTAGCAGACCGAGTTGACTCGGGTTAGCAGACCGAGTTGACTCGGGTAAGCAGACCGAGTTGACTCGGGTTAGCAGACCGAGTTGACTCGGGTCAGCAAACCGAGTTGACTCGGGTTAGGAAACCGAGTTGACTCGGGTTAGGAAACCGAGTTGACTCGGGTTAGGAAACCGAGTTGACTCGGGTTAGGAAACCGAGTTGACTCGAGTTAGGAAACCGAGTTGACTCGGGTTAGGAAACCGAGTTGACTCGGGTTAGGAAACCGAGTTGACTCGGGTTAGGAAACCGAGTTGACTCGGGTTAGGAAACCGAGTTGACTCGGGTTAAGAAACCGAGTTGACTCGGGTTAGGAAACCGAGTTGACTCGGGTTAGGAAACCGAGTTGACTCGGGTAAGCAGACCGAGTTGACTCGGGCTAGGAAACCGAGTTGACTCGGGTTAGGAAACCGAGTTGACTCGGGTTAGCAGACCGAGTTGACTCGGGTAAGCAGACCGAGTTGACTCGGGTTAGGAAACCGAGTTGACTCGGGTTAGGAAACCGAGTTGACTCGGGTTAGGAAACCGAGTTGACTCGGGTTAGGAAACCGAGTTGACTCGGTTTAGCAGACCGAGTTGACTCGGGTTAGCAGACCGAGTTGACTCGGGTTAGCAGACCGAGTTGACTCGGGTAAGCAGACCGAGTTGACTCGGGTTAGGAAACCGAGTTGACTCGGTTTAGCAGACCGAGTTGACTCGGGTTAGCAGACCGAGTTGACCCGGGTAAGCAGACCGAGTTGACTCGGGTTAGCAGACCGAGTTGACTCGGGAAAGCAGACCGAGTTGACTCGGGTTAGCAGACTGAGTTGACTCGGGTTAGGAAACCGAGTTGACTCGGGTTAGCAGACCGAGTTGACTCGGGTAAGCAGACCGAGTTGACTCGGGTTAGCAGACCGAGTTGATTCGGGTTAGCAGACCGAGTTGACTCGGGTTAGCAGACCGAGTTGACTCGGGTTAGGACACCGAGTTGACTCGGGTTAGGACACCGAGTTGACTCGGTTTAGGAAACCGAGTTGACTTGGGTTAGGAAACCGAGTTGACTCGGGTTAGGAAACCGAGTTGACTAAGGTTAGCAGACCGAGTTGACTCGGGTTAGCAGACCGAGTTGACTCGGGTTAGCAGACCGAGTTGACTCGGGTTAGCAGACCGAGTTGACTCGGGTCAGCAAACCGAGTTGACTCGGGTTAGGACACCGAGTTGACTCGGTTTAGGAAACCGAGTTGACTCGGTTTAGCAGACCGAGTTGACTCGGGTTAGCAGACCGAGTTGACTCGGGTTAGCAGACCGAGTTGACTCGGGTTAGCAGACCGAGTTGACTCGGGTAAGCAGACCGAGTTGACTCGGGTTAGCAGACCGAGTTGACTCGGGTAAGCAGACCGAGTTGACTCGGGTTAGGAAACCGAGTTGACTCGAGTTAGGAAACCGAGTTG
The DNA here is from genome assembly GCA_914767635.1 of Melanostoma mellinum. Classification (NCBI taxonomy): domain Eukaryota; kingdom Metazoa; phylum Arthropoda; class Insecta; order Diptera; family Syrphidae; genus Melanostoma; species Melanostoma mellinum. Next base: position 198,085,171 of record OU612059.1, read on the forward strand.
ACTCGGGCTAGGAAACCGAGTTGACTCGGGTTAGGAAACCGAGTTGACTCGGGTAAGGAAACCGAGTTGACTCGGGTTAGGAAACCGAGTTGACTCGGGTAAGGAAAGAGAGTTGACTCGGGTTAGGAAACCGAGTTGACTCGGGTTAGGAAACCGAGTTGACTCGGGTTAGCAGACCGAGTTGACTCGGGTTAGCAGACCGAGTTGACTCGGGTTAGCAGACCGAGTTGACTCGGGGCAGCAAACCGAGTTGACTCGGGTTAGGACACCGAGTTGACTCGGTTTAGGAAACCGAGTTGACTCGGTTTAGGAAACCGAGTTGACTCGGGTTAGGAAACCGAGTTGACTCGGGTTAGGAAACCGAGTTGACTCGAGTTAGGAAACCGAGTTGACTTGGGTTAGGAAACCGGTTTGACTCGGGTTAGGACACCGAGTTGACTCGGGTAAGGAAACCGAGTTGACTCGGGTCAGCAAACCGAGTTGACTCGGGTTAGGAAACCGAGTTGACTCGGGTTAGGAAACCGAGTTGACTCGGGCTAGGAAACCGAGTTGACTCGGGTTAGGAAACCGAGTTGACTCGGGTTAGGAAACCGAGTTGACTTGGGTTAGGAAACCGATTTGACTCGGGCTAGGACACCGAGTTGACTCAGGTTAGGAAACCGAGTTGACTCGGGTTAGGAAACCGAGTTGACTCGGGTTAGGAAACCGAGTTGACTCGGGTTAGCAGACCGAGTTGACTCGGGTAAGCAGACCGAGTTGACTCGGGTTAGCAGACCGAGTTGACTCGGGTTAGCAGACCGAGTTGACTCGGGTTAGCAGACCGAGTTGACTCGGGTCAGCAAACCGAGTTGACTAGGGTTAGGACACCGAGTTGACTCGGGTTAGGAAACCGAGTTGACTCGGGTTAGGAAACCGAGTTGACTCGGGTTAGGAAACCGAGTTGACTTGGGTTAGGAAACCGAGTTGACTCGGGGTAGGAAACCGAGTTGACTCGGGTTAGGAAACCGAGTTGACTTGGGTTAGGAAACCGAGTTGACTCGGGTTAGGAAACCGAGTTGACTCGGGTTAGGAAACCGAGTTGACTCGGGTTAGGAAACCGAGTTGACTCGGGTTAGGAAACCGAGTTGACTCGGGTTAGGAAACTGAGTTGACTCGGGTTAGGAAACCGAGTTGACTCGGGTTAGGAAACCGAGTTGACTCGGGTTAGGAAACCGAGTTGACTCGGTTTAGCAGACCGAGTTGACTCGGGTAAGCAGACCGAGTTGACTCGGGTTAGCAGACCGAGTTGACTCGGGTTAGGAAACTGAGTTGACTCGGGTTAGGAAACCGAGTTGACTCGGTTTAGCAGACCGAGTTGACTCGGGTTAGCAGACCGAGTTGACTCGGGTAAGCAGACCGAGTTGACTCGGGTTAGCAGACCGAGTTGACTCGGGTTAGCAGACCGAGTTGACTCGGGTTAGCAGACCGAGTTGACTCGGGTTAGAACACCGAGTTGACTCGGGTTAGGACACCGAGTTGACTCGGTTTAGGAAACCGAGTTGACTCGGGTTAGGAAACCGAGTTGACTCGGGTTAGGAAACCGAGTTGACTCGGGTTAGGAAAGAGAGTTGACTCGGGTTAGGAAAGAGAGTTGACTCGGTTTAGGAAACCGAGTTGACTCGGTTTAGCAGACCGAGTTGACTCGGTTTAGCAGACCGAGTTGACTCGGGTAAGCAGACCGAGTTGACTCGGGTTAGCAGACCGAGTTGACTCGGGTCAGCAAACCGAGTTGACTCGGGTTAGGAAACCGAGTTGACTCGAGTTAGGAAACCGAGTTGACTCGGGTAAGGAAACCGAGTTGACTCGGGTTAGGAAACCGAGTTGACTCGGGTTAGGAAACCGAGTTGACTCGGGTTAGGAAACCGAGTTGACTCGGGTTAGCAGACCGAGTTGACTCGGGCTAGGAAACCGAGTTGACTCGGGTTAGGAAACCGAGTTTACTCGGGTTAGGAAACCGAGTTGACTCGGGTAAGCAGACCGAGTTGACTCGGGTTAGGAAACCGAGTTGACTCGGGTTAGGAAACCGAGTTGACTCGGGTTAGGAAACCGAGTTGACTCGGGTTAGGAAACCGAGTTGACTCGGGTTAGGAAACCGAGTTGACTCGGGCTAGGAAACCGAGTTGACTCGGGTTAGGAAACCGAGTTGACTCGGGTTAGGAAACCGAGTTGACTCGGGTTAGGAAACCGAGTTGACTCGGGTTAGGAAACCGAGTTGACTCGGTTTAGCAGACCGAGTTGACTCGGGTTAGCAGACCGAGTTGACTCGGGTAAGCAGACCGAGTTGACTCGGGTTAGGAAACCAAGTTGACTCGGGTTAGGAAACCGAGTTGACACGGTTTAGCAGACAGAGTTGACTCGCGTTAGCAGACCGAGTTGACTCGGGTAAGCAGACCGAGTTGACTCGGGTTAGCAGACCGAGTTGACTCGGGAAAGCAGACCGAGTTGACTCGGGTTAGCAGACCGAGTTGACTCGGGTTAGGAAACCGAGTTGACTCGGTTTAGCAGACCGAGTTGACTCGGGTTAGCAGACCGAGTTGACTCGGGTAAGCAGACCGAGTTGACTCGGGTTAGCAGACCGAGTTGACTCGGGTTAGCAGACCGAGTTGACTCGGGTTAGGACACCGAGTTGACTCGGGTTAGGACACCGAGTTGACTCGGTTTAGGAAACCGAGTTGACTCGGGTTAGGAAACCGAGTTGACTCGGGTTAGGAAACCGAGTTGACTCGGGTTAGGAAACCGAGTTGACTCGGGTTAGGAAACCGAGTTGACTCGGGTAAGCAGACCGAGTTGACTCGGGTTAGCAGACCGAGTTGACTCGGGTTAGCAGACCGAGTTGACTCGGGTCAGCAAACCGAGTTGACTCGGGTTAGGACACCGAGTTGACTCGGTTTAGGAAACCGAGTTGACTCGGTTTAGCAAACCGAGTTGACTCGGGTTAGCAGACCGAGTTGACTCGGGTTAGCAGACCGAGTTGACTCGGGTTAGTAGACCGAGTTGACTCGGGTTAGCAGACCGAGTTGACTCGGGTTAGCAGACCGAGTTGACTCGGGTTAGCAGACCGAGTTGACTCGGGTTAGCAGACCGAGTTGACTCGGGTTAGGAAACCGAGTTGACTCGGGTTAGGAAACCGAGTTGACTCGGGTTAGGAAACCGAGTTGACTCGGGTTAGGAAACCGAGTTGACTTGGGTTAGGAAACCGATTTGACTCGGGTTAGGACACCGAGTTGACTCAGGTTAGGAAACCGAGTTGACTCGGGTTAGGAAACCGAGTTGACTCGGGTTAGGAAACCGAGTTGACTCGGGTTAGCAGACCGAGTTGACTCGGGTAAGCAGACCGAGTTGACTCGGGTTAGCAGACCGAGTTGACTCGGGTTAGCAGACCGAGTTGACTCGGGTTAGCAGACCGAGTTGACTCGGGTCAGCAAACCGAGTTGACTAGAGTTAGGACACCGAGTTGACTCGGGTTAGGAAACCGAGTTGACTCGGGTTAGGAAACCGAGTTGACTTGGGTTAGGAAACCGAGTTGACTCGGGTTAGGAAACCTAGTTGACTCGGGTTAGGAAACCGAGTTGACTCGGGTTAGGAAACCGAGTTGACTCGGGTTAGGAAACCGAGTTGACTCGGGTTAGGAAACCGAGTTGACTCGGGTTAGGAAACCGAGTTGACTCGGGTTAGGAAACCGAGTTGACTCGGGTTAGGAAACCGAGTTGACTCGGGTTAGGAAACCGAGTTGACTCGGGTTAGGAAACCGAGTTGACTCGGGTTAGGAAACCGAGTTGACTCGGGTTAGGAAACCGAGTTGACTCGGTTTAGCAGACCGAGTTGACTCGGGTAAGCAGACCGAGTTGACTCGGGTTAGCAGACCGAGTTGACTCGGGTTAGGAAACCGAGTTGACTCGGTTTAGAAGACCGAGTTGACTCGGGTTAGCAGACCGAGTTGACTCGGGTAAGCAGACCGAGTTGACTCGGGTTAGCAGACCGAGTTGACTCGGGTTAGCAGACCGAGTTGACTCGGGTTAGCAGACCGAGTTGACTCGGGTTAGCAGACCGAGTTGACTCGGGTTAGAACACCGAGTTGACTCGGGTTAGGACACCGAGTTGACTCGGGTTAGGACACCGAGTTGACTCGGTTTAGGAAAACGAGTTGACTCGGGTTAGGAAACCGAGTTGACTCGGGCTAGGAAACCGAGTTGACTCGGGTTAGGAAACCGAGTTGACTCGGGTTAGGAAAGAGAGTTGACTCGGGTTAGGAAAGAGAGTTGACTCGGTTTAGGAAACCGAGTTGACTCGGTTTAGCAGACCGAGTTGACTCGGGTAAGCAGACCGAGTTGACTTGGGTTAGCAGACCGAGTTGACTCGGGTCAGCAAACCGAGTTGACTCGGGTTAGGAAACCGAGTTGACTCGGGTTAGGAAACCGAGTTGACTCGGGTTAGGAAACCGAGTTGACTCGAGTTAGGAAACCGAGTTGACTCGGGTAAGGAAACCGAGTTGACTCGGGTTAGGAAACCGAGTTGACTCGGGTTAGGAAACCGAGTTGACTCGGGTTAGGAAACCGAGTTGACTCGGGTTAGGAAACCGAGTTGACTCGGGTTAGCAGACCGAGTTGACTCGGGCTAGGAAACCGAGTTGACTCGGGTTAGGAAACCGAGTTGACTCGGGTTAGCAGACCGAGTTGACTCGGGTAAGCAGACCGAGTTGACTCGGGTTAGGAAACCGAGTTGACTCGGGTTAGGAAACCGAGTTGACTCGGGTTAGGAAACCGAGTTGACTCGGGTTAGGAAACCGAGTTGACTCGGGTTAGGAAACCGAGTTGACTCGGGTTAGGAAACCGAGTTGACTCGGGTTAGGAAACCGAGTTGACTCGGTTTAGCAGACCGAGTTGACTCGGGTTAGCAGACCGAGTTGACTCGGGTAAGCAGACCGAGTTGACTCGGGTTAGGAAACCGAGTTGACTCGGGTTAGGAAACCGAGTTGACTCGGTTTAGCAGACCGAGTTGACTCGGGTTAGCAGACCGAGTTGACTCGGGTTAGGAAAGAGAGTTGACTCGGGTTAGGAAAGAGAGTTGACTCGGGTTAGGAAACCGAGTTGACTCGGGTTAGCAGACCGAGTTGGCTCGGGTTAGCAGACCGAGTTGACTCGGGTTAGCAGACCGAGTTGACTCGGGGCAGCAAACCGAGTTGACTCGGGTTAGGACACCGAGTTGACTCGGTTTAGGAAACCGAGTTGACTCGGGCTAGGAAACCGAGTTGACTCGGGTTAGGAAACCGATTTGACTCGGGTTAGGACACCGAGTTGACTCGGGTTAGGAAACCGAGTTGACTCGTTTTAGGAAACCGAGTTGACTCGAGTTAGGAAACCGAGTTGACTCGGGTTAGGAAACCGATTTGACTCGGGTTAGGAAACCGAGTTGACTCGGTTTAGCAGACCGAGTTGACTCGGGTTAGCAGACCGAGTTGACTCGGGTTAGGAATCCGAGTTGACTCGGGTTAGGAAACCGAGTTGACTCGGGTTAGGAAACCGAGTTGACTCGAGTTAGGAAACCGAGTTGACTCGGGTTAGCAGACCGAGTTGACTCGGGTTAGGAAACCGAGTTGACTCGGGTTAGCAGACCGAGTTGACTCGGGTTAGCAGACCGAGTTAACTCGGGTCAGCAAACCGAGTTGACTCGGGTTAGGACACCGAGTTTACTCGGTTTAGGAAACCGAGTTGACTCGGTTTAGCAGACCGAGTTGACTCGGGTTAGCAGACCGAGTTGACTCGGGTTAGCAGACCGAGTTGACTCGGGTTAGCAGACCGAGTTGACTCGGGTTAGCAGACCGAGTTGACTCGGGTTAGCAGACCGAGTTGACTCGGGCTAGCAGACCGAGTTGACTCGGGTTAGGACACCGAGTTGACTCGGGTTAGGACACCGAGTTGACTCGGTTTAGGAAACCGAGTTAGGAAACCGAGTTGACTCGGGTTAGGAAACCGAGTTGACTCGGGTTAGGAAACCGAGTTGACTCGGTTTAGCAGACCGAGTTGACTCGGGTAAGCAGACCGAGTTGACTCGGGTTAGCAGACCGAGTTGACTCGGGTTAGCAGACCGAGTTGACTCGGGTTAGCAGACCGAGTTGACTCGGGTTAGGAAACCGAGTTGACTCGGTTTAGCAGACCGAGTTGACTCGGGTTAGCAGACCGAGTTGACTCGGGTAAGCAGACCGAGTTGACTCGGGTTAGCAGACCGAGTTGACTCGGGTTAGCAGACCGAGTTGACTCGGGTTAGCAGACCGAGTTGACTCGGGTTAGGACACCGAGTTGACTCGGGTTAGGACACCGAGTTGACTCGTTTTAGGAAACCGAGTTGACTCGGGCTAGGAAACCGAGTTGACTCGGGTTAGGAAACCGAGTTGACTCGGGTTAGGAAAGAGAGTTGACTCGGGTTAGGAAAGAGAGTTGACTCGGTTTAGGAAACCGAGTTGACTCGGTTTACCAGACCGAGTTGACTCGGGTTAGCAGACCGAGTTGACTCGGGTTAGCAGACCGAGTTGACTCGGGTCAGCAAACCGAGTTGACTCGGGTTAGGAAACCGAGTTGACTCGGGTTAGGAAACCGAGTTGACTCGGGTTAGGAAACCGAGTTGACTCGGGTTAGGAAACCGAGTTGACTCGGGTTAGGAAACCGAGTTGACTCGGGTAAGGAAACCGAGTTGACTCGAGTTAGGAAACCGAGTTGACTCGGGTTAGGAAACCGAGTTGACTCGGGTTAGGAAACCGAGTTGACTCGGGTTAGGAAACCGAGTTGACTCGGGTTAGGAAACCGAGTTGACTCGGGTTAGCAGACCGAGTTGACTCGGGCTAGGAAACCGAGTTGACTCGGGTTAGGAAACCGAGTTGACTCGGGTTAGCAGACCGAGTTGACTCGGGTAAGCAGACCGAGTTGACTCGGGTTAGGAAACCGAGTTGACTCGGGTTAGGAAACCGAGTTGACTCGGGTTAGGAAACCGAGTTGACTCGGGTTAGGAAACCGAGTTGACTCGGGTTAGGAAACCGAGTTGACTCGGTTTAGCAGACCGAGTTGACTCGGGTTAGCAGACCGAGTTGACTCGGGTAAGCAGACCGAGTTGACTCGGGTTAGGAAACCGAGTTGACTCGGGTTAGGAAACCGAGTTGACTCGGTTTAGCAGACCGAGTTGACTCGGGTTAGCAGACCGAGTTGACTCGGGTAAGCAGACCGAGTTGACTCGGGTTAGCAGACCGAGTTGACTCGGGAAAGCAGACCGAGTTGACTCGGGTTAGCAGACTGAGTTGACTCGGGTTAGGAAACCGAGTTGACTCGGTTTAGCAGACCGAGTTGACTCGGGTTAGCAGACCGAGTTGACTCGGGTAAGCAGACCGAGTTGACTCGGGTTAGCAGACCGAGTTGACTGGGGTTAGCAGACCGAGTTGACTCGGGTTAGCAGACCGAGTTGACTCGGGTTAGGACACCGAATTGACTCAGGTTAGGACACCGAGTTGACTCGGTTTAGGAAACCGAGTTGACTCGGGTTAGGAAACCGAGTTGACTCGGGTTAGGAAACCGAGTTCACTAAGGTTAGCAGACCGAGTTGACTCCGGTTAGCAGACCGAGTTGACTCGGGTTAGCAGACCGAGTTGACTCGGGTTAGCAGACCGAGTTGACTCGGGTCAGCAAACCGAGTTGACTCGGGTTAGGACACCGAGTTGACTCGGTTTAGGAAACCGAGTTGACTCGGTTTAGCAGACCGAGTTGACTCGGGTTAGCAGACCGAGTTGACTCGGGTTAGCAGACCGAGTTGACTCGGGTTAGCAGACCGAGTTGACTCGGGTAAGCAGACCGAGTTGACTCGGGTTAGCAGACCGAGTTGACTCGGGTCAGCAAACCGAGTTGACTCGGGTTAGGAAACCGAGTTGACTCGGGTTAGGAAACCGAGTTGACTCGGGTTAGGAAACCGAGTTGACTCGGGTTAGGAAACCGAGTTGACTCGGGTAAGGAAAGAGAGTTGACTCGGGTTAGGAAACCGAGTTGACTCGGGTTAGGAAACCGAGTTGACTCGGGTTAGCAGACCAAGTTGACTCGGGTTAGCAGACCGAGTTGACTCGGGTTAGCAGACCGAGTTGACTCGGGGCAGCAAACCGAGTTGACTCGGGTTAGGACACCGAGTTGACTCGGTTTAGGAAACTGAGTTGACTCGGGTTAGGAAACCGAGTTGACTCGGGTTAGGAAACCGAGTTGACTCGAGTTAGGAAACCGAGTTGACTTGGGTTAGGAAACCGATTTGACTCGGGTTAGGACACCGAGTTGACTCGGGTAAGGAAACCGAGTTGACTCGGGTCAGCAAACCGAGTTGACTCGGGTTAGGAAACCGAGTTGACTCGGGTTAGGAAACCGAGTTGACTCGGGCTAGGAAACCGAGTTGACTCGGGTTAGGAAACCGAGTTGACTCGGGTTAGGAAACCGAGTTGACTTGGGTTAGGAAACCGATTTGACTCGGGCTAGGACACCGAGTTGACTCAGGTTAGGAAACCGAGTTGACTCGGGTTAGGAAACCGAGTTGACTCGGGTTAGGAAACCGAGTTGACTCGGGTTAGCAGACCGAGTTGACTCGGGTTAGCAGACCGAGTTGACTCGGGTTAGCAGACCGAGTTGACTCGGGTTAGCAGACCGAGTTGACTCGGGTTAGCAGACCGAGTTGACTCGGGTCAGCAAACCGAGTTGACTAGGGTTAGGACACCGAGTTGACTCGGGTTAGGAAACCGAGTTGACTCGGGTTAGGAAACCGAGTTGACTCGGGTTAGGAAACCGAGTTGACTTGGGTTAGGAAACCGAGTTGACTCGGGTTAGGAAACCGAGTTGACTCGGGTTAGGAAACCGAGTTGACTTGGGTTAGGAAACCGAGTTGACTCGGGTTAGGAAACCGAGTTGACTCGGGTTAGGAAACCGAGTTGACTCGGGTTAGGAAACTGAGTTGACTCGGGTTAGGAAACCGAGTTGACTCGGGTTAGGAAACCGAGTTGACTCGGGTTAGGAAACCGAGTTGACTCGGTTTAGCAGACCGAGTTGACTCGGGTAAGCAGACCGAGTTGACTCGGGTAAGCAGACCGAGTTGACTCGGGTTAGCAGACCGAGTTGACTCGGGTTAGGAAACTGAGTTGACTCGGGTTAGGAAACCGAGTTGACTCGGTTTAGCAGACCGAGTTGACTCGGGTTAGCAGACCGAGTTGACTCGGGTTAGGACACCGAGTTGACTCGGTTTAGGAAACCGAGTTGACTCGGGTTAGGAAACCGAGTTGACTCGGGTTAGAACACCGAGTTGACTCGGGTTAGGACACCGAGTTGACTCGGTTTAGGAAACCGAGTTGACTCGGGTTAGGAAACCGAGTTGACTCGGGTTAGGAAACCGAGTTGACTCGGGTTAGGAAAGAGAGTTGACTCGGGTTAGGAAAGAGAGTTGACTCGGTTTAGGAAACCGAGTTGACTCGGTTTAGCAGACCGAGTTGACTCGGTTTAGCAGACCGAGTTGACTCGGGTAAGCAGACCGAGTTGACTCGGGTTAGCAGACCGAGTTGACTCGGGTCAGCAAACCGAGTTGACTCGGGTTAGGAAACCGAGTTGACTCGAGTTAGGAAACCGAGTTGACTCGGGTAAGGAAACCGAGTTGACTCGGGTTAGGAAACCGAGTTGACTCGGGTTAGGAAACCGAGTTGACTCGGGTTAGGAAACCGAGTTGACTCGGGTTAGGAAACCGAGTTGACTCGGGTTAGCAGACCGAGTTGACTCGGGCTAGGAAACCGAGTTGACTCGGGTTAGGAAACCGAGTTTACTCGGGTTAGGAAACCGAGTTGACTCGGGTAAGCAGACCGAGTTGACTCGGGTTAGGAAACCGAGTTGACTCGGGTTAGGAAACCGAGTTGACTCGGGTTAGGAAACCGAGTTGACTCGGGTTAGGAAACCGAGTTGACTCGGGTTAGGAAACCGAGTTGACTCGGGCTAGGAAACCGAGTTGACTCGGGTTAGGAAACCGAGTTGACTCGGGTTAGGAAACCGAGTTGACTCGGGTTAGGAAACCGAGTTGACTCGGGTTAGGAAACCGAGTTGACTCGGGTTAGCAGACCGAGTTGACTCGGGTTAGCAGACCGAGTTGACTCGGGTAAGCAGACCGAGTTGACTCGGGTTAGGAAACCAAGTTGACTCGGGTTAGGAAACCGAGTTGACACGGTTTAGCAGACAGAGTTGACTCGCGTTAGCAGACCGAGTTGACTCGGGTAAGCAGACCGAGTTGACTCGGGTTAGCAGACCGAGTTGACTCGGGAAAGCAGACCGAGTTGACTCGGGTTAGCAGACCGAGTTGACTCGGGTTAGGAAACCGAGTTGACTCGGTTTAGCAGACCGAGTTGACTCGGGTTAGCAGACCGAGTTGACTCGGGTAAGCAGACCGAGTTGACTCGGGTTAGCAGACCGAGTTGACTCGGGTTAGCAGACCGAGTTGACTCGGGTTAGCAGACCGAGTTGACTCGGGTTAGGACACCGAGTTGACTCGGGTTAGGACACCGAGTTGACTCGGTTTAGGAAACCGAGTTGACTCGGGTTAGGAAACCGAGTTGACTCGGGTTAGGAAACCGAGTTGACTCGGGTTAGGAAACCGAGTTGACTCGGGTTAGGAAACCGAGTTGACTCGGGTAAGCAGACCGAGTTGACTCGGGTTAGCAGACCGAGTTGACTCGGGTTAGCAGACCGAGTTGACTCGGGTCAGCAAACCGAGTTGACTCGGGTTAGGACACCGAGTTGACTCGGTTTAGGAAACCGAGTTGACTCGGTTTAGCAGACCGAGTTGACTCGGGTTAGCAGACCGAGTTGACTCGGGTTAGCAGACCGAGTTGACTCGGGTTAGTAGACCGAGTTGACTCGGGTTAGTAGACCGAGTTGACTCGGGTTAGCAGACCGAGTTGACTCGGGTTAGCAGACCGAGTTGACTCGGGTTAGCAGACCGAGTTGACTCGGGTTAGCAGACCGAGTTGACTCGGGTTAGGAAACCGAGTTGACTCGGTTTAGCAGACCGAGTTGACTCGGGTTAGCAGACCGAGTTGACTCGGGTAAGCAGACCGAGTTGACTCGGGTTAGCAGACCGAGTTGACTCGGGTTAGCAGACCGAGTTGACTCGGGTTAGCAGACCGAGTTGACTCGGGTTAGAACACCGAGTTGACTCGGGTTAGGTCACCGAGTTGACTCGGTTTAGGAAACCGAGTTGACTCGGGTTAGGAAACCGAGTTGACTCGGGTTAGGAAACCGAGTTGACTCGGGTTAGGAAACCGAGTTGACTCGGTTTAGCAGACCGAGTTGACTCGGGTTAGCAGACCGAGTTGACTCGGGTCAGCAAACCGAGTTGACTCGGGTAAGCAGACCGAGTTGACTCGGGTTAGCAGACCGAGTTGACTCGGGTTAGCAGACCGAGTTGACTCGGGTTAGCAGACCGAGTTGACTCGGGTTAGCAGACCAAGTTGACTCGGGTTAGGACACCGAGTTGACTCGGGTTAGGACACCGAGTTGACTCGGGTTAGGACACCGAGTTGACTCGGTTTAGGAAACCGAGTTGACTCGGGTTAGGAAACCGAGTTGACTCGGGCTAGCAGACCGAGTTGACTCGGGTTAGCAAACCGAGTTGACTCGGGTTAGCAGACCGAGTTGACTCGGGTTAGCAGACCGAGTTGACTCGGGTTAGCAGACCGAGTTGACTCGGGTTAGGAAACCGAGTTGACTCGAGTTAGGAAACCGAGTTGACTCGGGTTAGGAAACCGAGTTGACTCGGGTTAGGAAACCGAGTTGACTCGGTTTAGGAAACCGAGTTGACTCGGGTTAGGAAACCGAGTTGACTCGGGTTAGGAAACCGAGTTGACTCGGGTTAGGAAATCGAGTTGACTCGGGTTAGGAAACCGAGTTGACTCGGGTTAGGAAACCGAGTTGACTCGGGTTAGCAGACCGAGTTGACTCGGGCTAGGAAACCGAGTTGACTCGGGTTAGGAAACCGAGTTGACTCGGTTTAGCAGACCGAGTTGACTCGGGTTAGTAGACCGAGTTGACTCGGGTAAGCAGACCGAGTTGACTCGGGTTAGCAGACCGAGTTGACTCGGGTTAGCAGACCGAGTTGACTCGGGTTAGCAGACCGAGTTGACTCGGGTTAGAACACCGAGTTGACTCGGGTTAGGACACCGAGTTGACTCGGTTTAGGAAACCGAGTTGACTCGGGTTAGGAAACCGAGTTGACTCGGGCTAGGAAACCGAGTTGACTCGGGTTAGGAAGCCGAGTTGACTCGGGTTAGGAAAGAGAGTTGACTCGGGTTAGGAAAGAGAGTTGACTCGGTTCAGGAAACCGAGTTGACTCGGTTTAGCAGACCGAGTTGACTCGGTTTAGCAGACCGAGTTGACTCGGGTAAGCAGACCGAGTTGACTCGGGTTAGCAGACCGAGTTGACTCGGGTCAGCAAACCGAGTTGACTCGGGTTAGGAAACCGAGTTGACTCGAGTTAGGAAACCGAGTTGACTCGGGTAAGGAAACCGAGTTGACTCGGGTTAGGAAACCGAGTTGACTCGGGTTAGGAAACCGAGTTGACTCGGGTTAGGAAACCGAGTTGACTCGGGTTAGGAAACCGAGTTGACTCGGGTTAGCAGACCGAGTTGACTCGGGCTAGGAAACCGAGTTGACTCGGGTTAGGAAACCGAGTTGACTCGGGTTAGGAAACCGAGTTGACTCGGGTAAGCAGACCGAGTTGACTCGGGTTAGGAAACCGAGTTGACTCGGGTTAGGAAACCGAGTTGACTCGGGTTAGGAAACCGAGTTGACTCGGGTTAGGAAACCGAGTTGACTCGGGTTAGGAAACCGAGTTGACTCGGGCTAGGAAACCGAGTTGACTCGGGTTAGGAAACCGAGTTGACTCGGGTTAGGAAACCGAGTTGACTCGGGTCAGGAAACCGAGTTGACTCGGTTTAGCAGACCGAGTTGACTCGGGTTAGCAGACCGAGTTGACTCGGGTAAGCAGACCGAGTTGACTCGGGTTAGGAAACCAAGTTGACTCGGGTTAGGAAACCGAGTTGACACGGTTTAGCAGACAGAGTTGACTCGCGTTAGCAGACCGAGTTGACTCGGGTAAGCAGACCGAGTTGACTCGGGTTAGCAGACCGAGTTGACTCGGGAAAGCAGACCGAGTTGACTCGGGTTAGCAGACCGAGTTGACTCGGGTTAGGAAACCGAGTTGACTCGGTTTAGCAGACCGAGTTGACTCGGGTTAGCAGACCGAGTTGACTCGGGTAAGCAGACCGAGTTGACTCGGGTTAGCAGACCGAGTTGACTCGGGTTAGCAGACCGAGTTGACTCGGGTTAGCAGACCGAGTTGACTCGGGTTAGGACACCGAGTTGACTCGGGTTAGGACACCGAGTTGACTCGGTTTAGGAAACCAAGTTGACTCGGGTTAGGAAACCGAGTTGACTCGGGTTAGGAAACCGAGTTGACTCGGGTAAGCAGACCGAGTTGACTCGGGTTAGCAGACCGAGTTGACTCGGGTCAGCAAACCGAGTTGACTCGGGTTAGGACACCGAGTTGACTCGGTTTAGGAAACCGAGTTGACTCGGTTTAGCAGACCGAGTTGACTCGGGTTAGCAGACCGAGTTGACTCGGGTTAGTAGACCGAGTTGACTCGGGTTAGCAGACCGAGTTGACTCGGGTTAGCAGACCGAGTTGACTCGGGTTAGCAGACCGAGTTGACTCGGGTTAGCAGACCGAGTTGACTCGGGTTAGCAGACCGAGTTGACTCGGGTTAGGAAACCGAGTTGACTCGGTTTAGCAGACCGAGTTGACTCGGGTTAGCAGACCGAGTTGACTCGGGTAAGCAGACCGAGTTGACTCGGGTTAGCAGACCGAGTTGACTCGGGTTAGCAGACCGAGTTGACTCGGGTTAGCAGACCGAGTTGACTCGGGTTAGAACACCGAGTTGACTCGGGTTAGGACACCGAGTTGACTCGGTTTAGGAAACCGAGTTGACTCGGGTTAGGAAACCGAGTTGACTCGGGTTAGGAAACCGAGTTGACTCGGGTTAGGAAACCGAGTTGACTCGGTTTAGCAGACCGAGTTGACTCGGGTTAGCAGACCGAGTTGACTCGGGTCAGCAAACCGAGTTGACTCGGGTAAGCAGACCGAGTTGACTCGGGTTAGCAGACCGAGTTGACTCGGGTTAGCAGACCGAGTTGACTCGGGTTAGCAGACCGAGTTGACTCGGGTTAGCAGACCGAGTTGACTCGGGTTAGGACACCGAGTTGACTCGGGTTAGGACACCGAGTTGACTCGGGTTAGGACACCGAGTTGACTCGGTTTAGGAAACCGAGTTGACTCGGGTTAGGAAACCGAGTTGACTCGGGCTAGCAGACCGAGTTGACTCGGGTTAGCAAACCGAGTTGACTCGGGTTAGCAGACCGAGTTGACTCGGGTTAGCAGACCGAGTTGACTCGGGTTAGCAGACCGAGTTGACTCGGGTTAGGAAACCGAGTTGACTCGAGTTAGGAAACCGAGTTGACTCGGGTTAGGAAACCGAGTTGACTCGGGTTAGGAAACCGAGTTGACTCGGGTTAGGAAACCGAGTTGACTCGGGTTAGGAAACCGAGTTGACTCGGGTTAGGAAACCGAGTTGACTCGGGTTAGGAAACCGAGTTGACACGGGTTAGGAAACCGAGTTGACTCGGGTTAGGAAACCGAGTTGACTCGGGTTAGGAAACCGAGTTGACTCGGGTTAGCAGACCGAGTTGACTCGGGCTAGGAAACCGAGTTGACTCGGGTTAGGAAACCGAGTTGACTCGGTTTAGCAGACCGAGTTGACTCGGGTTAGTAGACCGAGTTGACTCGGGTAAGCAGACCGAGTTGACTCGGGTTAGCAGACCGAGTTGACTCGGGTTAGCAGACCGAGTTGACTCGGGTTAGCAGACCGAGTTGACTCGGGTTAGAACACCGAGTTGACTCGGGTTAGGACACCGAGTTGACTCGGTTTAGGAAACCGAGTTGACTCGGGTTAGGAAACCGAGTTGACTCGGGCTAGGAAACCGAGTTGACTCGGGTTAGGAAACCGAGTTGACTCGGGTTAGGAAAGAGAGTTGACTCGGGTTAGGAAAGAGAGTTGACTCGGTTTAGGAAACCGAGTTGACTCGGTTTAGCAGACCGAGCTGACTCGGTTTAGCAGACCGAGTTGACTCGGGTAAGCAGACCGAGTTGACTCGGGTTAGCAGACCGAGTTGACTCGGGTCAGCAAACCGAGTTGACTCGGGTTAGGAAACCGAGTTGACTCGAGTTAGGAAACCGAGTTGACTCGGGTAAGGAAACCGAGTTGACTCGGGTTAGGAAACCGAGTTGACTCGGGTTAGGAAACCGAGTTGACTCGGGTTAGGAAACCGAGTTGACTCGGGTTAGCAGACCGAGTTGACTCGGGCTAGGAAACCGAGTTGACTCGGGTTAGGAAACCGAGTTGACTCGGGTAAGCAGACCGAGTTGACTCGGGTTAGGAAACCGAGTTGACTCGGGTTAGGAAACCGAGTTGACTCGGGTTAGGAAACCGAGTTGACTCGGGTTAGGAAACCGAGTTGACTCGGGTTAGGAAACCGAGTTGACTCGGGCTAGGAAACCGAGTTGACTCGGGTTAGGAAACCGAGTTGACTCGGGTTAGGAAACCGAGTTGACTCGGGTTAGGAAACCGAGTTGACTCGGGTTAGGAAACCGAGTTGACTCGGTTTAGCAGACCGAGTTGACTCGGGTTAGCAGACCGAGTTGACTCGGGTAAGCAGACCGAGTTGACTCGGGTTAGGAAACCAGGTTGACTCGGGTTAGGAAACCGAGTTGACACGGTTTAGCAGACAGAGTTGACTCGCGTTAGCAGACCGAGTTGACTCGGGTAAGCAGACCGAGTTGACTCGGGTTAGCAGACCGAGTTGACTCGGGAAAGCAGACCGAGTTGACTCGGGTTAGCAGACCGAGTTGACTCGGGTTAGGAAACCGAGTTGACTCGGTTTAGCAGACCGAGTTGACTCGGGTTAGCAGACCGAGTTGACTAGGGTAAGCAGACCGAGTTGACTCGGGTTAGCAGACCGAGTTGACTCGGGTTAGCAGACCGAGTTGACTCGGGTTAGGACACCGAGTTGACTCGGGCTAGGACACCGAGTTGACTCGGTTTAGGAAACCGAGTTGACTCGGGTTAGGAAACCGAGTTGACTCGGGTTAGGAAACCGAGTTGACTCGGGTTAGGAAACCGAGTTGACTCGGGTAAGCAGACCGAGTTGACTCGGGTTAGCAGACCGAGTTGACTCGGGTTAGCAGACCGAGTTGACTCGGGTCAGCAAACCGAGTTGACTCGGGTTAGGACACCGAGTTGACTCGGTTTAGGAAACCGAGTTGACTCGGTTTAGCAGACCGAGTTGACTCGGGTTAGCAGACCGAGTTGACTCGGGTTAGCAGACCGAGTTGACTCGGGTTAGTAGACCGAGTTGACTCGGGTTAGCAGACCGAGTTGACTCGGGTTAGCAGACCGAGTTGACTCGGGTTAGCAGACCGAGTTGACTCGGGTTAGCAGACCGAGTTGACTCGGGTTAGGAAACCGAGTTGACTCGGGTTAGGAAACCGAGTTGACTCGGGTTAGGAAACCGAGTTGACTCGGGTTAGGAAACCGAGTTGACTCGGGTTAGGAAACCGAGTTGACTCGGGCTAGGAAACCGAGTTGACTCGGGTTAGGAAACCGAGTTGACTCGGGTTAGGAAACCGAGTTGACTCGGGTTAGGAAACCGAGTTGACTCGGTTTAGCAGACCGAGTTGACTCGGGTTAGCAGACCGAGTTGACTCGGGTAAGCAGACCGAGTTGACTCGGGTTAGGAAACCAAGTTGACTCGGGTTAGGAAACCGAGTTGACACGGTTTAGCAGACAGAGTTGACTCGCGTTAGCAGACCGAGTTGACTCGGGTAAGCAGACCGAGTTGACTCGGGTTAGCAGACCGAGTTGACTCGGGAAAGCAGACCGAGTTGACTCGGGTTAGCAGACCGAGTTGACTCGGGTTAGGAAACCGAGTTGACTCGGTTTAGCAGACCGAGTTGACTCGGGTTAGCAGACCGAGTTGACTCGGGTAAGCAGACCGAGTTGACTCGGGTTAGCAGACCGAGTTGACTCGGGTTAGCAGACCGAGTTGACTCGGGTTAGGACACCGAGTTGACTCGGGTTAGGACACCGAGTTGACTCGGTTTAGGAAACCGAGTTGACTCGGGTTAGGAAACCGAGTTGACTCGGGTTAGGAAACCGAGTTGACTCGGGTTAGGAAACCGAGTTGACTCGGGTAAGCAGACCGAGTTGACTCGGGTTAGCAGACCGAGTTGACTCGGGTTAGCAGACCGAGTTGACTCGGGTCAGCAAACCGAGTTGACTCGGGTTAGGACACCGAGTTGACTCGGTTTAGGAAACCGAGTTGACTCGGTTTAGCAGACCGAGTTGACTCGGGTTAGCAGACCGAGTTGACTCGGGTTAGCAGACCGAGTTGACTCGGGTTAGTAGACCGAGTTGACTCGGGTTAGCAGACCGAGTTGACTCGGGTTAGCAGACCGAGTTGACTCGGGTTAGCAGACCGAGTTGACTCGGGTTAGCAGACCGAGTTGACTCGGGTTAGGAAACCGAGTTGACTCGGTTTAGCAGACCGAGTTGACTCGGGTTAGCAGACCGAGTTGACTCGGGTAAGCAGACCGAGTTGACTCGGGTTAGCAGACCGAGTTGACTCGGGTTAGCAGACCGAGTTGACTCGGGTTAGCAGACCGAGTTGACTCGGGTTAGCAGACCGAGTTGACTCGGGTTAGAACACCGAGTTGACTCGGGTTAGGACACCGAGTTGACTCGGTTTAGGAAACCGAGTTGACTCGGGTTAGGAAACCGAGTTGACTCGGGTTAGGAAACCGAGTTGACTCGGGTTAGGAAACCGAGTTGACTCGGTTTAGCAGACCGAGTTGACTCGGGTTAGCAGACCGAGTTGACTCGGGTCAGCAGACCGAGTTGACTCGGGTAAGCAGACCGAGTTGACTCGGGTTAGCAGACCGAGTTGACTCGGGTTAGCAGACCGAGTTGACTCGGGTTAGCAGACCGAGTTGACTCGGGTTAGCAGACCGAGTTGACTCGGGTTAGGACACCGAGTTGACTCGGGTTAGGACACCGAGTTGACTCGGGTTAGGACACCGAGTTGACTCGGTTTAGGAAACCGAGTTGACTCGGGTTAGGAAACCGAGTTGACTCGGGCTAGCAGACCGAGTTGACTCGGGTTAGCAAACCGAGTTGACTCGGGTTAGCAGACCGAGTTGACTCGGGTTAGCAGACCGAGTTGACTCGGGTTAGCAGACCGAGTTGACTCGGGTTAGGAAACCGAGTTGACTCGAGTTAGGAAACCGAGTTGACTCGGGTTAGGAAACCGAGTTGACTCGGGTTAGGAAACCGAGTTGACTCGGGTTAGGAAACCGAGTTGACTCGGGTTAGGAAACCGAGTTGACTCGGGTTAGGAAACCGAGTTGACTCGGGTTAGGAAACCGAGTTGACGCGGGTTAGGAAACCGAGTTGACTCGGGTTAGGAAACCGAGTTGACTCGGGTTAGGAAACCGAGTTGACTCGGGTTAGCAGACCGAGTTGACTCGGGCTAGGAAACCGAGTTGACTCGGGTTAGGAAACCGAGTTGACTCGGTTTAGCAGACCGAGTTGACTCGGGTTAGTAGACCGAGTTGACTCGGGTAAGCAGACCGAGTTGACTCGGGTTAGCAGACCGAGTTGACTCGGGTTAGCAGACCGAGTTGACTCGGGTTAGCAGACCGAGTTGACTCGGGTTAGAACACCGAGTTGACTCGGGTTAGGACACCGAGTTGACTCGGTTTAGGAAACCGAGTTGACTCGGGTTAGGAAACCGAGTTGACTCGGGCTAGGAAACCGAGTTGACTCGGGTTAGGAAACCGAGTTGACTCGGGTTAGGAAAGAGAGTTGACTCGGGTTAGGAAAGAGAGTTGACTCGGTTTAGGAAACCGAGTTGACTCGGTTTAGCAGACCGAGTTGACTCGGGTAAGCAGACCGAGTTGACTCGGGTTAGCAGACCGAGTTGACTCGGGTCAGCAAACCGAGTTGACTCGGGTTAGGAAACCGAGTTGACTCGAGTTAGGAAACCGAGTTGACTCGGGTAAGGAAACCGAGTTGACTCGGGTTAGGAAACCGAGTTGACTCGGGTTAGGAAACCGAGTTGACTCGGGTTAGGAAACCGAGTTGACTCGGGTTAGGAAACCGAGTTGACTCGGGTTAGCAGACCGAGTTGACTCGGGCTAGGAAACCGAGTTGACTCGGGTTAGGAAACCGAGTTGACTCGGGTTAGGAAACCGAGTTGACTCGGGTAAGCAGACCGAGTTGACTCGGGTTAGGAAACCGAGTTGACTCGGGTTAGGAAACCGAGTTGACTCGGGTTAGGAAACCGAGTTGACTCGGGTTAGGAAACCGAGTTGACTCGGGTTAGGAAACCGAGTTGACTCGGGCTAGGAAACCGAGTTGACTCGGGTTAGGAAACCGAGTTGACTCGGGTTAGGAAACCGAGTTGACTCGGGTTAGGAAACCGAGTTGACTCGGTTTAGCAGACCGAGTTGACTCGGGTTAGCAGACCGAGTTGACTCGGGTAAGCAGACCGAGTTGACTCGGGTAAGCAGACCGAGTTGACTCGGGTTAGCAGACCGAGTTGACTCGGGTAAGCAGACCGAGTTGACTCGGGTTAGCAGACCGAGTTGACTCGGGAAAGCAGACCGAGTTGACTCGGGTTAGCAGACCGAGTTGACTCGGGTTAGGAAACCGAGTTGACTCGGTTTAGCAGACCGAGTTGACTCGGGTTAGCAGACCGAGTTGACTCGGGTAAGCAGACCGAGTTGACTCGGGTTAGCAGACCGAGTTGACTCGGGTTAGCAGACCGAGTTGACTCGGGTTAGGACACCGAGTTGACTCGGGTTAGGACACCGAGTTGACTCGGTTTAGGAAACCGAGTTGACTCGGGTTAGGAAACCGAGTTGACTCGGGTTAGGAAACCGAGTTGACTCGGGTAAGCAGACCGAGTTGACTCGGGTTAGCAGACCGAGTTGACTCGGGTTAGCAGACCGAGGTGACTCGGGTCAGCAAACCGAGTTGACTCGGGTTAGGACACCGAGTTGACTCGGTTTAGGAAACCGAGTTGACTCGGTTTAGCAGACCGAGTTGACTCGGGTTAGCAGACCGAGTTGACTCGGGTTAGCAGACCGAGTTGACTCGGGTTAGTAGACCGAGTTGACTCGGGTTAGCAGACCGAGTTGACTCGGGTTAGCAGACCGAGTTGACTCGGGTTAGCAGACCGAGTTGACTCGGGTTAGCAGACCGAGTTGACTCGGGTTAGCAGACCGAGTTGACTCGGGTTAGGAAACCGAGTTGACTCGGTTTAGCAGACCGAGTTGACTCGGGTTAGCAGACCGAGTTGACTCGGGTAAGCAGACCGAGTTGACTCGGGTTAGCAGACCGAGTTGACTCGGGTTAGCAGACCGAGTTGACTCGGGTTAGCAGACCGAGTTGACTCGGGTTAGAACACCGAGTTGACTCGGGTTAGGACACCGAGTTGACTCGGTTTAGGAAACCGAGTTGACTCGGGTTAGGAAACCGAGTTGACTCGGGTTAGGAAACCGAGTTGACTCGGGTTAGGAAACCGAGTTGACTCGGTTTAGCAGACCGAGTTGACTCGGGTTAGCAGACCGAGTTGACTCGGGTCAGCAAACCGAGTTGACTCGGGTAAGCAGACCGAGTTGACTCGGGTTAGCAGACCGAGTTGACTCGGGTTAGCAGACCGAGTTGACTCGGGTTAGCAGACCGAGTTGACTCGGGTTAGCAGACCGAGTTGACTCGGGTTAGGACACCGAGTTGACTCGGGTTAGGACACCGAGTTGACTCGGGTTAGGACACCGAGTTGACTCGGTTTAGGAAACCGAGTTGACTCGGGTTAGGAAACCGAGTTGACTCGGGTTAGGAAACCGAGTTGACTCGGGTTAGGAAACCGAGTTGACTCGGGTTAGGAAACCGAGTTGACTCGGGCTAGCAGACCGAGTTGACTCGGGTTAGCAAACCGAGTTGACTCGGGTTAGCAGACCGAGTTGACTCGGGTTAGCAGACCGAGTTGACTCGGGTTAGCAGACCGAGTTGACTCGGGTTAGGAAACCGAGTTGACTCGAGTTAGGAAACCGAGTTGACTCGGGTTAGGAAACCGAGTTGACTCGGGTTAGGAAACCGAGTTGACTCGGGTTAGGAAACCGAGTTGACTCGGGTTAGGAAACCGAGTTGACTCGGGTTAGGAAACCGAGTTGACGCGGGTTAGGAAACCGAGTTGACTCGGGTTAGGAAACCGAGTTGACTCGGGTTAGGAAACCGAGTTGACTCGGGTTAGCAGACCGAGTTGACTCGGGCTAGGAAACCGAGTTGACTCGGGTTAGGAAACCGAGTTGACTCGGTTTAGCAGACCGAGTTGACTCGGGTTAGTAGACCGAGTTGACTCGGGTAAGCAGACCGAGTTGACTCGGGTTAGCAGACCGAGTTGACTCGGGTTAGCAGACCGAGTTGACTCGGGTTAGCAGACCGAGTTGACTCGGGTTAGAACACCGAGTTGACTCGGGTTAGGACACCGAGTTGACTCGGTTTAGGAAACCGAGTTGACTCGGGCTAGGAAACCGAGTTGACTCGGGTTAGGAAACCGAGTTGACTCGGGTTAGGAAAGAGAGTTGACTCGGGTTAGGAAAGAGAGTTGACTCGGTTTAGGAAACCGAGTTGACTCGGTTTAGCAGACCGAGTTGACTCGGTTTAGCAGACCGAGTTGACTCGGGTAAGCAGACCGAGTTGACTCGGGTTAGCAGACCGAGTTGACTCGGGTCAGCAAACCGAGTTGACTCGGGTTAGGAAACCGAGTTGACTCGAGTTAGGAAACCGAGTTGACTCGGGTAAGGAAACCGAGTTGACTCGGGTTAGGAAACCGAGTTGACTCGGGTTAGGAAACCGAGTTGACTCGGGTTAGGAAACCGAGTTGACTCGGGTTAGCAGACCGAGTTGACTCGGGTTAGCAGACCGAGTTGACTCGGGCTAGGAAACCGAGTTGACTCGGGTTAGGAAACCGAGTTGACTCGGGTTAGGAAACCGAGTTGACTCGGGTAAGCAGACCGAGTTGACTCGGGTTAGGAAACCGAGTTGACTCGGGTTAGGAAACCGAGTTGACTCGGGTTAGGAAACCGAGTTGACTCGGGTTAGGAAACCGAGTTGACTCGGGTTAGGAAACCGAGTTGACTCGGGCTAGGAAACCGAGTTGACTCGGGTTAGGAAACCGAGTTGACTCGGGTTAGGAAACCGAGTTGACTCGGGTTAGGAAACCGAGTTGACTCGGTTTAGCAGACCGAGTTGACTCGGTTTAGCAGACCGAGTTGACTCGGGTTAGCAGACCGAGTTGACTCGGGTAAGCAGACCGAGTTGACTCGGGTTAGGAAACCAAGTTGACTCGGGTTAGGAAACCGAGTTGACACGGTTTAGCAGACAGAGTTGACTCGCGTTAGCAGACCGAGTTGACTCGGGCTAGGAAACCGAGTTGACTCGGGTTAGGAAACCGAGTTGACTCGGGTTAGGAAACCGAGTTGACTCGGGTTAGGAAACCGAGTTGACTCGGTTTAGCAGACCGAGTTGACTCGGTTTAGCAGACCGAGTTGACTCGGGTTAGCAGACCGAGTTGACTCGGGTAAGCAGACCGAGTTGACTCGGGTTAGGAAACCAAGTTGACTCGGGTTAGGAAACCGAGTTGACACGGTTTAGCAGACAGAGTTGACTCGCGTTAGCAGACCGAGTTGACTCGGGTAAGCAGACCGAGTTGACTCGGGTTAGCAGACCGAGTTGACTCGGGAAAGCAGACCGAGTTGACTCGGGTTAGCAGACCGAGTTGACTCGGGTTAGGAAACCGAGTTGACTCGGTTTAGCAGACCGAGTTGACTCGGGTTAGCAGACCGAGTTGACTCGGGTAAGCAGACCGAGTTGACTCGGGTTAGCAGACCGAGTTGACTCGGGTTAGCAGACCGAGTTGACTCGGGTTAGGACACCGAGTTGACTCGGGTTAGGACACCGAGTTGACTCGGTTTAGGAAACCGAGTTGACTCGGGTTAGGAAACCGAGTTGACTCGGGTTAGGAAACCGAGTTGACTCGGGTAAGCAGACCGAGTTGACTCGGGTTAGCAGACCGAGTTGACTCGGGTTAGCAGACCGAGTTGACTCGGGTCAGCAAACCGAGTTGACTCGGGTTAGGACACCGAGTTGACTCGGTTTAGGAAACCGAGTTGACTCGGTTTAGCAGACCGAGTTGACTCGGGTTAGCAGACCGAGTTGACTCGGGTTAGCAGACCGAGTTGACTCGGGTTAGTAGACCGAGTTGACTCGGGTTAGCAGACCGAGTTGACTCGGGTTAGCAGACCGAGTTGACTCGGGTTAGCAGACCGAGTTGACTCGGGTTAGCAGACCGAGTTGGCTCGGGTTAGGAAACCGAGTTGACTCGGTTTAGCAGACCGAGTTGACTCGGGTTAGCAGACCGAGTTGACTCGGGTTAGCAGACCGAGTTGACTCGGGTAAGCAGACCGAGTTGACTCGGGTTAGCAGACCGAGTTGACTCGGGTTAGCAGACCGAGTTGACTCGGGTTAGCAGACCGAGTTGACTCGGGTTAGCAGACCGAGTTGACTCGGGTTAGAACACCGAGTTGACTCGGGTTAGGACACCGAGTTGACTCGGTTTAGGAAACCGAGTTGACTCGGGTTAGGAAACCGAGTTGACTCGGGTTAGGAAACCGAGTTGACTCGGGTTAGGAAACCGAGTTGACTCGGTTTAGCAGACCGAGTTGACTCGGGTTAGCAGACCGAGTTGACTCGGGTCAGCAAACCGAGTTGACTCGGGTAAGCAGACCGAGTTGACTCGGGTTAGCAGACCGAGTTGACTCGGATTAGCAGACCGAGTTGACTCGGGTTAGCAGACCGAGTTGACTCGGGTCAGCAAACCGAGTTGACTCGGGTTAGGAAACCGAGTTGACTCGAGTTAGGAAACCGAGTTGACTCGGGTAAGGAAACCGAGTTGACTCGGGTTAGGAAACCGAGTAGACTCGGGTTAGGAAACCGAGTTGACTCGGGTTAGGAAACCGAGTTGACTCGGGTTAGCAGACCGAGTTGACTCGGGTTAGCAGACCGAGTTGACTCGGGCTAGGAAACCGAGTTGACTCGGGTTAGGAAACCGAGTTGACTCGGGTTAGGAAACCGAGTTGACTCGGGTAAGCAGACCGAGTTGACTCGGGTTAGGAAACCGAGTTGACTCGGGTTAGGAAACCGAGTTGACTCGGGTTAGGAAACCGAGTTGACTCGGGTTAGGAAACCGAGTTGACTCGGGTTAGGAAACCGAGTTGACTCGGGCTAGGAAACCGAGTTGACTCGGGTTAGGAAACCGAGTTGACTCGGGTTAGGAAACCGAGTTGACTCGGTTTAGCAGACCGAGTTGACTCGGTTTAGCAGACCGAGTTGACTCGGGTTAGCAGACCGAGTTGACTCGGGTAAGCAGACCGAGTTGACTCGGGTTAGGAAACCAAGTTGACTCGGGTTAGGAAACCGAGTTGACACGGTTTAGCAGACAGAGTTGACTCGCGTTAGCAGACCGAGTTGACTCGGGTAAGCAGACCGAGTTGACTCGGGTTAGCAGACCGAGTTGACTCGGGAAAGCAGACCGAGTTGACTCGGGAAAGCAGACCGAGTTGACTCGGGTTAGCAGACCGAGTTGACTCGGGTTAGGAAACCGAGTTGACTCGGTTTAGCAGACCGAGTTGACTCGGGTTAGCAGACCGAGTTGACTCGGGTAAGCAGACCGAGTTGACTCGGGTTAGCAGACCGAGTTGACTCGGGTTAGCAGACCGAGTTGACTCGGGTTAGGACACCGAGTTGACTCGGGTTAGGACACCGAGTTGACTCGGTTTAGGAAACCGAGTTGACTCGGGTTAGGAAACCGAGTTGACTCGGGTTAGGAAACCGAGTTGACTCGGGTAAGCAGACCGAGTTGACTCGGGTTAGCAGACCGAGTTGACTCGGGTTAGCAGACCGAGTTGACTCGGGTCAGCAAACCGAGTTGACTCGGGTTAGGACACCGAGTTGACTCGGTTTAGGAAACCGAGTTGACTCGGTTTAGCAGACCGAGTTGACTCGGGTTAGCAGACCGAGTTGACTCGGGTTAGCAGACCGAGTTGACTCGGGTTAGTAGACCGAGTTGACTCGGGTTAGCAGACCGAGTTGACTCGGGTTAGCAGACCGAGTTGACTCGGGTTAGCAGACCGAGTTGACTCGGGTTAGCAGACCGAGTTGGCTCGGGTTAGGAAACCGAGTTGACTCGGTTCAGCAGACCGAGTTGACTCGGGTTAGCAGACCGAGTTGACTCGGGTAAGCAGACCGAGTTGACTCGGGTTAGCAGACCGAGTTGACTCGGGTTAGCAGACCGAGTTGACTCGGGTTAGCAGACCGAGTTGACTCGGGTTAGCAGACCGAGTTGACTCGGGTTAGAACACCGAGTTGACTCGGGTTAGGACACCGAGTTGACTCGGTTTAGGAAACCGAGTTGACTCGGGTTAGGAAACCGAGTTGACTCGGGTTAGGAAACCGAGTTGACTCGGGTTAGGAAACCGAGTTGACTCGGTTTAGCAGACCGAGTTGACTCGGGTTAGCAGACCGAGTTGACTCGGGTCAGCAAACCGAGTTGACTCGGGTAAGCAGACCGAGTTGACTCGGGTTAGCAGACCGAGTTGACTCGGGTTAGCAGACCGAGTTGACTCGGGTTAGCAGACCGAGTTGACTCGGGTTAGCAGACCGAGTTGACTCGGGTTAGGACACCGAGTTGACTCGGGTTAGGACACCGAGTTGACTCGGGTTAGGACACCGAGTTGACTCGGTTTAGGAAACCGAGTTGACTCGGGTTAGGAAACCGAGTTGACTCGGGCTAGCAGACCGAGTTGACTCGGGTTAGCAAACCGAGTTGACTCGGGTTAGCAGACCGAGTTGACTCGGGTTAGCAGACCGAGTTGACTCGGGTTAGCAGACCGAGTTGACTCGGGTTAGGAAACCGAGTTGACTCGAGTTAGGAAACCGAGTTGACTCGGGTTAGGAAACCGAGTTGACTCGGGTAAGGAAACCGAGTTGACTCGGGTTAGGAAACCGAGTTGACTCGGGTTAGGAAACCGAGTTGACTCGGGTTAGGAAACCGAGTTGACTCGGGTTAGGAAACCGAGTTGCTCGGGTTAGGAAACCGAGTTGACTCGGTTTAGCAGACCGAGTTGACTCGGGTAAGCAGACCGAGTTGACTCGGGTTAGCAGACCGAGTTGACTCGGGAAAGCAGACCGAGTTGACTCGGGTTAGCAGACCGAGTTGACTCGGGTTAGGAAACCGAGTTGACTCGGTTTAGCAGACCGAGTTGACTCGGGTTAGCAGACCGAGTTGACTCGGGTAAGCAGACCGAGTTGACTCGGGTAAGCAGACCGAGTTGACTCGGGTAAGCAGACCGAGTTGACGCGGGTTAGCAGACCGAGTTGACTCGGGTCAGCAAACCGAGTTGACTCGGGTTAGGAAACCGAGTTGACTCGGGTTAGGAAACCGAGTTGACTCGGGTTAGGAAACCGAGTTGACTCGGGTTAGGAAACCGAGTTGACTCGAGTTAGGAAACCGAGTTGACTCGGGTTAGGAAACCGAGTTGACTCGGGTTAGGAAAGAGAGTTGACTCGGGTTAGGAAAGAGAGTTGACTCGGGTTAGGAAACCGAGTTGACTCGGGTTAGGAAACCGAGTTGACTCGGGTTAGGAAACCGAGTTGACTCGGGTTAGGAAAGAGAGTTGACTCGGGTTAGGAAAGAGAGTTGACTCGGGTTAGGAAACCGAGTTGACACGGTTTAGCAGACAGAGTTGACTCGCGTTAGCAGACCGAGTTGACTCGGGTAAGCAGACCGAGTTGACTCGGGTTAGCAGACCGAGTTGACTCGGGAAAGCAGACCGAGTTGACTCGGGTTAGCAGACCGAGTTGACTCGGGTTAGGAAACCGAGTTGACTCGGGTTAGGAAACCAAGTTGACTCGGGTTAGGAAACCGAGTTGACTCGGGTAAGCAGACCGAGTTGACTCGGGTTAGCAGACCGAGTTGACTCGGGTTAGCAGACCGAGTTGACTCGGGTTAGGACACCGAGTTGACTCGGGTTAGGACACCGAGTTGACTCGGTTTAGGAAACCGAGTTGACTCGGGTTAGGAAACCGAGTTGACTCGGGTTAGGAAACCGAGTTGACTCGGGTAAGCAGACCGAGTTGACTCGGGTTAGCAGACCGAGTTGACTCGGGTTAGCAGACCGAGTTGACTCGGGTTAGCAGACCGAGTTGACTCGGGTCAGCAAACCGAGTTCACTCGGGTTAGGACACCGAGTTGACTCGGTTTAGGAAACCGAGTTGACTCGGTTTAGCAGACCGAGTTGACTCGGGTTAGCAGACCGAGTTGACTCGGGTTAGTAGACCGAGTTGACTCGGGTTAGCAGACCGAGTTGACTCGGGTTAGCAGACCGAGTTGACTCGGGTTAGCAGACCGAGTTGACTCGGGTTAGCAGACCGAGTTGACTCGGGTTAGGAAACCGAGTTGACTCGGTTTAGCAGACCGAGTTGACTCGGTTTAGCAGACCGAGTTGACTCGGGTTAGCAGACCGAGTTGACTCGGGTAAGCAGACCGAGTTGACTCGGGTTAGCAGACCGAGTTGACTCGGGTTAGCAGACCGAGTTGACTCGGGTTAGAACACCGAGTTGACTCGGGTTAGGACACCGAGTTGACTCGGTTTAGGAAACCGAGTTGACTCGGGTTAGGAAACCGAGTTGACTCGGGTTAGGAAACCGAGTTGACTCGGGTTAGGAAACCGAGTTGACTCGGTTTAGCAGACCGAGTTGACTCGGGTTAGCAGACCGAGTTGACTCGGGCCAGCAAACCGAGTTGACTCGGGTAAGCAGACCGAGTTGACTCGGGTTAGCAGACCGAGTTGACTCGGGTTAGCAGACCGAGTTGACTCGGGTTAGCAGACCGAGTTGACTCGGGTTAGCAGACCGAGTTGACTCGGGTTAGGACACCGAGTTGACTCGGGTTAGGACACCGAGTTGACTCGGGTTAGGACACCGAGTTGACTCGGTTTAGGAAACCGAGTTGACTCGGGTTAGGAAACCGAGTTGACTCGGGCTAGCAGACCGAGTTGACTCGGGTTAGCAAACCGAGTTGACTCGGGTTAGCAGACCGAGTTGACTCGGGTTAGCAGACCGAGTTGACTCGGGTTAGCAGACCGAGTTGACTCGGGTTAGGAAACCGAGTTGACTCGAGTTAGGAAACCGAGTTGACTCGGGTTAGGAAACCGAGTTGACTCGGGTTAGGAAACCGAGTTGACTCGGGTTAGGAAACCGAGTTGACTCGGGTTAGGAAACCGAGTTGACTCGGGTTAGGAAACCGAGTTGACTCGGGTTAGGAAACCGAGTTGACTCGGGTTAGGAAACCGAGTTGACTCGGGTTAGGAAACCGAGTTGACTCGGGTTAGGAAACTGAGTTGACTCGGGTTAGGAAACTGAGTTGACTCGGGTTAGGAAACCGAGTTGACTCGGGTTAGGAAACCGAGTTGACTCGGGTTAGGAAACCGAGTTGACTCGGTTTAGCAGACCGAGTTGACTCGGGTAAGCAGACCGAGTTGACTCGGGTTAGCAGACCGAGTTGACTCGGGAAAGCAGACCGAGTTGACTCGGGTTAGCAGACCGAGTTGACTCGGGTTAGGAAACCGAGTTGACTCGGTTTAGCAGACCGAGTTGACTCGGGTTAGCAGACCGAGTTGACTCGGGTAAGCAGACCGAGTTGACTCGGGTAAGCAGACCGAGTTGACTCGGGTAAGCAGACCGAGTTGACTCGGGTTAGCAGACCGAGTTGACTCGGGTCAGCAAACCGAGTTGACTCGGGTTAGGAAACCGAGTTGACTCGGGTTAGGAAACCGAGTTGACTCGGGTTAGGAAACCGAGTTGACTCGGGTTAGGAAACCGAGTTGACTCGAGTTAGGAAACCGAGTTGACTCGGGTAAGGAAACCGAGTTGACTCGGGTTAGGAAAGAGAGTTGACTCGGGTTAGGAAACCGAGTTGACTCGGGTTAGGAAACCGAGTTGACTCGGGTTAGGAAACCGAGTTGACTCGGGTTAGGAAAGAGAGTTGACTCGGGTTAGGAAAGAGAGTTGACTCGGGTTAGGAAACCGAGTTGACTCGGGTTAGGAAACCGAGTTGACTCGGGTTAGGAAACCGAGTTGGCTCGGGTTAGGAAACCGAGTTGACTCGGGTTAGGAAACCGAGTTGACTCGGGTTAGGAAACCGAGTTGACTCGGTTTAGCAGACCGAGTTGACTCGGGTAAGCAGACCGAGTTGACTCGGGTTAGCAGACCGAGTTGACTCGGGAAAGCAGACCGAGTTGACTCGGGTTAGCAGACCGAGTTGACTCGGGTTAGGAAACCGAGTTGACTCGGTTTAGCAGACCAAGTTGACTCGGGTTAGCAGACCGAGTTGACTCGGGAAAGCAGACCGAGTTGACTCGGGTTAGCAGACCGAGTTGACTCGGGTTAGCAGACCGAGTTGACTCGGGTTAGCAGACCGAGTTGACTCGGGTTAGCAGACCGAGTTGACTCGGGTTAGGACACCGAGTTGACTCGGGTTAGGACACCGAGTTGACTCGGGTAAGGACACCGAGTTGACTCGGTTTAGGAAACCGAGTTTACTCGGGTTAGGAAACCGAGTTGACTCGGGCTAGGAAACCGAGTTGACTCGGGTTAGGAAACCGAGTTGACTCGGGTTAGGAAACCGAGTTGACTCGGGTTAGGAAAGAGAGTTGACTCGGGTTAGGAAACCGAGTTGACTCGGGTTAGGAAACCGAGTTGACTCGGTTTAGCAGACCGAGTTGACTCGGGTAAGCAGACCGAGTTGACTCGGGTTAGCAGACCGAGTTGACTCGGGAAAGCAGACCGAGTTGACTCGGGTTAGCAGACCGAGTTGACTCGGGTAAGCAGACCGAGTTGACTCGGGTTAGCAGACCGAGTTGACTCGGGTTAGCAGACCGAGTTGACTCGGGTTAGCAGACCGAGTTGACTCGGGTTAGGACACCGAGTTGACTCGGGTTAGGACACCGAGTTGACTCGGGTTAGGACACCGAGTTGACTCGGTTTAGGAAGCCGAGTTGACTCGGGTTAGGAAACCGAGTTGACTCGAGTTAGGAAACCGAGTTGACTTGGGTTAGGAAACCGATTTGACTCGGGTTAGGACACCGAGTTGACTCGGGTAAGGAAACCGAGTTGACTCGGGTCAGCAAACCGAGTTGACTCGGGTTAGGAAACCGAGTTGACTCGGGTTAGGAAACCGAGTTGACTCGGGCTAGGAAACCGAGTTGACTCGGGTTAGCAAACCGAGTTGACTCGGGTTAGCAGACCGAGTTGACTCGGGTTAGCAGACCGAGTTGACTCGGGTTAGCAGACCGAGTTGACTCGGGTTAGCAGACCGAGTTGACTCGGGTTAGGAAACCGAGTTGACTCGAGTAAGGAAACCGAGTTGACTCGGGTTAGGAAACCGAGTTGACTCGGGTAAGGAAACCGAGTTGACTCGGGTTAGGAAACCGAGTTGACTCGGGTTAGGAAACCGAGTTGACTCGGGTTAGGAAACCGAGTTGACTCGGGTTAGGAAACCGAGTTGACTCGGGTTAGGAAACCGAGTTGACTCGGTTTAGCAGACCGAGTTGACTCGGGTAAGCAGACCGAGTTGACTCGGGTTAGCAGACCGAGTTGCCTCGGGAAAGCAGACCGAGTTGACTCGGGTTAGCAGACCGAGTTGACTCGGGTTAGGAAACCGAGTTGACTCGGTTTAGCAGACCGAGTTGACTCGGGTTAGCAGACCGAGTTGACTCGGGTAAGCAGACCGAGTTGACTCGGGTAAGCAGACCGAGTTGACTCGGGTAAGCAGACCGAGTTGACTCGGGTTAGCAGACCGAGTTGACTCGGGTCAGCAAACCGAGTTGACTCGGGTTAGGAAACCGAGTTGACTCGGGTTAGGAAACCGAGTTGACTCGGGTTAGGAAACCGAGTTGACTCGGGTTAGGAAACCGAGTTGACTCGAGTTAGGAAACCGAGTTGACTCGGGTTAGGAAACCGAGTTGACTCGGGTTAGGAAAGAGAGTTGACTCGGGTTAGGAAAGAGAGTTGACTCGGGTTAGGAAACCGAGTTGACTCGGGTTAGGAAACCGAGTTGACTCGGGTTAGGAAACCGAGTTGACTCGGGTTAGGAAAGAGAGTTGACTCGGGTTAGGAAAGAGAGTTGACTCGGGTTAGGAAACCGAGTTGACACGGTTTAGCAGACAGAGTTGACTCGCGTTAGCAGACCGAGTTGACTCGGGTAAGCAGACCGAGTTGACTCGGGTTAGCAGACCGAGTTGACTCGGGAAAGCAGACCGAGTTGACTCGGGTTAGCAGACCGAGTTGACTCGGGTTAGGAAACCGAGTTGACTCGGGTTAGGAAACCAAGTTGACTCGGGTTAGGAAACCGAGTTGACTCGGGTAAGCAGACCGAGTTGACTCGGGTTAGCAGACCGAGTTGACTCGGGTTAGCAGACCGAGTTGACTCGGGTTAGGACACCGAGTTGACTCGGGTTAGGACACCGAGTTGACTCGGTTTAGGAAACCGAGTTGACTCGGGTTAGGAAACCGAGTTGACTCGGGTTAGGAAACCGAGTTGACTCGGGTAAGCAGACCGAGTTGACTCGGGTTAGCAGACCGAGTTGACTCGGGTTAGCAGACCGAGTTGACTCGGGTCAGCAAACCGAGTTGACTCGGGTTAGGACACCGAGTTGACTCGGTTTAGGAAACCGAGTTGACTCGGTTTAGGAAACCGAGTTGACTCGGTTTAGCAGACCGAGTTGACTCGGGTTAGCAGACCGAGTTGACTCGGGTTAGCAGACCGAGTTGACTCGGGTTAGTAGACCGAGTTGACTCGGGTTAGCAGACCGAGTTGACTCGGGTTAGCAGACCGAGTTGACTCGGGTTAGCAGACCGAGTTGACTCGGGTTAGCAGACCGAGTTGACTCGGGTTAGCAGACCGAGTTGACTCGGGTTAGGAAACCGAGTTGACTCGGTTTAGCAGACCGAGTTGACTCGGGTTAGCAGACCGAGTTGACTCGGGTAAGCAGACCGAGTTGACTCGGGTTAGCAGACCGAGTTGACTCGGGTTAGCAGACCGAGTTGACTCGGGTTAGCAGACCGAGTTGACTCGGGTTAGAACACCGAGTTGACTCGGGTTAGGACACCGAGTTGACTCGGTTTAGGAAACCGAGTTGACTCGGGTTAGGAAACCGAGTTGACTCGGGTTAGGAAACCGAGTTGACTCGGGTTAGGAAACCGAGTTGACTCGGTTTAGCAGACCGAGTTGACTCGGGTTAGCAGACCGAGTTGACTCGGGCCAGCAAACCGAGTTGACTCGGGTAAGCAGACCGAGTTGACTCGGGTTAGCAGACCGAGTTGACTCGGGTTAGCAGACCGAGTTGACTCGGGTTAGGACACCGAGTTGACTCGGGTTAGGACACCGAGTTGACTCGGGTTAGGACACCGAGTTGACTCGGTTTAGGAAACCGAGTTGACTCGGGTTAGGAAACCGAGTTGACTCGGGCTAGCAGACCGAGTTGACTCGGGTTAGCAAACCGAGTTGACTCGGGTTAGCAGACCGAGTTGACTCGGGTTAGCAGACCGAGTTGACTCGGGTTAGGAAACCGAGTTGACTCGAGTTAGGAAACCGAGTTGACTCGGGTTAGGAAACCGAGTTGACTCGGGTTAGGAAACCGAGTTGACTCGGGTTAGGAAACCGAGTTGACTCGGGTTAGGAAACCGAGTTGACTCGGGTTAGGAAACCGAGTTGACTCGGGTTAGGAAACCGAGTTGACTCGGGTTAGGAAACCGAGTTGACTCGGGTTAGGAAACTGAGTTGACTCGGGTTAGGAAACCGAGTTGACTCGGGTTAGGAAACCGAGTTGACTCGGGTTAGGAAACCGAGTTGACTCGGTTTAGCAGACCGAGTTGACTCGGGTAAGCAGACCGAGTTGACTCGGGTTAGCAGACCGAGTTGACTCGGGAAAGCAGACCGAGTTGACTCGGGTTAGCAGACCGAGTTGACTCGGGTTAGGAAACCGAGTTGACTCGGTTTAGCAGACCGAGTTGACTCGGGTTAGCAGACCGAGTTGACTCGGGTTAGCAGACCGAGTTGACTCGGGTAAGCAGACCGAGTTGACTCGGGTAAGCAGACCGAGTTGACTCGGGTAAGCAGACCGAGTTGACTCGGGTTAGCAGACCGAGTTGACTCGGGTCAGCAAACCGAGTTGACTCGGGTTAGGAAACCGAGTTGACTCGGGTTAGGAAACCGAGTTGACTCGGGTTAGGAAACCGAGTTGACTCGGGTTAGGAAACCGAGTTGACTCGAGTTAGGAAACCGAGTTGACTCGGGTTAGGAAACCGAGTTGACTCGGGTTAGGAAAGAGAGTTGACTCGGGTTAGGAAACCGAGTTGACTCGGGTTAGGAAACCGAGTTGACTCGGGTTAGGAAACCGAGTTGACTCGGGTTAGGAAAGAGAGTTGACTCGGGTTAGGAAAGAGAGTTGACTCGGGTTAGGAAACCGAGTTGACTCGGGTTAGGAAACCGAGTTGACTCGGGTTAGGAAACCGAGTTGGCTCGGGTTAGGAAACCGAGTTGACTCGGGTTAGGAAACCGAGTTGACTCGGGTTAGGAAACCGAGTTGACTCGGTTTAGCAGACCGAGTTGACTCGGGTAAGCAGACCGAGTTGACTCGGGTTAGCAGACCGAGTTGACTCGGGAAAGCAGACCGAGTTGACTCGGGTTAGCAGACCGAGTTGACTCGGGTTAGGAAACCGAGTTGACTCGGTTTAGCAGACCAAGTTGACTCGGGTTAGCAGACCGAGTTGACTCGGGAAAGCAGACCGAGTTGACTCGGGTTAGCAGACCGAGTTGACTCGGGTTAGCAGACCGAGTTGACTCGGGTTAGCAGACCGAGTTGACTCGGGTTAGGACACCGAGTTGACTCGGGTAAGGACACCGAGTTGACTCGGTTTAGGAAACCGAGTTTACTCGGGTTAGGAAACCGAGTTGACTCGGGCTAGGAAACCGAGTTGACTCGGGTTAGGAAACCGAGTTGACTCGGGTTAGGAAACCGAGTTGACTCGGGTTAGGAAACCGAGTTGACTCGGGTTAGGAAAGAGAGTTGACTCGGGTTAGGAAACCGAGTTGACTCGGGTTAGGAAACCGAGTTGACTCGGTTTAGCAGACCGAGTTGACTCGGGTAAGCAGACCGAGTTGACTCGGGTTAGCAGACCGAGTTGACTCGGGAAAGCAGACCGAGTTGACTCGGGTTAGCAGACCGAGTTGACTCGGGTAAGCAGACCGAGTTGACTCGGGTTAGCAGACCGAGTTGACTCGGGTTAGCAGACCGAGTTGACTCGGGTTAGCAGACCGAGTTGACTCGGGTTAGCAGACCGAGTTGACTCGGGTTAGGACACCGAGTTGACTCGGGTTAGGACACCGAGTTGACTCGGGTTAGGACACCGAGTTGACTCGGTTTAGGAAGCCGAGTTGACTCGGGTTAGGAAACCGAGTTGACTCGAGTTAGGAAACCGAGTTGACTTGGGTTAGGAAACCGATTTGACTCGGGTTAGGACACCGAGTTGACTCGGGTAAAGAAACCGAGTTGACTCGGGTCAGCAAACCGAGTTGACTCGGGTTAGGAAACCGAGTTGACTCGGGTTAGGAAACCGAGTTGACTCGGGCTAGGAAACCGAGTTGACTCGGGTTAGGAAACCGAGTTGACTCGGGTTAGGAAACCGAGTTGACTTGGGTTAGGAAACCGATTTGACTCGGGCTAGGACACCGAGTTGACTCAGGTTAGGAAACCGAGTTGACTCGGGTTAGGAAACCGAGTTGACTCGGGTTAGGAAACCGAGTTGACTCGGGTTAGCAGACCGAGTTGACTCGGGTAAGCAGACCGAGTTGACTCGGGTTAGCAGACCGAGTTGACTCGGGTTAGCAGACCGAGTTGACTCGGGTTAGCAGACCGAGTTGACTCGGGTCAGCAAACCGAGTTGACTAGGGTTAGGACACCGAGTTGACTCGGGTTAGGAAACCGAGTTGACTCGGGTTAGGAAACCGAGTTGACTCGGGTTAGGAAACCGAGTTGACTTGGGTTAGGAAACCGAGTTGACTCGGGTTAGGAAACCGAGTTGACTCGGGTTAGGAAACCGAGTTGACTCGGGTTAGGAAACCGAGTTGACTCGAGTTAGGAAACCGAGTTGACTCGGGTTAGGAAACCGAGTTGACTCGGGTTAGGAAACCGAGTTGACTCGGGTTAGGAAACTGAGTTGACTCGGGTTAGGAAACTGAGTTGACTCGGGTTAGGAAACCGAGTTGACTCGGGTTAGGAAACCGAGTTGACTCGGGTTAGGAAACCGAGTTGACTCGGTTTAGCAGACCGAATTGACTCGGGTAAGCAGACCGAGTTGACTCGGGTTAGCAGACCGAGTTGACTCGGGTTAGGAAACCGAGTTGACTCGGGTTAGGAAACCGAGTTGACTCGGTTTAGCAGACCGAGTTGACTCGGGTTAGCAGACCGAGTTGACTCGGGTAAGCAGACCGAGTTGACTCGGGTTAGCAGACCGAGTTGACTCGGGTTAGCAGACCGAGTTGACTCGGGTTAGCAGACCGAGTTGACTCGGGTTAGAACACCGAGTTGACTCGGGTTAGGACACCGAGTTGACTCGGTTTAGGAAACCGAGTTGACTCGGGTTAGGAAACCGAGTTGACTCGGGCTAGGAAACCGAGTTGACTCGGGTTAGGAAACCGAGTTGACTCGGGTTAGGAAAGAGAGTTGACTCGGGTTAGGAAAGAGAGTTGACTCGGTTTAGGAAACCGAGTTGACTCGGTTTAGCAGACCGAGTTGACTCAGTTTAGCAGACCGAGTTGACTCGGGTAGGCAGACCGAGTTGACTCGGGTTAGCAGACCGAGTTGACTCGGGGCAGCAAACCGAGTTGACTCGGGTTAGGAAACCGAGTTGACTCGGGTTAGGAAACCGAGTTGACTCGGGTAAGGAAACCGAGTTGACTCGGGTTAGGAAACCGAGTTGACTCGGGTTAGGAAACCGAGTTGACTCGGGTTAGGAAACCGAGTTGACTCGGGTTAGGAAACCGAGTTGACTTGGGTTAGCAGACCGAGTTGACTCGGGCTAGGAAACCGAGTTGACTCGGGTTAGGAAACCGAGTTGACTCGGGTTAGGAAACCGAGTTGACTCGGGTAAGCAGACTGAGTTGACTCGGGTTAGGAAACCGAGTTGACTCGGGTTAGGAAACCGAGTTGACTCGGGTTAGGAAACCGAGTTGACTCGGGTTAGGAAACCGAGTTGACTCGGGTTAGGAAACCGAGTTGACTCGGGTTAGGAAACCGAGTTGACTCGGGCTAGGAAACCGAGTTGACTCGGGTTAGGAAACCGAGTTGACTCGGGTTAGGAAACCGAGTTGACTCGGTTTAGCAGACCGAGTTGACTCGGGTTAGCAGACCGAGTTGACTCGGGTAAGCAGACCGAGTTGACTCGGGTTAGGAAACCAAGTTGACTCGGGTTAGGAAACCGAGTTGACACGGTTTAGCAGACAGAGTTGACTCGCGTTAGCAGACCGAGTTGACTCGGGTAAGCAGACCGAGTTGACTCGGGTTAGCAAACCGAGTTGACTCGGGAAAGCAGACCGAGTTGACTCGGGTTAGCAGACCGAGTTGACTCGGGTTAGGAAACCGAGTTGACTCGGTTTAGCAGACCGAGTTGACTCGGGTTAGCAGACCGAGTTGACTCGGGTAAGCAGACCGAGTTGACTCGGGTTAGCAGACCGAGTTGACTCGGGTTAGCAGACCGAGTTGACTCGGGTTAGGACACCGAGTTGACTCGGGTTAGGAAACCGAGTTGACTCGGGTTAGGAAACCGAGTTGACTCGGGTAAGCAGACCGAGTTGACTCGGGTTAGCAGACCGAGTTGACTCGGGTTAGCAGACCGAGTTGACTCGGGTCAGCAAACCGAGTTGACTCGGGTTAGGACACCGAGTTGACTCGGGTTAGGACACCGAGTTGACTCGGTTTAGGAAACCGAGTTGACTCGGTTTAGCAGACCGAGTTGACTCGGGTTAGCAGACCGAGTTGACTCGGGTTAGCAGACCGAGTTGACTCGGGTTAGTAGACCGAGTTGACTCGGGTTAGCAGACCGAGTTGACTCGGGTTAGCAGACCGAGTTGACTCGGGTTAGCAGACCGAGTTGACTCGGGTTAGCAGACCGAGTTGACTCGGGTTAGGAAACCGAGTTGACTCGGGTTAGCAGACCGAGTTGACTCGGGTAAGCAGACCGAGTTGACTCGGGTTAGCAGACCGAGTTGACTCGGGTTAGCAGACCGAGTTGACTCGGGTTAGCAGACCGAGTTGACTCGGGTTAGAACACCGAGTTGACTCGGGCTAGGACACCGAGTTGACTCGGTTTAGGAAACCGAGTTGACTCGGGTTAGGAAACCGAGTTGACTCGGGTTAGGAAACCGAGTTGACTCGGGTTAGGAAACCGAGTTGACTCGGTTTAGCAGACCGAGTTGACTCGGGTTAGCAGACCGAGTTGACTCGGGTCAGCAAACCGAGTTGACTCGGGTT
This sequence comes from Melanostoma mellinum, assembly GCA_914767635.1. Classification (NCBI taxonomy): domain Eukaryota; kingdom Metazoa; phylum Arthropoda; class Insecta; order Diptera; family Syrphidae; genus Melanostoma; species Melanostoma mellinum. The sequence goes on from OU612059.1 coordinate 198,123,073, forward strand.
AGCAGACCGAGTTGACTCGGGTTAGCAGACCGAGTTGACTCGGGTTAGGAAACCGAGTTGACTCGGGTTAGCAGACCGAGTTGACTCGGGTTAGCAGACCGAGTTGACTCGGGTTAGGACACCGAGTTGACTCGGGTTAGGACACCGAGTTGACTCGGTTTAGCAGACCGAGTTGACTCGGGTTAGCAGACCGAGTTGACTCGGGTTAGCAGACCGAGTTGACTCGGGCTAGCAGACCGAGTTGACTCGGGTTAGCAAACCGAGTTGACTCGGGTTAGCAGACCGAGTTGACTCGGGTTAGGAAACCGAGTTGACTCGAGTTAGGAAACCGAGTTGACTCGGGTTAGGAAACCGAGTTGACTCGGGTTAGGAAACCGAGTTGACTCGGGTTAGGAAACCGAGTTGACTCGGGTTAGGAAACCGAGTTGACTCGGGTTAGGAAACCGAGTTGACTCGGGTTAGGAAACCGAGTTGACTCGGGTTAGGAAACCGAGTTGACTCGGGTTAGGAAACCGAGTTGACTCGGTTTAGCAGACCGAGTTGACTCGGGTAAGCAGACCGAGTTGACTCGGGTTAGCAGACCGAGTTGACTCGGGAAAGCAGACCGAGTTGACTCGGGTTAGCAGACCGAGTTGACTCGGGTTAGGAAACCGAGTTGACTCGGTTTAGCAGACCGAGTTGACTCGGGTTAGCAGACCGAGTTGACTCGGGTAAGCAGACCGAGTTGACTCGGGTAAGCAGACCGAGTTGACTCGGGTTAGCAGACCGAGTTGACTCGGGTTAGCAGACCGAGTTGACTCGGGTCAGCAAACCGAGTTGACTCGGGTTAGGAAACCGAGTTGACTCGGGTTAGGAAACCGAGTTGACTCGGGTTAGGAAACCGAGTTGACTCGGGTTAGGAAACCGAGTTGACTCGAGTTAGGAAACCGAGTTGACTCGGGTTAGGAAACCGAGTTGACTCGGGTTAGGAAAGAGAGTTGACTCGGGTTAGGAAACCGAGTTGACTCGGGTTAGGAAACCGAGTTGACTCGGGTTAGGAAACCGAGTTGACTCGGGTTAGGAAAGAGAGTTGACTCGGGTTAGGAAAGAGAGTTGACTCGGGTTAGGAAACCGAGTTGACTCGGGTTAGGAAACCGAGTTGACTCGGGTTAGGAAACCGAGTTGACTCGGGTTAGGAAACCGAGTTGACTCGGGTTAGGAAACCGAGTTGACTCGGGTTAGGAAACCGAGTTGACTCGGTTTAGCAGACCGAGTTGACTCGGGTTAGCAGACCGAGTTGACTCGGGAAAGCAGACCGAGTTGACTCGGGTTAGCAGACCGAGTTGACTCGGGTTAGGAAACCGAGTTGACTCGGTTTAGCAGACCGAGTTGACTCGGGTTAGCAGACCGAGTTGACTCGGGAAAGCAGACCGAGTTGACTCGGGTTAGCAGACCGAGTTGACTCGGGTTAGCAGACCGAGTTGACTCGGGTTAGCAGACCGAGTTGACTCGGGTTAGGACACCGAGTTGACTCGGGTAAGGACACCGAGTTGACTCGGTTTAGGAAACCGAGTTTACTCGGGTTAGGAAACCGAGTTGACTCGGGCTAGGAAACCGAGTTGACTCGGGTTAGGAAACCGAGTTGACTCGGGTTAGGAAACCGAGTTGACTCGGGTTAGGAAACCGAGTTGACTCGGGTTAGGAAACCGAGTTGACTCGGGTTAGGAAAGAGAGTTGACTCGGGTTAGGAAACCGAGTTGACTCGGGTTAGGAAACCGAGTTGACTCGGTTTAGCAGACCGAGTTGACTCGGGTAAGCAGACCGAGATGACTCGGGTTAGCAGACCGAGTTGACTCGGGAAAGCAGACCGAGTTGACTCGGGTTAGCAGACCGAGTTGACTCGGGTAAGCAGACCGAGTTGACTCGGGTTAGCAGACCGAGTTGACTCGGGTTAGCAGACCGAGTTGACTCGGGTTAGCAGACCGAGTTGACTCGGGTTAGGACACCGAGTTGACTCGGGTTAGGACACCGAGTTGACTCGGGTTAGGACACCGAGTTGACTCGGTTTAGGAAACCGAGTTGACTCGGGTTAGGAAACCGAGTTGACTCGGGCTAGCAGACCGAGTTGACTCGGGTTAGCAAACCGAGTTGACTCGGGTTAGCAGACCGAGTTGACTCGGGTTAGCAGACCGAGTTGACTCGGGTTAGCAGACCGAGTTGACTCGGGTTAGCAGACCGAGTTGACTCGGGTTAGGAAACCGAGTTGACTCGAGTTAGGAAACCGAGTTGACTCGGGTTAGGAAACCGAGTTGACTCGGGTTAGGAAACCGAGTTGACTCGGGTTAGGAAACCGAGTTGACTCGGGTTAGGAAACCGAGTTGACTCGGGTTAGGAAACCGAGTTGACTCGGGTTAGGAAACCGAGTTGACTCGGGTTAGGAAACCGAGTTGACTCGGGTTAGGAAACCGAGTAGACTCGGGTTAGGAAACCGAGTTGACTCGGGTTAGGAAACCGAGTTGACTCGGTTTAGCAGACCGAGTTGACTCGGGTAAGCAGACCGAGTTGACTCGGGTTAGCAGACCGAGTTGACTCGGGAAAGCAGACCGAGTTGACTCGGGTTAGCAGACCGAGTTGACTCGGGTTAGGAAACCGAGTTGACTCGGTTTAGCAGACCGAGTTGATTCGGGTTAGCAGACCGAGTTGACTCGGGTAAGCAGACCGAGTTGACTCGGGTAAGCAGACCGAGTTGACTCGGGTAAGCAGACCGAGTTGACTCGGGTTAGCAGACCGAGTTGACTCGGGTCAGCAAACCGAGTTGACTCGGGTTAGGAAACCGAGTTGACTCGGGTTAGGAAACCGAGTTGACTCGGGTTAGGAAACCGAGTTGACTCGAGTTAGGAAGCCGAGTTGACTCGGGTTAGGAAACCGAGTTGACTCGGGTTAGGAAAGAGAGTTGACTCGGGTTAGGAAACCGAGTTGACTCGGGTTAGGAAACCGAGTTGACTCGGGTTAGGAAAGAGAGTTGACTCGGGTTAGGAAAGAGAGTTGACTCGGGTTAGGAAACCGAGTTGACTCGGGTTAGGAAACCGAGTTGACTCGGGTTAGGAAACCGAGTTGACTCGGGTTAGGAAACCGAGTTGACTCGGGTTAGGAAACCGAGTTGACTCGGTTTAGCAGACCGAGTTGACTCGGGTAAGCAGACCGAGTTGACTCGGGTTAGCAGACCGAGTTGACTCGGGAAAGCAGACCGAGTTGACTCGGGTTAGCAGACCGAGTTGACTCGGGTTAGGAAACCGAGTTGACTCGGTTTAGCAGACCGAGTTGACTCGGGTTAGCAGACCGAGTTGACTCGGGAAAGCAGACCGAGTTGACTCGGGTTAGCAGACCGAGTTGACTCGGGTTAGCAGACCGAGTTGACTCGGGTTAGGACACCGAGTTGACTCGGGTAAGGACACCGAGTTGACTCGGTTTAGGAAACCGAGTTTACTCGGGTTAGGAAACCGAGTTGACTCGGGCTAGGAAACCGAGTTGACTCGGGTTAGGAAACCGAGTTGACTCGGGTTAGGAAACCGAGTTGACTCGGGTTAGGAAACCGAGTTGACTCGGGTTAGGAAAGAGAGTTGACTCGGGTTAGGAAACCGAGTTGACTCGGGTTAGGAAACCGAGTTGACTCGGTTTAGCAGACCGAGTTGACTCGGGTAAGCAGACCGAGTTGACTCGGGTTAGCAGACCGAGTTGACTCGGGAAAGCAGACCGAGTTGACTCGGGTTAGCAGACCGAGTTGACTCGGGTAAGCAGACCGAGTTGACTCGGGTAAGCAGACCGAGTTGACTCGGGTTAGCAGACCGAGTTGACTCGGGTTAGCAGACCGAGTTGACTCGGGTCAGCAAATCGAGTTGACTAGGGTTAGGACACCGAGTTGACTCGGGTTAGGAAACCGAGTTGACTCGGGTTAGGAAACCGAGTTGACTCGGGTTAGGAAACCGAGTTGACTCGGTTTAGCAGACCGAGTTGACTCGGGTTAGCAGACCGAGTTGACTCGGGTAAGCAGACCGAGTTGACTCGGGTTAGGAAACCGAGTTGACTCGGGTTAGCAGACCGAGTTGACTCGGGCTAGGAAACCGAGTTGACTCGGGTAAGAAAACCGAGTTGAATCGGGTTAGCAGACCGAGTTGACTCGGGTAAGCAGACCGAGTTGACTCGGGTTAGCAGACCGAGTTGACTCGGGTCAGCAAACCGATTTGACTCGGGTTAGGACACCGAGTTGACTCGGGTTAGGAAACCGAGTTGACTCGTTTTAGGAAACCGAGTTGACTCGTTTTAGGAAACCGAATTGGCTCGGGCTAGGAAACCGAGTTGACTCGGGTTAGGAAACCGAGTTGACTCGGGTTAGGAAAGAGAGTTGACTCGGGTTAGGAAACCGAGTTGACTCGGGTTAGGAAACCGAGTTGACTCGGGTTAGGAAACCGAGTTGACTCGGGTTAGGAAACCGAGTTGACTCGGTTTAGCAGACCGAGTTGACTCGGGTAAGCAGACCGAGTTGACTCGGGTTAGCAGACCGAGTTGACTCGGGAAAGCAGACCGAGTTGACTCGGGTTAGCAGACCGAGTTGACTCGTGTTAGGAAACCGAGTTGACTCAGTTTAGCAGACCGAGTTGACTCGGGTTAGCAGACCGAGTTGACTCGGGTAAGCAGACCGAGTTGACTCGGGTTAGCAGACCGAGTTGACTCGGGTTAGCAGACCGAGTTGACTCGGGTTAGGACACCGAGTTGACTCGGGTTAGGACACCGAGTTGACTCGGTTTAGGAAACCGAGTTGACTCGGGTTAGGAAACCGAGTTGACTCGGGCTAGGAAACCGAGTTGACTCGGGTTAGGAAACCGAGTTGACTCGGGTTAGGAAACCGAGTTGACTCGGGTTAGGAAAGAGAGTTGACTCGGGTTAGGAAAGAGAGTTGACTCGGTTTAGGAAACCGAGTTGACTCGGTTTAGCAGACCGAGTTGACTCGGGTTAGCAGACCGAGTTGACTCGGGTAAGCAGACCGAGTTGACTCGGGTTAGCAGACCGAGTTGACTCGGTTTAACAGACCGAGTTGACTCGGGTTAGCAGACCGAGTTGACTCGGGTCAGCAAATCGAGTTGACTAGGGTTAGGACACCGAGTTGACTCGGGTTAGGAAACCGAGTTGACTCGGGTTAGGAAACCGAGTTGACTCGGGTTAGGAAACCGAGTTGACTCGGTTTAGCAGACCGAGTTGACTCGGGTTAGCAGACCGAGTTGACTCGGGTAAGCAGACCGAGTTGACTCGGGTAAGCAGACCGAGTTGACTCGGGTAAGCAGACCGAGTTGACTCGGGTTAGCAGACCGAGTTGACTCGGGTCAGCAAACCGAGTTGACTCGGGTTAGGAAACCGAGTTGACTCGGGTTAGGAAACCGAGTTGACTCGGGTTAGGAAACCGAGTTGACTCGAGTTAGGAAACCGAGTTGACTCGGGTTAGGAAACCGAGTTGACTCGGGTTAGGAAACCGAGTTGACTCGGGTTAGGAAACCGAGTTGACTCGGGTTAGCAGACCGAGTTGACTCGGGTTAGCAGACCGAGTTGACTCGGGTTAGCAGACCGAGTTGACTCGGGTTAGCAGACCGAGTTGACTCGGGTTAGCAGACTGAGTTGACTCGGGTCAGCAAACTGAGTTGACTAGGGTTAGGACACCGAGTTGACTCGGGTTAGGAAACCGAGTTGACTCGGGTTAGGAAACCGAGTTGACTCGGGTTAGGAAACCGAGTTGACTCGGGTTAGGAAACCGAGTTGACTCGGGTTAGGAAACCGAGTTGACTCGGGTTAGGAAACCGAGTTGACTCGGGTTAGGAAACCGAGTTGACTCGGGTTAGGAAACCGAGTTGACTCGGGTAAACAGACCGAGTTGACTCGGGTTAGCAGACCGAGTTGACTCGGGTTAGGCAACCGAGTTGACTCGGGTTAGCAGACCGAGTTGACTCGGGTTAGCAGACCGAGTTGACTCGGGTTAGCAGACCGAGTTGACTCGGGTCAGCAAACCGAGTTGACTCGGGTTAGGACACCGAGTTGACTCGGTTTAGGAAACCGAGTTGACTCGGTTTAGCAGACCGAGTTGACTCGGGTTAGCAGACCGAGTTGACTCGGGTTAGCAGACCGAGTTGACTCGGGTCAGCAAACCGAGTTGACTCGGGTTAGGACACCGAGTTGACTCGGTTTAGGAAACCGAGTTGACTCGGGTTAGGAAACCGAGTTGACTCGGGCTAGGAAACCGAGTTGACTCGGGTAAGCAGACCGAGTTGACTCGGGTTAGCAGACCGAGTTGACTCGGGTTAGCAGACCGAGTTGACTCGGGCTAGCAGACCGAGTTGACTCGGGTTAGCAGACCGAGTTGACTCGGGTTAGGACACCGAGTTGACTCGGGTTAGGACACCGAGTTGACTCGGTTTAGGAAACCGAGTTGACTCGGGTTAGGAAACCGAGTTGACTCGGGCTAGCAGACCGAGTTGACTCGGGTTAGCAGACCGAGTTGACTCGGGTCAGCAAACCGAGTTGACTCGGGTTAGGAAACCGAGTTGACTCGGGTTAGGAAACCGAGTTGACTCGGGTTAGCAGACCGAGTTGACTCGGGTTAGCAGACCGAGTTGACTCGGGTTAGGACACCGAGTTGACTCGGGTTAGGAAACCGAGTTGACTCGGGTAAGCAGACCGAGTTGACTCGGGTTAGCAGACCGAGTTGACTCGGGTTAGCAGACCGAGTTGACTCGGGTTAGCAGACCGAGTTGACTCGGGTAAGCAGATCGAGTTGACTCGGGTTAGCAGACCGAGTTGACTCGGGTTAGCAGACCGAGTTGACTCGGGTCAGCAAACCGAGTTGACTAGGGTTAGGACACCGAGTTGACTCGGGTTAGGAAAGAGGGTTGACTCGGGTTAGGAAAGAGAGTTGACACGGGTTAGGAAACCGAGTTGACTCGGGTTAGGAAACCGAGTTGACTCGGGTTAGGAAACCGAGTTGACTCGGGTTAGGAAACCGAGTTGACTCGGGTTAGGAAACCGAGTTGACTCGGGTTAAGAAACCGAGTTGACTCGGTTTAGCAGACCGAGTTGACTCGGGTAAGCAGACCGAGTAGACTCGGGTTAGCAGACCGAGTTGACTCGGGAAAGCAGACCGAGTTGACTCGGGTTAGCAGACCGAGTTGACTCGGGTTAGGAAACCCAGTTGACTCGGTTTAGCAGACCGAGTTGACTCGGGTTAGCAGACCGAGTTGACTCGGGTAAGCAGACCGAGTTGACTCGGGTTAGCAGACCGAGTTGACTCGGGCTAGCAGACCGAGTTGACTCGGGTTAGCAGACCGAGTTGACTCGGGTTAGGACACCGAGTTGACTCGGGTTAGGACACCGAGTTGACTCGGTTTAGGAAACCGAGTTGACTCGGGTAAGGAAACCGAGTTGACTCGGGCTAGCACACCGAGTTGACTCGGGTTAGCAGACCGAGTTGACTCGGGTCAGCAAACCGAGTTGACTCGGGTTAGGAAACCGAGTTGACTCGGGTTAGGAAACCGAGTTGACTCGGGTTAGCAGACCGAGTTGACTCGGGTTAGGAAACCGAGTTGACTCGGGTTAGCAGACCGAGTTGACTCGGGTAAGCAGACCGAGTTGACTCGGGTTAGCAGACCGAGTTGACTCGGGTTAGGAAAGAGAGTTGACTCGGGTTAGGAAACCGAGTTGACTCGGGTTAGGAAACCGAGTTGACTCGGGTTAGGAAACCGAGTTGACTCGGGTTAGGAAACCGAGTTGACTCGGGCTAGCAGACCGAGTTGACTCGGGTTAGCAGACCGAGTTGACTCGGGTTAGGAAACTGAGTTGACTCGGGTTAGGAAACCGAGTTGACTCGGGTTAGGAAACCGAGTTGACTCGGGTAAGCAGACCGAGTTGACTCGGGTCAGCAAACCGAGTTGACTCGGGTTAGGAAACCGAGTTGACTCGGGTTAGGAAACCAAGTTGACTCGGGCTAGGAAACCGAGTTGACTCGGGTTAGGAAACCGAGTTGACTCGGGTTAGGAAACCGAGTTGACTCGGGTTGAGAAAACCGAGTTGACTCGGGTTAGGAAACCGAGTTGACTCGGGTAAGCAGACCGAGTTGACTCGGGTCAGCAAACCGAGTTGACTCGGGTTAGGAAACCGAGTTGACTCGGGTTAAGAAACCGAGTTGACTCGGGTTAGGAAACCGAGTTGACTCGGGTTAGGAAACCGAGTTGACTCGGGTAAGCAGACCGAGTTGACTCGGGTTAGCAGACCGAGTTGACTCGGGTTAGGAAACCGAGTTGACTCGGTTTAGCAGACCGAGTTGACTCGGGTTAGCAGACCGAGTTGACTCGGGTCAGCAAACCGAGTTGACTAGGGTTAGGACACCGAGTTGACTCGGGCTAGGAAAGAGAGTTGACTCGGGTTAGGAAAGAGAGTTGACTCGGGTTAGGAAACCGAGTTGACTCGGGTTAGGAAACCGAGTTGACTCGGGTTAGGAAACCGAGTTGACTCGGGTTAGCAGACCGAGTTGACTCGGGAAAGCAGACCGAGTTGACTCGGGTTAGCAGACCGAGTTGACTCGGGTTAGGAAACCGAGTTGACTCGGTTTAGCAGACCGAGTTGACTCGGGTTAGCACACCGAGTTGACTCGGTTTAGGAAACCGAGTTGACTCGGTTTAGCAGACCGAGTTGACTCGGGTTAGCAGACCGAGTTGACTCGGGTTAGCAGACCGAGTTGACTCGGGTTAGCAGACCGAGTTGACTCGGGTTAGCAGACCGAGTTGACTCGGGTAAGCAGACCGAGTTGACTCGGGTTAGCAGACCGAGTTGACTCGGGTCAGCAAACCGAGTTGACTCAGGTTAGGAAACCGAGTTGACTCGGGTTAGGAAACCGAGTTGACTCGGGTTAGCAGACCGAGTTGACTCGGGTTAGCAGACCGAGTTGACTCGGATTAGCAGACCGAGTTGACTCGGGTAAGCAGACCGAGTTGACTCGGGTTAGCAGACCGAGTTGACTCGGGTCAGCAAACCGAGTTTACTCAGGTTAGGAAACCGAGTTGACTCGGGTTAGGAAACCGAGTTGACTCGGGTTAGCAGACCGAGTTGACTCGGGTAAGCAGACCGAGTTGACTCGGGTTAGCAGACCGAGTTGACTCGGGAAAGCAGACCGAGTTGACTCGGGTTAGGAAACCGAGTTGACTCGGTTTAGCAGACCGAGTTGACTCGGGTTAGCAGACCGAGTTGACTCGGGTAAGCAGACCGAGTTGACTCGGGTTAGCAGACCGAGTTGACTCGGGTAAGCAGACCGAGTTGACTCGGGTTAGCAGACCGAGTTGACTCGGGTTAGGACACCGAGTTGACTCAGTTTAGGAGACCGAGTTGACTCGGGTTAGGAAACCGAGTTGACTCGGGTTAGGAAACCGAGTTGACTCGGGTAAGCAGACCGAGTTGACTCGGGTTAGGACACCGAGTTGACTCGGGTTAGCAGACCGAGTTGACTCGGGTTAGCAGACCGAGTTGACTCGGGTTAGGAAACCGAGTTGACTCGGGTTAGGAAACCGAGTTGACTCGGGTTAGCAGACTTAGTTGACTCGGGTTAGCAGACCGAGTTGACTCGGGTTAGGACACCGAGTTGACTCGGATTAGGAAACCGAGTTGACTCGGGTTAGGAAACCGAGTTGACTCGGGCTAGCAGACCGAGTTGACTCGGGTCAGCAAACCGAGTTGACTCGGGCTAGGAAAGAGAGTTGACTCGGGTTAGGAAAGAGAGTTGACTCGGGTTAGGAAACCGAGTTGACTCGGGTTAGGAAACCGAGTTGACTCGGTTTAGCAGACCGAATTGACTCGGGTTAGCAGACCGAGTTGACTCGGGTAAGCAGACCGAGTTGACTCGGGTTAGCAGACCGAGTTGACTCGGGTCAGCAAACCGAGTTGACTCGGGTTAGCAGACCGAGTTGACTCGGGTAACCAGACCGAGTTGACTCGGGTTAGCAGACCGATTTGACTCGGGTCAGCAAACCGAGTTGACTCGGGTTAGGAAACCGAGTTGACTCGGGTTAGGAAACCGAGTTGACTCGAGTTAGGAAACCGAGTTGACTCGGGTTAGGAAACCGAGTTGACTCGGGTTAGGAAACCGAGTTGACTCGGGTAAGGAAACCGAGTTGACTCGGGTCAGCAAACCGAGTTGACTCGGGTTAGGAAACCGAGTTGACTCGGGTTAGGAAACCGAGTTGACTCGGGTTAGGAAACCGAGTTGACTCGGGTTAGGAAACCGAGTTGACTCGGGTTAGGAAACCGAGTTGACTCGGGTTAGGACACCGAGTTGACTCGGTTTAGGAAACCGAGTTGACTCGGGTTAGCAGACCGAGTTGACTCGGGTTAGCAGACCGAGTTGACTCGGGTTAGGACACCGAGTTGACTCGGGTTAGGAAATCGAGTTGACTCGAGTTAGGAAACCGAGTTGACTCGGGTTAGGAAACCGAGTTGACTCGGGTTAGGAAACCGAGTTGACTCGGGTTAGGAAACCGAGTTGACTCGGTTTAGCAGACCGAGTTGACTCGGGTTAGCAGACCGAGTTGACTCGGGTAAGCAGACCGAGTTGACTCGGGTTAGCAGACCGAGTTGACTCGGGTCAGCAAACCGAGTTGACTCGGGTTAGCAGACCGAGTTGACTCGGGTCAGCAAACCGAGTTGACTCGGGTTAGGAAACCGAGTTGACTCGGGTTAGGAAACCGAGTTGACTCGGGTTAGGAAACCGAGTTGACTCGGGTTAGGAAACCGAGTTGACTCGGGTTAGGAAACCGAGTTGACTCGGGTTAGGAAACCGAGTTGACTCGGGTTAGGAAACCGAGTTGACTCGGTTTAGCAGACCGAGTTGACTCGGGTAAGCAGACCGAGTTGACTCGGGTTAGCAGACCGAGTTGACTCGGGAAAGCAGACCGAGTTGACTCGGGTTAGCAGACCGAGTTGACTCGGTTTAGGAAACCGAGTTGACTCGGTTTAGCAGACCGAGTTGACTCGGGTTAGCAGACCGAGTTGACTCGGGTAAGCAGACCGAGTTGACTCGGGTTAGGACACCGAGTTGACTCGGGTTAGCACACCGAGTTGACTCGGGTTAGCAGACCGAGTTGACTCGGGTCAGCAAACCGAGTTGACTCGGGTTAGGAAACCGAGTTGACTCGGGTTAGGAAACCGAGTTGACTCGAGTTAGGAAACCGAGTTGACTCGGGTTGAGAAACCGAGTTGACTCGGTTTAGCAGACCGAGTTGACTCGGGTTAGCAGACCGAGTTGACTCGGGTTAGCAGACCGAGTTGACTCGGGGCAGCAAACCGAGTTGACTCGGGTTAGGACACCGAGTTGACTCGGTTTAGGAAACCGAGTTGACTCGGGTTAGGAAACCGAGTTGACTCGGGCTAGGAAACCGAGTTGACTCGGGTTAGGAAACCGAGTTGACTCGGGTTAGCAGACCGAGTTGACTCGGGTAAGCAGACCGAGTTGACTCGGGTTAGGAAACCGAGTTGACTCGAGTTAGGAAACCGAGTTGACTTGGGTTAGGAAACCGAGTTGACTCGGGTAAGGAAACCGAGTTGACTCGGGTTAGGACACCGAGTTGACTCGGGTTAGGAAACCGAGTTGACTCGAGTTAGGAAACCGAGTTGACTCGGTTTAGGAAACCGAGTTGACTCGGGTTAGGAAACCGAGTTGACTCGGGTTAGGAAACCGAGTTGACTCGGGTTAGGAAACCGAGTTGACTCGGGTTAGGAAACCGAGTTGACTCGGGTTAGCAGACCGAGTTGACTCGGGTTAGGACACCGAGTTGACTCGGTTTAGGAAACCGAGTTGACTCGTTTTAGGAAACCGAATTGGCTCGGGCTAGGAAACCGAGTTGACTCGGGTAAGGAAACCGAGTTGACTCGGGTTAGCAGACCGAGTTGACTCGGGTTAGCAGACCGAGTTGACTCGGGTTAGGACACCGAGTTGACTCGGGTTAGGAAACCGAGTTGACTCGGGTTAGGAAACCGAGTTGACTCGGGCTAGGAAACCGAGTTGACTCGGGTTAGGAAAGAGAGTTGACTCGGGTTAGGAAAGAGAGTTGACTCGGGTTAGGAAACCGAGTTGACTCGGGTTAGGAAACCGAGTTGACTCGGGTTAGGAAACCGAGTTGACTCGGGTTAGGAAACCGAGTTGACTCGGTTTAGCAGACCGAGTTGACTCGGGTAAGCAGACCGAGTTGACTCGGGTTAGCAGACCGAGTTGACTCGGGTCAGCAAACCGAGTTGACTCGGGTAAGCAGACCGAGTTGACTCGGGTTAGCAGACCGAGTTGACTCGTTTTAGGAAACCGAATTTGCTCGGGCTAGGAAACCGAGTTGACTCGGGTTAGGAAACCGAGTTGACTCGGGTTAGGAAACCGAGTTGACTCGGGTTAGGAAACCGAGTTGACTCGGGTTAGGAAACCGAGTTGACTCGGGTTAGGAAACCGAGTTGACTCGGGTTAGGAAACCGAGTTGACTCGGGTTAGGAAACCGAGTTGACTCGGGTTAGGAATCCGAGTTGACTCGGGTAAGGAAACCGAGTTGACTCGGTTTAGCAGACCGAGTTGACTCGGGTTAGGACACCGAGTTGACTCGGTTTAGGAAACCGAGTTGACTCGGGTTAGGAAACCGAGTTGACTCGGGTTAGGAAACCGAGTTGACTCGGGTTAGCAGACCGAGTTGACTCGGGTAAGCAGACCGAGTTGACTCGGGTTAGCAGACCGAGTTGACTCGGGTTAGCAGACCGAGTTGACTCGGGTCAGCAAACCGAGTTGACTCGGGTTAGGAAACCGAGTTGACTCGGGTTAGGAAACCGAGTTGACTCGAGTTAGGAAACCGAGTTGACTCGGTTTAGCAGACCGAGTTGACTCGGGTTAGCAGACCGAGTTGACTCGGGTTAGGACACCGAGTTGACTCGGTTTAGGAAACCGAGTTGACTCGGGTTAGGAAACCGAGTTGACTCGGGCTAGGAAACCGAGTTGACTCGGGTTAGGAAACCGAGTTGACTCGGGTTAGGAAACCGAGTTGACTCGGGTAAGCAGACCGAGTTGACTCGGGTTAGCAGACCGAGTTGACTCGGGTTAGGAAACCGAGTTGACTCGAGTTAGCAGACCGAGTTGACTTTGGCTAGGAAACCGAGTTGACTCGGGTTAGGAAACCGAGTTGACTCGGGTTAGCAGACCGAGTTGACTCGGGCTAGGAAACCGAGTTGACTCGGGTAAGGAAACCGAGTTGACTCGGGTCAGCAAACCGAGTTGACTCAGGTTAGGAAACCGAGTTGACTCGGGTTAGGAAACCGAGTTGACTCGGTTTAGCAGACCGAGTTGACTCGGGTAAGCAGACCGAGTTGACTCGGGTTAGCAGACCGAGTTGACTCGGGAAAGCAGACCGAGTTGACTCGGGTTAGCAGACCGAGTTGACTCGGGTTAGGAAACCGAGTTGACTCGGTTTAGCAGACCGAGTTGACTCGGGTTAGCAGACCGAGTTGACTCGGGTAAGCAGACCGAGTTTACTCGGGTTAGCAAACCGAGTTGACTAGGGTTAGGACACCGAGTTGACTCGGGTTAGGAAACCGAGTTGACTCGGGTTAGGAAACCGAGTTGACTCGGGTTAGGAAACCGAGTTGACTCGGGTTAGGAAACCGAGTTGACTCGGGTTAGGAAACCGAGTTGACTCGGGTTAGGAAACCGAGTTGACTCGGGTTAGGAAACCGAGTTGACTCGGGTTAGGAAACCGAGTTGACTCGGGTTAGGAAACCGAGTTGACTCGGGTAAGCAGACCGAGTTGACTCGGGTCAGCAAACCGAGTTGACTCGGGTTAGGAAACCGAGTTGACTCGAGTTAGGAAACCGAGTTGACTCGGGTTAGGAAACCGAGTTGACTCGGGTTAGGAAACCGAGTTTACTCGGGCTAGGAAACCGAGTTGACTCGGGTTAGGAAACCGAGTTGACTCGGGTTAGGAAACCGAGTTGACTCGGTTTAGCAGACCGAGTTGACTCGGGTAAGCAGACCGAGTTGACTCGGGTTAGCAGACCGAGTTGACTCGGGAAAGCAGACCGAGTTGACTCGGGTTAGCAGACCGAGTTGACTCGGGTTAGGAAACCGAGTTGACTCGGTTTAGCAGACCGAGTTGACTCGGGTTAGCAGACCGAGTTGACTCGGGTAAGCAGACCGAGTTGACTCGGGTTAGCAGACCGAGTTGACTCGGGTTAGCAGACCGAGTTGACTCGGGTTAGCAGACCGAGTTGACTCGGGTTAGGACACCGAGTTGACTCGGGTTAGGACACCGAGTTGACTCGGTTTAGGAAACCGAGTTGACTCGGGTTAGGAAACCGAGTTGACTCGGGTTAGCAGACCGAGTTGACTCGGGCTAGGAAACCGAGTTGACTCGGGTTAGGAAACCGAGTTGACTCGGGTTAGGAAACCGAGTTGACTCGGGTTAGCAGACCGAGTTGACTCGGGCTAGGAAACCGAGTTGACTCGGGTTAGGAAACCGAGTTGACTCGGGTTAGCAGACCGAGTTGACTCGGGTAAGCAGACCGAGTTGACTCGGGTTAGGAAACCGAGTTGACTCGGGTTAGGAAACCGAGTTGACTCGGGTTAGGAAACCGAGTTGACTCGGGTTAGGAAACCGAGTTGACTCGGGTTAGGAAACCGAGTTGACTCGGTTTAGCAGACCGAGTTGACTCGGGTAAGCAGACCGAGTTGACTCGGGTTAGCAGACCGAGTTGACTCGGGAAAGCAGACCGAGTTGACTCGGGTTAGCAGACCGAGTTGACTCGGGTTAGGAAACCGAGTTGACTCGGTTTAGCAGACCGAGTTGACTCGGGTTAGCAGACCGAGTTGACTCGGGTAAGCAGACCGAGTTGACTCGGGTTAGCAGACCGAGTTGACTCGGGTTAGCAGACCGAGTTGACTCGGGTTAGCAGACCGAGTTGACTCGGGTTAGGACACCGAGTTGACTCGGGTTAGGACACCGAGTTGACTCGGTTTAGGAAACCGAGTTGACTCGGGTTAGGAAACCGAGTTGACTCGGGCTAACAGACCGAGATGACTCGGGTTAGCAGACCGAGTTGACTCGGGTCAGCAAACCGAGTTGACTCGGGAAAGCAGACCGAGTTGACTCGGGTTAGCAGGCCGAGTTGACTCGGGTTAGGAAACCGAGTTGACTCGGGTTAGGAAACCGAGTTGACTCGGTTTAGCAGACCGAGTTGACTCGGGTTAGCAGACCGAGTTGACTCGGGTCAGCAAACCGAGTTGACTAGGGTTAGGACACCGAGTTGACTCGGGTTAGGAAACCGAGTTGACTCGGGTTAGGAAACCGAGTTGACTCGGGTTAGGAAACTGAGTTGACTCGGGTTAGGAAACCGAGTTGACTCGGGTTAGGAAACCGAGTTGACTCGGGTTAGGAAACCGAGTTGACTCGGGTTAGGACACCGAGTTGACTCGGGTTAGGAAACCGAGTTGACTCGGGTTAGCAGACCGAGTTGACTCGGGTAAGCAGACCGAGTTGACTCGGGTTAGGAAACCGAGTTGACTCGGGTTAGGAAACCGAGTTGACTCGGGTTAGGACACCGAGTTGACTCGGGTTAGGAAACCGAGTTTACTCGGGCTAGGAAACCGAGTTGACTCGGGTTAGGAAA
Source organism: Melanostoma mellinum (assembly GCA_914767635.1). Taxonomy (NCBI): domain Eukaryota; kingdom Metazoa; phylum Arthropoda; class Insecta; order Diptera; family Syrphidae; genus Melanostoma; species Melanostoma mellinum. The sequence goes on from OU612059.1 coordinate 198,138,766, forward strand.
CCGAGTTGACTCGGGTTAGGAAACCGAGTTGACTCGGTTTAGCAGACCGAGTTGACTCGGGTAAGCAGACCGAGTTGACTCGGGTTAGCAGACCGAGTTGACTCGGGAAAGCAGACCGAGTTGACTCGGGTTAGCAGACCGAGTTGACTCGGGTTAGGAAACCGAGTTGACTCGGTTTAGCAGACCGAGTTGACTCGGGTTAGCAGACCGAGTTGACTCGGGTAAGCAGACCGAGTTGACTCGGGTTAGCAGACCGAGTTGACTCGGGTTAGCAGACCGAGTTGACTCGGGTTAGCAGACCGAGTTGACTCGGGTTAGGACACCGAGTTGACTCGGGTTAGGACACCGAGTTGACTCGGTTTAGGAAACCGAGTTGACTCGGGTTAGGAAACCGAGTTGACTCGGGCTAACAGACCGAGTTGACTCGGGTTAGCAGACCGAGTTGACTCGGGTCAGCAAACCGAGTTGACTCGGGAAAGCAGACCGAGTTGACTCGGGTTAGCAGGCCGAGTTGACTCGGGTTAGGAAACCGAGTTGACTCGGGTTAGGAAACCGAGTTGACTCGGTTTAGCAGACCGAGTTGACTCGGGTTAGCAGACCGAGTTGACTCGGGTCAGCAAACCGAGTTGACTAGGGTTAGGACACCGAGTTGACTCGGGTTAGGAAACCGAGTTGACTCGGGTTAGGAAACCGAGTTGACTCGGGTTAGGAAACTGAGTTGACTCGGGTTAGGAAACCGAGTTGACTCGGGTTAGTAAACCGAGTTGACTCGGGTTAGGAAACCGAGTTGACTCGGGTTAGGACACCGAGTTGACTCGGGTTAGGAAACCGAGTTGACTCGGGTTAGCAGACCGAGTTGACTCGGGTAAGCAGACCGAGTTGACTCGGGTTAGGAAACCGAGTTGACTCGGGTTAGGAAACCGAGTTGACTCGGGTTAGGAAACCGAGTTGACTCGGGTTAGGAAACCGAGTTGACTCGGGCTAGGAAACCGAGTTGACTCGGGTTAGGAAACCGAGTTGACTCGGGTTAGCAGACCGAGTTGACTCGGGTAAGCAGACCGAGTTGACTCGGGTTAGGAAACCGAGTTGACTCGGGTTAGGAAACCGAGTTGACTCGGGTTAGGAAACCGAGTTGACTCGGGTTAGGAAACCGAGTTGACTCGGGTTAGGAAACCGAGTTGACTCGGGTTAGGAAACCGAGTTGACTCGGTTTAGCAGACCGAGTTGACTGGGGTTAACAGACCGAGTTGACTCGGGTAAGCAGACCGAGTTGACTCGGGTTAGCAGACCGAGTTGACTCGGGTCAGCAAACCGAGTTGACTCGGGTTAGCAGACCGAGTTGACTCGGGTTAGCAGACCGAGTTGACTCGGGTTAGCAGACCGAGTTGACTCGGGTTAGGACACCGAGTTGACTCGGGTTAGGACACCGAGTTGACTCGGTTTAGGAAACCGAGTTGACTCGGGTTAGGAAACCGAGTTGACTCGGGCTAACAGACCGAGTTGACTCGGGTTAGCAGACCGAGTTGACTCGGGTCAGCAAACCGAGTTGACTCGGGAAAGCAGACCGAGTTGACTCGGGTTAGCAGGCCGAGTTGACTCGGGTTAGCAGACCGAGTTGACTCGGGTTAGCAGACCGAGTTGACTCGGGTTAGCAGACCGAGTTGACTCGGGAAAGCAGACCGAGTTGACTCGGGTTAGCAGACCGAGTTGACTCGGGTTAGGAAACCGAGTTGACTCGGTTTAGCAGACCGAGTTGACTCGGGTAAGCAGACCGAGTTGACTCGGGTTAGGAAACCGAGTTGACTCGAGTTAGGAAACCGAGTTGACTCGGGTTAGGAAACCGAGTTGACTCGGGTTAGGAAACCGAGTTTACTCGGGCTAGGAAACCGAGTTGACTCGGGTTAGGAAACCGAGTTGACTCGGGTTAGGAAACCGAGTTGACTCGGTTTAGCAGACCGAGTTGACTCGGGTAAGCAGACCGAGTTGACTCGGGTTAGCAGACCGAGTTGACTCGGGAAAGCAGACCGAGTTGACTCGGGTTAGCAGACCGAGTTGACTCGGGTTAGGAAACCGAGTTGACTCGGGCTAGAAACTGAGTTGACTCGGGTTAGGAAACCGAGTTGACTCGGGTAAGCAGACCGAGTTGACTCGGGTTAGCAGACCGAGTTGACTCGGGTTAGGAAACCGAGTTGACTCGAGTTAGCAGACCGAGTTGACTTTGGCTAGGAAACCGAGTTGACTCGGGTTAGGAAACCGAGTTGACTCGGGTTAGCAGACCGAGTTGACTCGGGCTAGGAAACCGAGTTGACTCGGGTAAGGAAACCGAGTTGACTCGGGTCAGCAAACCGAGTTGACTCAGGTTAGGAAACCGAGTTGACTCGGGTTAGGAAACCGAGTTGACTCGGTTTAGCAGACCGAGTTGACTCGGGTAAGCAGACCGAGTTGACTCGGGTTAGCAGACCGAGTTGACTCGGGAAAGCAGACCGAGTTGACTCGGGTTAGCAGACCGAGTTGACTCGGGTTAGGAAACCGAGTTGACTCGGTTTAGCAGACCGAGTTGACTCGGGTTAGCAGACCGAGTTGACTCGGGTAAGCAGACCGAGTTTACTCGGGTTAGCAAACCGAGTTGACTAGGGTTAGGACACCGAGTTGACTCGGGTTAGGAAACCGAGTTGACTCGGGTTAGGAAACCGAGTTGACTCGGGTTAGGAAACCGAGTTGACTCGGGTTAGGAAACCGAGTTGACTCGGGTTAGGAAACCGAGTTGACTCGGGTTAGGAAACCGAGTTGACTCGGGTTAGGAAACCGAGTTGACTCGGGTTAGGAAACCGAGTTGACTCGGGTTAGGAAACCGAGTTGACTCGGGTAAGCAGACCGAGTTGACTCGGGTCAGCAAACCGAGTTGACTCGGGTTAGGAAACCGAGTTGACTCGAGTTAGGAAACCGAGTTGACTCGGGTTAGGAAACCGAGTTGACTCGGGTTAGGAAACCGAGTTTACTCGGGCTAGGAAACCGAGTTGACTCGGGTTAGGAAACCGAGTTGACTCGGGTTAGGAAACCGAGTTGACTCGGTTTAGCAGACCGAGTTGACTCGGGTAAGCAGACCGAGTTGACTCGGGTTAGCAGACCGAGTTGACTCGGGAAAGCAGACCGAGTTGACTCGGGTTAGCAGACCGAGTTGACTCGGGTTAGGAAACCGAGTTGACTCGGTTTAGCAGACCGAGTTGACTCGGGTTAGCAGACCGAGTTGACTCGGGTAAGCAGACCGAGTTGACTCGGGTTAGCAGACCGAGTTGACTCGGGTTAGCAGACCGAGTTGACTCGGGTTAGCAGACCGAGTTGACTCGGGTTAGGACACCGAGTTGACTCGGGTTAGGACACCGAGTTGACTCGGTTTAGGAAACCGAGTTGACTCGGGTTAGGAAACCGAGTTGACTCGGGCTAACAGACCGAGTTGACTCGGGTTAGCAGACCGAGTTGACTCGGGTCAGCAAACCGAGTTGACTCGGGAAAGCAGACCGAGTTGACTCGGGTTAGCAGGCCGAGTTGACTCGGGTTAGGAAACCGAGTTGACTCGGGTTAGGAAACCGAGTTGACTCGGTTTAGCAGACCGAGTTGACTCGGGTTAGCAGACCGAGTTGACTCCGGTCAGCAAACCGAGTTGACTAGGGTTAGGACACCGAGTTGACTCGGGTTAGGAAACCGAGTTGACTCGGGTTAGGAAACCGAGTTGACTCGGGTTAGGAAACTGAGTTGACTCGGGTTAGGAAACCGAGTTGACTCGGGTTAGGAAACCGAGTTGACTCGGGTTAGGAAACCGAGTTGACTCGGGTTAGGACACCGAGTTGACTCGGGTTAGGAAACCGAGTTGACTCGGGTTAGCAGACCGAGTTGACTCGGGCTAGGAAACCGAGTTGACTCGGGTTAAGAAACCGAGTTGACTCGGGTTAGCAGACCGAGTTGACTCGGGTAAGCAGACCGAGTTGACTCGGGTTAGGAAACCGAGTTGACTCGGGTTAGGAAACCGAGTTGACTCGGGTTAGGAAACCGAGTTGACTCGGGTTAGGAAACCGAGTTGACTCGGGCTAGGAAACCGAGTTGACTCGGTTTAGCAGACCGAGTTGTTTGGGGTTAGCAGACCGAGTTGACTCGGGCTAGCAGACCGAGTTGACTCGGGTTAGCAGACCGTATTGACTCGGGTAAGCAGACCGAGTTGACTCGGGTAAGCAGACCGAGTTGACTCGGGTTAGCAGACCGAGTTGACTCGGGTAAGCAGACCGAGTTGACTCGGGTTAGGAAACCGAGTTGACTCGAGTTAGGAAACCGAGTTGACTCGGGTTAGGAAACCGAGTTGACTCGGGTTAGGAAACCGAGTTGACTCGGGTTAGGAAACCGAGTTGACTCGGGTTAGGAAACCGAGTTGACTCGGGTTAGGAAACCGAGTTGACTCGGGTTAGGAAACCGAGTTGACTCGGGTTAGGAAACCGAGTTGACTCGGGTTAGGAAACCGAGTTGACTCGTTTTAGGAAACCGAGTTGACTCGAGTTAGGAAACCGAGTTGACTCGGGTTAGGAAACCGATTTGACTCGGGTTAGGAAACCGAGTTGACTCGGTTTAGCAGACCGAGTTGACTCGGGTTAGCAGACCGAGTTGACTCGGGTTAGGAAACCGAGTTGACTCGGGTTAGGAAACCGAGTTGACTCGGGTTAGGAAACCGAGTTGACTCGAGTTAGGAAACCGAGTTGACTCGGTTTAGCAGACCGAGTTGACTCGGTTTAGCAGACCGAGTTGACTCGGGTTAGGACACCGAGTTGACTCGGTTTAGGAAACCGAGTTGACTCGGGTTAGGAAACCGAGTTGACTCGGGCTAGGAAACCGAGTTGACTCGGGTTAGGAAACCGAGTTGACTCGGGTTAGCAGACCGAGTTGACTCGGGTCAGCAAACCGAGTTGACTCGGGTTAGGAAACCGAGTTGACTCGGGTCAGCAAACCGAGTTGACTCGGGTTAGGAAACCGAGTTGACTCGGGTTAGGAAACCGAGTTGACTCGGGTTAGGAAACCGAGTTGACTCGGGTTAGGAAACCGAGTTGACTCGAGTAAGGAAACCGAGTTGACTCGGGTTAGGAAGCCGAGTTGACTCGGGTTAGGAAATCGAGTTGACTCGGGTTAGGAAATCGAGTTGACTCGGGTTAGGAAGCCGAGTTGACTTGGGTAAGCAGACCGAGTTGACTCGGGTTAGCAGACCGAGTTGACTCGGGTTAGCAGACCGAGTTGACTCGGGTTAGCAGACCGAGTTGACTCGGGTCAGCAAACCGAGTTGACTCGGGTCAGCAAACCGAGTTGACTCGGGTTAGGAAACCGAGTTGACTCGGGTTAGGAAACCGAGTTGACTCGGGTTAGGAAACCGAGTTGACTCGGGTTAGGAAACCGAGTTGACTCGAGTAAGGAAACCGAGTTGACTCGGGTTAGGAAACCGAGTTGACTCGGGTTAGGAAACCGAGTTGACTCGGGTTAGGAAACCGAGTTGACTCGGGTTAGGAGACCGAGTTGACTCGGGTTAGGAAACCGAGTTGACTCGGGCTAGAAACTGAGTTGACTCGGGTTAGGAAACCGAGTTGACTCGGGTTAGGAAACCGAGTTGACTCGGGTTAGCAGACCGAGTTGACTCGGGTAAGCAGACCGAGTTGACTCGGGTTAGGAAACCGAGTTGACTCGGGTTAGGAAACCGAGTTGACTCGGGTTAGGAAACCGAGTTGACTCGGGTTAGGAAACCGAGTTGACTCGGTTTAGCAGACCGAGTTGACTCGGGTAAGCAGACCGAGTTGACTCGGGTAAGCAGACCGAGTTGACTCGGGTTAGGAAACCGAGTTGACTCGGGTTAGGAAACCGAGTTGACTCGGGTTAGGAAACCGAGTTGACTCGGGTTAGCAGACCGAGTTGACTCGGGCTAGGAAACCGAGTTGACTCGGGTTAGGAAACCGAGTTGACTCGGGTTAGCAGACCGAGTTGACTCGGGTAAGCAGACCGAGTTGACTCGGGTTAGGAAACCGAGTTGACTCGGGTTAGGAAACCGAGTTGACTCGGGTTAGGAAACCGAGTTGACTCGGGTTAGGAAACCGAGTTGACTCGGGTTAGGAAACCGAGTTGACTCGGGTTAGGAAACCGAGTTGACTCGGTTTAGCAGACGGAGTTGACTGGGGTTAACAGACCGAGTTGACTCGGGTAAGCAGACCGAGTTGACTCGGGTTAGGAAACCGAGTTGACTCGGGTTAGGAAGCCGAGTTGACTCGGTTTAGCAGACCGAGTTGACTCGGGTTAGCAGACCGAGTTGACTCGGGTAAGCAGACCGAGTTGACTCGGGTTAGCAGACCGAGTTGACTCGGGTAAGCAGACCGAGTTGACTCGGGTTAGCAGACCGAGTTGACTCGGGTTAGGAAACCGAGTTGACTCGGTTTAGCAGACCGAGTTGACTCGGGTTAGCAGACCGAGTTGACTCGGGTAAGCAGACCGAGTTGACTCGGGTTAGCAGACCGAGTTGACTCGGGTTAGCAGACCGAGTTGACTCGGGTTAGCAGACCGAGTTGACTCGGGTTAGGACACCGAGTTGACTCGGGTTAGGACACCGAGTTGACTCGGTTTAGGAAACCGAGTTGACTCGGGTTAGGAAACCGAGTTGACTCGGGCTAGCAGACCGAGTTGACTAAGGTTAGCAGACCGAGTTGACTCGGGTAAGCAGACCGAGTTGACTCGGGTAAGCAGACCGAGTTGACTCGGGTTAGCAGACCGAGTTGACTCGGGTTAGGAAACCGAGTTGACTCGAGTTAGGAAACCGAGTTGACTCGGGTTAGGAAACCGAGTTGACTCGGGTTAGGAAACCGAGTTGACTCGGGTTAGGAAACCGAGTTGACTCGGGTTAGGAAACCGAGTTGACTCGGGTTAGGAAACCGAGTTGACTCGGGTTAGGAAACCGAGTTGACTCGGGTTAGGAAACCGAGTTGACTAAGTTTAGCAGACCGAGTTGACTCGGGTAAGCAGACCGAGTTGACTCGGGTTAGCAGACCGAGGTGACTCGGGAAAGCAGACCGAGTTGACTCGGGTTAGCAGACCGAGTTGACTCGGGTTAGGAAACCGAGTTGACTCGGTTTAGCAGACCGAGTTGACTCGGGTTAGCAGACCGAATTGACTCGGGTAAGCAGACCGAGTTGACTCGGGTTAGCAGACCGAGTTGACTCGGGTTAGCAGACCGAGTTGACTCGGGTTAGCAGACCGAGTTGACTCGGGTTAGGACACCGAGTTGACTCGGGTTAGGACACCGAGTTGACTCGGGTTAGGACACCGAGTTGACTCGGTTTAGGAAACCGAGTTGACTCGGGTTAGGAAACCGAGTTGACTGGGGTTAGGAAACCGAGTTGACTCGGGTTAGGAAACCGAGTTGATTCGGGTTAGGAAACCGAGTTGACTCGGGTTAGGAAACCGAGTTGACTCGAGTTAGGAAACCGAGTTGACTCGGGTTAGGAAACCGATTTGACTCGGTTTAGCAGACCGAGTTGACTCGGGTTAGCAGACCGAGTTGACTCGGGTTAGGAAACCGAGTTGACTCGGGTTAGGAAACCGAGTTGACTCGGGTTAGGAAACCGAGTTGACTCGAGTTAGGAAACCGAGTTGACTCGGTTTAGCAGACCGAGTTGACTCGGGTTAGCAGACCGAGTTGACTCGGGTTAGGACACCGAGTTGACTCGGTTTAGGAAACCGAGTTGACTCGGGTTAGGAAACCGAGTTGACTCGGGCTAGGAAACCGAGTTGACTCGGGTTAGGAAACCGAGTTGACTCGGGTTAGGAAACCGAGTTGACTCGGGTTAGGAGACCGAGTTGACTCGGGTTAGGAAACCGAGTTGACTCGGGCTAGAAACTGAGTTGACTCGGGTTAGGAAACCGAGTTGACTCGGGTTAGGAAACCGAGTTGACTCGGGTTAGCAGACCGAGTTGACTCGGGTAAGCAGACCGAGTTGACTCGGGTTAGGAAACCGAGTTGACTCGGGTTAGGAAACCGAGTTGACTCGGGTTAGGAAACCGAGTTGACTCGGGTTAGGAAACCGAGTTGACTCGGTTTAGCAGACCGAGTTGACTCGGGTAAGCAGACCGAGTTGACTCGGGTAAGCAGACCGAGTTGACTCGGGTTAGGAAACCGAGTTGACTCGGGTTAGGAAACCGAGTTGACTCGGGTTAGGAAACCGAGTTGACTCGGGTTAGCAGACCGAGTTGACTCGGGCTAGGAAACCGAGTTGACTCGGGTTAGGAAACCGAGTTGACTCGGGTTAGCAGACCGAGTTGACTCGGGTAAGCAGACCGAGTTGACTCGGGTTAGGAAACCGAGTTGACTCGGGTTAGGAAACCGAGTTGACTCGGGTTAGGAAACCGAGTTGACTCGGGTTAGGAAACCGAGTTGACTCGGGTTAGGAAACCGAGTTGACTCGGGTTAGGAAACCGAGTTGACTCGGTTTAGCAGACCGAGTTGACTGGGGTTAACAGACCGAGTTGACTCGGGTAAGCAGACCGAGTTGACTCGGGTTAGGAAACCGAGTTGACTCGGGTTAGGAAGCCGAGTTGACTCGGTTTAGCAGACCGAGTTGACTCGGGTTAGCAGACCGAGTTGACTCGGGTAAGCAGACCGAGTTGACTCGGGTTAGCAGACCGAGTTGACTCGGGAAAGCAGACCGAGTTGACTCGGGTTAGCAGACCGAGTTGACTCGGGTTAGGAAACCGAGTTGACTCGGTTTAGCAGACCGAGTTGACTCGGGTTAGCAGACCGAGTTGACTCGGGTAAGCAGACCGAGTTGACTCGGGTTAGCAGACCGAGTTGACTCGGGTTAGCAGACCGAGTTGACTCGGGTTAGCAGACCGAGTTGACTCGGGTTAGGACACCGAGTTGACTCGGGTTAGGACACCGAGTTGACTCGGTTTAGGAAACCGAGTTGACTCGGGTTAGGAAACCGAGTTGACTCGGGCTAGCAGACCGAGTTGACTAAGGTTAGCAGACCGAGTTGACTCGGGTAAGCAGACCGAGTTGACTCGGGTAAGCAGACCGAGTTGACTCGGGTTAGCAGACCGAGTTGACTCGGGTTAGGAAACCGAGTTGACTCGGGAAAGCAGACCGAGTTGACTCGGGTTAGCAGACCGAGTTGACTCGGGAAAGCAGACCGAGTTGACTCGGGTTAGCAGACCGAGTTGACTCGGGTTAGGAAACCGAGTTGACTCGGTTTAGCAGACCGATTTGACTCGGGTTAGCAGACCGAGTTGACTCGGGTAAGCAGACCGAGTTGACTCGGGTTAGCAGACCGAGTTGACTCGGGTTAGCAGACCGAGTTGACTTGGATTAGCAGACCGAGTTGACTCGGGTTAGGACACCGAGTTGACTCGGGTTAGGACACCGAGTTGACTCGGTTTAGGAAACCGAGTTGACTCGGGTTAGGAAACCGAGTTGACTCGGGTTAGGAAACCGAGTTGACTCGGGTTAGGAAACCGAGTTGACTCGGGTTAGGAAACCGAGTTGACTCGGGTTAGGAAACCGAGTTGACTCGGGTTAGGAAACCGAGTTGACTCGTTTTAGGAAACCGAGTTGACTCGAGTTAGGAAACCGAGTTGACTCGGGTTAGGAAACCGATTTGACTCGGGTTAGGAAACCGAGTTGACTCGGTTTAGCAGACCGAGTTGACTCGGGTTAGCAGACCGAGTTGACTCGGGTTAGCAGACCGAGTTGACTCGGTTTAGCAGACCGAGTTGACTCGGTTTAGCAGACCGAGTTGACTCGGGTTAGCAGACCGAGTTGACTCGGGTTAGGAAACCGAGTTGACTCGGGTTAGGAAACCGAGTTGACTCGGGTTAGGAAACCGAGTTGACTCGAGTTAGGAAACCGAGTTGACTTGGTTTAGCAGACCGAGTTGACTCGGGTTAGCAGACCGAGTTGACTCGGGTTAGGACACCGAGTTGACTCGGTTTAGGAAACCGAGTTGACTCGGGTTAGGAAACCGAGTTGACTTTGGCTAGGAAACCGAGTTGACTCGGGTTAGGAAACCGAGTTGACTTTGGCTAGGAAACCGAGTTGACTCGGGTTAGGAAACCGAGTTGACTTTGGCTAGGAAACCGAGTTGACTTTGGCTAGGAAACCGAGTTGACTCGGGTCAGCAAACCGAGTTGACTCGGGTTAGGAAACCGAGTTGACTCGGGTTAGGAAACCGAGTTGACTCGGGTTAGGAAACCGAGTTGACTCGGGTTAGCAGACCGAGTTGACTCGGGTAAGCAGACCGAGTTGACTCGGGTTAGCAGACCGAGTTGACTCGGGTTAGGAAAGCGAGTTGACTCGGGTTAGGAAACCGAGTTGACTCGGGTTAGGAAACCGAGTTGACTCGGGTTAGGAAACCGAGTTGACTCGGGTTAGCAGACCGAGTTGGCTCGGGTTAGCAGACCGAGTTGACTCGGGTTAGCAGACCGAGTTGACTCGGGGCAGCAAACCGAGTTGACTCGGGTTAGGAAACCGAGTTGACTCGGTTTAGGAAACCGAGTTGACTCGGGCTAGGAAACCGAGTTGACTCGGTTTAGGAAACCGATTTGACTCGGGTTAGGACACCGAGTTGACTCGGGTTAGGAAACCGAGTTGACTCGTTTTAGGAAACCGAGTTGACTCGAGTTAGGAAACCGAGTTGACTCGGGTTAGGAAACCGATTTGACTCGGGTTAGGAAACCGAGTTGACTCGGTTTAGCAGACCGAGTTGACTCGGGTTAGCAGACCGAGTTGACTCGGGTTAGGAAACCGAGTTGACTCGGGTTAGGAAACCGAGTTGACTCGGGTTAGGAAACCGAGTTGACTCGAGTTAGGAAACCGAGTTGACTCGGGTTAGGAAACCGAGTTGACTCGGGTAAGCAGACCGAGTTGACTCGGGTTAGCAGACCGAGTTGACTCGGGTTAGGAAACCGAGTTGACTCGGGTTAGCAGACCGAGTTGACTCGGGTTAGCAGACCGAGTTGACTCGGGTCAGCAAACCGAGTTGACTCGGGTTAGGACACCGAGTTGACTCGGTTTAGGAAACCGAGTTGACTCGGTTTAGCAGACCGAGTTGACTCGGGTTAGCAGACCGAGTTGACTCGGGTTAGCAGACCGAGTTGACTCGGGTTAGCAGACCGAGTTGACTCGGGTTAGCAGACCGAGTTGACTCGGGTTAGGAGACCGAGTTGACTCGGGTTAGCAGACCGAGTTGACTCGGGTTAGGACACCGAGTTGACTCGGGTTAGGACACCGAGTTGACTCGGTTTAGGAAACCGAGTTGACTCGGGTTAGGAAACCGAGTTGACTCGGTTTAGCAGACCGAGTTGACTCGGGTAAGCAGACCGAGTTGACTCGGGTTAGCAGACCGAGTTGACTCGGGAAAGCAGACCGAGTTGACTCGGGTTAGCAGACCGAGTTGACTCGGGTTAGGAAACCGAGTTGACTCGGTTTAGCAGACCGAGTTGACTCGGGTTAGCAGACCGAGTTGACTCGGGTAAGCAGACCGAGTTGACTCGGGTTAGCAGACCGAGTTGACTCGGGTTAGCAGACCGAGTTGACTCGGGTTAGCAGACCGAGTTGACTCGGGTTAGGACACCGAGTTGACTCGGGTTAGGACACCGAGTTGACTCGGGTTAGGAAACCGAGTTGACTCGGGTTAGGAAACCGAGTTGACTCGGGCTAGGAAACCGAGTTGACTCGGGTTAGGAAACCGAGTTGACTCGGGTTAGGAAAGAGAGTTGACTCGGGCTAGGAAAGAGAGTTGACTCGGTTTAGGAAACCGAGTTGACTCGGTTTAGCAGACCGAGTTGACTCGGGTTAGCAGACCGAGTTGACTCGGGTAAGCAGACCGAGTTGACTCGGGTTAGCAGACCGAGTTGACTCGGGTCAGCAAACCGAGTTGACTCGGGTTAGGAAACCGAGTTGACTCGGGTTAGGAAACCGAGTTGACTCGGGTTAGGAAACCGAGTTGACTCGGGTTAGGAAACCGAGTTGACTCGAGTTAGGAAACCGAGTTGACTCGGGTTAGGAAACCGAGTTGACTCGGGTTAGGAAACCGAGTTGACTCGGGTTAGGAAACCGAGTTGACTCGGGTTAGGAAACCGAGTTGACTCGGGTTAGGAAACCGAGTTGACTCGGGTAAGCAGACCGAGTTGACTCGGGCTAGGAAACCGAGTTGACTCGGGTTAGGAAACCGAGTTGACTCGGGTTAGCAGACCGAGTTGACTCGGGTAAGCAGACCGAGTTGACTCGGGTTAGGAAACCGAGTTGACTCGGGTTAGGAAACCGAGTTGACTCGGGTTAGGAAACCGAGTTGACTCGGGTTAGGAAACCGAGTTGACTCGGGTTAGGGAACCGAGTTGACTCGGTTTAGCAGACCGAGTTGACTCGGGTTAGCAGACCGAGTTGACTCGGGTAAGCAGACCGAGTTGACTCGAGTTAGGAAACCGAGTTGACTCGGGTTAGGAAACCGAGTTGACTCGGTTTAGCAGACCGAGTTGACTCGGGTTAGCAGACCGAGTTGACTCGGGAAAGCAGACCGAGTTGACTCGGGTTAGCAGACCGAGTTGACTCGGGAAAGCAGACCGAGTTGACTCGGGTTAGCAGACTGAGTTGACTCGGGTTAGGAAACCGAGTTGACTCGGTTTAGCAGACCGAGTTGACTTGGGTTAGCAGACCGAGTTGACTCGGGTAAGCAGACCGAGTTGACTCGGGTTAGCAGACCGAGTTGACTCGGGTTAGTAGACCGAGTTGACTCGGGTTAGGACACCGAGTTGACTCGGGTTAGGACACCGAGTTGACTCGGTTTAGGAAACCGAGTTGACTCGGGTTAGGAAACCGAGTTGACTCGGGTTAGGAAACCGAGTTGACTAAGGTTAGCAGAACGAGTTGACTCGGGTTAGCAGACCGAGTTGACTCGGGTTAGCAGACCGAGTTGACTCGGGTTAGCAGACCGAGTTTACTCGGGTTAGCAGACCGAGTTGACTCGGGTCAGCAAACCGAGTTGACTCGGGTTAGGACACCGAGTTGACTCGGTTTAGGAAACCGAGTTGACTCGGTTTAGCAGACCGAGTTGACTCGGGTTAGCAGACCGAGTTGACTCGGGTTAGCAGACCGAGTTGACTCGGGTAAGCAGACCGAGTTGACTCGGGTTAGGAAACCGAGTTGACTCGGGTTAGGAAACCGAGTTGACTCGGGTTAGGAAACCGAGTTGACTCGGGTTAGGAAACCGAGTTGACTCGGGTTAGGAAACCGAGTTGACTCGGGTTAGGAAACCGAGTTGACTCGGGTAAGCAGACCGAGTTGACTCGGGTTAGGAAACCGAGTTGACTCGGGTTAGGAAACCGAGTTGACTCGGGTTAGCAGACCGAGTTGACTCGGGTAAGCAGACCGAGTTGACTCGGGTTAGGAAACCGAGTTGACTCGGGTTAGGAAACCGAGTTGACTCGGGTTAGGAAACCGAGTTGACTCGGGTTAGGAAACCGAGTTGACTCGGTTTAGCAGACCGAGTTGACTCGGGTTAGCAGACCGAGTTGACTCGGGTAAGCAGACCGAGTTGACTCGAGTTAGGAAACCGAGTTGACTCGGGTTAGGAAACCGAGTTGACTCGGTTTAGCAGACCGAGTTGACTCGGGTTAGCAGACCGAGTTGACTCGGGAAAGCAGACCGAGTTGACTCGGGTTAGCAGACCGAGTTGACTCGGGAAAGCAGACCGAGTTGACTCGGGTTAGCAGACTGAGTTGACTCGGGTTAGGAAACCGAGTTGACTCGGTTTAGCAGTCCGAGTTGACTCGGGTTAGCAGACCGAGTTGACTCGGGTCAGCAAACCGAGTTGACTCGGGTTAGGAAACCGAGTTGACTCGAGTTAGGAAACCGAGTTGACTCGGGTTAGGAAACCGAGTTGACTCGGGTTAGGAAACCGAGTTGACTCGGGTTAGGAAACCGAGTTGACTCGGGTAAGGAAAGAGAGTTGACTCGGGTTAGGAAACCGAGTTGACTAGGGTTAGGAAACCGAGTTGACTCGGGTTAGGAAACCGAGTTGACTCGGGTAAGCAGACCGAGTTGACTCGGGTTAGCAGACCGAGTTGACTCGGGTTAGCAGACCGAGTTGACTCGGAGCAGCAAACCGAGTTGACTCGGGTTAGGACACCGAGTTGACTCGGTTTAGGAAACCGAGTTGACTCGGGTTAGGAAACCGAGTTGACTCGGGTTAGGAAACCGAGTTGACTCGAGTTAGGAAACCGAGTTGACTTGGGTTAGGAAACCGATTTGACTCGGGTTAGGACACCGAGTTGACTCGGGTAAGGAAACCGAGTTGACTCGGGTCAGCAAACCGAGTTGACTCGGGTTAGGAAACCGAGTTGACTCGGGTTAGGAAACCGAGTTGACTCGGGTTAGGAAACCGAGTTGACTCGGGTTAGGAAACCGAGTTGACTCGGGTTAGGAAACCGAGTTGACTTGGGTTAGGAAACCGATTTGACTCGGGTTAGGAAACCGAGTTGACTCGGGTTAGGAAACCGAGTTGACTTGGGTTAGGAAACCGATTTGACTCGGGTTAGGACACCGAGTTGACTCGGTTTAGGAAACCGAGTTGACTCGGGTTAGGAAACCGAGTTGACTCGGGTTAGGAAACCGAGTTGACTCGGGCTAGGAAACCGAGTTGACTCGGGTTAGGAAACCGAGTTGACTCGGGTTAGCAGACCGAGTTGACTCGGGTCAGCAAACCGAGTTGACTCGGGTTAGGAAACCGAGTTGACTCGGGTTAGGAAACCGAGTTGACTCGGGTTAGGAAACCGAGTTGACTCGGGTTAGCAGACCGAGTTGACTCGGGTAAGCAGACCGAGTTGACTCGGGTTAGCAGACCGAGTTGACTCGGGTTAGGAAAGAGAGTTGACTCGGGTTAGGAAAGAGAGTTGACTCGGGTTAGGAAACCGAGTTGACTCGGGTTAGGAAACCGAGTTGACTCGGGTTAGCAGACCGAGTTGACTCGGGTTAGCAGACCGAGTTGACTCGGGGCAGCAAACCGAGTTGACTCGGGTTAGGACACCGAGTTGACTCGGGTTAGGACACCGAGTTGACTCGGTTTAGGAAACCGAGTTGACTCGGGTTAGGAAACCGAGTTGACTCGGGTTAGGAAACCGATTTGACTCGGGTTAGGAAACCGAGTTGACTCGTTTTAGGAAACCGAGTTGACTCGAGTTAGGAAACCGAGTTGACTCGGGTTAGGAAACCGAGTTGACTCGGTTTAGCAGACCGAGTTGACTCGGGTTAGCAGACCGAGTTGACTCGGGTTAGGAAACCGAGTTGACTCGGGTTAGGAAACCGAGTTGACTCGGGTTAGGAAACCGAGTTGACTCGAGTTAGGAAACCGAGTTGACTCGGGTTAGGAAACCGAGTTGACTCGGGTAAGCAGACCGAGTTGACTCGGGTTAGCAGACCGAGTTGACTCGGGTTAGGAAACCGAGTTGACTCGGGTTAGGAAACCGAGTTGACTCGGGTTAGGAAACCGAGTTGACTCGGGTTAGGAAACCGAGTTGACTCGGGTTAGGAAACCGAGTTGACTCGGGTTAGGAAACCGAGTTGACTCGGGTTAGGAAACCGAGTTGACTCGGGTTAGGAAACCGAGTTGACTCGGGTTAGGAAACCGAGTTGACTCGGGTAAGGAAACCGAGTTGACTCGGTTTAGCAGACCGAGTTGACTCGGGTAAGCAGACCGAATTGACTCGGGTTAGCAGACCGAGTTGACTCGGGAAAGCAGACCGAGTTGACTCGGGTTAGCAGACCGAGTTGACTCGGGTTAGGAAACCCAGTTGACTCGGTTTAGCAGACCGAGTTGACTCGGGTTAGCAGACCGAGTTGACTCGGGTAAGCAGACCGAGTTGACTCGGGTTAGCAGACCGAGTGACTCGGGTTAGCAGACCGAGTTGACTTGGATTAGCAGACCGAGTTGACTCGGGTTAGGACACCGAGTTGACTCGGGTTAGGACACCGAGTTGACTCGGTTTAGGAAACCGAGTTGACTCGGGTTAGGAAACCGAGTTGAGTCGGGTTAGGAAACCGAGTTGACTCGGGTTAGGAAACCGAGTTGACTCGGGTTAGGAAACCGAGTTGACTCGGGTTAGGAAACCGAGTTGACTCGTTTTAGGAAACCGAGTTGACTCGAGTTAGGAAACCGAGTTGACTCGGGTTAGGAAACCGATTTGACTCGGGTTAGGAAACCGAGTTGACTCGGTTTAGCAGACCGAGTTGACTCGGGTTAGCAGACCGAGTTGACTCGGGTTAGCAGACCGAGTTGACTCGGTTTAGCAGACCGAGTTGACTCGGGTTAGCAGACCGAGTTGACTCGGGTTAGGAAACCGAGTTGACTCGGGTTAGGAAACCGAGTTGACTCGGGTTAGGAAACCGAGTTGACTCGAGATAGGAAACCGAGTTGAGTTGGTTTAGCAGACCGAGTTGACTCGGGTTAGCAGACCGAGTTGACTCGGGTTAGGACACCGAGTTGACTCGGTTTAGGAAACCGAGTTGACTCGGGTTAGGAAACCGAGTTGACTTTGGCTAGGAAACCGAGTTGACTCGGGTTAGGAAACCGAGTTGACTCGGGTTAGCAGACCGAGTTGACTCGGGTCAGCAAACCGAGTTGACTCGGGTTAGGAAACCGAGTTGACTCGGGTTAGGAAACCGAGTTGACTCGGGTTAGGAAACCGAGTTGACTCGGGTTAGGAAACCGAGTTGACTCGGGTTAGCAGACCGAGTTGACTCGGGTAAGCAGACCGAGTTGACTCGGGTTAGCAGACCGAGTTGACTCGGGTTAGGAAAGAGAGTTGACTCGGGTTAGGAAAGAGAGTTGACTCGGGTTAGGAAACCGAGTTGACTCGGGTTAGGAAACCGAGTTGACTCGGGTTAGCAGACCGAGTTGGCTCGGGTTAGCAGACCGAGTTGACTCGGGTTAGCAGACCGAGTTGACTCGGGGCAGCAAACCGAGTTGACTCGGGTTAGGACACCGAGTTGACTCGGTTTAGGAAACCGAGTTGACTCGGGCTAGGAAACCGAGTTGACTCGGTTTAGGAAACCGATTTGACTCGGGTTAGGACACCGAGTTGACTCGGGTTAGGAAACCGAGTTGACTCGTTTTAGGAAACCGAGTTGACTCGAGTTAGGAAACCGAGTTGACTCGGGTTAGGAAACCGATTTGACTCGGGTTAGGAAACCGAGTTGACTCGGTTTAGCAGACCGAGTTGACTCGGGTTAGCAGACCGAGTTGACTCGGGTTAGGAAACCGAGTTGACTCGGGTTAGGAAACCGAGTTGACTCGGGTTAGGAAACCGAGTTGACTCGAGTTAGGAAACCGAGTTGACTCGGGTTAGGAAACCGAGTTGACTCGGGTTAGCAGACCGAGTTGACTCGGGTTAGCAGACCGAGTTGACTCGGGTTAGGAAACCGAGTTGACTCGGGTTAGCAGACCGAGTTGACTCGGGTTAGCAGACCGAGTTGACTCGGGTCAGCAAACCGAGTTGACTCGGGTTAGGACACCGAGTTGACTCGGTTTAGGAAACCGAGTTGACTCGGTTTAGCAGACCGAGTTGACTCGGGTTAGCAGACCGAGTTGACTCGGGTTAGCAGACCGAGTTGACTCGGGTTAGCAGACCGAGTTGACTCGGGTTAGCAGACCGAGTTGACTCGGGTTAGCAGACCGAGTTGACTCGGGTTAGCAGACCGAGTTGACTCGGGTTAGGACACCGAGTTGACTCGGGTTAGGACACCGAGTTGACTCGGTTTAGGAAACCGAGTTGACTCGGGTTAGGAAACCGAGTTGACTCGGTTTAGCAGACCGAGTTGACTCGGGTAAGCAGACCGAGTTGACTCGGGTTAGCAGACCGAGTTGACTCGGGAAAGCAGACCGAGTTGACTCGGGTTAGCAGACCGAGTTGACTCGGGTTAGGAAACCGAGTTGACTCGGTTTAGCAGACCGAGTTGACTCGGGTTAGCAGACCGAGTTGACTCGGGTAAGCAGACCGAGTTGACTCGGGTTAGCAGACCGAGTTGACTCGGGTTAGCAGACCGAGTTGACTCGGGTTAGCAGACCGAGTTGACTCGGGTTAGGACACCGAGTTGACTCGGGTTAGGACACCGAGTTGACTCGGGTTAGGAAACCGAGTTGACTCGGGTTAGGAAACCGAGTTGACTCGGGCTAGGAAACCGAGTTGACTCGGGTTAGGAAACCGAGTTGACTCGGTTTAGGAAAGAGAGTTGACTCGGGTTAGGAAAGAGAGTTGACTCGGTTTAGGAAACCGAGTTGACTCGGTTTAGCAGACCGAGTTGACTCGGGTTAGCAGACCGAGTTGACTCGGGTAAGCAGACCGAGTTGACTCGGGTTAGCAGACCGAGTTGACTCGGGTCAGCAAACCGAGTTGACTCGGGTTAGGAAACCGAGTTGACTCGGGTTAGGAAACCGAGTTGACTCGGGTTAGGAAACCGAGTTGACTCGGGTTAGGAAACCGAGTTGACTCGAGTTAGGAAACCGAGTTGACTCGGGTTAGGAAACCGAGTTGACTCGGGTTAGGAAACCGAGTTGACTCGGGTTAGGAAACCGAGTTGACTCGGGTTAGGAAACCGAGTTGACTCGGGTAAGCAGACCGAGTTGACTCGGGCTAGGAAACCGAGTTGACTCGGGTTAGGAAACCGAGTTGACTCGGGTTAGCAGACCGAGTTGACTCGGGTAGGCAGACCGAGTTGACTCGGGTTAGGAAACCGAGTTGACTCGGGTTAGGAAACCGAGTTGACTCGGGTTAGGAAACCGAGTTGACTCGGGTTAGGAAACCGAGTTGACTCGGTTTAGCAGACCGAGTTGACTCGGGTTAGCAGACCGAGTTGACTCGGGTAAGCAGACCGAGTTGACTCGAGTTAGGAAACCGAGTTGACTCGGGTTAGGAAACCGAGTTGACTCGGTTTAGCAGACCGAGTTGACTCGGGTTAGCAGACCGAGTTGACTCGGGAAAGCAGACCGAGTTGACTCGGGTTAGCAGACCGAGTTGACTCGGGAAAGCAGACCGAGTTGACTCGGGTTAGCAGACTGAGTTGACTCGGGTTAGGAAACCGAGTTGACTCGGTTTAGCAGACCGAGTTGACTTGGGTTAGCAGACCGAGTTGACTCGGGTAAGCAGACCGAGTTGACTCGGGTTAGCAGACCGAGTTGACTCGGGTTAGTAGACCGAGTTGACTCGGGTTAGGACACCGAGTTGACTCGGGTTAGCACACCGAGTTGACTCGGTTTAGGAAACCGAGTTGACTCGGGTTAGGAAACCGAGTTGACTCGGGTTAGGAAACCGAGTTGACTAAGGTTAGCAGACCGAGTTGACTCGGGTTAGCAGACCGAGTTGACTCGGGTTAGCAGACCGAGTTTACTCGGGTTAGCAGACCGAGTTGACTCGGGTCAGCAAACCGAGTTGACTCGGGTTAGGACACCGAGTTGACTCGGTTTAGGAAACCGAGTTGACTCGGTTTAGCAGACCGAGTTGACTCGGGTTAGCAGACCGAGTTGACTCGGGTTAGCAGACCGAGTTGACTCGGGTTAGCAGACCGAGTTGACTCGGGTAAGCAGACCGAGTTGACTCGGGTTAGGAAACCGAGTTGACTCGGGTTAGGAAACCGAGTTGACTCGGGTTAGGAAACCGAGTTGACTCGGGTTAGGAAACCGAGTTGACTCGGGTTAGGAAACCGAGTTGACTCGGGTTAGGAAACCGAGTTGACTCGGGTTAGGAAACCGAGTTGACTCGGGTTAGGAAACCGAGTTGACTCGGGTAAGCAGACCGAGTTGACTCGGGCTAGGAAACCGAGTTGACTCGGGTTAGGAAACCGAGTTGACTCGGGTTAGCAGACCGAGTTGACTCGGGTAAGCAGACCGAGTTGACTCGGGTTAGGAAACCGAGTTGACTCGGGTTAGGAAACCGAGTTGACTCGGGTTAGGAAACCGAGTTGACTCGGGTTAGGAAACCGAGTTGACTCGGTTTAGCAGACCGAGTTGACTCGGGTTAGCAGACCGAGTTGACTCGGGTAAGCAGACCGAGTTGACTCGAGTTAGGAAACCGAGTTGACTCGGGTTAGGAAACCGAGTTGACTCGGTTTAGCAGACCGAGTTGACTCGGGTTAGCAGACCGAGTTGACTCGGGAAAGCAGACCGAGTTGACTCGGGTTAGCAGACCGAGTTGACTCGGGAAAGCAGACCGAGTTGACTCGGGTTAGCAGACTGAGTTGACTCGGGTTAGGAAACCGAGTTGACTCGGTTTAGCAGACCGAGTTGACTCGGGTTAGCAGACCGAGTTGACTCGGGTCAGCAAACCGAGTTGACTCGGGTTAGGAAACCGAGTTGACTCGAGTTAGGAAACCGAGTTGACTCGGGTTAGGAAACCGAGTTGACTCGGGTTAGGAAACCGAGTTGACTCGGGTTAGGAAACCGAGTTGACTCGGGTAAGGAAAGAGAGTTGACTCGGGTTAGGAAACCGAGTTGACTCGGGTTAGGAAACCGAGTTGACTCGGGTAAGCAGACCGAGTTGACTCGGGTTAGCAGACCGAGTTGACTCGGGTTAGCAGACCGAGTTGACTCGGAGCAGCAAACCGAGTTGACTCGGGTTAGGACACCGAGTTGACTCGGTTTAGGAAACCGAGTTGACTCGGGTTAGGAAACCGAGTTGACTCGGGTTAGGAAACCGAGTTGACTCGGGTTAGGAAACCGAGTTGACTCGGGTTAGGAAACCGATTTGACTCGGGTTAGGACACCGAGTTGACTCGGGTAAGGAAACCGAGTTGACTCGGGTCAGCAAACCGAGTTGACTCGGGTTAGGAAACCGAGTTGACTCGGGTTAGGAAACCGAGTTGACTCGGGTTAGGAAACCGAGTTGACTCGGGTTAGGAAACCGAGTTGACTCGGGTTAGGAAACCGAGTTGACTTGGGTTAGGAAACCGATTTGACTCGGGTTAGGACACCGAGTTGACTCAGGTTAGGAAACCGAGTTGACTCGGGTTAGGAAACCGAGTTGACTCGGGTTAGGAAACCGAGTTGACTCGGGTTAGCAGACCGAGTTGACTCGGGTAAGCAGACCGAGTTGACTCGGGTTAGCAGACCGAGTTGACTCGGGTTAGCAGACCGAGTTGACTCGGGTAAGCAGACCGAGTTGACTCGGGTTAGCAGACCGAGTTGACTCGGGTTAGCAGACCGAGTTGACTCGGGTTAGCAGACTGAGTTGACTCGGGTTAGGAAACCGAGTTGACTCGGGTTAGGAAACCGAGTTGACTCGGGTTAGGAAACCGAGTTGACTCGGGTTAGGAAACCGAGTTGACTCGGTTTAGCAGACCGAGTTGACTCGGGTAAGCAGACCGAGTTGACTCGGGTTAGCAGACCGAGTTGACTCGGGAAAGCAGACCGAGTTGACTCGGGTTAGCAGACCGAGTTGACTCGGGTTAGGAAACCGAGTTGACTCGGTTTAGCAGACCGAGTTGACTCGGGTTAGCAGACCGAGTTGACTCGGGTAAGCAGACCGAGTTGACTCGGGTTAGCAGACCGAGTTGACTCGGGTTAGCAGACCGAGTTGACTCGGGTTAGCAGACCGAGTTGACTCGGGTTAGGACACCGAGTTGACTCGGGTTAGGACACCGAGTTGACTCGGTTTAGGAAACCGAGTTGACTCGGGTTAGGAAACCGAGTTGACTCGGGTTAGGAAACCGAGTTGACTCGGGTTAGGAAACCGAGTTGACTCGGGTTAGGAAACCGAGTTGACTCGTTTTAGGAAACCGAGTTGACTCGAGTTAGGAAACCGAGTTGACTCGGGTTAGGAAACCGATTTGACTCGGGTTAGGAAACCGAGTTGACTCGGTTTAGCAGACCGAGTTGACTCGGGTTAGCAGACCGAGTTGACTCGGGTTAGCAGACCGAGTTGACTCGGTTTAGCAGACCGAGTTGACTCGGGTTAGCAGACCGAGTTGACTCGGGTTTGGAAACCGAGTTGACTCGGGTTAGGAAACCGAGTTGACTCGGGTAAGGAAACCGAGTTGACTCGAGTTAGGAAACCGAGTTGACTTGGTTTAGCAGACCGAGTTGACTCGGGTAAGGACACCGAGTTGACTCGGTTTAGGAAACCGAGTTGACTCGGGTTAGGAAACCGAGTTGACTTTGGCTAGGAAACCGAGTTGACTCGGGTTAGGAAACCGAGTTGACTCGGGTTAGCAGACCGAGTTGACTCGGGTCAGCAAACCGAGTTGACTCGGGTTAGGAAACCGAGTTGACTCGGGTTAGGAAACCGAGTTGACTCGGGTTAGGAAACCGAGTTGACTCGGGTTAGCAGACCGAGTTGACTCGGGTAAGCAGACCGAGCTGACTCGGGTTAGCAGACCGAGTTGACTCGGGTTAGGAAAGAGAGTTGACTCGGGTTAGGAAAGAGAGTTGACTCGGGTTAGGAAACCGAGTTGACTCGGGTTAGCAGACCGAGTTGACTCGGGTTAGCAGACCGAGTTGGCTCGGGTTAGCAGACCGAGTTGACTCGGGTTAGCAGACCGAGTTGACTCGGGGCAGCAAACCGAGTTGACTCGGGTTAGGACACCGAGTTGACTCGGTTTAGGAAACCGAGTTGACTCGGGCTAGGAAACCGAGTTGACTCGGGTTAGGAAACCGATTTGACTCGGGTTAGGACACCGAGTTGACTCGGGTTAGGAAACCGAGTTGACTCGTTTTAGGAAACCGAGTTGACTCGAGTTAGAAAACCGAGTTGACTCGGGTTAGGAAACCGATTTGACTCGGGTTAGGAAACCGAGTTGACTCGGTTTAGCAGACCGAGTTGACTCGGGTTAGCAGACCGAGTTGACTCGGGTTAGGAAACCGAGTTGACTCGGGTTAGGAAACCGAGTTGACTCGGGTTAGGAAACCGAGTTGACTCGAGTTAGGAAACCGAGTTGACTCGGGTTAGGACACCGAATTGACTCGGTTTAGGAAACCGAGTTGACTCGGTTTAGCAGACCGAGTTGACTCGGGTTAGCAGACCGAGTTGACTCGGGTTAGCAGACCGAGTTGACTCGGGTTAGCAGACCGAGTTGACTCGGGTTAGCAGACCGAGTTGACTCGGGTTAGCAGACCGAGTTGACTCGGGTCAGCAAACCGAGTTGACTCGGGTTAGGACACCGAATTGACTCGGTTTAGGAAACCGAGTTGACTCGGTTTAGCAGACCGAGTTGACTCGGGTTAGCAGACCGAGTTGACTCGGGTTAGCAGACCGAGTTGACTCGGGTTAGCAGACCGAGTTGACTCGGGTTAGCAGACCGAGTTGACTCGGGTTAGGACACCGAGTTGACTCGGGTTAGGACACCGAGTTGACTCGGTTTAGGAAACCGAGTTGACTCGGGTTAGGAAACCGAGTTGACTCGGGTTAGGAAACCGAGTTGACTCGGTTTAGCAGACCGAGTTGACTCGGGTAAGCAGACCGAGTTGACTCGGGTTAGCAGACCGAGTTGACTCGGGTTAGCAGACCGAGTTGACTCGGGAAAGCAGACCGAGTTGACTCGGGTTAGCAGACCGAGTTGACTCGGGTTAGGAAACCGAGTTGACTCGGTTTAGCAGACCGAGTTGACTCGGGTTAGCAGACCGAGTTGACTCGGGTAAGCAGACCGAGTTGACTCGGGTTAGCAGACCGAGTTGACTCGGGTTAGCAGACCGAGTTGACTCGGGTTAGGACACCGAGTTGACTCGGGTTAGGACACCGAGTTGACTCGGGTTAGGAAACCGAGTTGACTCGGGTTAGGAAACCGAGTTGACTCGGGCTAGGAAACCGAGTTGACTCGGGTTAGGAAAGAGAGTTGACTCGGGTTAGGAAAGAGAGTTGACTCGGTTTAGGAAACCGAGTTGACTCGGTTTAGCAGACCGAGTTGACTCGGGTTAGCAGACCGAGTTGACTCGGGTAAGCAGACCGAGTTGACTCGGTTTAGCAGACCGAGTTGACTCGGGTCAGCAAACCGAGTTGACTCGGGTTAGGAAACCGAGTTGACTCGGGTTAGGAAACCGAGTTGACTCGGGTTAGGAAACCGAGTTGACTCGAGTTAGGAAACCGAGTTGACTCGGGTTAGGAAACCGAGTTGACTCGGGTTAGGAAACCGAGTTGACTCGGGTTAGGAAACCGAGTTGACTCGGGTTAGGAAACCGAGTTGACTCGGGTTAGGAAACCGAGTTGACTCGGGTAAGCAGACCGAGTTGACTCGGGCTAGGAAACCGAGTTGACTCGGGTTAGGAAACCGAGTTGACTCGGGTTAGCAGACCGAGTTGACTCGGGTAAGCAGACCGAGTTGACTCGGGTTAGGAAACCGAGTTGACTCGGGTTAGGAAACCGAGTTGACTCGGGTTAGGAAACCGAGTTGACTCGGGTTAGGAAACCGAGTTGACTCGGTTTAGCAGACCGAGTTGACTCGGGTTAGCAGACCGAGTTGACTCGGGTTAGCAGACCGAGTTGA
The DNA here is from genome assembly GCA_914767635.1 of Melanostoma mellinum. Taxonomy (NCBI): domain Eukaryota; kingdom Metazoa; phylum Arthropoda; class Insecta; order Diptera; family Syrphidae; genus Melanostoma; species Melanostoma mellinum. Next base: position 198,163,289 of record OU612059.1, read on the forward strand.
CTCGGGTAAGCAGACCGAGTTGACTCGGGTTAGGAAACCGAGTTGACTCGGGTTAGGAAACCGAGTTGACTCGGTTTAGCAGACCGAGTTGACTCGGGTTAGCAGACCGAGTTGACTCGGGTAAGCAGACCGAGTTGACTCGGGTTAGCAGACCGAGTTGACTCGGGAAAGCAGACCGAGTTGACTCGGGTTAGCAGACTGAGTTGACTCGGGTTAGGAAACCGAGTTGACTCGGTTAAGCAGACCGAGTTGACTCGGGTTAGCAGACCGAGTTGACTCGGGTAAGCAGACCGAGTTGACTCGGGTTAGCAGACCGAGTTGACTCGGGTTAGCAGACCGAGTTGACTCGGGTTAGCAGACCGAGTTGACTCGGGTTAGGACACCGAGTTGACTCGGGTTAGGACACCGAGTTGACTCGGTTTAGGAAACCGAGTTGACTCGGGTTAGGAAACCGAGTTGACTCGGGTTAGGAAACCGAGTTGACTAAGGTTAGCAGACCGAGTTGACTCGGGTTAGCAGACCGAGTTGACTCGGGTTAGCAGACCGAGTTGACTCGGGTTAGCAGACCGAGTTGACTCGGGTCAGCAAACCGAGTTGACTCGGGTTAGGACACCGAGCTGACTCGGTTTAGGAAACCGAGTTGACTCGGTTTAGCAGACCGAGTTGACTCGGGTTAGCAGACCGAGTTGACTCGAGTTAGGAAACCGAGTTGACTTGGGTTAGGAAACCGGTTTGACTCGGGTTAGGACACCGAGTTGACTCGGGTAAGGAAACCGAGTTGACTCGGGTCAGCAAACCGAGTTGACTCGGGTTAGGAAACCGAGTTGACTCGGGTTAGGAAACCGAGTTGACTCGGGTTAGGAAACCGAGTTGACTCGGGTTAGGAAACCGAGTTGACTTGGGTTAGGAAACCGATTTGACTCGGGTTAGGACACCGAGTTGACTCAGGTTAGGAAACCGAGTTGACTCGGGTTAGGAAACCGAGTTGACTCGGGTTAGGAAACCGAGTTGACTCGGGTTAGCAGACCGAGTTGACTCGGGTAAGCAGACCGAGTTGACTCGGGTTAGCAGACCGAGTTGACTCGGGTTAGCAGACCGAGTTGACTCGGGTTAGCAGACCGAGTTGACTCGGGTCAGCAAACCGAGTTGACTAGGGTTAGGACACCGAGTTGACTCGGGTTAGGAAACCGAGTTGACTCGGGTTAGGAAACCGAGTTGACTCGGGTTAGGAAACCGAGTTGACTTGGGTTAGGAAACCGAGTTGACTCGGGTTAGGAAACCGAGTTGACTCGGGTTAGGAAACCGAGTTGACTCGGGTTAGGAAACCGAGTTGACTCGTGTTAGGAAACCGAGTTGACTCGGGTTAGGAAACCGAGTTGACTCGGGTTAGGAAACCGAGTTGACTCGGGTTAGGAAACCGAGTTGACTCGGGTTAGGAAACCGAGTTGACTCGGGTTAGGAAACCGAGTTGACTCGGGTTAGGAAACCGAGATGACTCGGGTTAGGAAACCGAGTTGACTCGGGTTAGGAAACCGAGTTGACTCGGGTTAGGAAACCGAGTTGACTCGGTTTAGCAGACCGAGTTGACTCGGGTAAGCAGACCGAGTTGACTCGGGTTAGCAGACCGAGTTGACTCGGGTTAGGAAACCGAGTTGACTCGGTTTAGCAGACCGAGTTGACTCGGGTTAGCAGACCGAGTTGACTCGGGTAAGCAGACCGAGTTGACTCGGGTTAGCAGACCGAGTTGACTCGGGTTAGCAGACCGAGTTGACTCGGGTTAGCAGACCGAGTTGACTCGGGTTAGCAGACCGAGTTGACTCGGGTTAGAACATTGAGTTGACTCGGGTTAGGACACCGAGTTGACTCGGTTTAGGAAACCGAGTTGACTCGGGTTAGGAAACCGAGTTGACTCGGGCTAGGAAACCGAGTTGACTCGGGTTAGGAAACCGAGTTGACTCGGGTTAGGAAAGAGAGTTGACTCGGGTTAGGAAAGAGAGTTGACTCGGTTTAGGAAACCGAGTTGACTCGGTTTAGCAGACCGAGTTGACTCGGGTAAGCAGACCGAGTTGACTCGGGTTAGCAGACCGAGTTGACTCGGGTCAGCAAACCGAGTTGACTCGGGTTAGGAAACCGAGTTGACTCGGGTTAGGAATCCGAGTTGACTCGGGTTAGGAAACCGAGTTGACTCGAGTTAGGAAACCGAGTTGACTCGGGTAAGGAAACAGAGTTGACTCGGGTTAGGAAACCGAGTTGACTCGGGTTAGGAAACCGAGTTGACTCGGGTTAGGAAACCGAGTTGACTCGGGTTAGGAAACCGAGTTGACTCGGGTTAGCAGACCGAGTTGACTCGGGTAAGCAGACCGAGTTGACTCGGGTTAGGAAACCGAGTTGACTCGGGTTAGGAAACCGAGTTGACTCGGGTTAGGAAACCGAGTTGACTCGGGTTAGGAAACCGAGTTGACTCAGATTAGGAAACCGAGTTGACTCGGGTTAGGAAACCGAGTTGACTCGGGTTAGGAAACCGAGTTGACTCGGTTTAGCAGACCGAGTTGACTCGGGTTAGCAGACCGAGTTGACTCGGGTAAGCAGACCGAGTTGACTCGGGTTAGGAAACCGAGTTGACTCGGGTTAGGAAACCGAGTTGACTCGGTTTAGCAGACCGAGTTGACTCGGGTTAGCAGACCGAGTTGACTCGGGTTAGGAAAGAGAGTTGACTCGGGTTAGGAAAGAGAGTTGACTCGGGTTAGGAAACCGAGTTGACTCGGGTTAGGAAACCGAGTTGACTCGGGTTAGCAGACCGAGTTGGCTCGGGTTAGCAGACCGAGTTGACTTGGGTTAGCAGACCGAGTTGACTCGGGGCAGCAAACCGAGTTGACTCGGGTTAGGACACCGAGTTGACTCGGTTTAGGAAACCGAGTTGACTCGGGCTAGGAAACCGAGTTGACTCGGGTTAGGAAACCGATTTGACTCGGGTTAGGACACCGAGTTGACTCGGGTTAGGAAACCGAGTTGACTCGTTTTAGGAAACCGAGTTGACTCGAGTTAGGAAACCGAGTTGACTCGGGTTAGGAAACCGATTTGACTCGGGTTAGGAAACCGAGTTGACTCGGTTTAGCAGACCGAGTTGACTCGGGTTAGCAGACCGAGTTGACTCGGGTTAGGAATCCGAGTTGACTCGGGTTAGGAAACCGAGTTGACTCGGGTTAGGAAACCGAGTTGACTCGAGTTAGGAAACCGAGTTGACTCGGGTTAGCAGACCGAGTTGACTCGGGTTAGGAAACCGAGTTGACTCGGGTTAGCAGACCGAGTTGACTCGGGTTAGCAGACCGAGTTGACTCGGGTCAGCAAACCGAGTTGACTCGGGTTAGGACACCGAGTTTACTCGGTTTAGGAAACCGAGTTGACTCGGTTTAGCAGACCGAGTTGACTCGGGTTAGCAGACCGAGTTGACTCGGGTTAGCAGACCGAGTTGACTCGGGTTAGCAGACCGAGTTGACTCGGGTTAGCAGACCGAGTTGACTCGGGTTAGCAGACCGAGTTGACTCGGGTTAGCAGACCGAGTTGACTCGGGTTAGGACACCGAGTTGACTCGGGTTAGGACACCGAGTTGACTCGGTTTAGGAAACCGAGTTGACTCGGGTTAGGAAACCGAGTTGACTCGGGTTAGGATACCGAGTTGACTCGGGTTAGGAAACCGAGTTGACTCGGTTTAGCAGACCGAGTTGACTCGGGTAAGCAGACCGAGTTGACTCGGGTTAGCAGACCGAGTTGACTCGGGAAAGCAGACCGAGTTGACTCGGGTTAGCAGACCGAGTTGACTCGGGTTAGGAAACCGAGTTGACTCGGTTTAGCAGACCGAGTTGACTCGGGTTAGCAGACCGAGTTGACTCGGGTAAGCAGACCGAGTTGACTCGGGTTAGCAGACCGAGTTGACTCGGGTTAGCAGACCGAGTTGACTCGGGTTAGCAGACCGAGTTGACTCGGGTTAGGACACCGAGTTGACTCGGGTTAGGACACCGAGTTGACTCGTTTTAGGAAACCGAGTTGACTCGGGCTAGGAAACCGAGTTGACTCGGGTTAGGAAACCGAGTTGACTCGGGTTAGGAAAGAGAGTTGACTCGGGTTAGGAAAGAGAGTTGACTCGGTTTAGGAAACCGAGTTGACTCGGTTTACCAGACCGAGTTGACTCGGGTTAGCAGACCGAGTTGACTCGGGTAAGAAGACCGAGTTGACTCGGGTTAGCAGACCGAGTTGACTCGGGTCAGCAAACCGAGTTGACTCGGGTTAGGAAACCGAGTTGACTCGGGTTAGGAAACCGAGTTGACTCGGGTTAGGAAACCGAGTTGACTCGGGTTAGGAAACCGAGTTGACTCGGGTTAGGAAACCGAGTTGACTCGAGTTAGGAAACCGAGTTGACTCGGGTTAGGAAACCGAGTTGACTCGGGTTAGGAAACCGAGTTGACTCGGGTGAGGAAACCGAGTTGACTCGGGTTAGGAAACCGAGTTGACTCGGGTTAGCAGACCGAGTTGACTCGGGCTAGGAAACCGAGTTGACTCGGGTTAGGAAACCGAGTTGACTCGGGTTAGCAGACCGAGTTGACTCGGGTAAGCAGACCGAGTTGACTCGGGTTAGGAAACCGAGTTGACTCGGGTTAGGAAACCGAGTTGACTCGGGTTAGGAAACCGAGTTGACTCGGGTTAGGAAACCGAGTTGACTCGGGTTAGGAAACCGAGTTGACTCGGTTTAGCAGACCGAGTTGACTCGGGTTAGCAGACCGAGTTGACTCGGGTAAGCAGACCGAGTTGACTCGGGTTAGGAAACCGAGTTGACTCGGGTTAGGAAACCGAGTTGACTCGGTTTAGCAGACCGAGTTGACTCGGGTTAGCAGACCGAGTTGACTCGGGTAAGCAGACCGAGTTGACTCGGGTTAGCAGACCGAGTTGACTCGGGAAAGCAGACCGAGTTGACTCGGGTTAGCAGACTGAGTTGACTCGGGTAAGGAAACCGAGTTGACTCGGTTTAGCAGACCGAGTTGACTCGGGTTAGCAGACCGAGTTGACTCGGGTAAGCAGACCGAGTTGACTCGGGTTAGCAGACCGAGTTGACTCGGGTTAGCAGACCGAGTTGACTCGGGTTAGCAGACCGAGTTGAATCGGGTTAGGACACCGAGTTGACTCGGGTTAGGACACCGAGTTGACTCGGTTTAGGAAACCGAGTTGACTCGGGTTAGGAAACCGAGTTGACTCGGGTTAGGAAACCGAGTTGACTAAGGTTAGCAGACCGAGTTGACTCCGGTTAGCAGACCGAGTTGACTCGGGTTAGCAGACCGAGTTGACTCGGGTTAGCAGACCGAGTTGACTCGGGTCAGCAAACCGAGTTGACTCGGGTTAGGACACCGAGTTGACTCGGTTTAGGAAACCGAGTTGACTCGGTTTAGCAGACCGAGTTGACTCGGGTTAGCAGACCGAGTTGACTCGGGTTAGCAGACCGAGTTGACTCGGGTTAGCAGACCGAGTTGACTCGGGTTAGCAGACCGAGTTGACTCGGGTAAGCAGACCGAGTTGACTCGGGTTAGCAGACCGAGTTGACTCGGGTCAGCAAACCGAGTTGACTCGGGTTAGGAAACCGAGTTGACTCGGGTTAGGAAACCGAGTTGACTCGGGCTAGGAAACCGAGTTGACTCGGGTTAGGAAACCGAGTTGACTCGGGTTAGGAAACCGAGTTGACTCGGGTTAGGAAACCGAGTTGACTCGGTTTAGCAGACCGAGTTGACTCGGGTTAGCAGACCGAGTTGACTCGGGTAAGCAGACCGAGTTGACTCGGGTTAGGAAACCAAGTTGACTCGGGTTAGGAAACCGAGTTGACACGGTTTAGCAGACAGAGTTGACTCGCGTTAGCAGACCGAGTTGACTCGGGTAAGCAGACCGAGTTGACTCGGGTTAGCAGACCGAGTTGACTCGGGAAAGCAGACCGAGTTGAATCGGGTTAGCAGACCGAGTTGACTCGGGTTAGGAAACCGAGTTGACTCGGTTTAGCAGACCGAGTTGACTCGGGTTAGCAGACCGAGTTGACTCGGGTAAGCAGACCGAGTTGACTCGGGTTAGCAGACCGAGTTGACTCGGGTTAGCAGACCGAGTTGACTTGGGTTAGCAGACCGAGTTGACTCGGGTTAGGTCACCGAGTTGACTCGGGTTAGGACACCGAGTTGACTCGGTTTAGGAAACCGAGTTGACTCGGGTTAGGAAACCGAGTTGACTCGGGTTAGGAAACCGAGTTGACTCGGGTAAGCAGACCGAGTTGACTCGGGTTAGCAGACCGAGTTGACTCGGGTTAGCAGACCGAGTTGACTCGGGTCAGCAAACCGAGTTGACTCGGGTTAGGACACCGAGTTGACTCGGTTTAGGAAACCGAGTTGACTCGGTTTAGCAGACCGAGTTGACTCGGGTTAGCAGACCGAGTTGACTCGGGTTAGCAGACCGAGTTGACTCGGGTTAGTAGACCGAGTTGACTCGGGTTAGCAGACCGAGTTGACTCGGGTTAGCAGACCGAGTTGACTCGGGTTAGCAGACCGAGTTGACTCGGGTTAGCAGACCGAGTTGACTCGGGTTAGGAAACCGAGTTGACTCGGTTTAGCAGACCGAGTTGACTCGGGTTAGCAGACCGAGTTGACTCGGGTAAGCAGACCGAGTTGACTCGGGTTAGCAGACCGAGTTGACTCGGGTTAGCAGACCGAGTTTACTCGGGTTAGCAGACCGAGTTGACTCGGGTTAGAACACCGAGTTGACTCGGGTTAGGACACCGAGTTGACTCGGTTTAGGAAACCGAGTTGACTCGGGTTAGGAAACCGAGTTGACTCGGGTTAGGAAACCGAGTTGACTCGGGTTAGGAAACCGAGTTGACTCGGTTTAGCAGACCGAGTTGACTCGGGTTAGCAGACCGAGTTGACTCGGGTCAGCAAACCGAGTTGACTCGGGTAAGCAGACCGAGTTGACTCGGGTTAGCAGACCGAGTTGACTCGGGTTAGCAGACCGAGTTGACTCGGGTTAGCAGACCGAGTTGACTCGGGTTAGCAGACCGAGTTGACTCGGGTTAGGACACCGAGTTGACTCAGGTTAGGACACCGAGTTGACTCGGGTTAGGACACCGAGTTGACTCGGTTTAGGAAACCGAGTTGACTCGGGTTAGGAAACCGAGTTGACTCGGGCTAGCAGACCGAGTTGACTCGGGTTAGCAAACCGAGTTGACTCGGGTTAGCAGACCGAGTTGACTCGGGTTAGCAGACCGAGTTGACTCGGGTTAGCAGACCGAGTTGACTCGGGTTAGGAAACCGAGTTGACTCGAGTTAGGAAACCGAGTTGACTCGGGTTAGGAAACCGAGTTGACTCGGGTTAGGAAACCGAGTTGACTCGGGTTAGGAAACCGAGTTGACTCGGTTTAGCAGACCGAGTTGACACGGTTTAGCAGACAGAGTTGACTCGCGTTAGCAGACCGAGTTGACTCGGGTAAGCAGACCGAGTTGACTCGGGTTAGCAGACCGAGTTGACTCGGGAAAGCAGACCGAGTTGACTCGGGTTAGCAGACCGAGTTGACTCGGGTTAGGAAACCGAGTTGACTCGGTTTAGCAGACCGAGTTGACTCGGGTTAGCAGACCGAGTTGACTCGGGTAAGCAGACCGAGTTGACTCGGGTTAGCAGACCGAGTTGACTTGGGTTAGCAGACCGAGTTGACTCGGGTTAGGACACCGAGTTGACTCGGGTTAGGACACCGAGTTGACTCGGTTTAGGAAACCGAGTTGACTCGGGTTAGGAAACCGAGTTGACTCGGGTTAGGAAACCGAGTTGACTCGGGTAAGCAGACCGAGTTGACTCGGGTTAGCAGACCGAGTTGACTCGGGTTAGCAGACCGAGTTGACTCGGGTCAGCAAACCGAGTTGACTCGGGTTAGGACACCGAGTTGACTCGGTTTAGGAAACCGAGTTGACTCGGTTTAGCAGACCGAGTTGACTCGGGTTAGCAGACCGAGTTGACTCGGGTTAGCAGACCGAGTTGACTCGGGTTAGTAGACCGAGTTGACTCGGGTTAGCAGACCGAGTTGACTCGGGTTAGCAGACCGAGTTGACTCGGGTTAGCAGACCGAGTTGACTCGGGTTAGCAGACCGAGTTGACTCGGGTTAGGAAACCGAGTTGACTCGGTTTAGCAGACCGAGTTGACTCGGGTTAGCAGACCGAGTTGACTCGGGTTAGCAGACCGAGTTGACTCGGGTTAGCAGACCGAGTTGACTCGGGTTAGCAGACCGAGTTGACTCGGGTTAGCAGACCGAGTTGACTCGGGTTAGAACACCGAGTTGACTCGGGTTAGGACACCGAGTTGACTCGGTTTAGGAAACCGAGTTGACTCGGGTTAGGAAACCGAGTTGACTCGGGTTAGGAAACCGAGTTGACTCGGGTTAGGAAACCGAGTTGACTCGGTTTAGCAGACCGAGTTGACTCGGGTTAGCAGACCGAGTTGACTCGGGTCAGCAAACCGAGTTGACTCGGGTAAGCAGACCGAGTTGACTCGGGTTAGCAGACCGAGTTGACTCGGGTTAGCAGACCGAGTTGACTCGGGTTAGCAGACCGAGTTGACTCGGGTTAGCAGACCGAGTTGACTCGGGTTAGGACACCGAGTTGACTCGGGTTAGGACACCGAGTTGACTCGGGTTAGGACACCGAGTTGACTCGGTTTAGGAAACCGAGTTGACTCGGGTTAGGAAACCGAGTTGACTCGGGCTAGCAGACCGAGTTGACTCGGGTTAGCAAACCGAGTTGACTCGGGTTAGCAGACCGAGTTGACTCGGGTTAGCAGACCGAGTTGACTCGGGTTAGCAGACCGAGTTGACTCGGGTTAGGAAACCGAGTTGACTCGAGTTAGGAAACCGAGTTGACTCGGGTTAGGAAACCGAGTTGACTCGGGTTAGGAAACCGAGTTGACTCGGGTTAGGAAACCGAGTTGACTCGGGTTAGGAAACCGAGTTGACTCGGGTTAGGAAACCGAGTTGACTCGGGTTAGCAGACCGAGTTGACTCGGGCTAGGAAACCGAGTTGACTCGGGTTAGGAAACCGAGTTGACTTGGTTTAGCAGACCGAGTTGACTCGGGTTAGCAGACCGAGTTGACTCGGGTAAGCAGACCGAGTTGACTCGGGTTAGCAGACCGAGTTGACTCGGGTTAGCAGACCGAGTTGACTCGGGTTAGCAGACCGAGTTGACTCGGGTTAGAACACCGAGTTGACTCGGGTTAGGACACCGAGTTGACTCGGTTTAGGAAACCGAGTTGACTCGGGTTAGGAAACCGAGTTGACTCGGGCTAGGAAACCGAGTTGACTCGGGTTAGGAAACCGAGTTGACTCGGGTTAGGAAAGAGAGTTGACTCGGGTTAGGAAAGAGAGTTGACTCGGTTTAGGAAACCGAGTTGACTCGGTTTAGCAGACCGAGTTGACTCGGTTTAGCAGACCGAGTTGACTCGGGTAAGCAGACCGAGTTGACTCGGGTTAGCAGACCGAGTTTACTCGGGTCAGCAAACCGAGTTGACTCGGGTTAGGAAACCGAGTTGACTCGAGTTAGGAAACCGAGTTGACTCGGGTAAGGAAACCGAGTTGACTCGGGTTAGGAAACCGAGTTGACTCGGGTTAGGAAACCGAGTTGACTCGGGTTAGGAAACCGAGTTGACTCGGGTTAGGAAACCGAGTTGACTCGGGTTAGCAGACCGAGTTGACTCGGGCTAGGAAACCGAGTTGACTCGGGTTAGGAAACCGAGTTGACTCGGGTTAGGAAACCGAGTTGACTCGGGTAAGCAGACCGAGTTGACTCGGGTTAGGAAACCGAGTTGACTCGGGTCAGCAAACCGAGTTGACTCGGGTTAGGAAACCGAGTTGACTCGGGTTAGGAAACCGAGTTGACTCGAGTTAGGAAACCGAGTTGACTCGGGTTAGGAAACCGAGTTGACTCGGGTTAGGAAAGAGAGTTGACTCGGGTTAGGAAAGAGAGTTGACTCGGGCTAGGAAACCGAGTTGACTCGGGTTAGGAAACCGAGTTGACTCGGGTTAGGAAAGAGAGTTGACTCGGGTTAGGAAAGAGAGTTGACTCGGTTTAGGAAACCGAGTTGACTCGGTTTAGCAGACCGAGTTGACTCGGTTTAGCAGACCGAGTTGACTCGGGTAAGCAGACCGAGTTGACTCGGGTTAGCAGACCGAGTTGACTCGGGTCAGCAAACCGAGTTGACTCGGGTTAGGAAACCGAGTTGACTCGAGTTAGGAAACCGAGTTGACTCGGGTAAGGAAACCGAGTTGACTCGGGTTAGGAAACCGAGTTGACTCGGGTTAGGAAACCGAGTTGACTCGGGTTAGGAAACCGAGTTGACTCGGGTTAGCAGACCGAGTTGACTCGGGCTAGGAAACCGAGTTGACTCGGGTTAGGAAACCGAGTTGACTCGGGTTAGGAAACCGAGTTGACTCGGGTAAGCAGACCGAGTTGACTCGGGTTAGGAAACCGAGTTGACTCGGGTTAGGAAACCGAGTTGACTCGGGTTAGGAAACCGAGTTGACTCGGGTTAGGAAACCGAGTTGACTCGGGTTAGGAAACCGAGTTGACTCGGGTTAGGAAACCGAGTTGACTCGGGCTAGGAAACCGAGTTGACTCGGGTTAGGAAACCGAGTTGACTCGGGTTAGCAGACCGAGTTGACTCGGGTTAGCAGACCGAGTTGACTCGGGTAAGCAGACCGAGTTGACTCGGGTTAGCAGACCGAGTTGACTCGGGTTAGGACACCGAGTTGACTCGGTTTAGGAAACCGAGTTGACTCGGTTTAGCAGACCGAGTTGACTCGGGTTAGCAGACCGAGTTGACTCGGGTTAGCAGACCGAGTTGACTCGGGTTAGCAGACCGAGTTGACTCGGGTAAGCAGACCGAGTTGACTCGGGTTAGCAGACCGAGTTGACTCGGGTCAGCAAACCGAGATGACTCGGGTTAGGAAACCGAGTTGACTCGGGTTAGGAAACCGAGTTGACTCGGGCTAGGAAACCGAGTTGACTCGGGTTAGGAAACCGAGTTGACTCGGGTTAGCAGACCGAGTTGACTCGGGCTAGGAAACCGAGTTGACTCGGGTTAGGAAACCGAGTTGACTCGGGTTAGCAGACCGAGTTGACTCGGGTTAGCAGACCGAGTTGACTCGGGTTAGCAGACCGAGTTGACTCGGGTTAGGACACCGAGTTGACTCGGGTTAGGACACCGAGTTGACTCGGTTTAGGAAACCGAGTTGACTCGGGTTAGGAAACCGAGTTGACTCGGGTTAGGATACCGAGTTGACTCGGGTTAGGAAACCGAGTTGACTCGGTTTAGCAGACCGAGTTGACTCGGGTTAGCAGACCGAGTTGACTCGGGTTAGCAGACCGAGTTGACCTGGGTAAGCAGACCGAGTTGACTCGGGTAAGCAGACCGAGTTGACTCGGGTTAGCAGACCGAGTTGACTCGGGTCAGCAAACCGAGTTGACTCGGGTTAGGAAACCGAGTTGACTCGGGTTAGGAAACCGAGTTGACTCGGGTTAGGAAACCGAGTTGACTCGAGTTAGGAAACCGAGTTGACTCGGGTTAGGAAACCGAGTTGACTCGGGTTAGGAAACCGAGTTGACTCGGGTTAGGAAACCGAGTTGACTCGGGTTAGGAAACCGAGTTGACTCGGGTTAGGAAACCGAGTTGACTCGGGTTAGGAAACCGAGTTGACTCGGGTTAGGAAACCGAGTTGACTCGGGTTAGCAGACCGAGTTGACTCGGGCTAGGAAACCGAGTTGACTCGGGTTAGGAAACCGAGTTGACTCGGTTTAGCAGACCGAGTTGACTCGGGTTAGCAGACCGAGTTGACTCGGGTAAGCAGACCGAGTTGACTCGGGTTAGCAGACCGAGTTGACTCGGGTCAGCAAACCGAGTTGACTCGGGTTAGGAAACCGAGTTGACTCGGGTTAGGAAACCGAGTTGACTCGGGTTAGGAAACCGAGTTGACTCGAGTTAGGAAACCGAGTTGACTCGGGTTAGGAAACCGAGTTGACTCGGGTTAGGAAAGAGAGTTGACTCGGGTTAGGAAACCGAGTTGACTCGGGTTAGGAAACCGAGTTGACTCGGGTTAGGAAACCGAGTTGACTCGGGTTAGGAAACCGAGTTGACTCGGGTTAGGAAAGAGAGTTGACTCGGGTTAGGAAAGAGAGTTGACTCGGGTTAGGAAACCGAGTTGACTCGGGTTAGGAAACCGAGTTGACTCGGGTTAGGAAACCGAGTTGACTCGGGTTAGGAAACCGAGTTGACTCGGGTTAGGAAACCGAGTTGACTCGGTTTAGCAGACCGAGTTGACTCGGGTAAGCAGACCGAGTTGACTCGGGTTAGCAGACCGAGTTGACTCGGGAAAGCAGACCGAGTTGACTCGGGTTAGCAGACCGAGTTGACTCGGGTTAGGAAACCGAGTTGACTCGGTTTAGCAGACCGAGTTGACTCGGGTTAGCAGACCGAGTTGACTCGGGAAAGCAGACCGAGTTGACTCGGGTTAGCAGACCGAGTTGACTCGGGTTAGCAGACCGAGTTGACTCGGGTTAGCAGACCGAGTTGACTCGGGTTAGGACACCGAGTTGACTCGGGTAAGGACACCGAGTTGACTCGGTTTAGGAAACCGAGTTTACTCGGGTTAGGAAACCGAGTTGACTCGGGCTAGGAAACCGAGTTGACTCGGGTTAGGAAACCGAGTTGACTCGGGTTAGGAAACCGAGTTGACTCGGGTTAGGAAACCGAGTTTACTCGGGTTAGGAAAGAGAGTTGACTCGGGTTAGGAAACCGAGTTGACTCGGGTTAGGAAACCGAGTTGACTCGGTTTAGCAGACCGAGTTGACTCGGGTAAGCAGACCGAGTTGACTCGGGTTAGCAGACCGAGTTGACTCGGGAAAGCAGACCGAGTTGACTCGGGTTAGCAGACCGAGTTGACTCGGGTAAGCAGACCGAGTTGACTCGGGTAAGCAGACCGAGTTGACTCGGGTTAGCAGACCGAGTTGACTCGGGTCAGCAAACCGAGTTGACTCGGGTTAGGAAACCGAGTTGACTCGGGTTAGGAAACCGAGTTGACTCGGGTTAGGAAACCGAGTTGACTCGAGTTAGGAAACCGAGTTGACTCGGGTTAGGAAACCGAGTTGACTCGGGTTAGGAGACCGAGTTGACTCGGGTTAGGAAACCGAGTTGACTCGGGTTAGGAAACCGAGTTGACTCGGGTTAGGAAACCGAGTTGACTCGGGTTAGCAGACCGAGTTGACTCGGGCTAGGAAACCGAGTTGACTCGGGTTAGGAAACCGAGTTGAATCGGGTTAGCAGACCGAGTTGACTCGGGTAAGCAGACCGAGTTGACTCGGGTTAGCAGACCGAGTTGACTCGGGTCAGCAAACCGATTTGACTCGGGTTAGGACACCGAGTTGACTCGGGTTAGGAAACCGAGTTGACTCGTTTTAGGAAACCGAGTTGACTCGTTTTAGGAAACCGAATTGGCTCGGGCTAGGAAACCGAGTTGACTCGGGTTAGGAAACCGAGTTGACTCGGGTTAGGAAAGAGAGTTGACTCGGGTTAGGAAACCGAGTTGACTCGGGTTAGGAAACCGAGTTGACTCGGGTTAGGAAACCGAGTTGACTCGGGTTAGGAAACCGAGTTGACTCGGTTTAGCAGACCGAGTTGACTCGGGTAAGCAGACCGAGTTGACTCGGGTTAGCAGACCGAGTTGACTCGGGAAAGCAGACCGAGTTGACTCGGGTTAGCAGACCGAGTTGACTCGGGTTAGGAAACCGAGTTGACTCGGTTTAGCAGACCGAGTTGACTCGGGTTAGCAGACCGAGTTGACTCGGGTAAGCAGACCGAGTTGACTCGGGTTAGCAGACCGAGTTGACTCGGGTTAGCAGACCGAGTTGACTCGGGTTAGGACACCGAGTTGACTCGGGTTAGGACACCAAGTTGACTCGGTTTAGGAAACCGAGTTGACTCGGGCTAGGAAACCGAGTTGACTCGGGTTAGGAAACCGAGTTGACTCGGGTTAGGAAACCGAGTTGACTCGGGTTAGGAAAGAGAGTTGACTCGGGTTAGGAAAGAGAGTTGACTCGGTTTAGGAAACCGAGTTGACTCGGTTTAGCAGACCGAGTTGACTCGGGTTAGCAGACCGAGTTGACTCGGGTAAGCAGACCGAGTTGACTCGGGTTAGCAGACCGAGTTGATTCGGGTTAGCAGACCGAGTTGACTCGGGTTAGCAGACCGAGTTGACTCGGGTTAGCACACCGAGTTGACTCGGGTTAGGACACCGAGTTGACTCGGGTTAGGACACCGAGTTGACTCGGGTTAGGACACCGAGTTGACTCGGTTTAGGAAACCGAGTTGACTCGGGTTAGGAAACCGAGTTGACTCGGGCTAGCAGACCGAGTTGACTCGGGTTAGCAAACCGAGTTGACTCGGGTTAGCAGACCGAGTTGACTAGGGTTAGCAGACCGAGTTGACTCGGGTTAGCAGACCGAGTTGACTCGGGTTAGCAGACCGAGTTGACTCGGGTTAGGAAACCGAGTTGACTCGAGTTAGGAAACCGAGTTGACTCGGGTTAGGAAACCGAGTTGACTCGGGTTAGGAAACCGAGTTGACTCGGGTTAGGAAACCGAGTTGACTCGGGTTAGGAAACCGAGTTGACTCGGGTTAGGAAACCGAGTTGACTCGGGTTAGGAAACCGAGTTGACTCGGGTTAGGAAACCGAGTTGACTCGGGTTAGGAAACCGAGTTGACTCGGGTTAGGAAACCGAGTTGACTCGGGTTAGGAAACCGAGTTGACTCGGGTTAGGAAACCGAGTTGACTCGGTTTAGCAGACCGAGTTGACTCGGGTAAGCAGACCGAGTTGACTCGGGTTAGCAGACCGAGTTGACTCGGGAAAGCAGACCGAGTTGACTCGGGTTAGCAGACCGAGTTGACTCGGGTTAGGAAACCGAGTTGACTCGGTTTAGCAGACCGAGTTGACTCGGGTTAGCAGACCGAGTTGACTCGGGTAAGCAGACCGAGTTGACTCGGGTAAGCAGACCGAGTTGACTCGGGTTAGCAGACCGAGTTGACTCGGGTCAGCAAACCGAGTTGACTCGGGTTAGGAAACCGAGTTGACTCGGGTTAGGAAACCGAGTTGACTCGGGTTAGGAAACCGAGTTGACTCGGGTTAGGAAACCGAGTTGACTCGAGTTAGGAAACCGAGTTGACTCGGGTTAGGAAACCGAGTTGACTCGGGTTAGGAAAGAGAGTTGACTCGGGTTAGGAAACCGAGTTGACTCGGGTTAGGAAACCGAGTTGACTCGGGTTAGGAAACCGAGTTGACTCGGGTTAGGAAAGAGAGTTGACTCGGGTTAGGAAAGAGAGTTGACTCGGGTTAGGAAACCGAGTTGACTCGGGTTAGGAAACCGAGTTGACTCGGGTTAGGAAACCGAGTTGACTCGGGTTAGGAAACCGAGTTGACTCGGTTTAGCAGACCGAGTTGACTCGGGTAAGCAGACCGAGTTGACTCGGGTTAGCAGACCGAAATGACTCGGGAAAGCAGACCGAGTTGACTCGGGTTAGCAGACCGAGTTGATTTGGGTTAGGAAACCGAGTTGACTCGGTTTAGCAGACCGAGTTGACTCGGGTTAGCAGACCGAGTTGACTCGGGAAAGCAGACCGAGTTGACTCGGGTTAGCAGACCGAGTTGACTCGGGTTAGCAGACCGAGTTGACTCGGGTTAGCAGACCGAGTTGACTCGGGTTAGGACACCGAGTTGACTCGGGTAAGGACACCGAGTTGACTCGGTTTAGGAAACCGAGTTTACTCGGGTTAGGAAACCGAGTTGACTCGGGCTAGGAAACCGAGTTGACTCGGGTTAGGAAACCGAGTTGACTCGGGTTAGGAAACCGAGTTGACTCGGGTTAGGAAACCGAGTTTACTCGGGTTAGGAAAGAGAGTTGACTCGGGTTAGGAAACCGAGTTGACTCGGGTTAGGAAACCGAGTTGACTCGGTTTAGCAGACCGAGTTGACTCGGGTAAGCAGACCGAGTTGACTCGGGTTAACAGACCGAGTTGACTCGGGAAAGCAGACCGAGTTGACTCGGGTTAGCAGACCGAGTTGACTCGGGTCAGCAAACCGAGTTGACTCGGGTTAGGAAACCGAGTTGACTCGGGTTAGGAAACCGAGTTGACTCGGGTTAGGAAACCGAGTTGACTCGAGTTAGGAAACCGAGTTGACTCGGGTTAGGAAACCGAGTTGACTCGGGTTAGGAGACCGAGTTGACTCGGGTTAGGAAACCGAGTTGACTCGGGTTAGGAAACCGAGTTGACTCGGGTTAGGAAACCGAGTTGACTCGGGTTAGGAAACCGAGTTGACTCGGGTTAGCAGACCGAGTTGACTCGGGCTAGGAAACCGAGTTGACTCGGGTTAGGAAACCGAGTTGAATCGGGTTAGCAGACCGAGTTGACTCGGGTAAGCAGACCGAGTTGACTCGGGTTAGCAGACCGATTTGACTCGGGTTAGGACACCGAGTTGACTCGGGTTAGGAAACCGAGTTGACTCGTTTTAGGAAACCGAGTTGACTCGTTTTAGGAAACCGAATTGGCTCGGGCTAGGAAACCGAGTTGACTCGGGTTAGGAAACCGAGTTGACTCGGGTTAGGAAAGAGAGTTGACTCGGGTTAGGAAACCGAGTTGACTCGGGTTAGGAAACCGAGTTGACTCGGGTTAGGAAACCGAGTTGACTCGGGTTAGGAAACCGAGTTGACTCGGTTTAGCAGACCGAGTTGACTCGGGTAAGCAGACCGAGTTGACTCGGGTTAGCAGACCGAGTTGACTCGGGAAAGCAGACCGAGTTGACTTGGGTTAGCAGACCGAGTTGACTCGGGTTAGGAAACCAAGTTGACTCGGTTTAGCAGACCGAGTTGACTCGGGTTAGCAGACCGAGTTGACTCGGGTAAGCAGACCGAGTTGACTCGGGTTAGCAGACCGAGTTGACTCGGGTTAGCAGACCGAGTTGACTCGGGTTAGGACACCGAGTTGACTCGGGTTAGGACACCGAGTTGACTCGGTTTAGGAAACCAAGTTGACTCGGGTTAGGAAACCGAGTTGACTCGGGCTAGGAAACCGAGTTGACTCGGGTTAGGAAACCGAGTTGACTCGGGTTAGGAAACCGAGTTGACTCGGGTTAGGAAAGAGAGTTGACTCGGGTTAGGAAAGAGAGTTGACTCGGTTTAGGAAACCGAGTTGACTCGGTTTAGCAGACCGAGTTGACTCGGGTTAGCAGACCGAGTTGACTCGGGTAAGCAGACCGAGTTGACTCGGGTTAGCAGACCGAGTTGATTCGGGTTAGCAGACCGAGTTGACTCGGGTTAGCAGACCGAGTTGACTCGGGTCAGCAAATCGAGTTGACTAGGGTTAGGACACCGAGTTGACTCGGGTTAGGAAACCGAGTTGACTCGGGTTAGGAAACCGAGTTGACTCGGGTTAGGAAAGAGAATTGACTCGGTTTAGCAGACCGAGTTGACTCGGGTTAGCAGACCGAGTTGACTCGGGTAAGCAGACCGAGTTGACCTGGGTAAGCAGACCGAGTTGACTCGGGTAAGCAGACCGAGTTGACTCGGGTTAGCAGACCGAGTTGACTCGGGTCAGCAAACCGAGTTGACTCGGGTTAGGAAACCGAGTTGACTCGGGTTAGGAAACCGAGTTGACTCGGGTTAGGAAACCGAGTTGACTCGAGTTAGGAAACCGAGTTGACTCGGGTTAGGAAACCGAGTTGACTCGGGTTAGGAAACCGAGTTGACTCGGGTTAGGAAACCGAGTTGACTCGGGTTAGCAGACCGAGTTGACTCGGGTTAGCAGACCAAGTTGACTCGGGTTAGCAGACCGAGTTGACTCGGGTTAGCAGACCGAGTTGACTCGGGTTAGCAGACTGAGTTGACTCGGGTCAGCAAACTGAGTTGACTAGGGTTAGGACACCGAGTTGAATCGGGTTAGGAAACCGAGTTGACTCGGGTTAGGAAACCGAGTTGACTCGGGTTAGGAAACCGAGTTGACTCGGGTTAGGAAACCGAGTTGACTCGGGTTAGGAAACCGAGTTGACTCGGGTTAGGAAACCGAGTTGACTCGGGTTAGGAAACCGAGTTGACTCGGGTAAACAGACCGAGTTGACTCGGGTTAGCAGACCGAGTTGACTCGGGTTAGGCAACCGAGTTGACTCGGGTTAGCAGACCGAGTTGACTCGGGTTAGCAGACCGAGTTGACTCGGGTTAGCAAACCGAGTTGACTCGGGTCAGCAAACCGAGTTGACTCGGGTTAGGACACCGAGTTGACTCGGTTTAGGAAACCGAGTTGACTCGGTTTAGCAGACCGAGTTGACTCGGGTTAGCAGACCGAGTTGACTCGGGTTAGCAGACCGAGTTGACTCGGGTCAGCAAACCGAGTTGACTCGGGTTAGGACACCGAGTTGACTCGGTTTAGGAAACCGAGTTGACTCGGGTTAGGAAACCGAGTTGACTCGGGCTAGGAAACCGAGTTGACTCGGGTAAGCAGACCGAGTTGACTCGGGTTAGCAGACCGAGTTGACTCGGGTTAGCAGACCGAGTTGACTCGGGTTAGCAGACCGAGTTGACTCGGGTTAGGACACCGAGTTGACTCGGGTTAGGACACCGAGTTGACTCGGTTTAGGAAACCGAGTTGACTCGGGTTAGGAAACCGAGTTGACTCGGGCTAGCAGACCGAGTTGACTCGGGTTAGCAGACCGAGTTGACTCGGGTCAGCAAACCGAGTTGACTCGGGTTAGGAAACCGAGTTGACTCGGGTTAGGAAACCGAGTTGACTCGGGTTAGCAGACCGAGTTGACTCGGGTTAGCAGACCGAGTTGACTCGGGTTAGGACACCGAGTTGACTCGGGTTAGGAAACCGAGTTGACTCGGGTAAGCGGACCGAGTTGACTCTGGTTAGCAGACCGAGTTGACTCGGGTTAGCAGACCGAGTTGACTCGGGTTAGCAGACCGAGTTGACTCGGGTTAGCAGACCGAGTTGACTCGGGTTAGCAGACCGAGTTGACTCGGGTCAGCAAACCGAGTTGACTAGGGTTAGGACACCGAGTTGACTCGGGTTAGGAAAGAGGGTTGACTCGGGTTAGGAAAGAGAGTTGACTCGGGTTAGGAAACCGAGTTGACTCGGGTTAGGAAACCGAGTTGACTCGGTTTAGCAGACCGAGTTGACTCGGGTAAGCAGACCGAGTAGACTCGGGTTAGCAGACCGATTTGACTCGGGAAAGCAGACCGAGTTGACTCGGGTTAGCAGACCGAGTTGACTCGGGTTAGGAAACCCAGTTGACTCGGTTTAGCAGACCGAGTTGACTCGGGTTAGCAGACCGAGTTGACTCGGGTAAGCAGACCGAGTTGACTCGGGTTAGCAGACCGAGTTGACTCGGGCTAGCAGACCGAGTTGACTCGGGTTAGCAGACCGAGTTGACTCGGGTAAGCAGACCGAGTTGACTCGGGTTAGCAGACCGAGTTGACTCGGGTTAGGAAAGAGAGTTGACTCGGGTTAGGAAACCGAGTTGACTCGGGTTAGGAAACCGAGTTGACTCGGGTTAGGAAACCGAGTTGACTCGGGTTAGGAAACCGAGTTGACTCGGGCTAGCAGACCGAGTTGACTCGGGTTAGCAGACCGAGTTGACTCGGGTTAGGAAACCGAGTTGACTTGGGTTAGGAAACCGAGTTGACTCGGGTTAGGAAACCGAGTTGACTCGGGTAAGCAGACCGAGTTGACTCGGGTCAGCAAACCGAGTTGACTCGGGTTAGGAAACCGAGTTGACTCGGGTTAGGAAACCGAGTTGACTCGGGTTAGGAAACCAAGTTGACTCGGGCTAGGAAACCGAGTTGACTCGGGTTAGGAAACCGAGTTGACTCGGGTTAGGAAACCGAGTTGACTCGGGTTGAGAAAACCGAGTTGACTCGGGTTAGGAAACCGAGTTGACTCGGGTAAGCAGACCGAGTTGACTCGGGTCAGCAAACCGAGTTGACTCGGGTTAGGAAACCGAGTTGACTCGGGTTAAGAAACCGAGTTGACTCGGGTTAGGAAACCGAGTTGACTCGGGTTAGGAAACCGAGTTGACTCGGGTAAGCAGACCGAGTTGACTCGGGTTAGCAGACCGAGTTGACTCGGGTTAGGAAACCGAGTTGACTCGGTTTAGCAGACCGAGTTGACTCGGGTTAGCAGACCGAGTTGACTCGGGTCAGCAAACCGAGTTGACTAGGGTTAGGACACCGAGTTGACTCGGGTTAGGAAAGAGAGTTGACTCGGGTTAGGAAAGAGAGTTGACTCGGGTTAGGAAACCGAGTTGACTCGGGTTAGGAAACCGAGTTGACTCGGGTTAGCAAACCGAGTTGACTCGGGTTAGCAGACCGAGTTGACTCGGGAAAGCAGACCGAGTTGACTCGGGTTAGCAGACCGAGTTGACTCGGGTTAGGAAACCGAGTTGACTCGGTTTAGCAGACCGAGTTGACTCGGGTTAGCACACCGAGTTGACTCGGTTTAGGAAACCGAGTTGACTCGGTTTAGCAGACCAAGTTGACTCGGGTTAGCAGACCGAGTTGACTCGGGTTAGCAGACCGAGTTGACTCGGGTTAGCAGACCGAGTTGACTCGGGTTAGCAGACCGAGTTGACTCGGGTAAGCAGACCGAGTTGACTCGGGTTAGCAGACCGAGTTGACTCGGGTTAGCAGACCGAGTTGACTCGGGTCAGCAAACCGAGTTGACTCAGGTTAGGAAACCGAGTTGACTCGGGTTAGGAAACCGAGTTGACTCGGGTTAGCAGACCGAGTTGACTCGGGTTAGCAGACCGAGTTGACTCGGGTTAGCAGACCGAGTTGACTCGGGTAAGCAGACCGAGTTGACTCGGGTTAGCAGACCGAGTTGACTCGGGTCAGCAAACCGAGTTTACTCAGGTTAGGAAACCGAGTTGACTCGGGTTAGGAAACCGAGTTGACTCGGGTTAGCAGACCGAGTTGACTCGGGTAAGCAGACCGAGTTGACTCGGGTTAGCAGACCGAGTTGACTCGGGAAAGCAGACCGAGTTGACTCGGGTTAGGAAACCGAGTTGACTCGGTTTAGCAGACCGAGTTGACTCGGGTTAGCAGACCGAGTTGACTCGGGTAAGCAGACCGAGTTGACTCGGGTTAGCAGACCGAGTTGACTCGGGTAAGCAGACCGAGTTGACTCGGGTTAGCAGACCGAGTTGACTCGGGTTAGGACACCGAGTTGACTCGGGTTAGGACACCGAGTTGACTCAGTTTAGGAGACCGAGTTGACTCGGGTTAGGAAACCGAGTTGACTCGGGTTAGGAAACCGAGTTGACTCGGGTAAGCAGACCGAGTTGACTCGGGTTAGGACACCGAGTTGACTCGGGTTAGCAGACCGAGTTGACTCGGGTTTGCAGACCGAGTTGACTCGGGTTAGGAAACCGAGTTGACTCGGGTTAGGAAACCGAGTTGACTCGGGTTAGCAGACCGAGTTGACTCGGGTTAGGACACCGAGTTGACTCGGATTAGGAAACCGAGTTGACTCGGGTTAGGAAACCGAGTTGACTCGGGCTAGCAGACCGAGTTGACTCGGGTCAGCAAACCGAGTTGACTAGGGCTAGGACACCGAGTTGACTCGATTTAGGAAACCGAGTTGACTCGGGTTAGGAAACCGAGTTGACTCGGGTTAGGAAACCGAGTTGACTCGGTTTAGCAGACCGAGTTGACTCGGGTTAGCAGACCGAGTTGACTCGGGTAAGCAGACCGAGTTGACTCGGGTTAGCAGACCGAGTTGACTCGGGTCAGCAAACCGAGTTGACTCGGGTTAGCAGACCGAGTTGACTCGGGTAACCAGACCGAGTTGACTCGGGTTAGGAAACCGAGTTGACTCGGGTTAGGAAACCGAGTTGACTCGAGTTAGGAAACCGAGTTGACTCGGGTTAGGAAACCGAGTTGACTCGGGTTAGGAAACCGAGTTGACTCGGGTAAGGAAACCGAGTTGACTCGGGTCAGCAAACCGAGTTGACTCGGGTTAGGAAACCGAGTTGACTCGGGTTAGGAAACCGAGTTGACTCGGGTTAGGAAACCGAGTTGACTCGGGTTAGGAAACCGAGTTGACTCGGGTTAGGACACCGAGTTGACTCGGTTTAGGAAACCGAGTTGACTCGGGTTAGCAGACCGAGTTGACTCGGGTTAGCAGACCGAGTTGACTCGGGTTAGGACACCGAGTTGACTCGGGTTAGGAAATCGAGTTGACTCGGGTTAGGACACCGAGTTGACTCGGGTTAGGAAACCGAGTTGACTCGGGTTAGGAAACCGTGTTGACTCGGGTTAGGAAACCGAGTTGACTCGGTTTAGCAGACCGAGTTTACTCGGGTTAGCAAACCGAGTTGACTCGGGTAAGCAGACCGAGTTGACTCGGGTTAGCAGACCGAGTTGACTCGGGTCAGCAAACCGAGTTGACTCGGGTTAGCAGACCGAGTTGACTCGGGTCAGCAAACCGAGTTGACTCGGGTTAGGAAACCGAGTTGACTCGGGTTAGGAAACCGAGTTGACTCGGGTTAGGAAACCGAGTTGACTCGGGTTAGGAAACCGAGTTGACTCGGGTTAGGAAACCGAGTTGACTCAGGTTAGGAAACCGAGTTGACTCGGGTTAGGAAACCGAGTTGACTCGGGTTAGGAAACCGAGTTGACTCGGTTTAGCAGACCGAGTTGACTCGGGTAAGCAGACCGAGTTGACTCGGGTTAGCAGACCGAGTTGACTCGGGAAAGCAGACCGAGTTGACTCGGGTTAGCAGACCGAGTTGACTCGGTTTAGGAAACCGAGTTGACTCGGTTTAGCAGACCGAGTTGACTCGGGTTAGCAGACCGAGTTGACTCGGGTAAGCAGACCGAGTTGACTCGGGTTAGGACACCGAGTTGACTCGGGTTAGCAGACCGAGTTGACTCGGGTTAGCAGACCGAGTTGACTCGGGTCAGCAAACCGAGTTGACTCGGGTTAGGAAACCGAGTTGACTCGGGTTAGGAAGCCGAGTTGACTCGAGTTAGGAAACCGAGTTGACTCGGGTTAGGAAACCGAGTTGACTCGGTTTAGCAGACCGAGTTGACTCGGGTTAGCAGACCGAGTTGACTCGGGTTAGCAGACCGAGTTGACTCGGGGCAGCAAACCGAGTTGACTCGGGTTAGGACACCGAGTTGACTCGGTTTAGGAAACCGAATTGACTCGGGTTAGGAAACCGAGTTGACTCGGGCTAGGAAACCGAGTTGACTCGGGTTAGGAAACCGAGTTGACTCGGGTTAGCAGACCGAGTTGACTCGGGTAAGCAGACCGAGTTGACTCGGGTTAGGAAACCGAGTTGACTCGGGTTAGGAAACCGAGTTGACTCGGGTAAGGAAACCGAGTTGACTCGGGTTAGGACACCGAGTTGACTCGGGTTAGGAAACCGAGTTGACTCGAGTTAGGAAACCGAGTTGACTCGGTTTAGGAAACCGAGTTGACTCGGGTTAGGAAACCGAGTTGACTCGGGTTAGGAAACCGAGTTGACTCGGGTTAGGAAACCGAGTTGACTCGGGTTAGGAAACCGAGTTGACTCGGGTAAGCAGACCGAGTTGACTCGGGTTAGGACACCGAGTTGACTCGGTTTAGGAAACCGAGTTGACTCGTTTTAGGAAACCGAATTGGCTCGGGCTAGGAAACCGAGTTGACTCGGGTAAGGAAACCGAGTTGACTCGGGTTAGCAGACCGAGTTGACTCGGGTTAGCAGACCGAGTTGACTCGGGTTAGCAGACCGAGTTGACTCGGGTTAGGAAACCGAGTTGACTCGGGTTAGGAAACCGAGTTGACTCGGGCTAGGAAACTGAGTTGACTCGGGTTAGGAAACCGAGTTGACTCGGGTTAGGAAAGAGAGTTGACTCGGGTTAGGAAACCGAGTTGACTCGGGTTAGGAAACCGAGTTGACTCGGGTTAGGAAACCGAGTTGACTCGGTTTAGCAGACCGAGTTGACTCGGGTAAGCAGACCGAGTTGACTCGGGTTAGCAGACCGAGTTGACTCGGGTCAGCAAACCGAGTTGACTCGGGTAAGCAGACCGAGTTGACTCGGGTTAGCAGACCGAGTTGACTCGTTTTAGGAAACCGAATTGGCTCGGGCTAGGAAACCGAGTTGACTCGGGTTAGGAAACCGAGTTGACTCGGGTTAGGAAACCGAGTTGACTCGGGTTAGGAAACCGAGTTGACTCGGGTTAGGAAACCGAGTTGACTCGGGTTAGGAAACCGAGTTGACTCGGGTTAGGAAACCGAGTTGACTCGGGTTAGGAAACCGAGTTGACTCGGGTTAGGAAACCGAGTTGACTCGGGTTAGGAAACCGAGTTGACTCGGGTAAGGAAACCGAGTTGACTCGGTTTAGCAGACCGAGTTGACTCGGGTTAGGACACCGAGTTGACTCGGTTTAGGAAACCGAGTTGACTCGGGTTAGGAAACCGAGTTGACTCGGGTTAGGAAACCGAGTTGACTCGGGTTAGCAGACCGAGTTGACTCGGGTAAGCAGACCGAGTTGACTCGGGTTAGCAGACCGAGTTGACTCGGGTCAGCAAACCGAGTTGACTCGGGTTAGGAAACCGAGTTGACTCGGGTTAGGAAACCGAGTTGACTCGGGTTAGGAAACCGAGTTGACTCGAGTTATGAAACCGAGTTGACTCGGTTTAGCAGACCGAGTTGACTCGGGTTAGCAGACCGAGTTGACTCGGGTTAGGACACCGAGTTGACTCGGTTTAGGAAACCGAGTTGACTCGGGTTAGGAAACCGAGTTGACTCGGGCTAGGAAACCGAGTTGACTCGGGTTAGGAAACCGAGTTGACTCGGGTTAGGAAACCGAGTTGACTCGGGTAAGCAGACCGAGTTGACTCGGGTTAGCAGACCGAGTTGACTCGGGTTAGGAAACCGAGTTGACTCGAGTTAGCAGACCGAGTTGACTTTGGCTAGGAAACCGAGTTGACTCGGGTTAGGAAACCGAGTTGACTCGGGTTAGCAGACCGAGTTGACTCGGGCTAGGAAACCGAGTTGACTCAGGTAAGGAAACCGAGTTGACTCGGGTCAGCAAACCGAGTTGACTCAGGTTAGGAAACCGAGTTGACTCGGGTTAGGAAACCGAGTTGACTCGGTTTAGCAGACCGAGTTGACTCGGGTAAGCAGACCGAGTTGACTCGGGTTAGCAGACCGAGTTGACTCGGGAAAGCAGACCGAGTTGACTCGGGTTAGCAGACCGAGTTGACTCGGGTTAGGAAACCGAGTTGACTCGGTTTAGCAGACCGAGTTGACTCGGGTTAGCAGACCGAGTTGACTCGGGTAAGCAGACCGAGTTTACTCGGGTTAGCAAACCGAGTTGACTAGGGTTAGGACACCGAGTTGACTCGGGTTACGAAACCGAGTTGACTCGGGTTAGGAAACCGAGTTGACTCGGGTTAGGAAACCGAGTTGACTCGGGTTAGGAAACCGAGTTGACTCGGGTTAGGAAACCGAGTTGACTCGGGTTAGGAAACCGAGTTGACTCGGGTTAGGAAACCGAGTTGACTCGGGTAAGCAGACCGAGTTGACTCGGGTCAGCAAACCGAGTTGACTCGGGTTAGGAAACCGAGTTGACTCGGGTTAGGAAACCGAGTTGACTCGGGTTAGGAAACCGAGTTGACTCGGGTTAGGAAACCGAGTTGACTCGGGTTAGGAAACCGAGTTTACTCGGGCTAGGAAGCCGAGTTGACTCGGGTTAGGAAACCGAGTTGACTCGGGTTAGGAAACCGAGTTGACTCGGTTTAGCAGACCGAGTTGACTCGGGTAAGCAGACCGAGTTGACTCGGGTTAGCAGACCGAGTTGACTCGGGAAAGCAGACCGAGTTGACTCGGGTTAGCAGACCGAGTTGACTCGGGTTAGGAAACCGAGTTGACTCGGGTTAGGAAACCGAGTTGACTCGGGTTAGGAAAGAGAGTTGACTCGGGTTAGGAAAGAGAGTTGACTCGGGTTAGGAAACCGAGTTGACTCGGGTTAGGAAACCGAGTTGACTCGGGTTAGGAAACCGAGTTGACTCGGGTTAGGAAACCGAGTTGACTCGGGTTAGGAAACCGAGTTGACTCGGTTTAGCAGACCGAGTTGACTCGGGTAAGCAGACCGAGTTGACTCGGGTTAGCAGACCGAGTTGACTCGGGAAAGCAGACCGAGTTGACTCGGGTTAGCAGACCGAGTTGACTCGGGTTAGGAAACCGAGTTGACTCGGTTTAGCAGACCGAGTTGACTCGGGTTAGCAGACCGAGTTGACTCGGGTTAGCAGACCGAGTTGACTCGGGTTAGCAGACCGAGTTGACTCGGGTTAGCAGACCGAGTTGACTCGGGTTAGGACACCGAGTTGACTCGGGTAAGGACACCGAGTTGACTCGGTTTAGGAAACCGAGTTTACTCGGGTTAGGAAACCGAGTTGACTCGGGCTAGGAAACCGAGTTGACTCGGGTTAGGAAACCGAGTTGACTCGGGTTAGGAAACCGAGTTTACTCGGGTTAGGAAAGAGAGTTGACTCGGGTTAGGAAACCGAGTTGACTCGGGTTAGGAAACCGAGTTGACTCGGTTTAGCAGACCGAGTTGACTCGGTTTAGCAGACCGAGTTGACTCGGGTAAGCAGACCGAGTTGACTCGGGTTAGCAGACCGAGTTGACTCGGGAAAGCAGACCGAGTTGACTCGGGTTAGCAGACCGAGTTGACTCGGGTAAGCAGACCGAGTTGACTCGGGTAAGCAGACCGAGTTGACTCGGGTTAGCAGACCGAGTTGACTCGGGTCAGCAAACCGAGTTGACTCGGGTTAGGAAACCGAGTTGACTCGGGTTAGGAAACCGAGTTGACTCGGGTTAGGAAACCGAGTTGACTCGTGTTAGGAAACCGAGTTGACTCGGGTTAGGAAACCGAGTTGACTCGGGTTAGGAGACCGAGTTGACTCGGGTTAGGAAACCGAATTGACTCGGGTTGGGAAACCGAGTTGACTCGGGTTAGGAAACCGAGTTGACTCGGGTTAGCAGACCGATTTGACTCGGGCTAGGAAACCGAGTTGACTCGGGTTAGGAAACCGAGTTGAATCGGGTTAGCAGACCGAGTTGACTCGGGTAAGCAGACCGAGTTGACTCGGGTTAGCAGACCGAGTTGACTCGGGTCAGCAAACCGATTTGACTCGGGTTAGGACACCGAGTTGACTCGGGTTAGGAAACCGAGTTGACTCGTTTTAGGAAACCGAGTTGACTCGTTTTAGGAAACCGAATTGGCTCGGGCTAGGAAACCGAGTTGACTCGGGTTAGGAAACCGAGTTGACTCGGGTTAGGAAAGAGAGTTGACTCGGGTTAGGAAACCGAGTTGACTCGGGTTAGGAAACCGAGTTGACTCGGGTTAGGAAACCGAGTTGACTCGGGTTAGGAAACCGAGTTGACTCGGTTTAGCAGACCGAGTTGACTCGGGTAAGCAGACCGAGTTGACTCGGGTTAGCAGACCGAGTTGACTCGGGAAAGCAGACCGAGTTGACTCGGGTTAGCAGACCGAGTTGACTCGGGTTAGGAAACCGAGTTGACTCGGTTTAGCAGACCGAGTTGACTCGGGTTAGCAGACCGAGTTGACTCGGGTAAGCAGACCGAGTTGACTCGGGTTAGCAGACCGAGTTGACTCGGGTTAGCAGACCGAGTTGATTCGGGTTAGGACACCGAGTTGACTCGGGTTAGGACACCGAGTTGACTCGGTTTAGGAAACCGAGTTGACTCGGGTTAGGAAACCGAGTTGACTCGGGCTAGGAAACCGAGTTGACTCGGGTTAGGAAACCGAGTTGACTCGGGTTAGGAAACCGAGTTGACTCGGGTTAGGAAAGAGAGTTGACTCGGGTTAGGAAAGAGAGTTGACTCGGTTTAGGAAACCGAGTTGACTCGGTTTAGCAGACCGAGTTGACTCGGGTTAGCAGACCGAGTTGACTCGGGTAAGCAGACCGAGTTGACTCGGGTTAGCAGACCGAGTTGATTCGGGTTAGCAGACCGAGTTGACTCGGGTTAGCAGACCGAGTTGACTCGGGTTAGCACACCGAGTTGACTCGGGTTAGGACACCGAGTTGACTCGGGTTAGGACACCGAGTTGACTCGGGTTAGGACACCGAGTTGACTCGGTTTAGGAAACCGAGTTGACTCGGGTTAGGAAACCGAGTTGACTCGGGCTAGCAGACCGAGTTGACTCGGGTTAGCAAACCGAGTTGACTCGGGTTAGCAGACCGAGTTGACTCGGGTTAGCAGACCGAGTTGACTCGGGTTAGCAGACCGAGTTGACTCGGGTTAGCAGACCGAGTTGACTCGGGTTAGCAGACCGAGTTGACTCGGGTTAGGAAACCGAGTTGACTCGAGTTAGGAAACCGAGTTGACTCGGGTTAGGAAACCGAGTTGACTCGGGTTAGGAAACCGAGTTGACTCGGGTTAGGAAACCGAGTTGACTCGGGTTAGGAAACCGAGTTGACTCGGGTTAGGAAACCGAGTTGACTCGGGTTAGGAAACCGAGTTGACTCGGGTTAGGAAACCGAGTTGACTCGGGTTAGGAAACCGAGTTGACTCGGGTTAGGAAACCGAGTTGACTCGGGTTAGGAAACCGAGTTGACTCGGGTTAGGAAACCGAGTTGACTCGGGTTAGGAAACCGAGTTGACTCGGTTTAGCAGACCGAGTTGACTCGGGTAAGCAGACCGAGTTGACTCGGGTTAGCAGACCGAGTTGACTCGGGAAAGCAGACCGAGTTGACTCGGGTTAGCAGACCGAGTTGACTCGGGTTAGGAAACCGAGTTGACTCGGTTTAGCAGACCGAGTTGACTCGGGTTAGCAGACCGAGTTGACTCGGGTAAGCAGACCGAGTTGACTCGGGTAAGCAGACCGAGTTGACTCGGGTAAGCAGACCGAGTTGACTCGGGTTAGCAGACCGAGTTGACTCGGGTCAGCAAACCGAGTTGACTCGGGTTAGGAAACCGAGTTGACTCGGGTTAGGAAACCGAGTTGACTCGGGTTAGGAAACCGAGTTGACTCGAGTTAGGAAACCGAGTTGACTCGGGTTAGGAAACCGAGTTGACTCGGGTTAGGAAAGAGAGTTGACTCGGGTTAGGAAACCGAGTTGACTCGGGTTAGGAAACCGAGTTGACTCGGGTTAGGAAACCGAGTTGACTCGGGTTAGGAAAGAGAGTTGACTCGGGTTAGGAAAGAGAGTTGACTCGGGTTAGGAAACCGAGTTGACTCGGGTTAGGAAACCGAGTTGACTCGGGTTAGGAAACCGAGTTGACTCGGGTTAGGAAACCGAGTTGACTCGGGTTAGGAAACCGAGTTGACTCGGGTTAGGAAACCGAGTTGACTCGGTTTAGCAGACCGAGTTGACTCGGGTAAGCAGACCGAGTTGACTCGGGTTAGCAGACCGAGTTGACTCGGGAAAGCAGACCGAGTTGACTCGGGTTAGCAGACCGAGTTGACTCGGGTTAGGAAACCGAGTTGACTCGGTTTAGCAGACCGAGTTGACTCGGGTTAGCAGACCGAGTTGACTCGGGTTAGCAGACCGAGTTGACTCGGGAAAGCAGACCGAGTTGACTCGGGTTAGCAGACCGAGTTGACTCGGGTTAGCAGACCGAGTTGACTCGGGTTAGCAGACCGAGTTGACTCGGGTTAGGACACCGAGTTGACTCGGGTAAGGACACCGAGTTGACTCGGGTTAGGAAACCGAGTTTACTCGGGTTAGGAAACCGAGTTGACTCGGGCTAGGAAACCGAGTTGACTCGGGTTAGGAAACCGAGTTGACTCGGGTTAGGAAACCGAGTTGACTCGGGTTAGGAAACCGAGTTTACTCGGGTTAGGAAAGAGAGTTGACTCGGGTTAGGAAACCGAGTTGACTCGGGTTAGGAAACCGAGTTGACTCGGTTTAGCAGACCGAGTTGACTCGGGTAAGCAGACCGAGTTGACTCGGGTTAGCAGACCGAGTTGACTCGGGAAAGCAGACCGAGTTGACTCGGGTTAGCAGACCGAGTTGACTCGGGTAAGCAGACCGAGTTGACTCGGGTAAGCAGACCGAGTTGACTCGGGTAAGCAGACCGAGTTGACTCGGGTTAGCAGACCGAGTTGACTCGGGTCAGCAAACCGAGTTGACTCGGGTTAGGAAACCGAGTTGACTCGGGTTAGGAAACCGAGTTGACTCGGGTTAGGAAACCGAGTTGACTCGAGTTAGGAAACCGAGTTGACTCGGGTTAGGAAACCGAGTTGACTCGGGTTAGGAGACCGAGTTGACTCGGGTTAGGAAACCGAGTTGACTCGGGTTAGGAAACCGAGTTGACTCGGGTTAGGAAACCGAGTTGACTCGGGTTAGCAGACCGAGTTGACTCGGGCTAGGAAACCGAGTTGACTCGGGTTAGGAAACCGAGTTGAATCGGGTTAGCAGACCGAGTTGACTCGGGTAAGCAGACCGAGTTGACTCGGGTTAGCAGACCGAGTTGACTCGGGTCAGCAAACCGATTTGACTCGGGTTAGGAAACCGAGTTGACTCGGGTTAGGAAACCGAGTTGACTCGGGTTAGGAAACCGAGTTGACTCGGTTTAGCAGACCGAGTTGACTCGGGTTAGCAGACCGAGTTGACTCGGGTTAGCAGACCGAGTTGACTCGGGAAAGCAGACCGAGTTGACTCGGGTTAGCAGACCGAGTTGACTCGGGTTAGGAAACCGAGTTGACTCGGTTTAGCAGACCGAGATGACTCGGGTTAGCAGACCGAGTTGACTCGGGTAAGCAGACCGAGTTGACTCGGGTTAGCAGACCGAGTTGACTCGGGTTAGCAGACCGAGTTGACTCGGGTTAGGACACCGAGTTGACTCGGGTTAGGACACCGAGTTGACTCGGTTTAGGAAACCGAGTTGACTCGGGTTAGGAAACCGAGTTGACTCGGGCTAGGAAACCGAGTTGACTCGGGTTAGGAAACCGAGTTGACTCGGGTTAGGAAACCGAGTTGACTCGGGTTAGGAAAGAGAGTTGACTCGGGTTAGGAAAGAGAGTTGACTCGGTTTAGGAAACCGAGTTGACTCGGTTTAGCAGACCGAGTTGACTCGGGTTAGCAGACCGAGTTGACTCGGGTAAGCAGACCGAGTTGACTCGGGTTAGCAGACCGAGTTGATTCGGGTTAGCAGACCGAGTTGACTCGGGTTAGCAGACCGAGTTGACTCGGGTCAGCAAATCGAGTTGACTAGGGTTAGGACACCGAGTTGACTCGGGTTAGGAAACCGAGTTGACTCGGGTTAGGAAACCGAGTTGACTCGGTTTAGCAGACCGAGTTGACTCGGGTAAGCAGACCGAGTTGACCTGGGTAAGCAGACCGAGTTGACTCGGGTAAGCAGACCGAGTTGACTCGGGTTAGCAGACCGAGTTGACTCGGGTCAGCAAACCGAGTTGACTCGGGTTAGGAAACCGAGTTGACTCGGGTTAGGAAACCGAGTTGACTCGGGTTAGGAAACCGAGTTGACTCGAGTTAGGAAACCGAGTTGACTCGTGTTAGGAAACCGAGTTGACTCGGGTTAGGAAACCGAGTTGACTCGGGTTAGGAAACCGAGTTGACTCGGGTTAGCAGACCGAGTTGACTCGGGTTAGCAGACCAAGTTGACTCGGGTTAGCAGACCGAGTTGACTCGGGTTAGCAGACCGAGTTGACTCGGGTTAGCAGACTGAGTTGACTCGGGTCAGCAAACTGAGTTGACTAGGGTTAGGACACCGAGTTGACTCGGGTTAGGAAACCGAGTTGACTCGGGTTAGGAAACCGAGTTGACTCGGGTTAGGAAACCGAGTTGACTCGGGTTAGGAAACCGAGTTGACTCGGGTTAGGAAACCGAGTTGACTCGGGTTAGGAAACCGAGTTGACTCGGGTTAGGAAACCGAGTTGACTCGGGTTAGGAAACCGAGTTGACTCGGGTAAACAGACCGAGTTGACTCGGGTTAGCAGACCGAGTTGACTCGGGTTAGGCAACCGAGTTGACTCGGGTTAGCAGACCGAGTTGACTCGGGTTAGCAGACCGAGTTGACTCGGGTTAGCAGACCGAGTTGACTCGGGTCAGCAAACCGAGTTGACTCGGGTTAGGACACCGAGTTGACTCGGTTTAGGAAACCGAGTTGACTCGGTTTAGCAGACCGAGTTGACTCGGGTTAGCAGACCGAGTTGACTCGGGTTAGCAGACCGAGTTGACTCGGGTCAGCAAATCGAGTTGACTCGGGTTAGGACACCGAGTTGACTCGGTTTAGGAAACCGAGTTGACTCGGGTTAGGAAACCGAGTTGACTCGGGCTAGGAAACCGAGTTGACTCGGGTAAGCAGACCGAGTTGACTCGGGTTAGCAGACCGAGTTGACTCGGGTTAGCAGACCGAGTTGACTCGGGTTAGCAGACCGAGTTGACTCGGGTTAGGACACCGAGTTGACTCGGGTTAGGACACCGAGTTGACTCGGTTTAGGAAACCGAGTTGACTCGGGGTAGGAAACCGAGTTGACTCGGGCTAGCAGACCGAGTTGACTCGGGTTAGCAGACCGAGTTGACTCGGGTCAGCAAACCGAGTTGACTCGGGTTAGGAAACCGAGTTGACTCGGGTTAGGAAACCGAGTTGACTCGGGTTAGCAGACCGAGTTGACTCGGGTTAGCAGACCGAGTTGACTCGGGTTAGGACACCGAGTTGACTCGGGTTAGGAAACCGAGTTGACTCGGGTAAGCAGACCGAGTTGACTCGGGTTAGCAGACCGAGTTGACTCGGGTTAGCAGACCGAGTTGACTCGGGTTAGCAGACCGAGTTGACTCGGGTTAGCAGACCGAGTTGACTCGGGTTAGCAGACCGAGTTGACTCGGGTTAGCAGACCGAGTTGACTCGGGTTAGCAGACCGAGTTGACTCGGGTCAGCAAACCGAGTTGACTAGGGTTAGGACACCGAGTTGACTCGGGTTAGGAAAGAGGGTTGACTCGGGTTAGGAAAGAGAGTTGACTCGGGTTAGGAAACCGAGTTGACTCGGGTTAGGAAACCGAGTTGACTCGGGTTAGGAAACCGAGTTGACTCGGGTTAGGAAACCGAGTTGACTCGGTTTAGCAGACCGAGTTGACTCGGGTAAGCAGACCGAGTAGACTCGGGTTAGCAGACCGATTTGACTCGGGAAAGCAGACCGAGTTGACTCGGGTTAGCAGACCGAGTTGACTCGGGTTAGGAAACCCAGTTGACTCGGTTTAGCAGACCGAGTTGACTCGGGTTAGCAGACCGAGTTGACTCGGGTAAGCAGACCGAGTTGACTCGGGTTAGCAGACCGAGTTGACTCGGGCTAGCAGACCGAGTTGACTCGGGTTAGCAGACCGAGTTGACTCGGGTAAGCAGACCGAGTTGACTCGGGTTAGCAGACCGAGTTGACTCGGGTTAGGAAAGAGAGTTGACTCGGGTTAGGAAACCGAGTTGACTCGGGTTAGGAAACCGAGTTGACTCGGGTTAGGAAACCGAGTTGACTCGGGTTAGGAAACCGAGTTGACTCGGGTTAGGAAACCGAGTTGACTCGGGTTAGGAAACCGAGTTGACTCGGGTAAGTAGACCGAGTTGACTCGGGTTAGCAGACCGAGTTGACTCGGGTTAGGAAACCGAGTTGACTCGGTTTAGCAGACCGAGTTGACTCGGGTTAGCAGACCGAGTTGACTCGGGTCAGCAAACCGAGTTGACTAGGGTTAGGACACCGAGTTGACTTGGGTTAGGAAAGAGAGTTGACTCGGGTTAGGAAAGAGAGTTGACTCGGGTTAGGAAACCGAGTTGACTCGGGTTAGGAAACCGAGTTGACTCGGGTTAGGAAACCGAGTTGACTCGGGTTAGCAGACCGAGTTGACTCGGGAAAGCAGACCGAGTTGACTCGGGTTAGCAGACCGAGTTGACTCGGGTTAGGAAACCGAGTTGACTCGGTTTAGCAGACCGAGTTGACTCGGGTTAGCACACCGAGTTGACTCGGTTTAGGAAACCGAGTTGACTCGGTTTAGCAGACCGAGTTGACTCGGGTTAGCAGACCGAGTTGACTCGGGTTAGCAGACCGAGTTGACTCGGGTTAGCAGACCGAGTTGACTCGGGTTAGCAGACCGAGTTGACTCGGGTAAGCAGACCGAGTTGACTCGGGTTAACAGACCGAGTTGACTCGGGTTAGCAGACCGAGTTGACTCGGGTCAGCAAACCGAGTTGACTCAGGTTAGGAAACCGAGTTGACTCGGGTTAGGAAACCGAGTTGACTCGGTTTAGCAGACCGAGTTGACTCGGGTTAGCAGACCGAGTTGACTCGGGTTAGCAGACCGAGTTGACTCGGGTAAGCAGACCGAGTTGACTCGGGTTAGCAGACCGAGTTGACTCGGGTCAGCAAACCGAGTTTACTCAGGTTAGGAAACCGAGTTGACTCGGGTTAGGAAACCGAGTTGACTCGGGTTAGCAGACCGAGTTGACTCGGGTAAGCAGACCGAGTTGACTCGGGTTAGCAGACCGAGTTGACTCGGGAAAGCAGACCGAGTTGACTCGGGTTAGGAAACCGAGTTGACTCGGTTTAGCAGACCGAGTTGACTCGGGTTAGCAGACCGAGTTGACTCGGGTAAGCAGACCGAGTTGACTCGGGTTAGCAGACCGAGTTGACTCGGGTAAGCAGACCGAGTTGACTCGGGTTAGCAGACCGAGTTGACTCGGGTTAGGACACCGAGTTGACTCGGGTTAGGACACCGAGTTGACTCAGTTTAGGAGACCGAACTGACTCGGGTTAGGAAACCGAGTTGACTCGGGTTAGGAAACCGAGTTGACTCGGGTAAGCAGACCGAGTTGACTCGGGTTAGGACACCGAGTTGACTCGGGTTAGCAGACCGAGTTGACTCGGGTTTGCAGACCGAGTTGACTCGGGTTAGGAAACCGAGTTGACTCGGGTTAGGAAACCGAGTTGACTCGGGTTAGCAGACCGAGTTGACTCGGGTTAGCAGACCGAGTTGACTCGGGTTAGCAGACCGAGTTGACTCGGGTTAGGACACCGAGTTGACTCGGATTAGGAAACCGAGTTGACTCGGGTTAGGAAACCGAGTTGACTCGGGTCAGCAAACCGAGTTGACTAGGGCTAGGACACCGAGTTGACTCGATTTAGGAAACCGAGTTGACTCGGGTTAGGAAACCGAGTTGACTCGGGTTAGGAAACCGAGTTGACTCGGTTTAGCAGACCGAGGACTCGGGTTAGCAGACCGAGTTGACTCGGGTAAGCAGACCGAGTTGACTCGGGTTAGCAGACCGAGTTGACTCGGGTCAGCAAACCGAGTTGACTCGGGTTAGCAGACCGAGTTGACTCGGGTAACCAGACCGAGTTGACTCGGGTTAGCAGACCGAGTTGACTCGGGTCAGCAAACCGAGTTGACTCGGGTTAGGAAACCGAGTTGACTCGGGTTAGGAAACCGAGTTGACTCGAGTTAGGAAACCGAGTTGACTCGGGTTAGGAAACCGAGTTGACTCGGGTTAGGAAACCGAGTTGACTCGGGTAAGGAAACCGAGTTGACTCGGGTCAGCAAACCGAGTTGACTCGGGTTAGGAAACCGAGTTGACTCGGGTTAGGAAACCGAGTTGACTCGGGTTAGGAAACCGAGTTGACTCGGGTTAGGAAACCGAGTTGACTCGGGTTAGGAAACCGAGTTGACTCGGGTTAGGACACCGAGTTGACTCGGGTTAGGACACCGAGTTGACTCGGTTTAGGAAACCGAGTTGACTCGGGTTAGCAGACCGAGTTGACTCGGGTTAGCAGACCGAGTTGACTCGGGTTAGGACACCGAGTTGACTCGGGTTAGGAAATCGAGTTGACTCGAGTTAGGAAACCGAGTTGACTCGGGTTAGGAAACCGAGTTGACTCGGGTTAGGAAACCGAGTTGACTCGGGTTAGGAAACCGAGTTGACTCGGTTTAGCAGACCGAGTTGACTCGGGTTAGCAGACCGAGGTGACTCGGGTAAGCAGACCGAGTTGACTCGGGTTAGCAGACCGAGTTGACTCGGGTCAGCAAACCGAGTTGACTCGGGTTAGCAGACCGAGTTGACTCGGGTCAGCAAACCGAGTTGACTCGGGTTAGGAAACCGAGTTGACTCGGGTTAGGAAACCGAGTTGACTCGGGTTAGGAAACCGAGTTGACTCGGGTTAGGAAACCGAGTTGACTCGGGTTAGGAAACCGAGTTGACTCAGGTTAGGAAACCGAGTTGACTCGGGTTAGGAAACAGAGTTGACTCGGGTTAGGAAACCGAGTTGACTCGGTTTAGCAGACCGAGTTGACTCGGGTAAGCAGACCGAGTTGACTCGGGTTAGCAGACCGAGTTGACTCGGGAAAGCAGACCGAGTTGACTCGGGTTAGCAGACCGAGTTGACTCGGTTTAGGAAACCGAGTTGACTCGGTTTAGCAGACCGAGTTGACTCGGGTTAGCAGACCGAGTTGACTCGGGTAAGCAGACCGAGTTGACTCGGGTTAGGACACCGAGTTGACTCGGGTTAGCAGACCGAGTTGACTCGGGTTAGCAGACCGAGTTGACTCGGGTCAGCAAACCGAGTTGACTCGGGTTAGGAAACCGAGTTGACTCGGGTTAGGAAGCCGAGTTGACTCGAGTTAGGAAACCGAGTTGACTCGGGTTAGGAAACCGAGTTGACTCGGTTTAGCAGACCGAGTTGACTCGGGTTAGCAGACCGAGTTGACTCGGGTTAGCAGACCGAGTTGACTCGGGGCAGCAAACCGAGTTGACTTGGGTTAGGACACCGAGTTGACTCGGTTTAGGAAACCGAGTTGACTCGGGTTAGGAAACCGAGTTGACTCGGGCTAGGAAACCGAGTTGACTCGGGTTAGGAAACCGAGTTGACTCGGGTTAGCAGACCGAGTTGACTCGGGTAAGCAGACCGAGTTGACTCGGGTTAGGAAACCGAGTTGACTCGGGTTAGGAAACCGAGTTGACTTGGGTTAGGAAACCGAGTTGACTCGGGTAAGGAAACCGAGTTGACTCGGGTTAGGACACCGAGTTGACTCGGGTTAGGAAACCGAGTTGACTCGAGTTAGGAAACCGAGTTGACTCGGTTTAGGAAACCGAGTTGACTCGGGTTAGGAAACCGAGTTGACTCGGGTTAGGAAACCGAGTTGACTCGGGTTAGGAAACCGAGTTGACTCGGGTTAGGAAACCGAGTTGACTCGGGTTAGGAAACCGAGTTGACTCGGGTTAGCAGACCGAGTTGACTCGGGTTAGGACACCGAGTTGACTCGGTTTAGGAAACCGAGTTGACTCGTTTTAGGAAACCGAATTGGCTCGGGCTAGGAAACCGAGTTGACTCGGGTAAGGAAACCGAGTTGACTCGGGTTAGCAGACCGAGTTGACTCGGGTTAGCAGACCGAGTTGACTCGGGTTAGGACACCGAGTTGACTCGGGTTAGGAAACCGAGTTGACTCGGGTTAGGAAACCGAGTTGACTCGGGCTAGGAAACCGAGTTGACTCGGGTTAGGAAACCGAGTTGACTCGGGTTAGGAAAGAGAGTTGACTCGGGTTAGGAAACCGAGTTGACTCGGGTTAGGAAACCGAGTTGACTCGGGTTAGGAAACCGAGTTGACTCGGTTTAGCAGACCGAGTTGACTCGGGTAAGCAGACCGAGTTGACTCGGGTTAGCAGACCGAGTTGACTCGGGTCAGCAAACCGAGTTGACTCGGGTAAGCAGACCGAGTTGACTCGGGTTAGCAGACCGAGTTGACTCGTTTTAGGAAACCGAATTGGCTCGGGCTAGGAAACCGAGTTGACTCGGGTTAGGAAACCGAGTTGACTCGGGTTAGGAAACCGAGTTGACTCGGGTTAGGAAACCGAGTTGACTCGGGTTAGGAAACCGAGTTGACTCGGGTTAGGAAACCGAGTTGACTCGGGTTAGGAAACCGAGTTGACTCGGGTTAGGAAACCGAGTTGACTCGGGTTAGGAAACCGAGTTGACTCGGGTTAGGAAACCGAGTTGACTCGGGTAAGGAAACCGAGTTGACTCGGTTTAGCAGACCGAGTTGACTCGGGTTAGGACACCGAGTTGACTCGGTTTAGGAAACCGAGTTGACTCGGGTTAGGAAACCGAGTTGACTCGGGTTAGGAAACCGAGTTGACTCGGGTTAGCAGACCGAGTTGACTCGGGTAAGCAGACCGAGTTGACTCGGGTTAGCAGACCGAGTTGACTCGGGTCAGCAAACCGAGTTGACTCGGGTTAGGAAACCGAGTTGACTCGGGTTAGGAAACCGAGTTGACTCGAGTTAGGAAACCGAGTTGACTCGGTTTAGCAGACCGAGTTGACTCGGGTTAGCAGACCGAGTTGACTCGGGTTAGGACACCGAGTTGACTCGGTTTAGGAAACCGAGTTGACTCGGGTTAGGAAACCGAGTTGACTCGGGCTAGGAAACCGAGTTGACTCGGGTTAGGAAACCGAGTTGACTCGGGTTAGGAAACCGAGTTGACTCGGGTAAGCAGACCGAGTTGACTCGGGTTAGCAGACCGAGTTGACTCGGGTTAGGAAACCGAGTTGACTCGAGTTAGCAGACCGAGTTGACTTTGGCTAGGAAACCGAGTTGACTCGGGTTAGGAAACCGAGTTGACTCGGGTTAGCAAACCGAGTTGACTCGGGCTAGGAAACCGAGTTGACTCGGGTAAGGAAACCGAGTTGACTCGGGTCAGCAAACCGAGTTGACTCAGGTTAGGAAACCGAGTTGACTCGGGTTAGGAAACCGAGTTGACTCGGTTTAGCAGACCGAGTTGACTCGGGTAAGCAGACCGAGTTGACTCGGGTTAGCAGACCGAGTTGACTCGGGAAAGCAGACCGAGTTGACTCGGGTTAGCAGACCGAGTTGACTCGGGTTAGGAAACCGAGTTGACTCGGGTTAGCAGACCGAGTTGACTCGGGTTAGCAGACCGAGTTGACTCGGGTAAGCAGACCGAGTTTACTCGGGTTAGCAAACCGAGTTGACTAGGGTTAGGACACCGAGTTGACTCGGGTTACGAAACCGAGTTGACTCGGGTTAGGAAACCGAGTTGACTCGGGTTAGGAAACCGAGTTGACTCGGGTTAGGAAACCGAGTTGACTCGGGTTAGGAAACCGAGTTGACTCGGGTTAGGAAACCGAGTTGACTCGGGTTAGGAAACCGAGTTGACTCGGGTTAGGAAACCGAGTTGACTCGGGTTAGGAAACCGAGTTGACTCGGGTAAGCAGACCGAGTTGACTCGGGTCAGCAAACCGAGGTGACTCGGGTTAGGAAACCGAGTTGACTCGGGTTAGGAAACCGAGTTGACTCGGGTTAGGAAACCGAGTTGACTCGGGTTAGGAAACCGAGTTTACTCGGGCTAGGAAACCGAGTTGACTCGGGTTAGGAAACCGAGTTGACTCGGGTTAGGAAACCGAGTTGACTCGGTTTAGCAGACCGAGTTGACTCGGGTAAGCAGACCGAGTTGACTCGGGTTAGCAGACCGAGTTGACTCGGGAAAGCAGACCGAGTTGACGCGGGTTAGCAGACCGAGTTGACTCGGGTTAGGAAACCGAGTTGACTCGGTTTAGCAGACCGAGTTGACTCGGGTTAGCAGACCGAGTTGACTCGGGTAAGCAGACCGAGTTGACTCGGGTTAGCAGACCGAGTTGACTCGGGTTAGCAGACCGAGTTGACTCGGGTTAGCAGACCGAGTTGACTCGGGTTAGCAGACCGAGTTGACTCGGGTTAGGACACCGAGTTGACTCGGGTTAGGACACCGAGTTGACTCGGGTTAGGACACCGAGTTGACTCGGTTTAGGAAACCGAGTTGACTCGGGTTAGGAAACCGAGTTGACTCGGGCTAACAGACCGAGTTGACTCGGGTTAGCAGACCGAGTTGACTCGGGTCAGCAAACCGAGTTGACTCGGGAAAGCAGACCGAGTGGACTCGGGTTAGCAGGCCGAGTTGACTCGGGTTAGCAGGCCGAGTTGACTCGGGTTAGCAGGCCGAGTTGACTCGGGTTAGGAAACCGAGTTGACTCGGTTTAGCAGACCGAGTTGACTCGGGTTAGCAGACCGAGTTGACTCGGGTCAGCAAACCGAGTTGACTAGGTTTAGGACACCGAGTTGACTCGGGTTAGGAAACCGAGTTGACTCGGGTTAGGAAACCGAGTTGACTCGGGTTAGGAAACTGAGTTGACTCGGGTTAGGAAACCGAGTTGACTCGGGTTAGGAAACCGAGTTGACTCGGGTTAGGAAACCGAGTTGACTCGGGTTAGGAAACCGAGTTGACTCGGGTTAGGAAACCGAGTTGACTCGGGTTAGGAAACCGAGTTGACTCGGGTTAGGAAACCGAGTTGACTCGGGTTAGGAAACCGAGTTGACTCGGGTAAGCAGACCGAG
The DNA here is from genome assembly GCA_914767635.1 of Melanostoma mellinum. Taxonomy (NCBI): domain Eukaryota; kingdom Metazoa; phylum Arthropoda; class Insecta; order Diptera; family Syrphidae; genus Melanostoma; species Melanostoma mellinum. Next base: position 198,203,787 of record OU612059.1, read on the forward strand.
TTGACTCGGGTCAGCAAACCGAGTTGACTCGGGTTAGGAAACCGAGTTGACTCGGGTTAGGAAACCGAGTTGACTCGGGCTAGGAAACCGAGTTGACTCGGGTTAGGAAACCGAGTTGACTCGGGTTAGGAAAGAGAGTTGACTCGGGTTAGGAAAGAGAGTTGACTCGGGTTAAGAAACCGAGTTGACTCGGGTTAGGAAACCGAGTTGACACGGGTTAGGAAACCGAGTTGACTCGGGTTAGGAAACCGAGTTGACACGGTTTAGCAGACCGAGTTGACTCGGGTTAGCAGACCGAGTTGACTCGGGTTAGCAGACCGAGTTGACTCGGGTTAGCAGACCGAGTTGACTCGGGTTAGCAGACCGAGTTGACTCGGGTTAGCAGACCGAGTTGACTCGGGTTAGGACACCGAGTTGACTCGGGTTAGGACACCGAGTTGACTCGGGTTAGGACACCGAGTTGACTCGGTTTAGGAAACCGAGTTGACTCGGGTTAGGAAACCGAGTTGACTCGGGTTAGGAAACCGAGTTGACTCGGTTTAGCAGACCGGGTTAGGACACCGAGTTGACTCGGGTTAGGACACCGAGTTGACTCGGTTTAGGAAACCGAGTTGACTCGGGCTAGCAGACCGAGTTGACTCGGGTTAGCAGACCGAGTTGACTCGGGTCAGCAAACCGAGTTGACTCGGGTTAGGAAACCGAGTTGACTCGGGTTAGGAAACCGAGTTGACTCGGGTTAGCAGACCGAGTTGACTAGGGTTAGGAAACCGAGTTGACTCGGGTTAGCAGACCGAGTTGACTCGGGTAAGCAGACCGAGTTGACTCGGGTTAGCAGACCGAGTTGACTCGGGTTTGGAAAGAGAGTTGACTCGGGTTAAGAAACCGAGTTGACTCGAGTTAGGATACCGAGTTGACTCGGGTTAGGAAACCGAGTTGACTCGGGTTAGGAAACCGAGTTGACTCGGGCTAGCAGACCGAGTTGACTCGGGTTAGCAGACCGAGTTGACTCGGGTTAGCAGACCGAGTTGACTCGGGTTAGGACACCGAGTTGACTCGGGTTAGGAAACCGAGTTGACTCGGGTTAGGAAACCGAGTTGACTCGGGTTAGGAAACCGAGTTGACTCGGGTTAGGAAACCGAGTTGACTCGGGTTAGGAAACCGAGTTGACTCGGGTAAGCAGACCGAGTTGACTCGGGTCAGCAAACCGAGTTGACTCGGGTTAGGAAACCGAGTTGACTCGGGTTAGGAAACCGAGTTGACTCGGGTTAGGAAACCGAGTTGACTCGGGTTAGGAAACCGAGTTGACTCGGGTTAGGAAACCGAGTTGACTCGGGTTAGGAAACCGAGTTGACTCGGGTTAGGAAACCGAGTTGACTCGGGTAAGCAGACCGAGTTGACTCGGGTCAGCAAACCGAGTTGACTCGGGTTAGGAAACCGAGTTGACTCGGGTTAGGAAACCGAGTTGACTCGGGCTAGGAAACCGAGTTGACTCGGGTTAGGAAACCGAGTTGACTCGGGTTAGGAAAGAGAGTTGACTCGGGTTAGGAAAGAGAGTTGACTCGGGTTAAGAAACCGAGTTGACTCGGGTTAGGAAACCGAGTTGACACGGGTTAGGAAACCGAGTTGACTCGGGTTAGGAAACCGAGTTGACTCGGTTTAGCAGACCGAGTTGACTCGGGTTAGCAGACCGAGTTGACTCGGGTTAGCAGACCGAGTTGACTCGGGTTAGCAGACCGAGTTGACTCGGGTTAGCAGACCGAGTTGACTCGGGTTAGCAGACCGAGTTGACTCGGGTTAGGACACCGAGTTGACTCGGGTTAGGACACCGAGTTGACTCGGGTTAGGACACCGAGTTGACTCGGTTTAGGAAACCGAGTTAACTCGGGTTAGGAAACCGAGTTGACTCGGGTTAGGAAACCGAGTTGACTCGGTTTAGCAGACCGGGTTAGGACACCGAGTTGACTCGGGTTAGGACACCGAGTTGACTCGGTTTAGGAAACCGAGTTGACTCGGGCTAGCAGACCGAGTTGACTCGGGTTAGCAGACCGAGTTGACTCGGGTCAGCAAACCGAGTTGACTCGGGTTAGGAAACCGAGTTGACTCGGGTTAGGAAACCGAGTTGACTCGGGTTAGCAGACCGAGTTGACTAGGGTTAGGAAACCGAGTTGACTCGGGTTAGCAGACCGAGTTGACTCGGGTAAGCAGACCGAGTTGACTCGGGTTAGCAGACCGAGTTGACTCGGGTTTGGAAAGAGAGTTGACTCGGGTTAAGAAACCGAGTTGACTCGGGTTAGGATACCGAGTTGACTCGGGTTAGGAAACCGAGTTGACTCGGGTTAGGAAACCGAGTTGACTCGGGCTAGCAGACCGAGTTGACTCGGGTTAGCAGACCGAGTTGACTCGGGTTAGCAGACCGAGTTGACTCGGGTTAGGAAACCGAGTTGACTCGGGTTAGGAAACCGAGTTGACTCGGGTTAGGAAACCGAGTTGACTCGGGTTAGGAAACCGAGTTGACTCGGGTTAGGAAACCGAGTTGACTCGGGTTAGGAAACCGAGTTGACTCGGGTAAGCAGACCGAGTTGACTCGGGTCAGCAAACCGAGTTGACTCGGGTTAGGAAACCGAGTTGACTCGGGTTAGGAAACCGAGTTGACTCGGGTTAGGAAACCGAGTTGACTCGGGTTAGGAAACCGAGTTGACTCGGGCTAGGAAACCGAGTTGACCCGGGTTAGGAAACCGAGTTGACTCGGGTTAGGAAACCGAGTTGACTCGGGTTAGGAAACCGAGTTGACTCGGGTTAGGAAACCGAGTTGACTCGGGTAAGCAGACCGAGTTGACTCGGGTCAGCAAACCGAGTTGACTCGGGTTAGGAAACCGAGTTGACTCGGGTTAGGAAACCGAGTTGACTCGGGTAAGCAGACCGAGTTGACTCGGGTTAGCAGACCGAGTTGACTCGGGTTAGGAAACCGAGTTGACTCGGTTTAGCAGACCGAGTTGACTCGGGTTAGCAGACCGAGTTGACTCGGGTTAGGAAACCGAGTTGACTCGCGCTAGGAAACCGAGTTGACTCGGGTTAGGAAACCGAGTTGACTCGGGTTAGGAAAGAGAGTTGACTCGGGTTAGGAAAGAGAGTTGACTCGGGTTAAGAAACCGAGTTGACTCGGGTTAGGAAACCGAGTTGACACGGGTTAGGAAACCGAGTTGACTCGGGTTAGGAAACCGAGTTGACTCGGTTTAGCAGACCGAGTTGACTCGGGTTAGCAGACCGAGTTGACTCGGGTTAGCAGACCGAGTTGACTCGGGTTAGCAGACCGAGTTGACTCGGGTTAGCAGACCGAGTTGACTCGGGTTAGCAGACCGAGTTGACTCGGGTTAGGACACCGAGTTGACTCGGGTTAGGACACCGAGTTGACTCGGGTTAGGACACCGAGTTGACTCGGTTTAGGAAACCGAGTTGACTCGGGTTAGGAAACCGAGTTGACTCGGGTTAGGAAACCGAGTTGACTCGGTTTAGCAGACCGGGTTAGGACACCGAGTTGACTCGGGTTAGGACACCGAGTTGACTCGGTTTAGGAAACCGAGTTGACTCGGGCTAGCAGACCGAGTTGACTCGGGTTAGCAGACCGAGTTGACTCGGATCAGCAAACCGAGTTGACTCGGGTTAGGAAACCGAGTTGACTCGGGTTAGGAAACCGAGTTGACTCGGGTTAGCAGACCGAGTTGACTAGGGTTAGGAAACCGAGTTGACTCGGGTTAGCAGACCGAGTTGACTCGGGTAAGCAGACCGAGTTGACTCGGGTTAGCAGACCGAGTTGACTCGGGTTTGGAAAGAGAGTTGACTCGGGTTAAGAAACCGAGTTGACTCGGGTTAGGATACCGAGTTGACTCGGGTTAGGAAACCGAGTTGACTCGGGTTAGGAAACCGAGTTGACTCGGGCTAGCAGACCGAGTTGACTCGGGTTAGCAGACCGAGTTGACTCGGGTTAGCAGACCGAGTTGACTCGGGTTAGGAAACCGAGTTGACTCGGGTTAGGAAACCGAGTTGACTCGGGTTAGGAAACCGAGTTGACTCGGGTTAGGAAACCGAGTTGACTCGGGTAAGCAGACCGAGTTGACTCGGGTCAGCAAACCGAGTTGACTCGGGTTAGGAAACCGAGTTGACTCGGGTTAGGAAACCGAGTTGACTCGGGTTAGGAAACCGAGTTGACTCGGGTTAGGAAACCGAGTTGACTCGGGCTAGGAAACCGAGTTGACCCGGGTTAGGAAACCGAGTTGACTCGGGTTAGGAAACCGAGTTGACTCGGGTTAGGAAACCGAGTTGACTCGGGTAAGCAGACCGAGTTGACTCGGGTCAGCAAACCGAGTTGACTCGGGTTAGGAAACCGAGTTGACTCGGGTTAGGAAACCGAGTTGACTCGGGTAAGCAGACCGAGTTGACTCGGGTTAGCAGACCGAGTTGACTCGGGTTAGGAAACCGAGTTGACTCGGTTTAGCAGACCGAGTTGACTCGGGTTAGCAGACCGAGTTGACTCGGGTCAGCAAACCGAGTTGACTAGGGTTAGGACACCGAGTTGACTCGGGTTAGGAAAGAGAGTTGACTCGGGTTAGGAAAGAGAGTTGACTCGGGTAAGGAAACCGAGTTGACTCGGGTTAGGAAACCGAGTTGACTCGGGTTAGGAAACCGAGTTGACTCGGTTTAGCAGACCGAGTTGACTCGGGTAAGCAGACCGAGTTGACTCGGGTTAGCAGACCGAGTTGACTCGGGAAAGCAGACCGAGTTGACTCGGGTTAGCAGACCGAGTTGACTCGGGTAAGGAAACCGAGTTGACTCGGTTTAGCAGACCGAGTTGACTCGGGTTAGCAGACCGAGTTGACTCGGGTAAGCAGACCGAGTTGACTCGGGTTAGCAGACCGAGTTGACTCGGGTTAGCAGACCGAGTTGACTCGGGTTAGCAGACCGAGTTGACTCGGGTTAGGACACCGAGTTGACTCGGGTAAGAACACCGAGTTGACTCGGTTTAGGAAACCGAGTTGACTCGGGTTAGGAAACCGAGTTGACTCGGGCTAGCAGACCGAGTTGACTCGGGTTAGCAGACCGAGTTGACTCGGGTCAGCAAACCGAGTTGACTCGGGTTAGGAAACCGAGTTGACTCGGGTTAGGAAACCGAGTTGACTCGGGTTAGCAGACCGAGTTGACTCGGGTTAGGAAACCGAGTTGACTCGGGTTAGCAGACCGAGTTGACTCGGGTAAGTTGACTCGGGTTAGCAGACCGAGTTGACTCGGGAAAGCAGACCGAGTTGACTCGGGTTAGCAGACCGAGTTGACTCGGGTTAGGAAACCGAGTTGACTCGGGTTAGCAGACCGAGTTGACTCGGGTTAGCAGACCGAGTTGACTCGGGTCAGCAAACCGAGTTGACTCGGGTTAGGACACCTAGCTGACTCGGTTTAGGAAACCGAGTTGACTCGGTTTAGCAGACCGAGTTGACTCGGGTTAGCAGACCGAGTTGACTCGGGTTAGCAGACCGAGTTGACTCGGGTTAGCAGACCGAGTTGACTCGGGTTAGCAGACCGAGTTGACTCGGGTTAGCAGACCGAGTTGACTCGGGTAAGCAGACCGAGTTGACTCGGGTTAGCAGACCGAGTTGACTCGGGTCAGCAAACCGAGTTGACTCAGGTTAGGAAACCGAGTTGACTCGGGTTAGGAAACCGAGTTGACTCGGGTTAGCAGACCGAGTTGACTCGGGTTAGCAGACCGAGTTGACTCGGGTTAGCAGACCGAGTTGACTCGGGTTAGCAGACCGAGTTGACTCGGGTTAGCAGACCGAGTTGACTCGGGTAAGCAGACCGAGTTTACTCGGGTCAGCAAACCGAGTTGACTCAGGTTAGGAAACCGAGTTGACTCGTGTTAGGAAACCGAGTAGACTCGGGTTAGCAGACCGAGTTGACTCGGGTAAGCAGACCGAGTTGACTCGGGTTAGCAGACCGAGTTGACTCGGGTTAGCAGACCGAGTTGACTCGGGTTAGGAAACCGAGTTGACTCGGTTTAGGAAACCGAGTTGACTCGGGTTAGGAAACCGAGTTGACTCGGGTTAGGAAACCGAGTTGACTCGGGCTAGCAGACCGAGTTGACTCGGGTCAGCAAACCGAGTTGACTAGGGTTAGGACACCGAGTTGACTCGGGTTAGGAAACCGAATTGACTCGGGTTAGGAAACCGAGTTGACTCGGGTAAGGAAACCGAGTTGACTCGGGTTAGGAAACCGAGTTGACTCGGGTTAGGAAACCGAGTTGACTCGGGTTAGGAAACCGAGTTGACTCGGGTTAGGAAACCGAGTTGACTAGGGTTAGGAAACCGAGTTGACTCGGGTTAGGAAACCGAGTTGACTCGGGTTAGGAAACCGAGTTGACTCGGGCTAGGAAACCGAGTTGACTCGGGTTAGGAAACCGAGTTGACTCGGGTTAGGAAACCGAGTTGACTCGGGTTAGGAAACCGAGTTGACTCGGGTTAGGAAACCGAGTTGACTCGGGTTAGGAAACCGAGTTGACTCGGGTTAGGAAACCGAGTTGAATCGGGTTAGGAAACCGAGATGACTCGGTTTAGCAGACCGAGTTGACTCGGGTAAGCAGACCGAGTTGACTCGGGTTAGCAGACCGAGTTGACTCGGGAAAGCAGACCGAGTTGACTCGGGTTAGCAGACCGAGTTGACTCGGGTAAGCAGACCGAGTTGACTCGGGTAAGCAGACCGAGTTGGCTCGGGTTAGCAGACCGAGTTGACTCGGGTCAGCAAACCGAGTTGACTCGGGTTAGCAGACCGAGTTGACTCGGGTTAGGAAACCGAGTTGACTCGGTTAAGCAGACCGAGTTGACTCGGGTTAGCAGACCGAGTTGACTCGGGTCAGCAAACCGAGTTGACTAGGGTTAGGACACCGAGTTGACTCGGGTTAGGAAACCGAGTTGACTCGGGTTAGGAAACCGAGTTGACTCGGGTTAGGAAACCGAGTTGACTCGGGTTAGGAAACCGAGTTGACTCGGGTTAGGAAACCGAGTTGACTCGGGTTAGGAAACCGAGTTGACTCGGGTTAGGAAACCGAGTTGACTCGGGTTAGGAAACCGAGTTGACTCGGGTTAGGAAACCGAGTTGACTCGGGTAAGCAGACCGAGTTGACTCGGGTCAGCAAACCGAGTTGACTCGGGTTAGGAAACCGAGTTGACTCGGGTTAGGAAACCGAGTTGACTCGGTTTATGAAACCGAGTTGACTCGGGTTAGGAAACCGAGTTGACTCGGGCTAGCAGACCGAGTTGACTCGGGTCAGCAAACCGAGTTGACTAGGGTTAGGACACCGAGTTGACTCGGGTTAGGAAACCGAGTTGACTCGGGTTAGGAAACCGAGTTGACTCGGGTTAGGAAACCGAGTTGACTCGGGTTAGGAAACCGAGTTGACTCGGGTTAGGAAACCGAGTTGACTTGGGTTAGGAAACCGATTTGACTCGGGTTAGAACACCGAGTTGACTCAGGTTAGGGAACCGAGTTGACTCGGGTTAGGAAACCGAGTTGACTCGGGTTAGCAGACCGAGTTGACTCGGGTAAGCAGACCGAGTTGACTCGGGTTAGCAGACCGAGTTGACTCGGGAAAGCAGACCGAGTTGACTCGGGTTAGCAGACCGAGTTGACTCGGGTTAGGAAACCGAGTTGACTCGGTTTAGCAGACCGAGTTGACTCGGGTTAGCAGACCGAGTTGACTCGGGTCAGCAAACCGAGTTGACTAGGGTAAGGACACCGAGTTGACTCGGGTTAGGAAACCGAGTTGACTCGGGTTAGGAAACCGAGTTGACTCGGGTTAGGAAACCGAGTTGACTCGGGTTAGGAAACCGAGTTGACTCGGGTTAGGAAACCGAGTTGACTCGGGTTAGGAAACCGAGTTGACTCGGGTTAGGAAACCGAGTTGACTCGGGTTAGGAAACCGAGTTGACTCGGGTTAGCAGACCGAGTTGACTCGGGTCAGCAAACCGAGTTGACTCGGGTTAGGAAACCGAGTTGACTCGGGTTAGGAAACCGAGTTGACTCGGGTTAGGAAACCGAGTTGACTCGGGTTAGCAGACCGAGTTGACTCGGGTAAGCAGACCGAGTTGACTCGGGTTAGCAGACCGAGTTGACTCGGGTTAGCAGACCGAGTTGACTCGGGTTAGGACACCGAGTTGAATCGGGTTAGGAAACCGAGTTGACTCGTTTTAGGAAACCGAATTGGCTCGGGCTAGGAAACCGAGTTGACTCGGGTAAGGAAACCGAGTTGACTCGGGTTAGGAAACCGAGTTGACTCAGGTTAGGAAACCGAGTTGACTCGGGTTAAGAAACCGAGTTGACTCGGGTTAGGAAACCGAGTTGACTCGGGTTAGGAAACCGAGTTGACTCGGGTTAGGAAACCGAGTTGACTCGGGTTAGGAAACCGAGTTGACTCGGGTTAGGAAACCGAGTTGACTCGGGTTAGGAAACCGAGTTGACTCGGGTTAGGAAACCGAGTTGACTCGGTTTAGCAGACCGAGTTGACTCGGGTAAGCAGACCGAGTTGACTCGGGTTAGCAGACCGAGTTGACTCGGGAAAGCAGACCGAGTTGACTCGGGTTAGCAGACCGAGTTGACTCGGGTAAGCAGACCGAGTTGACTCGGGTAAGCAGACCGAGTTGACTCGGGTCAGCAAACCGAGTTGACTCGGGTTAGCAGACCGAGTTGACTCGGGTTAGGAAACCGAGTTGACTCGGTTTAGCAGACCGAGTTGACTCGGGTTAGCAGACCGAGTTGACTCGGGTCAGCAAACCGAGTTGACTAGGGTTAGGACACCGAGTTGACTCGGGTTAGGAAACCGAGTTGACTCGGGTTAGGAAACCGAGTTGACTCGGGTTAGGAAACCGAGTTGACTCGGGTTAGGAAACCGAGTTGACTCGGGTTAGGAAACCGAGTTGACTCGGGTTAGGAAACCGAGTTGACTCGGGTTAGGAAACCGAGTTGACTCGGGTCAGCAAACCGAGTTGACTCGGGTTGGGAAACCGAGTTGACTCGGGTTAGGAAACCGAGTTGACTCGGGTAAGCAGACCGAGTTGACTCGGGTTAGCAGACCGAGTTGACTCGGGTCAGCAAACCGAGTTGACTCGGGTTAGGAAACCGAGTTGACTCGGGTTAGCAGACCGAGTTGACTCGGGTAAGCAGACCGAGTTGACTCGGGTTAGCAGACCGAGTTGACTCGGGAAAGCAGACCGAGTTGACTCGGGTTAGCAGACCGAGTTGACTCGGGTTAGAAAACCGAGTTGACTCGGTTTAGCAGACCGAGTTGACTCGGGTTAGGAAACCGAGTTGACTCGGGTTAGCAGACCGAGTTGACTCGGGTTAGCAGACCGAGTTGACTCGGGTTAGGAAACCGAGTTGACTCGGGTAAGCAGACCGAGTTGACTCGGGTTAGCAGACCGAGTTGACTCGGGTTAGGAAGCCGAGTTGACTCGGGTTAGGAAACCGAGTTGACTCGGGTTAGGAAGCCGAGTTGACTCGGGTTAGGAAACCGAGTTGACTCGGGTTAGGAAACCGAGTTGACTCGGGTTAGGAAACCGAGTTGACTCGGGTTAGGAAACCGAGTTGACTCGGGTTAGGAAACCGAGTTGACTCGGGTTAGGAAACCGAGTTGACTCGGGTTAGGAAACCGAGTTGACTCGGTTTAGCAGACCGAGTTGACTCGGGTAAGCAGACCGAGTTGACTCGGGTTAGCAGACCGAGTTGACTCGGGAAAGCAGACCGAGTTGACTCGGGTTAGCAGACCGAGTTGACTCGGGTAAGCAGACCGAGTTGACTCGGGTAAGCAGACCGAGTTGACTCGGGTTAGCAGACCGAGTTGACTCGGGTCAGCAAACCGAGTTGACTCGGGTTAGCAGACCGAGTTGACTCGGGTTAGGAAACCGAGTTGACTCGGTTTAGCAGACCGAGTTGACTCGGGTTAGCAGACCGAGTTGACTCGGGTCAGCAAACCGAGTTGACTAGGGTTAGGACACCGTGTTGACTCGGGTTAGGAAACCGAGTTGACTCGGGTTAGGAAACCGAGTTGACTCGGGTTAGGAAACCGAGTTGACTCGGGTTAGGAAACCGAGTTGACTCGGGTTAGGAAACCGAGTTGACTCGGATTAGGAAACCGAGTTGACTCGGGTAAGCAGACCGAGTTGACTCGGGTCAGCAAACCGAGTTGACTCGGGTTGGGAAACCGAGTTGACTCGGGTTAGGAAACCGAGTTGACTCGGGTTAGGAAACCGAGTTGACTCGGGTAAGCAGACCGAGTTGACTCGGGTTAGCAGACCGAGTTGACTCGGGTCAGCAAACCGAGTTGACTCGGGTTAGGAAACCGAGTTGACTCGGGTTAGGAAACCGAGTTGACTCGGTTTAGCAGACCGAGTTGACTCGGGTTAGCAGACCGAGTTGACTCGGGTAAGCAGACCGAGTTGACTCGGGTTAGCAGACCGAGTTGACTCGGGTTAGCAGACCGAGTTGACTCGGGTTAGCAGACCGAGTTGACTCGGGTTAGGACACCGAGTTGACTCGGGTTAGGACACCGAGTTGACTCGGTTTAGGAAACCGAGTTGACTCGGGTTAGGAAACCGAGTTGACTCGGGCTAGCAGACCGAGTTGACTCGGGTTAGCAGACCGAGTTGACTCGGGTTAGCAGACCGAGTTGACTCGGGTTAGGAAACCGAGTTGACTCGGTTTAGCAGACCGAGTTGACTCGGGTTAGCAGACCGAGTTGACTCGGGTCAGCAAACCGAGTTGACTAGGGTTAGGACACCGAGTTGACTCGGGTTAGGAAACCGAGTTGACTCGGGTTAGGAAACCGAGTTGACTCGGGTTAGGAAACCGAGTTGACTCGGGTTAGGAAACCGAGTTGACTCGGGTTAGGAAACCGAGTTGACTCGGGTTAGGAAACCGAGTTGACTCGGGTAAGCAGACCGAGTTGACTCGGGTTAGCATACCGAGTTGACTCGGGTTAGGACACCGAGTTGACTCGGGTTAGGAAACCGAGTTGACTCGGGTTAGGAAACCGAGTTGACTCGGGTTAGGAAACCGAGTTGACTCGTTTTAGGAAACCGAATTGGCTCGGGCTAGGAAACCGAGTTGACTCGGGTAAGGAAACCGAGTTGACTCGGGCTAGGAAACCGAGTTAACTCGAGTTAGGAAACCGAGTTGACTCGGGTTAGGACACCGAGTTGACTCGGGTTAGGAAACCGAGTTGACTCGGGTTAGGAAACCGAGTTGACTCGAGTTAGGAAACCGAGTTGACTCGGGTTAGGAAACCGAGTTGACTCGGGTTAGGAAACCGAGTTGACTCGGGTTAGGAAACCGAGTTGACTTGGGTTAGGAAACCGATTTGACTCGGGTTAGGACACCGAGTTGACTCAGGTTAGGAAACCGAGTTGACTCGGTTTAGCAGACCGAGTTGACTCGGGTAAGCAGACCGAGTTGACTCGGGTAAGCAGACCGAGTTGACTCGGGTTAGCAGACCGAGTTGACTCGGGTCAGCAAACCGAGTTGACTCAGGTTAGGAAACCGAGTTGACTCGGGTTAGGAAACCGAGTTGACTCGGGTTAGCAGACCGAGTTGACTCGGGTTAGCAGACCGAGTTGACTCGGGTCAGCAAACCGAGTTGACTCGGGTAAGCAGACCGAGTTGACTCGGGTTAGCAGACCGAGTTGACTCGGGTCAGCAAACCGAGTTGACTCAGGTTAGGAAACCGAGTTGACTCGGGTTAGGAAACCGAGTTGACTTGGGTTAGGAAACCGATTTGACTCGGGTTAGGACACCGAGTTGACTCGGGTTAGGAAACCGAGTTGACTCGAGTTAGGAAACCGAGTTGACTCGGGTTAGGAAACCGAGTTGACTCGGGTTAGGAAACCGAGTTGACTCGGGTTAGGAAACCGAGTTGACTCGGGTTAGGAAACCGAGTTGACTCGGTTTAGCAGACCGAGTTGACTCGGGTAAGCAGACCGAGTTGACTCGGGTAAGCAGACCGAGTTGACTCGGGTCAGCAAACCGAGTTGACTCGGGTAAGGAAACCGAGTTGACTCGGGTTAGGAAACCGAGTTGACTCGGGTTAGGAAACCGAGTTGACTCGGGCTAGGAAACCGAGTTGACTCGGGTTAGGAAACCGAGTTGACTCGGGTTAGGAAAGAGAGTTGACTCGGTTTAGCAGACCGAGTTGACTGGGGTTAGCAGACCGAGTTGACTCGGGTTAGCAGACTGAGTTGACTCGGGTTAGCAGACCGAGTTGACTCGGGTTAGCAGACCGAGTTGACTCGGGTTAGCAGACCGAGTTGTCTCGGGTCAGCAAACCGAGTTGACTCGGGTTAGGACACCGAGTTGACTCGGTTTAGGAAACCGAGTTGACTCGGTTTAGCAGACCGAGTTGACTCGGGTTAGCAGACCGAGTTGACTCGGGTAAGCAGACCGAGTTGACTCGGGTCAGCAAACCGAGTTGACTCAGGTTAGGAAACCGAGTTGACTCGGGTTAGGAAACCGAGTTGACTCGGGTCAGCAAACCGAGTTGACTCAGGTTAGGAAACCGAGTTGACTCGGGTTAGGAAACCGAGTTGACTTGGGTTAGGAAACCGATTTGACTCGGGTTAGGACACCGAGTTGACTCGGGTTAGGAAACCGAGTTGACTCGAGTTAGGAAACCGAGTTGACTCGGGTTAGGAAACCGAGTTGACTCGGGTTAGGAAACCGAGTTGACTCGGGTTAGGAAACCGAGTTGACTCGGGTTAGGAAACCGAGTTGACTCGGGTTAGGAAACCGAGTTGACTCGGGTTAGGAAACCGAGTTGACTCGGGTTAGGAAACCGAGTTGACTCGGGTTAGGAAACCGAGTTGACTCGGGTTAGGAAACCGAGTTGACTCGGGTTAGGAAACCGAGTTGACTCGGTTTAGCAGACCGAGTTGACTCGGGTTAGCAGACCGAGTTGACTCGGGTAAGCAGACCGAGTTGACTCGGGTTAGGAAACCGAGTTGACTCGGGTTAGGAAACCGAGTTGACTCGGTTTAGCAGACCGAGTTGACTCGGGTTAGCAGACCGAGTTGACTCGGGTAAGCAGACCGAGTTGACTCGGGTTAGCAGACCGAGTTGACTCGGGAAAGCAGACCGAGTTGACTCGGGTTATCAGACCGAGTTGACTCGGGTTAGGAAACCGACTTGACTCGGTTTAGCAGACCGAGTTGACTCGGGTTAGCAGACCGAGTTGACTCGGGTAAGCAGACCGAGTTGACTCGGGTTAGCAGACCGAGTTGACTCGGGTTAGCAGACCGAGTTGACTCGGGTTAGCAGACCGAGTTGACTCGGGTTAGCAGACCGAGTTGACTCGGGTTAGGACACCGAGTTGACTCGGGTTAGGACACCGAGTTGACTCGGTTTAGGAAACCGAGTTGACTCGGGTTAGGAAACCGAGTTGACTCGGGTTAGGAAACCGAGTTGACTCGGGTTAGGAAACCGAGTTGACTCGGGTTAGGAAACCGAGTTGACTCGGGTTAGGAAACCGAGTTGACTCGGGTTAGGAAACCGAGTTGACTCGGGTTAGGAAACCGAGTTGACTCGGGTTAGGAAACCGAGTTGACTCGGGTTAGGAAACCGAGTTGACTCGGGTTAGGAAACCGAGTTGACTCGGGTTAGGAAACCGAGTTGACTCGGGTTAGCAGACCGAGTTGACTCGGGTTAGGAAACCGAGTTGACTCGAGTTAGGAAACCGAGTTGACTTGGGTAAGGAAACCGAGTTGACTCGGGTTAGGAAACCGAGTTGACTCGGGTTAGGAAACCGAGTTGACTCGGGTTAGGAAACCGAGTTGACTCGGGTTAGGAAACCGAGTTGACTCGGGTTAGGAAACCGAGTTGACTCGGGTTAGGAAACCGAGTTGACTCGGGTTAGGAAACCGAGTTGACTCGGGTTAGGAAACCGAGTTGACTCGGGTTAGGAAACCGAGTTGACTCGGGTTAGGAAACCGAGTTGACTCGGTTTAGCAGACCGAGTTGACTCGGGTAAGCAGACCGAGTTGACTCGGGTTAGCAGACCGAGTTGACTCGGGAAAGCAGACCGAGTTGACTCGGGTTAGCAGACCGAGTTGACTCGGGTTAGGAAACCGAGTTGACTCGGTTTAGCAGACCGAGTTGACTCGGGTTAGCAGACCGAGTTGACTCGGGTAAGCAGACCGAGTTGACTCGGGTTAGGAAACCGAGTTGACTCGGTTTAGCAGACCGAGTTGACTCGGGTTAGCAGACCGAGTTGACTCGGGTAAGCAGACCGAGTTGACTCGGGTTAGCAGACCGAGTTGACTCGGGTAAGCAGACCGAGTTGACTCGGGTTAGCAGACCGAGTTGACTCGGGTTAGGACACTGAGTTGACTCGGGTTAGGAAACCGAGTTGACTCGGTTTAGCAGACCGAGTTGAATCGGTTTAGGAAACCGAGTTGACTCGGTTTAGCAGACCGAGTTGACTCGGGTTAGCAGACCGAGTTGACTCGGGTTAGCAGACCGAGTTGACTCGGAATAGCAGACCGAGTTGACTCGGGCTAGCAGACCGAGTGTACTCGGGTTAGGACACCGAGTTGACTCGGTTTAGGAAACCGAGTTGACTCGGGTTAGGAAACCGAGTTGACTCGGGTTAGGAAACCGAGTTGACTCGGGTTAGGAAACCGAGTTGACTCGGGTTAGGAAACCGAGTTGACTCGGGTTAGGAAACCGAGTTGACTCGTTTTAGGAAACCGAGTTGACTCGAGTTAGGAAACCGAGTTGACTCGGGTTAGGAAACCGATTTGACTCGGGTTAGGAAACCGAGTTGACTCGGTTTAGCAGACCGAGTTGACTCGGGTTAGCAGACCGAGTTGACTCGTGTTAGGAAACCGAGTTGACTTGGGTTAGGAAACCGAGTTGACTCGGGTTAGGAAACCGAGTTGACTCGGGTTAGGAAACCGAGTTGACTCGGTTTAGCAGACCGAAATGACTCGGGTTAGCAGACCGAGTTGACTCGGGTTAGCAGACCGAGTTGACTCGGGTTAGCAGACCGAGTTGACTCGGGTTAGGAAACCGAGTTGACTCGGTTTAGCAGACCGAGTTGACTCGGGTTAGCAGACCGAGTTGACTCGGGTCAGCAAACCGAGTTGACTCGGGTTAGGACACCGAGTTGACTCGGTTTAGGAAACCGAGTTGACTCGGTTTAGCAGACCGAGTTGACTCGGGTTAGCAGACCGAGTTGACTCGGGTTAGCAGACCGAGTTGACTCGGGTTAGCAGACCGAGTTGACTCGGGTTAGCAGACCGAGTTGACTCGGGTTAGCAGACCGAGTTGACTCGGGTTAGCAGACCGAGTTGACTCGGGTTAGGAAACCGAGTTGACTCGGTTTAGCAGACCGAGTTGACTCGGGTTAGCAGACCGAGTTGACTCGGGTAAGCAGACCGAGTTGACTCGGGTTAGCAGACCGAGTTGACTCGGGTTAGGACACCGAGTTGACTCGGGTTAGGAAACCGAGTTGACTCGGTTTAGCAGACCGAGTTGACTCGGGTTAGCAGACCGAGTTAACTCGGGTTAGCAGACCGAGTTGACTCGGGTTAGCAGACCGAGTTGACTCGGGTTAGCAGACCGAGTTGACTCGGGTTAGCAGACCGAGTTGACTCGGGTTAGGACACCGAGTTGACTCAGGTTAGGAAACCGAGTTGACTCGGGTTAGGAAACCGAGTTGACTCGGGTTAGCAGACCGAGTTGACTCGGGTAAGCAGACCGAGTTGACTCGGGTTAGCAGACCGAGTTGACTCGGGAAAGCAGACCGAGTTGACTCGGGTTAGCAGACCGAGTTGACTCGGGTTAGGAAACCGAGTTGACTCGGTTTAGCAGACCGAGTTGACTCGGGTTAGCAGACCGAGTTGACTCGGGTTAGCAGACCGAGTTGACTCGGGTTAGCAGACCGAGTTGACTCGGGTTAGGACACCGAGTTGACTCGGTTTAGGAGAGTTGACTCGGTTTAGCAGACCGAGTTGACTCGGGTCAGCAAACCGAGTTGACTCGGGTAAGCAGACCGAGTTGACTCGGGTTAGCAGACCGAGTTGACTCGGGTCAGCAAACCGAGTTAACTCAGGTTAGGAAACCGAATTGACTCGGGTTAGGAAACCGAGTTGACTTGGGTTAGGAAACCGATTTGACTCGGGTTAGGACACCGAGTTGACTCGGGTTAGGAAACCGAGTTGACTCGAGTTAGGAAACCGAGTTGACTCGGGTTAGGAAACCGAGTTGACTCGGGTTAGGAAACCGAGTTGACTCGGGTTAGGAAACCGAGTTGACTCGGGTTAGGAAACCGAGTTGACTCGGTTTAGCAGACCGAGTTGACTCGGGTTAGCAGACCGAGTTGACTCGGGTAAGCAGACCGAGTTGACTCGGGTCAGCAAACCGAGTTGACTCGGGTTAGGAAACCGAGTTGACTCGGGTTAGGAAAGAGAGTTGACTCGGGTTAGGAAACCGAGTTGATTCGGGTTAGGAAACCGAGTTGACTCGGGCTAGGAAACCGAGTTGACTCGGGTTAGGAAACCGAGTTGACTCGGGTTAGGAAAGAGAGTTGACTCGGGTTAGGAAACCGAGTTGACTCGGGTTAGGAAACCGAGTTGACTCGGGTTAGGAAACCGAGTTGACTCGGTTTAGCAGACCGAGTTGACTCGGGTTAGCAGACCGAGTTGACTCGGGTAAGCAGACTGAGTTGACTCGGGTAAGCAGACCGAGTTGACTCGGGCTAGCAGACCGAGTTGACTCGGGTCAGGAAACCGAGTTGACTCGGGTTAGGAAACCGAGTTGACTCGGGTTAGGAAACCGAGTTGACTCGGGTTAGGAAACCGAGTTGACTCGGGTTAGGAAACCGAGTTGACTCGGGTTAGGAAACCGAGTTGACTCGGGTTAGGAAACCGATTTGACTCGGGTTAGGACACCGAGTTGACTCAGGTTAGGAAACCGAGTTGACTCGGGTTAGGAAACCGAGTTGACTCGGGTAAGCAGACCGAGTTGACTCGGGTAAGCAGACCGAGTTGACTCGGGTTAGCAGACCGAGTTGACTCGGGAAAGCAGACCGAGTTGACTCGGGTTAGCAGACCGAGTTGACTCGGGTTAGGAAACCGAGTTGACTCGGTTTAGCAGACCGAGTTGACTCGGGTTAGCAGACCGAGTTGACTCGGGTTAGCAGACCGAGTTGACTCGGGTTAGCAGACCGAGTTGACTCGGGTTAGGACACCGAGTTGACTCGGTTTAGGAAACCGAGTTGACTCGGTTTAGCAGACTGAGTTGACTCGGGTCAGCAAACCGAGTTGACTCGGGTAAGCAGACCGAGTTGACTCGGGTTAGCAGACCGAGTTGACTCGGGTCAGCAAACCGAGTTGACTCAGGTTAGGAAACCGAGTTGACTCGGGTTAGGAAACCGAGTTGACTTGGGTTAGGAAACCGATTTGACTCGGGTTAGGACACCGAGTTGACTCGGGTTAGGAAACCGAGTTGACTCGAGTTAGGAAACCGAGTTGACTCGGGTTAGGAAACCGAGTTGACTCGGGTTAGGAAACCGAGTTGACTCGGGTTAGGAAACCGAGTTGACTCGGGTTAGGAAACCGAGTTGACTCGGTTTAGCAGACCGAGTTGACTCGGGTTAGCAGACTGAGTTGACTCGGGTAAGCAGACCGAGTTGACTCGGGTCAGCAAACCGAGTTGACTCGGGTTAGGAAACCGAGTTGACTCGGGTTAGGAAACCGAGTTGACTCGAGTTAGGAAACCGAGTTGACTTGGGTTAGGAAACCGATTTGACTCGGGTTAGGACACCGAGTTGACTCGGGTAAGGAAACCGAGTTGACTCGGGTCAGCAAACCGAGTTGACTCGGGTTAGGAAACCGAGTTGACTCGGGTTAGGAAACCGAGTTGACTCGGGTAAGGAAACCGAGTTGACTCGGGCTAGGACACCGAGTTGACTCGGGTTAGGAAACCGAGTTGACTCGGGTTAGGAAACCGAGTTGACTTGGGTTAGGAAACCGATTTGACTCGGGTTAGGACACCGAGTTGACTCAGGTTAGGAAACCGAGTTGACTCGGGTTGGGAAACCGGGTTAGCAGACCGAGTTGACTCGGGTAAGCAGACCGAGTTGACTCGGGTTAGCAGACCGAGTTGACTCGGGAAAGCAGACCGAGTTGACTCGGGTTAGCAGACCGAGTTGACTCGGGTTAGGAAACCGAGTTGACTCGGTTTAGCAGACCGAGTTGACTCGGGTTAGCAGACCGAGTTGACTCGGGTTAGGAAACCGAGTTGACTCGGGTTAGGAAACCGAGTTGACTCGGGTTAGGAAACCGAGTTGACTCGGGTTAGGAAACCGAGTTGACTCGGGTTAGGAAACCGAGTGGACTCGGGTTAGGAAACCGAGTTGACTCGGGTTAGGAAACCGAGTTGACTTGGTTTAGCAGACCGAGTTGACTCGGGTTAGCAGACCGAGTTGACTCGGGTAAGCAGACCGAGTTGACTCGGGTTAGCAGACCGAGTTGACTCGGGTTAGCAGACCGAGTTGACTCGGGTTAGCAGACCGAGTTGACTCGGGTTAGCAGACCGAGTTGACTCGGGTTAGCAGACCGAGTTGACTCGGGTTAGGACACCGAGTTGACTCGGTTTAGGAAACCGAGTTGACTCGTTTTAGGAAACCGAATTGGCTCGGGCTAGGAAACCGAGTTGACTCGGGTAAGGAAACCGAGTTGACTCGGGTTAGGAAACCGAGTTGACTCGGGTTAGGAAACCGAGTTGACTCGGGTTAGGAAACCGAGTTGACTCGGGTTAGGAAACCGAGTTGACTCGGGTTAGGAAACCGAGTTGACTTGGGTTAGGAAACCGATTTGACTCGGGTTATGACACCGAGTTGACTCAGGTTAGGAAACCGAGTTGACTCGGGTTAGGAAACCGAGTTGACTCGGGTTAGCAGACCGAGTTGACTCGGGGAAGCAGACCGAGTTGACTCGGGTTAGCAGACCGAGTTGACTCGGGTTAGCAGACCGAGTTGACTCGGGTCAGCAAACCGAGTTGACTAGGGTTAGGACACCGAGTTGACTTCGGTTAGGAAACCGAGTTGACTCGGGTTAGGAAAACGAGTTGACTCGGGTTAGGAAACCGAGTTGACTCGGGTTAGGAAACCGAGTTGACTCGGGTTAGGAAACCGAGTTGACTCGGGTTAGGAAACCGAGTTGACTCGGGTTAGGAAACCGAGTTGACTCGGGTTAGGAAACCGAGTTGACTCGGGTTAGGAAACCGAGTTGACTCGGGTTAGGAAACCGAGTTGACTCGGGTTAGGAAACCGAGTTGACTCGGGCTAGGAAACCGAGTTGACTCGGGTTAGGAAACCGAGTTGACTCGGGTTAGCAGACCGAGTTGACTCGGGTCAGCAAACCGAGTTGACTCGGGTTAGGAAACCGAGTTGACTCGCGTTAGGAAACCGAGTTGACTCGGGTTAGGAAACCGAGTTGACTCGGGTTAGCAGACCGAGTTGACTCGGGTAAGCAGACCGAGTTGACTCGGGTTAGCAGACCGAGTTGACTCGGGTTAGCAGACCGAGTTGACTCGGGTTAGCAGACCGAGTTGACTCGGGTTAGGACACCGAGTTGACTCGGGTTAGGAAACCGAGTTGACTCGTTTTAGGAAACCGAGTTGACTCGGGTTAGGAAACCGAGTTGACTCGGGCTAGGAAACCGAGTTGACTCGGGGTAGGAAACCGAGTTGACTCGGGTTAGGAAACCGAGTTGACTCGGGTTAGGAAACCGAACCGAGTTGACTCGGGTTAGCAGACCGAGTTGACTCGGGTTAGCAGACCGAGTTGACTCGGGTTAGGACACCGAGTTGACTCGGTTTAGGAAACCGAGTTGACTCGTTTTAGGAAACCGAATTGGCTCGGGCTAGGAAACCGAGTTGACTCGGGTAAGGAAACCGAGTTGACTCGGGTTAGAAAACCGAGTTGACTCGGGTTAGGAAACCGAGTTGACTCGGGTTAGGAAACCGAGTTGACTTGGGTTAGGAAACCGATTTGACTCGGGTTAGGACACCGAGTTGACTCAGGTTAGGAAACCGAGTTGACTCGGGTTAGGAAACCGAGTTGACTCGGGTTAGCAGACCGAGTTGACTCGGGTAAGCAGACCGAGTTGACTCGGGTTAGCAGACCGAGTTGGCTCGGGAAAGCAGACCGAGTTGACTCGGGTTAGCAGACCGAGTTGACTCGGGTTAGGAAACCGAGTTGACTCGGTTTAGCAGACCGAGTTGACTCGGGTTAGCAGATCGAGTTGACTCGGGTCAGCAAACCGAGTTGACTAGGGTTAGGACACCGAGTTGACTCGGGTTAGGAAACCGAGTTGACTCGGGTTAGGAAACCGAGTTGACTCGGGTTAGGAAACCGAGTTGACTCGGGTTAGGAAACCGAGTTGACTCGGGTTAGGAAACCGAGTTGACTCGGGTTAGGAAACCGAGTTGACTCGGGTTAGGAAACCGAGTTGACTCGGGTTAGGACACCGAGTTGACTCGGTTTAGGAAACCGAGTTGACTCGGGTTAGGAAACCGAGTTGACTCGGGTTAGGAAACCGAGTTGACTCGGGTAAGGAAACCGAGTTGACTCGGGTTAGGAAACCGAGTTGACTCGGGTTAGGAAACCGAGTTGACTCGTTTTAGGAAACCGAGTTGACTCGAGTTAGGAAACCGAGTTGACTCGGGTTAGGAAACCGATTTGACTCGGGTTAGGAAACCGAGTTGACTCGGTTTAGCAGACCGAGTTGACTCGGGTTAGCAGACCGAGTTGACTCGGGTTAGGAAACCGAGTTGAATTGGGTTAGGAAACCGAGTTGACTCGGGTTAGGAAACCGAGTTGACTCGAGTTAGGAAACCGAGTTGACTCGGGTTAGGAAACCGAGTTGACTCGGGTAAGCAGACCGAGTTGACTCGGGTTAGCAGACCGAGTTGACTCGGGTTAGGAAACCGAGTTGACTCGAGTTAGGAAACCGAGTTGACTCGGGTTAGGAAACCGAGTTGACTCGGGTTAGGAAACCGAGTTGACTCGGGTTAGGAAACCGAGTTGACTCGGGTTAGGAAACCGAGTTGACTCGGGTTAGGAAACCGAGTGGACTCGGGTTAGGAAACCGAGTTGACTCGGGTTAGGAAACCGAGTTGACTCGGGTTAGGAAACCGAGTTGACTCGAGTTAGGAAACCGAGTTGACTCGGGTTAGGAAACCGAGTTGACTCGGGTAAGCAGACCGAGTTGACTCGGGTTAGCAGACCGAGTTGACTCGGGTTAGGAAACCGAGTTGACTCGGGTTAGCAGACCGAGTTGACTCGGGTTAGCAGACCGAGTTGACTCGGGTCAGCAAACCGAGTTGACTCGGGTTAGGACACCGAGTTGACTCGGTTTAGGAAACCGAGTTGACTCGGTTTAGCAGACCGAGTTGACTCGGGTTAGCAGACCGAGTTGACTCGGGTTAGCAGACCGAGTTGACTCGGGTTAGCAGACCGAGTTGACTCGGGTTAGCAGACCGAGTTGACTCGGGTTAGCAGACCGAGTTGACTCGGGTTAGCAGACCGAGTTGACTCGGGTTAGGAAACCGAGTTGACTCGGTTTAGCAGACCGAGTTGACTCGGGTTAGCAGACCGAGTTGACTCGGGTAAGCAGACCGAGTTGACTCGGGTTAGCAGACCGAGTTGACTCGGGTTAGCAGACCGAGTTGACTCGGGTTAGCAGACCGAGTTGACTCGGGTCAGCAAACCGAGTTGACTCGGGTTAGGAAACCGAGTTGACTCGGTTTAGCAGACCGAGTTGACTCGGGTAAGCAGACCGAGTTGACTCGGGTTAGCAGACCGAGTTGACTCGGGTTAGCAGACCGAGTTGACTCGGGTAAGGACACCGAGTTGACTCGGATTAGGACACCGAGTTGACTCGGTTTAGGAAACCGAGTTGACTCGGGTTAGGAAACCGAGTTGACTCGGGTTAGGAAACCGAGTTGACTCGGGCTAGGAAACCGAGTTGACTCGGGTTAGGAAACCGAGTTGACTCGGGTTAGGAAAGAGAGTTGACTCGGGTTAGGAAACCGAGTTGACTCGGGTTAGGAAACCGAGTTGACTCGGGTTAGGAAACCGAGTTGACTCGGGTTAGGAAACCGAGTTGAGTCGGTTTAGCAGACCGAGTTGACTCGGGTAAGCAGACCGAGTTGACTCGGGTTAGCAGACCGAGTTGACTCGGGAAAGCAGACCGAGTTGACTCGGGTTAGCAGACCGAGTTGACTCGGGTAAGCAGACCGAGTTGACTCGGGCTAGCAGACCGAGTTGACTCGGGTCAGCAAACCGAGTTGACTCGGGTTAGGAAACCGAGTTGACTCGGGTTAGGAAACCGAGTTGACTCGGGTTAGGAAACCGAGTTGACTCGAGTTAGGAAACCGAGTTGACTCGGGTTAGGAAACCGAGTTGACTCGGGTTAGGAAACCGAGTTGACTCGGGTTAGGAAACCGAGTTGACTCGGGTTAGGAAACCGAGTTGACTCGGGTTAGGAAACCGAGTTGACTCGGGTTAGGAAACCGAGTTGACTCGGGTTAGCAGACCGAGTAGACTTGGGCTAGGAAACCGAGTTGACTCGGGTTAGGAAACCGAGTTGACTCGGGTTAGCAGACCGAGTTGACTCGGGTAAGCAGACCGAGTTGACTCGGGTTAGGAAACCGAGTTGACTCGGGTTAGGAAACCGAGTTGACTCGGGTTAGGAAACCGAGTTGACTCGGGTTAGGAAACCGAGTTGACTCGGGTTAGGAAACCGAGTTGACTCGGGTTAGGAAACCGAGTTGACTTGGGTTAGGAAACCGATTTGACTCGGGTTAGGACACCGAGTTGACTCAGGTTAGGAAACCGAGTTGACTCGGGTAAGGAAACCGAGTTGACTCGGGTTAGCAGACCGAGTTGACTCGGGTAAGCAGACCGAGTTGACTCGGGTTAGCAGACCGAGTTGACTCGGGAAAGCAGACCGAGTTGACTCGGGTTAGCAGACCGAGTTGACTCGGGTTAGGAAACCGAGTTGACTCGGTTTAGCAGACCGAGTTGACTCGGGTTAGCAGACCGAGTTGACTCGGGTTAGCAGACCGAGTTGACTCGGGTTAGCAGACCGAGTTGACTCGGGTTAGGACACCGAGTTGACTCGGTTTAGGAAACCGAGTTGACTCGGTTTAGCAGACCGAGTTGACTCGGGTTAGCAGACCGAGTTGACTCGGGTTAGCAGACCGAGTGGACTCGGGTTAGGACACCGAGTTGACTCGGTTTAGGAAACCGAGTTGACTCGGGTTAGGAAACCGAGTTGACTCGGGTTAGGAAACCGAGTTGACTCGGGTTAGGAAACCGAGTTGACTCGGGTTAGGAAACCGAGTTGACTCGGGTTAGGAAACCGAGTTGACTCGGGTTAGGACACCGAGTTGACTCGGGTTAGGAAACCGAGTTGACTCGAGTTAGGAAACCGAGTTGACTCGGGTTAGGAAACCGAGTTGACTCGGGTTAGGAAACCGAGTTGACTCGGGTTAGGAAACCGAGTTGACTCGGGTTAGGAAACCGAGTTGACTCGGTTTAGCAGACCGAGTTGACTCGGGTTAGCAGACCGAGTTGACTCGGGTAAGCAGACCGAGTTGACTCGGGTCAGCAAACCGAGTTGACTCGGGTTAGGAAACCGAGTTGACTCGGGTTAGGAAACCGAGTTGACTCGAGTAAGGAAACCGAGTTGACTTGGGTTAGGAAACCGATTTGACTCGGGTTAGGACACCGAGTTGACTCGGGTAAGGAAACCGAGTTGACTCGGGTCAGCAAACCGAGTTGACTCGGGTTAGGAAACCGAGTTGACTCGGGTTAGGAAACCGAGTTGACTCGGGCTAGGAAACCGAGTTGACTCGGGTTAGCAGACCGAGTTGACTCGGGTCAGCAAAACGAGTTGACTCGGGTTAGGAAACCGAGTTGACTCGGTTTAGCAGACCGAGTTGACTCGGGTTAGCAGACCGAGTTGACTCGGGTAAGCAGACCGAGTTGACTCGGGTTAGCAGACCGAGTTGACTCGGGTTAGCAGACCGAGTTGACTCGGGTTAGCAGACCGAGTTGACTCGGGTTAGGACACTGAGTTGACTCGGGTTAGGAAACCGAGTTGACTCGGTTTAGCAGACCGAGTTGACTCGGTTTAGGAAACCGAGTTGACTCGGTTTAGCAGACCGAGTTGACTCGGGTTAGCAGACCGAGTTGACTCGGGTTAGCAGACCGAGTTGACTCGGAATAGCAGACCGAGTTGACTCGGGTTAGCAGACCGAGTGGACTCGGGTTAGGACACCGAGTTGACTCGGTTTAGGAAACCGAGTTGACTCGGGTTAGGAAACCGAGTTGACTCGGGTTAGGAAACCGAGTTGACTCGGGTTAGGAAACCGAGTTGACTCGGGTTAGGAAACCGAGTTGACTCGGGTTAGGAAACCGAGTTGACTCGGGTTAGGAAACCGAGTTGACTCTGGTTAGGAAACCGAGTTGACTCGTTTTAGGAAACCGAGTTGACTCGAGTTAGGAAACCGAGTTGACTCGGGTTAGGAAACCGATTTGACTCGGGTTAGGAAACCGAGTTGACTCGGTTTAGCAGACCGAGTTGACTCGGGTTAGCAGACCGAGTTGACTCGGGTTAGGAAACCGAGTTGACTTGGGTTAGGAAACCGAGTTGACTCGGGTTAGGAAACCGAGTTGACTCGAGTTAGGAAACCGAGTTGACTCGGGTTAGGAAACCGAGTTGACTCGGGTAAGCAGACCGAGTTGACTCGGGTTAGCAGACCGAGTTGACTCGGGTTAGCAGACCGAGTTGACTCGGGCTAGGAAACCGAGTTGACTCGGGTTAGCAGACCGAGTTGACTCGGGTTAGCAGACCGAGTTGACTCGGGTCAGCAAACCGAGTTGATTCGGGTTAGGACACCGAGTTGACTCGGTTTAGGAAACCGAGTTGACTCAGTTTAGCAGACCGAGTTGACTCGGGTTAGCAGACCGAGTTGACTCGGGTTAGCAGACCGAGTTGACTCGGGTTAGCAGACCGAGTTGACTCGGGTTAGCAGACCGAGTTGACTCGGGTTAGCAGACCGAGTTGACTCGGGTTAGCAGACCGAGTTGACTCGGGTTAGCAGACCGAGTTGACTCGGGTTAGCAGACCGAGTTGACTCGGGTTAGCAGACCGAGTTGACTCGGGTTAGCAGACCGAGTTGACTCGGGTTAGGAAACCGAGTTGACTCGGTTTAGCAGACCGAGTTGACTCGGGTTAGCAGACCGAGTTGACTCGGGTAAGCAGACCGAGTTGACTCGGGTTAGCAGACCGAGTTGACTCGGGTAAGCAGACCGAGTTGACTCGGGTTAGCAGACCGAGTTGACTCGGGTTAGGACACCGAGTTGACTCGGGTTAGGAAACCGAGTTGACTCGGTTTAGCAGACCGAGTTGACTCGGGTTAGCAGACCGAGTTGACTCGGGTAAGCAGACCGAGTTGACTCGGGTTAGCAGACCGAGTTGACTCGGGTTAGCAGACCGAGTTGACTCGGGTTAGCAGACCGAGTTGACTCGGGTTAGGACACCGAGTTGACTCGGGTTAGGACACCGAGTTGACTCGGTTTAGGAAACCGAGTTGACTCGGGTTAGGAAACCGAGTTGACTCGGGCAAGGAAACCGAGTTGACTCGGGTTAGGAAACCGAGTTGACTCGAGTTAGGAAACCGAGTTGACTCGGGTTAGGAAACCGAGTTGACTCGGGTAAGCAGACCGAGTTGACTCGGGTTAGCAGACCGAGTTGACTCGGGTTAGCAGACCGAGTTGACTCGGGTTAGGAAACCGAGTTGACTCGGGTTAGCAGACCGAGTTGACTCGGGTTAGCAGACCGAGTTGACTCGGGTCAGCAAACCGAGTTGATTCGGGTTAGGACACCGAGTTGACTCGGTTTAGGAAACCGAGTTGACTCAGTTTAGCAGACCGAGTTGACTCGGGTTAGCAGACCGAGTTGACTCGGGTTAGCAGACCGAGTTGACTCGGGTTAGCAGACCGAGTTGACTCGGGTTAGCAGACCGAGTTGACTCGGGTTAGCAGACCGAGTTGACTCGGGTTAGCAGACCGAGTTGACTCGGGTTAGCAGACCGAGTTGACTCGGGTTAGCAGACCGAGTTGACTCGGGTTAGGAAACCGAGTTGACTCGGTTTAGCAGACCGAGTTGACTCGGGTTAGCAGACCGAGTTGACTCGGGTAAGCAGACCGAGTTTACTCGGGTTAGCAGACCGAGTTGACTCGGGTTAGCAGACCGAGTTGACTCGGGTTAGCAGACCGAGTTGACTCGGGTTAGGACACCGAGTTGACTCGGGTTAGGAAACCGAGTTGACTCGGTTTAGCAGACCGAGTTGACTCGGGTTAGCAGACCGAGTTGACTCGGGTAAGCAGACCGAGTTGACTCGGGTTAGCAGACCGAGTTGACTCGGGTTAGCAGACCGAGTTGACTCGGGTTAGCAGACCGAGTTGACTCGGGTTAGGACACCGAGTTGACTCGGGTTAGGACACCGAGTTGACTCGGTTTAGGAAACCGAGTTGACTCGGGTTAGGAAACCGAGTTGACTCGGGCAAGGAAACCGAGTTGACTCGGGTTAGGAAACCGAGTTGACTCGGGTTAGGAAAGAGAGTTGACTCGGGTTAGGAAACCGAGTTGACTCGGGTTAGGAAACCGAGTTGACTCGGGTTAGGAAACCGAGTTGACTCGGGTTAGGAAACCGAGTTGACTCGGTTTAGCAGACCGAGTTGACTCGGGTAAGCAGACCGAGTTGACTCGGGTTAGCAGACCGAGTTGACTCGGGAAAGCAGACCGAGTTGACTCGGGTTAGCAGACCGAGTTGACTCGGGTAAGCAGACCGAGTTGACTTGGGTAAGCAGACCGAGTTGACTCGGGCTAGCAGACCGAGTTGACTCGGGTCAGCAAACCGAGTTGACTCGGGTTAGGAAACCGAGTTGACTCGGGTTAGGAAACCGAGTTGACTCGGGTTAGGAAACCGAGTTGACTCGGGTTAGGAAACCGAGTTGACTCGAGTTAGGAAACCGAGTTGACTCGGGTTAGGAAACCGAGTTGACTCGGGTTAGGAAACCGAGTTGACTCGGGCTAGGAAACCGAGTTGACTCGGGTTAGGAAACCGAGTTGACTCGGGTTAGCAGACCGAGTTGACTCGGGTAAGCAGACCGAGTTGACTCGGGTTAGGAAACCGAGTTGACTCGGGTTAGGAAACCGAGTTGACTCGGGTTAGGAAACCGAGTTGACTCGGGTTAGGAAACCGAGTTGACTCGGGCTAGGAAACCGAGTTGACTCGGGTTAGGAAACCGAGTTGACTTGGGTTAGGAAACCGATTTGACTCGGGTTAGGACACCGAGTTGACTCAGGTTAGGAAACCGAGTTGACTCGGGTTAGGAAACCGAGTTGACTCGGGTTAGCAGACCGAGTTGACTCGGGTAAGCAGACCGAGTTGACTCGGGTTAGCAGACCGAGTTGACTCGGGAAAGCAGACCGAGTTGACTCGGGTTAGCAGACCGAGTTGACTCGGGTTAGGAAACCGAGTTGACTCGGTTTAGCAGACCGAGTTGACTCGGGTTAGCAGACCGAGTTGACTCGGGTTAGCAGACCGAGTTGACTCGGGTTAGCAGACCGAGTTGACTCGGGTTAGGACACCGAGTTGACTCGGTTTAGGAAACCGAGTTGACTCGGTTTAGCAGACCGAGTTGACTCGGGTCAGCAAACCGAGTTGACTCGGGTAAGCAGACCGAGTTGACTCGGGTTAGCAGACCGAGTTGACTCGGGTCAGCAAACCGAGTTGACTCAGGTTAGGAAACCGAGTTGACTCGGGTTAGGAAACCGAGTTGACTTGGGTTAGGAAACCGATTTGACTCGGGTTAGGACACCGAGTTGACTCGGGTTAGGAAACCGAGTTGACTCGAGTTAGGAAACCGAGTTGACTCGGGTTAGGAAACCGAGTTGACTCGGGTTAGGAAACCGAGTTGACTCGGGTTAGGAAACCGAGTTGACTCGGGTTAGGAAACCGAGTTGACTCGGTTTAGCAGACCGAGTTGACTCGGGTTAGCAGACCGAGTTGACTCGGGTAAGCAGACCGAGTTGACTCGGGTCAGCAAACCGAGTTGACTCGGGTTAGGAAACCGAGTTGACTCGGGTTAGGAAACCGAGTTGACTCGAGTTAGGAAACCGAGTTGACTTGGGTTAGGAAACCGATTTGGCTCGGGTTAGGACACCGAGTTGACTCGGGTAAGGAAACCGAGTTGACTCGGGTCAGCAAACCGAGTTGACTCGGGTTAGGAAACCGAGTTGACTCGGGTTAGGAAACCGAGTTGACTCAGGTAAGGAAACCGAGTTGACTCGGGCTAGGAAACCGAGTTGACTCGGGTTAGGAAACCGAGTTGACTCGGGTTAGGAAACCGAGTTGACTTGGGTTAGGAAACCGATTTGACTCGGGTTAGGACACCGAGTTGACTCAGGTTAGGAAACCGAGTTGACTCGGGTTAGGAAACCGAGTTGACTCGGGTTAGCAGACCGAGTTGACTCGGGTAAGCAGACCGAGTTGACTCGGGTTAGCAGACCGAGTTGACTAGGGAAAGCAGACCGAGTTGACTCGGGTTAGCAGACCGAGTTGACTCGGGTTAGGAAACCGAGTTGACTCGGTTTAGCAGACCGAGTTGACTCGGGTTAGCAGACCGAGTTGACTCGGGTTAGGACACCGAGTTGACTCGGTTTAGGAAACCGAGTTGACTCGGGTTAGGAAACCGAGTTGACTCGGGTTAGGAAACCGAGTTGACTCGGGTTAGGAAACCGAGTTGACTCGGGTTAGGAAACCGAGTTGACTCGGGTTAGGAAACCGAGTGGACTCGGGTTAGGAAACTGAGTTGACTCGGGTTAGGAAACCGAGTTGACTCGGGTTAGGAAACCGAGTTGACTCGGGTTAGGAAACCGAGTTGACTCGGGTTAGGAAACCGAGTTGACTCGGTTTAGCAGACCGAGTTGACTCGGGTTAGCAGACCAAGTTGACTCGGGTAAGCAGACCGAGTTGACTCGGGTTAGCAGACCGAGTTGACTCGGGTTAGCAGACCGAGTTGACTCGAGTTAGCAGACCGAGTTGACTCGGGTTAGGACACCGAGTTGACTCGGTTTAGGAAACCGAGTTGACTCGAGTTAGGAAACCGAGTTGACTCGGGTTAGGAAACCGATTTGACTCGGGTTAGGAAACCGAGTTGACTCGGTTTAGCAGACCGAGTTGACTCGGGTTAGCAGACCGAGTTGACTCGGGTTAGGAAACCGAGTTGAATTGGGTTAGGAAACCGAGTTGACTCGGGTTAGGAAACCGAGTTGACTCGAGTTAGGAAACCGAGTTGACTCGGGTTAGGAAACCGAGTTGACTCGGGTAAGCAGACCGAGTTGACTCGGGTTAGCAGACCGAGTTGACTCGGGTTAGGAAACCGAGTTGACTCGAGTTAGGAAACCGAGTTGACTCGGGTTAGGAAACCGAGTTGACTCGGGTTAGGAAACCGAGTTGACTCGGGTTAAGAAACCGAGTTGACTCGGGTTAGGAAACCGAGTTGACTCGGGTTAGGAAACCGAGTGGACTCGGTTTAGGAAACCGAGTTGACTCGGGTTAGGAAACCGAGTTGACTCGGGTTAGGAAACCGAGTTGACTCGGTTTAGGAAACCGAGTTGACTCGGGTTAGGAAACCGAGTTGACTCGGGTAAGCAGACCGAGTTGACTCGGGTTAGCAGACCGAGTTGACTCGGGTTAGGAAACCGAGTTGACTCGGGTTAGCAGACCGAGTTGACTCGGGTTAGCAGACCGAGTTGACTCGGGTCAGCAAACCGAGTTGACTCGGGTTAGGACACCGAGTTGACTCGGTTTAGGAAACCGAGTTGACTCGGTTTAGCAGACCGAGTTGACTCGGGTTAGCAGACCGAGTTGACTCGGGTTAGCAGACCGAGTTGACTCGGGTTAGCAGACCGAGTTGACTCGGGTTAGCAGACCGAGTTGACTCGGGTTAGCAGACCGAGTTGACTCGGGTTAGCAGACCGAGTTGACTCGGGTTAGGAAACCGAGTTGACTCGGTTTAGCAGACCGAGTTGACTCGGGTTAGCAGACCGAGTTGACTCGGGTAAGCAGACCGAGTTGACTCGGGTTAGCAGACCGAGTTGACTCGGGTTAGCAGACCGAGTTGACTCGGGTTAGGACACCGAGTTGACTCGGGTAA
Organism: Melanostoma mellinum; assembly: GCA_914767635.1. Classification (NCBI taxonomy): domain Eukaryota; kingdom Metazoa; phylum Arthropoda; class Insecta; order Diptera; family Syrphidae; genus Melanostoma; species Melanostoma mellinum. The sequence goes on from OU612059.1 coordinate 198,234,112, forward strand.
GGAAACCGAGTTGACTCGGTTTAGCAGACCGAGTTGACTCGGGTAAGCAGACCGAGTTGACTCGGGTTAGCAGACCGAGTTGACTCGGGTTAGCAGACCGAGTTGACTCGGGTAAGGACACCGAGTTGACTCGGATTAGGACACCGAGTTGACTCGGTTTAGGAAACCGAGTTGACTCGGGTTAGGAAACCGAGTTGACTCGGGTTAGGAAACCGAGTTGACTCGGGTTAGGAAACCGAGTTGACTCGGGTTAGGAAACCGAGTTGACTCGGGTTAGGAAACCGAGTTGACTCGGTTTAGCAGACCGAGTTGACTCGGGTAAGCAGACCGAGTTGACTCGGGTTAGCAGACCGAGTTGACTCGGGAAAGCAGACCGAGTTGACTCGGGTTAGCAGACCGAGTTGACTCGGGTAAGCAGACCGAGTTGACTCGGGCTAGCAGACCGAGTTGACTCGGGTCAGCAAACCGAGTTGACTCGGGTTAGGAAACCGAGTTGACTCGGGTTAGGAAACCGAGTTGACTCGGGTTAGGAAACCGAGTTGACTCGGGTTAGGAAACCGAGTTGACTCGAGTTAGGAAACCGAGTTGACTCGGGTTAGGAAACCGAGTTGACTCGGGTTAGGAAACCGAGTTGACTCGGGTTAGGAAACCGAGTTGACTCGGGTTAGGAAACCGAGTTGACTCGGGTTAGGAAACCGAGTTGACTCGGGTTAGGAAACCGAGTTGACTCGGGTTAGCAGACCGAGTTGACTTGGGCTAGGAAACCGAGTTGACTCGGGTTAGGAAACCGAGTTGACTCGGGTTAGCAGACCGAGTTGACTCGGGTAAGCAGACCGAGTTGACTCGGGTTAGGAAACCGAGTTGACTCGGGTTAGGAAACCGAGTTGACTCGGGTTAGGAAACCGAGTTGACTCGGGTTAGGAAACCGAGTTGACTCGGGTTAGGAAACCGAGTTGACTTGGGTTAGGAAACCGATTTGACTCGGGTTAGGACACCGAGTTGACTCAGGTTAGGAAACCGAGTTGACTCGGGTAAGGAAACCGAGTTGACTCGGGTTAGCAGACCGAGTTGACTCGGGTAAGCAGACCGAGTTGACTCGGGTTAGCAGACCGAGTTGACTCGGGAAAGCAGACCGAGTTGACTCGGGTTAGCAGACCGAGTTGACTCGGGTTAGGAAACCGAGTTGACTCGGTTTAGCAGACCGAGTTGACTCGGGTTAGCAGACCGAGTTGACTCGGGTTAGCAGACCGAGTTGACTCGGGTTAGCAGACCGAGTTGACTCGGGTTAGGACACCGAGTTGACTCGGTTTAGGAAACCGAGTTGACTCGGTTTAGCAGACCGAGTTGACTCGGGTCAGCAAACCGAGTTGACTCGGGTAAGCAGACCGAGTTGACTCGGGTTAGCAGACCGAGTTGACTCGGGTTAGCAGACCGAGTGGACTCGGGTTAGGACACCGAGTTGACTCGGTTTAGGAAACCGAGTTGACTCGGGTTAGGAAACCGAGTTGACTCGGGTTAGGAAACCGAGTTGACTCGGGTTAGGAAACCGAGTTGACTCGGGTTAGGAAACCGAGTTGACTCGGGTTAGGACACCGAGTTGACTCGGGTTAGGAAACCGAGTTGACTCGAGTTAGGAAACCGAGTTGACTCGGGTTAGGAAACCGAGTTGACTCGGGTTAGGAAACCGAGTTGACTCGGGTTAGGAAACCGAGTTGACTCGGGTTAGGAAACCGAGTTGACTCGGTTTAGCAGACCGAGTTGACTCGGGTTAGCAGACCGAGTTGACTCGGGTAAGCAGACCGAGTTGACTCGGGTCAGCAAACCGAGTTGACTCGGGTTAGGAAACCGAGTTGACTCGGGTTAGGAAACCGAGTTGACTCGAGTAAGGAAACCGAGTTGACTTGGGTTAGGAAACCGATTTGACTCGGGTTAGGACACCGAGTTGACTCGGGTAAGGAAACCGAGTTGACTCGGGTCAGCAAACCGAGTTGACTCGGGTTAGGAAACCGAGTTGACTCGGGTTAGGAAACCGAGTTGACTCGGGCTAGGAAACCGAGTTGACTCGGGTTAGGAAACCGAGTTGACTCGGGTTAGCAGACCGAGTTGACTCGGGTAAGCAGACCGAGTTGACTCGGGTTAGGAAACCGAGTTGACTCGGGTTAGGAAACCGAGTTGACTCGGGTTAGGAAACCGAGTTGACTCGGGCTAGGAAACCGAGTTGACTCGGGTTAGGAAACCGAGTTGACTTGGGTTAGGAAACCGATTTGACTCGGGTTAGGACACCGAGTTGACTCAGGTTAGGAAACCGAGTTGACTCGGGTTAGGAAACCGAGTTGACTCGGGTTAGCAGACCGAGTTGACTCGGGTAAGCAGACCGAGTTGACTCGGGTTAGCAGACCGAGTTGACTCGGGAAAGCAGACCGAGTTGACTCGGGTTAGCAGACCGAGTTGACTCGGGTTAGGAAACCGAGTTGACTCGGTTTAGCAGACCGAGTTGACTCGGGTTAGCAGACCGAGTTGACTCGGGTTAGCAGACCGAGTTGACTCGGGTTAGCAGACCGAGTTGACTCGGGTTAGGACACCGAGTTGACTCGGTTTAGGAAACCGAGTTGACTCGGTTTAGCAGACCGAGTTGACTCGGGTCAGCAAACCGAGTTGACTCGGGTAAGCAGACCGAGTTGACTCGGGTTAGCAGACCGAGTTGACTCGGGTCAGCAAACCGAGTTGACTCAGGTTAGGAAACCGAGTTGACTCGGGTTAGGAAACCGAGTTGACTTGGGTTAGGAAACCGATTTGACTCGGGTTAGGACACCGAGTTGACTCGGGTTAGGAAACCGAGTTGACTCGAGTTAGGAAACCGAGTTGACTCGGGTTAGGAAACCGAGTTGACTCGGGTTAGGAAACCGAGTTGACTCGGGTTAGGAAACCGAGTTGACTCGGGTTAGGAAACCGAGTTGACTCGGTTTAGCAGACCGAGTTGACTCGGGTTAGCAGACCGAGTTGACTCGGGTAAGCAGACCGAGTTGACTCGGGTCAGCAAACCGAGTTGACTCGGGTTAGGAAACCGAGTTGACTCGGGTTAGGAAACCGAGTTGACTCGAGTTAGGAAACCGAGTTGACTTGGGTTAGGAAACCGATTTGACTCGGGTTAGGACACCGAGTTGACTCGGGTAAGGAAACCGAGTTGACTCGGGTCAGCAAACCGAGTTGACTCGGGTTAGGAAACCGAGTTGACTCGGGTTAGGAAACCGAGTTGACTCAGGTAAGGAAACCGAGTTGACTCGGGCTAGGAAACCGAGTTGACTCGGGTTAGGAAACCGAGTTGACTCGGGTTAGGAAACCGAGTTGACTTGGGTTAGGAAACCGATTTGACTCGGGTTAGGACACCGAGCTGACTCAGGTTAGGAAACCGAGTTGACTCGGGTTAGGAAACCGAGTTGACTCGGGTTAGCAGACCGAGTTGACTCGGGTAAGCAGACCTGGTTGACTCGGGTTAGCAGACCGAGTTGACTAGGGAAAGCAGACCGAGTTGACTCGGGTTAGCAGACCGAGTTGACTCGGGTTAGGAAACCGAGTTGACTCGGTTTAGCAGACCGAGTTGACTCGGGTTAGCAGACCGAGTTGACTCGGGTTAGGACACCGAGTTGACTCGGTTTAGGAAACCGAGTTGACTCGGGTTAGGAAACCGAGTTGACTCGGGTTAGGAAACCGAGTTGACTCGGGTTAGGAAACCGAGTTGACTCGGGTTAGGAAACCGAGTTGACTCGGGTTAGGAAACCGAGTTGACTCGGGTTAGGAAACCGAGTGGACTCGGGTTAGGAAACTGAGTTGACTCGGGTTAGGAAACCGAGTTGACTCGGGTTAGGAAACCGAGTTGACTCGGGTTAGGAAACCGAGTTGACTCGGGTTAGGAAACCGAGTTGACTCGGTTTAGCAGACCGAGTTGACTCGGGTTAGCAGACCGAGTTGACTCGGGTAAGCAGACCGAGTTGACTCGGGTTAGCAGACCGAGTTGACTCGGGTTAGCAGACCGAGTTGACTCGAGTTAGCAGACCGAGTTGACTCGGGTTAGGACACCGAGTTGACTCGGTTAAGGAAACCGAGTTGACTCGTTTTAGGAAACCGAATTGGCTCGGGCTAGGAAACCGAGTTGACTCGGGTAAGGAAACCGAGTTGACTCGGGTTAGGAAACCGAGTTGACTCGGGTTAGGAAACCGAGTTGACTCGGGTTAGGAGACCGAGTTGACTCGGGTTAGGAAACCGAGTTGACTTGGGTTAGGAAACCGATTTCACTCGGGTTAGGACACCGAGTTGACTCAGGTTAGGAAACCGAGTTGACTCGGGTTAGGAAACCGAGTTGACTCGGGTTAGCAGACCGAGTTGACTCGGGTTAGCAGACCGAGTTGACTCGGGTAAGCAGACCGAGTTGACTCGGGTTAGCAGACCGAGTTGACTCGGGAAAGCAGACCGAGTTGACTCGGGTTAGCAGACCGAGTTGACTCGGGTCAGCAAACCGAGTTGACTAGGGTTAGGACACCGAGTTGACTCGGGTTAGGAGACCGAGTTGACTCGGGTTAGGAAACCGAGTTGACTCGGGTTAGGAAACCGAGTTGACTCGGGTTAGGAAACCGAGTTGACTCGGGTTAGGAAACCGAGTTGACTCGGGTTAGGAAACCGAGTTGACTCGGGTTAGGAAACCGAGTTGACTCGGGTTAGGAAACCGAGTTGACTCGGGCTAGGAAACCGAGTTGACTCGGGTTAGGAAACCGAGTTGACTCGGGTTAGCAGACCGAGTTGACTCGGGTCAGCAAACCGAGTTGACTCGGGTTAGGAAACCGAGTTGACTCGGGTTAGGAAACCGAGTTGACTCGGGTTAGGAAACCGAGTTGACTCGGGTTAGCAGACCGAGTTGACTCGGGTAAGCAGACCGAGTTGACTCGGGTTAGCAGACCGAGTTGACTCGGGTTAGCAGACCGAGTTGACTCGGGTTAGCAGACCGAGTTGACTCGGGTTAGGACACCGAGTTGACTCGGGTTAGGAAACCGAGTTGACTCGTTTTAGGAAACCGAATTGGCTCGGGCTAGGAAACCGAGTTGACTCGGGTAAGGAAACCGAGTTGACTCGGGTTAGGAAACCGAGTTGACTCGGGTTAGGAAACCGAGTTGACTCGGGTTAGGAAACCGAGTTAACTCGGGTTAGGAAACCGAGTTGACTCGGGTTAGGAAACCGAGTTGACTCGGGTTAGGAAACCGAGTTGACTCGGGTTAGGAAACCGAGTTGACTCGGGTTAGGAAACCGTGTTGACTCGGGTTAGGAAACCGAGTTGACTCGGGTTAGGAAACCGAGTTGACTCGGGTTAGGAAACCGAGTTGACTCGGGTTAGGAAAATGAGTTGACTCGGGTTAGGAAACCGAGTTGACTCGGGTTAGGAAACCGAGTTGACTCGGGTTAGGAAACCGAGTTGACTCGGGTTAGGAAACCGAGTTGACTCGGGTTAGGAAACCGAGTTGACTCGGGTTAGGAAACCGAGTTGACTCGGGTTAGCAGACCGAGTTGACTCGGGTAAGCAGACCGAGTTGACTCGGGTTAGCAGACCGAGTTGACTCGGGAAAGCAGACCGAGTTGACTCGGGTTAGCAGACCGAGTTGACTCGGGTAAGCAGACCGAGTTGACTCGGGTAAGCAGACCGAGTTGACTCGGGTAAGCAGACCGAGTTGACTCGGGTTAGCAGACCGAGTTGACTCGGGTCAGCAAACCGAGTTGACTCGGGTTAGGAAACCGAGTTGACTCGGGTTAGGAAACCGAGTTGACTCGGGTTAGGAAACCGAGTTGACTCGAGTTAGGAAACCGAGTTGACTCGGGTTAGGAAACCGAGTTGACTCGGGTTAGGAAACCGAGTTGACTCGGGTTAGGAAACCGAGTTGAATCGGGTTAGGAAACCGAGTTGACTCGGGTTAGGAAACCGAGTTGACTCGGGTTAGCAGACCGAGTTTACTCGGGTTAGCAGACCGAGTTGACTCGGGTAAGCAGACCGAGTTGACTCGGGTTAGCAGACCGAGTTGACTCGGGTAAGCAGACCGAGTTGACTCGGGTTAGGAAACCGAGTTGACTCGGGTTAGGAAACCGAGTTGACTCGAGTTAGGAAACCGAGTTGACTCGGGCTAGGAAACCGAGTTGACTCGGTTTAGCAGACCGAGTTGACTCGGGTTAGCAGACCGAGTTGACTCGGGTTAGGACACCGAGTTGACTCGGTTTAGGAAACCGAGTTGACTCGGGTTAGGAAACCGAGTTGACTCGGGTTAGGAAACCGAGTTGACTCGGGTTAGGAAACCGAGTTGACTCGGGCTAGGAAACCGAGTTGACTCGGGTTAGGAAACCGAGTTGACTCGGGTTAGGAAACCGAGTTGACTTGGGTAGGCAGACCGAGTTGACTCGGGTTAGCAGACCAAGTTGACTCGGGTTATTAAACCGAGTTGACTCGGGTTAGCAGACCGAGTTGACTCGGGTTAGCAGACCGAGTTGACTCGGGTCAGCAAACCGAGTTGACTCGGGTTAGGACACCGAGTTGACTCGGTTTAGGAAACCGAGTTGACTCGGTTTAGCAGACCGAGTTGACTCGGGTTAGCAGACCGAGTTGACTCGAGTTAGCAGACCGAGTTGACTCGGGTTAGGACACCGAGTTGACTCGGTTTAGGAAACCGAGTTGACTCGTTTTAGGAAACCGAATTGGCTCGGGCTAGGAAACCGAGTTGACTCGGGTAAGGAAACCGAGTTGACTCGGGTTAGGAAACCGAGTTGACTCGGGTTAGGAAACCGAGTTGACTCGGGTTAGGAAACCGAGTTGACTCGGGTTAGGAAACCGAGTTGACTTGGGTTAGGAAACCGATTTGACTCGGGTTAGGACACCGAGTTGACTCAGGTTAGGAAACCGAGTTGACTCCGGTTAGGAAACCGAGTTGACTCGGGTTAGCAGACCGAGTTGACTCGGGTAAGCAGACCGAGTTGACTCGGGTTAGCAGTCCGAGTTGACTCGGGAAAGCAGACCGAGTTGACTCGGGTTAGCAGACCGAGTTGACTCGGGTTAGGAAACCGAGTTGACTCGGTTTAGCAGACCGAGTTGACTCGGGTTAGTAGACCGAGTTGACTCGGGTCAGCAACCCGAGTTGACTAGGGTTAGGACACCGAGTTGACTCGGGTTAGGAAACCGAGTTGACTCGGGTTAGGAAACCGAGTTGACTCGGGTTAGGAAACCGAGTTGACTCGGGTTAGGAAACCGAGTTGACTCGGGTTAGGAAACCGAGTTGACTCGGGTTAGAAAACCGAGTTGACTCGGGCTAGGAAACCGAGTTGACTCGGGTTAGGAAACCGAGTTGACTCGGGTTAGCAGACCGAGTTGACTCGGGTTAGGAAACCGAGTTGACTCGGGTTAGCAGACCGAGTTGACTCGGGTTAGGAAACCGATTTGACTCGGGTTAGGACACCGAGTTGACTCAGGTTAGGAAACCGAGTTGACTCGGGTTAGGAAACCGAGTTGACTCGGGTTAGCAGACCGAGTTGACTCGGGTAAGCAGACCGAGTTGACTCGGGTTAGCACACCGAGTTGACTCGGGAAAGCAGACCGAGTTGACTCGGGTTAGCAGACCGAGTTGACTCGGGTTAGGAAACCGAGTTGACTCGGTTTAGCAGACCGAGTTGACTCGGGTTAGCAGACCGAGTTGACTCGGGTCAGCAAAACGAGTTGACTCGGGTTAGGAAACCGAGTTGACTCGGGTTAGGAAACCGAGTTGACTCGGGTTAGGATACCGAGTTGACTGGGGTTAGCAGACCGAGTTGACTCGGGTTAGGACACCGAGTTGACTCGGGTTAGGACACCGAGTTGACTCGGTTTAGCAGACCGAGTTGACTCGGGTTAGCAGACCGAGTTGACTCGGGTTAGGACACCGAGTTGACTCGGGTTAGGAAACCGAGTTGACTCGTTTTAGGAAACCGAATTGGCTCGGGCTAGGAAACCGAGTTGACTCGGGTAAGGAAACCGAGTTGACTCGGGTTAGGAAACCGAGTTGACTCGGGTTAGGAAACCGAGTTGACTCGGGTTAGGAAACCGAGTTGACTCGGGTTAGCAGACCGAGTTGACTCGGGTTAGCAGACCGAGTTGACTCGGGTCAGCAAACCGAGTTGACTCGGGTTAGCAGACCGAGTTGACTCGGGTTAGCAGACCGAGTTGACTCGGGTTAGGACACCGAGTTGACTCGGGTTAGGACACCGATTTGACTCGGGTTAGGACACCGAGTTGACTCGGGTTAGGAAACCGAGTTGACTCGGGTTAGGAAACCGAGTTGACTCGGGTTAGGAAACCGAGTTGACTCGGGTTAGGAAACCGAGTTGACTCGGGTTAGGAAACCGAGTTGACTCGGGTTAGGAAACCGAGTTGACTCGGTTTAGCAGACCGAGTTGACTCGGTTTAGCAGACCGAGTTGACTCGGGTTAGCAGACCGAGTTGACTCGGGTAAGCAGACCGAGTTGACTCGGGTTAGCAGACCGAGTTGACTCGGGTCAGCAAACCGAGTTGACTCGGGTCAGCAAACCGAGTTGACTCGGGTTAGGAAACCGAGTTGACTCGGGTTAGGAAACCGAGTTGACTCGAGTTAGGAAACCGAGTTGACTCGGGTTAGCAGACCGAGTTGACTCGGGTAAGCAGACCGAGTTGACTCGGGTTAGCAGACCGAGTTGACTCGGGAAAGCAGACCGAGTTGACTCGGGTTAGCAGACCGAGTTGACTCGGGTTAGGAAACCGAGTTGACTCGGTTTAGCAGACCGAGTTGACTCGGGTTAGCAGACCGAGTTGACTCGGGTAAGCAGACCGAGTTGACTCGGGTTAGCAGACCGAGTTGACTCGGGTTAGCAGACCGAGTTGACTCGGGTTAGCAGACCGAGTTGACTCGGGTTAGGACACCGAGTTGACTCGGGTTAGGACACCGAGTTGACTCGGGTTAGGACACCGAGTTGACTCGGGTTAGGACACCGAGTTGACTCGGTTTAGGAAACCGAGTTGACTCGGGTTAGGAAACCGAGTTGACTCGGGGTAGGAAACCGAGTTGACTCGGGTTAGGAAACCGAGTTGACTCGGGTAAGGAAAGAGAGTTGACTCGGGTTAGGAAACCGAGTTGACTCGGGTTAGGAAACCGAGTTGACTCGGGTTAGGAAACCGAGTTGACTCGGTTTAGCAGACCGAGTTGACTCGGGTAAGCAGACCGAGTTGACTCGGGTTAGCAGACCGAGTTGACTCGGGAAAGCAGACCGAGTTGACTCGGGTTAGCAGACCGAGTTGACTCGGGAAAGCAGACCGAGTTGAGTCGGGTTAGCAGACCGAGTTGACTCGGGTAAGCAGACCGAGTTGACTCGGGTAAGCAGACCGAGTTGACTCGGGTTAGGAAACCGAGTTGACTCGGGTTAGGAAACCGAGTTGACTCGGGTTAGGAAACCGAGTTGACTCGAGTTAGGAAACTGAGTTGACTCGGGTTAGGAAACCGAGTTGACTCGGGTTAGGAAACCGAGTTGACTCGGGTTAGGAAACCGAGTTGACTCGGGTAAGCAGACCGAGTTGACTCGGGTTAGCAGACCGAGTTGACTCGGGAAAGCAGACCGAGTTGACTCGGGTTAGCAGACCGAGTTGACTCGGGTTAGGAAACCGAGTTGACTCGGTTTAGCAGACCGAGTTGACTCAGGTAAGCAGACCGAGTTGACTCGGGTTAGCAGACCGAGTTGACTCGGGTTAGCAGACCGAGTTGACTCGGGTTAGCAGACCGAGTTGACTCGGGTTAGCAGACCGAGTTGACTCGGGTTAGCAGACCGAGTTGACTCGGGTTAGGACACCGAGTTGACTCGGATTAGGACACCGAGTTGACTCGGTTTAGGAAACCGAGTTGACTCGGTTTAGGAAACCGAGTTGACTCGGTTTAGGAAACCGAGTTGACTCGGGTTAGGAAACCGAGTTGACTCGGGCTAGCAGACCGAGTTGACTCGGGTTAGCAGACCGAGTTGACTCGGGTCAGCAAACCGAGTTGACTCGGGTTAGGAAACCGAGTTGACTCGGGTTAGCACACCGAGTTGACTCGGGTTAGGAAACCGAGTTGACTCGGTTTAGCAGACCGAGTTGACTCGGGTTAGCAGACCGAGTTGACTCGGGTAAGCACACCGAGTTGACTCGGGTAAGCAGATCGAGTTGACTCGGGTAAGCAGACCGAGTTGACTCGGGTTAGCAGACCGAGTTGACTCGGGTCAACAAACCGAGTTGACTCGGGTTAGGAAACCGAGTTGACTCGGGTTAGGAAACCGAGTTGACTCGAGTTAGGAAACCGAGTTGACTCGGGTTAGGAAACCGAGTTGACTCGGGTTAGGAAACCGAGTTGACTCGGGTTAGGAAACCGAGTTGACTCGGGTTAGGAAACCGAGTTGACTCGGGTTAGGAAACCGAGTTGACTCGGGTTAGCAGACCGAGTTGACTCGGGCTAGGAAACCGAGTTGACTCGGGTCAGCAAACCGAGTTGACTCGGGTTAGCAGACCGAGTTGACTCGGGTAAGCAGACCGAGTTGACTCGGGTTAGGAAACCGAGTTGACTCGGGTTAGGAAACCGAGTTGACTCGGGTTAGGAAACCGAGTTGACTCGGGTTAGGAAACCGAGTTGACTCGGGTTAGGAAACCTAGTTGACTTGGGTTAGGAAACCGATTTGACTCGGGTTAGGACACCGAGTTGACTCAGGTTAGGAAACCGAGTTGACTCGGGTTAGGAAACCGAGTTGACTCGGGTTAGGAAACCGAGTTGACTCGGGTTAGGAAACCGAGTTGACTCGGGTTAGCAGACCGAGTTGACTCGGGTCAGCAAACCGAGTTGACTCGGGTAAGCAGACCGAGTTGACTCGGGTTAGCAGACCGAGTTGACTCGGGTCAGCAAACCGAGTTGACTCGGGTTAGGAAACCGAGTTGACTCGGGTTAGGAAACCGAGTTGACTCGTGTCAGCAAACCGAGTTTACTCGGGTTAGGAAACCGAGTTGACTCGGGTTAGGAAACCGAGTTGACTCGGTTTAGCAGACCGAGTTGACTCGGGTAAGCAGACCGAGTTGACTCGGGTTAGCAGACCGAGTTGACTCGGGAAAGCAGACCGAGTTGACTCGGGTTAGCAGACCGAGTTGACTCGGGTAAGCAGACCGAGTTGACTCGGGTTAGCAGACCGAGTTGACTCGGGTTAGCAGACCGACTTGACTCGGGTTAGCAGACCGAGTTGACTCGGGTTAGCAGACCGAGTTGACTCGGGTTAGGACACCGAGTTGACTCGGGTTAGGACACCGAGTTGACTCGGTTTAGGAAACCGAGTTGACTCGGGTTAGGAAACCGAGTTGACTCGGGCTAGCAGACCGAGTTGACTCGGGTTAGCAGACCGAGTTGACTCGGGTCAGCAAACCGAGTTGACTCGGGTTAGGAAACCGAGTTGACTCGGGTTAGGAAACCGAGTTGACTCGGGTTAGCAGACCGAGTTGACTCGGGTTAGGAAACCGAGTTGACTCGGGAAAGCAGACCGAGTTGACTTGGGTTAGCAGACCGAGTTGACTCGGGTTAGCAGACCGAGTTGACTCGGGTAAGCAGAACGAGTTGACTCGGGTAAGCAGACCGAGTTGACTCGGGTAAGCAGACCGAGTTGACTCGGGTTAGCAGACCGAGTTAACTGGGTCAGCAAACCGAGTTGACTCGGGTTAGGAAACCGAGTTGACTCGGGTTAGGAAACCGAGTTGACTCGGGTTAGGAAACCGAGTTGACTCGAGTTAGGAAACCGAGTTGACTCGGGTTAGGAAACCGAGTTGACTCGGGTTAGGAAACCGAGTTGACTCGGGTTAGGAAACCGAGTTGACTCGGGTTAGGAAACCGAGTTGACTCGGGTTAGCAGACCGAGTTGACTCGGGCTAGGAAACCGAGTGTACTCGGGTTAGGAAACCGAGTTGACTCGGGTTAGCAGACCGAGTTGACTCGGGTAAGCAGACCGAGTTGACTCGGGTTAGGAAACCGAGTTGACTCGGGTTAGGAAACCGAGTTGACTCGGGTTAGGAAACCGAGTTGACTCGGGTTAGGAAACCGAGTTGACTTGGGTTAGGAAACCGATTTGACTCGGGTTAGGACACCGAGTTGACTCAGGTTAGGAAACCGAGATGACTCGAATTAGGAAACCGAGTTGACTCGGGTTAGGAAACCGAGTTGACTCGGGTTAGGAAACCGAGTTGACTCGGGTTAGCAGACCGAGTTGACTCGGGTCAGCAAACCGAGTTGACTCGGGTCAGCAAACCGAGTTGACTCGGGTAAGCAGACCGAGTTGACTCGGGTTAGCAGACCGAGTTGACTCGGGTCAGCAAACCGAGTTGACTCGGGTTAGGAAACCGAGTTGACTCGGGTTAGGAAACCGAGTTGACTCGGGTTAGGAAACCGAGTTGACTCGGGTTAGGAAACCGAGTTGACTCGGTTTAGCAGACCGAGTTGACTCGGGTAAGCAGACCGAGTTGACTCGGGTTAGCAGACCGAGTTGACTCGGGAAAGCAGACCGAAATGACTCGGGTTAGCAGACCGAGTTGAATCGGGTTAGGAAACCGAGTTGACTCGGTTTAGCAGACCGAGTTGACTCGGGTTAGCAGACCGAGTTGACTCGGGTAAGCAGACCGAGTTGACTCGGGTTAGCAGACCGAGTTGACTCGGGCTAGCAGACCGAGTTGACTCGGGTTAGGACACCGAGTTGACTCGGGTTAGGACACCGAGTTGACTCGGTTTAGGAAACCGAGTTGACTCGGGTTAGGAAACCGAGTTGACTCGGGCTAGGAAACCGAGTTGACTCGGGGTAGGAAACCGAGTTGACTCGGGTTAGGAAAGAGAGTTGACTCGGGTTAGGAAAGAGAGTTGACTCGGTTTAGGAAACCGAGTTGACTCGGGTTAGCAGACCGAGTTGACTCGGGTAAGCAGACCGAGTTGACTCGGGTTAGCAGACCGAGTTGACTCGGGTCAGCAAACCGAGTTGACTCAGGTTAGGAAACCGAGTTGACTCGGGTTAGGAAACCGAGTTGACTCGGGTTAGCAGACCGAGTTGACTCGGGTTAGCAGACCGAGTTGACTAAGGTTAGGACACCGAGTTGACTCGGGTTAGGAAACCGAGTTGACTCGGGTTAGGAAACCGAGTTGACTCGAGTTAGGAAACCGAGTTGACTCGGGTTAGCAGACCGAGTTGACTCGGGTAAGCAGACCGAGTTGACTCGGGTTAGCAGACCGAGTTGACTCGGGTTAGGAAAGAGAGTTGACTCGGGTTAGGAAACCGAGTTGACTCGGGTTAGGAAACCGAGTCGACTCGGGTTAGGAAACCGAGTTGACTCGGGTTAGGAAACCGAGTTGACTCGGGTTAGCAAACCGAGTTGACTCGGGTTAGGACACCGAGTTGACTCGGTTTAGGAAACCGAGTTGACTCGGGTTAGGAAACCGAGTTGACTAGGGTTAGGAAACTGATTTGACTCGGGTTAGGACACCGAGTTGACTCGGGTTAGGAAACCGAGTTGACTCGTTTTAGGAAACCGAGTTGACTCGAGTTAGGAAACCGAGTTGACTCGGGTTAGGAAACCGATTTGACTCGGGTTAGGAAACCGAGTTGACTCGGTTTAGCAGACCGAGTTGACTCGGGTTAGCAGACCGAGTTGACTCGGGTAAGGAAACCGAGTTGACTCGGGTTAGGAAACCGAGTTGACTCGGGTTAGGAAACCGAGTTGACTCGAGCTAGGAAACCGAGTTGACTCGGGCTAGGAAACCGAGTTGACTCGGGTAAGCAGACCGAGTTGACTCGGGTTAGCAGACCGAGTTGAATCGGGTTAGGAAACCGAGTTGACTCGGGTTAGCAGACCGAGTTGACTCGGGTTAGCAGACCGAGTTGACTCGGGTCAGCAAACCGAGTTGACTCGGGTTAGGACACCGAGTTGACTCGGTTTAGGAAACCGAGTTGACTCGGTTTAGCAGACCGAGTTGACTCGGGTTAGCAGACCGAGTTGACTCGGGTTAGCAGACCGAGTTGACTCGGGTTAGCAGACCGAGTTGACTCGGGTTAGCAGACCGAGTTGACTCGGGTTAGCAGACCGAGTTGACTCGGGTTAGCAGACCGAGTTGACTCGGGTAAGCAGACCGAGTTGACTCGGGTTAGCAGACCGAGTTGACTCGGGTCAGCAAACCGAGTTGACTCAGGTTAGGAAACCGAGTTGACTCGGGTTAGGAAACCGAGTTGACTCGGGTTAGCAGACCGAGTTGACTCGGGTTAGCAGACCGAGTTGACTCGGGTTAGGACACCGAGTTGACTCGGGTTAAGAAACCGATTTGACTCGGGTTAGGAAACCGAGTTGACTCGAGTTAGGAAACCGAGTTGACTCGGGTTAGCAGACCGAGTTGACTCGGGTTAGGAAACCGAGTTGACTCGGGTTAGGAAACCGAGTTGACTCGGGTTAGGAAACCGATTTGACTCGGGTTAGGAAACCGAGTTGACTCGGGTTAGGAAACCGAGTTGACTCGGGTTAGGAAACCGAGTTGACTCGGGTTAGGAAACCGAGTTGACTCGGGTTAGGAAACCGAGTTGACTCGGGTTAGCAGACCGAGTTGACTCGGGTTAGCAGACCGAGTTGACTCGGGGCAGCAAACCGAGTTGACTCGAGTTAGGAAACCGAGTTGACTCGGGTTAGGAAACCGAGTTGACTCGGGTTAGGAAACCGAGTTGACTCGGGTTAGGAAACCGAGTTGACTGGGGTTAGGAAACCGAGTTGACTGGGGTTAGGAAACCGAGTTGACTCGGGTAAGCAGACCGAGTTGACTCGGGTTAGCAGACCGAGTTGACTCGGGTTAGCAGACCGAGTTGACTCGGGTTAGGAAACCGAGTTGACTCGGGTTAGCAGACCGAGTTGACTCGGGTCAGCAAACCGAGTTGACTCGGGTTAGGAAACCGAGTTGACTCGGGTTAGGAAACCGAGTTGACTCGGGTTAGCAGACCGAGTTGACTCGGGTTAGGACACCGAGTTGACTCGGGTTAGGAAACCGAGTTGACTCGGTTTAGCAGACCGAGTTGACTCGGGTTAGCAGACCGAGTTGACTCGGGTTAGCAGACCGAGTTGACTCGGGTAAGCAGACCGAGTTGACTCGGGTTAGCAGATCGAGTTGACTCAGGTTAGCAGACCGAGTTGACTCGGGTTAGCAGACCGAGTTGACTCGGGTTAGGACACCGAGTTGACTCGGGTTAGGACACCGAGTTGACTCGATTTAGGAAACCGAGTTGACTCGGGTTAGGAAACCGAGTTGACTCGGGCTAGCAGACCGAGTTGACTCGGGTCAGCAAACCGAGTTGACTAGGGTTAGGACACCGAGTTGACTCGAGTTAGGAAACCGAGTTGACTCGGGTTAGGAAACCGAGTTGACTCGGGTTAGGAAACCGAGTTGACTCGGGTTAGGAAACCGAGTTGACTTGGGTTAGGAAACCGATTTGACTCGGGTTAGGACACCGAGTTGACTCAGGTTAGGAAACCGAGTTGACTCGGGTTAGGAAACCGAGTTGACTCGGGTTAGGAAACCGAGTTGACTCGGGTTAGGAAACCGAGTTGACTCGGGTTAGGAAACCGAGTTGACTCGGGTTAGGAAACCGAGTTGACTCGGGTTAGGAAACCGAGTTGACTCGGGTAAGCAGACCGAGTTGACTCGGGTTAGCAGACCGAGTTGACTCGGGTTAGCAGACCGAGTTGACTCGGGTCAGCAAACCGAGTTGACTCGGGTTAGGAAACCGAGTTGACTCGGGTTAGGACACCGAGTTGACTCGGGTTAGGACACCGAGTTGACTCGGTTTAGCAGACCGAATTGACTCGGGTTAGCAGACCGAGTTGACTCGGGTTAGGACACCAAATTGACTCGGGCTAGGAAACCGAGTTGACTCGGGTTAGGAAACCGAGTTGACTCGGGTTAGGAAACCGAGTTGACTCGGTTTAGCAGACCGAGTTGACTCGGTTTAGCAGACCGAGTTGACTCGGTTTAGCAGACCGAGTTGACTCGGGTAAGCAGACCGAGTTGACTCGGGTTAGCAGACCGAGTTGACTCGGGAAAGCAGACCGAGTTGACTCGGGTTAGCAGACCGAGTTGACTCGGGTTAGCAAACCGAGTTGACTCGGTTTAGCAGACCGAGTTGACTCGGTTTAGCAGACCGAGTTGACTCGGGTTAGCAGACCGAGTTGACTCGGGTAAGCAGACCGAGTTGACTCGGGTAAGCAGACCGAGTTGACTCGGGTTAGCAGACCGAGTTGACTCGGGTTAGCAGACCGAGTTGACTCGGGTTAGGACACCGAGTTGACTCGGGTTAGGACACCGAGTTGACTCGGGTTAGGAAACCGAGTTGACTCGAGTTAGGAAACCGAGTTGACTCGGGTTAGGAAACCGAGTTGACTCGGGTCAGCAAACCGAGTTGACTCGAGTTAGGACACCGAGTTGACTCGGTTTAGGAAACCGAGTTGACTCGGGTTAGGAAACCGAGTTGACTCGGGTTAGCAGACCGAGTTGACTCGGGCTAGGAAACCGAGTTGACTCGGGTTAGGAAACCGAGTTGACTCGGGTTAGCAGACCGAGTTGACTCGGGTAAGCAGACCGAGTTGACTCGGGTTAGGAAACCGAGTTGACTCGGGTTAGGAAACCGAGTTGACTCGGGTTAGGAAACCGAGTTGACTTGGGTTAGGAAACCGATTTGACTCGGGTTAGGAAACCGAGTTGACTCGGGTTAGGAAACCGAGTTGACTCGGGTTAGGAAAGAGAGTTGACTCGGGTTAGGAAAGAGAGTTGACTCGGGTTAGGAAACCGAGTTGACTCGGGTTAGGAAACCGAGTTGACTCGGGTTTAGAAACCGATGTTGACTCGGTTTAGCAGACCGAGTTGACTCGGGTAAGCAGACCGAGTTGACTCGGGTTAGCAAACCGAGTTGACTCGGGAAAGCAGACCGAGTTGACTCGGGTTAGCAGACCGAGTTGACTCGGGTTAGGAAACCGAGTTGACTCGGGTTAGCAGACCGAGTTGACTCGGGTTAGGAAACCGATTTGACTCGGGTTAGGACACCGAGTTGACTCGGTTTAGAAAACCGAGTTGACTCGGGTTAGGAAATCGAGTTGACTCGAATTAGGAAACCGAGTTGACTCGGGTTAGGAAACCGAGTTGACTCGGGTTAGGAAACCGAGTTGACTCGGGTTAGCAGACCGAGTTGACTCGGGTTAGCAGACCGAGTTGACTCGGGTTAGCAGACCGAGTTGACTCGGGTAAGCAGACCGAGTTGACTCGGGTTAGCAGACCGAGTTGACTCGGGTCAGCAAACCGAGTTGACTCGGGTTAGGAAACCGAGTTGACTCGGGTTAGGAAACCGAGTTGACTCGGGTTAGCAGACCGAGTTGACTCGGGTTAGCAGACCGAGTTGACTCGGGTTAGGACACCGAGTTGACTCGGGTTAGGAAACCGAGTTGACTCGGGTTAGGAAACCGAGTTGACTCGAGTTAGGAAACCGAGTTGACTCGGGTTAGCAGACCGAGTTGACTCGGGTTAGGAAACCGAGTTGACTCGGGTTAGGAAACCGAGTTGACTCGGGTTAGGAAACCGATTTGACTCGGGTTAGGAAACCGAGTTGACTCGGGTTAGGAAACCGAGTTGACTCGGGTTAGGAAACCGAGTTGACTCGGGTTAGGAAACCGAGTTGACTCGGGTTAGCAGACCGAGTTGACTCGGGTTAGCAGACCGAGTTGACTCGGGGCAGCAAACCGAGTTGACTCGAGTTAGGAAACC
This sequence comes from Melanostoma mellinum, assembly GCA_914767635.1. Taxonomy (NCBI): domain Eukaryota; kingdom Metazoa; phylum Arthropoda; class Insecta; order Diptera; family Syrphidae; genus Melanostoma; species Melanostoma mellinum. The sequence goes on from OU612059.1 coordinate 198,251,967, forward strand.
GAGTTGACTCGGGTTAGGAAACCGAGTTGACTCGGGTTAGGAAACCGAGTTGACTCGGGTTAGGAAACCGAGTTGACTGGGGTTAGGAAACCGAGTTGACTGGGGTTAGGAAACCGAGTTGACTCGGGTAAGCAGACCGAGTTGACTCGGGTTAGCAGACCGAGTTGACTCGGGTTAGCAGACCGAGTTGACTCGGGTTAGGAAACCGAGTTGACTCGGGTTAGCAGACCGAGTTGACTCGGGTCAGCAAACCGAGTTGACTCGGGTTAGGAAACCGAGTTGACTCGGGTTAGGAAACCGAGTTGACTCGGGTTAGGAAACCGAGTTGACTCGGGTTAGCAGACCGAGTTGACTCGGGTTAGGACACCGAGTTGACTCGGGTTAGGAAACCGAGTTGACTCGGTTTAGCAGACCGAGTTGACTCGGGTTAGCAGACCGAGTTGACTCGGGTAAGCAGACCGAGTTGACTCGGGTTAGCAGACCGAGTTGACTCAGGTTAGCAGACCGAGTTGACTCGGGTTAGCAGACCGAGTTGACTCGGGTTAGCAGACCGAGTTGACTCGGGTTAGGACACCGAGTTGACTCGGGTTAGGACACCGAGTTGACTCGATTTAGGAAACCGAGTTGACTCGGGTTAGGAAACCGAGTTGACTCGGGCTAGCAGACCGAGTTGACTCGGGTCAGCAAACCGAGTTGACTAGGGTTAGGACACCGAGTTGACTCGGGTTAGGAAACCGAGTTGACTCGGGTTAGGAAACCGAGTTGACTCGGGTTAGGAAACCGAGTTGACTCGGGTTAGGAAACCGAGTTGACTTGGGTTAGGAAACCGATTTGACTTGGGTTAGGACACCGAGTTGACTCGGGTTAGGAAACCGAGTTGACTCGGGTTAGGAAACCGAGTTGACTCGGGTTAGGAAACCGAGTTGACTCGGGTTAGGAAACCGAGTTGACTCGGGTTAGGAAACCGAGTTGACTGGGGTTAGGAAACCGAGTTGACTGGGGTTAGGAAACCGAGTTGACTCGGGTAAGCAGACCGAGTTGACTCGGGTTAGCAGACCGAGTTGACTCGGGTTAGCAGACCGAGTTGACTCGGGTTAGGAAACCGAGTTGACTCGGGTTAGCAGACCGAGTTGACTCGGGTCAGCAAACCGAGTTGACTCGGGTTAGGAAACCGAGTTGACTCGGGTTAGGAAACCGAGTTGACTCGGGTTAGGAAACCGAGTTGACTCGGGTTAGCAGACCGAGTTGACTCGGGTTAGGACACCGAGTTGACTCGGGTTAGCAGACCGAGTTGACTCGGTTTAGCAGACCGAGTTGACTCGGGTTAGCAGACCGAGTTGACTCGGGTAAGCAGACCGAGTTGACTCGGGTTAGCAGACCGAGTTGACTCAGGTTAGCAGACCGAGTTGACTCGGGTTAGCAGACCGAGTTGACTCGGGTTAGCAGACCGAGTTGACTCGGGTTAGGACACCGAGTTGACTCGGGTTAGGACACCGAGTTGACTCGGGTTAGGAAACCGAGTTGACTCGAGTTAGGAAACCGAGTTGACTCGGGTTAGGAAACCGAGTTGACTCGGGTCAGCAAACCGAGTTGACTCGAGTTAGGACACCGAGTTGACTCGGTTTAGGAAACCGAGTTGACTCGGGTTAGGAAACCGAGTTGACTCGGGTTAGGAAACCGAGTTGACTCGGGTTAGCAGACCGAGTTGACTCGGGCTAGGAAACCGAGTTGACTCGGGTTAGGAAACCGAGTTGACTCGGGTTAGCAGACCGAGTTGACTCGGGTAAGCAGACCGAGTTGACTCGGGTTAGGAAACCGAGTTGACTCGGGTTAGGAAACCGAGTTGACTCGGGTTAGGAAACCGAGTTGACTTGGGTTAGGAAACCGATTTGACTCGGGTTAGGAAACCGAGTTGACTCGGGTTAGGAAACCGAGTTGACTCGGGTTAGGAAAGAGAGTTGACTCGGGTTAGGAAAGAGAGTTGACTCGGGTTAGGAAACCGAGTTGACTCGGGTTAGGAAACCGAGTTGACTCGGGTTAGGAAACCGAGTTGACTCGGGTTAGGAAACCGATGTTGACTCGGTTTAGCAGACCGAGTTGACTCGGGTAAGCAGACCGAGTTGACTCGGGTTAGCAAACCGAGTTGACTCGGGAAAGCAGACCGAGTTGACTCGGGTTAGCAGACCGAGTTGACTCGGGTTAGCAGACCGAGTTGACTCGGGTTAGGAAACCGATTTGACTCGGGTTAGGACACCGAGTTGACTCGGTTTAGAAAACCGAGTTGACTCGGGTTAGGAAATCGAGTTGACTCGAATTAGGAAACCGAGTTGACTCGGGTTAGGAAACCGAGTTGACTCGGGTTAGGAAACCGAGTTGACTCGGGTTAGCAGACCGAGTTGACTCGGGTTAGCAGACCGAGTTGACTCGGGTTAGCAGACCGAGTTGACTCGGGTAAGCAGACCGAGTTGACTCGGGTTAGCAGACCGAGTTGACTCGGGTCAGCAAACCGAGTTGACTCAGGTTAGGAAACCGAGTTGACTCGGGTTAGGAAACCGAGTTGACTCGGGTTAGCAGACCGAGTTGACTCGGGTTAGCAGACCGAGTTGACTCGGGTTAGGACACCGAGTTGACTCGGGTTAGGAAACCGAGTTGACTCGGGTTAGGAAACCGAGTTGACTCGAGTTAGGAAACCGAGTTGACTCGGGTTAGCAGACCGAGTTGACTCGGGTTAGGAAACCGAGTTGACTCGGGTTAGGAAACCGAGTTGACTCGGGTTAGGAAACCGATTTGACTCGGGTTAGGAAACCGAGTTGACTCGGGTTAGGAAACCGAGTTGACTCGGGTTAGGAAACCGAGTTGACTCGGGTTAGGAAACCGAGTTGACTCGGGTTAGGAAACCGAGTTGACTCGGGTTAGCAGACCGAGTTGACTCGGGGCAGCAAACCGAGTTGACTCGAGTTAGGAAACCGAGTTCACTCGGGTTAGGAAACCGAGTTGACTCGGGTTAGGAAACCGAGTTGACTCGGGTTAGGAAACCGAGTTGACTGGGGTTAGGAAACCGAGTTGACTGGGGTTAGGAAACCGAGTTGACTCGGGTAAGCAGACCGAGTTGACTCGGGTTAGCAGACCGAGTTGACTCGGGTTAGCAGACCGAGTTGACCGGGTTAGGAAACCGAGTTGACTCGGGTTAGCAGACCGAGTTGACTCGGGTCAGCAAACCGAGTTGACTCGGGTTAGGAAACCGAGTTGACTCGGGTTAGGAAACCGAGTTGACTCGGGTTAGGAAACCGAGTTGACTCGGGTTAGCAGACCGAGTTGACTCGGGTTAGGACACCGAGTTGACTCGGGTTAGGAAACCGAGTTGACTCGGTTTAGCAGACCGAGTTGACTCGGGTTAGCAGACCGAGTTGACTCGGGTTAGCAGACCGAGTTGACTCGGGTTAGCAGACCGAGTTGACTCAGGTTAGCAGACCGAGTTGACTCGGGTTAGCAGACCGAGTTGACTCGGGTTAGGACACCGAGTTGACTCGGGTTAGGACACCGAGTTGACTCGATTTAGGAAACCGAGTTGACTCGGGTTAGGAAACCGAGTTGACTCGGGCTAGCAGACCGAGTTGACTCGGGTCAGCAAACCGAGTTGACTAGGGTTAGGACACCGAGTTGACTCGGGTTAGGAAACCGAGTTGACTCGGGTTAGGAAACCGAGTTGACTCGGGTTAGGAAACCGAGTTGACTCGGGTTAGGAAACCGAGTTGACTCGGGTTAGGAAACCGAGTTGACTTGGGTTAGGAAACCGATTTGACTTGGGTTAGGACACCGAGTTGACTCAGGTTAGGAAACCGAGTTGACTCGGGTTAGGAAACCGAGTTGACTCGGGTTAGGAAACCGAGTTGACTCGGGTTAGGAAACCGAGTTGACTCGGGTTAGGAAACCGAGTTGACTCGGGTTAGGAAACCGAGTTGACTCGGGTTAGGAAACCGAGTTGACTCGGGCTAGGAAACCGAGTTCACTCGGGTTAGGAAACCGAGTTGACTCGGGTTAGCAGACCGAGTTGACTCGGGTCAGCAAACCGAGTTGACTCGGGTTTGGAAACCGAGTTGACTCGGGTTAGGAAACCGAGTTGACTCGGGTTAGGAAACCGAGTTGACTCGGGTTAGGAAACCGAGTTGACTCGGGTTAGGAAACCGAGTTGACTCGGGTTAGGAAACCGAGTTGACTCGGGTTAGCAGACCGAGTTGACTCGGGTTAGGACACCGAGTTGACTCGGGTTAGGACACCGAGTTGACTCGGTTTAGCAGACCGAATTGACTCGGGTTAGCAGACCGAGTTGACTCGGGTTAGGACACCGAGTTGACTCGGGCTAGGAAACCGAGTTGACTCGGGTTAGGAAACCGAGTTGACTCGGGTTAGGAAACCGAGTTGACTCGGTTTAGCAGACCGAGTTGACTCGGTTTAGCAGACCGAGTTGACTCGGGTAAGCAGACCGAGTTGACTCGGGTTAGCAGACCGAGTTGACTCGGGAAAGCAGACCGAGTTGACTCGGGTTAGCAGACCGAGTTGACTCGGGTTAGGAAACCGAGTTGACTCGGTTTAGCAGACCGAGTTGACTCGGGTTAGCAGACCGAGTTGACTGGGGTTAGGAAACCGAGTTGACTCGGATAAGCAGACCGAGTTGACTCGGGTTAGCAGACCGAGTTGACTCGGGTTAGCAGACCGAGTTGACTCGGGTTAGGAAACCGAGTTGACTCGGGTTAGGACACCGAGTTGACTCGGGTTAGGAAACCGAGTTGACTCGGGTTAGGAAACCGAGTTGACTCGGGTTAGCAGACCGAGTTGACTCGGGTTAGGAAACCGAGTTGACTCGGTTTAGCAGACCGAGTTGACTCGGGTTAGCAGACCGAGTTGACTCGGGTATGCAGACCGAGTTGACTCGGGTAAGCAGACCGAGTTGACTCGGGTAAGCAGACCGAGTTGACTCGGGTAAGCAGACCGAGTTGACTCGGGTTAGCAGACCGAGTTGACTCGGGTCAGCAAACCGAGTTGACTCGGGCTAGGAAACCGAGTTGACTCGGGTTAGGAAACCGAGTTGACTCGGGTTAGGAAACCGAGTTGACTCGAGTTAGGACACCGAGTTGACTCGGGTTAGGAAACCGAGTTGACTCGGGTCAGCAAACCGAGTTGACTCGGGTTAGGACACCGAGTTGACTCGGTTTAGGAAACCGAGTTGACTCGGGTTAGGAAACCGAGTTGACTCGGGTTAGCAGACCGAGTTGACTCGGGCTAGGAAACCGAGTTGACTCGGGTTAGGAAACCGAGTTGACTCGGGTTAGGAAACCGAGTTGACTCGGGTTAGCAGACCGAGTTGACTCGGGTTAGGACACCGAGTTGACTCGGGTTAGCAGACCGAGTTGACTCGGTTTAGCAGACCGAGTTGACTCGGGTTAGCAGACCGAGTTGACTCGGGTAAGCAGACCGAGTTGACTCGGGTTAGCAGACCGAGTTGACTCAGGTTAGCAGACCGAGTTGACTCGGGTTAGCAGACCGAGTTGACTCGGGTTAGCAGACCGAGTTGACTCGGGTTAGGACACCGAGTTGACTCGGGTTAGGACACCGAGTTGACTCGGGTTAGGAAACCGAGTTGACTCGAGTTAGGAAACCGAGTTGACTCGGGTTAGGAAACCGAGTTGACTCGGGTCAGCAAACCGAGTTGACTCGAGTTAGGACACCGAGTTGACTCGGTTTAGGAAACCGAGTTGACTCGGGTTAGGAAACCGAGTTGACTCGGGTTAGGAAACCGAGTTGACTCGGGTTAGCAGACCGAGTTGACTCGGGCTAGGAAACCGAGTTGACTCGGGTTAGGAAACCGAGTTGACTCGGGTTAGCAGACCGAGTTGACTCGGGTAAGCAGACCGAGTTGACTCGGGTTAGGAAACCGAGTTGACTCGGGTTAGGAAACCGAGTTGACTCGGGTTAGGAAACCGAGTTGACTTGGGTTAGGAAACCGATTTGACTCGGGTTAGGAAACCGAGTTGACTCGGGTTAGGAAACCGAGTTGACTCGGGTTAGGAAAGAGAGTTGACTCGGGTTAGGAAAGAGAGTTGACTCGGGTTAGGAAACCGAGTTGACTCGGGTTAGGAAACCGAGTTGACTCGGGTTAGGAAACCGAGTTGACTCGGGTTAGGAAACCGATGTTGACTCGGTTTAGCAGACCGAGTTGACTCGGGTAAGCAGACCGAGTTGACTCGGGTTAGCAAACCGAGTTGACTCGGGAAAGCAGACCGAGTTGACTCGGGTTAGCAGACCGAGTTGACTCGGGTTAGGAAACCGAGTTGACTCGGGTTAGCAGACCGAGTTGACTCGGGTTAGGAAACCGATTTGACTCGGGTTAGGACACCGAGTTGACTCGGTTTAGAAAACCGAGTTGACTCGGGTTAGGAAATCGAGTTGACTCGAATTAGGAAACCGAGTTGACTCGGGTTAGGAAACCGAGTTGACTCGGGTTAGGAAACCGAGTTGACTCGGGTTAGCAGACCGAGTTGACTCGGGTTAGCAGACCGAGTTGACTCGGGTTAGCAGACCGAGTTGACTCGGGTAAGCAGACCGAGTTGACTCGGGTTAGCAGACCGAGTTGACTCGGGTCAGCAAACCGAGTTGACTCAGGTTAGGAAACCGAGTTGACTCGGGTTAGGAAACCGAGTTGACTCGGGTTAGCAGACCGAGTTGACTCGGGTTAGCAGACCGAGTTGACTCGGGTTAGGACACCGAGTTGACTCGGGTTAGGAAACCGAGTTGACTCGGGTTAGGAAACCGAGTTGACTCGAGTTAGGAAACCGAGTTGACTCGGGTTAGCAGACCGAGTTGACTCGGGTTAGGAAACCGAGTTGACTCGGGTTAGGAAACCGAGTTGACTCGGGTTAGGAAACCGATTTGACTCGGGTTAGGAAACCGAGTTGACTCGGGTTAGGAAACCGAGTTGACTCGGGTTAGGAAACCGAGTTGACTCGGGTTAGGAAACCGAGTTGACTCGGGTTAGGAAACCGAGTTGACTCGGGTTAGCAGACCGAGTTGACTCGGGGCAGCAAACCGAGTTGACTCGAGTTAGGAAACCGAGTTGACTCGGGTTAGGAAACCGAGTTGACTCGGGTTAGGAAACCGAGTTGACTCGGGTTAGGAAACCGAGTTGACTGGGGTTAGGAAACCGAGTTGACTGGGGTTAGGAAACCGAGTTGACTCGGGTAAGCAGACCGAGTTGACTCGGGTTAGCAGACCGAGTTGACTCGGGTTAGCAGACCGAGTTGACCGGGTTAGGAAACCGAGTTGACTCGGGTTAGCAGACCGAGTTGACTCGGGTCAGCAAACCGAGTTGACTCGGGTTAGGAAACCGAGTTGACTCGGGTTAGGAAACCGAGTTGACTCGGGTTAGGAAACCGAGTTGACTCGGGTTAGCAGACCGAGTTGACTCGGGTTAGGACACCGAGTTGACTCGGGTTAGGAAACCGAGTTGACTCGGTTTAGCAGACCGAGTTGACTCGGGTTAGCAGACCGAGTTGACTCGGGTAAGCAGACCGAGTTGACTCGGGTTAGCAGACCGAGTTGACTCAGGTTAGCAGACCGAGTTGACTCGGGTTAGCAGACCGAGTTGACTCGGGTTAGGACACCGAGTTGACTCGGGTTAGGACACCGAGTTGACTCGAGTTAGGAAACCGAGTTGACTCGGGTTAGGAAACCGAGTTGACTCGGGCTAGCAGACCGAGTTGACTCGGGTCAGCAAACCGAGTTGACTAGGGTTAGGACACCGAGTTGACTCGGGTTAGGAAACCGAGTTGACTCGGGTTAGGAAACCGAGTTGACTCGGGTTAGGAAACCGAGTTGACTCGGGTTAGGAAACCGAGTTGACTCGGGTTAGGAAACCGAGTTGACTTGGGTTAGGAAACCGATTTGACTTGGGTTAGGACACCGAGTTGACTCAGGTTAGGAAACCGAGTTGACTCGGGTTAGGAAACCGAGTTGACTCGAGTTAGGAAACCGAGTTGACTCGGGTTAGGAAACCGAGTTGACTCGGGTTAGGAAACCGAGTTGACTCGGGTTAGGAAACCGAGTTGACTCGGGTTAGGAAACCGAGTTGACTCGGGCTAGGAAACCGAGTTCACTCGGGTTAGGAAACCGAGTTGACTCGGGTTAGCAGACCGAGTTGACTCGGGTCAGCAAACCGAGTTGACTCGGGTTTGGAAACCGAGTTGACTCGGGTTAGGAAACCGAGTTGACTCGGGTTAGGACACCGAGTTGACTCGATTTAGGAAACCGAGTTGACTCGGGTTAGGAAACCGAGTTGACTCGGGTTAGCAGACCGAGTTGACTCGGGTCAGCAAACCGAGTTGACTCGGGTTAGGAAACCGAGTTGACTCGGGTTAGGAAACCGAGTTGACTCGGGTTAGGAAACCGAGTTGACTCGGGTTAGCAGACCGAGTTGACTCGGGTTAGGACACCGAGTTGACTCGGGTTAGGAAACCGAGTTGACTCGGGTTAGCAGACCGAGTTGACTCGGGTTAGCAGACCGAGTTGACTCGGGTAAGCAGACCGAGTTGACTCGGGTTAGCAGACCGAGTTGACTCAGGTTAGCAGACCGAGTTGACTCGGGTTAGCAGACCGAGTTGACTCGGGTTAGGACACCGAGTTGACTCGGGTTAGGACACCGAGTTGACTCGATTTAGGAAACCGAGTTGACTCGGGTTAGGAAACCGAGTTGACTCGGGCTAGCAGACCGAGTTGACTCGGGTCAGCAAACCGAGTTGACTAGGGTTAGGACACCGAGTTGACTCGGGTTAGGAAACCGAGTTGACTCGGGTTAGGAAACCGAGTTGACTCGGGTTAGGAAACCGAGTTGACTCGGGTTAGGAAACCGAGTTGACTCGGGTTAGGAAACCGAGTTGACTTGGGTTAGGAAACCGATTTGACTTGGGTTAGGACACCGAGTTGACTCAGGTTAGGAAACCGAGTTGACTCGGGTTAGGAAACCGAGTTGACTCGGGTTAGGAAACCGAGTTGACTCGGGTTAGGAAACCGAGTTGACTCGGGTTAGGAAACCGAGTTGACTCGGGTTAGGAAACCGAGTTGACTCGGGTTAGGAAACCGAGTTGACTCGGGTTAGGAAACCGAGTTGACTCGGGCTAGGAAACCGAGTTCACTCGGGTTAGGAAACCGAGTTGACTCGGGTTAGCAGACCGAGTTGACTCGGGTCAGCAAACCGAGTTGACTCGGGTTTGGAAACCGAGTTGACTCGGGTTAGGAAACCGAGTTGACTCGGGTTAGGAAACCGAGTTGACTCGGGTTAGGAAACCGAGTTGACTCGGGTTAGGAAACCGAGTTGACTCGGGTTAGGAAACCGAGTTGACTCGGGTTAGCAGACCGAGTTGACTCGGGTTAGGACACCGAGTTGACTCGGGTTAGGACACCGAGTTGACTCGGTTTAGCAGACCGAATTGACTCGGGTTAGCAGACCGAGTTGACTCGGGTTAGGACACCGAGTTGACTCGGGCTAGGAAACCGAGTTGACTCGGGTTAGGAAACCGAGTTGACTCGGGTTAGGAAACCGAGTTGACTCGGTTTAGCAGACCGAGTTGACTCGGTTTAGCAGACCGAGTTGACTCGGGTAAGCAGACCGAGTTGACTCGGGTTAGCAGACCGAGTTGACTCGGGAAAGCAGACCGAGTTGACTCGGGTTAGCAGACCGAGTTGACTCGGGTTAGGAAACCGAGTTGACTCGGTTTAGCAGACCGAGTTGACTCGGGTTAGCAGACCGAGTTGACTGGGGTTAGGAAACCGAGTTGACTCGGATAAGCAGACCGAGTTGACTCGGGTTAGCAGACCGAGTTGACTCGGGTTAGCAGACCGAGTTGACTCGGGTTAGGAAACCGAGTTGACTCGGGTTAGGACACCGAGTTGACTCGGGTTAGGAAACCGAGTTGACTCGGGTTAGGAAACCGAGTTGACTCGGGTTAGCAGACCGAGTTGACTCGGGTTAGGAAACCGAGTTGACTCGGTTTAGCAGACCGAGTTGACTCGGGTTAGCAGACCGAGTTGACTCGGGTATGCAGACCGAGTTGACTCGGGTAAGCAGACCGAGTTGACTCGGGTAAGCAGACCGAGTTGACTCGGGTAAGCAGACCGAGTTGACTCGGGTTAGCAGACCGAGTTGACTCGGGTCAGCAAACCGAGTTGACTCGGGCTAGGAAACCGAGTTGACTCGGGTTAGGAAACCGAGTTGACTCGGGTTAGGAAACCGAGTTGACTCGAGTTAGGAAACCGAGTTGACTCGGGTTAGGAAACCGAGTTGACTCGGGTCAGCAAACCGAGTTGACTCGGGTTAGCAAACCGAGTTGACTCGGGTTAGGACACCGAGTTGACTCGGTTTAGGAAACCGAGTTGACTCGGGTTAGGAAACCGAGTTGACTCGGGTTAGCAGACCGAGTTGACTCGGGCTAGGAAACCGAGTTGACTCGGGTTAGGAAACCGAGTTGACTCGGGTTAGCAGACCGAGTTGACTCGGGTAAGCAGACCGAGTTGACTCGGGTTAGGAAACCGAGTTGACTCGGGTTAGGAAACCGAGTTGACTCGGGTTAGGAAACCGAGTTGACTTGGGTTAGGAAACCGATTTGACTCGGGTTAGGACACCGAGTTGACTCAGGTTAGGAAACCGAGTTGACTCGAGTTAGGAAACCGAGTTGACTCGGGTTAGGAAACCGAGTTGACTCGGGTTAGGAAACCGAGTTGACTCGGGTTAACAGACCGAGTTGACTCGGGTCAGCAAACCGAGTTGACTCGGGTAAGCAGACCGAGTTGACTCGGGTTAGCAGACCGAGTTGACTCGGGTCAGCAAACCGAGTTGACTCGGGTTAGGAAACCGAGTTGACTCGGGTTAGGAAACCGAGTTGACTCGGGTTAGGAAACCGAGTTGACTCGGGTTAGGAAACCGAGTTGACTCGAGTTAGGAAACCGAGTTGACTCGGGTTAGGAAACCGAGTTGACTCGGGTTAGCAGACCGAGTTGACTCGGGTTAGCAGACCGAGTTGACTCGGGTTAGCAGACCGAGTTGACTCGGGGCAGCAAACCGAGTTGACTCGGTTTAGGACACCGAGTTGACTCGAGTTAGGAAACCGAGTTGACTCGGGTTAGGAAACCGAGTTAACTCGGGTTAGGAAACCGATTTGACTCGGGTTAGGAAACCGAGTTGACTCGGTTTAGCAGACCGAGTTGACTCGGGTAAGCAGACCGAGTTGACTCGGGTTAGCAGACCGAGTTGACTCGGGAAAGCAGACCGAGTTGACTCGGGTTAGCAGACCGAGTTGACTCGGGTTAGGAAACCGATTTGACTCGGTTTAGCAGACCGAGTTGACTCGGGTTAGGACACCGAGTTGACTCGGGTTAGGAAACCGAGTTTACTCAGGTTAGGAAACCGAGTTGACTCGGGTTAGGAAACCGAGTTGACTCGGGTTAGAAAACCGAGTTGACTCGGGTTAGGAAACCGAGTTGACTCGGGTTAGGAAATCGAGTTGACTCGAGTTAGGAAACCGAGTTGACTCGGGTTAGGAAACCGAGTTGACTCGGGTTAGGAAACCGAGTTGACTCGGGTTAGGAAACCGAGTTTACTCAGGTTAGGAAACCGAGTTGACTCGGGTTAGCAGACCGAGTTGACTCGGGTTAGCAGACCGAGTTGACTCGGGTTAGCAGACCGAGTTGACTCGGGGCAGCAAACCGAGTTGACTCGGGTTAGGACACCGAGTTGACTCGGTTTAGGAAACCGAGTTGACTCGGGTTAGGAAACCGAGTTGACTCGGGTTAGGAAACCGAGTTCACTCGGGTTAGGAAACCGAGTTGACTCGGGTTAGGAAACCGAGTTGACTCGGGTTAGGAAAGAGAGTTGACTCGGGTTAGGAAACCGAGTTGACTCGGGTTAGGAAAGAGAGTTGACTCGGGTTAGGAAACCGAGTTGACTCGGGTTAGGAAACCGAGTTGACTCGGGTTAGGAAACCGAGTTGACTCGGGTTAGGAAACCGAGTTGACTCGGGTTAGGAAACCGAGTTGACTCGGGTTAGGAAACCGAGTTGACTCGGGTTAGGAAACCGAGTCGACTCGGGTTAGGAAACCGAGTTGACTCGGGTTAGGAAACCGAGTTGACTCGGTTTAGCAGACCGAGTTGACTCGGGTTAGCAGACCGAGTTGACTCGGGTTAGCAGACCGAGTTGACTTGGGTAAGCAGACCGAGTTTACTCGGGTTAGCAGACCGAGTTGACTCGGGTTAGCAGACCGAGTTGACTCGGGTTAGCAGACCGAGTTGACTTGGTTTAGGAAACCGAGTTGACTCGTTTTAGGAAACCGAATTGGCTCGGGCTAGGAAACCGAGTTGACTCGGGTAAGGAAACCGAGCTGACTCGGGTTAGGAAACCGAGTTGACTCGGGTTAGGAAACCGAGTTGACTCGGGTTAGGAAACCGAGTTGACTCGGGTTAGGAAACCGAGTTGACTTGGGTTAGGAAACCGATTTGACTCGGGTTAGGACACCGAGTTGACTCAGGTTAGGAAACCGAGTTGACTCGGGTTAGGAAACCGAGTTGACTCGGGTTAGGAAACCGAGTTGACTCGGGTTAGGAAACCGAGTTGACTCGGGTTAGGAAATCGAGTTGACTCGAGCTAGGAAACCGAGTTGACTCGGGTTAGGAAACCGAGTTGACTCGGGTTAGGAAACCGAGTTGACTCGGGTTAGGAAAACGAGTTGACTCGGGTTAGGAAACCGAGTTGACTCGAGTTAGGAAACCGAATTGGCTCGGGCTAGGAAACCGAGTTGACTCCGGTAAGGAAACCGAGTTGACTCGGGTTAGGAAACCGAGTTGACTCGGGTTAGGAAACCGAGTTGACTCGGGTTAGGAAACCGAGTTGACTCGGGTTAGGAAACCGAGTTGACTCGAGTTAGGAAACCGAGTTGACTCGGGTTAGGAAAAAGATTTGACTCGGGTTAGGAAACCGAGTTGACTCGGTTTAGCAGACCGAGTTGACTCGGGTTAGCAGACCGAGTTGACTCGGGGCAGCAAACCGAGTTGACTCGGGTTAGGACACCGAGTTGACTCGGTTTAGGAAACCGAGTTGACTCGGGTTAGGAAACCGAGTTGACTCGGGTTAGGAAACCGAGTTGACTCGGGTTAGGAAACCGAGTTGACTCGGGTTAGGAAACCGAGTTGACTCGGTTTAGCAGACCGAGTTGACTCGGGTTAGCAGACCGAGTTGACTCGGGTAAGCAGACCGAGTTGACTCGGGTTAGCAGACCGAGTTGACTCGGGTTAGCAGACCGAGTTGACTCGGGTTAGCAGACCGAGTTGACTCGGGTTAGGACACCGAGTTGACTCGGTTTAGGAAACCGAGTTGACTCGTTTTAGGAAACCGAATTGGCTCGGGCTAGGAAACCGAGTTGACTCGGGTAAGGAAACCGAGTTGACTCGGGTTAGGAAACCGAGTTGACTCGGGTTAGGAAACCGAGTTGACTCGGGTTAGGAAATCGAGTTGACTCGAGTTAGGAAACCGAGTTGACTCGGGTTAGGAAACCGAGTTGACTCGGGTTAGGAAACCGAGTTGACTCGAGTTAGGAAACCGAATTGGCTCGGGCTAGGAAACCGAGTTGACTCGGGTAAGGAAACCGAGTTGACTCGGGTTAGGAAACCGAGTTGACTCGGGTTAGGAAACCGAGTTGACTCGGGTTAGGAAACCGAGTTGACTCGGGTTAGGAAACCGAGTTGACTCGAGTTAGGAAACCAAGTTGACTCGGGTTAGGAAACCGATTTGACTCGGGTTAGGAAACCGAGTTGACTCGGTTTAGCAGACCGAGTTGACTCGGGTTAGCAGACCGAGTTGACTCGGGTAAGCAGACCGAGTTGACTCGGGTTAGCAGACCGAGTTGACTCGGGTCAGCAAACCGAGTTGACTCGGGTTAGGAAACCGAGTTGACTGGAGTTAGGAAACCGAATTGGCTCGGGCTAAGAAACCGAGTTGACTCGGGTAAGGAAACCGAGTTGACTCGGGTTAGGAAACCGAGTTGACTCGGGTTAGGAAACCGAGTTGACTCGGGTTAGGAAACCGAGTTGACTCGGGTTAGGAAACCGAGTTGACTCGGGTTAGGAAACCGAGTTGACTCGGGTTAGGAAACCGAGTTGACTCGGGTTAGGAAACCGAGTTGACTCGGGTTAGGAAACCGAGTTGACTCGGGTTAGGAAACCGAGTTGACTCGGGTTAGGAAACCGAGTTGACTCGGGTTAGGAAACCGAGTTGACTCGGGTTAGGACACCGAGTTGACTCGGGTTAGGAAACCGAGTCAACTCGGTTTGCTAACCCGAGTCAACTCGGTTTCCTAACCCGAGTCAACTCGGTTTCCTAACCCGAGCGAACTCGGTTTCCTAAACCGAGTCAACTCGGTTTCCTAACCCAAGCCAACTCGGTTTCCTAACCCGAGCCAAATCGGTTTCCTAACTCGAGTCAACTCGGTTTCCTAACCCGAGTCAACTCGGTTTCCTAACCCGAGTCAACTCGGTTTCCTAACTCGAGTCAACTCGATTTCCTAACCCGAGCCAAATCGATTTGCTAACCCTAGTCAACCCGGTTTCCTAACCCGAGTCAACTCGGTTTCCTTACCCGAGTCAACTCGGTTTCCTAACCCGAGTCAACTCGGTTTCCTAACCCGAGTCAACTCGGTTTCCTAACCCGAGTCAACTCGGTTTCCTAACAAGAGTCAACTCGGTTTCCTAACCCGAGTCAACTCGGTTTCCTAGCCCGAGTCAACTCGGTTTGCTGACCCGAGTCAACTCGGTTTCCTTACCCGAGTCAACTCGGTTTCCTTACCCGAGTCAACTCGGTTTCCTTACCCGAGTTAACTTGGTTTTCTTACGCGAGTCAACTCGGTTTCCTTGGTTTCCTAACTCGATTCAACTCGCTTTCCTATCCCGAGTCAACTGGGTTTCCTATCCCGATTCAACTCCGTTTCCTATGCGGCATATACACTGTTCAAATAATTGAACAGCATGTGAGAGTGTATTAGTAAATTCTATTTTACTTTGGATATACACACTTCAAGCTTGAGTCTTCAATCATTGTTGGTGTTGTTGTTGTTTTCCCCATTAAACTTCGCGGTCTCTGACGACAATGTTCGCTTTGCGGTGTTTTTACGAAATGTATGCTGGATCAAGCATTCAATCTCGCATATACACACTTCAATGATTGAAGCCTGATTGAACGAAAATCAAAACGATTTGATTTTGCTTCCAGCATACACACAATGCATACGTGAGTTTTTTTCACTAATACACTCTTACATGCTAGTCAAGCATTTGAACAGTGTATATGCCGCACTATCCCGAGTCAACTCGGTCTCCTATCTCGAGTCAATGCGGTTTCCTATCCCGAGCCAACTCGGTTTGCTAACCCGAGTCAACTCGGTTTCCTAACCCGAGTCAACTCGGTTTGCGAACCCGAGTAAACTCGGTTTGCGAACCCGAGTAAACTCGGTTTGCGAACCCGAGTAAACTCGGTTTGCGAACCCGAGTAAACTCGGTTTGCGAACCCGAGTAAACTCGGTTTCCTAACCCGAGTAAACTCGGTTTCCTAACCCGAGCCAACTCGGTTTCCTAACCCGAGTCAACCTGGTTTCATAACCCGAGCCAACTCGGTTTCCTAACCCGAGTCAACTCGGTTTGCTAACCCGAGTCAACTCGGTTTCCTAACCCGAGTCAACTCGGTTTGTTAACCCGAGTCAACTCGGTTTCCTAACCCGAGTCAACTCGGTTTCCTAACCCGAGTCAACTCGGTTTCCTAACCCGATTCAACTCGGTTTCCTAACCCGAGTCAACTCGGTTTCCTAACCCGAGTCAACTCGGTTTCCTTACCCGAGTCAACTCGGTTTCCTAACCCGAGTCAACTCGGTTTCCTAACCCGAGTCAACTCGGTTTCCTAATCCGAGTCAACTCGGTTTCCTAACCCGAGTCAACTCGGTTTCCTTACCCGAGTCAACTCGGTTTCCTAACCCGAGTCAACTCGGTTTCCTAACCCGAGTCAACTCGGTTTCCTAACCCGAGTCAACTCGGTATCCTAACCCGAGTCAACTCGGTTTCCCAACCCGAGTAAACTCGGTTTCCTAACCCGATTCAACTCGGTTTCCTATCCCTAGTCAACTCGGTTTCCTATCCCGAGTCAACTCGGTTTCCTATCCCGAGTCAACTCGGTTTCATATCCCGAGTCAATTCGGTTTCCTATCCTGAGTCAACTCGGTTTCCTATCCCGAGCCAAATCGATTTGCTAACCCTAGTCAACCCGGTTTCCTAACCCGAGCCAACTCGGTTTGCTAACCCGTGTCAAATCGGTTTCCTAACCCCAGTCAACTTTTTTTCCTAACCCCAGCTGTTGGGGCACTCAATTTAACGGTGTTATTAAAACAGACCCAAAAACCGTTGTTTTTCGCCTATCTCGCTCCGTTCTCGAGATATGGCGACTTTTCTAAATCTCGGAATTTCGTAATTCCAATGTGATGTCCTGTTAGGGCACCCTATTTAACGGTGTTATTGAAACAGACGAAAAAACCGTTGTTTTTCGCCTATCTCGCTCCTTTCTCGAGATATGGCGACTTTTCTAAAACGGGGATTTTTGCAATTCCAATGTGGTGTCCTGTTGGGGCACTCAATTTAACGGTGTTATTAAAAAAAAAAAAAAAAAAAAAAAAAAAAAAAAAAAAAAAAAAAAAAAAAAAAAAAAAAAAAAAAAAAAAAAAAAAAAAAATTCTGTTCGGAAACATGGCACTAAATTTTTTTTCTTTTGCTATGGAATGTATACGTACTGTACTTTCTGATCGCCTGGTAGCAGTTTGGTCGAAATGTACTGAATGAATGACCCGAGATTTCAAGAGCTAGAGTTCTTTTTGTTTCTTTTTCAGCGAGGAAGAGGAAAACAAAGAGGTTCCCTGTATTTTGCCTGTGCACCTTGTTCTTGTTGTGATTGTGTAGTAATATTTCGAAGGCCATTGACTTTTTTGTTGTGTGATGAAAATCTCAGCTAGTAATTTTATTTTTTTTTCTTGCTAGCGAGATTTGCTTTACAAGAAATTGGATGAGATAGATATACACCCCTATTACAGATGACAACCCAACTGAAAGTTGGGTTGTGTGCCCAATTTCAGTTGAGTTGTCATCCACAATAGGGGTAATAAGCTATGCGAAATTTGCATTGCTGTATGCTGTGTAATGTTTCATGACTCAAGGAATATTTTACTCTATTCTGTGTGGCATCTCACATTGTCAAAGAAGAGTCAAATAAAAGTCAAATCTTGTGTTTATGCCAAAGAACAAACAAAAGGAATTGTAATGTTGGTTAAATATGAATAACATTGGTTATATATCTATAAGAAAATATCCTTACAGCGCCAACAATATTTGCATTCTTTTTAACGATTCCAAATCATGGAGTTTGTATGATATGAGCTCTACAACCGGCCTGAAGTGTGTGAGTTTAAAATTTCAAGAAACTTCGGTACTGTCTCGAAACTGTGTTGTGAAGTAAATGATTTGACGATATGATATATTGTTGTCAGCAATAAAATAAATAAATAAAAAAATAAATAAATAAATAAAAGAAACACAGTTAGGGCCAGTTGCTCAATCGAATCATAAATTTAAGTTCTACATAAAGTTCTACTTTAGTATGGGGATTTTATGTAGAACTTAAGAACTCCGGAACGTCTCATACAAAAATGAAAACTTTATGTAGAACTTAAATTTATGATTCGATTGAACAACTGGCCCTTAATTTACTATTTAGAAACTTATCTTATATATTTTCTTGAATAATTTAATGAAATTTATGTGAAGTTGTTTAATTTTTTTGTTTGTATTTTTATTACAAACTCAGAAATGCACTACTTCCCGAGTCTCCCCGAGCTCTGTTGTCCCACTCTCTTTGTTATATTTTATTTCCTTCTACTTTAAATCAATTCTAAGTACTGCAAAGCCGAAATTCTATTGATTGATTCGTTTTTAAAATATCCCTTTACAGCAATGCATTTACACACACCTAAACTATGTCATCCCTCTGTGTACAACTTCAAATCTACTCAATTGATCAAATCAAATTCAAGTTTTAAAAAACTCTTTCGAATGCAGCTGGGTTTATATGTCATTATTCAGAATCTGGATATTGGCTTATTAGATAATACTACATCAGATTATCTTTATAGACAAAAAAAAAAAAAATTAAAACTAACCTGATTAATTGGTAACAGTTGATTCAAGATAAGCCCTGTTCACACTGTACAATTAGTTGGACAAACCTAGGTTTGACAAACCAATGTTTGACAGTGTGAACTCTTCATACGACCGCTTGTCCAATTTGTTGGATGGTTTTCAAAAATTTTTGAAAATCTAGAAGTTGGAGGGAGTTGATAGGTATGTGACATAAAGTTGGACGACAAGTTGGATAAGTGTGAACGCAAAGTTCATCAGACCATCCAACTTCCATCAAACGAAGTCTGTCCAACTAATTGTATAGTGTGTACAGGGCTATAGACCGCTGACGACAGTTAAGAGGTACGTTGCGGCTTCTGCGAGATCTTAACGAAGATCCACAGCAAAGGCAAATTCTTAAATGTCCATACTCGCGATTGGGATTAAGGTGATTTGTTGAAGTGATCCTTTCAATAATTCGATAACAATTCAAGCATACCAAATCTGACTCAGATATCTTTAATTTAAATAAGATATTTAAAAAACAAAAAAAAAAAAAAAAAAATAAACACTGCAACTCACTTCATCTGGTGTTATCCAGGAGGCTAAAACTAACCGCATTTCATGGCTTTGAATACTTCGATATTGAATCAAGTTATTCAAGCGAACTCTACAATTTGCACAGTTATTAGCATTACTCATTTTCACACTTTTTAATTCAAAACACTTTTTTCTTAAATCTGGAGCGCTGCTACAATTTTTCTCAATTTTTCTCTCGTTAATGGAGTACAACACCTGAAGACCGCAAAATTGTGAATTACTTGTTTTTGTGTCACTACATAATTTACTCACAAGCCAACAATTAGTTATCAATGAATTAGGCCTAACGGTCGCGGACTTGTATGTTTAAGCTTGGTACCTAGCAACCAGTTTTTTTAGATTTGTTTTTGGATGGTATTTTGATATAAATCTAAACGAAGTTGAGTCATTTTTTTTCTCATTTGCAGCATTAAAATGTATTTTGTTTTTATGTTTAGTAAAAAACAAAGTAGGAACTACGAAAAATTACATAAAAAAATGCATTTGCTGTGGAACATATTTTTTGTTTAATTTTTTTAGGAATTGTGTATAATGTACGTGATATGCTTTATGTATGATAGCGTAATTATATATCAAATTAAAGCTTACCAATTAAAGATTAAAGTGGTGCAAAAAAAATTATAGGTCATCACTGATTTTTTCGAGATATTGGCTGGCAAACGTCAACGAAAATGTTTCTTTTCAAACAACTTTTAGGTATGTTTTTTCGAAATATAAGGCATTTTGAAAACTGTATTTTAAATGAAATGAAAGATATTTTTATGATCTTTTATATGATACCAAAATCATTGTCCTACGTGCTATGCTTTTCGAGATATACGTAATTATTTGCATAAATGTCAGATTTTTCCCATTTCCGGTGTTCAATTTCAAGTCTAATTATCTCAAAATCACCAAGACCGAATTCAAAAATATTTGGCAGGCTGATTGGGCTGAACGTAAGCTTTCATTTGGTACTAGTCTCATAGGTGTACGCCCTGGGCCCAGGCTCCATAGAAATATGCACCACCTCCTTTGGCAGTTTTGTATTTTACAATGTAAGGGTAATGAAGATATGAACTCAGCTGGGCAAAAAACTTTAAATCGATATAAAATGATTCTCAAAAAAAAGATGACTACAACTTACGATTATTTTGATAGGTATCAGAGTCAAAAATAAAATAATAATAATAATTCGTTTTTTAACAGTTTAACGGATTCTGTCACAGAAGCCAATTATCATATTCGAAAAAGGTTCTAACTATACAAAAAGTTTTTACCATTTATGGTACGAGCCAGATGCAGCTAGAATTATATCTTACAAAAATTAAAAAATTTATGAATTTTATAATTGAGTAGACTAAGCGTTTTTTATCTAAAAAATAAAAAAAGAGTTTAAAACTACCTTTAACCTATACAAAAACAAAATATGCTTGTGTTGTCAATTGTGTTGACGTTCTTGGCTTCGACAAGTCCACCACGGCTTGTATGTATTTTTAATACTCATTTATAAGTCTGTGCAAGCCTTGTGGTAAGTAAGATAACTATCAGAATATTTCTCAAGGTATCGTGCTATGCAATACCCAAGTCATTTTCTTTCTGAATGAAAAATCCGAAGCATTCCGAAAGTTCGATTTGGTTGTTCCAAATTACAAATGTTTTTTTATGTACATAAATATGAAGTGCATGTATTTATGTTTATATTCTATGAATTTGTTGAATTTCAAGCTTAACTTTAAGTAAACCAGATCGGTTAATTTCTTTTCTTCATTGCGAGGCATATTCAAAAAAATAGATAGAATAAGTTAACACTCTTATGACGTTATGTTACCTTCACTGTTCTTTTTGTGAAAATTCTCACAGAAGCACTGAACCGGTATTCCGATTTGGTTTAGGAAGGAAAAAAACGATTCTAATTTATTGAAAACTTATATTTACTTTGAAAAAAACAATTAGGCAGTTAGTTAGTTTCGGATTTTAAATCTCTAAGAAATACATTAGTTTGAAGAACTTTTAAACTCAAATAACCGAATAGTTTCGAGCAATGATTTGACTGACATACGACATCGACACAAAAACAGTAACTAATAAATAATTTGTTTTCGTTTAAAAATAGTGGCATTAGACATACAACCGACTGCCTCAGATCAGAATAAATGAGCGAGCTTGTTTTGGATTAATTCTGACTCAGGGATGAGGTAAGAGCACTTTATGTTGAATGACCGATTAAATAGAAGATATGAAAATTTTTTCTTCTGCTCTTTTTTAAAACTCTGAAGTCGGATAAAAAAGATTAAAATTAAATAAAAAACCACAACCCAAAAATAAAGAGATAACTGAATTTCATACTCCAATGGAAATATAAAACTGCCCCATATGAATATGGCACGTTGTTTGTGAAATAAATGTTTGACAAAATTGTACCATATGTGATGTCATATTAGGGTTGGTGAAGTTTGCCCCAAACCAAAAGCTCCAAACGGAAATCCCCAAACGCAAAATCCCGAAATTAAAATTCCAGCTCTGAAATCCCCAAAGAAAAAATCTACAAACATAAAATCCCCAAACCAATTTCCCCAAAACAAATATGTTCAAGTAGTGAATCATGCGATAAAATCGCGGCGATTTTATCGCATGATTCACTACTTGAACATATTTGTTTTTGGAATGTTTGCAGGAAAATGTAAAAGAAAGAGTTAACATAAAATTCTTTATAAAATTTGTTATTTTTATTTAAAAGAAAATACATTTTCAAAATTTGTAAGCTAATAAAAAACACTCAAAAACGTAATATATTACAGTGATGCTTACGAAACAAGGTCCCTTTCAAAGTTTTAAATGAAATGAAAAGAAAAATAAAATAAAAAAATTCTCTTTATTCTTAATGTTTTATAATGAAAAAATATTTAGTTTCTTATAACTAAGACAGAACACTGCACAAGAAGATAATTTCATGCAATTTTGCGGAAAAATAAATGCACTTAATTTAGATGTACACAGACACTAGGGATTTGGAGATTTCGTGGGGATTGTGACAAAAAAGATTATGTAGGTGTGGATTTCATCCATGTGCAATATGTCTGTGCAAGATGGATTCTAATTTTTGGGGATTTTAACCGATGGGGATTATTTTTTTGGGGATTCCGTACCACTCCCGTCATATTAATATAATAGTGTTTGTATTTATTACCCGTGGCGTGATGGTTAGCATATCTGCCTTTTACTCAAAAGTTCGTGATTTGAAGCCAAAATTGTTTTTCCACAGGTATCGCCTTTTGCGAGGAATCGGCAAGTCTTCAGATAGTAAAATTCCTTGCCATGAAAAGCGCTTTGCCGATTAGACGTTCGGAACTGGCTGAAAATTATAGGTCCCCTCTATTCCCTGACAATTGTTGTGAGAAATGTGCTAGTCCCTGGGCTCACCATTTTAATGCGTCACCTAATGTATGTATGTACAATGTACATATTACGTATTTATATATTTCGAAATATTTACGGCAATGATTTAGTCCTCGTAAATGGCGTATAGTATTATACAAAAACATGCTGTTATATAAATATGTTTTGTAAATATAGTCATACAATAACTAATGCATTCCATACCTGGTTCCGACAAACAATCCTGCGCTTTATTATTTCATTTAACAAATTCAAAGCAAAGATGAAATAATCCCGCGCAATTTTTTGGAAAATCTTCTGCCTTTTTTTTACACATACTGAAATGAGAGGCGGTATTGCTAAATTGCATATTTGCTTATTTGCTAGAGTTTAATCTGTCAAAATTAAGAATTAAAAACGTATGTACAAAAATGTACTAATTTATACTTACTTAGGCGGGCATTACACTTCGGAGAGAACGTGAACCTAAACCAACATTTTTCGTCCATTATTTCCATTTCGGGTGAGCTCTTTCCAGTTTAGATTGTTGATGTCTCCTTCCACTTGATTGCACCACATAAGACAAAGTCTTACTTTTATGCGATTTTCCTTCAATCTGCTTTTGAAAATTCGTGATTCGGAGCGTTGTTATCCATCCGCTCTAAATGTCGCAACCAGTCTCGGGATCCGTAATCTTCTAGTTATTCCCATGCCCTAGTACATATTTTGTTCACCAAAGCCACTAAAGATAATTCGGCGTATTTTTTCTTTCGAGACGACCAAGGATTTCTTCATCCGCTTTAGATAAGGTTATAAGACCTTATCTGGCTTAGAGGGTTAACTTGATTTTTCTAGAAAGGATTTAAAATCGTCAAAAAGATGGTGGTTGTCGATACTGTGGACCTGGTTCTTGTCAAGATATGCCATAATGTGTACATTTAATCATTTATTAAAATACGTAATACTAAATTGAATTTTCGACAAAAAAAGTGATTTTTCTTAAAATTCAGTGGCGGGCGCAGTGGCCTCACAAAACGGTCACTTCAAAATTTTTTTCCTTCTTCAATAGTAAAACCTATCGAATGTTTTGAAAAATTTAGACCGAAATTCCTAGCAGGGAATAAGCTACAACTTAAATTCGCCGACGAGTTGTAAGACTTGTGAGTAGTATAAATACCACAGTTCAGCAATATTTTTTTGCTGATCGGTATAATTCCATATAAAAAGGAATCTCAATTCTTCTGATTTTGCTGATTGATCAGCAATCCTGTGTTAGCCTGTGAGTAGGTTGGAAATTTGGAATGAGTTGACTGTTGTGGTTTTGTGTGGACGAAAAAGTGGTGGTTGGTAATTTTTAGTTCTATTTTAAGAACTGTGGGTGTGAAAGAAATCTGTGGTTATAGGACAAAGGTTGTGTAAAAAAGTGGTGGATGAAAATTGTTGATATATTTTAAAAACTGTGTGTAGAAGAAATCTATGGTTGGAAATTAAGATTTTTATATTTTGTAAGGCAGCAGAAAATTTTGGAGGACTTTTGTCGGGACTGTGAAAATGTAATTTTTGAGCATAGAAATAGTGATGAGAAGAATGTGTGTCATGTGTTTTGTTGTTGTAGGAGAGTAGTATAAATACCACAGTTCAGCAATATTTTCTTTTTCAGCATTTTTTGTAGTGTAAAATCTAAGTTTTCGGTGTGAATCGAGTTTTTACGAGTGTAGATTCTGATCAGTGATGGGATGGAAATTTGAAGTAGTTTCATTGGTGGTTGACATGATGGCTAGCTGTAACCGATGTATGAATAGAATAGTAAAGTGGTCGTGTAGGGAAAAAAAAGATCACTTGCATAGTTTTTTGGTCAATTTGAAATATGCTTGTACGAGTTATATTTGTGTATACGCTGAAAATGGTAATGTCATATTGCTTAGTTTTTGGTGGTTGACTAGATAGCTGTGTGTAACCGATGTATGAATAGAATAGTGTAGTGGTCATGCAGGGAAAAAAGATCAGTTGTTTGTAGTAAGTGTACTTTTAAAATAAGTGTGCAATGTAATGATGAATGGATGGATGGATATGACTTTAGGAAAAAAAAAAAAAAAACTAAAGTGTTTTTTTATATTAATTGTGATTTATTGATCCATGAATTGCTAGCTGACGGTAGACCGAGCCATTTAACATATACTTTTCCATCTTTACTTTCGAGTACTTTTTCAACAAGGTAAATATTAGGAAAATTCGTTTTTTGTAATTCTTTTTCGTAAAAACATCCGTTGATAGGCTTGCCACTATAATCTTCGAGTAGGTATGTTGCTGGATTGGTTAGGTTCGCTTTTCTTATCTTAAAAATTTCCGTTGTCCAATTGGGGGTATAGCCTTTCTCGAAAACATGTTTGAACTTGCTTATCCTAACATTGTCTCCAACTCGAAATTTTCCTTGTGGGGCGACTTTTATTCTATTGTATGCTGTAGACAGGAGCTGCTTGGAATTCTCCTCATTCACATCAATTGGACGCATTTTTATAGTTCTATGCATTGAATGATTGTATGTGTTCATCAAGTTATTAAGAATAGATATCCATTTATAGTTTCCATTGAAACTGAACTCCTTCCACATCTTCTCCTTAATAGTGCGATTAAAACGTTCGACAATTGATGCCTTAAGTGAACTGAATGTTGAATAATGATTTATATTATGGAATTTCATCAAATCATGAAATGTCTTATTGAAAAACTCTTTTCCATCATCGGTTTGCAGGTTTTTGGGGTGTCGTGATGATTTTATAAAAATTGTTTTCATTGCCTCTGTAACAGATGACGCTGTCTTATTTTTTAATGGCATCGCCCATGCATATTTTGAAAATGTATCGATAACCGTCATTAAGTATTTATATCCTTTATTTTCGTCGTGGTATGGGATCATTTCTACTAAGTCGGCTTGCCATAAATCATCGAAGCCTTTAATAACAACCCTACGTCGATTGAAATTCTTTCGTGCCGACCTATGAAGTTCTTCAACAACTTGTCTTTTACTCATTTTACAGAAGAATAAGAAAAAACTTTTTATGTGTGGTTTTTATATAATTGCATTTATTTCAATCTTTTAATCTTTTATACAAATTCATAATCTTTCGAACTCTTACTACGCGGTTTTCAATCATGTAACACGCACAAGTATCTGGTCCCATTTGACATGCATTTGAGGACCAAACACAGTTTGTAAAATGACATCCATTAACCGAATTAACATTATCAACGTCCTTAAAATTGCTTAAAAAAGAAATATTTCCAAGAAATTCTTCATAATGCTCCTCAAGCATATCATCTTGATAGCGACTTAAGAAACTTGACATTTTACTTAAAATAAGGTTTATATTGAAGTTAGACATGGTTGTTTCTGTTTACAAATAAGAACTGATTTCGAGAACGATGTTTGTCTATGTTTTATATGAAAAGTTTTTGATTCTTATTCCTAATGTTCTTTGATTTTTTCCATTTCGAGAAGAAAATACCTTCGAAGGTCATCCAATAAACGGATTGTATTGAAATTGTGTACGTCAATGTATTCTTTTAAGGTTTTCTGTGTGTTGCTAAGTTTTTCATCTATATATGCCTTGTTTACTGCTTGAAGTGACATGATAGGATTTCCAATATTGTTTAAGCATTTCCCCTCGATATCAAAATCACCATCCATCATTCTTTTAAATCCCTCACCAGGAGGTCCTTGAAGACCAACCATTCTTTTATGTTGTTGTAAGCTCCTTCCGAACTTGTCGACACTCATTTTGCTAATAAATGAAATTTGCTTCACGCAACTCTTCTACAATTGAGTTTATCTCATTTCTGTGATTATTATTCCCAGCTCTCTGAGATGCAATCAAAAGTTTCAACCTATCTACAAATTCATTTGGGTTATCCCAATGCACATAATCGATAAGATTATTTGTAACGAGCATTGTAGGTGAATTACTGCTCAGGTATGTCATTCCAATTTTCTTTTTAACAGTTTGCTTCTGAACTAAGGGTTTTATAATTTTTCTATACTTTTCGCTTCTATTACCCTTGATCTGTGAGTTAATATCGTGATTTTTCAAGTGAGCGCATGATTTTTGTAAAATTTGGTTATATTGCTGCAAATCCTCAGCTGTATAAATACCTCTACGTGGCTTTTTGTGTAAAACAAGTTCCAGTAGACCGGCAGTTCCGCGAAAAACTTCTCCATCGATGACAATATCGTTATTTTCGTTGACTTGGAAACTCGATCTACCCAATTTGTTTGAGTTTGACTCAATATCAAAGTATGGACCATAGATTTTATCGTGATCTGAATTTGATATCAGAGAATCTTTTCTGGGGGTACTTCTACTAAAGCTATTTGTTGGTGTTCTAAATGTAGAATTATCATCAAGCAACGTTGAATTCATGAATGAACAACTTTCCTCTTCACCTCCTACAGAATCATCATCATCATCATGATCACCATCATCTTCTTGTTCTTCTTTTAAACTTTTAAGTAAAAGACTAGGTTTGCCTTTGGATGATTTTATTAGCCTTGTATCATTATTCAAAACTTTGTTAGTTTGATTGTATTCTGCTTTGACTTTTTTCGCAATGTTTTGCAAAGGTTCAATGATTGGCTTAAAAGTATTTTCAATTTCAGTCTCTTTAATAAATTTTCCAGTTTTGAGAAGCATATATTTTTTTCGCAAATCATTTTTAGTCTTAATGAGATTCTTCAGCGTAGTCGTATCCATAAGTGTGAGTATTATGGTTTTCGGTCGGTTCAATACAGGGCGGTTCAATACCGGTCGGTTCAATACCAGTCGGTTCAATACAGGAGCGGTTCTCTATAGTTCGGTTCTGAGATAGGTGTTTTAATATGAGAAGCAGTTTGAAGACTGTACAAATTTATATTATAACTCTCTCTTTAAATGATTTCTTGTATCGTCCATTTTCAACGCGGTTATCTTTATCAATTACTACAAAACCATAAGAATTTTTCCAACATTCACTGCAAAGCTCTTTGAATTGTTTAAAAGTCATGTCCGAATTTATGTGGTCATTGTAAACATGCTTCAAATTTAGATCATCTTGTTTAAAAAGAATAACATAGTTCGCGTTATCACGAATCAAGTGTTTCGGAATGTGTGTATATGATTGACATAAATAAAAACTGTCAACATCACTATGGCGCCCCATACAAAAATAGTCTCTGATAGTGTTTTGCTTTTCACAAGCAACATCGTCAAATTGGGTTTAGCCTCAGAAGGCTTCAAAATTTCACTATTATTTAAGAATTCAAAATACCCCATTCCTTTTACAGAATTTATAGCACTCTTTAGATATGCGTATTTTGGTTGATGTAGCGACTTGGAATAAATATAAATGTTTTCAAACTTTAACCCATTAACATCTAGAAGAATGCTTAGCATAACGTTTGTTTTTCCACAGTTAGATGGGCCTACGATAATACCACGAATACTATTTGGAAACAACGCTCCATGTTTTCTTTTTTCTTTAATTTTTCCATCGAAATTTTGAACGGAAATGCTATCTTGCTGTTTAATAAACTTCATTTTATTGAATGATCTGTTTTGATATAAGTCATAGTGTTTTATAAAGATTACTTCATAAACATTGATATCTTGTAACTGAACAGTTATATAATGATTGATTTTAGAACATCCTCCGTTAGTCTTAGTAATTCATTTCAGGGGAGCGGATTAGTTAATTCACTAATAAACAAGCTTCCATTTGAGTTACATATACCGTCATATAACTTTTGTGGACCTGGCACTAAACTTAAAGAGCGTCTTGCAAGAGGAGACCGCGGTATTAATAAATTAGATGAAGCCTGTCGTGAACACGACATAGCATACAGTAGAAGCAATAATTTAAACGATAGACATATAGCTGATAAAATTTTAACTGAGAAATCCTGGCAAAGGTTTCAAGCAAAAGATTCAAAACTATCAGAAAAAATCAATAGTCTTTTAGTTACCAACATGATGAAAGCTAAATCTACTCTTGGAATGGGTATATCATCAAAATCCCAAATAAAGAAAAGACGTAAGTGTCCGTCTAAAACAACTAATTTGTTTAAAAATGCAGTAAAAGAAGCTAGAGCAGCAATAAAATACATAAACCCTGAAGACACTAGTAAACTAGCAACAACTGCTCTACATGCAGCCAGAAGAATTATAAAGAAAAAGCGTAAGAATATTACTATACCAAGAGTAATACCATTACCAAAAGTTGGTGGCTTTTTACCATTGCTACCGATCTTAGCGGGGTTGTCTGCTGTAGGTTCTCTAACTGGAGGTGTTGCAGGAATGGCGAAGGCAATAAACGATTCAAGGATCGGAAAACAACAATTAGAAGAAAGTAAACGACATAATAAAACCATGGAAGCAATCAAACTTAAACATGGTAAAGGTCTTTATTTAAAACCATATAAAAACGGATATGGATTATTTCTAAGTCCACAAGAATCAAAAAACTTATAAGGTTGCTACCTATCCGTCCTCTTACTAACATCGACATAAATGATTTTGGTAAAAGTTATATAAACAACTTTCGAGGTGTTTTCATGAGAGATACATTACCAATAAGGCCATTCAAAAAAGAATGTGGAGTAGTTAATTTGGATGATAATAGTGGGGTCGGTACTCATTGGGTAGCGTACAGCAAAAATTTAAACAAGGTTCAATATTTTGACAGTTTTGGCAATTTAAGACCTCCGCAGGAAGTAATTGAATACTTAGGTACAAATATTATTTACTACAACTATAACTGTAAACAGCTTTTCAATACCTTCAACTGTGGACATTTATGTTTAAGTTTTCTTATTGATCAAAATAAATAAATAAATGTGTTGAACAATATACAATTCGTTTCATTTGATTTTTATTAACAATGTCGATATTACTTACTTTGAGTGGAAACAAGTCTACTCTTACTGCAGAGTACTTCCCACCTATTGTATTAGATTCAAATTATGTATGTGGACTAGTGGATTTCCAAACATACAACTCCATACCAAATGTGGATGTAATGAATAACTTATTTCATTTGGGTAAAGATGAGATTGTTCTTCCTATTGGATCTTATGAAATTGAAGATATTAATAATTTTATCCAAGAAGCACTTAAACACAAAAATAGTACAGCGAGTGTAAAAATAAAAGCAAATAACAACAGTTTAAAATGTGAAATATTCTGCACCGAAGAAATAGATTTTTCACATCCGAATTCAATTGGTTCACTTTTGGGTTTTAGCAAAACTAAACTCACAGCCAAACAAACCCACGAATCAGACCTTTATGTTGACATTAATCGTGTAAACACAGTACGGGTTGAGTGTAGTATAATTGATGGAACATATATCAATAACCAACCTGCGCATATACTTCATCAGTTTTCAATCAAAGTCAGCCCAGGGTATAAAATAATTGAAGTTCCTAAGAATGTAATTTATTTACCAGTGAACGTGAAGAAGATCAGTTCGTTAGCTATAAACTTATTAGATCAACAGGGTAACCTCATTAATTTTCGAGGTGAACTCATAACGATTCGATTGCACCTTAATCGTCAAAAATGATTGTATATAATAATATCTCTCCGAATAGTTTGTATAAAAGACAAGAAGTACCCAGTTCTATAATCAATACTTCATTAGCTCTCCAGAAGAAAGTACAAACTCTCTCAAAAGAAAATCAAAATTTTTTATTATCATTAGGATTTACTCTAAAGAAAACAAATTAATTAAAATATCTTAAAATTTAAGATATGCTGAATATTTTTGAAGACCCTGCAGTTGATGATAGTATTTCCAAATACGAATATCATTCCTATTCACCCTATTTGAATAATTTCGATAAAAATGACATTATCGACATCTGCGTGCAACATCAAAATCTCAATATATTACCTTCGGAAAGTTACATTTATATTGAGGGGACTGTATCGAAAAGCGATGGATCGGAAGTCATCAAAACGAAGCTCGTAAATAATTGTATAGCATTCCTATTTGATGAGATTCGATATGAGCTAAATGGTGTTGAAATAGATAGTAACAGAAATGTTGGAATCACAACTTCTATTAAAAACTATATTTCTTTGACTCAAAATGAAAGCGTAATGCTCTTTAATGGGGGTTGGTGTCTAGATTCTTCAGTCACCTTAAACGGACTACATTTTAATTTTTGCTTACCACTCAACAAGCTATTGGGATTTGCAGAAGATTTCAAAAAAATTATTCCTAACGCTCGACATAACTTAATTTTAACACGATCACGATCTGATGTCAATTCACTAATTGCTGATGAAGATGAACAAGCGAAGATAACCTTACTCAAAGTTCAATGGAAAGTACCACATATACATCTATCAGATTCTTTGAAATTGAAACTCTTCAAATCAATTGATTCTAATAAATCTATGACAATTGCCTTCCGAAATTGGGAATTATATGAATATCCAGCCCTACCAACAAATGATCACCATATTTGGAATGTTAAGCAACAACACAAGTTGAAAAACCCCGGTTTATTATTGTTGTCCTACAAACCAATAAGAAAAATCAACTGAAAGAGAATCCGACATTATTCGACCATTGCAACATTACCAACTTAAAAGCATATTTAAATTCCGAGGTTTATCCATATGAAGATCAAAACACTTCATTTG
The DNA here is from genome assembly GCA_914767635.1 of Melanostoma mellinum. Taxonomy (NCBI): domain Eukaryota; kingdom Metazoa; phylum Arthropoda; class Insecta; order Diptera; family Syrphidae; genus Melanostoma; species Melanostoma mellinum. The sequence goes on from OU612059.1 coordinate 198,282,846, forward strand.
AAAAGAACAACTTCAGTATCATTTACCAAATGTATGCTAATTTTAGAAAAAATTACTATGATTGTCTTGTATCAGAGCCATTACTAACAAGAAATCTTTTCAAGTCACAAGCTCCAATTTTTGTGATTGATTGTAGACATCAGAATGAAGTAGTGAAAACCGGACCTGTTGATATTCGTTTGGAGATTAAAACAGCAAAAGGACTGCCATCCAATACATCGGCATACTGTTTAATGCTGCATGATCGAATTATTAACTACAATCCATTAAGTCAATTAGTATCTCGAAATATTTAAGGGGGTTAGTTGAGATTTTTATCAGCAACACATCAGTTCAAGCAATGGCATTCATTATTGATATTCAAGGATTTAGAGGACCTAAAGACCAGCTTATTGTTAAGGAGATTGCTATTTTGCGTGATGGCAACCATCATCACTTTATTATCACGCCTCCATTTGACTTTAAGCATTTACCAACTTCATTAAAAAGACAAGCAAAGTGGTTGTATCAAAATCATCACGGCCTGTGCTGGAATGGTGGCTTCACAAAATATCAAAAGGTCCAAGAATTCCTTCGAGATAAACTTATAAATTGCACTGTCTATGTGAAAGGAAATGAAAAATCTCAATGGATAAAAGAACTTCTGAATGATAACGTTGAAGTTATAAATATTGAAAATGCAAACTGCCCTAGTTTGAAGGAACTCAAAATAATGTTTCCCAATGAAAAAAGATGCTTATCACATAACAAATGCTAAGCCCTCCAAAATGTGTTCTTAATAGAAAATTACTTACTTATCCAAAAACCATCCTGAAAGTGTAAATGAAGTAAAACAACTAAATTTCAATTTTTTTTTTTCTGTATTGTTTATTTACAATAATTTTAATAAATAAAATGAATTTTCTAAAGACTATTTACAAGTGTTTTTATTTGTTTGAGTACCTATTAGAATTAAATGATAAAAATGTGTTTTGAAATTTAAATTAATCTAAGAAGCAAGTAGCTCAGGTAATGCTAACACCATATACTGTTTTCAGGTTATTTTATAATGACCCCATGCGTAGGTGCTGATACCATCCTCCCTAATGAATCTTTTATCATCCATATGACTCAGAACCACTTTATTGAGCTGTTGTGTGTATATCTTATGTGCCAATGATCGAAAAACAAACATTTTCCCGTGATATACCCGCTTCCTATACAAACAATCTTTGTAATTAGCTAAATTTATGTCTTTAAGGGCTATTTTCTTTACACCTTTCGCTTTTTTAGTTTCGATGTTATCAACAGAATATGAATACATTTTTGATCTTAGACCAATGAATTCTTTCATTATTCTACCAGCATTTTCATCTTTCATCATACCCAAAACTTTTTTGTTTGTTAAAGGTATATTGTACTGATTGTCGGGAGCATATGCCGATGTATCGAAATAAGAATCAATATCAGGTCTAATATCATCAAAGAAATCATCTGTTTTAACAGTGTAAATGAATGAGTCTGTATCCATATAGTTCAGTGTCAAATTATCACCATATTTAGGCTTCATGTAGCTGTAGTGGAAATCATACATTTTCCATTTTGAAAACTCTAAAACACAAAATCCTAAGTATATGGGTTTGTCATAGTAGGTACTGACTCTATTCATTTGAACAGCAGCCATATACTCATCGAATTTAGTAAGACTATGGAAATTTGGTTTTGCAATTAATGCTCTTGCTCCTAGATGCTTCCTATTGCTTTCCCAAGAGGTGACAATTTTCACATCTTTTCTTTTATCAACATTTTCCATTGTCTTACCATAGACACTATTGTTCATTAATTTAAAGAAATTTTTAGCAAACTCACTGGTGGCTGAAGTTCGATGACGGTTATTTAAGTCGATATACCTCTGAAGCCAACGAGATTGTTTAAATTCCAATACTCTATGAACACAAACAATTTTCAACCCATTAGCAACACATTGTTGCAGGTTCTTATAATGAATTATATACCGATCTTTTGGTGAAAGATCGGCAATAAGTTTTGAAAACTTCGAACCATTCACTTTTTTGTTTTGAACACAAAACGGTAAATCATTATGTATATCATGTATGGAAGGGGGATATTCCAAGTCTACTTCAAAAATATATCCTATCTCAGAATCATCGGATATGTTCATAAGGTCAATGCTATGAATATTTTGAACCCAATTAAATGAAGAGTATGGCATAGGAGATGACATAGCCCACCCATATAAATTATTGGCATCGACATACATCAAATACTTCGACTCCTTTGTTTGATCGAAATTTTCCAAGTATTTATTGTTGGCCACTGAGTGCCGATGTGAGCATTGGGAAATACCCCCCCTTATACCTTCTTTGATGAAGTTATATACATCAATATCTCGAATGAGATCAAGGTTGATTTTTGTTTCCCTTAGCATTGCATCCCAAGATAATCCAGGAGCTGTGTAATAATGGCAGGGATCTAGTTTGTAAATATTCTTACAAATACTCCTGAAATTCTCAAAGACGTCTGCTAAGAGAAGAACATCTGTTTTTAAGTACAACTGCATATACTCAGAAAGATTTTGACAGTTGAAAACTCTCCATACATCTTGAGCGTGATTGTAATCATCCAAAGAACAAGCTTCTCCAGTCAACTTATTGTCGAAGCACACTCGCGAAGGAAGATTTCTTTCCTCTAAACTTTGCCATGAATTAATATGATCGTAGGGAAATACACCCTTTCTTATAAGAAGATTAAACTCTGATTCACTAGGAAAGTTTGATTTTATTAAGCTAAAGTCATTGACCGTTAGATCCTTTGCTAAAGAATCGAGACTTGAGGACATCACATGAAGCGAAATGAGTCTAGGAACCTCAACTCGAAAGATCTTTTGTCAACAGTATAAATTGTTTTTGAAATGGAGATATAGCGTTCCTTATTCAGAGGAATAATAGAAATATTTCCTTTTATCGAAGCAAGTTCCTTAATTAGTAAATGACAATCATAACCAGAAAAATTATGAAAAAATATTGGGAAGAATTTGGGTTGCCTAAATTTCAAATTGCAAAGATTATGTGCTGGTCCATTGTATTTGCCTGTATAATGACAATGATCAGGAACTCGATCGGTTCCTAAGACTCCATTACAAATATGACATAGCACACAGCTACGTTGATAGTTTAAGTCAGATTCTGATAAAGTATTCATTGGTTTAGCGGTTAAACTATATAGGTCATAGCAGTCTTTTACAAGACTATTTAAAAAATCGGCTACACAATTTCTACCACTAAAAGATTCAAACTTATTTAAACTATTGTCGAACGATTTTATGAAATAAGCACCAGCGCATGGGGTGTGTTTTTTAATGGTATTAGTATTAGAATTACCTGTGCTACTTGTCACCACATCCTCTAAGATGCACTCAAAATCCGCATAGACTGTAAAGGGCACATCCATATTCCTTTCATGGTGCTGAAACGACAATGATGCTTTATCACTGCTGGGCATCTTTGTCACCATTCTACAGCATTGTCTTCTATGGGCTGCAACTTTTGATTGTGAAGTGAACCTTAACAGGCAAGTATTACAGAACCAAGATTTCCCATCATAATTCTTGGCTTGCGTTGATATTAGTCTAGAGAAGCAAAAAAAAAAAAAGAATTTAGTTTTGTTCTTGGTATTTAAATTATATGTAGCTTACCTTGAGATACTCTTTATCCATACAAAGTGTGATATCCCCGCTTTTTGCAGAAGAAGCAAATTGATATGTTTCTCCTTCTCCTGTTTAGTCGCATAGTAGGGTCCAATCACTGCTTTTTTCTCCTCATCAAACCCAAACACATTTATACTCAAAGTAGGATTCAAATCCTCAAACTTTGAGATTTCATTTAGCTTTAGTGGAAACTGCAGGTCACCAAAATCGATTGTAATGTTGTCTTTTTCGATTGTTCTGGTGCTTATGTTTCGGATTTTGTATGTTCCAGGCTTTTCGATGTTGGTCTTACCTTCCGAAAATAGAGCAGAAAGTATTGCCCACTTAAAGCAGTATTCATCGTTGTTTTGTACATTAATACATGCTTTTTTCTTTAAAAGGAAGTTCGGTAACTCAATGTAACTCGAACCTTTTATTGGGGTATACTTGTTGATATTAACTTCAACATGAACTATTCTCAGAAGAGCCCATCCACTATCTTTCTCCTGAAACTCCTGCATTTTGTTATCCACTTCATCTACCATATTTTTGTATGATGGTACGAGATCGGAGGGCAAAAGAGCTGGTTTCATTTTTGTATTAAATGATTTAATACAAATGTCAACTTCATCCTCAGAGCTAAATTTGATGTATTCACCAAATAACTCAATGTTGAATTTTAATGCATCCAGTTTGATGAGGTGCTCCTCCAGCTGCTCAATTATTGCTTCCTTAGATTCACCCAGAAACTGAATTGGATTTAAGTTGTCTTCCTTTTTATTCTCCAATAATAGTGTTATAACCCTTTCTTTGAAGCAGCTTTGAATTACTCTGAAATTCTGAGGAAGAATCTCAGCAACAAGTCGCTTATGTGTATTCCGGCGAACGTGATTGCTCCAGTCTCCTTTCACCACCTCCTCACAGATGTTACAAAACATTTCCTCATTTGGCTTGCTTGTGTTCTCTGATAATAAGTTTTCGATTATCATCATATGCTCCCTACTTTTTAAATGGTTCTGCCATTGCCATAGGTTCACTTCTTTTTCGCATATATGGCACATTTTTTTGGCTGGACCAGCTTCTTGTTCTTCATATTCTAAACGGATTTTTTTAGCAGGGGCAGCTTGATCGGGGTGCTCTATGGTAGTATTAAACTCTCGAACCAACAAAGAATGAGACTCGTTTTTGATATGATCATTCCACTGCCCCTTAGCAACACTTTTTTCACATAATTCACAAAATTGCGAAGCACTTCTCTTATTAATGGGATTAGATAAAACAGCCCGTGCGTTGTGCAATTTCATATGCGTTCGCAAATTAAAATTGGTGGAGTATAATTTTCCACAAACTTCACACAAAAACGACTTCATGATTTTTTTGTTTTGTTTTTTAAATTGGATTTAAGTGAAATGAAAACCAGCGTACGGCTACTCCGTTAGATGCACGTTAGACGATTGTACAAGAATGAGGCATGCAGTTGGAAATATTTTCTTCCAAACCAAAATCATTGAACAATTGAGATATAATCTCATGCCTAGCAAATCTGCGTGAGAGAACTATGATCATAACTTACCCATTTAATGTTTTCCAAAATTTTAAAGTACTTGAGGTTATACCAAGCAACGCTTCATAGTGCATCGATATCATTCAGCACAACAATTGACATCTAATCTCATGCCTAGCGAATCTGCTTGAGAGAATTGTAATCATAACTTACCCATTTAATGTTTTCCAAATCCCTGAGCACTTTAGGTTATACCCATGCATAGAACTATAAAAATGCGTCCAATGAAAATTTCGAGTTGGAGACAATGTTAGGAAAAGCAAGTTCAAACATGTTTTCGAGAAAGGCTATACCCCCAATTGGACAACGGAAATTTTTAAGATAAGAAATGCGAACCTAACCAATCCAGCAACATAGATGAAATTCCATAATATAAATCATTATTCAACATTCAGTTCACTTAAGGCATCAATTGTCGAACGTTTTAATCGCACTATTAAGGAGAAGATGTGGAAGGAGTTCAGTTTCAATGGAAACTATAAATGGATATCTATTCTTAATAACTTGATGAACACATACAATCATTCAATGCATAGAACTATAAAAATGCGTCCAATTGATGTGAATGAGGAGAATTCCAAGCAGCTCCTGTCTACAGCATACAATAGAATAAAAGTCGCCCCACAAGGAAAATTTCGAGTTGGAGACAATGTTAGGATAAGCAAGTTCAAACATGTTTTCGAGAAAGGCTATACCCCCAATTGGACAACGGAAATTTTTAAGATAAGAAAAGCGAACCTAACCAATCCAGCAACATACCTACTCGAAGATTATAGTGGCAAGCCTATCAACGGATGTTTTTACGAAAAAGAATTACAAAAAACGAATTTTCCTAATATTTACCTTGTTGAAAAAGTACTCGAAAGTAAAGATGGAAAAGTATATGTTAAATGGCTCGGTCTACCGTCAGCTAGCAATTCATGGATCAATAAATCACAATTAATATAAAAAAACACTTTAGTTTTTTTTTTTTTTTTCCTAAAGTCATATCCATCCATCCATTCATCATTACATTGCACACTTATTTTAAAAGTACACTTACTACAAACAACTGATCTTTTTTCCCTGCATGACCACTACACTATTCTATTCATACATCGGTTACACACAGCTATCTAGTCAACCACCAAAAACTAAGCAATATGACATTACCATTTTCAGCGTATACACAAATATAACTCGTACAAGCATATTTCAAATTGACCAAAAAACTATGCAAGTGATCTTTTTTTTCCCTACACGACCACTTTACTATTCTATTCATACATCGGTTACAGCTAGCCATCATGTCAACCACCAATGAAACTACTTCAAATTTCCATCCCATCACTGATCAGAATCTACACTCGTAAAAACTCGATTCACACCGAAAACTTAGATTTTACACTACAAAAAATGCTGAAAAAGAAAATATTGCTGAACTGTGGTATTTATACTACTCTCCTACAACAACAAAACACATGACACACATTCTTCTCATCACTATTTCTATGCTCAAAAATTACATTTTCACAGTCCCGACAAAAGTCCTCCAAAATTTTCTGCTGCCTTACAAAATATAAAAATCTTAATTTCCAACCATAGATTTCTTCTACACACAGTTTTTAAAATATATCAACAATTTTCATCCACCACTTTTTTACACAACCTTTGTCCTATAACCACAGATTTCTTTCACACCCACAGTTCTTAAAATAGAACTAAAAATTACCAACCACCACTTTTTCGTCCACACAAAACCACAACAGTCAACTCATTCCAAATTTCCAACCTACTCACAGGCTAACACAGGATTGCTGATCAATCAGCAAAATCAGAAGAATTGAGATTCCTTTTTATATGGAATTATACCGATCAGCAAAAAAATATTGCTGAACTGTGGTATTTATACTACTCTTGTGGGCCAACTTTAAAATAATTTTTCTCGAAACTATTCAACCGATTGCTTTGAAGTTTATAAATGTTTTTTTTTACTCATCAATGATTTTCAGCCTTACCAAAAATGCTTATTTTAAAGAATATTTTTTTTTTTTTAAATTTTAAAAATTAACAAATATGTACATACAAAAAAATTATTCTACAGTCCAATCCGTCATTGCTTTTTTTCAATGAAATCGATTGAATTTGGATGAGACGACACGACAGACCTACTGAACAATAATCCATTCGAGTTTTTTTTTTTATTTCAGACAGCATAAGCAGCAGCTATTACCATGACCAAAAACCTGCCTTTTTTACGGTGTCAAAGTTAATTAGAAATAAATTATATAAAAATCTAAAAAAAAGAAATAAAAATGTTTTCACAGTTTAAATTACAAACAAAAACATATGGAAAATTAAAACGATTAAATTTTATTGTGTTAATGAAAAAACAGCGGTGGCGTATGAGTACTTTTTTTATGTAAAGTCTTGCTGTAAAGTGATTCATTGTCGACCTCAGGGTCATTTTTTGACGACAAGTTAGATACTTACACTACGTGATGGAGCTGACAAGTTACTCACAATGCACATAAGCAAAAAACATACACTTTGGTATAAAGTTCGAGAACTGCAATTGCAATTTGGAAAAGTGAACAAACAATAAGCCAATATCAAGACTCTGACTTGATGCATAGTAGAAATGTACCTATGTATTCATTCATATTCGAACAGCGCCGTTAATACCATTCCGACCGATTAAAGTTGGCTCTTGAACTTGACAAAAATAAGATTGGTTTTGTCTTTTCGAAATTGAAAATGCTCACAAATCCAATTGTACATCAGCATTAAAGTAGCAGATTGTTAGTAATTATTCAATAAATCAAACTTTTTATCAATCCATCTAATTTACATTTTCAATTACGTCTATACGCAACATCACTCCCTTCTATAACTGCTATTTAACTAACAAAACTGTTATTGGAGACAAATTTGACGTTATTACAACTGTCACTCAACTTCTTTCAACAAAGATTGAATCTTTTGAAAGTTTTTGAATTCAAGTAGAAGTTCTACACACGCACTGCCATTTGTACAGTGTCACCATTTCACCAATCAATCATTGCAAAAAGTTAAGTGAATGAATTACATTCTTGATAACCTACCCTGTAACCATTAAGATATTTAGTGTCAGACCATAAGACATGAGACGTCGACGACGTATAAATCATCTTAGATTTCGCGAACAGAAAATTGCTTTTTACTTTGAATAGAATTCTCAATGCTGTTCCTAATACTTTATGACGATGTCGGTGTACCAAGAGTTGTAGATCCAAACAAGTCCAATAAAACAGAGGCAAGCAACAGGACAAAAATAGGAACAAAATTCAACTGATTTGCACAGTCACTTGTGGTGCATGTACATTGTACATGCTGCCAGGAAAGTCATATAAGATTCCATGGATATCAGAGGCACTGCAAACTTTGCACTAAAAATTCAAATGTTAAAAACATTTTTAACTACACTTTTAATGCTTGGAAGCTGGATAATGGTAATGGAGCCCTGCAGCTCCTTTTCACCTTGTTTTATGAAACCTCTTCACATACATACGCGGCTCATTAAGGTTTGTATTACAGGGAAAAACATCGAACTTTATCTGAACCGAGGTTAAAAAAATAGGGCGACAAAAAGAGAGCTCGAAAGTATTTCTTTCAGCCATAACTTCTGTGAAATTAAAGGGACCTACACATTTTTGCCGTTTTCGAACGAATGAGTGACTAAGCCCTTTTACGGCAGCGGATCCGTAAATGTTTCAAACACTCCAAACACGAATACCACGCACTTTCGAAAAAAAAAGTTGTTGCATGCGACATTCTCATCAGCTTAAACTTGTATGCTCATAGGCTGCCATCGAATATGAACTGATTTCCAACCTATCAAATGCACTCGAAGTTGAAATAATCACAACGATGAGACCCCCGAGCAAAGATAAAATTATTTTCTTTGTAAACAAAATTCAAATTCAAATCTCCACAACACTCAATTCAAAACCAATCTATGGCCAGTACCAGACTTTTGAAAAGAACCCCGAAACCAGCTGAAAGTATTTCAAGACCGTATAAACGATTGTTCATTTTCTTTTATTTATAGGATTATCTTGTTTCGATGGTCAATTCAATCATAGTACAGGTAATACAAAGTAGCGTTTGCGAAAAAGTCCGGAGTATCGTAGGCGTACTTCACATATCCATCTTTCTCAGCATCCCATAGGAAAGTCACTACTGAATTAAAAGCTTGCATGCACTTTTCACCAATCGTAACGACACATATAAGACGATACCTGAGAAAAATAAATGTCTAACATTGAGTTCCAACCACGAAGCAGATAAATATACCTGTCATAGTTCTTCTCTTTAACTCGACTTTTTATTTCTTCACTGATTTGACGACACAGGTCTTGGGCTTGCTTCGATGTGAAAATGAATTCCTCTAAAGCAGTGTCCATCACAGTTTTTATTATATTCTCGCATTGCTCGCGATTCAATGGGTTGCGTGGTTCCAAACGGTATGAAGGCATATAACGCACTACTGCTTGCTAAGAGATGTCTTCGGTTACTTCAACACATCGAATACAGAAATTCTTATTGAACCCAAATTACCTACCTTCGATTGGCCGATTCCAGGAAACAAGCTCATTCTATTAATATTGGATCGTGAGGATCTGCCATTCTAGAATAATGTGAAAGACTCAAATGAGAAAGCTATACTGCCAGGCTATGGTATTTATAAAGCAATTCCGACTAATATTGTCACTCAACTGAACCTCTTCTAACCACAATCAAATCAAGTAATGGAAATATGTAATAAAAATAGAATATTTCTAAGCGTTTACCTTTTCTTTTTTCCTGCCTAGGTATATTTTCATCAAACCTGACCAACTTCCTGCCATGTTGAGGTAATAAGGTCTCAATGATGAAGTTGAATTCTTTCTATGAAATAGGTACCATTGTTAAATCGATAATGTCACAGCAGGCTAGGTAGGGTAAGGTATACTATGTGGTTTGTATACTTTTGCTTTACAAATACCCCATATTTAGATTCCGTGACATTCGAGCCCAAATATTTACCATACGATGATCTAAATGGCTGTCAATTATTCTCAATTGAATAACAATAAACTCGTGTGTCGTATAAATTCTAACGAAGAGTTTCATAATCAATACTTGAGTTAAGCAAAAAGGTATAAGCAATGCAATAAAATTTGATACCCAATCCAACAGGTTGGTGGCGTTTGGAAATGAAAGAACAATGAAGAGCTAAAAGCTTTTATTCGAATCGACTATTAATCATATATGTATGCAGTGCGTGACAAAAGGTCATAGGATTTTAGACATGTTCACTTCAAAGCATATTTCATTTTTGAAGATGCATAAAGTTTTATGACTATCGAAACATTCCGATCATCAACGAGGTGATAACAGAAATAAGTTCTTAATGGTGTGAAAAAGAAAACATTTCGACAGGCGTCTGAAGTCTGTTTTGCATGCTTCGAAAATGAAATCGGAAAACACAACAAACATTACATAACTATTCTTCACACGAAATACAAAAACGTTTATTTTCTTCGGAAATTTTTTCCAACGGTCACCCAAAACCCTTAAGGTTACTCTTTGCTTGAATTTGGTTGGAAACAATTAAAGTACTTTTGCACGAAGTGGCAAAAACTATCAGGTTCTTGTAGTAAAGACTGCCATTTTGCTATAATTTCGAATCTATTCATTAGATGGACAAGAAGTAAAGAAGAGATATATGACAGTAGCTGTAGTTCACACATTATAATTTAAAAATTCTTGTTGATTTTTTGAATAGATTAGGTTTCATCTGCAAATACAAACATTCATAAAAACGTCACACTTACATCCCTTCCAGCATAGTCTCCGGCCATTTGAAATAAATCTTTTTCTATAACTTTTCAAAAATTTTATTTGAACGATATTTCTGACCACTAGATATAAAAACGTATATTTATGTATGTAAATTTGTTTAGAAACAAAGCGATTACTTATCTGCGAGTGATTGAATAAGTATAAGTGAGCATTTATCGTGATTTCTGTGGGTGGTCACGGTCAAATATCAAGAAGTTTTTAGTCACCCACATAAAAAAGGGTCTAGTTCAACAAAAAAGCAAAAAATGGTTTTTAGGTGAGGTGAGGAATTGGCAAGTCCTATAATAATTTCATAGCTATGAAAAGCGCTTTCTCGATTAGTCGTTCGGAAAATGTACGTCCCTCCATTCTTCACAAGGTAAAAGGCTCCCCGCTCTGTTAACATCCAATTTATTTATTTATCTATTCTTATTATTTTCATTTATTTTTAGACTTTGTGTTGCTCCCTACTTGACCGCGCTTGTCCCACTATACTGTACCACTTTTGTAGAATCGAAATTTCGGTAGGAAAGTGGGTACTTACTTCTAAATACACTCAATGTGTGCCAAGAAATTAAAGCACTGAATTTTAAGTTTTTTAATTGAATCAGCTTCGTTGTTCTATTCGTCGTTGAATTTTTTCCTCCACATTCCACAAATTTCATCAGTACAGAATCCAATAATATCAGCCGAAGAGGTTTATCTAGCCGCGACAGGATCCATGACCAGGATGATAAAAATTGCGTGTTGTGTTTGTTAAGCTTATTGAGAGAGTAATAAAAAAAATTTGCAACATCAAACTAATCTCAGTAAACAATGGCTATGATTATTTTAGTAATGATTGCTGATTGCGCCTATTTTGAGTTCCCTTCTCTGATGAGAATATATTCGTTTTGCCTTCATAATAACCAGACTCATTTCTTTCAAAACCTATGACATCACGTTTTTAAATCTCTTAATATATATGTAAAACAAAGACGGGTTTGTTACAACACTTATAACTCGAGATCTGCTAAACCAATATTCATGGTTATTGATTCGTTGAATTTGTCTCCGCCCCGAATAGCATAATAACGGGATACTACGTAAACTACGAAACTACTGGACAGATTTTAAAAATTCTTTCTGCTCTAGGATGCTACATTATCCCTCATTAACATAGACTATATTTCATCCATATATACCATATATACAGAAACGGGAACTAGAACGGGAACCTTAAAACCGCATGACCGATTTCAAAAATGTTTTCAACTTTAAGATGGTACATTATCAATATCCCACATTTACATAAATTATTTCATCCTCATATTCCCACGGGACCCGGGCAACGCCAGAAGGCTCAGCTATATATTTTTTTTATCCGGGAACAGGATTGGAATCGGAAAGCTAGATACTACTGGAAAGATTTCACAAAATCTTTCAGAATTGGGATGATACATTATCCTTCAGTAACTAAGATTATATTTCATCCCTATATTTCTACGGGAACGAAAACAAAAACCTCAAAACTTCTCGACCAATTTAAAAAATTCTTTCGAATTAAGGATCATACGCGAACGTGATTGGGAAAGCAACCTTATATAACTATTTGACCAATTTCGAAGGACAAGGAGACGACCCCGTCTAAAACATTTTTATCACGCCACAGACAAAACCGACATTGGGCATTGACTATCGTTTCATAGACTCAAATAAAAATAGAGCAGCGTGCAACAGAAACGACATCAATGCAATGCGTTAGCTTTCGTTATAAACAAACACTGTTCTATAAAAAAAAAAGCTGACTTATCGTGTCAGACTAAGCATGCATAGTCCAAATACCAGCAAGTTAATGAGTCAGCGGAGATTTTCGCTCAACACCCTGGGCTGCTTAAAACATACTCATATACCCCTTATCCCTCGATATTCACGGCGTTGTTGAGGTCTGTATATATCCTTCTGTTCCCGTGGGAATATGCGGATAAAATACAGTACATGTTATATATGTAGTACATGTTCCCTCCGAAATGTTTCATCTAAAATTCAAAAGAACCTTAAAGTTATTAGACCGATTTCAAAAATTCTTTCAACTCTAGGATGTTACTATATCTCTGAGTGACATAGATTTACATTTCATTCACATATTTCCATGGGAACGGAAGATCCCACAGGAACAGGGTTGGGAACGGAAACTTAGGAGCTACTAGACAGATTTCTAAAATTCTTTCAGATCTGGGATGCCACATAATCCCTCAGTAACTTAGCATAGACTTCATCCCTATAGCCCCACGGGAACAGAAACAAGAACGAGAACGGGAATTTTAAAGTTACTTGACCGATTTCAAAAATTCTTTCAACTAGGATGTAACATTATTTCTCAGTGACATAGACTTATAATTTATTATCACATTTCCATGGGAACGGAAAATTCCAATAGATACGGGGTTGGGAACGGAAACTTAGAGACTACTAGACTTTCAAAAATTCTTTCAGCACTGGGATGCCACATAATTCCTCAGTAACTAAGCAAAGATTTCATCCCTATAACCCAATAAGAACAGAAACAGGAACGAGAACGGGAACCTTAACTATAGACCCAAGCAACGCCGGGCGGCTCAGCTAGTTTATTTATAAAACAACCTAAGCTCTCTCGTCTAAAGTATGGTGGTTTCAATAAAACGTCTAAATACTTAAGCAACTAAAGGTATTGGCCCTTAGAAATTTACAGTTCATCTCCTCGAGAAGATCATTGAAATCTCCTTTGACTGAAGTATCTACTCTGTGGAAGGGCAGCACGGTGAGCGGAGGCCAATAAAACGCTTTTCAATTTGCTCTTGGTTTAAATTGCGACCAGACACTAGCTTGTGTTGGAAAAGTCTAGGTAAATAGCCAGATTCTTTCTATTTTTACAACTTTCCAATCAATTCAGAACTTTCCTATCAGAACTCAAATTAAGTTGTGAAATGTTGTGTTCAGGCAGAATGGGGCTTTAATATTTTTTTGTAAGCCTTGCTTATGTTGTTCCTCAGGATTTGTACTCGTTATTGTTGCAAGCAGTGTGTTAAATGTACTAACACAACACCTGCGGATGTAAAGTGTGTTTGGTCAATTCATCAGTAAATAAAGAGCCTATTCATCCGAGATTTGTTCGTGTTCTTTTTACACCATTCATCCAGCACACCAGATGATATACGTACACAAAACTAAATAAAGCGCCAGGAAATGATAGAATTCGATCTGAATTTAATAAAAATTCTACAAACGAATTCCTTAAATTATTATTATTATAATTTTTGATAGTGATTTTTGATAGTGCTCAGGTTCCCGATAATTTCAAAAAGTCTATAATTTTGCCGTTACACAAAAAAGGTGATTATAGCGATCCAACAAACAATAGAGGTATATTGTTTTTAAATATTTTAGTGAAGTTGTTTGCGGTTTTAATATACAAAAGGCTCAGTAAATGGGTGAACGAGTGAACATTCTGTCAGAGTTCCAAATATTTACGCTTACCAACATTGCAGCTATTTAAACTTAAACTAACTATACGTACACAAATGCTAATCAAAAATTAGATTTCTACAAGAAGATGAGGACAATGTTCTGCATGGAACCTCTTACTCGTGTTTATAACAAAAACGGCTGTTCTGATTTTCGGTCGGAGTTAATAACGAAAACCGAAATTAAATCCGTAAAGATTTAAAAGATCTCTTCTTATTTCAACTGGTTTTACATCATAAAAACGTTTAAGAATTTAAATTTTTGTGTTAATTTAAAATGTGTGCTATTTTAGTAAATGATAATGTTAATACACTTTACCATTTCTTATGTAAAGCAATAAATAGTATTTCACAGCTCACATTTATGAGTATCACGTGTTTTTCGCCAGAAACATTTTTGTTCGCCCGGAATTTTAAATGCTGTTATGAGTTTTTCTGTTCAAAATTCCATTATACATTTTTTCCGCTTTTGTTGTTCACTTGTTCGCCTCACAAAAATTAGTTAAATAAATTGCTCTCAACGTTTTCACATTACACGGTGAAAAATAGTTCACAATAAGGGAATTTTTTCGAACATGCAAGATTTTTCTCCCGAAACTCATAAGGGAAAATTGAAATTGGATCTTTTTCGAGGGGAATGCTGTGCACGGGAAACGCATAATAAGGCTGATTAATTCATCGACCGAATTAAATTCTTCTACCAAATGATAAGGGAATTGAAAACGTATTAATTCGGAATTGAGAACTGCACAAGAAACGGTAGGATGTTGTATCCGAACGAAAATCAGAACAGGGCCCAAAATTGAGTTTCTTACATTCACTGTGAACAATTGAAATTTTCTTTATAAATTTGATCGATAATGATGACTCACCCTTTGTGTTTTCGTCCGATCTTCTTCATAATGAACATTTCTAAAGGGTTTGAGATTTGTTGCTACGCGTGTGCTTATTCAACTTTATTGCCTGTGTGGATAGGCTTAATGTTGTGTCTCCAGAAAAGCAAACCTGATGGCGACCATCATCATCACACATAAATTCTGCCGGAAGGAAGAAAACTGTTAATTATTTAGAATAATAATTGTTGCCCCTAATTCGCCAACGATAATTTGAGAAATAAAACTTGGGTATATTCAAATCACTTTTTGGGGATTTAAGAAAAGGCTTAATTTGGTGTAACCTAACTCATCTTAACAGTAATTGCTCTCTTAATGCTAAAAGTTTAAAAATTGTTTGAAGTTGCTATTACGATTCGATAAACTTTTTTATTTGCTGTTCCATATACAAAGAAATAAATCAAATACTGTAAGAATAAGAGATCTTGAAAGCAAGTCAACTGTTACATAACTTCATGTCAAAGGATTACCGTTCTTTAATCCAATTCTTTCGATTCCGCCTGTAGTGGATTGGACCACCACGCAGTTGAGAGTATGAAAAGCTTAATGAAACAGTGGAAATTTCAAGTTCTTAAAAAATTTCTCCCATTATAGCATAAACAGAGCAATTCTATTAACAGAGTGGGGGACAGGGTGCACCAAAATCAGCATTTTCTGATAAGCGATGTCAAAACTGGAGATAAACCATTACTATCAAGTTTCCACACAAATCGATATATAAAAAACCTCATTTCAGTCCCAATGAAAACGTATTCACTCATTTTATAAAAAAATAAATGTTTAATATTTTGTTGAAAAAATGTGGTTTTGGAGTTAATCTCTCTCTACTCATGCGTGATGGAGTATGGAGTGGTTGGACGATATACTTGAATTCAGGAATCATTTTCCAAATTATAGTTGACGAACTAAAGGAAACGATCATATTATTGAATAGAAAATCGAAAACGATAACGTCTCTCGAGCTAACATATCAATTGTTACATTAAAACCTTTTAAAGAAGTGCACAAAGAGCAAACCTTATAAAATTAAAAAAAAAAACTGTCAAAGATATTTCACTTCTACTCGTACCCCACCAACCTTGTGTTGGACAAATAAAACACCATTTACACATGACGGACATTTACCCTTTACGAAAATGTTTGAATTTATTTTCAATATACGGATCTGATTTTTCTTATTATTTTTCTTTTTATTGTTTACTAACTTAATTTAATTTTTTACTTCTTTTGTATCCTTTTTATAATATAAGTGTAATTAAAAAGATGATATTAATTTATGAAGAGTATATTTTAGCAAAATAGGCATGAGTTATTCGTTTCGTTTATTTGTTTATTATTTTGTTTATACTCTTGTGAATCATCGCTCCTCGAGAATCACTGTTTCCTGTGGATATAGCCCTAGACTTTGTAATGTTGGATTCGTGTCGATGGCGGCCAGATCTCTTCTTGGCCATCCGGCAATAACTTTGTATTCTTCAACCAAAAAACCATTGGAAGTAATGAAGTTCAGCAAATCCTTCAACAGTTAAACAAAAACAAAATTGGAAATCGAGAAAATAATAATCGAACAAGACTTACTTTTAACGAGTTTTCTGTAAAGAAACTCCTTTCCAAAAAATCTCCTGCGGGTTTGCGTATGCGAATTTTCGTGACATTTAAATCGGATTCAGTAGGTTCGGATGGAAGGGCTCTTTCAGCCTAAAAGAAACATAGTAAATTTATAGTGCAAAAGTTGATTGAGTTGGGATAAGCCTACTTCAAAGCGAATTGATTCCTTTTTGGCATCTTGTTCGGCCTGCTCAGATTCTAAGCGTTGACGTTCTGCTGCAATAGCAGCCTCTTTCTGTCTTTTAGCTGCATCCTTGGCCATGTCAGCTTGTAACGTCACTTGATAAGCCAAGTCCTGTTCCGCTTTCACTTGATCACGAGCTGCTCGCTCATCCTCTTCTCGGATCTCAACTTGAATATGTTCTGAATACATTTCTACGGCTTCTATCAATCTAGAGAACAGATCGTCCAGTCCAACATTCCCTAAAAGCAAACAAAGTTGCTCAGTTTATATATAAGAAAAAAATTCCTTTGCGAATTACCATGAATCACAGATAAAACTTCGCATGTGCTACGGCCAGACAAACGACTCTTTCCTATTATCAAAATTGCTGGTAATTTATCTAGTGGGATATTTCGGACGGTCATAGAAGCTGTGTTTCCTACGCACGCCGACACTGACGATAATAATCTGCAAAAGAACACCAAAATGCCTGCCATCGACTATTCAAACTCAATTGGTTAGTCAAACTCACAGATTTTTATTGCTATCGAACGTTAGATCCCATCCATAGAGAACGAAATTCTGAATGAGCGTTTGAATAACGCTGTCGTGTTTCATTAAGTGATCACAAAAAACATTGGTAAGTATACTTTCGCCATGATGGAGATAAATCGCCAAGAGCTTTCTCTATTCAAGTAAAAATTATTAAATTTCCTTTCTGAAATTCACAATTGGTTAACTTACGTCTTTGGCCGGTTTGTGGCAGGCTTCTTTCAAAGCGTCTTCTAGGCTTCCACGGAAAAATACTGGATGTGGTTCACCAAATCTTTGAATATAGTTATCGACAAACTGTGTCGATCCACGCGCTTCGTCGTCAGTGTGATTTGGAACTGAAAATAAAGATTTTTTTCTTTTTAAACCCACACATTTGATTTTGCATTCAGAAGTTGTCTACTTAAGTGACGGGACTGCGGTTGAACAGGTGGTGAATCCGTAAAGAATTCTTCACACGCATTAAAGTCAGATGCATCTTCGAATTCATCTGCCGAACTATCGGTATCGATCTGCACTGTGGGGCTGTAATTGTAAATATTCATTGATTCAAAAACTACTTCCTATTCAATAATGAAAAAGCAGAGGTGTACTACTAACTTATTGGCTTTGTTAGATTTGGAGTTATTCTTTCCTTTGTCAGCGTTAGAATGAAGGATTAAATTATGAGAGAACTCAATGCCTGATTGCTGTGAAAAGAGGATAATTTAGAAAAAAGCCGGGTATTTTTGAAAAATTAAACCAAACAAATGATGTACAACTTACAGCTAAGGTAGTTCCGTTCTCCGATCCTACTGGCCAACCAATCCATTCTTGGTGTCTCACCGGAATATTCGTTATGTAGTAAACGTCTGTTTTCACTTCCAGTATAGTTACTTTACCAGAAAGGTTCAATGATATTTCTTTACCTTCGGGTTGTTGTACTATATTCAGATTGAATGTTTTTTCAAAACGCTTAATGATTTCGTCACTAAAAATAAAAAAAATATAAAAAACAAGTGCAAGATAACAAAAATTGTATCGATTTGAATTTGTGTTTCAGTAGTATATTGGCTATGTTGACAAAGCCCCAAAAAATGTTTTAAATAATAAAACTCATTTTAAGATAATTTTAATGATTTTAAATTGATTTCCCTTCCGAAACTATAATAAACTCAAAACAACGATTCATCAATTTGTTTAAAACTTTTGATAAAACGTTCTAACATTTCTCTACAAAGAAATGGTTGTATCTACAACAACCGATTCGGTTGACTCCATGCTGAGTTATCAAATAATCTTCCCAAAAAGAGGTGAGTTCTCAATAAGAGATCATTATGATTATGGATTCAATTCAATTCAATTCAATTTGTGAACAATTCAAATGTACAAATCTTTTATAGTACCTAACATTGGGTAGTAAATAACAATCTCACTTAGTTGTAATATGTGTTTGTGTCTTCGAATACCATACACGTATCTAACCATGTCATTAAAAGCGACACGAATTTTGTGTTGCGAATGGGAATCGGGTTTACAATACACAGTATGACCATATGCAATCAAGGGCAGAGTTTAGAGTTTACTGGAGTTAAGGCAGAAAATAGCCAAAGCTTACGCAGGCCAGCATAAATTCCTCCGACTATAAGTGGGCATGATTCACGGCAGAAAGCGATTTATTTATTTTGATACCAAGACTGACACTGTAGTCCACAAAACTAAGCTGGGTTTCGAAGAGAAAAATGCCGTCAACAGCTCGGACTTAAATACAAAACGCTACATCAAAAATCTTAGTTAATCTCTCTGGATACACATTCATGTATTGGTAGAAGCAGTAGGTCCTTTGTTCTGTTCGTACCAAAGATTTGTGTTTTTTCAAGTAATACACAAAAGTGGTATGAGGCGTACAGAAAAAGCAGTAGGTATCAGCAGAAATATTTGATATTTATTAAAAAAAAAGTAGAAATAGGAACTAAAGTTCCATCAATTCAAAGACTTGTGTTTTTAGAGTCATCCGCAAAAGACGTATCAGGGACAAAGAAACCGTAGGAGGTATCAGCAGAAATATTTGATATTAACGTGTATTCAAGTCATTCTCAACTGAAGTACCAGGCGCACAGAAATCGCAGCAGTTATAGGCAAAAATATTTGATATTTTACTTAATAGCTTTCATATAAGTCGACGCAGTAGGTCTTTTTTCCCTCTAATTATTGAAAAGTCTAACATTCCTTCTGTTCAGGATTGGTTCGCTAGAGAATCTTAACCAGCAACAGATTTGTATCGGATCTAAACGGAAGATTAAAGGACGGATGGATGCACCAAGCTGGTTTCCTGTAGAGAGCTATGATATACGACTGCTGAACTCGTTAGACACATTATCGTCCGTTTTCCAAGCACAAAGACGCATTCATATGGCTATAAACGATGTTACGAAGAATGGCCGTATGGGAGTATGAAGTATTCCTGACTGCAACGTCATCCAGACTGTGTTTTATGCTCTAACTTCTTCAAAAGTGATCCAGGAACGCAAGACATCTCTGAAGACAAAATTCTTTCAGTCTTGTTTGCAGTCCAGGCCATGACGGCATGACCGGAAACGAGATCACCAATAAATTTTCTAGACAAGGATCTTAGACAACTATCTCAGAACCTGAACCAACACTTGGTTTGGTGTGGTCCTAAGCTAGGGCTTCGATCGAAAATTTCATCTGTCAAGAGCACAAACATAGATCGACTGTTTCCGTTCAATGACATTCTAAAAGAATCTTGCAACATTTTAGCTATCCAGGGCCCAGATTCCGTAACTTTTCAGAAGATTATCGTTCAATCGTGTATCGTAGATTGCGTTACAGAATCCGGGCCCAGTAGCGAAAAAATGCTATAAAACGTTTGTGAACTCTGTGAAGAGAATGATATCGCGGAGAACTTCCTTTGTGACTGGCATTTTCTCGAATCAGGCTAAAGACACATTTCTTTTTCTTTCTATGAACATATGGAAAGCTATAACAAAAGAAATTTGCTATTTGGTAGTGCAAATGACTGGTATTTAGGTCTAAGTGCTCCAGTTAGTTATTTAAAATAGCCTCTGAAAAATTCAAAGAAATCGTAACCAATAAAATAAAAAAGGGGTTTGGTAATCACAGAGAAATGATGAACATCGGTAGGACTGAACTTCAACGAAACCAAAACCACTATTGTTCACAATTTAACCAAAGAAGAAATGAAATATCTATGCCTTATCCCTGATATCAAACTCTTGTTGAAAAAACAGATAACACCCAAAAATCCCAATGATTTCCAAGAGATTTACAAGCAAAACATTTGACTGTAAACCGAGTTTTATTCGGGCGATTATCAGACGATGTATTGTCAAAAGATTGTTTCAATTGACTTTGCTTTCAGTGATTGAAGAATAACTATTTTACTATCGTCTTAATTAATACTAAGATTGCCCGTCAAATATTTTACAATTGTAGAAGGTTATAGGTTAGGTGAAAGTGGCTGTCAGCTACACACACACACACACACTTAGACCACAAGGGTCAATTATGATACCACAAAGTTAAGCAAGTTAATCACCTACTAATCCTAAAACCCGATGTAAGATTAACGAGTTGATCACCCGTTGTCATTTCGAGACAAGCCGGTTAATCACCTGCTAGCCGAAAAACGCTTTTAATGTATTTTGAAAGACTGTTAATTCCGCACAGCAAAAAAATAAGACAACGTTTTATTGTTTATGTCAGAGTAAGAGTGTTCTTCATTCTTTCGCACTCCGTACTTATATAACCCACGATCGTCACTATTCGTTCCAGGTCAACCACGCAATCTGGGCCACACAGACTGCAACCACCATGTGCCAACCATATGTGTGTGCTATTACTCACAATTGCTTGGTCTGCAATGTGACACTACACAGTATGTTCCTCGTCGCTTTCTTTGATAACGTATTTCGGTTCGCATGACATGCATTGTTATTGTTGTGACATTACACATAACCAATGCCATGACACACTTATCGAAATCGGAACTATGTTAAAGAAGCGACGGGGCAATTCCTAAGAATTGGGTTTTTGGTGTAAGTTGAGTAACAACGTGTGGGGCACAACAGTCCTCCCCCCTTAAATTACGAAAGGCGTACGAGGCAACGAGTGAGATCTTTCGGCATATAGGTACGGGTGTGCAACAAGAATTCAGACAATCTAAATGTTTATTTGTTCAAAAGTAATAAAATTTTTTTTTTTTTTTTTTTCGTTTTAAATGCTTAATGAGTAGGTATCTATACAATACATGCTTATGGGTAACAATTTTTTTTTTCTTTTTACATATTCTTTTTTGTTTTGGTTTCTTCGTTTATTGACAGTGAAAAAATAAATATTGCTGTTGTTGACAAAAAAATTTTTTTTATACATGGGTTGTTTCATCAACGCCAGGTGTTACATTTACTTCGAGGTCGTTTACATTTTCTGTTGGCTTATTATTTATTGTACATTTTATTTTGATACATTTTTTAAATATTACATACAAAGCTAGAGCTACACAAAGAAAGAAAATAATAGAAATAGAAATGTGAGCATGTTCATGTGTAACATGGAATAACGAATTGTTTTTCTTTAATAGGTCTTTAACATTTATACTATAACTATCTAAATCCAGTTTTTCTATATGAGTGGTGTGGGGGGACATTTGGGTTAAATTGGTTGGGATTGTTATGTCTTCCAGTATGGTTGAATCTTGTAAAAAGTAGGTAATGGGAGTTTTATTATATATTGTGTTTGATGCTTGGAGGTAGACCTCCTTTGTAATTGCTTTGCAAAATGGGTCTATGCTCAGAATTCCACTGTCAGATATGGTGATTGTTTTTGGTACGTCTCCGCACAAAATCCTGACGTTCGTTGGCTTTGGCATGACATACAGCCATGAATTCTTGCTCATTAGATTGAACCAGACTTCTTGCTTAAGCGCAAATATTTTTGTTTCGCAATTATCATAGTTTTGCGTCCCTGATATTAATTGTATAATGCAGTTGTTAGTATTATGATTGTGAACTACAAAGTTTTTCTCACATATGAAGTGATTGTAGTCAGTTTTGGTACATTTATCTAGATCTTCACTATTCAAAAATATGTATCGCCTATAGTTTTCGTTTATAGCTACAAATTCACTCTTGATAGAGACGTAGCTGTATGAGTTCTGTTTAAATTTGGATGGCAATGGTGTTAGTTTTACTAAATCGAATTCTTCGTCTACTAATGGGATGCTCACTTGTAACATGAGATTTTCATTAACGTAAATGGGGGTTGTTGTAGTTATTTTATTTATAATGGGCAAGTTCATTCTTGAGATTTTCATTGGGAATCTGACGTTGAATGGGAGTTCTAGCTGAATTTGTTTTAGGGTTGAAATAAAGACTTCGGAGTTAAGAAATTTGCTATCTAAATTATTAACTTTGGCGTTCTGTAGGATGTCAAGTATTTGGGATTGTTTTGTAAGAATCTGTGTAGAATATGATGAAGCTAAATTCGCTATCTCGTCGAAATTGTGTAGGACTTTTTCGACGTACGTCAGGTTTGTTAATTTTTCTGTGTTTCGTCTAATGTCTTCGGAAATAGAATCAAAATTGTTATTTATGTGTTCTGTTGTCTTGTTCAAAGCGTCTACCACGTTAGAAATAATTGTCATTTGGTTTTCCGTTATGTGGTGAAAGTTATTTTGATTTTCCTGAATTGTATGCAAAGCGTCATCTATTTTCACCGCATCTTCAGAATCCATAGTTCCGAACAAAAATTTCTCAGCGATTCCTATTCCATTGAATAGACCACCTTCTACTATGCTCCTTTTCGAGCGTTTGTTTCTAATTAGTATATTGTCAAGGATTTCGTTGTTTTGATTAATTTCTTTGAGGGAATTTTGTAAAATGTGTAGGGTAATTTTGCAGTGGTCTAGAGGATACTCCTTAATACTAAGCGTACATAGCTCCGACAGGATGTTAAGGTTTTGTGCCAATGATTTTGTATTATTCTTAATTTTTATGTTGTTAATGTCAAACAGGAATGTCCATTTGGTAATCGATTTCTCCAGGATTCCGATGGGCTCCAGGTACACTCCAGTTCTATTTAATGGCTGTATTATTATCTCTGTCATCATTGTATTTAAGAAGATGGCGAATATGATGATAATTACTTTACTGGAAGTGAGAAAAAGAAAACATCAACAATGTTTTTCTTTTAGCTACTTTGTGTTATGAGTGTTTTAGTTGATGTGTGTGTGTATACATGATGGTGTGTATTCTAATTTCTTTGGTTGAAGTGTTTTATTAGATTATTGTGTACGACCTTCTCTTTTCTGCCTATTTTTATTTTGGAGTTTTCTTTAGATAAAATCTCAGTTATTTCGTATGGTCCTTCAAAAATGGGGGTTAGTTTTTTGTTTGATCGATTCTTGATTTCTAATAATACCTTATCGCCGACGTTATAACTTGTTTGTTTGGAATTTTGGTCGTAGTAGGTTTTAGATTTTTCCTTTGCTTTTATTTGGTTGCTGCGAATTAGTTCATATCCGATTTGCATTTTTGACTTCATTTCGGAGACATAGTCGTCATAATTGTATGTTGGCTGTACCTTTCTGTTCAAAATGGAGGGAATGGGCGCTTCAAACCCGAATAGGACTTCAAATGGACTGTGATTAGTACTTGAATGTGGGGTAGTGTTATAGCAAAATATTGCATACTCGAGGTAGTTGTCCCAGTTTGACTGGTCTTTGCTAGCATAATTTCTTAGGTAGTCACCTAACGTTCGATGTGACCTCTCGAGAGCACCGTTTGACTGAGGGTGGTACGGACTTGTTTGAATCTTTACTATTTTTAAAATCTTACAGATATTTTTGAATAACTCACTAGTGAAATTAGTGCCTTGGTCAGTGAGAATTGTTTGAGGGATACCATAAGTACAAATAATTTTCTTTACTAATGTTTCAGCTACTGTTTGAGCCTCTTGATTTGGTATTGCTACTGCTTGAACGAATTTGGTTAGATCATCCTGGAAAGTAAGTATATATTTGTTCTCGCTTTCCGTAATAGGGAGTGGTCCTACTATATCAATGGCTACTCTTTCGAACGGAGTTTTCGCTGTCGTAGTGATGACCATTGGTAGTTTGTTACGTGAATACAATTTATTCTTTTGACACAATTCACATGACTCTATGTATTTTTTTATGTCCGCATACATAGTTTTCCATTTGTATGTTTTTCGAATACGCTTCAGAGTTCGTTTTATACCTTGATGACCACCCAAAGGCGTGTCATGAAATTCGTATATAATTTGTTTAATTTTTTCTGGATCGGAAATTTCGATGGTGTTTTGACTTTCTTTCCGTTCTTCAATAGGCGGGACTTTGCTATGACTACGAGTTATTACTTTGACTTCGGCTATGTTTAAACGAGATAATGCGTCTGCGTTTGTGTTAAGGTGACCTGCTTTATGTGAAACCGTGAAATCGTACTCTTCAAGTTTAATACGCCAGCGCATTATTCTTGAAGAAGGATCCTTAAGGTTAAACATCCAAACAAGTGGCTTGTGGTCAGTAATAATTTCAAAATGTCTTCCATACACGTATGGTCGGAAGTGGGTTACTGCCCAGACAACTGCTAGAGCTTCTTTTTCTATAGTAGAATAGTTTTTTTCTGACTTATTTAGTATTCTACTTGCGAATGCTATAGGTAAATCGTTTTCATCATTATCTTTTTGTGACATTACCGCACCTATTGCCTCGTTGCTGGCATCAGTTGTTATGTAAAATGTTTTTTCGAAGCTAGGATATTGTAGTATGGGGGGTTCAATTATTGCTTGTTTTAACTGATTAAAAGGTTCATCGCAAAATGCATCCCATTTAAAAGGTACATCTTTGCGCAATAGTTTGTTGAGTGGATTTGCTATTCTAGAAAAATTTTTAATGAACTTTCTGTAGTAGCCTGCTAAGCCTAAAAATGATTTGATGTCTTTTTGGTTTTTTGGGATTTCTATATTTTGTATTGCCGATATTTTGTCGGGGTCAGGTTTGACTCCTGATTCTGAAATAACGTGTCCTAAATACATGACTTCTTTTTCTAAAAACTTACACTTCTCTAACTGTATTTTGAGGTTGTATTTATCTAAAGCTTGAAACACTTCAACTAATTTTTTGTTGTGATCATCTAGATTCTTTCCATATATCATTATATCATCTAGGTATACTAGACACTTTATACCTTGTAGTCCTGTGAGTACCTTATTCATCAACCGTTGGAATGTAGGAGGAGCATTGCGTAGCCCAAATGGCATTCTGTTGAACTCAAAATGACCGTTAGGTGTACTAAATGCTGTCTTCTCCTTGTCTTCCTTGTTTACTTCGATTTGATGAAACCCACTCGCTAGATCGAGTGTTGTAAAGTATTTTGAATCGCCCAGTTGTCCAAGGATGTCTTCGATATTTGGAATTGGATACGCATCCGCGATAGTCACTTCGTTGAGTTTCCTATAATCAACTACTACTCTCCATTTTTGTTTTCCTTTCTTTGGTACAACTAGTAGAGGTGCGTTCCATGGACTAGAACTCGGCCTAATTATTTCGTCTTGCAACATTTTGTCTACTTGATTTTTTATTTCTTGTGTGTGAATTTGTGCTAAACGATATGGTCGAATGTTGACTGGAGGTATATTTGGGGTTGTCTTTATTTGATGTGTGATTCCGGACGTACTAGACAGAGTATCACCGTCCAGGAAAAATAAATGGTTAAAATTTCGACAAATCTCTATAATTGATTTCTTTTCTTCTCTATTAAGATGATCCAGTTGGAGTTGATTTTGAATTATACTCAATCTGTCGTTGATAACATTTTGAGTGTCAAATGAATTTAGGTTGTAAATGTTGTAGTCGTTGGTATTTTCGAATTCTAAATTTAGATCTTCTAAAACTACATCTTTATCATTGGCGTTTAATACCGATATATATATGTAACCGTTAGTTGGTTCAATTAAAGCTGAGGAAGTATAAACTTGAGGAAGGATCTCTTGAGAAAAATATATTTGATTTGAGGGTTCGTAAATGGGTCCATACTTAATAATTTTTTCGGATCTAGCAGGTATTGTTATAGGCTTTCTTTTATTTATAAAGTCTGTGGTGTATTTCTTATCTTTATAGTGGTATGTGAGGGTATTGTCTTTGTAATTTAGAATGGCATTAAAATTTCGGAATAGGTCTTCACCCAAAATTCCGTCTTGTGTTATAGGGAAGTTGGCAGGGACTACGTGAAGTAGGTGTTTGATTTTTACGCCTGGTGTTATTTCAATATTTAAAAGAATTGTACCCAGTGTCGACGTTGGAGTACTACCAATGCCTTTTAACTCAGTCACAGTATTTGTATGGATCCAAAGGTCTTCTTTTAATTTATTTATTTTAATTAAACTCAGGCTTGCGCCTGTATCTAGAAGCATAATGCTATGATTAGTGATAGTGTCTTTAGAAATTATTTTAATTTCACTCTTGAAACTGGAAGCATTACTTAAACAGCCTATATGAGCATTGCTGCCACCAATGTTAATTCCGCACAGCAAAAAAATAAGACAACGTTTTATTGTTTATGTCAGAGTAAGAGTGTTCTTCATTCTTTCGCACTCCGTACTTATATAACCCACGATCGTCACTATTCGTTCCAGGTCAACCACGCAATCTGGGCCACACAGACTGCAACCACCATGTGCCAACCATATGTGTGTGCTATTACTCACAATTGCTTGGTCTGCAATGTGACACTACACAGTATGTTCCTCGTCGCTTTCTTTGATAACGTATTTCGGTTCGCATGACATGCATTGTTATTGTTGTGACATTACACATAACCAATGCCATGACACACTTATCGAAATCGGAACTATGTTAAAGAAGCGACGGGGCAATTCCTAAGAATTGGGTTTTTGGTGTAAGTTGAGTAACAACGTGTGGGGCACAACAAGACTTTTAGGGTCTATGTAAGGTAAGTCGCTTGTATCGTCGTGCTCTTTTTGGCTAGTTCGTTCGCCATACAGTTGCCTAGTACGTCGCTCTGTCCCGGCCGGCGGCATTCATGAAAGGTTGAACTGATTTGACGTCTCCCTCAGAGACATTTGACAGTTTTGGACCGTGATGGATTTTGTAAAGACAGAGGCCAGAGATTTAAGGGCAGCTGTCCGAGAAGATTCGCATATCCATGGAGGATATGACGTTTTGTTTGAGCCAAGACAGCACTTCCTTAATCACCAGAATTTCCGCTTGGAACACACTACAATGATCGGATAAGCGGAAGAAAAGACTAAGATTGAGTAGATTACATTTCCTACACCTTCGTTGGTCTTTGAACCATTGGTGTGGAAGTGAATTACTTCATTTTCCAGGATTGTACGATCCTCTCATACAGATCTCGAGGAGATGGTGATTTGGAAATTGTTATTAAACGCCAGTTAGAGTGTGGTGTAATCGAATCGATTCGGTAGGAATCTAAAGTTTTTTAGAATGTTTGTGTTACCGATTTGACTATTGGTCCACTGAGATATAGCTCTGAGTCGAGTAGCTGAGTTAGCTGCGGCTTGTTTGCTGAAGATATCAAGGGGTGGTGAGATCTAGTAGTACATTGAGGGCTTCCGACGGGGTTTTCCTCAGTGCGCTACTAATACACAAGCTAGCCGTTCTTTAAACTTTGGCCAGCTTGTAGTAGTTAATCATTTTGTCTATGGCGGTCCACCACACAATCACCCCGTATGTGAGTATTTGTCTTATTACCGAAGTAAACAGCCAATCGGTGATTTTGGGAGAGAAACCGCATTTCCCACCAATGGCTGTTTTTTTTTTTTTTTTTTTGCATCTCAGAGACTTAAGCGGTACTGAACTTAGAGCAAGCTCATTTGTACACACTTATCTACGCTCTTCATCATTAATGCAAGTGTTAGTGGTTAGTAAACAACGCCAACACAAGCACAAATAGAACGTATAAGAGGAAAAAAATAAAAGACATTACAATTTTTACAAAAAAATAAAAATAAAAAAAAGTACATTAATAAATAGAACAAAATAAACTAGGGAAACATTATTAAACAAAAACTATACATAAATAAGAACAGAAATTAAATAACTATAACAAAATATCAAATAAAAGTCATGCAGGTGGCACACTGGTTCTTAGTTTTAATTTTAAAGTATTTTTACTTAGGTTGAAATCGGAAGCAAAAGGATAGGAGTTAGATAACCTACTCATGCGAGCTAATGGCTCATGCATGCCATAGTTAGTTCTGTGATGGGAGCAATGTAAAAACTCTAAATTACGTAGTTGGTGAGATCCTCCACGATAGTTGAAACTAATGTGGGAAAGCAAGTCGGGGGCATCAGTTGAACCGGTTATTAATTGATGAAAAAAACTAAATCATTGTTAATTCGTCTCTGTGAGAGGGTTTGAAGGTTTAATAGGCGAATACGATTTTCGTAAGGAGGTAGATTGAAAGGATCTTCCCAAGGAAGACCTTTGAGAGCGAAACGTATGAATCTGTGCTGTACTGCTTCGATTCGAGATTTATGAATATCATAAAATGGTGACCACACCTGAGACGCATATTCTAGATGCGGACGAACATAACACTTATATAAAGAGAGGGTGACGTAGGGGTCATTGAATTCCTTTGCCCATCGCTTAATAAAGCCAAGCATTGAATTCGATTTGTTAATAATGAGGTTGATGTGTTCATTAAACTCGAGGTTGGTATTAAAAAGAACACCGAGGTCACGGAAACTAACTGAGATAGGGATTGTTGCGATATTGAATATTCTCCAATAGTTAGTTAGTTAGTTAGTTAAATGACTTTATTTCATTTTCAATTTCAATGATTTCACATGATTTTATATACTTAAGTCTAAAATGGTTTGGCCTATGGCCGTCTACCAGACTGACAATTTGAAAATAAATATATCTGAATAAAAAGCAAAATTGATCTTTATACACATGTATGATAAGTTGAAATTATAACTAATATTTTAAAAATTTTCTTCAATAATGGAATTTCTATAACGTAGAGCGGTAACAACATAACTATTTAGTACATCCCATCCTTTCTCTCCGTTTAATACGTTAATCAGCTCTTCATCATTTAGGCAGTTCTTCTTAAAATACCTAATCCGAAACTCTTTCAACACAGGACATATTGCAATGAAATGATATGTATCTTCTCGCGTTTTCATGTTACAAAGGCTGCAAAGTATAGGAAGATCGGCTCGGTGCGGCTTGAAGTTCAAATCCAATAATTCGCCTCTTGTTTTGAAAATTATGTTTATTTTATTGATTTGATTGCTGTTCAGTAGGTACGTGTTATTTCCCAGGTTATATTCAAGACGACTATATATGTTTCTGAACAACGAGGATTTGGCTTCAGCTACATTTCTATCATACAGGAAACTTCCGAAACTCTTGAGCATGGTGTTGAACTTAGTTCTCAGTGAAGACGTTTGTTCATTTGGCTCAAACGTCAAAATAGTACCACATTCGGTCGCCAGACTCTCCCACTCTATCACCATTGATCCTCTCGTACGAATCATGTTGTTAAGAATGATCTTAGGTATCCTGTCATCTTTCATCTCCATAACTTTAGCGATATAGTTGAAGTGTATGATCAAGGTTTCCATTATCATAGGAGGTGTCCCAGTCTCTAAGTAAAGCATGTAGTTTGGCGTGTTTTTCGGCAGATGAAAAATCCTTTTAAGAAAGTATCGCAAAAATTTCTCTACTTCTTCAAAAGAATACTTGTGCTCCATATAAGAGAATCGCCATTGCCGTAGAGCGGAATAACTTAACCTTTGCACTATGTTCGATGCAGTTGCTGCTTATGCAGCGCTGCCATACCGCAGAGATAGCTCTTTTTGATTCGGATAGTTTTCCCTTCAAGTGCCTCTTTATGTTTAGGTTTGCAGTTATAAGAACTCCAAGGTATTTGTACTCCCGCACATTTTCAACAGCTTCTCCATTAAATGTCCATTTTTCGCTTCTCGCGAGTCTACCCCCGCCATCTCTGAACACCATCATTTTTGATTTTTGTATATTGACTACCAGATTCCAGAGCTTACAGTAGTTTCCTAATCTGTTCATCATTAATTGCATTCCATTGATGGAGTCGGCGAAGAACACTATATCATCTGCATACATTAGCCCAGGAATCGTGACTCCTCCAATCTTTATTCCACCTTTGACTGCATCCGTTATGTCATTTATGAACAGAATGAAAAGCAAAGCACTCAGAATACAGCCTTGTTTCAGCCCCATTGTTGTTGGAAATTCTTCAGATAGAGCAACTCCATCCCACACGCATGCTGTGTTCCTATCGTACAACGCCCTCAGTACATTAATGATTTTAGTGGATACGCCTAGCACAAACAATTTATAGAAAAGTGCATCGCGCACAATGGAGTCAAAAGCTCCACGGAAGTCCACAAAGAACGCATATAATTTCTTCTTTTTCCTCAGGTAAGAGTCAGCAACATTATAAAGCGAGAAGATATGGTCTGCAGTTGAGTAACTTTTTCGGAATCCTGCCTGAAATTCTGACAAAATTTTCCTCTCATCAACCCATTGTGTTAGCCTACGGTGTATTATCCCAGCGAATAGTTTAGCACTAGTATTAAGGAAAGAAATTCCTCTGTAGTTCGATGGATCATCATGATTTCCTTTTTTGTGAAGAGGAAATATAATTGATTTTTTGAAGCTATCAGGAATTGCTGCATGTTCAAAAATTCGATTGAATACAATTGTTAACGATGAAATGAAGTCGTCTGTGGCGTATTTGTAGAACTCAAAAGGAATACGGTCGGTCCCCGGGGCTTTATTCATTTTGCAGCTCGATATGACTTCTTGAACTTCCACAATTTCAAAGGGAGCATCTAAAAACGCGTCAAGGATTAATGGGTCGGCATATTGAAACAGCGAAGACCTTAATTCCGAGTTGAGGAGGCTTCTGAAATGACTTGATAGACTTGATGCTTGTAGGCCTAAGGCGATGATATTTCTTCTACCATTAACTTTCTTCACTGCTCTCCAGAAATCGGCGGAACAACGACTTGAATTGATAATTTCAATATTTCTTCTCTCATAAGCTACCTTTTTTATGCAACACAGTTGTTTCAACGATCTATTTGCCTGGGCGTACAAGGATCTATATTCCTGTGTGTTGTGTTTTCGAAAAAGCTTTAGAGATTTAAATGATTTCTCCCTAGCGCTAAGGCAATCAAAATCAAACCACTCATGTTTGAAACTCTTTTTTCTTCCTTGGCGATCTTTTGCGGGAGAAGGTCATACTTTGGCACTTAGAAGCGTTCAAACTAAGTCCGTTTTTAGAACACCATAGAACAAAACTGTCGATATCTTTTTGTAAGAAGTCTCGATCTGAAGCATTTTTGATGGTTTTAAAAATCTTCATATCATCAGCAAAGATTAAAATGTCGCTGTAGGAGAT
Source organism: Melanostoma mellinum (assembly GCA_914767635.1). Lineage (NCBI taxonomy): Eukaryota > Metazoa > Arthropoda > Insecta > Diptera > Syrphidae > Melanostoma > Melanostoma mellinum. The sequence continues at coordinate 198,315,115 of OU612059.1, forward strand.
GTAAGAAATCACATCATTAATTGCAACAATGAAAAGTAAAGGACCAAGATGGCTTCCTTGTGGCACACCAGACAAAGCAATGAAAGGTTTTGATAAAACATTTCGAAATTTGACTTCATAAGACCTATTTTTTAGGTAGGAGCTAATCCAAGCAATAAATAATGGGGGAAATCCAAATGCTTTTAGTTTATTTAGTATAATATTATGAGACAGTTGGTCAAACGCCTTAGAGAAATCAGTGTAAATGCAGTCAAGCTCGTTCCCACATTCAAGGGCGTTGGAACATTTATGATAAAAAGATAGAAGATTGGTTTTACAAGACAAGAGTGCCACGATGGTTTACTCTTTCCACTATATTGGTTATATAGGTCATAGCATTGATGTCGCAGGTGTTTTTGCAAGTATTGCAACAGAAACGGCAAAACGAAATATATGCTGTCATCAAACAAGGACAAAAAAGAACGACGAATTGAACAATTGGACAATGTCTGTCACAATACGCAGACCTAACATTGAGCTAGTACATAACTTTGTCTACCTAGGATCCGTTACAGACACAAAATAACATCAATGGGGGATCAAATAGAGAACAGAGCGTTGAGATTGATAAGTGGTTATTCAATAGTAAAGTCGATTGTTCTTCTTGAATATCGTTGAAACTTGCCTCATTCTATTGTATTACTTTTTTACAAACAATGCCCCAAAAAAATAGCCAGCTGCATTCCTTCCCTGAAACAATTTTGCCGCAATACCCACTTCTCTAAGAAGGCTCATTACTTTTACCTTGAACCCAATTTCGGACGTAAAGTTAAGTTTAAATATTCATATTTTAGCCATTCAATATTCTACCTGAATCTGTTTTTCCTCTGCATTATGAACTACAAAGATTTGAAATGAATGTACATCGGTGTCTCCTACTTAATCCTCTCTTATTTTTCAAACGCACGCAATGTGATTTATAACATTGGGTATCCATAAATTATATAAAATAAATTACTTTAACAAATCGCTGCTAATTTAAGTTAGGAAGTCAATTAAAAAACAAGACCCTCTCTAGAAAAAAGTTAAACCTTTATAAAGGTACGTGTTCACTTGAGAGCAAAAGAACAAAAACACAAACAGTAGCAAACACAGGAGTGCAAACTCTCAATTGGACACAGTGTTGATGTCTTGAGAGTACCTAGAGAAGAGTAGTTGACTTCTTTCTTATGACACTCGAACACAGTTATCATTTTGCGAGTAGCTCCCGGAGAGTCAACATGGCAAAACAGTGGACAGTAGGGGCACGAACTCAGTCATAGAAAAATATGTTTATAATAGAGTTTTTTTTTTTCAAGTTTGTGGGAAAAAGCGGAGAAGTCATTTCATAAGAAAACACTTAGTAATTTCGAAAGAAAAATATTTCAAGTGATCTTTGGTTCCGGTCATGATGACGATGGCGATGTGCGTAGAAGATGCAACAACGAATTTTATGAGCAGTACCGTAATCCATGACATTGGCAATCAGTGTAATATCTAGAAAACCAGCCAAACAGGACACGCACAGATTTTATCACGATACGCAGACAACAACATCAATCTGAACGGATTGCACAACTCCATACCTGGACTTTAAAAAATCCTTTCTCAACCAGCTTCCCCAAGACGTCTATATCAATTTATACCGACGCGACGGCTTAAAAATGGAAGTTGGAACAGGTGCAGGTTTCTTTTCAGAAAGCCTAAGCCTAGCCAGTTCATTCAGACTTCTAAATCACAGCATCGTCTTCCAAGCCGAGATCTTGGCAGTTACAAACGCTGCTAAACAGGTGTCCATGATAGCGATATCACATGCTGATATCACTTTTTTCATTGATAGCCAAGCAGCAATAAAAGCGATTTCTGCCACTCTTGTCAAATCAAAGCTTGTTTCTTGCTGTCGCGAAGAGTTAAAGGTTCTTGGCACACAACATAGGGTTCCTGCTGGGTTCCTGGTCTCACAGTGGTATACCGGGAAACGAAAAAGCGGACGAACTAGCGAGAAAAGGATCAGCACTTGACCCTTGTCACGTTGATCAATCAATCCGGCCTGTGAAATTACACAGATCTTTGATAACAAAATAATGCGAAAATCTAATGAAAGATGGGAGTGCCTAGATTCCTGTGTTACTTCCAGGAAACTATGGCCGAAATACGATAAGAACGGATCTGAAAAGCTACTATCATTGAATAGACCTTCATTACGAATGCTTATCAGTATCATAACTGGACACAACACAATAACAGCCATTTCCTTTGTCATTGTCCATCAATTTGCCACTTTAGGAAAAAAAATTCTAGGCAATTACTTTTTCAATGAACTAGAAGAATTATCAGACACTTCAGGAAGCAGCAGAAAAGCACATTGCAGAGAAATCACAAAGAGGGAAGAGCTCGTCTTAGGTGGCTCAATTAGGTGTAAGAGCAGCTTAGGTGCCAATTATAGCAATCATAAAAAGTTGAGACAAATGGAAACATGAATGTTTTCCTGATGAGCGTTGATATCGAACAGGAGAAATATGTCAGTTGCCAGGTTCTCAACCCTTCGCAGCCACAAACCAGCAACTGGTTTTATGCAATGCAATGCAAAAAAAAAAAAAAATAGTCCGCTGAGAGTCTTTCAGTAGAATACATGGAAAATGGAACCCAAATAATTGGAACAGGAAAATAAAATAAAAATACAATTTCAACAGAAAAATTCAATTGAATTCAATTTTCTTTACAAAAAAATTCTCTGGCCTATTTGCCATCGATTGGAATAACATTTGTTATTCAATTCCAACAAAAACATAATTAATATTCCATTTAAAATTATTTTCCCGATTCGTTTTCTTGATCGCTATTGGCGAAAACTGTTGGTTGAGGACCAAGTTCACCCCTAAATGTAATGCCCACCTAAGCAAGTAAGTTTCTAATTATACTCCAGTTAAGAACTAAACAAGAAAACCTGATTCTGAAAAAGATCCTGCGCCGCAATTAGTGTTTCAATTTTTCGAAAACAGCACGACAAACATTGAGCGTCGACGAGCCAATTTTTATTTTCTATTACTTTATAAGACTGCTCTGGAAATAAATAACAAATGCCTACACCTTGTTGTCTCGTCGAGACGTGATACTTAAAATGAGGCATTGAATGAGTGAAACTATTCATTCGCCATTGAAATTGAGTAAGGGCTATACTAGGTGACTCATCTAACATTCCAGAACACTCAATCAACAATTCAGCAATAACTTCAAACACCTTTTTGTTTCCGACAATTGAAAACTGCTAAATTTCAGTAAAGAACTTCAGCACCTGAGGTACGATACCTCACATCGCATCAGGTCGAAGAATTGTAAATATAAGCGACAGACGGTGTTTGAATATCAGCAAAAATGAATCACTTAAAGGCAAGCTTTCCCCCATATCCATTGAAATTGAATTATCTTTACGCTACTGATCACAGCAATTAAAAAAGTGTTTTCGTGTTAAAAATTAGAAAATGGTTTCTATTCAACAACTGCGTATCGAACATTTAAGCTGCACTCAAAAATTGAAGTACAACACGTAAAGGGTAGGTACAGAAAAATGTCATTGTGATAAAATAGTTAAGATGGCTTGAGTACTGATAAAGCACTATTTTCAACAACTAGCACTTACCTCTCATCTTCCATATAACCCTCTTCTGTAAGATCAATAAGAATAAGTTCGTTTTCCGATGTTAAGTCTAAGTTGCACAGTTGCGTGTGTGATAATTGTGCATCTTGAAGCTTAGCTGGAGGCCAGCCCCGTATTGCTTGACGACATATGGGAACTTTTGTGGTGTTGAAGATTCTCTCCTTCAAATGACCTATGCAAAAACAAAACAGTCAACTGCAGTAAACCAACAAAATAAAGAAACACCAACGAGTCCTTACCAACGGTTGCGACAGACGGCAGTTTTATGGTGTAGATTTGCTGGTTAAAGTGTATGTTGAACGTCAACGTCTGGACTTCTTTTTGTAACGAGTCCAAATCGATATCGTATGTGAGATCAATAAGTTTCGCCTCTGCAGATGTGGAAGCCACTGCAAAACCACAGATAAAAGTAATCAGTCCATCTCCAATGTTCTTTGTTTGCATTAAGAGACCACTTACCTGGCACAAAAGCACTCTCAGCACCACTGGAGTCCCACCTGTTGAAATTGGAAGGAACACTCGAGAAATTATTCATAGTCGTTGCTCTGCTCGAACTAAAAGAAGCCTCCTCCATTGGGCTCTCCTCCTGTGGCATTACGCGTTGTATAGCAGACTGTAAAAATCAAGCGACAAACAATGGAAAGGCAAATCATATAAAAATTTTATTTTATCATTTTAAAAACACAAACCATCAGGTCCCAGTTCGATTCCTCAAGATGAGAGAAAGCCTCCCCGATGTCATCTATTGCGGTGATGCTCTGCAATTACAATTTTAATTTATAAACAAAGGAATCTTTTAGAAAATTCATGAAAATTTCTTCATTAGTCACTGTGGAAATGTCATTGACTAGACAATTTCCTAACCTTCGTCTTTTACGCAGATAAAAAAAAAATGTTTTGTTTTTCTCGTTGTCTTTGAAGTCGAATTACTTACTTGAAAGTTAGCCAAAATCTCTTCTTTATTTTCTGACATTTTTTCTTCCAATGCAATTTGAGCTGTTGTAGTTTAATTGAAGTTTTTCTTTATACTTTAATAACGCAGAGCATACACAGTTAAAATTCAATAAAAACACCACTGACCACTGGGAACTTTGTCGTGAAAATTTGACGGCTGATTTTAAAAAAATTGACATTGATAGAGAGAGTCAAATGTAGAATGAAATGGCTATTGATTTCTCTTTTTTTGTGGAAGGTAATTTAATAATTATCCATTTAAGGTGGAAGCGTATGACGAATGGTAGAATCAAACGGATGTGTTCATTAAATATTATTCAAATTGTGGAATTTATTGGGTGAATATATATTGAGCCGCAAATGTGTAGTCACAGCAGGGGCTAGATTCCGCAAAAGTGAATTTTTATTGTGTACACGAAAATTTGTGCACACTTTAAGAGTGTTCAATGACCTGTTCTAGAACAGTTTCAGACAGAAAAGATCAGGCTTTTGGTGTTCAATGAGAAATTTTCTGTTCTTTTCTGATCTTTTCTGATCTTTTTTGTGTTCAATGAGCTGTTCTAGAACAGTTTAGCACAGCATTTTCTGCACCTCCTCTTGAGCAAGTGCAAGTTTGGTGAAAACTGTCAAAAGCAGCTGTTGACTTTTTGCTCGTAGTTTTTTAAGCGCATTGTAATTTAATTTGCTGTGAAAAGTTCAAAACAATTTTTAAAAATCAGGAAAATAACACCTAACCTTGTGCTGAAAATAAAATTACTTGTTCGTGACAAAAATACTTTAAATTAAATTGATATCTGAAAAAGAAAAATTGGTGGTTGTTTTTTTTTTCGTTTTTGTTGTTGCTTTTTTTGACAAGTTTGCTTGTTCTAACTTGCCTGACGTTTTTCACTGCTTCTGTGCTGTGCTGTGCTGTTCTGATCTCAAAAAAAGCCATTGAACACATCTTTTCTAATCTGAGTTCCGCAAGGGTGAAGGTGAGTTTTTTTTGACAGAAGACGTGTACACTATCCTTCAAATTTATTCACGATCTTTCAAAGCGTGAGTTTTCAGAGGGCCGTGAGTGTGAGTTTTTTATACTCACTCTTGCGGAATCTAGCCCCAGGACAAGTTGGTTAAAGACTCACCTATATTAAAGTGACACAGAGTTTTCATACATTTACAGTTATTTTTAATCGCGCTATCGACATCGGAATGTTCATTTGTGAAAATTAAAAACGGTTCACATTGTTTTGCGTTTTTGGTTGTCGCTGCGGCAAACATGCTGCCAACAGCGTTTTTGCCGCTGCGCTAACTACAAAATCACTTTGATTTGGGAGAAACTTTAAAGAGTTATGTTTCAATCGAAGTTGCATGAAACTATCTCTTGGCGATACAAACGGTTATAGACGATTAGACAATGGGCGCGTTCGAGAACCTATCGGATAGCCTATCTCGGATAGCCGTATCTTGGATACCTTTTTGAACGATCCAGATATCTTTTTCCAGCTGCAGACAACAGCTGTGAAATATTAAAATTCGACTTTTAAAAATAGAAAAACATTCAAAATATCATTGCTAGACGATTAAAACTTTTTTTTTTCGATTTCCCATGAGTTTTAAAAGACTCTTATGCTGAAACAAATGCACACCAAAACAAAAAATCAACATGAAAAGAAAAAAAAATAAGTTTTCTATCAACTTGAATAGAAAGGTATACCAAAAATACTAGGATATCTTTTTAGTTGAAATGGGTGTGTGTCTCTGCTAAAAGTTTAACACGTAAACAACAACAACAATGTATCCAGATACGATTCTCGAACGCCCCCAATAATTATTGTATTCAAAGAACGAAACAACTATTTGATATTTTGCTCTATGTGATGTGCGTTAAATTGTATGCAGCCCAGTCCGTGTTAGGTAAGGTTAGGTAAGATGGGGGGTGCAAACACAAGTGGCAGCACCTCACTCGGATCCCAAGGATCCATTGTGCTTCCCGGAAAACAGAGGATGAGGAAGTGGCAAGATTGGAGAGGTAGAGGGTTGGGCTGGTAGCTGGGTTATTGGAGTCTGCGTTACCCATGTCGATATGGCAAGTGTTGAAATGGTCAGCATTTCTGCCTGTTATGCGGGGAGTTCTTGTTCGAATCCCAACAGAAAACAAAAATGTTCTCCCACAGGTGTCGCCTTTCAAAAGAAATTGGCAAGTCCTCCGATGGTAAATTCATTGCCATCGATTAACCGTTCTGAACTGGGGGAAAATTTTATGTCCCCTCCATTTCCTAACAAGGCATGAGCTAGCCCCAGTACACCCCGCTCTGTTGGCGCACCCTATTTATTTATTTTTAGTCTTTGTTATAGGATTGAAGTTCTTTGAAACTAATTTTTGAACTTTGTCCTAGTTTTGGAGATAAAACTGATGTTAACATATAGCAATTCATATTCATTTTTATTTGATTTTTTTTTTTTTGCAAAATAATAAATAAGTTATTATAAAACTTCAGTATTGACCTGCGGTCGATTCGACAAATTGGTGTAACAGAGAAGGAGAAGAGGAAAACAATCGCTTTATTCGCACGTTTCAACTTTCAACAAACCGATCGATGTGAACTTCGTCAATGTTGTTTCCTTGTTTACAATAAGCAATTAATTTACATCTGACAGAACTAAATTGCTTTGCATGTGTGAGTGGATTCAGAGTAGATCTCCCAACCAAATAATAGTAGATCTTTGGCGTTCAAAGTTGTTCCCAAATTGTTCTTTAATGAGTAATGCCGTTCTTTGTTCTTTAATGAGTAATGCTTTAATGATTACATTTTCACCTGAAGTTGAACTAGAGTTCTTGTCGGGATGGTTTGTGTTAACCTAAAAGTGTTACCATCTGGACGGCGCGGCGGTTTGCTTTTTTTGTTTTGCTTGGTTGTGTCTTTAAAGTCTTTAAACAAAAAAGATATGTAAAAGACTGTCACCGACATATGACAGCAGGTCAGCAGAGGCACTGCTATCTTAGAGGAATAAACAAAGAGGGAAAACCATTACCTCTCTTGCCCCGCAACTTCCATTTGTTTACATTGTTGCTTTTGTAACACGAGATCCATCTCTGATACACGTATTTAGCTGTATATAAAGCTGTGTCAGTGAATTTACTAACACCACTTTGTTTTCGGATTTCAAGCTGGTTTTGAAAGCTGAAAATAAAGTGGAGATTGTGATTTGTGAAGTCAGTTCGAGGGCAGATGCCTCGGTGTGTGTGTGGTTCTCTTGTACTTTATTCCTCTAAGACTGCTATTGAACGTCAAAGAGACTAGAATGTTAGAAATAGTGCGTTCAGCATACTAAGTTTTGAGTAGTTTTCATTGAAACCTAGTAACTGAAAAGGTTTCATTTTGTATTGCAAATCGTGAACTCATGTAGGTTTGGGGTAGTTTCGTGATTACCTAGTTTAAGTGCCAGTGCCCCTGTTCTGTAACTATCGCCTCGGCGATAAACGGTAGAAAATGAAACAAAATTCTATGAATTTCGATAAAAGCAGGCGATAAACGGTGGAAAATGGAACGAAATCCTACTAAATTCATAGAATTTCGATCCATTTCCCACCATTTATCGCCAAGACGATAGTTACAGAACAGGGGCACAGGATACAGTTTTATGCTATGTTCCCACTTATGAAGAACAGCTGTCCTCCTGGTCTGTAACTATCGCCTCGATAAAAGCAGGCGATAAACGGTGGAAAATGAACAGGGGCACTGGGTTTCATTCCAGGATGGTTTGAGTTAACCTAGTAGTGTTCCCATATGGAAAAAAGTTTTGAATTGAGAGACAGACATAAAATGTGAGCAGAACGTCACCGACGTATAAGGGATTCTATTCTCTCTTCCTTCACTTCCACTCTCTTAAGTGTCAAAGTCTGGAATATTGGAAATAGTGCGTTCAGTTCAGCACAGTTGGTTTCAAGTAGGTTGACATGAAACCCAGTAACTAAAAAAGTTTTATTTTGTATGGCAAACCACTTGGTTATCATGTTGGTTTGGGATAGTTTTGAGTTGAATAAGTTTAAGTGTCAGGTGGGAACATGGCGTTACAGGGGGAAGCATTTATTTTCAAAACCAATAGAAGTCCCAAAGTTTTTTCATGAGAAACGTTCTTTTAGCGCCAATGTAAAGGTTTGAGGATACTTCCGAACGGGTTTGGACGTTTCTTTTCGTCCAATGGAAAGCGTTATAACTCTCAGTTAGATCTGAAAGGTAAAGAAAACCAATTTCCAAACTATTTTATGAGTCGTTAGTATAGTCGTTCATAATGGCAACTCGACTAAAGTCAATAAACACAAAGAAAAATTCTACCTTTAAAATTGCTATATTTAAAGAAAGAAGCTCCAGAGAATTAAAAGGGGAACACCATCATAACCTAGGAATTTTCACAATAAAATGGAACTTCAACTTTAGTAAAGCATTTAATGCTTGATTTTCAACTTTTTCAAAAAATGATTTCGATTTCGAGTTTGTAGGCGCAGTGGGATCGATCGATTAAAATTTCTCTTATATTTATTTTAACAAAAAAAAAAAAAGAATATTTCCTCGCGACTTGAAAAGAAAATTCATTTATCCAGAGTCTATTCGTTTTTCATTCAAGACACGTGCGCCCACGACAAACTTCGAAAGATACACAAAAGAAAATTTGAGATATCGCGTTGAATCCAAAACAATTTTTTTTAACAAAAAATACAAAAAAATACAAATACATAAGATCCAATATTTTCAATACAAAATATGTTGATAGAAGACTTAAAAATCAAAAATAAAAATGCTTTGCCCTGTTGTCAAACGCATGAATTTTGATGATTTTATTGGACTTTACTCCAACTATTCGCATATGAAACAAGTGAGGATATTTTTTTCCTAGGTGTGCGCTTATCTTCTTGATTCAATTTAAGATTCATGAAAATATTAAAATAATCGTACATTTGAGTGCAAAAACTACCTACAATCAAATCCATTACTGTGTAATTAGTTTCAATGTTTAACAACGAGCATTTTTAAATCCCGAACACTTTGATTTACTTTCTGATTAGGACAAAAAAGGGAAGTTTTCATTTATTCCATATTAATTTTATTTTGTTTCACGTGATTACATATTATAAAGAAACCAAACACTTGATCTGTAACACAAATCTACAAGCACTTGTAATACGAATAGATTATGACAAGTGTAAAAAATGTAACACTTTGATGGTCTTTAACTTAGCCACGAATTTACATCTGTGTAAAGAAAAAGGACTCAATCATAAAGACATTTTAAAGAGCGTTTAGATTAATAAACCTACAATACCATTTAACATAATGTAACACGGTGTTCCTAAGTACTCCAGACCTTGCCAGTATTGCCATTGGGTAGCTTTGGAGTCCTTTTGACTCCTTAATTCAACACCACTATAAGAATTTTTTAATTTCACTGATAGATAGAATGATAAAATGCTCAGAGAAATGATGTTAAATGTGATGTTTAAAACTTTATTGATCACTGAACAGTCGTAGAAGATTAGAATAAAATGCTACTCCTAAACTATTTATATGATCCATGCATCTGACCGAAGAGTTTTCTTCTTCGGTTTGTCTTGCGTTGAAACATCCATCGCTTGATTGCCATAATGGTATTAAATTAATTTCTCTTGTTGCTAGGAATTCAGAAAATCCAGCCATTCCACAAAACAGACCTGTAATCACAATTTATGAAACATAGCAAAAATGAAGAACAACCGTTTGCAGGTGTGGTGTAGGTACTTACTTTGCTCAATAAATAAGTCACGGTAACTATCGGGAACGTTCGACTTTAACAAAATTGTGTGCTCTCTGTAGATGTCCGAGCACTTTTCTTCAATAATAACATCAAGGGACTGATTGAGAGGCAAATGATTTGCACATCTTTTTAGCAAAAGAAGAAGAAGGAATAAAAGTCTGAAAAATAAAAAATTATTTTCGGCATGTTATGACTCCCGATTCGTTTCAGCCACAGATTTTGCATCATTAACATTAGAAATCTTTTTCTTTCTACCATTCTTCTTTGTATGTTCACTAAGTTGGATTTCGAGGTTCTACTAAAACTACAAGTACATGCAACACAAGTGAAATATGGCAAGTGTAAATAATTTCTGCAAGAGAAAGCTACAAGTTTGCTTGCTCTTCTACAAGTATAATGGACACAATCCTGCAAGTGGCTCCTGACTTGTATACTTGTAGCTTTGTGATAAAGGCCCCTGATTTCATAAATATTCAGAGGTATAGCTTTTCGTGAAGAATTTACAGCAAAAACTATTCCGAGAGCAAAAGCTTACTCGGTTATTTAGAGTCGGCTACAAATTGTTGGTTTCCTTCTGCCACTGCTTGCAGGCAATGGCAGAAAGAAGTGCGCTAAAGGCGCACCGGCCTTCCCGAGCTCGTTGCGAAACTATTTGTTTGATGTTAACTTCTTCTTATGCACTTTAGAGTTAAACAAATCGCTGAGAAATGCAGGCTTTTGAGCGCCCCTTTTTAACATTTGAGTAAAATGTATTAGTGCTTCTTGAGTGCATTCTCACTTCAAATCGAAAAGTGGCTGTCACTTCTCACAATCACGAGAAGCAATCTTTTTTTGCTAATGGAACCGTTTGAGAACTCTCCTGGACGGTTATTTTCGTCCAAAGCAAAGCGACATAAGTATGTAACGTAGACAAGCTACAAAAAGCCGTAAGAAAGTCCAAATTTTGGGTTGTTAGAAAAACCTTTACAACTTGTGAAATGCAGACAAGAATGCAAGGGCACTTATTTTTCATCAAGAAAAAGAATTGATATTCGATTGAGGAAATTGAGAACTACCATGATATGAATGAGATCCGAAAACTTTACCAAAATGTGAAAAGACAAAAGACCCTGCCAGGATGGCGTATATCGTACTCAAACCTAAAAGACTAACATGAAAAAATTTCAATGGAATTACAGTCGATAATAAGGATTTAAAAGCTTCAGACTTCTTCACGACAGTGACAGTCGTCCTCGAGAGCTGTAAGAAGTTAATCCTTTTTCTTCTTCTTCTTCTTTTTCTAGCAATACGAGTATTGTGATCTCGAAGGGATTAAGATTTTCTCACTAAACTGCTTCACATAAGTTATCTCGTCGTGCGGTACACCGCGTTGATCTCAGAATGCCTGGGCACTCACGGTTTTCAATTGTTCCATGTGTGAATGCAACCAAATGCAGATGTTGTTGCATTTGTCTGTACCAGGAGTGTTGTAGTCTTTATTTTTCCTTTTTAGCAACCGTGTCTGAACGCTGTATGATATGAAGAAGTTATGCCTTAAGCAAATAAAGCTGCAGGTGTAAATGAACGTTCTTTTCCTTGCAGCTTGTGATCAGCTGGGAAGAAACGTGCACTAGCTGATCTAAATGATATATTTGCAGCATAGCATGCCCAGTAAATGGAACCTCAGTATCGTGTGATCAATTCGATAAAAAGGCGACTCTCATATTTGACCCAACTACAAAAATGGTACCTGTGGTGTTTTGGTTAGCACGTCTGGTGTCAATTGTTTTTCACGAGTATCTTATTTTGCACGAGGAATCAGCAGTCCTCCGAGAGTAACTACACTGCCACGAAAAGAGCTTTTTCGACTCTTCCGTGTAAAGCCGACCAAAAATTTGTAGGTTCCCTACATTCGTCACCAACCAATGGTTGAGAGAAACGCTCTGTGTCCTGCTGTTCTCCGAGCTCTGCTCCACCAAACTTTTTCTTTTTTCTTTTATAAAGGAATAAGCCTTCTTAGGGCCGCATCTTGTTCTTTGACTTTGACACAGTGTGAGCGTCTAAAAGGATTGTGAAAATTTAAATGCATAACTACTCGTTAACGCAAAAGAAATCTACTTATTTTGGAAGAAGCAAGTGTAGTGGCTTGGATGCTTTTGTGATAGTATAGAAATGGAAGCGGTAAAAATGGTTCTCATGGGAAGTGAGGGCAAAAGGAAGTATGAGTTGTCATTCAAGAGAACATCGATGACTTATATAAACCGATAGACAGTCATAGCTTCAACGTTGTCTATACGCTTGGCCATAAACATGGGAAGTAACATCAGAGCGGAGATTGAACAGTGAACTACTTTTACCAATTTTTTTTTGACTTTTGAGTTCAGAAGGCAACTGCGAGGTGGTTCCCTCTCTTGAGAAAAAAAACCTTTTTGACTCTGATGGGCAGTTCAGTTAGGGAAACGAAAACAACCAATTATTCATTCGCTATAAATATAAGGAAATGGGAAAAAAAACTTCTATTCTGAGCTATCTTGTTTCGATCGCGTTTGTGAGAAAGACACGACATTTAAAAAAGCTGTACGGGGCATGAATTAAGAAAGAAGAGTACAAGCCGCAGGATAATTACAACTGAATCAAGAGCAAATGAACCAACGCATCTGCTAGATGAGTCTTCGAAAACACACAAAACGGAGATTCAAAAGGTGCGATTTATTGAGAATTGTATAGCTTGTGCGTTGTGCAGCAACGAGTCTCAATGAAACGCTGAACTCACTAATGCAACTATAAATTATAGACACCATTTATCTGCCATCCCTGTTGTTCACTCCTGAACACTGACTAATTTCTGTTCACTAATCGTTGTTGTTCTTCCATGGGCGATGTTTTACGATCTTTTGCAAACCTGCGTATGTACTTCCAATAAAATACGGCTAAAATTAACTGGAGGAACAGAACCAACAATTCGACCTGTAAAACTGGATACAGCAAGTCAGAAATTAAAACGGTTAGCATTGGTGAGAAAATTTTAGAACTTAAGCGCAGTTATAGGGAAGTTTAGGTTAGGTTTAAATGGCTGTCAGAAAACCAACTGCATAGTGCAGTTATCCTTAAACAACATTCTAAATCTAACTTCGCTTTCGTAGCTTAGGAAATGAGCGGAAAAAAGTCACTTTGTTTAAGCCTCAACATTGCCATTTCGAGATGACATCCAAAGGATATTCTATAAGTTCAGGAAAGAGCACTTGACGAAGTTCTTCATTGAATGATTCTCAACCAACATATGTGATTATGGAGCAACATTGTGTTGTTCTCTCTCGTTATTGCAACATACAATCTTTAAAGGTCTTTGAAGAAGCTGCGCTTTGAAGGTTGGCCATTGCTACCCTCCACCCCTTAAACACGATAAAACGTAAATCAAAACAAAACTTATAACTTACTGATGTGTTTTATGGTAACCATATGCTGGATCTGATGAAGTCATCATTGCCACGCACTTCGAACTAATTACACAGGTCTTCGTCGTCCCTAACTGAGCCATGCACCTATCTGCAACAAGCCATGAAAACTTCATTTCCATATTGAACTTAACAACTTTTACCAGACTCTGCAGCGGTTGGAAGTCCTTTGTCCACAATCCACTCATATTCCTCAAACGTATCCTTTGACTTCACAATATTCAACTGCCGGTATTTAATCGGACGCTGCCACACTTCAAAATTCACCGAAATACTCCCCAAGACTATAAAATAGATGTAATTGCTTTTCCATTAAAAAAAGGAGTAGAAAAAAATCCCTGTCCTTGGTTTGGTCGCTCACTTATTTCGTCGTATACCGAAACATTTGGAGTGTGGCTGGCACTCTTCAAAACTTTCAAATACTCCAAAGTTTTCCAATAAAACTCCTTTCGATCACTGTCGCCCGAGGGCTGTTGCTGCTTCGAACCCCTTCTTCCTTTTAACAAGTTCTCGTTTTCAAATCGAAATTATTTCTAACAAAATATACAGTACCCGATAATAGTTTGTAGGCTAAATTTAAGCCGAAGTGCACATCCCTCGGCAAAGAACTTGCATCCTTATAGTTATCCAATAGTTGTGTCAAACTTTTCGCGATATCAATGCAGTGCATCCTGCTGGGAGTTATTATTAACAGGCAAAGGGCCAACCACCACAATCCCTCAGATGACGGACGACGAACGAGAAACATTTCGAGTGCTAACCGAACCTTATGATAGACAAACATTGAGTGAAAGACAAATAATGAAGAGCAACGTTCCGACGCGCACGCCTTTTCCCTTCAAGCGAGAATAATTGAAATAAATTTGTTCGTCCTAATACATAGTTTATATCCAATGATTCGATTGCGTGCCCGAGACGAATGGTGTGTTTCTGTTGGAGTGGCTTCAATTCGAGACTAAAAGTCTATTCATAGAAAATTGTATACGCACGTAGGAGTATCTTTAAGTGGAATCGAGTTCCGGTTCCGGAATGTACGCGACGTTGGATGTGCCGATATGTAATGTGGCATTCACATTCATGCTGTGGTGAGGCGATAGATTGAATTTTTAAATAGCAACAGATTTACATCTGAACATATCATCGTCGAGGACTCAAAAGCGGAACTGCTCTTTGGTCCTTTGTGTCACACTAATGATTTTTTTTCCATACACACCATATCGAAAAACACATCCTTTTCCTGGGCAGTATTTACTTGGTAGGCGGTGTACATTCATTCAAAATCTTGCTAACGATAAGTACATTCACATGTACCCACTATTTGCATTACTGCATTGGTTGAGTGCTTTTGTAACCCCACTCAGAGATCCTTTCAGTGGGATGCATTTATTAAACGCTAAAAGCAAAATAGTTGATGGTGTTTATTTTTTTGACTTTTGTATTACCTTCACATACAAACTCGTAGCCTGTTTCTGGTCCCAACCACATAAAAATCGTATTTCGAGGCTCCATATGAAAGGAACAAGGAAGAAAATGGCAATAATAGAATATTCTCGCACCTTTTATTCAACATTTGAGTGACATAATGCAACTTTGAACCAGCAAAAAATGCTCCTTACAACTTCAAGTAAAGTTTCTTTAATGTTTTCATGAATGTAACTGTAGTTTACCTACATATTTCCTATCCACAGAAGCATAAGTCGGTGTAAGGTATAAGCCGTGCCATTAAAATGCTTTATGTCGTTCTCCTTCTTGAATAAATCAATAGAAAAAGTTTTATTAAAGCGTGTGTACAATGCACATACTTATACACACTAACAAAGGAACCCATGATGGGATATGAACATTAAGGGGGCACTAATGTTTTCCCCTTGAGGAGTTTTAGTGGCTAAACTGCTTAAATGCATTTTGGCACAATACGTATCTTGTAAAGGATTCGGAATGTAGAGAACTAAGTTTTCAATGGAAAGTTGCCGCATGTTTTCTGCTGAAGCGTTGGGAAACTTTGTGAATTTAGTTCATTAACCCCTTCTAAGCACTCGCAGTTTTACAAGTGGAGTGTCTTAATTGTTGGTAATAGTTTTCCTTCACTAACTGTCAGCAGTAATTGAGTGCTTTGTGTTTATACAATCTCAAATGATTCTATGGATTTCACATTGGAATCGGATTTTGAGTAAATATTCCAATGCTAAATTAGACAACGAACTAGAAAGATAGATGTTTGTTTATTTTTTAAAAATCCTTATTTGACAATATAAAATTGTTTGAACATTTTATAATTTATAAAGAAATATTAAGTGACAAAGATATTTTTCTAAAAATAGTGTCATTGTCACATTTGACTTAATATTAAATGTTATACAATTAAAAAAATGAAAAAATGAAAAAAGGAGAATTACAAAATTTAAGTGAATTTTTTTTTTTAAGTTACATATCTTAGTAAGTAAAAACACAAAGTTTCACCAAATAATCAGTAGGAATAATTTAACAATACGTCAACATTCACTAAATCGACAGAAAAAAGCCATGTTCTTAAAAGTCTTAAAAACTTAAAACTAGATGCTTGAGCTCTGATGGAGGGTGAAAGTTTATTGAATAAACGACATGAAACAACACTGTAAAAGTAACGGAAAGCTGTTTTACGAAAAGCCGGTATGGGAACTTTGTTCAAAAAATTTGCCCGCAAGCTATGGCTAGCAATTTGTCTAAAATTGAGATTACCCGATCTAACAAAGAAAACCATTAAAACTTTATAGCAGTACATATGTCGAACTGGAAGAATGTTCAGATCCTAAGGAAAACTAGGAGAGAGACGAGGCTTTCTACAAATTTTTAAGTACGAGTTTTTGGAATATTAATCGAGGATGGATTTTATTTTTATAGGATCCTCCCCAACAAGCAATTTCATATTGCAGTTTTGAATCAAAGACACCGTAGTAGATTTTCATAAGCAAATTAATGGAGCAAACTTTGCTTAGATAAAAAAATTCCTGAGTGTGGAGCGAAGATACTTTCTTAAATTATCAGTGTTTTTAAAAAAACTCAAACTGGAATCAATGGTTAGTTGTAGATATTTAAACTCATGTACATTTTCTATCTGAAAACATTTATCGCTGCAGTTGTTAAATATAGAGAAAGAGCCGAATGAATTGCATGTGCAGTGAAAAAGTCTAAACTTTTGACAATCTGAGGCATGAAAAATGAGATCTGCATCTGGACGGTTCTGTCTACACAAATTGAAAAACATAGCCTTGGTTTTCGAACTTATTATAAGTTTATGCTCATCAAACCAAACCCTTAACAAAGCTTGGATCCCAATTCATATCGGATACAAGGCCCAAATAACTATCAGTGCCATAAGTAAAACCAATATCGTCAGCAAATGCTGTCAGAAGGCCCTTAAAAGGTAAGCTGAGCAATGAGTTGATATATATCAAGAAAAGAATAGGCCCCAAAACTGACCCCTGAGGAACCCCAAGTTTTATAGACCTAATATCACTAATAACATCAAGTAAGTTCACCCTTTACGTTCTATGTTTCAAATAAGTACTAAACCAATCAATCATGAAGCCTCGGAACCCAGCATTTTCAATCTTGGTTAGCAATAAGTCATGATTAACCATGTCGAAAGCTTTTGAAATATCAACAAATAGTCCTGACGTATTTTTTCTTTTATCAACATGAGAAAATACCTGCGAACAAAAATTTAACAAGGCATCTTCGGTTGCTTTGCAACTTCGAAACGCAAATTGAATATCGCTACTTAGTGATGGTAAAAGCGACATAGGCCTATAGTTACTTCAATTCAATTCACTATCACTAGTATTACCTTTTTTGAAAAGCGGAAGAATGTTAACATATTTAAATGCATCAGGGTATACTCCAGACAAAATACTGTTGTTAAAAATATGAGACAGAACAGCAATAGTAAAGAACGCTATATTTTTGACACAAATGTTACAAATATTATCAATTCCAGAGGAATTTGTGTTTTTTAATGTTCCAATAATTCTGAGCAGTTCGAGACCGGTTATTTGATCAAATAAAAAGCTACGGGATGAATAGTGTAATTCTGAAGCAAAAACAGGAGTACAATTTGAACAATTCAAAAGGGATTGTGCATGTGCATCGTATAATATGGTTTAGAAATACTCATTAAAAGAATTGGCGATATCAATTTTTTGAGAAACCACACGATCATTAACTCGGATTGCAGAAACCTGATTTCCACCTTCTGTTTTATTGAGAATACTGTTTATAATCATCAGTCATTCACTTATTATTACCTTTAGCTTGGTTGAATTTGCTTTTATAATAGTTATAACGACAACAACGTATTTCTTTCTTTAGCTCATTACATATTTTTTATATTTTTCTTTAAAGAACTGATTGTTAGGGTGTTTTGAACATTTTAATCTTATTTTGTTTTTATATCTAATTTTGTTCAGTAATTTACTAGACACCCATGGTTTGAGACGTTTGTCTTTGTATTTTTTTGGTACAACTGTAAAGGAACATTCAGATATGTGTGAAATAAAGTAAAGTAAAATAAAACACATCATATGACTTGGATGGATCATTTTCAGCGAAAACATCTTCCCACAACTCAAAGAATAGATTCTGTTTAAGCCTCGCAAAATCTATTTATGTTATTGTATCAGCAGATTCAGACCCTACCCGAATGTTTTGCTGTCCTATATTAACAATAATTCCTGTCATCGAATGGTCGGTTATCTTGAAATCAAATACGAACTTCTCGCAGGCTATGAAGCAAGACATGATTGAGACATTATTACCAGAAATTGGTCTTGTGACTTCGTTGACAAATGAGTAAAGTCCATGAGAGGCTAATGTATCAAGATATGTTGCCACAAATTCATTATTCTCCAGAATGTCGATATTGAAATCTCCTAAAATCATAACATTTCCTGATTTTTCACTACTCAAAAAAGTTGAAAATTCTTCCAAAAAACCGTACTGCTAAACATATGAAGCTTATAAACACATAAAATGAAAAACACTTTTTATGGTTGACTTTGAAACTTATTTTTAATACATCCGCGCTTTCAAAATTGAGTTTAATTACTTCAATAACTTCATGTACTCTTCTCACAACATCCTACGCCTCCAGCAGGGTAATTCTCATTAGAATTAAGGTGAAAACTAAAATCTGGCAGTTCATAATTTTTTCTCTCTGAATCATAAATCAGTACAAAATGTCTGTAGGTACTGCAGAACTTACGAAAAAACTTACATGAGAAGCTCATCATTGCGACCAAAACACCAAAATTTAATGTTGTTTCTAGAAAAAAGGTTTTGGCAAAGATTTTTTCAAGGCCCGGCAAAAATCTTTCGCAGAACAGAGAGTTATTTGAACTTCACACAAACTCAATTCGAGGAATTGATATACGCAAATCGAAGCCAAAGCTTATTACTAAAATACACTGGCATATGTACAGATGTATGCAACCATGTAGCTTATAGGTAAAGAAATGAGATTTGAAAATGAACAAGAATACCCTGGGGAGAACAAAATGTTCGAAATAGTTCCTGAAGATTGTTAGAGAAATAAATGGAATTAAGTATGTTTATTATAGGCCTAAGGTTTATCAGCAGAATGCCTTTCATCTCATTTAAAATATCTTCTCTGCAATGAATGAACAAAACTAGGTATAAATTGGAGCATGTTTGCTGCACCTCACATTGGAAGTATACCTACTGATGGTGCTTTAGATTAAGAAAGATATTTGTTTTCAGTTGATATTGGCCATTTTGGGATGATAATTAAAACATATGAGTTGGATGATGAAAGATGGACAATGTCAAGTTTCCAATTGTAAATTTTATATGATTGGTTTTTCTCAATGCTGACCTCAATTTAGAAAGCAAAAATAAAACTTAAAGAGAAGCTTATTCTAGTTTAAATATACAAACATGGATTCATTGATCAACGATTATAAAATAGAAAAGACATGGGTAATTTTTGTAGACCAGGGACTTATTCAACTGGCAAACCAACTAACAGATGACAAATTTTAAACTACGCCATAAATGAACATGGGACAATATAAAATCTCAGTGAAGTTATCCTTCCGGGGATAACATAAAAAAAAAACGCGAACGCCAATCAAAAGGTGTTACAATTCAATCAAAACAATCGTCTTTAAAACTTCTTTATCACTCGAACAATATCCCAAAAAGAACTTGCTAACCCAGCCACCAGCTCAACCCTCAACCTCTCCAGTCTTCCCACTTTTTCATCCTCTGTTTCTCGGGGAGCACAATGGATCTTTGAGATCCGAGTGAGGTGCCACCACTTGTGGTTGCATCCCCCAACCAACCTAACCCAACCTAACTAGCTCCAGCTTAGTTTTATAGGCAATATTGATTCCCAACGATAATTGCTGGTATTGCATAAGCTTGCGCGTTTAGAGTAGGTATACAATACACCCATTTGAAGGTGTCGAATGTCTGGCACTTCAATTGAGCCAATGAACTGTTGAGTCGGTGGGAACATGTTTGTACAGGATCCACAACTCACAGGCATCGGATGGTGTTAACTTGCTCAATTTAAAAAAAATTAAACTTTACTAATACCTATAGTTTCTTTCTCTGAGGTTGTGTATCCGAAGCTTGATTCTTTATCTGAAAACAAACTACGTGTTGCCTTCAATGACATGACTCGTTAAGTATAATATGGTGTTCGAAGATATGACCATATATCTGCTTTTAGTATCAATATCCTTAATTGCACACTGTCCAAGTAGATAAACTTTCGAAATTGCTTTTTTTTTGCACAGGGTAATTCACACAAGAACACCTGAGTACCTGTTTGAAAAAATTGAAGTATGCATGTACAATGTACAAACAACAATAAGAACAAATAATTTAATTATACCAAGCTTTCGATATCTAAACTCGCCACGAATGTTTTTTATTCACAAGTCTTTAGACATCAAGCGGATAAGAGATCCAGTAAAGTTCAGCATCAAGCATTTAAGCATACAGTCAGTAACTTTGTTTCTTATACAGAAAGAAAGATTTATATATAAAAAAAAAATATTTTTGTATATTATGTAGGTATAGTTTGAGCATAGTTTCACATATACAGGGTGCGACAAAAGTATGGAAACCCCTGGAAATATGGCAGAATATGCGTTAAAAAAAAAATCAAAGACCTTATATCCGACGTATTTTTCGACGAGTAATCCGATGGTGACCTTGAATTTGACCTTGGACGTAACCTTGAAACCCCAGTGATCCAAAAATCGATTTTTCAAATGGAAACCCCAATTTTTTATTGAAAATTTGGAAAGAGCGGAACATTTTACGAAAAAACATGTATTTTATTTTATTTTGCGCTTTTTCCAAATCTGCAATAAAAAATGGGGGTTTCCATTTGAAAAATCGACTTTTGGGTCGCTGGGGCTTCAAGGTTACGTAAAAGGTCAAATTCAAGGTCACCATCGGATTACTCGTCGAAAAATACGTCGGATATAGGGTCTTTAATTTTTTTTTAACGCACCATATTTCCAGGGGTTCCCATACTTTTGTCACACCTTGTATGTTCATATTGAATAATTGTAAAACTTACCATCTTATAAAATACTATTAAAGACGAATGTCTTACTGTATTGTTCCTAATAAAGAATTGAATTGAATTGAATTGAAAATCAAAATTCACAAAAGTTGGGAAATCTTCCCAGTCACAGTTTGCCATTTAATGGAAGGTAAGGCTGGTGAAAAAATTGCTTTTAGGACAAGCTAGTGATGTGAAAAATTGAGCTCGAGCAAGTGGCTTAGGAACGATTATAATGATAGTCCTATTGCAGTCTATCAATTTGAGGAGAACCCAGGTTTGTAAGGTTTTGATCGATCTACGGAATTGGGCATTCCACAAACGACGAAATCTTCTTTTTCTTACTTTCCCGGCGTTACGAGCATCATGATCTCGAAGGGATCACAGATGTCCCACTTAACTACTTCACACATGCGATCCGTTGCTGGGGTATGCCGTGTTAATTTCAAAATACGTGTGAAGCGCTTTCTCGATTAACCATTCGGAACCGGCAGAAAATTAAAGGTCCGCTCCATTCCCTTACAACGCATGATTGTGAGAAATGCCCTAGGCCTACCTACCGGTTTTAGTTTATTCAGTGTTTGAGGGCAACCAAACCCATACTTCGTTGCATTTGTATGTACCAGGAAAGTTATGGTCTGTCGGTCTTTTTTTCTTTCCTCTCGATCGTGGCTGAACGTAGAATGACATTGTTTTTTTTTGACAGCATTCTCTAGATTTCTCCTTTGAACATGAAAGCACCAACTGTGGTACCCGTGGCGTGTAGGTTAACATATCTGCCTGTTAACCCAGAGGTTCGTGGTTCGAATCCCAACAGAGGCAAAAATGTTTTTCCACTAGTATCACCTTTCAAGAGGAATTGGCAAGTCCTCCGTTAGTAAATTCACAGCCACGAAAAGCTCTTTCTCGATTAGACTTTCGGAACAGGCAAAAATTTGCAGGTCTCTTCCATTCCATCACAAGACATGGTTGTGAGAAATGAGCTTGGCCCTGAAGCTCCTCGCTCTGTTTTTTAATTTAATTATCTGAGATTCTATTTTTTTATTTTTCACGTTAAGGCTTACACGGATTTTGAATCATCAAATAAGATTATACTTTGGATTGTATGAGTTGTTAGCTCGCTAGCAACAAACCCGCATTGGTTATCAGATAACTATATAATTTTCCTCAGTAGGCGGCTACCAAATAGATCTTCAAAAAGTGGGACATCAGCTTGATCAAACGGTAGTTATCCAAACTTCGTGTATCTCACTTTCCTTTGTACATTGATAAAAGGTTACTTTGCCTTCATTGTTTAGGCTGACCGATATCCTTCCCTCTCCTATATAAGCTTGGATATGAAAATCGTGAGCCATCTAAGGTGCCACTCGAGACACGATATACCATGAGACATGACATTGCCTTTTTTGGAGTTCCTAACTGATTCACCGAATTCTTTGACTATGTAATGTCGGGTATTTTCTTTAAATTAGGTTCAGCTTCTGCAAAAAGGCTCTCCAGGAAACTGTTCGTCTAAAAGGATATCACATCACTGTCACAACTTGTTCAAAGTTTTGTCCTTATGTATAAGATATTGTCCTTTAGCTTCGTGAATGAACTTCGGTGAACGAATCTCATGAGCATATCTCCTACTTTGAGCGGCTACCCTTATTCAAGTTGTTTGGTCGTATTTCTGGAATAGCTTGGTTTGCATCAGAAGACGGTGCAGAAAGCTCATCAGATCCCGATACATTCATTCCTTTTTTTTTTGCTCAAAGTTGGGCGAACTTCTTTATCGCCAAAAACGACTTTTTTGATAATCGCTGTCTTTAAAGTCTTCGATGACACTCCAGTTTCTTATTTTCGACACTAAACCTTCTGTGCTGTAGGTTATATCAGGTTTGGGGCTTCTTTGTCAGGAGAAGTGGGCGTGTTACCTGCACTAACTACACTCTAACTACAGGTCACGTCTCGCTGCCATCTCAAGTATTTGGCTTCCTCGAGAATTCATCGTTGACATGCCCCTTTCATGGCTTCTTGCATTAAAATTTTCGGCAACTATGATTTCCATCTCGTTCTATCACATGAAATAATTTAAGCCCTTTTTTTTGGAAATCATTGATCTGATCATTCATTGCCATCTTACGCGTGAATCGTGAACGGCGCATGTCCGAGAAAGGTAAAAAGCTTATTAGCTACATCATTTCTGATAGTAACCTAGAACATTAACAAAACTTAACTTAACATAAAATAACTCATTCAGAAAAATCTTTCTTGATCAATTTCAAAGTAGTTAGAAGGTTGATTAGAACATAAAGCATAAATTGGTTGTAACTACAGACGATACTTCTTGAAAGTAGGCAGTCTAATGCTATGACTTTACATTACGACATCAGGATGCCTCTAACAAAAAGCTACGAGTACCTATTATAAAAGTCAAGAGAAGACCCACTTGAAGCAGGGTTACGTCCATTTCAGTTTTAGTAGAGCACAAACTTTGTGTTACAAAAATTATTTACGTTTGCCAAAATTCATCTGCATAACAAGTTCTTGTAGCTTTGTGTTACATGCCTCAGATGCATCATCGGCGCTGGATTTGGTTTGATTTCCACGAAATTGTTGACTAAGCATGCAAGAGACCTAAGAAAAGCAACAAATAACGACCTCTGAGAACAACTATAAGTTTCCTAATAAATGTAAATTTTATTCACAAATTTGTTCCTCAGTTCTTAAAATTTAAAAATACATGAAAAGTAAAGACAGTGCATAAACCAGCCAAACTTTCCAGTGAGTCGATGCTCCCGACAGGCACAAAATTTACCCCTATTATTCGACCCAGTTATGGAAAAATCCTTAGCTAGCAAAAAGTGTAGGCTTAAAAATGCTTATTCTTTTATTTGGTCATACTTTTATACGTACCGTTCAATAAGAGTGCGCAAAATGGCTGCTATACGATTACTTATAATAAACACTTTTCCATGTTATACCTATGTTTCTTTTACTGATCAAATGATAGATGAGGCACTAAGAGGAATACTAAAATCCAATGTTTAAACTTTTCCATTCACCTTAAAAAACTTGCGCTAAGTCCATATTCTCCTACACCAATCCACCCCATTAAACTCATCCCAAGTGGGTCCTTAACTCGAAAGACATTCAAAACAAAAACTATATGTCTTACTAAATAAAATCAAGTGTATCATCATTAATCTTTCACCAAATACTTTGACCTTAAACAACGTTTCCTGCTTCCCACCCCAAAAATATACACTTTAGCGTTTCACCTCTACCACTCTTGCATGTTCCATTGTCAAAAATGAATCTTTATTTTATTTATACAAAAGTTTCTTAGTTCACAGTTATACTCGTTCAAAACGGAAGAATGAAACTCATGTGCGCTCAATAAAACGTGAAAATAACTTCTCCCTACCCAGTAAGAACTACAATAAACTTTAAATATGACTCAAAAACAAAAAAAGGCTGACACCTTCTGAATGAAGGAGCTCAGAAAGGTATTCGTGACAAATCACACCCATCTAAAATTTTAGTACCGAGTTTTCTTCGACTTTATGAGTAGAGAGGACCTGTCTGTTTGATGTCCTTGTGTTGAGTTCACTCTGTGAATAAAGTTGAAGGTGCTTTAATTAAATAAAACAATGAATGATATATATTCGGGGAAAATTTATTTCCTACGACTATACATAATTGAATTCACGAAAGTTCTCGTACCCCACGATGATACATGCCGTCCAATGAAGGAGAACATGAAACAGTATTTTATCCTGCTACAACAGCCCGATAAAAATTTCCATTGATTCATATAAAATGTTGCTTTGGCTATAAGCTCGTTTCGAGTTTCGTTGGTGGGCGATAAATACATAAAAGGTATACACCTCCCAATTCACACACACCTCAGAATGGGTCATTAGCATTCTACAACCATCGTCAAGGACGGATAGTTTTAGTTTCGTACATAAATCTTAATTTTGTAACACAATTACCACTTGCTGTGTTCATTAGGTTGCTGTTCATAGATCGACAGGAAGGAGGATTGGGATGGGCGTAGGGCGATGGGCGATGGGCAATGGGCTGTTCCCAGCTATTGAGCAGCCAGATGCACACGTACATAAGTTGTGCGAAGCAAATTAAAACTTGGTAAATTTGAGTTTTTGATCTTTCCGGATGGTAATATATTCTAATATAATTACTTGTAGGTGTGTTCGCAAACTATTCACATATTTTAGGTAATTGTGCAGGAGGTGTCCCTAGCAATCTTGACAAAACAAAAAAACAAAAAACTTCTTAGAAGTTGGGTAAAAATACACGTAAGACTTTCATCCCCCCAATATTATGTGTACGTGGCTGTTGAGACAAGTTTTCTCATATGAGCAGCATACTACAAGGACTATCTACACGTAAGTGGAGGATTTTTTCATTTGGGGGTTTCAGAAAAAATTAACATCAAAGTGGCATGTTTTAATAGAAAGCAGTTTTCTATTTCTTTTTAAAGATAAGCTTTAGGGTTTGGGGTGTTGAGGAAAGACAAAGCTTTCTATTTTTTTTTGTCAGATATCAAAACAGGCGTTTCAAAACGTTCCGTTGGTCGCCCAGTGAGAAAAGGAATTGTGTCCTTGGGAGCATAGTTTCAACCAGGTTGTTACGGTTTTTCATTACGATCAATCGTCGTGGCGCGGTCCAAGAGACTTAGAACTTTTTTCTTATAATTAAATTTTAATTATTAAATCTTTCGAAACTTTAACTGGTCATTTTGCTCTTTCTATGATGCATTAGCTGTTATCAGATGTAGTTCTTGACAGCACGAGAAACTTTTTGCAAGCAGAACTTAAAGTTTAATCCCAAAAAATCTTCTTGGTACCATTCCAGCTGTATAGAGTTGATGAGAGAGAAAGAGAGTGAAAGAGTGTAGGGTATTTTTTCTTAAATTGTAATTGTTCTAATTAATTTTACGTATATGTATTGTATACGTAATTATATTGGTCGCAAAGGAAATTGAAGGCAATTCAATTAATAATTAAGAAGACTTTTGCGTTAAAATCAAAGGCTTATACGACATTGCCATGGTTAAAAAATTTGCGGCATTGTTTCATTGATTTTTATATACATATATTAAAATGGATGCCTGTTTGTTTTTATGTTTGTCCGGTATAGACTCCTAAAACGCCTAACGAATTTTTATGAATTTCTTAAGGTAAATATAATCTAGTTCATTGGAGGGTCCTGTCAAGGTTTGATCACTATATTCGGGACTGGGAACGGAGGCTTAGAAACTACTGGACAGATTTCACAAATTTTTTTAGTATAAGGATGCTAGGATGCTTTCAACTTTAGGATTTTCTATTGCCGCTCAGATACGTAGGCAATATCTCCATATTCCAACGGAAACGGAAAACCGAGAACGGGAACCTTAAAACTACAGACGCCCGCCGCTACATACTTGGTGATATAAAAGTAATATTGGAAACAATTACAGGAAATGTTGTTTCTACAAGTTGATTAATAAACTTTCAGGCTCCATTTCCAATACATATTCATAAGCATGTTTGTCCAGATGGACCATTTGAGATATTGTAAAAAGTTTGCCATCGGCATGAAGTAAAAAAAAAAAAAATTTATCAATGGAATCGACTGATTTGGATTGTTTGCTTCGAACGCCAGCAATATTTTCGACACTTCGACCAACCCGTCGTTTCACTGACACGGCAACGTCACAAAATGAATATGTAGATTCAAATTTTTGCACTAAATATGAATTTACTTGTCTACTACGACGAAAACTTCGACCGAAAAATGCAATCAATGCTCTTAAAGTTGCGGTCACAAAACTCCGAATTTCGGAATTGGATTTCCACAGAAACGGGAACATTGAAACAACTGAACCAATTTCAACAACTGTTGAATTTTAGATGATATATTGTCCTTGGGTAACAAAGATTATATTTCATATTTCTACGGGAACGTGAACGTGAAACTAAAAAGTTTCAGGCCATTTTCAACCTAACCGGCGCTCGAACCTTAGTCATGAAGTTTCTGAGCAAGTTAAAAAAAAATCAGTAAATCTTTACTTCTTTCAAAAAAAAGTTAATTTAAGTAAGAGGATGACTATCAGATCTAATGGTTCGAGGTTAGTATCATACCTCCGCGGAACGAAACAATTCGCTTAAGGCTTGCACAAAGTTGAGAAATGTTGACAACTTATTTCCAAAGTTGCCAATAGGGTGCGTTTTTGAAAGAAATTTTGGCTGAAGTGAAGCATCTAGAGCACTACACCGATGCAAGATTGCGCAAAAAGTGTTTCAAACCTCGTAGACTGGAATGTGACAGCTGTAGCCTAGAGTGTTAGACTCAATTCACGAACACGTTTCTTAGTTTCATATTTTTTTTAATGAGATTGATGACACGGACTAAGAAGAGGTCTTCTACTTCATGCAAAATGGCATGTCATGCCGCTCTCACTAGAAACTGGCACGTAAAGAGAATTACACTACAAAGAAAAGCACCATCTCACTTAACCGTTGCAAAGCAATTGCAGATCCTTTCAATGAGCTAAGCCTCGAGACTCCACCTCCTATTGCATTTTTCATTGATTTTTTTATAATATAATTTCAAATCCACGGTTGTCTGGAAAAATTGGAGTAAACCTTGAAAAATCGGAGCGTCGGAGTAGATTTTAGTTTTTCTTCGAAAGCGGAGCAAAATTGCTCTGATCGGAATAAATTTTGAACGATGAGTCTAGCTCAGCGGCTATTCCTGAATATTTTTGGTGTTTTTGTAGGCTTGTTCTCTTGTATGAAACATATTTTGAAAAAGTTAGACCCAGGAAACGCTGGACGCTCTTAATGCAAAAGAGACAAGATGTGGTAACACCAATTTTGCTAAAATTCTTTAACAGAAATATGTTCTTTAAGGAATCACTATTATTTTCTTTTAGGATCATTATAGAGAGTGTTTTTTATGTTTTTATGAGTTTCAAGAAGAAATAAAACGCATGTGACAAATATCATCAACGATCCGACTCGACAGGTGTTCCAAAGCACATTACAAGGAAATCGCGAAAGGGGACGATCTCGTCTTCAGAGGTGGCGCAATCTAGTGTAAGAAGACCTAAACCGACTTAGAGTGCATACCTGGAGAGAGCTCGCCGGAAATCGAAATCACCGCGAATGTAATGCCCACTTAAGTAAATAAGTAACAAGAAGTATGCTTTATAATAAAGGTATGGGTTAGGTTATGTTTAAAATATTATGTCTGTCAAAAGGCCACCGCAGCTGGCTCCAATGAATTAAGGCCAAAAGCTCCACTTTCGACAACTTTTTGCAGCAACGGGCCGAATATTTTCTCCCAAGGCGTCAATCGTCTCGGGCTCATCTGACAACCGGATAACCCCACAAAAAATAGCCAGCGGAGTTAAATCGTTCGTTGTCGCAGGTAACCCGCAAGAACTCAAAATTATGTATAAATCGGCGTCAATAGTGATTTCGTTTTGAGACAATTTACCGAGGGTACATAGTGTCCATTGGTGGTGCGACTTCAATTCTTCCACAATGAAATGGGAGGACAAAATTAGCATAAGTTAAGTGGCAGCTGCCAAACCGAAAAAAGTACTACCGGATTGAAAACCACAAGCTATATAAAAAAGAACATTCTTTACAAACTTTGAATTGCATCTTTTGTTGTTTACTTACAGCGACAAACCCGCATTGGTACACTATGCAACAAAATTTCCTTTTTTTATGTCACAGGGAGCAAACTATGTTTTTCTGAAGTTTTTTTTTTGTTCTCAATTCAAATTTGGCCTTCAAAATCGAGAAAAACAAGTTTTAGGTACTTTTGAGCTAATGTTTTAAAGCACAAAAATTTTAAACTGAAAACAAACCAATGCTTTTCCAATAGTTTGATATGCGCTGAATGCAAATCTGGCCTCAGAATACCCCTATTACGTCAAATTATTGCAATAATTAGCTTCAAAGGTTGTAAAGAAACCTTCATAAATATTTAGTTTGCTCTCTGCGACAAAAAAATTTTTGCCTAGTGTTATCAGATAACTTTAGATTTTTTGAAAGATCTTCAAAGTGTGGGACATCAGCACTATGAGCGAATGGTAGTTATCGCTACTACGTATATTACTCTTTTATTGTACATTGGTAGAAGGTAACTTTCCCTGCATTGTCGAGGCAAACTCACCTCATATAAGCTTTTAGATGAGAAAAGTGAGTCACCTGATGTCTAGCATCTTTTTCTTAAACTTTTATGGTTTTTCGCCTGGCGCAGCACTTTTGCTTTTTTTAGCTAGCTTTTCACTAACTTCTTCGACGTTGATGTCAGGTATTTGCTTTAAGCTGCTGAAAACCCCTTTCGAAAAAAAACTGTTCGATTAAAAAGCAAACACAGTAATGTTTTCGAGCATTTCACTTTTTTTTGATTTTTTTTTTTTTCTTGAAGATGGATGCTCTCAATTTTAGGTTGTTTTATTATATTTTTCGAAAAGCTTGGTTTGCGTGAAGCGTTGGAGCGGTAAATTTCATCGACTTCCCGATATAAGCACAAAGTATTCTTTACTCAGAATTCATCGGAGTTCTTTTTTCTTTCAGCTTTGCTACTCCACTTTGAGGAGAGCCTTTTCATTTCTTTTATTGAATTTATTCGATGGAATGTCCCCTTGAAACTTCTGGTAATGCTCTCCACATAACCAAGGTCATTAGCGGCATTTATTGAAATTAAATAACAATTCAATTTTCTTATCCTTCCAAGATTTTTCTTAAAAAATTATCTTAATAAGGCTTACTGTACCCATGGCTAATTGTGTAGAAAAAAATCAAAATTCAGAGAACACTATAAAAAATGTAGTCCGCAATTTCTAAAATTTGATAACTCAAATTATATTTTCTGGTGATTTTCAGCATCAGATCAAAAAAAAAAATAAAAATCCAAGCTTAGTTGGCTTTTCTTTTTAAAAAACACAACACTTGCAGACGAAAAGTTTTGAAAGACAAAGCTGAGACTATAGGATGAAAAAATTTATGGAAAATAATGGCATCATGGTTACATGGAAGACTTACATGTTGTGTTTTTTTGACAA
The DNA here is from genome assembly GCA_914767635.1 of Melanostoma mellinum. Lineage (NCBI taxonomy): Eukaryota > Metazoa > Arthropoda > Insecta > Diptera > Syrphidae > Melanostoma > Melanostoma mellinum. The sequence continues at coordinate 198,345,603 of OU612059.1, forward strand.
AAAAGGCATTCGATGGACAACATTGATTGAAATGTGGGTAGCCTTCCGATAACGAGGAGTTTCCGAAGCTTATGAGCGGGTGATAAGGGTTATGAACTAAGCAATAGTGACAAAGGTGAAATTTCCAGTTAGAGTCACCGAAAAGGCACATAAGCAGCACACAAAGGAAATGTCTTGAGTATTCTGCTCTTTTTTACAGCCCTTAACTACCTTATCGAAGGAAAACCGGGGTGATTCATCATAAACGTGAATTCTTCATCCGAGCTACTGACACTGACACTGACACTGACGTATAGGTAAGGAAACATCTAAGATAGAAATATTTTAAATATCTGTGATCTACATATGAACATATGAACAATAGCGAAGCATTTGTGAAGAGGACATTAATCATCGGCTGGAGGAAGTCAGGAAATTTCTATTGTCTTCTGTGATACAAAATATGATATTTATCCAGGCATTATGTCGCGCATCTCTTGTGCATAAGGCCGAATAAAGTTTTTAATGACCTTAAGGTACAACAACTAATCGTGAGAAGACTTTCAGTATATCGGATACGAGGAAAATGCAACAACCTTAGAAAACTTAGCTTTCATACAAAAAAACAGAACTTATCGAACAAATTGTTCTTCTTTATCTCTTTACTCAGCTAATTAATAAGCTTCCAGCGGAAACAATGTCATGGTAACCAAATGGCAATAATGGCATTTATATTAAATATTATGATTTCAAATGCCTTTTAATTAACGCAAAATAAATAAATTCCCATGAACCAGGTAGACGTCGGCAACCAATCAGCTCCAGGCATGTCAAACTCAGATTCCACTTCAAATTTCCTAATTCCATCTCCCAAGCATCAACACATTCACCTTTCAGTCTGCCAGGAGTGTTATTTCCACAAACAAAAACATTGAATGAAAGGTGAGAATGGCTGTCCATTTTGCTAATGCCAACAGCCTTGAGTTTATTAAAGGCAAATAGTTTCAACAATCTTCACCCTAATGTCTTGCCCAGAACCCTTTGTTCCAATAGAGATTAGGTTCTTATCAGTTTATAAATTGATGCTCGTATATCAATGAATTACTTTGTGATTACGTAGTCCTTAACACACATATGAACATTATACGGAGCCCTAAATCGCTCTTTATTTTCATTCTATTTTTCAATGCTACCGTTAGGTTCTAGTTCTATGACTTTCAACGCGATATTAACTTTTTCTCTCTTTTTAGCTTTGAATTCATACCGTGGAGGGATAATGGCTGTATTAATATCCTGCCCTGAAAACAACAACATTACATCAGCATCGTGTTTCGTGTGATTCAACTACAACTGCTGATGCTGAGTTTTCACCTCCATGATGGTCCCTCAAGGCATTTACAATAATAACAAAACTTATTTCATTTCAGATTTGATTCACGCTACACATACACACTGTTGACGATTTTGTTCGGCAAGCTTTCATTTAATCGGCAAGGATTAACATTGTAATACTGCGTATCTCTGAAGGATATAATATTCACTCTATTGCCATGTGGTTCATGGCTTTTAGCTTGCGAGTTGAAGGCAAAAGGGATAATACAAACGCACACTCTCATCACGAACGATAGCAAATATTAAGCGACTGCATCAATAGAATAACCTTCAACATAATGTGGGGCATATATGAATTGTGGGAGTAAATGAAGATATGAATAAGAAATGATTTTTTGACAAAAAAAAAAAGAAGAAGAATTCTGTTCACTTACATTGCCTTTCGTTGGAATTTTGTTTCACAATTTGTAGCCACTTTAAATTTCAGATTCTGTCAGGTGATGTTTTATTTCGGTTTATTTGACGCTCTGTTCTTGTTCTTCGTGGAAATCATATCCGCAATGCGTTGGCGGCGCGGCGGCGGAAGGATTTCCGAGAACTTTTTCCACTTAATACGAAAAACGGAAAGAGTCTTAGAAAGATATTAAAAATCTATGCTTGTAGATCTATCGGATAAAAGCAAAATGTCTGTACAAAGCTCAGCGTGTAATACTTCAATCTTCTTTTCAATTCCTATTTCGTTACTTTTCCAGCGAAAAAGATGAGTATTTTAGGTTCAAAGCAAAAAAGTTAAGAAGGCAATTTAGAATCAAAAACCTCTCCACAAAAACCAAGGTAACCTTGTAAAAGACCTTGATCATCCCAGTTCTGCTTTACGGCGCGGCGCGGAAGCATGGACCTTATCGAAAGCGGATGAGGAAAAACCTTGATCTTTTCGAAAGAAAAATTCTCCGAATTATCTATGGTCCCGTATGCGAAGACAATATGTGGAGAAGAAGATACAACAACGAGCTGTATGAGCTGTATCGTGACATGGGCATTGGGTATAGCCAGAAGAGTATACGCATCGCGAGGCTACGATGGTTGGGCCATGTAGAGCGGATGGACCCAAACGCTCCGGCTCGACGGGTTTTCGAAATCGCGGAAGGGGAAGAAATCGTCTTAGATAGCGCAATCAAGTGGAAGAAGCGACTTAGAGCGCAAAACTGGAGAGAGCTCGCCCGAAATCGAAGTCGTTACAGAAGGATGTTGGTTGAGGCCCAGATTCACCCCGAACTGCAATGCCCACCTAAGTAAGTAAGTAAGTCCCCGCGATTCATTTTTAAGAAATTGAATGGAATTATTATTTTAGGAATTTCCAAAGAAGACTTGATCAGAAAGTGTTCTTATTACAATTTTCAAATAGAAAATGAACAACACTCTATTATCATGGTTGTAAGTTGAGTAGTTGCAGTAACTAGCGACTAAACACCGACAACTCCTCTATATCTTATGGATTGCGAATGCCTATTAGTGCATGCACAGTATTCTCTCGCTGCAAAGAAACCCATCCAAAACGAAACCTAAATAGAGCAATATAGAACTTCTAGCAATCGTTGATGTGTTCATTAAGCGAATTCCATGGGTTGGTCAAGTTAAAACAGTAATATGTAGTGTAGGTACACAAAAGCATCAATCAGTAAACATCATACCTCGTCGTCATAACTCGCATTGGTTCAATATTTAGTTACCTCGTTCAATGAAGTTATGAACGTCAATGAAGTTATGTACGTTTGAGTTAAATCTTAATACCACAGACAGTGGGTGGCTTAAATAGAAACTAATTTTAGTAACTAGTCACAGAAGACATGAACTTGCGTTGTAGATAACCAATTAAAAAAGTTTCTCTTATTTGAAATTGAAATTCTTCAGTCTGGTTGCATGAGTTATAATTCACCTAGTGTGTTTGACCTGGGTCAAGATCGGGCTTCTTTCTATAGAACATTTTACAACATTGCTGCTTACGAGGCATATAAAAAAAGAGTCTAAAGTATAACCAAGAAGTATGGTTCTTTTTTGAGCATTCATCAAGGTGTTTAGGGTTGAAGTTTATATCTTATTAATATACAGGGTGTCCTGTAATTCGTGTTACATACTTTGGGATGTGATTCATGGTCATATTCTAAGAAATAAATTGTCCTACCTTAAAGTTCGTTGCTCAACTTTTGACAATTTAAAAAAAGGCTAACTTTGTAGTACCCTGACCTGTGTTAGGTTCGGTTTCTCTGTCAATACTGATTGTAAAGACCAAGTTTTAAAGTTAATTTTTTGTAAAAATAATAATCTTTAAGACTGTATTTAAATTGGGATTTTCAATTTTAAATGGTGTTAAAATTTTCTTCCTCCAGCAAAGTTTTGACTTTGAGGTCATTTTTTTTTTCAGAAAATGCCTGTTAAACATTTTCTTGTACAGGTGTATGATCGTCAGTTTGGATTTTTTTAGTTATTATCCTTTTACTTTCTTCACGAAATTTTTCATTATGTTTAATGGTTAAAAATATCTATGTTTATCCATCCAGTCGAATTTCAAACTCTGGACATCCATGCAACTCAAATCAAACAATTACACTTTCTAAAAACTAGGCTTGCAAAACTATTCACATACAACTTAATAAATAACAACCAATAAAATATTAATTATAGGAAACATTAACAACGATAGCTGTCCATTGAAAATCCATACGAACCACTAGCGAAGAATCCGAAATGAAAAACATTGATTTCCTCATTTGATACTATAATGAACTTATTTGAATATCAGGTGAATGATAATTTGTAACTATATATATAACTTGTGTTTTGCTTAGGTTTATTTTCGTGATTCTGCAAAAATTTAAATCGAAATAACACCAAATTGGCTTTATTTCGTTTTCTAAAGCGAAATAAAGCCAAACTGAGAATTTGGGCTTATTTCGTTTTTCAAACCGAAATAAGGCCAAATTTTTGGAATTTGGCTTTATTTCGTTTGGTATTATTTCACGTCACCCTCCTGACACCAGAGTGTCCGGCTTCTTATTTTTCACTTTTTGTAAAAAAGAATCACATAGGAAAATATCTTTTCGTATGGTTTGTTGTTAAAATTTAGAAACGCCACTATAATTTGCAATTGCTAATACACACACATTAACACTGAAAATATAATCAAAATCGTTGCAACATTTTTTTCAATCGGTTTTTTTAAATAAGTTTTGGAAAATGAAACGAAGGACAATGCCAATAGTTCCGTGGGTAGACGCTTTGATGAATTTAAAAGGACCAAGTAACGAACACCTTTTTGTAATCCTGGTTTAATCCACAAATGTCACAAAAAATAAAATAAAAATAAATAAAAAATAAGAGTTGGGGCTTAGAGCAATGCAATTTCTCTCAACCATACCTCTATGAGAGAATAGAAGAGACTTACAATTTTTTGTCGATTCCGCATGGCTATAATCTTTTCATGGCATGAATCTAATATGAGGCGAAAATGTTTTTCCACTGGTATCGCCGTTCGGAGCCGGCAGAAAATTTTAGGAACCCTCCATTCCCTGACAAGGCATGGTTGTGAGGAGTGCGTGCTAGACGCTGGAGCTCCCCACTCTGTTGCGCCACCCTACTTATTTATTTATTCTGGAACTCAGACCTCAATCCACCCTCGCAACAGCCATAGACACGCTAACCATTTCGTCACGAGCACCACACAATTGTTACAAATAAGCAGTTATTCTAAAAAATATAAATTCAACTTCAAGCATAAATTCTTTAAGCAAAATGTTAACCAGATTAGGATATCGTCAAACAATAACTGCAGATGATGGAAAGCAATTTTCGAGTAAAGAATTAAAGCTTTTTTTGCAAAGAGTTCAACATAAAAATAAATAATAATAAAACTACATATTGGCCTCAGCAAAATGGTGAATTTGAACGTCTAATTCGAGATATTCTTACAAAATAAGAATAAGTAAGGTATGGGTTCAAATTGGAAGGAAGATTTGGTTGTACCACAAAAACTCCACCTTCTACTACTGGAACACTCCAGTTGAATAATCCTGCGGAAGGTTGCTCAGTGATAAAATTCTTTACACTGTGTTTGAAAATCAGACTGTTTTCGTCGACAGGTTCATATGGAGGAAGTGTCTAAATGAACCCAATACGAGCCAAGCGTCTATATGCAACCACGGTGTGGTTCTCGTAAGGATGTACAACACGACCTTATTTGAGTCATATCTGATAAAAAAAAGGTCTCCTATCGGCATCTATCGAAAATAAGATTTTTGCAGTCGTTTCAGTTGAAAACCTCGAGGTGGTGCCAGAGGTCGCTGCGAGTTTAATGCTGTTACTAGTCTTGTCATTGAAATGCATTTTTTATTTTTAATAACACCACTATCAGTTGTATTAGAAAAATAATGGCTGGGAATTCACTCGAAATCTGGCAGCATTATGAAAATTTCAACTAAAAAGACTGCAATGGGTGAATAGACCAATAGGAAAATAGAACTATCAGAAATGACTGAATGTTTTCGTTTTAAACGAACCAACACGTGTCGCACGACTTTTCTTCTCTCAAAAAGTTGTAATGAAACGAAACCTTCGTACCCCTCAAATGGCACGTATAAGCTCGTGTTGGGTGGATGTATACACGCTACTTTAGATAACTTGAGGGTGCTGATAACGATGGTATCATTCTCTATTACTTCATTACTTGTTTTCATTATCGTTAGATTCTGGTCGATTCCCTTTACTGTGGAAAAGATCTTTTATTACACCTATATTTAAAAAAGGTATTAAATCAGATATCCTTAACTACAGACCCATATCTAAGCTTTCGTGTATCCCCAAATTATTCGAACAGCTTGTTTGTGAAAGCTTAACTTTCGATATTAAAAATATAATTTGCAAACAGCAGCATGGTTTTTTACAGAAAAGATCAACAGTAACAAACCTTGTATACTTCCTTCATAAATGTTCAAACGCGCTTGAAAGCGGGCAAGAGTTAGATTGTATAATTGTATATATACTGAATTTTCAAAGGCTTTCGATAAGCTATCTCACGATATTATATTGTTTAAACTAAATGCATATGGATTCCATTCGACCTTCGTCGATTGGATCAGGTCGTACCTAACTGATAGATCATATGTGGTAAAATTTAGAAGCATTCTTTCAGACTCCTTTAAGGCGCATTCAGGAGTACCACAAGGTAGTTACCTTGGCCCTATTCTCTTTATTCTAGCCATTAATGATGTTACTTTTAGCTTGTCATCGAGTGAAATTTTGTTCTTCGCGGATGATATGAAAATTTTTAAGAAAATAGACTGCGCAGCCGATCGTCTTATTTTACAAACTGATGTTGAAAATTTTGCCACATGGTGCGATAAAAATGGATTGATTCTCAATCCAAGCAAATGTCAAAGTATAACTTTTTCGAAGAAACGTACACCGGCTTTGCATAATTACTCGATTTCTCATCAAATATTATGCAAGGTGTCCAGTATTAAGGACCTCGGTGTTTACTTTAGTTCCAATTTAGAATTTACATCGCATATCAATTACATTGTTAGTAAAGGAAACTCAATGCTAGGCTTTATTAAAAGATGGGCTAAGGAGTTTACGGACCCCTACGTCACTCTTTCGCTGTATAACTGTCATGTTCGACCCCATCTAGAATATGCTTCTCAAGTATGGTGTCCTTATTATGCAGTCCACAATTCAAGAATAGAAAGTATACAGCGAAGATTTATTAGATTTGCTCTCAAGGGACTTCCTGATCCTTATGACCTTCCACCGTATGAGCATCGTATCCAGCTTTTGCATATGCAACTGCTTTCGCATCGGCGAATAAATAATGATTTAGTCTTTATTCACCAGCTCATAACAGGACAAATTGATGCTCCTGACTTGCTCGCATGCATAAGTTTTAACTACCGGGGAGGCTTACCAACTGCGCAACTTGGAGTTACTTCACTGTCGTTATCATAGAACTAATTATGGATTGAATGAGCCTATTACTCGCATGATAAAAGTTTTAAACCTAAACTCAAATTTAATAGATTTTCATATTAGTAAAACTACGTTAAAGTCCTTAATTCGAAACAGAGCTCCACTCTCTTGACTATGTTTTTTTTCTGTTTCTTATATCTTTATAATTGTCATATTAATAATTAATTTTACGTTTATATGTAGCTATCTAATTTGTTTTTGTATATGTTTATCAATAATTTTGTAATATTTTTTAGCTCTGTTGTCTTGTGTGTGTTAGACTTAATTTTTGCTTACTAACTACTAACACCTCGCTAAATGATGACAGTGATACATATTTCTGAGTACTTAAGGGTGAAAAAACTCTTGAAGAAAAGATACATTGTTTCACAAGCTTGAAATAAGCTGTTCTGATAGTGAAAAAAAAAAAAAAAAAAAAAATAAAGGTTAGCTAATATAAGAAGGTATTTTGACCTTAGTTTTTTTTATGAATTTTGATTCCTTAATCTAAATTAGATTCATTTATTCAATATCGGTTCTGCTCTGAGAAAAAAGTTAGTTTACATACCAAAAATTTACCTTTAGTCAATAAATAAGTTTATAGAATGTGGAAAATGAAAAACAAGAAAAATAATCTTTTCAAATTTCTTAATACTCTTATTTTTGACGTCCTCTTTTCTGGAATGAATCCATAATTGTTCAAACCCATTAATCATTATTTATTAACCACTGTGAGAAACTCGACTTCCCATAACTCCTCAACATTGTTACTTTTTCTTTAGTTTTACAACAAGGATGAAAGAGATGTTTTAAAGCACAATGCCGCTCTGTAATACACTTATCTTGAACTGAGGTAAGAGTTTGTAGTTCAGCATAATTGTTTCCAGTTCTCGTTGTTTAATTTGTCAACTTCTCCCGTTTGTGAACATCAGTCAGTTACAAATTCCATACCCAAGTCACATGTCAACACCAACTAATCATGTGTTGTGTTTGAGTATAATAAGTCGACAAAACAATGAATAACAAATGCGTAATCGCTTGCGACGTACTTTCAATAATCACAATACGAGAGAAAGTAAAATTTTTGAGATATGTACTTGAAGAAAAAAACCTACGCTTAATTTTAGCTAAATTTTTAATTTTTTAATTTCTTGAATCATTATTTTTGAATAAAATATGGAAACAAGATTTTACGTGTAGAAATAATTAATAGGCGAAACACGAAATAAGACGAATTTTGGGTGTTTTCAATTTCTGATAAATGTTCTGATAATCACAGTAAACTGATTTCCATTGTGAAAAATTATCAATTTGTAATATTTATTTATTAATTTGTAGTGTGATACTATTTCTATTTACATTTATTAATTTGTTTAAGAGGTATAGAATATGAAATTTTTTACAACTTCAATATTAATAATAATACTAGAATGAATGCTAATTAAATAAAAAAAAAAAATTAATTATTTTTAGGGAAAAGCTACAAGAAAAAACCCTTATATAACACTTAGAAACTAAAAATTGCACATAATCCCAAATCCAATTTATAGAATATCTAATTTAAGAGGTTAAGAACAAGTTCATTATCGGAATATGAAAATTTTCTGAAATAATTGTCTTGTAAGTTATACAGTACAATCTTAATTTGTTTAACATTTGCTTTATCATGAAGCCTTATTGTTGAGTAATGACGTGGCGAATTTAACATTATTTTTAGTATTTTGTTTTGAACTCTTTGAATCTTTTTTAGATGGGTTTCAGAACAGTCAAACCACACTGGGGCACCATTAGTCAGTAAAAACTTGAAAACAGTTTTGAAAATAAAAATTATATTATGAATGTAAAGATCTGATTTGCGATTAATGAAAGGGCATAAAATTCTCAATACGATATTAGTTTTTTTATCGTGTTCGCAAGCTGAAAGCCACCTGATTATTCTTCAGCATTGTACGCTGAGGACAGAGTCCGGAAGGCTCAAACGTTTATTCCGTGTGAATTCCCGTCAGGAATCCTCACGGACATTGGAAGCTGCTGACGCAAAAGCGGTTTCAACGATAATTCCATAGCATTGGTGCTTTGGACATAAGGCAGAAGCGAGACCCTGCTTTGTTTATTCCTCTCTCCACTCCTCCTGAGTGTAGGGGGGATAGGCTGACAGCCACCCGTTTATTCTTTGGCATTTGCGCCAAGGACAAGATTACTTGTGTTTATACCTCCTTCCCCTCCTCCTGAGGGTATCGAGGACAGGCTTGTAGTCACCCGTTTATTCTTCGGCATTTGAGCTGAGGACAGAATTACTGTGTTTATTCCTCCTTCCCTTCCTCCTGAAGGTATCGAGGACAGGCTTGTAGCCACCTGATTATTCTTCGGCATTTGCGCCGAGGACAATATTACTTGTGTTTATTCCTCCTTCCCTTCCTCCTGAAGGTATCGAGGACAGGCTTTTGGCCACCCGATTATTCTTTGGCATTTGCGCTAAGGACAGAATTATTGTTGTATATGCTATTTTAAGTAAACCTATTGTTATTAAGACGATAAATAAAAAGGAATTTATTGGAAAAAATAAAGTTGGTCGTATTTGGTTATTCTGGCTAAGTCTTGGTGGAATCTTTATCTCGACTTCTGGTGCTTCGTCGAGAATACCTTGGACACGCTGAGTTTACCTCAGCCTTAGAAAGAAAGCATCGAACAGTTTTCAGACCATTCAATATCAACAGAGTTGAGCTGTAACATTGTTTGTGGCAAAAAATCTACTTTTCTACGACGCGTAAACCAGATCGCCTGGGATTTTTGAGCATTTGCTTTGATTTTCCGCTTATGGAAAAAAGATCGGACATGTAAACATTGAAAAGCAAGGGTCCCAGTACAGATCCTTGCAGAACGTCACTAACTATATCATATAAAGAAGATTTCACACTACCTGCGTTGACAGAAAATTATCGATTAAGTAAAAAACTCCATACTAATTTAACCAAATATGTTGGAAAATTGAACAATGAATATTATAACTTTATAAATCAACCCCTGATGCCACACTGTGTCAAAGGGTTTTTCGATGTCTAAAATTACTAGACCAATCGATATCTTGAATTTAGATTGCTTTTGACGTGATTTTTAATTCTTAAAATTTGATGACTTGTGGAGTGACCAGCTTTGCTCTCTAGGGTATATGTTTGCATTCTCTATACACAGTTTAGCAATCGTTGTTTAATTTCTTAAATTTCTTTAATTTAAATTCTCCAACAGTTTACTAATAGTACTCAATAAACTAATAGGCCTGTAACTGTTAGGATTATCCTTTGCTTTACTAGGTTTGCAGATAGCAACAACTTTTGCTATTTTCCAATATTTAGGGAAAGGGTCAAACAACAGTTAAAAACCATTGTGAGATATCTGATGGCCGTTGATGGTAATGCTTTTAGCAATCTGTTGCTCATTCCATTGAGCTCAGATGACTTTTTAGATTGTTAATTAACTCCTTCACTAAACTATTCGTGAAAAGATTGTTACTGTTTGTATTATAATAAAGAAACTTGATTTCTTATTGTTAAAGAGCTCACCTCACCTCACGCTTATACTAGTCCTCTACTTTATTTTTTCTGGTATTCAACGTTGATTTTTAAAAGCATTGACAAGCTTTCTCATATTAGAGTATTTATTTAGTGTCTGAGGCAAAACTTTTCTTTTTTAGTAGCGATCGTGCAGGAACTTCGAATGATATTGCCTTTTTATTGACGTTCGCTGTGTCTTTCCATTGAAGGTGTAACATAAGCTTAGCCAGTCCTGAGCTAAAAAGAACGTCTTGCATAAAAAAGTTCAAGATGATATTTTTGGCATAAATATTGTGTTTTCGAAAGTGGGTTTCAGACAAATGACTTATCACGGACTCATTTGAAAACAACCACTTCCACATACAAATTTGAATATAACCGACATGTGGCTAACCAACCTTCAAATAAGTAGAAGAGAGTAAAGCTACATATGAATTGTTCTGAAAAGATCTAAGCAAAAAGATTCCGGAAGTAAACCATCACCTATCGAAACTCAAAATGGTTTCAGACAGGAGAAATAAATAAATGGGCATAGCATAGCATAGCGCATTTCTCACAACCATGCCTTGTGAGGGAATGGAAGGGGCCTACAATTTTCTGTCGGTTCCTAACGGCTAGTCAAGAAAGCGCTTCTCATGGCAATGAATACTAACGGAGGACTTGCCAATTCCTCGCGAAAGGCGATACTCGTGGAAAAAACATTTTTGCCTTTGTTGGGATTTGAACTCGAACCTCTGGATTAACAGGCGGACATGCTATCACACCACGGGTACCACAAAGACAAGAAGAAGACAAGAAAGAAGACCCAGGTTTTCTTTGTCAAGAAAACCTGGGTCAACCCTGGGGAAAGTTCAACAAACGGACCTAATACAACCGTATTGCAGAATTGTCAGTTGAACTGTCTTCTCTTGTTGAGACCGTCAACGGCTTACTTGGATATATAAAAATTGACTTAGGATAGTGATAGTGGCTTTCTTTCTTGTTATTTTTCTAAAACCCGTTCTCTTTGATGAGACTAAACAAATAGTGGTACAGATATTTCACGCGAAAGGATTTTTACGAGACAATGAGAAATTCCTTCTATGACGTTTTCAATGGAGCTAGACATATTTTGTGTGGTTAGATCTTCAAACTTTTAAAGAACTACTACTTCAATCAAATGCTTGTCCCTATCTACCTCGCTTCTCTTCTAAAACTCATCAAATCGCAAACATAAAAAGAAACAAAAGATAACGGTTCAACCAACATGAAATGACCCTTAAAACAGTCAGTCATACCTACATACATGCTAAGAAATACTTAAAAGACAGACTCATAAGCTTTTGTGAGTGCAAAGCTACAATCACCTGGCGTAGTAAAGTACTTTCAGTAGTTTTTCACTACAAGCGCCTATATCCATCCCTTCAAAGACCACCTCAACTATATGATGAATACTCGTAGCACACGCGAAACAGAACATTTTACCAAATTGATTTCATTTTAATTACACCTCGTCCGCGATGTTTTGTCTACACAAAATTTAACTTTTTTGTTTTTATTTTTTTTTTGAACATGAATTATTTATCTATAAATAAAATTATATCACACAAAAGCCCCAGTAGCAACCACCATCACATTTCACAAATTTATGTCTGACACGCAATGGTTGGACGGAAAGCCGTTCAATAAAGGATAAAGCATATTTTCGCTGTTGATATTCGTGCGGCCATATGAAGCCCAGTCATAAAAACAAAGAAAGAAAACGAAAAAGTAGAGAGGGAAGAAGAAAAACACATTTTTCTTCTCGCACCCCTTTGTTCTCCTTGCAGCCCATCGTAACTTTCAGCCCATTACCTATACGAGTATTGTGTTCCTGATGATTATCTCATTTCCATCAGCCGGAGGCACGCATCGAAGAACGAAATTGAAGAACGAAGAACATTCCTATACAGTCTACAAGCAACACTAAGAAAAAGGCGGGAAATGCTTCACATAAGCGTCTCATTAAACGCCCTCGTTTTCAGCTTCTGAACGAAAAATTATGTAAATGTAATAGACTACCTCTATGCTCGTTCTTCTACCTTCCCTACAAAAATGCTATCTCGGGAAAGCTTACCTTGCTGGGGCACCCTGTCCTGCCATTTTCTACCCTCTAGTTTCGTGTGTTGTTTTGTGTGTGACGCTCTATGAATGGCAAGGAATTTCCCTAAAGGTGGGTTGACATGCTTTTTTTTCCTTCTTCTTCCTTTTTTTGTATCCTTTCGATGTATAGTTTTAGTATCGATTTTTCCCGACTCGGCCGATTTTGCTGCTGCACACCTTGTGAAGACAAAATCGAAAAGGCACTTGCTATACTTGCTATTGCTTGCCCTCGCTCCCGTGCTGATCAGCTGCGCCTTATCTTTCTTACCTGCTTTGGAGTTGTCCTGCTCCCCGGCCTCTATCACTGAGTGGACATGCGCTCTCCCTGCATACTCGGCCGGAGTGGGGGCTGATTGTTTGTTGGTATTGGTATGTGTTCACCCCAATTGTGTGTGATTCTCATTTTACCACCCTGTAAGACAGCATTCAATACAATCACACATCTGGAAAACGCTGAGTTGTAAAAGTGGAGAAAACTCGCCTGAATCATACACAACGTCAGTTTAAGAACGTTAGCGAGTGATTACGGTTCCCGTGTGTGGAAAGTGTCTAACAGTCGGTTATTGGAAAATCCCCAAATTAAGGGCAGACAAGTTTTCTTTTTTTTTACATATTCATCATCATATTTGTGGTGTCTTGCAAACTTAGAAGGGAAAAGTTTAATCAAAACTCGGTATATTCACTCACAACAAAACGATACGTCGAAATGTCCTTTTCAGTTGTATAATATCCAATCTTTTTTTTTATATACTTGTGGTCCGGCGAAGTGAGTAAGAAAAAAAAATATCTTCAGGGAAAATACCTAGACCCATCTTATTTAACTACGACAAAAAGAAAAACACAATATACAGACGAGCAAAAAAGAAACCATTACAATTAGCTGTGCCGTTGTGAAAATGTCCTTTTAATGTGCACCTGTGTAATATTTTCTTTTCCACAGTCATTAGTCACTCATGTCGTTCAATACCATCAGTGCTCAAAAGGACGGAAGCGAAACACCATTTTAGGTACTCTGAGTGTGAATTTTATTTTTATTGTTGTTGGCAACGGATGGGGAAAACATTGCCATGGAATAATTCGTCCTTTGTGTTCTTCATTTTTTTTTTTGCATTTTTAGTGATGGAATTAAGTGTGTTTCCTTCTTGACTTGATTGTACAAAATTCAAATCAAATAAAAGTTCGCAATAAGCAAAAAAAAGTTTTGATCTCTCTCTGCAAAAAAGAAAGAAAAAAAAAAAAAACGAAGGGGGCAATACCCAGTGGTGGTGCGTGTGCAGGTCCTTAAAATCAAATGTGTATTAAGTAAATCGATGTGCCAGTGTATTGTTCTTTGGTCTGTGCCTCTGCCCTCTCGCGAAAAGTCACCGAAGAAAAACCACCATCGTAGCCAGCAAACAAAAAGCAAAATAAAAAAAAAGAAATATTCTTAAGGAGCCGAAAGGAAAAGAGTGGAAAATTAAGCTTATTACTACTCGCGTCGTCGATATATAAAAATATATATACAAATATACACAATACCATACCTACATAGTTAAAGTAGTTTGAGAATAAAATAAAAATTGCAAGCGCCCCCAATGATTCGCCCCTTGGCAGGCGCCCAAGTACCGAATAAAAATAAAGCACACAGAATGAAATGAAAATTGTTCGTTAGGGATGTGTGTATAGAATATAGGATACGCAGAAGTTCGCAAAAGGGAATCGTTGTCGTCTTTTGCCCCAAACCGCGCGCGGTGGTTGCCTTTTGTGATTTCTTGTCAATGGCATATATTTTTTTTAAGTTTAGTTTTTCCCCCTTCTGGTTACTTGTTGTTTTGTCTATTTTATTCTTTTGTCCTACCACCGAAGAAACATCCTTCTAGCTTCTAGCTTCTAGCCCATTTTGTTCATTTTATTTTGTATCCTTTTTTTATTTCATTTGACGTGTGGTGAGGGTGGGTTTGTGTGTAGAGAGTATAAATACAATCAACTACCGCTTACCACCACTAGGACAACTAACACAATATAGATATGCGCGTTTTGGATGTGTGATTGGTTTTTTGGAATAAATCGAATAAAAGGATAACAAAAATGTGGCTTAATGGATTAATCCTCGTAACAGTACTGGCTGCGGCTAAAAGCGCTGAGGCAGAACTAAATGTGGAAGCGGCATTTCAAGGTAAGCTATACACAGCACAGGCACAGGCACACAAACCTACATAAATGTACCCATAGACTAATTTACTGTTGGTTGGTTTTCCAGGTAATTGAGTTATCATTGTAATGGCATTTAATTTAATTGGGTATAATTGTTGCATTTACAGTTTTGGCAAAATATGCTTCCAAGCTATAGTCGTTCTAGACGGGGATAATTTATTTTGTCGATAGGTCCTATAGGTAGGTACCTACTTGTTGCACACAACGAGATAAAAAGGGTCAAAAATAGATAGTTTGTGGCAAGATTGGACTGACTATGACTACCCTATCACGACTTCAGGGTGGGTAGAATATGAAAAATAATCAGAAAAGTTCTTAAATGAGTCTAACATCATATTTTTGTTTGTATACATGGCTGTCGCACTTGTCCTTGTCGTACTTACCTATTTGAATTGTTCTCATTAAGCCAAATAGCAGTAGTAGATCGGTTTGCGAGGCAATAGTCATTAGCTGCAAGGCAACTTTGCTTAAGTGCTGTCTATCAACTATAGAATTTCCTGAGCTCCGCACGTACCTACCTCTAATGCAAAGCACTCAGAAATAATTTTGAATTATGAATTGAGCTGTGGGGCTATGGTATTAATGTGAAAGGCCTCATTTCATTTATATGCTAAACAAGGCCAAATAGTCATTCAAAATAGTGAAATGAGTGGGAGATGTAATTTGGTTCCGATTAAAGGAAAGTTATTATCCTTAATGGAGTCTATTCTTTAAAGATTTCGAGGCAATATCATTTAAGGAGAGTTTAAAAAAAAAAACATTAAATAGATTACACGAACTGAATGACTGGCGGCGCTGTTGATAGATTTCAGTGATTCAGTGTACACAGTTAGTGTGATTTAGAGACAAGCCCAACGTGCCACTGTGCATTTTTGAACTTACGCTTTCAAATACGCACTCGTATTATAAAGCGCGCAGCGAAAAAAAACTTCAGTGCTGCATTTTGCTTCGTGGTAGTTCTCCGATCGGACGATCCGACTTTCTCCGATAAGTTTTTGTTGCGGAGATTTTAGTTTTGGGAATGCAATGCATTGCCGCATTTGTGAAAAATTTCTACTAATTCGAAGCAAAATTGTATCTCCGAAAAAAGATGCGTTGCGGAGAAAACTCCGCTCCGACGGTTACCACGATAGGGCCGATTTATTGTCTGTATAAATAAAATCCCAGTACAAAAACAAACAAACAAATCATACCAAAAATGTTAAGCTGCTAAACAACAACAAAGAATGAAAAATACACCAAATGGAGGCAGAAGCACATCGTTGGCCTATGGCTAAGGCCAGTTGACAGACGATAGACGACAGACGACAGGCGACCGATGACAGAATACTAACGACAGACGACAGAATACGAACGACAGAAGGCAGCCGACGGATGACAGACGACAGACGACGGATGACAGACGACAGACGACAGACGACAGATGACAGACGACAGACGACAGACGACAGACGACAGACGACAGACGACAGACGACAGACGACAGACGACAGACGACAGACGACAGACGACAGACGACAGACGACAGACGACAGACGACAGACGACAGACGACAAACAACAGACAACAGACGACAGACGATAGACGACCGATGACAGATGACAGACGAAAAACGACAGACGAGAGGTCCCATTTCAATTAAATTGGCCATAGTTTCTACTGGCCATAGTTTCAAAAACATGTTACGAGTATGTGTGAAGTTCGCTCGAAGTAAAAATGGTTTCAACTTGTCTGGGGGTAATTCAGTAAGCAATCGATAGTGAGACGATATCGTTTTGACGATAGTAAAAAAAAAGACGATAGACGAATGAATCAATGCTTTCCGTAACATCTTTAACAGTCAAATTCTAACGATAGGACGAAGGCCATCGTTCGATAGCTATTTTGCTATAGTCTCATACATTTCTTTGGCGAAAAATCAACTTTTAGAATAAAATTATTTCGTTTGTCGCTGAAATGGAAATTACGGGCGAGGGGAGAAAAGTTTACAATTTTGTACGCATATTTTTTATGACATGATGTTTAAAGTCGCAAAATACTAACAAATGCATGCAATGTATGTTTTATAACTAGCGAAAAAATGAATGCAATTCCTAACTTTGTTTGGGTGCTCCCCCATGAAATTCATCAGATGCTTTGGTGTTGCTGACCTATAAAATAAGTAGTTTGCTTAAATTTAAAGTTTATTTTACCGGAAGAAATTCATCTTTGCATTTTGAAAATAGATCATTTTGGAATTTGCCATTTATAGGCAGAAATATCATTTTTGGTGAAAACTTTGATGATACAATAAGTTTCGTTAAAAAACTTCGATGATATATTTTTAACGATAGACGAACAAACTTTGATCGTTTGTGAGAGTTACGGAATGACTCCCCTGATTTTATTGAAGATAGTTGAAACTAAAAATGCTCGAATCCATCCATACGTGCATAGATTGTGTATTTTTTGAGTGTGATATGACGCAGTCGCTCATTGATCATATGGGGAACACCGACAATTCGTAAAGGGTACTGAATCTGTTGCTTCAATGTTCGGAATAGGCTCCAATTTGGTTTTTTTCTTGTTGCTTGCAAATCCGCTTAACTTCATAAATTTACATGTTTGTTCATTTGCGATTTCCAAGTAGGAACACCACATTTCCCAATTTTCTTCAAGAACTATGTATCAATACGATTGTAAATACTTGCGTTTATTCGTTATTTTTTCATTTCGAATTGTGTTTCTGATTGATATAACACACCGTGAGCGACGTATTCCTCGTGTTTTATGGCCACGAGTTATGTCTATTTGTTTCTCTTAAGAATCACTTGTTCTCGAGGACCTCTTTATATTTAAATTTTTACTATTTCAATATGGGTATCAAGTGAAAGGGCTCGACTAGCAGAACGACTCGACTGTTATCTATGAAAATAAAAAAGTGGAAGAGCATGATCAAGCGATTCCTTTTTTATCATTACCCAATAAGCTAATACATAAGCAACATAAACATGGCAGGGTTTTTCAACGCAACCTTTCACTAATCATCGAACTATTCACTTTTGAGTATACTCAACATTTCTATTATGGTAAAGTGCGCGACCGAGCAACGTCTGCAAATTATAATAATTTTCTATCGAAAATCGTAGTCGGTAACTGCAATTCCAAGAGCGTTCACTCCATTTTTTGGTCGTAGCTCTTGTCCTAGTAGAGAGGCGATAAAAAGTTTAGTCCAAAAATTTGAGTCATATTCGTTATGTGATGTTGCCGTATCAATCAGCCAACGGGCTATTCGAAGTTTATAAAATATCGCTGGCGTTCAAACGTCTGCGCAAACGAACCAAATCGGTATATTCCACGGCGCTCAACTGGTTCCAACGAATTGACCGCTCCAAACGTGCCCGTGGTGGCTATATCAACGAAGAAGAGTTTCATTCATGAATATTTTGATTGTTATTCAAACCAATAAAAATTATTTCGAAATATCTCAAAGGGTTTGCAATTAAAAAAAACGTGTCAAGACCTTATTGGAAAACCCGACATTTAAATCTGTAGTCATGGTTTTCTGCTCGGTATTAATCTCACACAACCTGGATATTTACTAATTTTAACGATTTTTAATACGCGTGACAGTGGAAAGAAACTCATTGTGGAGATTTCTTTCCAAGATCGCTATCATTCCAGAAAATTTCATCCAAATCGGTTTAGTAGTTCAGTTTTAATGGACTTTTTTCATTATTCCATATAAATGGCCACACTGTGCGGTGTCTCTAGAATGCAGCTTTTAGTACCGCGTTCTTTGATCTATTTGCTGTGCTTCAAATCATTCGTTTTATTCTTTCAGCTTTGCTACCAGAAGATCCGTAATACTCATTTCCTTTTCAACCCCAGAATGAGTTATATTTTGCATTAGATCAATAAAAAACTCCCTTGCCTGCTCACTGTTCAACAGGCTTGAGGTGTTATGATTGGTTTTCTTAGTAAGTGAACACTGTTTTGTCTCTTCATGTACATCTGGTGTTCCACAGGGCATTCATCTAGGTCCCCTATTGTTTATCATATTTTTTGATGATATTGTTAACTGTGCTAACTTCAGCAAATGCTCCATATACGCAGATGATCTGAAACTTTTTCTGAAAGTAACCTCTATAAGTGATTGTCAAAAACTTCAATTGGATCTTGATAATCTATGTTGATGGTGTATGATAAATCGTTTGAATCTTTTAAGAAATCATACGCAAGAGCTATTATATTATCTTGATTGAAAAGTTCAAAGATTCAGGCGTAATTTTTGACTCCAAATTCTCTTTTAGACCAGATATAGAAGCTATTATATCAAAAGCTAACAGTCAAGTATAGAGATTCGTTTTTCAGTCGCACAACCCGAATGTGGAATGCTCTACCTGACCCAGTTTTTCCCCTGCATTACGATTCACAAAAGTTCAAGAGCAACGTGCGTCGGTGTCTTCTTTCAAATCCTCTCCGCTTTTCCTAAATGCTCGCACTGTGTTTTATAACATTAAAAAAAAAGTCATAAGCCCTTGATGTGCGCTTAAATTAACAAAAAAAAAAAAAATTGAAGGATTTATCAAAAGGAACTCAACAGACTTTACTAACCCCCTCACCCTTGAGTTTCTTTATACCTCGCTAGCAAGCCCCAGCCTAGAGTATGCAGACATCATCTGGAACCCTCACCAACAATCATTTTCAGATCGAATTCAGAAAGTTCTGAATAAATTTACGAAGTATGCATTTTACAAAATGCGATGGTGTTTTCTTCCAAATTCCATAGGTAGGCAAAATCTTCTAGGTTTGCAGTCCCTCAAACTACGTAGAACTAGTCATGACATAATTTTTGTGCGAGATATTTTGATTATCATATAAAGTGTCCTTCCATGTTGTCCTTAATTTGTATTTATGCTCAAGAGAGGCCGTTGAGGGATAGAAATCTTCTTTTTGAATCAAGGCACAGAACTAACCATGGCATGAGTAAACCAATTTCAAGATCAATTAGAGAGTTTAATGAGATTTGTGGTCATATTGATCTGTCCTTCTCCAAAGATAAACTCCGAAATGAATTGTATCACAAATTCTTAAGAAATTTTAACCTTGTTATTATTTAATTTGAAATTAATCTTAAGATTTTTCTTTAATTTCGTTATATGTAATCTGTTGAGCTCATTGCTCGTAGGTGAAATAAATAAATAAATAAAAAACATCTCTTTCACTTTTCCACAAGCAAAGATGAACGTCCAAGCTTAGGTACATACTGGCTTAAATTTAAGACTCCACAGAAGATCGATAATAAAGAGCAAAGGACTCAAGAAGCTTCATTAGTGTACACCAAGTGTGACTTCGAATGCTTTGGTGACTCCATGTATCATATACTATACTTCAGACATCTATGATCGTCCGCACCTAAGCCTTGGAACTCCTTTTCGCAATACTGAAAATGTTTTCAGAGACAAAATAACATAACAAGAAAAAAAAAAAGACACAAAAATCAGTAAGTTGTGAACTATTCGAGCGTCTATTTTAGTGCACACGGTTTGCATTCTTGAATCATCAAATTTGTATTTGCATTGCGAAAAACTTTTCTTCAGCGACATTTTTAGCATCCCTGTGCTTATCTTGTGCTTCTTTTAAATATATTCCGTTACAAGATTTTCAATTATTTTATTTGAAACGACAGAAACAAATTTGGAGTGGAAATCCATCCAACGAAGATTGATGTTAAGAAAATTCGGAAGATGAGTGACCAATTATTTTTTTACTTCAAGACTATTTTTGGATAATGGAATATATCAAATCATGAAATATAATGTTTCCTTCCATCACATTCCAAATCTATTTTCAAGTTTTGTCTCGGATTAAAAAACAGCGCGTGTGTTGTCAAGAACACGAAAGTTATTTGAAGATTGATGAAAAACTAGAGATAAAATTGAGTCTGGAATTCGGTCAAGTTTCAGTTAATTGTTATTCCCAGTTTATACGAAAGCCCTTGAAATCCTGCAAATTGTGTGGGTAAGTAGGAAAATATTTTTTCTAAGACGATGGCGATGGCGATGGTTCTCTACTGCTCAAGTTTTATACATCCCATTCATCGGCGGATTAATTCAGCGTAAAGCCAGTAATTCTTTTAAGGGGTCTTCAAATTGCTTTAGGTTTTTTATGTGGTTTTTTTCTCTTTAAAAGCATTATTTTAAATTGTAACAAATTGAAACATTGGTGATTAATTAAAAAAACTGGATTAGTAATTAGACGTGCGACCACTTATTTACACTCTTTAGTATTGTTGAAACATATAAAAGGAAGAGAAAGAAACTATATGCGTTCTTCGTCGATTTTCGTGCGGCTTTCGACTCCATTGACCGTGAAGCGCTTTTCTGGAAACTTTACGAGATGAAGGTGTCAAGTAAAATCATATGCCTGCTAAGAGCGATGTATTACAATAATACAGCTTACGTCTGGGATGGAGACACTATATCCGAAGAATTCACGACAAAAATGGGCCTGAAGCAGGGTTGTGTCTTAAGTGCATTGCTTTTTGTCATATTCCTAAATGACATTACGGAGGAAGTAAGAGGCGGAATAGAGTGTGGTGGTATAACAATACCTGCCCTTTTGTATGCAGATGATGTAGTTTTTCTTTCCGAGACAGTGGAAAAAATG
Source organism: Melanostoma mellinum (assembly GCA_914767635.1). Taxonomy (NCBI): domain Eukaryota; kingdom Metazoa; phylum Arthropoda; class Insecta; order Diptera; family Syrphidae; genus Melanostoma; species Melanostoma mellinum. Next base: position 198,367,427 of record OU612059.1, read on the forward strand.
CAAAGCATGATAAACAGACTCGGAGAATATTGCAGTCGGTGGAATCTCGAAGTTAACCTTCAAAAATCAAAAATGATGATCTTCAGAGAAGGAGGGGGCAGGCATGCAAAGAACGAGAAGTGGACATTTAACAGAGAGGCAGTGGAAATTGTACGGGTATATTAATAACATCTAACTTGAATATGAATAGACATTTAGAGGCGAAACTATCTGAGGCTAAAAGAGCAATCTCTTCGATATGGGAGCGGTGCATAAAAAGCAAATATATCGAGCATAGCGCAAAGCAAAAGTTATTCCGCTCTACGGCAACTTCCATCCTTCTGTACGGAGCTCAGGTCTGGGGATACCGCACTTTTGAACCTAAAGAAAAATTCTTTCGCTACTTTATTAAAAGGATTTTTCGCCTACCAAGAAACACGCCTAACTATATGCTTTACCTTGAAACAGCGACACTCCCAATGTTTATGGATACACTGGCAATGCACTGTAATTATATAAGTAAAGTCATGAATATGGAGGACAGAAGACTACCAAAAATAGTACTAAAAGCAATAGTGCAGAACAAAGGAGCAATGTTGAGAGAATGGGAGAGTCTTTCTTCACTATGCGGTATTGACCTAGAAATTGGACCAAGCGAACAACCCCACTCTTTAAGAAGCAAGTTCAACGAGCTGCTAGAAAAATTTGGTAACAATCTGCATGAAAAATACACATCTGAAGCGAATGCCTCGCTGTACAGAAGCTACTATAGTCGTTTGAATTTCAACCTGCAAAACAATACGTACCTTCTCAACAGCAACTCAGTCGATAAAATAAGCACGATTTTTAAAACGAGAGGAGAACTATTAAACCTGAACTTCATGCCACACCGACCGGATTTGCCTGTTCTATGCAGCCTCTGTAACTTGAAGGAACGTGAGGACACCTATCACTTGTTGCAATATGCCCGATTTTGAAAGAGTTTCGAATCAGATATTTTGGTGAACCCATTCTTAATGAAACTGAGCTGTTCAAAAAACTGAATGGAGAGGAGGACTGGGATGAACTTTACAACTATGTGGTTGCTGCTCTACGGTACAGAAAACTTATAATTGAAGAGAGTTTTTAAAATAGTAATCGAATTCAAATCGAACTTAATGTTTCTTTTCTTTTTTATATACATGTAAAATTAATTGAGATTCTTAATTTAGATTTTCAAGTAATGTCAGTCTGGTAGACGGCCAAAGGCCATACCATTAAGACTTAAGAATACTTTTGATACAATAATAATTTATAATCTATTTATATATTATCAAATTATAATTATTTTGAAATAAATGGAGTCATTAAAACTAAAAAAAAAAAACTAACTGGATTAGTAGACAAAAGTTCCTTTTGAGAGACAATTGGTTGGGTGTCGAAGTACCTACCGACTGGCTTTCTTATCCGAGAAGAATCCATGGGTAACGCACACGTCCTCTGATTTTAAGAACAACATAATGGATATGAATCCACTTAACTCTGCTCCCGATACCCCACGAGTGCTTCACATGTGTGAAGAAGTTTAGTAGAAGAGCAGTGATCACGATGCTCGTAACGCCAGAAAAGGAAGAAGAAAAAGAACAACAACAACTTGGGCCATTGATATCTTCTAGCAAATTACTAGTTTCCTTTCGATCATGACTTATTGTCTACCGAGAATCAGTTTAATGCTAAAAAACACTTTTGGAGCTGTTTGCTCTTATCGAGTTTAAAAGTTTGATATCTCAATTAGTTCATAGTTTCTTAGGAAATGAATTTTAGAGCTCGAGACTGAAGGACTTCGTTGCAAATTCGCATGTTGGTCGTTTCGATGAACACAAGTGTCTCGAGCTTGCGAGCGATTGTTTAACTGCACATATCCGTGCATCACAATGAGGGAAGCTGGGGGATAAGAGATTTTTTTCAATCAGATCGATGCTAATGGACCTGTGGATGTCCATATATCGCAACACTAGGCAACATACACCGAATGTGCCGAAGATAATGTCAGAGAGTGATGTTGATCGCTGAGTATCCCTGTAAATTCCAGCAGTAAGTGGTTCTGGCATGAGAGTTAAAAGACTGCTTCTCAGTTCGTCACTGCCTACTGCGGGGATAAAATTGTTTGAATCGTACAGTTTGTAAATAATTCTTTCAGTGACATCTCGAGGAGCTCCTCCAGCAGTTTGGTTAAGTCTTACCTTGTATATTGCACGATTCATCAAGCAATACTTTTGAGAGATTTAAGATGGATGCTCATATTATGACAAGGGCTCCTTTCACCTTTGTTTTCCAATTTATAAGAGCTCAACGGAAAGCTTTCGCAGTCCATGCGGCGCCGGCGGTCTTGGCGTGGTTCCTTATCAATGAATCTATATATATAAAATAGGATGTATGTATGTATGTATGTATGTCCGGGGTAAGCTTTTAAACCACCCAACGGATTTTTATGGGTAGACATAGTTTAGTCCAGAGATGGTTTCTGTCAAGTTTGATCCCCATATTCCCACAGGAACGGGGTTGGGAACGAAAAACTAGAAACTACTATACAGATTTCAAAAATTCTTTCAGCACTAGGGGTGCTACATTATCTCCCTTCATCAGTAACTTACACTATATTTCATCCCTATAATCCCACAGGAACAGAAACGGGAACGAGAACGGGAACCATAAAGTTACTTGACCGATTTCAAAAATTCTTTCAACTCCCGGATGTTATCCCTCAGTGACATAGACTTACATTTTATTCACATATTTCCATGGGAACGGAAGATTCCCACAGGAACGGGGTTGGGAACGGAAACTTAGAAGGTACTGGACAGATTTCAAAAATTCTTTCAGCACTGCGATGCCACATAATCCTCCAGTAACTTGGCGTGTATTTCATCCCTATTATCCCACGGGAACAGAAACGGGAACGAGAACGGGTATATTACAGTTACTTGACCGATTTCAAAAATTCTTTCAACTCTAGGATTGTAACATTATCCCGCAGTGACATAGACTTACATTTCATTCACATATTTCCACGGGAACGGAAGATTCCTTCAGGAACGGGATTGGAAATGGAAACTTAAGAACTCCTGGACCGATTTCAAAAAGTCTTTCAACTCTGGGATGTTACATCATCTTTCAGTGACATAGACTTCACTTATTGCCATGGGAACAGAAGATTCCCACAGGAACGGGGTTGGGAACGGAAACTTAGAAACTACTGGATAGATTTCAAAAATTCTTTCAACATTAGGGATGCTATACTATCCCCCTTTACCCTTTGTCAGTAACTTAGGCTATATTTCTCATCCCTATAATCCGACAGGATAAGAAACAGGAACGAGAACGGGAAAATTAAAGTTACTTTACCGAACTCAAAAATTCTTTCTACTCTAGGATTGTAACATTATCCCTCAGTAATATAGAATTATATTTCATTCACATATTTCCACGGGAACGGAAGATTCCAACAGGAATGGAATGGGAACGGAAACTTAGGAACTACTGGACAGATTTTAAAAATTCTTTCAGCATTAGGATGCTACATAGTCCCACAGTAAAAAAAGATTTTATTTCATCCCCAAATTCCCACGGAAGAGGAAAAACGAGAACGGGAACCTTAAAACTACAGACCCGAGCAAAGCCGGGCGGCTCAGCTAGTAAATTAATAAAAATTGACTCATACTCGTATCGTTAGTTTGAGATTGCCATCAACCGGAATAGGGTAGTGAGCTTTCCTATGGTTTGCTTCTCTCTTGCTTCAATATAGCCTCGTCGCCGTCAGTTCCTTTTTTGTCCTTAGCATGCACGGCAGGTACATGAACTGCAATTAGCACACCTTATTTGAGTTTCAGATCTTCCGATGACTGGATAAGCTTGGAAGCTTTTGCTGGTGTCTAAACATTGTAAGGCATTCTACAACCACTTTTTTATAAAAGCGAGGATAAATTTTACTGGAACTGCCTTAACTGCTCACATACGTACCCCTTGAGTTGGAGAACAACTAAGGTGCAATGGTGTCCAAAATTGACTCCACTAGAAACAACACTAACATGAGTTATTCCAAGTTCTATATCAAATCTGCCAATAAAACAAGTGTTTTTTAACCCTCTTCATGCAGACCTCCTATACGACCTGCTGCAAATATGTACATTCAAACCATACAAGCTAAGATAATTGCCCCAGCAATTGTTACTTCTCTAGACAAGAAGGTTTCGACAGTAAAAAGCAAATTAACGAAATTTTTTGAATCGGTTGAATGGAAGTTTTCTTAATCCTTTTGAGCCCATTTCGATTTCGACGCGACCATTGATTATGGGAATGGTAGCCAAAGTGGCACCTTGGGTGTGCATAACTTCAAGTGCGGTTTATAAATTCTGTAGATCTGGCATTCCGTGTGGAATTGCTGGTGATTCCAGGTCAACAATTCGTTTTCATTGATTAGCTGGTGCGTTTTGAATAGTAGGATGGATATCGTTCAGGAAATTTTCATATCCAAACACCGATAAAGAGGTTGGGTAAAGAACTTCAAGTCGAAATTGCAAAGGACATCATTAAGAGGCTACTGAATAAGGCGCTTGCACCACTTATTAACCCAGTAAGAAAACAGTACTCAAAGCTATTACCAATAAACCATCTTTTTCAAGACTTATTGATTCGTCGTCATTGGGTTGAGATTATCCAAGTTTGACCCAGTCTTGCTTGACAATCCTATGAGTTAAAAAAAATCTGGTTTTTCAGTGCTCAGGAAGCGCTAAACTACGAAGTCAAACATAGAGCCCTAACACTCAAAGAAATCTGCAAGCCATTGGACAGCTCTGATCGTTACCTGTACTCGGGTGTCGGGTGTGCTTGGCGGGCGACATAAAGGCAAACCCAGGTTTTAAAAAATACTCAGTTTGACATTGGGGTGAGTTCAGATTTATAAAAAATGCTTTGAGGCGACAAACAGGGCAAATCCAAGGCTTCAACGAACAAACCTATAGTATTTATAATCATTTTTTAATCAGTCGGGTTATTACGAATAGCTCCATGAAAATGTTAGGAGATTATTGAATGTACTAAAATTGAAAACTATAAATTAACACTTTGATAACACGTCTTTTAGGGTAAGTACTGTCCCCAAATTGGTATAAAAAAAGCTATTTTCAAACTCGATCCAGATACTTCTTTTATGGCGAAAAACGTTATTACGTTGGCGTTGTGGGCCCCAAACATGCTGGGCTCATACCACTTCCTGCTCAAACTCCGTGGCGAATCCACCACTGATCCCATTGAAGAATACTACTCCCACAGTTTCTTTCAAAATGCAAAGTTGTGGATCAATAGTCCACAAAACAACAAATCATTCATTTTGATTCAATTCAACCTTTACACTTTAAGTTTATATGCCGTTTACAATCCATAACATTTACGCATTCATGGAAAGTTTCTGTAAAAGCACATTTCAGGGTAAACATTCATTTTTAAGTTCTCTTTTCAGAGCGTATTACTCGTCATAAACTTGTAATAAAAATCCAGCAGCCAAATGTCATCAAAAACAAAATACATAAGCTTTTCCCTTTTTTACTTTTTTTTATTCATATTTCCCTTCTGTCCTTATGGGATTTATAAGCCTTAAACCACACACAGACTCATGTCAGTTATGAAAAGATGAAAAAGTACAACAGTTTGTTTGTTTAACTGACTATGTATGTATTGGTATAACACATAATTTTCAATCATGCAAATATGCAGCCATAGTCAATTTAATACCGCGAATTGAATGAAATGAAAACGTTAAGCCTTTAAGAACCATCTCCCATCAGGAAGAAACAAATGCACCGGAAATTAATTTCATAGGAAATTGGCGAAAATGTAGATAAATTTTGATGCGAATTTCGCCATCCCTCATGTTGATGTTGAAAGGTGTTGCTCTAGAACCTGGCAGCATCATTTTGTTTTTTAATTTGCTAACGTTGAGAACGGAACTGCTTTAAGTAAACAAGTTAAGAGTACAGCGCCAATTATGTTGTTTGTATTTTAGGGACATCCGCTGATTAACATTTTTCTTAATGGCCGACGGAAGCTCGAGTAGCAAAATTGCCTTTTTTCTTTTAAGGAAGTAGTAGTAAGTTATATGGCCAAAAATAAGAGGCAGCTACTACTCCTTAAATGGCGCCCAACGATATTTAAATAACCATCAGAAATCTTTAAAGCTTTTATGTCTGAATAAAATTCTTAAATACAGCGCACATAGGTGGGTTCTTTTGAGCACAATAGCACAAGATTCCCCCACGAGAAACAAAACCAATTTCAAATTTTTCCCTTGTTAGGAACTGCAGATTGTGTATAGCTTAATTAGTAACAATTATTGATCACTCTCTACGGGACAAGCCTGCAGCTTTTTCTGAAACAATAAGCGATACTTGAAAGCAGGCCAACGAATCCACGGGCAAATCACACAATCAGAAACATAATAGTTTAGATAGACAGATTTTTTTAACCACCCCTGCATTAATTTATAATTTATCTTAATATCCACAGGGATTTCAGCGGTGCGAATGTATCTTCATTATAATGCAAACAGCTTGTTTGTGTTGTGTTTCTTTATTTTTGTTTTGTTTCGAATATTCAGGCTTGAGGGGGAAGTGTTTTGCATTAAGCTGACATTATGCTTTTATTCTGGGACTATTATTGCTTGGTTCGCTTTAATTTCCTGGATTTTGAATGGATGGGGTTGAAACTAATTTCTTTCTACCTTTTTTTCCGTTCCGTAGAATAAATGAAAATAAAATTTCATTGTGATTCCTAGAAATATAAGCATCGATTTTCCATTCATTTTTAGAATACCAATATTTTCAGTGCAAAAAATATTTTACTGAGAAAATATCCAAATAAATTAAAATAAATACAACCATGACTATTCACTATAGGGAGTTTTTTGCATTTTAAACTAATTTATTGAAAATAAAGAGATATTTTTATTTGAAATTTACTATGTATTTGTAAAACAAATTGAAACTCACTTTCAAAACTCAATTAAAATTTCAATATGTAGTTTGTTTTAAAAACATAGTTAATTAAAATATTGAAAAAGAAGCCATGAATGAACTTTTCACAGGAATCTGGTCCTGAATTTAAGCACTTATTGGAGCGATTTCAGACGTTGTGCTTGCTTCATAATCTTTATTTATTCAAACACGGTCTGGCATTTTATTCGATCATTGAATACGTTTTTTCGTCTTTCTGATAAGTAAAAACAACCAAATAATGGCCTACGTGTGGGTGCTCATCAGAAGAAGTGTTTTTTGTTTTAGCATTAGGTTACGCTGACGATCTAATTGCATACAGCACAGATTTAAGAATGAAGAGCAATAAAGTTCTGAGAGCGACTTCTAAAAAATGAGCAGTTTTTCGATAGCTCAAACTCGAAAATCAACTGTTTACTTACAACCAGGCATACATAAATAAATAAAATGGCTCAATTGAGCGGTTAGCCCCGGCCTAATGCATTTCTCACAACCATGCATTGGGAGGAAATGGACCTACAATATTCTGCCGATTCCGAAAGGCTAATCGAGAGACCAATTTCCTTGGCAATGAATTTACTAACGACGAACTGATTGCCAATTTCTTCGAAAAGCCAATACAAGTGTGGAAAAACATTTTTTGGTTTCAGTAAGAATTGGAACCACAAACCTCCCACGCAACAAGCATAAATGGTTAGCATGTAGCCACGAACACCACAACTAAAAATTACGTTACCATTTTAATGGCGAAATCTTTAGTAGTTTACGGGATACAACTAATGCAATCGTAGCAAGTTGCAAATGTTTAATGTTTTATTACAAACTTAATGATTGTTTTCTCAAAGACTTTTTAGTTGGTGCGCGTGATTAAAAAAAAAGCCAGGCGCCGCGATAGCTTGAGAGAGAAACAAACACTATTATAACGAGGTTTAGCTACATGTACCCACTATCACCGCCTACATAAGGTGCAACAAAGAAGGCATACGCCTTCTATGCAACACGGCGATCCGTTTAAAGCCCAAACAAGAAAAAATTGTCGAGACCCGTTGCTCTTGATTTAGTTTCTTCATTTTCGTGACGAGCATCACCAACACACGTTTACTCAACACGACACAGCAACAGCAAGCAAACTAAACAAGCTAGAGCGATGGTTAATATATCAACGGGGAGGTTAAGGATGCCGGGGAAAGGGAAGGGAATTTCAAGATCCACGAGCGCAGCAATAAAATCAGTCTCGTTACTTAATTGTCACACCTCGACGAGACGAGACGCTTTGAAGCGACCGAGAATATTAAATAATGTATGTTTTACATTCTATCTCATTTTCTCGCCGACATAATTCTATACATTTATGTGTCTCTTTGTCGTGACGCATTTTAGTTTCATTGAGTTTCGAATCACAGCAATTCTAAGACTTTTTGTCGTTCTAAGACTAATTGAAAACCTAAATTTTGACTTCAAATCATGAGTTCAGGTTTATCAACTGTAGAAAGTCGTAGTAAATAGTAACAATCCCATTTGACTGCCCCTGAGTCAAACTTCGGCTTTTACCACGCACGTCAATCGGTAGCGATTTGGACAATGTCGTTTATTGTAAGGCATTTTTTCTTCAGACGTACAATGAAGTGTACGCGAAAAAACATTACCCTTTCTTTTATTTATCACTTCTCAAAAGAGTTAAAGCTTCCATTTTCGAGTTCTCTTAACATGGTTTCAATAAGCTTCTGTATAAACACGGGGTATGACATAAGCCTGAAGATCAAGATAGTTGAATTGTCATTTGTTTTAGGTAGGTACTCTTCAAAAAATTAACAACTTTATCAAAAAGCCATATTCAAGGCTGAGCACTGTGGTACTTTTACAATAGTGCAGAAGTATGCACTTTATTTAAAGCGTACGGGAAAATTTGGTCCAATCGTTAGACAAATCATTCGATAGCTTTGGACACGTCCATTAGAACTAAAATAAAGACTCAATCTAAGCAAAACACAAAAAAAAAAAAAAATAGTGCGTGGAGTCCTTCCGTGCGGAAGAAGTGAAACTTCCTAATGTTGAAATGAAAAAAAGGAGAGGCAGAAATTGATTTTAAGTGGCCCCAAATTGTTTCTTTAAGACAAACTTTTGATACAACTGTTATATCATCAAATTGCGAGCAGTGCCGAAAAGTATGCAATCGATAATCCTAATTAAACGTTAACGCTTGTTGGAAGTCGCATAAGAAGTTTCACTTCAAAAAAATGAAAGCGGTACAGCAAATTTGGCGCTTAGCTGGGGCATCTAAAGGAAATAGTTGGAAATACTTACTTACTTACTTAGGTGGGCATTACAGTTCGGGGTGAACCTGGGCCTCAACCAACTTTCTTCTATAACCACTTCGATTTCGGGCGAACTCTCCCCAGTTTTGCACCCTAAGTCGGTTGAAATCGAAAATACTCAAACACAAAAGACGAAAATCACAAGAGACCTCGTCTGAGGTGGCTTAGCACTCAAATGAAAATTCACCTAAACCAACTTAAAGTATTTACCAATTAGAGCTAGCTTGTCAGAAATTGAAGTCATTGGCAAAGTTTATTAGTAGAAAATTTATAAGCAATGCCACCTGAGTAAGTGTATAAGTAAGCATGTAAAATGAAAAACTTACTTTGAATAAACAACGATATGTAAGTTGAGAAAATTAAAGATTTTTTTGACATTTAATTTGTTGATCAATCACAAACACCTTCACTTACTTAACTGTTGTTAGTAAAGTTTTTGTAGTGTATCTGAATCCAGGATGATGAAATTACTCATTTCGTATTTTCCCTAAAAGATGATTATTCTTCAAAAGATTCTGTTCTGTAGGTCCTTTACTCTTTGTAACAATAAATAGTGTCATGTCATCTATTGCATCCAGTTAAATTCTCAATTCAATAGACCGCGAATTTCCACAAAATAATATAGCTTTGTTAAGTAGTGCAGTAAACAAAGCTTTCATCTCAAACCAGACAAATGCCAGGCAATGACATTTTCGCAAAAAGTAATGTCAAGGAGACTAGGATATTCGACCACCCAACACTACGAAATGTTTTTAAATTTAAATATCCCCTTTCATTCAACAGTAATAACATTTGCCCTTATCTTGAGTGCCTCTTTCAAGTACGGTCCTTTAACGTAGGTAATAAATCTCAAAATAGAGACTGTACATATACACAACACTTACCCATGACCTTTGTAGTTGGAATTATCTACGTGTTTTTTATTCAATAAATAAATTAGTTAAATTTTCACTTTAGAAGGAATAGTGTTCCTCTTTCCCTTGTTTTATGATGAGAGAACTCAACTTGGAGTTCTTCCTCCAAAGACTGATCATTAACGACATTATTTCTTCATCAACTGGTTTCGGAATTAGAGTATTCTCCTGACTTACGTAGGACTTCCATTTTTCCCACCTGCGAAGGCTGGATAAATTGAAATTGCTTTTATTAGCTACGACATGCATGACATGAAACTATATTCGAAAACGATTCAAGTTATTTGACAGGTAAGGATTCAGCTTGGGCCAGATTTGTTTCCTTGCGTTATACGTAGATTTTTTTGTATGTGTCCTATTTGGGCAAAGTTTACTTAAGATGGGTAGAAGTGTTCCTTTTTTTGGCTAGTTCGTGTGGATTGTAGTTCCTGAAGTATCTCTATGGCTTTGACATCTCCCTGAAAGATGACCGACAGTTAAAGGCTAGATTAGAGTTAAAGGAATGTGATAGCAGGGGCCTGTAACACAACATACAAGTACACAACAATACAAGTACATTATGACAAGTGTGATCAATTTCTGCAACACAAAGCTTCAAGCTTGCTTGCTCTTCTACAAATGTAATAGACATAATTCTACAACTGGGCCTTGGCTTATGGCTTGTAGACTTGCACCTTTGTGATACAGGCCCGGGGATTTGATGGCAGCCTGACAGTCTGAGAAGATATATCCCTTTAACATGTGAGGACAAAGCTTAGTTTTTTACCCTACTACTTACTCCACCATTGAAATGAATGCAATCACTCTACAAGAATGGATGACCTTTACAGTCTTATAGTCTAGCCTAGATGCAAAGGTCTCTCAGAAAATCTTACCAAATTCAAGTTTAGATGTAGTGTTTGTTTCTAGTTTCAGGATTCCAAGATTTGCTTAAAACGTCAACGTGATCAATAATGTTAGCTTATTTTTTTGTAACTTATGATCCGAGCTTGTAGCTGTTTGTTCACTAGTGTTGTCCAGGTTGTTCAATGTCACAGAAAGATTGCTTCGTAAGCACACTGAACATTAAACGAATTATTGCTTTGTCTAGAGCAGTTCACGATTCTGCAACACCACGATTGAATGTAGTGCCAGGTTTCAGTAAGTGAAGTGAGTAATTTTCCAATGAAAATCAATTCAGCTGGTGAATTCAGTGAAGTGAGTTAGCCGAATTTGCTGTCAGAATACTCACCCAACATTTCAGGTACTCTACCCATTCACTCTCTGGAAAGTGAAACAAGTTAAGTCTTGGCATATGTCTAGTGACCGATACGTTAAACCAATGCCTCTCTGCGATGGAAATAGAAAATGAAGTAATCATCATTACCATTTACCACAGATTTGACTACAAGTGAAGAGCTGTTAATAGGATTATGACCATTACACTTGTAGAAGGTGAAACAAACTTGTAGCTTTGAGTTACAGAAATTTCCTACACTTGTCACAATTCACTTGTATTATAAGTACTTGTAGTTTTGTGTTACAGACCCCAGCAATGCTTGCCACAAAATTTCTTCATTTTAATCCTATTTAAGCTTTCCTTCCTCAGTTTCAGTTCTATCCTATTATAATGGATTTCTTTATATCTTGACAGCCGCCAATATTGAGACAGTTTTCGTTCCGATCTTTCATTTCCTTTTGTGATAACCTTCGGATTACATCAAGGTAGCCATCTCAGACCCCTCTTTTTCATCTTTGCCATTAATCATGTCGCGAAGATCATATTACATCCTTCTGTCTTCCTTTATTCTAATGGCGTTAAACTTTTCAAAGTTATCTCTTCTGATCACGATTCTCTACTTCTTCAAGATCTCAATTCATTCGTCACTTGGTGAAGTAAGAATTTTCTCGAATTAAAGATTGCCATATGCGAGGCAATGTTTTTATGTCGAAAAAACAAAAAAAACCTCCCTCCAGATCGTTTCATTTTTAGAACCTTCTCATCAACCGTGTGCAGCTTATCCGGGATTGGGGTGTTCTCCTTGACAACGAATTGCATTTTTGCTCTCATATTGATGAAGTTATACAAAGAACTAAATCCACCTTCGGTTTTATCAGGAGATCCAAAGTGTTCGGCAACCAACATTCCTTTGTATCGGCAAGTTCGTTCTCTTAAGTATGCGTTGCAAGTGTTGGTTCCATTTATCATGCGGTTTACATCTTAATGATCTACAGTGTTCAACCTTGTGTTCTGCTTCTTGCCTTCGGGAGCTCTACACGCTAGAAATTCCCTCACCCTGCCTTCATACCGCGATCGTATGTCAGCTGTTAATCTGTATCCCCAAGAAGTCCGAAGGATTGACATAACTTTCATTTAAAGGCTTCTTGCTTCTTGGATTGTTTTTGAAGACTTGAAAACAAAAAACACCAAAAATGGACGTTTAATCTCTTGAACTGAGTTAAACGATTTTTTTTTTTCTTAAATTGACTCCAATCAGTTTTTCATGCTCACACACATATCCTTTCAAACGAATTAAATCAAACTCTGCATTTGCTACAATCTGTAAAAACCATTATTTATCTCAACTGTGTGCAACTGGCAGCAGAAGTTTAACTGTTGTTGAATATTCGTAGTTTTTATTTTATTTTGGTTTCGTTCAACACATGTATGTCTGTACTCTCTACATATTTATACATACAAACTTAGCATTTAGTTTGTCCACTCGAACAACATTGTAGCGTTCTATGCAGCCAAACTTTAATACATATAATCGCTTTTGCAGAACTTTCTTTTGACTGAATGTAGGATTGCGGGTAAGTCGAAAAGTGGGACGACCAACGATAAGTCACACCAGTTGAAACTCCACTAGAAAAAATAAATACCTTAAGGTGCATTTATTCAACCCAAGTTCACATTGCTCAAGAAACGAGAATAAATTGTTCTTTTGCTCCCATTTATACCTTTCAAAGTACACAGTAATTCATGTACAAGTGCGTGGTGTTACATTTACATCCACGTAGTGTAGAACGTTCTAAAATACAACAGAAATAAAAAAAAGAAAAGAAAACATGTCACCCACAAAAGGATATCTGCGGTTCAACATCACGTCCTGTTAGGCTGTGTTAGGATGGTGGCTGGTTGGTGCGGTAGCTGGTTGTGTTTAGGCTCCCTCATTTCTTTAGTCTTTGAAGTAAATGTCGGTCATGTCAGAGCAAAATGATATATGATGTTGTGCAAAGATAATTAACACCCTTGTTTCAACATGCTCAGTGTGTGTCCATAAATTAAATTTTTAAACTTTACGTAGATGCCTTCGACATCGGAATGAACGACATTATTTTTGTGTCTTTCTTGTACACATCTCTCTACCTAATATATGCTCTTGTTTTATTAATATTTTGCCAGATACTACCTATGCTTGACATGGAATAAGTGTTTAACAAAAGCTAACAACAGTAATCATTAATTTGAGTTTACGGTAGAGCTTTTAAATCTTTATTTTGTGCCTTCAGTGGGCCAGGTGATAACAGTTACATGTGAAAATGACTGACTTTAAAAATAAATTAAGAACGTACTTAAGATGAATTCACAAGCAGGTTGTCATTTGAATGTTGAAAAGTGTTATTGCCGGAAGATTGGAATGAATTCCCAGACAACGCCTTAATGAAGGTGATACTCTTTATGATGGATGTGTTTGAAAAGCTGTTCTTAATATAAAAAGGTTAAGAGTGTTAAAGTCGTAAAGTTAAATATAGCCCCAAAGAAGGCACTTTGGAATAGTATTAATTTAAAAAACGATTTCATAAGAATTAGAGAAAATTAGAATTAGTTTACGTTTTAAATGCGAAAAAAGGTATAACTTCAAATATAATGACCGAACTCTCGTTTTCATTTTGAAACTATGCATTTGAAAGTGGGTACCTTGATATGGCACTCTCAATTTATTTTCACGCATTTGATATTTACATATGCGAGATGAAGAGTTTCGATCTTCGCCTTTAAACGAGGTGTTACGAACATGAATTTTAATCAAAATGAAAAGTTTAAGTGACATTCACTACTTATGCGTTTCGCTCATAAGAAAATATTTAATTCTTTTATAATTTTTCTTTTTTTCAATAAACATCGGCCAGGCTACGGGCAAACCTTCTCTAGGTGCAAGAATGCAATCCCATTCCCCTAGAAATATTAAGTTTATAGTGTGTTTGCACTGTAAACTTAATACAGGGTGCGACAAAAGTATGGAAACCCCTAGAAATATGGCAGAGTATGCGTTAAAAAAAATCAAAGACCCCATATCCGACGTATTTTTCGACTAGGAATCCGATGGTGACCTTGGCGTAACCTTGAAGCCCCAGCGACCCAAAAATCGGTTTTTCAAATGGAAACCCCCATTTTTTATTGCAGATTTGGAAAGAGCGCAAAATTTTACGAAAAAACATGTATTTTATTTTATTTTGCGCTCTTTCCAAATCTGCAATAAGAAATGAGGGTTTCCATTTGAAAAATCGATTTTTGGGTCGCTGGGGCTTCAAGGTTACGTCCAAGGTCAAATTCAAGGATTCCTCGTCGAAAAATACGTCGGATAGGGTCTTTGATTTTTTTAACGCGCCATATTTCCAGGGGTTTCCATACTTTTGTCGCACCCTGTATAAAGTTTACAGTGCAAACACACACATACTTTTGTCGCACCTTGTATATGTATCGACAAACATCGACCAAACTTTGCGTCTTAGAAAGGTACAAACAACATCTAACTGATGAGCCCATTGTTTGTACCTGGGCGAAACGCATAAGGAGTGAAGGTCACTTGAACTTTTCATTTTGATTTTTAAAATCAACACTATAAGAAAATAATAAATTCTTTTATAATTTTTCTTTTTTTCAATTCCACATGAATTTTAATCATCCTCCCTTTAAACGTGCGGATTTCTCCACCAGTCACAAAAGAAAACATGTGAGAAAAGCGTTGGCTATAAAGTTGTTTTACGACACACTGACACAGTGGAAATAATTACTCCTGACGAGCAAAGGCACATCTACAACAAGATTTTAACAGCCTTATTTATTAGATTTCACTAATACTCGTTTCAACCTCGTATTAGTTAATACTAGTTTTAGCACTTAATACTCCCTTACGCCAATCCTTATTTATAAAACATTTTTCAACCCGTATTAGTTACGCCTTGCTTATGTCAAATTTTTCATCAAAAAAATGACCCATCTGTAGCTCTGGTTAATACAGGGTTTTCCATTGGGGACTATCCATTTTGTTTCTTTAATGTAAACGCGCCCTTAAGGTCTTTTGACATTCTGTAAACGTCAGATTGCTCATTAAGGTCTACCATTTCATCATGATGAGTTACACGAATCAACAACGTTTCCAAATTATTAAAGCGTACTATCAACACTTTGAGTCAGTCGCTGCAACTTTAAGAGCGCTAACTCCGATTTTTGGTCGTTATAATCGTCCCACCCGTGCCGCAATTCTTAGTTTAGTGCACAAATTTGAATCCACGTTTTCGCTGCACAATGTTCACGTGTCAGTGAGACAAAGATTAGGACGGAGTGCTGAAAATATCGCGGCCGTAAGTGCATTCGTTCAGAACGACCCGAATCAGTCAATTCCACGTCGTTCGCAGGAATTGGGCATCGCACAAACCACATTGTGGCGTTTTTTAGGCGTCAGTTGCGTGGAATGGATATAAGTGACATGTGGTTCCAGCAGGATGGAACCACATACAGCTCATACAGATCATGCAACCATCAACATTTTGAAGAGCAAATTTGGTCAACGTGTTATCTCAAGAAATGGACCGATCAATTGGCCGCCGCGCTCGTGTGATTTGACACTTTTGGATTTCTTTCTTTGGGGCTATGTCAATTCGTTGGTCTACGCCAACAGCCCAGAGACTTTGGAGGAGCTTCAAGCCAATATTGAACGCGAAATTGCCGCAATACCGGTCGATATGTGCGAGAGAGTGGTCGAAAATTGGGTTCAACGTATCGATCGCTGCAAGCGCGCCCGTGGAGAACATATGAACGAAATAGGTTTCCATTCGTAATGGTATTGGGTGTACTTTAATATGAAATAAATGTTTTTTTGATATCTCAAATGGCTGGCGTTTTTATTTAAAAAATAAAATGGATAGCTCTTAATGGAAAACCCTGTATAAACGTGAACAAATCCCAGCTGACTTCATTGTGCATGTTCAATGCATTTAGTTTTTTCAGATAATCTTACTCCTTTCGGACTCTGATTGGGCAGAGTTTCAGTTCTTCTTTTGATACGTGACTTCTATCCAATTAGAGATTAAAAAAAAGTTAGATTACCTGAAAAACTAAATTGCGTTGAACCCGTGTATTATGGTTTACTTTTTTTTGGCGGAAATTTTTCTAAAATGGATATTAAACAGAACAAAACAAGAAATATTAGTTTTCATTTATTAATTCATTGATCTCGTAGTAGAGGCGGAAAAAGAATTAAAATTATTCACAAAACCAAAATCATTTTCCACTTTTCCTCCAAAAATTTGAACAGTATTTTTCTTACACTTTTATCCTCAAAATGACATTTAGACCTTAATCCTCCTTTAATACTCCTATGAACCAGTATTAGCTTAATCCGCCTCTAATTTAAATCAAGTGTCTATTTGAAACTAACAGATGTTTTCTATTCGAAATCATGACCCCCGCCGTCGAGATGAATCGCTTTGAACTTAAAAAACATAGGGAAATCTTGAAAAATAACTTCCAGAGTGGATACTGTGTAGCAAAAGCAGTGCGTTTTTTTTGCCGAAAAGAAGTAGTTCGATCGCCTACTGTACGTGACTCATGGTCCCGTTTTCATCCAGCAAACAGACGAAGTTGGCTGCTGTAGCCGAAATTGTGAGACTAAATACACCAACATCAATTTCTAGCTCACGTATTAGCCTGAACGTACTGAGGGTTTTGCACAAGGATCTCGGATTATCCAATTGTAAGGCCCAATTGAATCAGCATTGAAGGTGTAAGACCACTGATTTCGTTATTGCTTTGCCGTTTTGGGGCTTATAGGAGTTTAAATTTATTCGCCAAGCCTTTGACTTAATCAAAGAGACAATCTCCCTACTTCTAACTCTCTACCCCCTCCTTATTCCCCTACATCATAGGGGGCACAATTCGTCTTTAAAATCCGAGTGAAGTGTTACCGCTTGTGACTGCACCTTCTAATCCAATCTTACCTAACCGTAGCTTGAATTAGACAGGATTTCAGTGAAAAGTCATCTTCTTTTCTGACGAGGTCCACTTCAGCTACATCAACAAACAGCCATACGTGGAACTCGGAAAACCCGTATGCACAGCAAAAAAGAGTCATCATTGAATAATTTTTCTTGGAAGAGCCTCAATGTGATCAAATGGATTTGGACGACCTCTGGTTCATGCAGGATGACGACCCGTCATGACACATAACTCTTGCTATAGTTGATTTTTCGGTCCCTTCCAGTAAAATATCTTCACGATATCTTCAAAAGGTCAAACTGTTGCTTGTGCGAAGCAAAAGACCTCAGACTCATGAGAGCTACCTCATTTGTAAACTCTTTAACTAGCAGTAAATTGGAACCTGTAGTTTTGTGAGGCTTAGCCCGATTAAAATCACCGGTAAAAATGTGGTCAGTACTGTGGAAAAACATTAAAGGACAAGGTATACTCTTTCGCTGCCTTCATTGATGTGAAGTGTAAGGAACACTCAAATAATATCCAGAATGCTACCGTCAAAAGAATGAGGCTGCATAATGTGAACAATAAAACACAGAAATATAATCAGAGCGGACATTGATAGTTTGAGTATTAACATCTAGAGTCACTCCCATTGAAAGAAAAATTTCTCTTCTCTACTATCTTGATAGGTATAGACTATCCTTTGGCACAATAGGTTTCATTCAGACACCGCAGTGCCTAGAGCTGAGCAAGCTCTAACCGTTCCCTTAATCTAAAGACTATGCTTACTAATTTTTCAACATCTTGGCAAAGAACTGTTGCTTAGTGATCAAAAATCAAAACTATACTTTTTTAAAAACAAAAACAAAATACCAGCCTTTTAAATATCGTCAGTTAAAATGCAGGACCTCGTAAGTCAAAATATTTAACAAGTTTTCTGTGCACTAATGTTGTGCCAAAAATTTCGTAGAAAAGAAAAAAATACATATCAGGTGCTGCATTTGAACTGACGATATGCCATCGATAAAAGACATACTTCTTAATAAGTCTGATGGTTTTCGGACCCATAAAAAAGGGCAAAGAAAGCATTATAAACACTCCTTTTCGGTAAAACCTTTGGATATGTAGTCCAAAAACTGTGCTGTAGATTTACAAAGCAAACAAAAAGACTGATGCAAGCTTAAGTAAATCTTGTTTGGTAACAAGCCGCTTCCCAAAAAACTATGATCATGGGCAGGGCATGTAATGGATCTACTGATCTACACCAAATGTAAGCTTTATTTCGTTTTAAACTTTTTAAACATCTAGACCTCTTTGCACAGAAACTAACTTCAAACTAATCCAAACTACAAACTGAAACAGCTCACCAATATTGGCAGATTTTTCAGAAAATTTCGTGTAACAATGTTTGCAGAGACTACATAACGCCACCTCAATGTTTTCACAAACCATTCCACATGGGACTTTCTAGCTGGGAAGAATAGAATAAGCCAACATTAAACTATGTTATCAACAATACACATACATATTTGAAGATTGTTCCCAAAGGGATAGTGGTGTTCCCGAGGCAGTCTTTATTATGATTTATTTATTTCATCAATCAAACTACTGGACTATAGCAGCATCTTCATGGTCAAGGTCCAGAAAAACAGTTGCAAAACAGATTGCAAAGTGTACAACAGCACACCCCGATATCATCTTTTTTCATCGACAGCACACAAATTGAACACTGAATTAATTAAATTGAATGAGAAGGTGAAAATGTAACGTGTGGCTTATTATCTTTTTTCTTATGTCGGTTCGATATGACAGAAGAAATTTTATTTGAAATCACACCAGCCTTAAAATTAGCCTCTCATTTGATCAATAAGTTCCCAATATTTAGTATTTAGGTAAATCGAGGGTTGCATAGAAACAAAGCGAAAAATATTGAGTAAGGTTCTAAAGAGTTGTTTTACAAATAAAAGCTTAGGCTAACTTGTGCAGAAAACAAATGTTTTTTCCTTAATTAGGAAAGTATTCACCGATATAATTTCGAAATTGAACAACAATGAACATAGATAGCCTTTCTTTCTCATGTCCTCATTCCTAATTCTCCCGAAGGTGAAAAACTCTGTGAAATTTGTTCAGGTAGCAGTGTCAATGCCGATCTGCGAGTGTGTTATTTATTAAATCGAATTATATCTCGATTCCAACATATACAATAATGATAAATCTTTGAAAGACTCAAACCGCACGAGAAATAAAAAATTGTCACAGAAAAACTAATAAAAAAAGCACTCATACGCCACAGTAGACATCACAAAATCAAAGAATCGGTTCGGAAAAGCTATAAAAAAGCACTCATACGCCACAGTAGACATCACAAGAAACAAAGAATTGTCTCAGAAAAACTATCAAAAAAAAACACGCATACGCCACAGTAGACGTCACTGACGCAAAGAATCGTTTCAGAAAAACTATAAAAAAGCACTCATACACCACAGTATTCGAAATGCGGTTGTTGTTAAAAAACATCCATTATTGCATATTGTTGAGCTTACTTTTTAACTTTAATGTTCTCGTATTAGCTTCGAGTTGGAGAGCTTTGAAATAAAGTAAACACAAGCGGTGCGTATAAGGACGTCACACAATCTTCATCAATCTTAATATAGCTATAGTCTGCGCGATAGTCTTCGTCCTTACTTTTACTAATTCCTCTAAGGTCTAAGGCCGAGATAAAACACTTCTCTGAAAGCGTTTGAAAGACTTAAAGTTTCTAAAATCATACTTTCATCGGTAAAGGGATCCCAGAAACCAATGAACTAACAGGACGTGGATCGTTGACGTAGCCTTTTGCAAGGGCTAAGTTGGTCTATCGGTATCCTAAATGGGTGCTCTTTTGATGGTAAGATCTAGCAAGAATCTGAGAAAAAACCTTCATTAGGTCTCCGAGCGTTTTAAGAGGTCAAATTTCTTTTACCGAATATCTAAGCGTGGATTACGGGTTTGAGCGAGCGGAACAACTATTTTTAAACTCTGTACAAAAGACGAGGAGGCCACCAATGCACTTGTCCTGCAGTTGTATCAAATGGCTCACACTTTAAGCAAAAGCTACTCAATGATGTTTTGAATAAGTCCTGGAAAGTGTCCGTATGAAAAACGCTTGTAAAAGAATTATTCAAAATATCCGAAAGAGTTTTCGGTTAGACCTAAAACAAAAACCACCACAAAAAGAGGTTATTAGGTCGAATGGCAATCAAAGGATTAAATTAAGTCATTGTTAAGTGCTGAGCATTATTTTGGATAAATGTTAAAGAGCCTGTGTGTTGCTCAAGAAGATTGAAAAAATATATTACATACAACGTAGTAAAAGGGACCAGTAAATTTGGCTTGAATCATTAGCAACTGCTTTAACTGGTTTTAGAAACCCTCAACTCGAAAAGATACACTTGGTCAAAACACACAATAAACAAATAAGATTTTTTTGTTTGCTTCTTGTTTTTGGATACGGCTGTAATCTTCCAAACTCGAAGAAGAAAAAGACAAAAAAGCAATATTCGGAATAAAAAACCTTCATGTGACAATGTCTCTTTGTCAGTCCTCAATATCGATTGCAATATTCGCAAATTTGCGTGCCTTCGTTCACACAAATCCTTCAACGTTGGATGCCTTCGCTTCGGGAAATGTCAATTCTTCTTACTCCCTAACTAAGCCCATGTTATTCCCACAGTTTTGTGCGCCAACGCTAGAATGGATAAGGTCATGGTTGAAAATTTACTTAAGTGCGTACATAAGCTTTTGAAGTCTTAATTTTAATGCATAGGCAGACAAAACCCCATGAAAAGTTTCTTCACATGTATTTATGTATTTACGTATATTTTCCCTGAACGTTAAAGTTATTCAAACTTTATGAAGAGTCACAACTTTGAAAATAATAGTCGGTGCTTTTGACTTACCCAGAGTGAGTGTCTTGCATTTGCCTTCAAAACTTCTCTGTTTTTAGTTTTGAAAATGATTACCAATTGAAAATCTTTGTAAGATATAAAGTTTAACATTTTATTATGTTTTCAGGTCATTGTGGGCACACGAGTCCTTGTGAGCAGCTCTGTTATGAAATCCATGATGGAATGTACGAATGTGATTGCATAGAAGGATATGAATTGAACAAAAATGGCTATAGCTGTCAAGGTAAGAAAATTAAAGCACTCTAACTAAACGCACAGAAATAAGAAATTCAAAAATTCCCCTTTCTTAAAACAAAAACTGTTTCCATAAAAATGTATGAATTGGAACGCAGTAGGTTAAAGAGCTCCGGTGGTTGGGTAACCGACCGAGGTGAAATGTAGTCAAAATAGATGGAGGCAGCCATGCACACTTCAAGTTTACAACAAATGGGTAAACATTTTTTCGCTAACTTTTCTTAGACAGCGCTTTAGATGAGAAGTGATTCTCATTTATTTATTTTTTTTTTTTTTGGTGAAGCTTTGTGCGATTCTTTTCTCATCAGTCATCAGTCATCACATATGTTTGTATATGTACATTAAGCTCTTCTAATTACAAATCTTTTTTGGCAACTTATGTTGCGTCCTTGTTTCTTTTCAACTCTCTATTCTCATTAAGAATTATATGTTTACCATATATTGGCATTGATGTTTGTTGGTGGGGCGCCATTTAAGATATGGTTTTGTTTTTATCTTGTATCGTGGCTTACCAAAAAGAACACAACCGCTTGACTTTAGTTCTTTAAGTTTTCCCTTGATTCTATTTGTACCTTGTTGAGACATTGACGAGCATTCGTTCGTAAATGTTTAGCCTACATCAAAAGCACAACTAATTAAAACAGATAATTTGGTAAATGATTATTGCGGATATTGCAAGCACTCCCTGAAATTCTTGCTCAACACACTAAGCTCCTGAAATGAAACTTTAACTAGATGTTTTAGTATCAGCTGGCACCGTTACTTCATTGCAAAAGTACGTGAAACTTATAGGCACCGTGGCTGTAGACTTTACTTGGATCACAATTTTAGATTAGTATTTGCTATGGAAAAGTGGTCTTTTAAAACTTTTCTATAGAAAAAGCATTGAGTCGCTGTTCGTTTATTTCGGCATCAATACTGTTTAACCTGGGAAACTCAAACTGCAAGTGAACAGTCAAGTTGAAAGAAACTTAGTTTTCGTAATTAGAGTTGAAGTTGCGAGATGTTCGGTGAGTCACATAGATTTCATTGGAAGTCACCTAAAGGGCAATGGTAAGAAGCTTGCTTTGCTTTTCAAATCGTTCTGATTTATTGAATAAAATCTATCGAATATTATCATCAGACAGGAAACAAAACTTTCATTACATATGTAGCAACTATACATTACTTACTTAGGTGGGCAGTACAGTTCGGGGTGAACTAGAGCCTCAACCAACATCTAACGCCAACAATTTCGATTTCAGGCGAGCTCTTTCTAGTTTTGAACTCTAAGTCCTCTTCCACTTGATTGCGCCACCTAAAACGAGGTTTTCCTTTTGCGCGATTTCCGTGTCATGTGCTTTCGAAAACCCATCGAGCCGAAGCAATTAGGTCAATCCGCTCTACATGGCCCAACCATCGCGATGCGTACTCTTCTGGATATGTCCATGTTGCGGTTCAGCTAATACAGCTCGTTGCAGTATCTTCTTCTCTATGCACTGTCTTCGAATACGGGACCAAATCATTCGGAGAATTTTTCTTTTGAAACGACCAAGGTTTCCTCATCCCCTTTCGATAAGGTCCATTCTTTGGCGCCGTAGAGCAGGACTGGAATGATTAAATTCTTATACAGGGTTACCTTGTTTTTTTTTTTTTTTTTTGGAGAGGGGTTTGTTTCTCAATTACCTTCTTAACCCAAAGAAGCAACGGTTGGCAAGAGTTATTCTCCGTTTAATCTCCACACTGATGTTGTCTCCCGTGTCTTTAGCGGATACTAGGTGGACGAAGTCCTGTACTACTACGAGGTTATGTCATTTTCATATATTATTTTGTCCAATTCGTCGATGGTGTCCTTGTTTGATGACAACATATTCTTACGTTGACCCTAAAACGCATTTTTGCCGCTTCTGTTTCAATGCTCGTAAAAGCAACTCTGACATCACGCTTCCTTCTTTCTATTAGTCAATATCGTCTGCGTAAGCCAGTAACTGTACAGACTCTTACCCCTTCATGTTCCTGTACACCTGTTACACGTGTTAATGAATTGTCTATTATTTTGAAAATTAAGGCGGTCCAACCCTGAAACACATAGAACGACAAGGATTTCCTGAAAAATATGATTCAATTCAGTTTTATTTTGACAGCTTGCTCGAAAACCGAGGACGGAGTTCGTGGCAGGCAGCGTTAGTACACGCCGGACTAAATATTAGTCTCTCATTTTATCTCTCAAACCACTGAAGCGTGTTCCGAGTGGAAATTTTGACGATAAAAAAGAGATCGTATTGAATTATTTCTCTCAACCATACCTTGTGAACAAAAAAGAAGAATTTTTATGCCGATTCCGGATGGATAGTCAAGAAAATGTTTTTCATTTCACGAAATCGGAGAAATTGTTAACCTCAAGAAAGTCGATACCCGGAATAACATTTTTTCCGTTGATGTTTTCGGGGTTTGAACCTCGCACCGAGAACCTCCCACGTAACAGACAGATACCATAATAATTACGCCACGGGCACAGCATAGAAAACGTCATATTATTTCAAGTAAATATCAAGCAGAAACCGAGTTAAAGAACTTTTATTTTGGGGACAAATGATGACTCGAATGACAACCCATTAAGTATGAAAAAAAAAGAACAGATTCGTTTATAATGGTACGTGTATTTTTATTTACGTGTGTATTTAAAACCTACACGCCTACAAGTGTAAATATATTTCGATATCCACTTTTTTGCACTTTATTAGGTAGGAACAGGGTGTATTTTTTTGTACAAGTGATCAGAATAAAAGTGCAGGAATATAAAATACACGTATTTGACAAAGAACTTTAGTAGGTACTCAAAATTTACATCATTCATTACATATTCATTACATATTTCAATGACATTCATAGTATGCGAAAGTAAATTTTGAATTCAAAGAATTCAATTTGTCGACAAGCTCGTCTTTCCATTCATGATTCAATTGGCTATTCTATGTGCTATTCAATAAATCATTCAATTACTCATTCAATGAACAAGTAATTTAATAAGGCACTCAAAGACTCATTCAGTGAGTCGTTCAATGCTTTTCGAATTTGGGTATTCAAAACTAAAAGACAAAGCGAACTTTACAATAGAATCCTACTTTTTCTTCATTTGCTTTTAATAGTTTTTTTTTTTGCTTTAAGGAAGCTTTTTGCACAAATCAACCCTTCAACTAGTCACTCGATTAATATCAAATTTAACGAAGTGATAAATTGAAAGTTACCATCTACCCTCAACAGTTTTGCACAGCAAATCTCAGTGCTCTTTATAATATAGTATACAACAAAACTTTGGTTTGGAAGTGTGTTAAACACTACCTCAAAAGTCTTGTTTGCGAACATATATCAGTTTTAACAATCATTAATCAAAATCAAGCGATCTATGTGTCCAAGGGACACATACGATTCTCTCAAAAGAATCAATTAAATATTTAATATGATTTCATTGCAGAGTTCTCTTTACGAACTTAACATTAATATAATATATTTATCCTAAATATAACAACATAAAACATTTTTTGTTTCTGCTACCATACAGCTGTGATTTACTAGTTTTTAACCACGGCACATTTCAAATTCCAGTAGTAAAAAGGCGATAAAATAAAGTTACTCAGTTATAATCAGGTATTCTCATTGTGAATGATTTTTGAAATCGGTAGAGTAGTGAGCTAACAAATTCACAAAAAAAATAAAATATAAATCAAAATGACGATTAGTGAAGGAAAAGGGCATATGCAGGAGCAATGACTGCATATGTAGTACATGAACCATTTGTAAATATTTCAATATTATGTTAGGTGCGTTTTTGTCGCATCTCAGCAATAATAAAATCGGCAAATACCAAAAAAAAAAACGCTCTACTTTACTTATTTAACTTCTCAAGAAACATTTGTGGTGACGGATTTATCTGGGTAGCCTATGAAAATCATGCAAATATCCTACTATTCTTTTGAGTCTCTACTAATTTTTATCCAATATCCTTACTTATCAGTGAATAGTCAATAAAGATCCCTTCTTGGCAAGAAAACTGATCAGTTGAATGTTGAAATTTAAATTTTTTAATTTTCGAGTTCGAGTTTTAGGAAAATACTCGTAATTCCTCAGCCAATATTCTCCTATGATGGTGAGAGCATTTTGTAGATGCTTCAACTTTCATCTCATCAGTATGTTAAGATCCATTGCAAACTTTGAAGTCCTCATGCTCAGTAATTGATTTGTTTTTGTGTAAAATTTTAAAGTACATTGCTGAGCTAATTATATAATTGCAGAGTTGCGACAAAAAAAATGCTTCTATTATTGTTTTGATCTTGTTACGGAATGAACCAGTCAAGTGCAATTTCCATAGCTATAACTTGTGAGGAATTGAAGGGGCCAGTTCCGATAGACTATATAAAAAAGCGCTCTCATGACAGTATAACGAAGAAAAGACTTACACTTCCCGTAGAAAACATTGCATCTGGAACCTTAAACTAAACGAAAAAAAATAAACAGCTTCGCAAAAAATTTTTGCCGATTCCGAAAGGCAACGCACTTCCTCTCGCAGTTTTGCCAATTTCCTGCGAAAGTCGATTTCAAAAGGGAAATTGAATGTCTTAGAGATTCCAACCATAAACTTTTATGTAAAGTAGGTAAGCACTAATACCTATGCTCCGACTACTTTCACATCTGTACTAGATACCAGATTTTCCGAAAGCAGAACTATAATTTTCATATCCTGTTAGGTGCTTCCCAAACATCATTGCGCTTCTTGATAGGGTTCAACCCAGAGCTTTAAGACTGATATGTGATAGTTCAATTGAAGGATCGATTGATACTATTGTATATAGTCGAATTAACTTGCCTCTTTATCACTAATTTTACAAACAGTGCTATAGCAAAATAGCCAGTTGCATTCGTCGCTTGAAACAATTTAACCGCAACACCTATCTCGCTAGGAACGCTCATCAGTTTCACCTTGAGCCCAATTTCGGACTTCGGAATCAAGTGTACAGATTCATATCTAAGCCGCACTACCTGAATGTAGAATTCTGTAACAGACTATGTATTTCTTTTTTATTGCGTTTCCCAAAAAATCTGAAGCAAAGTGCTTCTGTGTCTTCTATTAAATCCTCTCCTATTTTCCTAAAAGCTCGAACTCTATTCCATTACATTGTAGGGATACATATATATAAAAAATAAAGAAAACAATTAGAACTCAAACATGAGAAGCCAAAATTCTTCAATGCAGGTTTATAAAAGTATAATTTTACAGTGACAAAAAAAAATTCAACTGCACAATAATGATGCAACTACACCTGTTCTTTTTTTAAATTTTAAGTTAAGGCGGCTGATAACTGTAGTAAAACTAATGCCCGTAGCAAGACCATTCGTAAATTTGTCATGAAAACAAAAAAATTATCGCTCTTCTTTAAAAACAACACAATACCTACATTAAAAATGGTCAAACTAGCTCAAAAATCATATCAAAAACTGAGTATGACATTAACTGTCGCAAATTTGTCGTTCACGAGATATCCACAAAAAAATTTTGTCGCTTTCAAAATGCTCCCCATATAAATGATTTTCAAGCTACGACCGAAACACTTAGACTTAGATAGATAGACTTAGTTAATGTTTTATTTCTTATAAATTTTTACAATTGCTTAACATAATTCATTATAATTATATAAAAATATAAGAAATTATTGGGACGTTCTGTATTTTGTATATTAAGTATTAAAAATATTGTTGAATGCCACTTAAATGACTTAAAAAAATATAAAAATAAGCTTTGGGTGGGGTGACATTATTAAGACAATTTCCATTCAAAAGTAAAGAAAGTAAAAAATTAAATTAATATTTCAAATATTTCAAAAAAATTCAAAAATACAAATTTGCATCAAATATTATGTATTATTTCATCCAAAATTTAGCAAAGATTATAAAATGCAAGAGCGATTTACCTACAGCATCTTAAAAATACAATCATTACGATTACAATTGATATCAAGCCAGAATATCAGAAAGAAGAGATTCAACATTGTTATATTCCTAATCAAAAAGCCAATTTCTTACAAGTTTTAAATACATTCCAGGCTTTGCAATAGATCTAATCGATATAGGAAGCTTATAAATAAACGACCTGCTGAAACTGAATAAAAATTACGAAATGCAGTAGTACGAAAGTTTGGAACAGATACCATATGAGAAAAATTCCCACGTAAATTTTAATGATTACGATTGCTCGACTTAAAAAAGAAAGTTTTCAACACCTTAAAGCAGTATAAATGTCGAACAGGATGAATTTTAAGGGAACAGAACAATGGTGAACTCGGGTGTCTTTTAGATTTTCGAAATATTTTACGTACAACATTTTTTTGCAAAATTAACAGTGGTTGAATTTTGTTTAGATAAACACAGTTTGTTGGGGAAACTATTCCAAATTGTAGCTTTGAATGAATAATTCTGTAATAAATTGTTTTTAAAAGTTTTGACGAGCAAATATTGCGTAAGTAGAAGAAATACCTTAATGAACAGTGAATATATGTATTTTCTCAGCGCTTCAGTGTGATTCGAAAAACTCATTTTAAAATCAGTCGTTAGACCTAAATATTTAAATTCTTTCACATCCTCAATAGGAAAACAATTATAACTGCAAACTGAGCTGTCAATAAATGAGTGAGAAAACGTAGAGTAGCAGTTTTGTATTTTTGGCACTCAGGTGCGTGATAAAAGAGATTCGCTTCAAAACTATGCAGGGCTGACAAGCTGAAAAACATAGCTTCAGTTTTAGAGCATATAACCAACCTGTGTTCAGAAAACCAGTTTCTTAGTAAATTAAGAACCCAATTCATATCAGATACTAAATTCAAGGGACTGTTCAAACCATAAGCAAATCCTATATCATCCGCAAAAACAGTTGGTTTTCCTTTGAAATTAAGTGCAAGTAGTGAATTAATGTAAACTAGGAACAAAATAGGTCCCAAAACAGAGCCTTGAGGCACACCCAAATTGAAGAACTTAATTTCACTTTTAATTTCATCAAACTTAACTCAATGAGATCTAATTTTTAAATATGACCCAAACCAATCTAATATAAAACCTCCAAATCCAGCTTTTTCTAATTTTCGAATCCAAACTCTATGGTTGACCATGTCAAAAGCTTTGGTAGTACCATAAAATAAACAAGCAGAACATTTTTTACCATCAAGGTTAGACATTATTTCAGAACAGAACTGCAACAGCGCATCTTCAGTGGATCTACCTTTCTGGAATCCAAATTGATTTAAGTTGAAGAATTTGGTTCTATTTAAAAAACTTACTACTCTATCTTTTATAAGTTTATCGAATATTATACTAATAGCTGGAAGAAGAGATATTTGCCTATAGTTACTTAATAGTGTCTTAAACAAACACACCTAAATTCAATTCAGTGTCGCTATTTTTTGTCGCGCCCTTCCCCCCTTATCATTTCTTCGCCACACCATTCCTCAGTGGTTTGCACTCAGCATTGTAATCGATACATGTCTTTGAGCAAATGACAAAATAGCTACTTGCCGTAATCAGCGAACGAGCTGAACTCACCAGTGAATTCAAAAATGAGTTGAATATTGACATGTCAAAATAGCACAACACACGTTTTTTTATATAAAACGAATAGCGAAAAATTTTTAGTTTTCAAGGCACATTTACGACATTTAATCGAATTAACAAACTGTGAAAAATTTGAACTGTGAAAATTTGAATATAGCGCTAGATGACGGACATGTTTCCTTGGTCAAATTTATTTTAAAATTTGCCACTAAAACATCTACCAAACCAAAACATTTACGCCTTCAGGATACAAGAAGCCTCTAAAAGCGTGTTAACTGAAATTTCACTCACTCATTAGTTTGCATTAATTATCTCTGATATTTTAATTGGCATTTTTTAAATGACAATTAACTTCACTTAAGACCATCCAAATAACTGACTGTCATTCAACTGACCTACATCACTGTCAGATTAATTGACAAACAAAATATTACTTCATCACAAGCACAGGCTTTTTGTAATATCGTATTGAATGTTTTGCCGATGAAATGACAAAGTATAACATCGTGGTCTTGTGTTTTTGTTATCCGTGTCTTTCAAATACAAATGAGGAAAAAAAAGCAAAATTGAGCTCACCAAAAAGGAAGTAAACTAAATAGAAGTGGGATAGGAATCAAAAATTTGGACATGACAATGGACGTGGAAATAGTCGTCCCTGAACTCAAAAAGAGAGATGTAAATGTCAGCAAAATGACAAACAATTGGACGACATTTGTTGACATAATTGGAAATTTACTGACACCGGTATCCAAAATTCTGTGAAGATGTGGAAACCCAGCGTCATGGTCACACAAAATGGTCCACTATCATCAAATAAGAAGTTTATTAGTCGTGGTAAGATGCTATGAATAGCATAAGTGGAATTAGATATAAAATAATTTTAATACCCTGATTATGTTGTTTGTATATCAGGGTCAGGCGCACTTGCAAATCTGTAATTGGCAGTTGATGCCATAATAAGTGCTAAAGGGCGACACAAGCTTAGCTCTCTAAGGCTTTATCTAATACGCCATATATAATATTGCTACTGTATCAGTGGCCGAAAGTCTCGGGCTATTCCGCAAGAGGTTTGGGCTTTAAATTCTAGAAAATGTTTCTTTGTTCGTAGTATCTGCTTCTGACAGCTTTAAGAAAAACATTTTAGCTAAGCAAAAGTCGCCTTTAACTGGCTTCTCTTTAAACAAACACATCGATTGAAGGGGATATGACCTGGTATATCTCGAGTTGTTAACTATCCAAAGTCCCCAATGTAGTTTCTGATTCATGCTTCAAGTCCAGTTGAAAGCTATGAAGCTTACATCTACAAAGCTCCGTTTCAAACAATACGAAATGCCTAGTCCTGTTGGAATCATCAAACAATGGTCTTAACTTTCGTTAAGGCGTTGCAATTCTCATGTAAACCACTTTCTCTTAATGTTACCCGGATAAGATTCCACACCCAAAAAAACTCTGACGTTCATTAATCACATCCATCACCTCTCTTCAAGTTACAAAATTAATTATTAATCCCCCAGTGGCTTGGCTTAAATTTCATCAAAATAACTCCTATTATTTATTTTTCAGTTATTAATTCAACAGACCCACCAGATGGTCCTTCGAAATCTGAAGAGGACGTTCTCTATCAAAAGGGTGCCTCGTTCAGTGCCAAATTGGCAAACGGTGTCAACGGCAGCAATCAAATGTTAACCTCAGGTGAGGATGAAACCGATGACTATGATGATTTCATCTCAGACAACGATGACACCTCGACCAGGATCCATCAGAAATCGAATACGTTTATCAATAGCAATTCAAAGGATTACTACATATCTTCAGATAGCATTAGTTTCAACGATGATCAATTAGACTTAAACCCTGTACCTGAATTCAAAAACCCAAATTCAAACTCGAAAAACTATTCAAGTTCATTGGAAATGTACACCGATTCAGTAACTAACGAACTAAGTCAACGTATCCAATGGCTCCAACAGCAACAAAATCAATTGCAGCATCAAGAGCTCCATAGATTAAACGATACACTTACAAAATCATCACCATCGAAA
This sequence comes from Melanostoma mellinum, assembly GCA_914767635.1. Classification (NCBI taxonomy): domain Eukaryota; kingdom Metazoa; phylum Arthropoda; class Insecta; order Diptera; family Syrphidae; genus Melanostoma; species Melanostoma mellinum. The sequence goes on from OU612059.1 coordinate 198,398,638, forward strand.
GTGAGTGCTTCGGAAGTCCTTGAGTCGTCCATCACCAACAGTAATACGTTGGAGGATGATTACTACTCGAAATTGGATATGTCTGTCTACGACGATGTCAATAATAATAAGTTAAATCTGCGGCCAGTCGATGCAAATACATATCAACAAAATGAGTACAATCAATTGCGAGTGACATCGCTCCTGCCATCGACACCTACACCAGAGTCAAGGAAATTGGATAACGTGCAGAAAGCAGCAGCAGCAGCAGCGGCAGAGAGTGAGGGAAGGCGAAATATAAGCATAGCAGCTGCTACTCAAGCTTCGGCCAAAAAAGGGCACAGTGAAGCACCCTTGAATTTATTGAGGCAAATGAAATCCAATTCACAGAATCTCTCAAGGACGGCTGTGTAAGTAATATTTTTGGCCTTTTTTTTGTCTCTAATTATTATTATTGTAATTATTTAAAAATTAACGGCAAGTGGAGAGTGTAACAAAGCTAATCAAATTGCTTTTTCTTGAAGTGCTGACAGGCACGTTTTAGTCCTGTGGTTGCTTTCTTCGTTTTGTTTTATTCTTTTCTTTTTGTATAAAATACCAAAACGAAATATGAATATAGGTTACGGTTGACCGCAAGCTTCACAAATGACAAGAAAGTGAAAAATTTTGCACGCCAAAAATATGTTTTTGTAAATTTGTTTAGGACTGCGTAGGTATTTTCTAAGAATAAACAAAAACAGCCAGGATTATTGGGTATTCGGTTAATATTCTTTGATCTTATGTCACCAAAGCGTCTATGAGTTGACCTTTAGAAATTTACGCTAGAAATTTACGCCAAGATAATGCGACCTGCGTCAACAGCAAAACAAAAAAAAAACAAAAATTTCTGAGAATAGTTTGCAAATTGAGAGCGAGAAGTTATCGACATTACGAATCGTGCCAGGCGTAGGGTTGTGAAAATTATAATTAGTACGATAAAAAGGAATGTACAATTGGGGTAGGTACAGATGTGAGATAACGAAGGTTGGTATTTAAGGAAATTGTATTAAATAGACCGGGACAATGGATGTCTCCTCTATCAGAAGGTCGTCGGGTATAAATTATGAAGTTAGGGACTCGATGACGTTTTTCAAGTGATTGTGGGTAGAATAACTGAGACTTGCAGAACAATGAGGCATTGTGGAGATATCGCACCACGGAAGACTTTGAATACGACGTAGTAGTGCATGACGATACGAAAAAGCATTAGCTGATTTTCATGGAGTATTTTCTTTAGAATAAAATTTAATAAAAGATTTTCCAATAATCACACGGGTCGGTAGATTTTCTGAATCAACTATCGTTTGATAAATGGAGTTTGTACAGTTGAGCTGACGAAGTGGCGATCAAATAAATAAATGAATATCAGAGCACAAATTGTTCGTTATAAGCCTAATTCAGATCTTTCAACCAGTTCCATGAATGTTGTATGGTCCTACGTTATTCTGCCGATTTTGAAGTAATAAAAAAGAAAGCAATTCACAAGGTAATGTCATTATCAAGGGTCTGCCAGTTTCTCCATATGGTTAAGGGATCATCTCTCCGAGAAAAACGCGCACTTTGAGATCAGGAATTTTCAGATAAATCATTCACTTACGATGAATCAGTTCAGTTCAGTTTATTTCAAATAATAGTACAAATAAGACTTAGTCTTTTATAGTACAAAATAATTGGAACAATTTCAATTCAAAATAACAATAAATGAGAGTTATACAAAAGTTAATTGAACAATAGAGATTGTGATAAAGAAAAAAAAATTATTAAAAATTAAAAATATGTGTAGAAGTAGATATAGAAAGAAGACTGATAGACAGAAAAGTGAAATGAGAAAAAAAGAAAAGAAAATACTGACCTAAGCTTAAAGACAATGATATTTTTCAACCAAGAGAATTTTATCATTATAGAGATGAAAAATGTGCCAATACTGCAGTTTTCAATTTACTATCACCAACTATTTTTTTTATCACCGTTGGGAGGGAATTCCATAATTTGGTCACATAAACATAGAAAAGACGCGAAGAGTGTAAATAAGCAAAGAAGGGGGTTATAAGATTTAAGGTTCTGCTTGATTGAGCGAATTGAAGTTTTTCATATAAATACATTGGAGTTTTGTTCATAATGATTCTATGCATAAAGAGGCAGCACTTTGTGTCAAGAAATTGTTGAAAAGTGCATCCTAGGACCAGTTTATGATAATGCGAGATATGTTCAGATCGGCGTAGCCCATACACATACCTAATCATGTCATTGAACGCGACCAGTAGCTTATGGTGGGAGTGAGAGTCGAGTTTACAGTACACAACTGAAGAGTAATCTAATATAGGCAAAAATAGAGTCTTAATAAGTCTTAGTTTCGTAGCTACAGGAGTAAAGTTAGATGACAAACTAAGTTTCCGCAGCCCACCATAAATTCGTCCTATAACAAAATTGATGTGATCAGTTCCAGACAGTGAGCGATTAAGTTTAAAACCAAGGTTATTAACTGTGTCCGAAAATTTCAACTGCAAATTGTTTAAGAATAAAGGTGGAATTTCATCACTGTTATAAGGTTTCTTAGAAATACATATAAGCTGAGACTTGTTTGGGTTTAAATTAACTCCGTTGCAAACCGACCAGTTGTAAATATTTGATAGGTCTTCATTGACTCTTGATATAAGATCTTCAATAAGTCCGATTGGTCGAGAAAGATATATTAGTATTAGTATTTATTTATTATTCATTTTTCACTTACATGCTAGTTACAATTGTGATTTTCAGAAAAAAAAAAGAAGAAAAAGAATAAAACCTGACCATTCGATAACATAAAAAGTTAGAGTTGAATGGCCGCCAAGTTTACTATCAATATTTGAAGAATAACTGACGTGGGGTACTTTCAGTTGTTCTTATGCTTTTTTTTGAACAAATTTATTTTAAACTATTGTTAAGATAAAAATTAAAAACTATTGTTGTTTAAGAAGAGCAATTATATAAATTCCAAAGAGGAGAAAAAAAAAATAAGAAAAAGAAAAGAAAAAATAAAGAAGCAATCAAAGCAGTTAAAAGAACAAAAAATTAAATAAGGTACAATAGCAGTAATCTTTTTGCGTTTCAAGTTCTAATTTTGTAAACCAATTCAATGTGGATTAAGTCCTTTGTAAAAAGCCACTCTCTGGTTTTTTTCAAGAAAGAATGAAAGTTGTTGGTAGTTCGTATTTCAAAAGGAAGATTATTAAAAATAATATTTGATGTAGTTAGGTAAAAATTCATGAAATGTGCTTTGTGTGGAAATAACATACTAACAAGTGCTAAATTATTGATACGTAAACTATATATTGAGGAGTTCCTTGATGGAATATTACCACTTTTTCGGAAAAATTCTTTCAAAACTTTAAAAACATAAAGATGCCGCAAAGGTAGTATTCCCAGTTCACGAAATAGAGGCCAGCTTCCAGTACGCCGATTTTTGTTACAAATTATACGAATTATATGCTTTTGTGCAATCAGAAGTGGCTTAAAAGTGTTCATATAAGCACCTCCCCAAGACACTATACCATACTGCAACTTCGACTGCGTGAGTCCGTAGTAGATCATTGTTAAAACTTTCTTTGAGCAGAAAGGCTTTAGCAAATACATTTTTCGAGTTATAAGGTTCATGTAGCTATTGATCGACTGTGCATGAACTTTCCAGTTAAGGTTGCAGTCGATGAGAACCCCTAAGTACTTAAAGGAGTCTACACGTTCAATTTGAAAACAGTTGGCCGAGCATTGGTTTTGCTCTACAAAATTACTTCTACCACAAATGTGCAAAGGTAAAGCAAACTTTTGGCAGTCACTTGCATGGAATAAAGCGTCAAAATTCAAAGGAAGCGATCCCGATATCTTAAAATACATAATCTTAGTTTTTTGGCTAATAATCAATCTATGATATGCAAACCAAGTTCTTAGCATTTCCAAATCTTTATTTATTTTAGCAAAACATTGAAAATATGAGGATTCAGTATAAGTGAAGGCTATGTCATCTGCGAAAGCTATACGACTCCCAGAAAAGTTCTGGTGAAAAAGCGAATTGATGTAGATTAAAAATAGGGTTGGACCCAAAACAGAACCCTGAGGAACTCCGTTTTGTAATTTTAATACATCACTAAAAGTTCCGTTGACTAAGACGCTTTGTTCTCTGTCGACCAAATATGATTTCAACCAATCATGAAAAACACCCCTAAAACCAGCGTTGTAAAGCTTTCCCAAAAGTATTTCATGATCTACTAGGTCAAACGCCTTTGTCATGTCAATGAACAATGCCATTGTAGTTTGACTATCGTTTATCCCTTAGTATAGATCACAACAAACTTTCAGGATTGCATCTTCTGTTGATCTACCTGATCTGAAACCAAATTGGTCATCAGAAAAAAAGTTCATTTTATCAAGAAATGAAATCATTCTTCTTTTAATTAATTTTTCAAAGATTTTAGAAAAAGTAGGAAGCAATGAAATTGGTCTATAATCAGCAACATTTTTGCGATTTCCCTTTTTGAAGAGAGGAATAACTTCCGCACTTTTCAAAGAATTTGGAAACTTTCCAGAATTAATACTAAAGTTAAAAATGTAGCACAAAACATCCACTATTTCCCAAGATATGTTTTTTAACATGACAGATATACCATCGCTTGTACAAGAATCTTTTCTCGGTAAGTTTAAAATGAGCTTTTGAATTTCTGCAGATGAAAATTCTTGAAAATGGAAACTATTTGATTGAATCGCTTCATTTCTTAAAACACCTTCAACATTGCAATTGCAACTATTGTGCAGAGCATCGTCAGCGTAAAGATGTAAGGATACACTTGAACAAACTTTAGGCAAATCGTTAATGAACAGACAGAATAATAATGGCCCCAAAATAGATACTTGGGGAACTCCCGCAGACAACGACCCAGATAAGGAACAATTCTGCCCATAAACAACCCTTTGGTGACGATTGATCAGATAATTCATTATCAGGCGCACCGATCTCTCACTAAAGCCAAAATACAGTCTAAGTTTCTGACAAAGCACCATATGATTCACACTATCAAAAGCTTTGGAAAAATCTAGCAAGCAGAGTACCGTAAAGTAATCCATATCAAATTTAACCCTTATATCATCGACAATCTTTACCATAGCAGTAGAACAGCTGTGACGTTCACGAAAGCCAGATTGAATTGGGGATATCAAACTATGTTCATTGAGAAAAGTAGAAATTTGTTTAAAAATAATTTTCTCAAAAACTTTCGAAAGACAGGGTAAAATACTTATAGGACGAAAGTCATTTACCGTCAAAGGTTGAGTTTTTTTCGGGACTGGAATAACTTTAGCTAACTTCCAAGCATTGGGAAAGATTGAGGTTGTGATACAGAAGTTAATTATATGCGTAAGACTGCTTAGCAAATGTGGCAAGATCATTTTCACAAAACAAATAGGAATACCATCCTCACCAACAGCATTAGACTTGATAGAGCGGATAGTATTAACAACATTTATTTCAGATACAACTTCAAAGTCAAAGTCAAAAAAGAAGGACAGTCGATAATCCGGAACAAAACGTGAATTATCAACAGCGGTGGAAATAAAAGCATTATTAAGGTCATTGACATCAGGAATGCTATCAGTACTGTTTATCTTACCAACCCCTATAGAGCGTAGATTACTCCAAAGTTTTTTTGCTGTCGGTGATGCAAGGTCCATACATTATCCTTCAGCTTCTTCGAACCCCTCATTTAATGAACTGAATACCGATAGAAGGTCATGCGCAGGTAGGAGCACAGTAAAAGGAATAACGGTTGAACGACTTTACCAGAGCTCATTCCGAATTTTTCGGAGTTAATTATTGGAAGCCGACTTTGCTGATTTTAGTCGCCATTCCCGCCAAAGGACGTGCTTAACCGATTGAAAAACGGTCCTGCAGTGGAAATTTCGTTAGACGTAGACAAATTCTCTTAAGTGTTTTGATATGCGTGAGAACTCAGAATTGGTAGATATTTGGAAACATTCTTATAAGGTCCCGGGAAATCTGTGAATTAAAAACATACTGAAAGCTCTGAAGGAAAAGAGCCCGAATCAATACGTTTGATCAGTTTTCGAAAAAAAACAATACTTGCGCCAAATAATGGGAAAAATTATTAATTTGATATGGTGGTTGCTTTCCTTTTTCATTGCGAACTGTGTTAGGGAATTATTCAAATGGTAAAGTTTATATAAAAAAACATATAAGACCAATGAATTATAAAAGATCTCAATCTTTTTACTTGCGATTATAAGTACAGTAATCCGTAAGGCAAGTTTTGCAATCGTGCAGAGAAAAAACTTTTAGTTTACACTAAAGCGTGACATTACGTTGATAGATAATAGGAAAAAAATGGGTCCTGTCTGTCTGTCTGTCTCTATGTCTGACTTTCCGCATATGGATGTACAACCTGAACCGCTTGACCGATTCTCTTCAAAATTTGCAGTAATGGTGTGTGGAGTATCCTGCAGACAGTTTATTGGAATTAGACCTCTAGGTCTTGCGATAACCGGACCTTCAATACAAACAACCTATGTATGTGATAAAACTAAATTTTTCTCGAAAACGATCCTAACGGAGGACTATTTCTTGACTTTCTTATGATGTAAAAAGATTTTTTGGGAAAAGTCTAATAACTGTACACTTCTTAGAACCATTTATTATTTATTCATTTTTTTAACCGACCTTCTAGTTAATGATTAGGCACGATTACGGTATCCGTGGTCCCGCAAGTGCTTATGTGCAATTAATTTCCGTATGCAACAGCTTTCCGCATGGCCCGCTTCGCGGGGCTCATTATTTAAACCCTTTTTCCGCAGGGTTAAGCTGCTCATGCTAAATATGGAAATAGCAATTGTTTTCCGTAAGCAACAGCTTTCCGCATGGAAATAATATAATATCGCGGGACCACGGATACCGTAATCTCCCCAATGATTAAGATGATTTTGACGAAATTTAATATTTTGGAAGTCCTAGGTTGTTTTAAAATATTGCATATCAACATTTAAAAATATAAATTTTTGCATTTTTTTTCTTTAATTTGGACTTTTTTTGAATATTTTCAAAACGGTATCCTTGATGCGAAAATAATTTCATTCCTCTCAGCTATAAATATTCTGCTGCAAATTACACTTCCTATCTTTCTGAAAATTTAAACATAAATGGATTATATGTTGAAAGAGTTACTACGACCGATCAGGTTGATAGTCTCATAGGTTCTTTTATGGATGTTGTAAACAGAGCAGCTGAATTATCTATTCCCAAGACCCAACCCGTTTACCCAAATCAATTTATATTGCCTGAATCTGTCTTGAGATTGATTCGCATGCGCAATGCAGAAAGAGGAAAATGGATTCGGTTTAGACTAAATATTTTCAAGAATAATGTCAAGATTTTAAACAATAAAAAAAAAGTACGAGATAGAAATTTTCAAAAACAAAAAATGGAATAACCTCTTATCTAGTTTGGATAAGGGAGATAAACCTTTTTGGAAGGTAACAAAAATAATAAAGAAAAAAAGTACACAAATTCCACTTCTTCGAGTTAGCGATAATGTTCTTGAAACTCAATCGGAAAAGGTAACCACATTGGCTGCCTGTTTTTGTCAAAATCATACAATATCTTCACATCTCAGTGATATTTCCACTGAAACTATTGTACAAGATAAGCTCCTCGAGTTCAGATCCCTACGTAGTTATGTAAATAGAAACAATCTTTTCACAAAAAGTTCAGTGAAGGAGTTGATCAAGCAACTACAATCCAAAAAGTCATCTGAGCTCGATGGAATGAGCAACAGATTGCTAAATCATTACCATCCGGCCACCAGATATCTCACAATGGTTTTCAGCTGTTGTTTGACCCTTTTGTATTTCCCTAAAGATTGGAAAACAGTAGAAGTTGTAACTATCTGCAAACCTGGTAAAGTAAAGGATAATCCTAATAGTTACAGGCCTATTAGCTTATTGAGTACTATTAGTAAATTGCTAAACAACGATTGCTAAACCATATAGAGAATGCAAACATATACTTTAGAAAGCAATTCGGCTTTAGAGCTGGTCACTCCACAAGTCATCAAATTTTAATAATTAAAAATAACGCCAAAAGCAATCTAAATTCAAAGATATCGACTGGTCTAGTACTTTTAGACATCGAAAAAGCCTTTGACACAGTGTGGCATCAGGGTTTGATTTATAAACTTATATGTTCAATTCTCCGACACATTTGATTAAATTAGTATCGAGTTTTTTACTTAATCGAAAATTTGCTGTATACGCAGGTAGTGTGAAATCTTCTTTAAATGATATAGTAAGTGGCGTTCCGCAAGGATCTGTGCTGGAACCCTTGCTTTTCAATGCTTACATGTCCGATCTGCCGTCATTGGATGAAAACACTAAGCTGGCAATGTTCGCTGACGATACTGCTCTTTTTTCGTCTACCTTATAGCCTCAAAGTGCTCTCGATAGTTTACAAAGTTTACTCAACATTCTCCAAACTTTTTTCCATAAGTGAAAAATCAAGCAAATGCTCAAAAATCACAGGCAATCTGGTTTTGGCGTCGTAGAAAAGTAGATTTTTTGCCACAAACAATATTACAGCTGAACTCTGTTCATATTAAATGGTCTGAAAACTGCAAGTACTTAGGACTAACACTTGACAAGAACTTTTGATAAACATATTGCGAACACCATAAACAAAACTAATCTCGTATTGAGAATTTTATACCCTTTCATTAATCGCAAATCAGATCTTGGCATCAATAATAAAATTTTGATTTCCAAAACTGTTATCCAGCCTTTACTCACTTATGGTGCCCCAGTGTGGTTTGACTGTGCTGATACCCATCTAAAAAAGATTCAAAGAGTTCAAAACAAAATATTAAAAAAATGCTTAATTTGCCACGTCATTACTCAACAATAAGGCTTCATGATAAAGCCAATGTTAAACAAATTGAGATTGTCATTTATAACTTACAAGACAATTTTTTCAGAAAATGTTCATATTCTGACAATGAACTTGTTCTTAACCTCTTAAATTAGACATTCTATTTATTAGATTTTGGTTTATGTGCAATTTTTAGTTTCTAAGTGTCATATAAGGGTTTTTTTCTTGTAGCTTTTCCCTTATAATAATTAATTTTTTTTTTTATTTAATATAAATTCATTCTAGTATTATTATTTATACTGAAGTTGTAAAGAGTTTAATTTTCTATATCTCCTAAACAAATTAATAAATGTAAATAGAAGTATTATCACACTACAAATTAAATAAATAAATAAATAAATAAATAAATAAATAGGTATCCTTGCTTTTTTTCAAATTTTTTTGTCAAATACATCTTATGGCAAGATCTTAAAAACTGCATTCTTGAGTTTCAAAAATGCAATATATTACGAGAATAGAATGCTTAAAGCTCAAACACCGTTTTAAGACTTTGAGAATTGGGATTATTCTTAGTACACATTCGTTTATTTGTTTTGTCTGCTAAGGCCTCGGCCACGCAGTAAGCGGCAGAGCGGCAGAGCGGCGAGCGGCAACTCTAAGCGACGTATGGCCAGGCACTGAGTTTTTTTTGCTTTTGAGCGATTAGTTGTTAAAATGCCGTTGTCAAGAACAGTTCGCCGTATTTTATTGTCGGAAAATCGTTTGTATGTGTACAAATTACTTAAACGTATACAAAAAAGAAGACGATTTGGTGTTCATCCGATTAACCAATTAAGATCGGAATTTGGTGAATTTAATCATTTATTTTTGAATTTACGAAAATTTCTGGCAATACCTACGTATGTCTATCGAATCTTTTGATAAGTATTTCCTGTACCAGAAAAATCCGGCCCATGATATAGCAACACATATTTCAACACTTTTTGCCGCTCAGAATATTACTAAAAATTAAAACATGTTTGGTTGCTGAGCGGCGCCGCTTTGCCGCTCAGAATTTTGTTTCGCCGCTCGCTCAGTGCGTGGCCGCTCCTGTGTGATTTCATATGTTTTAATTTTTTTTTGCCGCTCTGCCGCTCTGCCGCTTACTGCGTGGCCGAGCGGCAGACCTAAAACGGTTGTCGACTGTAAACAAAACCGAATACTATTCGCTGTCATGCTGACTCACTAAGCTATGCGGTCGTATTCGAATTGAACGTCAGCAAACATTGAGACGACTTCATAAGACTTCAATCAAAGGATCTTGCAGTAGTAATAATCAGAGTGTGGCAAACAATTGCTCCGCTGATTAAAAGTTCTTAGCATCATTTGCAAATTTATACGACTATCTAACAAAAACCTTTTTTTTTTTGTTTGAGTATCACACTCAAAATTTTCAGTGTGTGCCAATAATATTTGTAGCATAGTTTCGCAATTAGAAAAAAGTTCAATCAATCAATGTTAACAACTACATAACATTCTCTTTATCGATTTCAGAGACTCATGTTCGCTGGATTGCGGCCTAGATGGAATATGCGATACTAATGATGAAGGAATCCCCAGATGCCTATGCACTTTCGGCAAAAGTGGTAACGGTTGCTTGGATGGTAAGAAAATGCTTATAATCATTTCACTCCAAAGAAAATGCCTCCCAGTGGTCCTATTTGCTTTTGTTGGGGATTAAGTAAAGAAAACGTTTTATGTGTTCAAGTCCTTGGCGTGTATTAAACAATTTGGCACGATGACTGTACCGGTCCACGATGCAGACAGGACAACCAAACCAAGATGAAAATCTTTTGTAAATCGAATTGTCATCCTCTCTACTCAGCATTTTATTTTTTTTTTTTTTTGAAAAACAAGAATCATATTGACCGACTCCAACTATAAAAACAAAAACTGTTTGCAGTTGCAAATTTGTCGACAAGAACTTGGAGTTGCAGGAGTTCAACCCTTATTCAGGTCATTTTGGTATCAAAGTTTCGGATAGGTGCAACATGCATACCCATACTTCAGATCAGAAGTGAATCCCCTGTACAGCACCACATTGATCCTTTTATTCAGCTTGTTGTGTATACGTTCTTTTTTTATTTGCTTTTAAAAAGACCATGACAAGCTGTGTGATTAATACGCAAAAGATTGCAGTTCTCTCCGCAACTGCTGCATGGTGGCGATATAATGGTGTAATACAACACTTGACTCAATTACGATGCACTGGACGATATACGCCAATGGGGTGGAATGAGGAAATAATGTCACTGTAATGAAACTCGGGCACTGACCAACCAGTCGCCTGTTCTGTCAAGGAACGTGAGTAAAAGGACACTGACAAATTGCTGTAGGACATATTGATTTACGCCAAACAAAAAGACCATCAATTTTTAGGTATACACAAGAATGCATTTATGTTTTCTTATTACGTTTGGTTCGAGATGGAGATGGGATAAACTGCGAGCATCCCACGGGCAAACAGATGTGAGAACATGGAAAACATGTACTGAAAAGTTTTGGTAAAAAAGATGCAATGTAAGAACATTTTTCTGATTGGAAGGAACAAAATCAGTTTGATTAAATAAATAAAATAAATACAGTGCCGCAACAGAGGGAGGAGAACTGGGGCCTAATGTGTTTCTCTCAATTATAGCTTGGGAGGAGTGGAATAGACGAACCATTTTTTGAGCCATTCCGAGAGGCTTATCGAGAAAGCCTTTTTGTGCCATTGGAATAACAATTGGAGGACTTGGATGTTTCAGGGAATCGAACCTCGGATTCGCACGTAACAAGCAGACATGTCAACCACTACGCCACGGTCACCTGAGTCTAATATTTTGTATTAATTTTAAACGAAAATAAATTTGTTATTAAAAATAGGTGTTGTTTCGGAGATCATTAGAAAAACTTTGCGGAAGGATTATTGGAAAATTTTGAAGAGGGAGAAATTAAAAAGCGCCTTAAACCTTTACTGAAAGTTAATTTTTTTGTTGGAGTCTTTATATTTGCTCCCGCTTTGAGCACAGCTCACACAGGGCTGAATACCTACCGATTCTTACCAGTGGCCGGTAGTAGCAGCAGTAAGCAGACGAAGGCAATACGGTCTCACTAGTGCCTTCTTCTCGCCACCTGCCTTCGGCAAACACCGAGAGAATACATAACTTAACTCGGATTATAAACAAATACGAAGTGGCGGCCGTGTCTGTCTGTTACGCTGGAGGTACTTGGATAGAATCCCAACAGAAACCAAAAATATTTTTCATGGGTATGGCCATTCGCGGGGAATTGGCAAATCCGCCTACAGTAATTTCTATGCCACGAATGGCACTTTCTCGATAAGTCGTTCGAAATCAGCAAAGGTCTCCTCCATTCCTTCACAAGGCGTGAATGTGGGAATTGCGCAAGGCCCCGGGACTCATCGGCCTGTTGTGCCACCCTATTTATTTATTTACTTTAGTTCTAGCAGACGATAGCGGAGTTTTCCCATTACTTCATCCAATCATCCATCAAAACGACCTGTCGTGACAAACTTTACAAAGTCCAACAATAAACAAGTATTTATGTGACAGTGGAGCTCTTCGCTCAACATCTCCTGCTGACTTAGACACACAATTCGTCTTAGAGCCTCCTCCAACAGTAACTCAACTGGCCATTTTATTTATTCGGATCAACACCAAGTCACTCCGACTGCACCACATTTCCAGGTCACCATCCCACCAAGCTTAACTTGGGGGCGATGAGCATTTTCAACGAGATGATTTAATTCAGTTTACTCATGGCTCAAAAGCCGAAGCCGGAGCTGGTGGGGGCGTCCACTAAGAAGAAATAAGTGTCAGTGTCTTATATCATCTCACAAACTACTGCAGCGCGTTCCAAAAGGAAATTCTTTCGATAAAACTTCGTAGCTCAGGAAAAACGTGATATGGACGTCAAATATTTGAATCTTCTCAGATAGCAAAACAGCCCTTAAATCACGAGCTCTGTAACTATTTGCAACATTCACCTTTTCTGGTTGTCAGGCCACAGAAACATGTCGAATAGCTGCAAAGTCGAAGAAATACCCAGAAAAGGAACTTCCATTAGAATGTCACCCAATTGGATAAACATTGGCCATGCATTGAGGATAACATACATTAACACCAACTACCAACAAAGTCTAACCAAACCTGGATCCCGAAGCGTACCAGAGGTTTATTAGTTTAGTTTAAGAAACTTTAGTTAGTTTAAGAAACTTTATTAAAATTCATTTGTATATAAAAGTAAACAATTTGGATATACTAAAGTTAAATATGGTTTGGCCAAAGGCTGTCTACCAGATTGACAGTATTTTAACATACAATTTTTTTTTTTATTGAATTTATAGGTATTCAACAAGTTTAGTTTTTTTTTTTTTTTTTTTAGAGGTTTATTATCCCTGAGTAGACGGCGTGGCGCGGCAGCTTAGCTTAATGATCGGTGTTATAAATGAACACTGCCTCATCTGTAGACCTGCCCCTAGGCTATGTCCCAGCAAACGACGAAGAAGGAGAGGAAACTGTTCCACATCTTCTCTGCGCATGCCCAACCCGCTCTCAAAGACATAAAGTACGTTTGCTGGGCTAGCTCAATGATCAAAGTGATCTTGGGAACATAGACACCCATAGCTTTCAGCACTTTACACAAAGCTCCAATTAGCTTAAATAATGACAAAAGTCCTTGCATTTTTTTATGTGGTATTATAAACAATGGAATTATCATTGGTCTAAGTGCGTCGGTCATTTCCCTGATAGCCACCTTAACCTAGCCTAGCCTTACCTTAAGTACCCAATCAACGCTCATGTGATGCCAGTGGCGTAATGGTTTGAAGATCGAATCTCAGAATTTCAATGTTTTTTCTACGGGTATTGCCTTTTTGGGGAATTGGCTTGTCTCTGAAGAGTAAATACGTTGCCCTTTAAAAACGTTTTCTCAATCAGCCTTGCGGGTGTGGAAATACAATTATAATAGACCTCTGTAAAGCATTACGCTTGATGCACGTTGAACTTTCTTGTGTCACCCTATTTACTTCTTAAACGTATCCTATCATTGATGTCGTCATCCCAACGTGCTTCATTATTGATCATGAATCTTAAATATTTGAACTTTCACACTTGGGAAGCTAATTCCCATTCAAATAAATCTCTGGATTAAGCTTTGTCATAAACGAACCTGCGGCACAGGCATTCATTCCTTTTTTAAGTTTTTTTTTAAGTTAAGTATCCACTTCCTTCTAACACTACAAGTCCTCATTGTAGGGAAGTGGGATCATCTCTCATATTTTCGATCTCGTTCGTGAAAATCACAATGTTCTCGCATTAGGATCTTTATACCTTGGATTGCATCTGTTGTTGGTTGACAAGCGTCACATTCGCGTTGGTCGTCCAAAGACAACCTTATTATTCTTTGCAGTTGGGTACCCAATACACGCTCAATGATCTGCACAGTGTTGCACATTAACTCGGCCAAAGAGCTTTCACTATATCTCTTGCCTTTGCACATCACATACATCAGAAATATGTAAATTTTATAATAATAAAAAAAAAAAAAAAAAAAAAAAAAAAAATAAGTAAATAAAGTTGCGAATACTTTTCGTGGCTTTTCGTGACTTTACGGTGGGCACTCTTCGAATTCATGACAAATTCCTGTCAAGACAACGCGTGACAGTTGCTTTTGATTTTTTGAAAAAACCATCAAAGGCTTTTCTGTTCGTTTGGGCACGTAGCAAATATGCCATCGGAACAAAAGCGACTTCGCTTTGCTGATCAGCTTTCAAGTTCTATTTTTACCACTTTACCGCTCAGTGCGTGGCCTTATCCCAAGGCCTCATCGCCACTATAATGCTTAAGCCCAGAGAGAAGTCGGTATTCTTCGACCTCAGAAGTCCGAATTATACTCGCGTACGAAGTACTTTGTTCACTCATCAACCAACTGCTCTATGCCACAAACATCTCATGTCTTAAAAGCACACCGAAAAACCTCGTTTGTTAGACGTGTGTACCTCGTGTGTACCTCCATAGCTGGTATTTCACTAAAAGTGTAATATTTTTGAAATTCCTCGAATCAGACTTCAAATTTGAATAATGCCTGGCAGATTGGATACTTTATTTAATTGCACATAACACCCACTCGACACAAGTACCACATGGGATCCTTCTTAACGTCCATCATGTTCTACCCTAATTGGATTATACACAATTTGTAATGTTTGTTTTTTTCTCTCCCACAGATACCAAGGTACGCATTCCTAG
The DNA here is from genome assembly GCA_914767635.1 of Melanostoma mellinum. Lineage (NCBI taxonomy): Eukaryota > Metazoa > Arthropoda > Insecta > Diptera > Syrphidae > Melanostoma > Melanostoma mellinum. The sequence continues at coordinate 198,413,842 of OU612059.1, forward strand.
ATTTTCCAAAAAGTCCTGGTTGGCCTTCCCAGCTTTGCGTGGAGCATACAAACACGTCCAGGTAAGCTACTACTATATGTTGTAGTGTGTTGTGTTTTCTTGTCTGTTCCCGATATGGCGTATGTGAAATGTAAAACGTATGAAGGAAGTTATATGTACTTATATCGATTTTCATTTTATGTTCTGTTTTTTTATTTGTACAAAACAATTTCAGATTAGAGTTGAGTTTCGTCCGGAATCCGTTGAAGGCATTATCCTGTTGACAGGCGAAAGAGACGATTTAACTGGAGATTTTATGGCATTGCTTATACATCAGGGCTACATTGAATTCTGGTAAGTAGATTAAGAGCAACTTAAGTCGATAATAATTCGTATGCGATTTTAATGTCAAAAGACACACCATCAAACTGAACGTTATTCCACATTTCCACATTTCAAATGTGGCTTTAGGTGGGTACTTATTTGTGTGGCCCGTATTCGTTTCGTACATATAGCCTAGAGGACTTATTGATTTTTTTTTTCTTTTTTCATTTTATTTTCATTTTGCCGTTTGCGCCGAGTGGAGAAGCAAATAAAGGCAAGTTCCCAATCGCAGTACCAGGCCCAAGTCCCACGGCAATATTTGCTACGGAAAACACATCAGCGTGGCACACAAATTTACGAGGGTAGTAAGGCACACCAGCCTCAATCTCTTGGTTCAATAAAGTCGTTGCATAATCGTATATTGCTTGATGATGGTATAGCTTCGTTCCAACACTTGCAAAACAACTGTACCCATCTATAAATGCGAGTACTTTAAACGAATATCAAAGAGAACAGGAACAGAGAAATGAGTCATGCGTTTCTATGTCTCAATAAAGTGCTAAGCAGCACTTAAGGAACAGAAAACCAAAAACTCTATAAACAACCTGTTGAAAATTTGTTTGCGCTGTGCGAACTCGAGATTTTCAACTGTTGTTGACAACCATTTCCGAAGCAAAACGAGCACTTAGAAACGTTTATGAAACAATAAGAGTTCATTCGCAAATAGCATATTTGCGTCGGTAAAAATGATTTATGTGGATATTATAGGCGTGGTGTTTTCGATTGCGAAGGCTCACCTACTCGCAGCTGAATTCGGGTGAAAGGATATACGTACGAGTATGACAGTGGGAACACAGACTGATTACTGCCAGAAGGAAGCTGAATCAAATAAATGGGTGTATAACATTGCAAGGGTGTATGAAAGTGTTTTCTTTGGAATTTCAAAAGTTCTTTTTTTCAATCCAAAACACAGAAGTTTCAAGAATATATAGCTGTTCGTGTGCCAGACCCTCAGAATTGATAATGTCATTATAACTTGAGTGGATTGGATGAAACGTGTTTCTGGATTCAAGTGAAACAATAAAAATCTGGGAGTACTCAACAGCAGGAAGTACATTTTTATAAATGGCGACCACACCTGAAGTGCTGGAAGACTGTAAGCCTTTAAAATCAATTGTCTCAAGGCTGGTTTAACCAATCTCTAATCTGTCATATCGGCAAGTAGCTGATTTTTCTGACTTTGTTTTTGTATTAAAATTTATGGCCTAAAAATCGTCGAGCCACAGGCTTATAATTGACGCGATTGTCAGGGTCCCCCTTTTTTAGAATGGGACGGAGGTTCCATTCATCGGGCATACTTTCTTCCGACCAGATGAGGTGGTGCATGCTCCTTTCCAACTTATCTCCAGCTACCTTGAAAATTTCGTTATCAAGACCATCTGCACCTGCAGTCTTATTTGATTTAATTTTGCATATATGGTAAGCTTAACTTTTTCTAGGTCCGGAGGGCGGCATTCTTGATCATCGTCCAAAAGGAACAGCAGAATTAGTGTCTTGATTGCTGTTAAACAGTCTGCACAAGTGATCTTTCCAGATCCTCATTAGCGACTCCATCTCTATTGCTATGCTTCCCTGATGGTCTTTACAGGCTTGAGTTCGGGGCTTGTCACCCTGGCAGACGGGTCTATCGAGGTAACCGTCAGAGCGGAATTCTCTCCGATCGATCGGAGACATTTTGCTTCGTGGTAGTTCTCCGATCGGACGATCCAACGTTCTCCGATAAGTTTTTGTTGCGGAAAGTTTTAGTTTTGGGAATGCAATGCATTGCCGCATTTGTGGAAAACTTCTTACGATGACAACTACTTCGAAGCAAAATTGAGTCTACGAAAAAAGATGCGTTGCGGAGAAAACTCCGCTCCGACGGTTACCTCAATAGCCACTGGTCTTCAATGCGTGATGCTGGCAGCATTAGATTCAAAAATAGATGGAGGGACACTCGATTGCAATGGCCATCTCTTGCGATGGTAGCTCTCCGACGTCATATCTCTTCACAGCTTTAATTCGCATTAGTCGTGAACAGGACATCCTCATTCGTACCTTGGCTACAACAAAGAAGTTTTCCAAATCATACAAGTCAAAGTCGGCTCCTCGGAAAGTTCGGACATCTTTTACACTGGAAGAGTGTCTTGCGTCGATCGCAACAGAGTCAATTTGGTTGACAGTTCATTGATCTGGGGTTGGCCGTTTGAGTTCATGTATTTTGTGATCCGGGAAGAGTGTAGGTACTAACGGGTTTTCCATTGGGGACTTTCATTTTGTTTCTTTAATGTAAACGCGCCCTTAAGGTCTTTTGACATTCTGTAAACGTCAGATTGCTCATTAAGGTCTACCATTTCATCATGGTGAGTTACACGAATCAACAATGTTTCCAAATTATTAAAGCGTACTATCAAAATATTGAGTCAGTCGCTGCAACTTTAAGAGCGCTAACTCCGATTTTTGGTCGTTATAATCGTCCCACCCGTGCCGCAATTCTTAGTTTAGTGCACAAATTTGAATCCACGTTTTCGCTGCACAATGTTCCCGTGCCAGTAAGACAAAGATTAGGACGGAGTGCTGAAAATATCGCGGCCGTAAGTGCATCCGTTCAGAACGACCCAAATCAGTCAATTCCACGTCGTTCAAAGGAATTGGGCATCGTACAAACCACATTGTGGCGGTTTTTTGGCGTCAGTTGCGTGGAATGGATATTAGTGACATGTGGTTCCAGCAGGATGGAGCTACAGCCCATACAGCTCATGCAACCATCAACATTTTGAAGAGGAAATTTGGTCAACGTGTTATCTCAAGAAATGGACCGATCAATTGGCCGCCGCGCTCGTGTGATTTGACACCTTTGGATTTCTTTCTTTGGGGCTATGTCAAGTCGTTGGTCTACGCCAACAGGCCAGAGACTTTGGAGGAGCTTCAAGCCAATATTGAACGCGAAATTGCCGCAATACCGGTCGATATGTGCGAGAGAGTGTTCGAAAATTGGGTTAAACGTATCGATCGCTGCAAGCGCGCCCGTGGAGGACATATGAACGAAATAGAGTTCCATTCGTAATGGTATTGGGTGTACTTTAATATGAAATAAATGTTTTTTTTTGCTGGCGTTTTTATTTAAAAAATAAAATGGATAGCTCTTAATGGAAAACCCTGTACTAACAAACAAGATTTAGCACCACAGCAAAATCGATTAGCCTGAGTCCGTTTTCGTAGGCTTCGTCATGCAGGCTGTGCTAACCAATTGTATATTTCTTAAAATAGCTCTTAGAAAAAATCTTTGGATTTATCGTCCTTCTCTTCTGTTGGCGCATTTGTGAGCTTAGCTTTGATTCGAACTGTCATAATTATGCTCATTAATCGGATTGCTCTTGACCTTATCCTTGAGTCTGGACAAATTCGTACCCAATTAGACGTTGTTTCTGTTGTCTGTAACAATCGCCATAGAAGTTGTCGCAGTTTCTTTTTCTTTATGCCTTGCGCATTCCATCGCATTTCCTGGATGGCGATTATGTCTGCTTTGCAGCAATCCGCTTATTTTCCGGCTTGTAGTCCGTTAAGGACTACGTTCCACGGACTTACGTTCCACTTGCAGATCTGGAGGTCTTTCCTATTTTACGTTTTCTGGGGTCGTCAGCGATGAAATTGTAATTTATTTCTGTTGGTTGCTTCAAAAGGAAATGCTTTTAGGTGTTTGGGTAGTCACAACCCCCAACTTGGAAGGTCAGGTCATTTTGCACTCCCATTAAACTTAGGGCCTGTATTATCCCGTTTCAGTACTTCGGAAAGGGTTTGGGAGCTGCAGTTGGTTCACCAGGAGCTCATCCGCTACTATCTCTATTTCAATAGCTTGTCGTACTAGTATTGAAAGACCCTGAAATTCCTTTAAGCCAAACATGGCGGAGTTACTGTTTCAAGAACTTTTCGATTGCTTCTCAAATGCTGAAGTACATCGTTGGTTCTGTAAGTCGTATTCATCCGCTTTGAAACTTCCAATCTTAACCTCTGTCAGAACACAGAGAACCGGGTGCTGCTTTATTGCTCTTCGTACACTCGCACTTAAAAGTTCGGCTGTTTACCTCCGGTGGGGCGATACCAGTGCCTAGTGATGACTGCGAGTTGTCTGCTATGAGATACAAGATCTGAGCGCAAGCTGGCCGCCAAGTCGACACAAATCTGAGTATTCCCGAATTGTACACGCCAAGAAAGCAATACTCGCATTCTTTATTGCTATATAAAGAGTTTGTTTTGAATACAGAGCAGTAGATATATCCATTCACTTCAAAAAACAAACTTAGGAGGTTCGAATGCTCCAAAATGTTTCGCAAAAAAAAGCTTGCTCCTAGACAGGACGATTTCATTTGATCACTTAAACCTATTGAGCTGCAAATAAAGCTTTGCTTGTAAGTCTGTACAAATTGACCACCTCTTTGAAAATCTCAAGGTTATTTCTTATTGTGTGGAGTATTACAGGTGCGAATGATGACCCAGTTTAAATTATGGTTAGTACAGGTGACGTAAAATCACTGTGGATATAATGATTCCACTTATTGTCACGCCAGGTTGACATGCCAACTTTATATGAATTCAAATATTCGTATCATGTATGAAATATTTTGTACGGGCTTGGGTAAATCCCATTGCCCATCCCAAGACAAACTGCTAGACAACACATCCTGTGTGGTTCATTACGTGACTTAGCTCATTCCAAAAATATGGCATACCAAGAAATTATTATTTGATCAAATAAAATGGCGTATTCAAGTACCAACTAAAAAAGTAAAGGTGAGAACTGTCGTTGAAACTTATCCCAAAACCGCATGCAAATGTTTGACTCTTAACAAATTCACGTCGTACAAATTGAATACAAATATCTCTATTCAAAATTTGATTTTCCATTTTCACTGGGCTTCTAAAATTTTTACTTATTTCTTTTTTATTAAGGTTTGACTGCGGATCTGGTGTTGGGAGTGTGAGGTCAGAGGAAATGGTGCAGCTAAACCAATGGAATTCCGTAACCATTTATAGACACCGATGGGACGCTTGGTTGTTACTAAATCACGGTTCGCGTGTACAAGGCCGATCCAAGGTAATTTTAGCTTTGACTCTCGTGTTTTTGGTTTTATTCTTTTTTTTTTCTATAAAAATGGTCATGTTTTCCAAACGAACTCCAAACCACTCCTGGCAGTGCTGAACACTATGGCTGCGAATATAATTTTTCATACATAAAACAATTGCATGTAAATTGCTGGTTAGTTAACACAGAGCTCATATTCGGTGTAGATGTAGATAGACTGTAATGTCAATAAATTACCAACGTCTAACTTTGTATGGAAATGTTAAACAAAAGTGGCTGCTAATAGCAACGCCTGACATCGAAGGCACAACCAAAACATATTTAATGTAATAAAATCAATACTTCCACATATACGACTGGGATGATGTATACTTACTACTTACTATCTGAATTATTAAAGGAACACCTTGAGGGGGGTGCTTGAAGGTTAATGAGTAGATAAACTTACTATTATGTGTGTTTATTCCAATTGAATGGGTAGTTGTTGTTACTGTTGTTGTTGCGTGGTAACGTGTGTGTGTGTTTACCAGTTGAGTGGAAAATGGGCGATAGTTGAAGTCTCATTCCAAATGATCTATGAAGGCAAAATAAATAATGCTTAAGCATTTACACCCAACTCAAGCGTGTTTCGAATCATTAAGGAAAGCTTTGAATCAGGACCTTACTAACTTCTTTAAAAGGAATAATTTATCAAATCCAAAATGGTGTTAAGACATGTCGTTAACTATTCATATGGGCAAGCTATCGTGGCATAGGTAAGCTCGACAGGTTTAGGATTAACTTGGATTTATGTTTTTTTGTATTTATGACGTATATTATCCGATTTAGAGTGACATTTAGTGGATTTGTTATGGTTATATGCTAGCGACACATGATGCACAGTGGATCGAAATGAGATGAAGATCCGGTGCCGGAGAAGGGTTAAAATGTGTGTTTCAATGACGATTGGGTGAAAAAATTGGCTCAAAACAGCAAATGAGGAGAGTTTTCCGGAAAGGAAACCTTTTCTAAGTACCTAAGTATGAAATGTGTGGTGCTTATGGCGTAATAGTTTAATACAAAAAGTTTAAATACAACAAAAAAAAGAAATTGGTAAGCCCTTCGAGAGTAAGTACACCGTCGCGAAAAGCTCTTTGTAATTAAGCCATTCGGAATCAGCATAATGTATTGCAAGGTCCTTGAAACGCATTTTAACGTAGTTTAAAATTTTTCCCTCAAGTTCAATTCTTGGCAGATATGACATGTCAATAGTTGTATTGCTAATAACAATAGCCTGACATTTATTCAAATTAAGTTTCAAACGATTCTCTCTAGATCACTTTCCAATACCCTTAAGGTCTTCGTTTAATCTACCTGTTGCATCTTCAACCATACCAATTTGGTAGCTCAAGTAAATTTGGACATCATCTGCATACATATGCATTTTGCAGTGTTTGAGTATAGAAGGAAGATCATTGTTGAATAGCGTAAACAAAAGCGGACCTAGTATCGATCCCTGAGGCACACCACTAGAAGTAGTGAGAAATTCGGACAGCCTTTAGTTCGCATAAACAGCTTGAGTTCTGTGGCTTAGATATTATTTAATGAGAGATAAGGCGGAGTTTTCAAAGAAGAAAAATGTTTTGAAATAATGCATCAAATAATTTAAAAATACGAATAAAATTAAATGGCATTGAACAATGTGTGAATTTTACATTAACGGTTATAGAACGCAAGGAGATACGACTTTGTAGTTAAATTCCAAGATTTCACTTGTATTTAGTGCAGTAGCTTTGCGTTTACAGGAACTTTTGGCCTTGCGGATTTTAAAATACGCACCAATCACAAACGTTGTCGTTTTAAATCATTCGGTTGGTGATGGTGCTGGTTATGACATCAGTTATTTTTCAGTTTGATTTTTTTTTTGTTTTTTTTTTTAGTAGCTTGAAATCAAATTACAATGTTCCCGCATCGTTTGGATTGACGTGTAGAAATTGACATTATCATAGTAAGTAATTGGGTTGACGTGTGTCTTTGATTATGGAAGACAATTTCTTGTCCAAAATACGTTTTAAAAACCATGAAAAGCCCATTTGCGATCACAGAGAATAAATAGTTTGGCACACCTGTGTTCGTCACAAAGTCGACAAAACAAGGGAACAGGCCCCAAAGCGTCATTGAATGCGATAATCGGGGCATTTGATCAAATCTCACTCGGGCCGCAATGTTTTTTAAACGAATATCTTCCCCAAGAGTCCCTTCAAGCCTTCAAGGGAAAAAAGAGTCCCTTTGATAATATTGAAAAGAAAAAAACTTTAAACCTAGACCGATACTTCACTGACCGAAGCATCAATCAATTGATACATTTAGACATCAATAGATTCAGCAATGCAAATGCTGGGGTAATCGACAAAGTAAGCTGTTTCGATTGATAATGTTGTTTACACCAGGCCTTATTTGAATTTGAAATTTATGGTGGCTTGGGTTTAATAATTTGAAACACATTTAAGTTTAAAAATATATAAATAGAATTTGTAAATGATTGTAAAAGAAGAGTCCTATTTAGAAAACAGTTTCCCCGAATCCTCCAAAAAAAAGAATACACCGGGATACTAGGTATACTATTGCTTCTCAGTGGCAATTCTGATGAGCGAAAACTCGGGTCGCTAAAAACAGACATAAATCTAATGATTTTGCTAGACCTCTTGTTTGTTGGTAGCATTTCAAGTTTCAGCTTTCAGCTGGACCGCCACATTTCGTTAACCAAAGATTGCATAAATTCATTAAGCAGATTGTATTGAAAAAGCTGTTTTCAAAGGAACCTCTTTAGCCCCACGAGGAACAACTTCTTATACATGCAGCTGCATATTTTGCCTTCTCCTCATCACCAACTTAAGTATTCCAGCAAAATTCTTCATTTTATTCACACCAGTAAACTGCCAGTGATTTAACCATCTCGGCCTACTTTCATGCGTTAACGTTTCCTATCTCTCGAAGATACAACATTTAAGTCAAATATGTAACCGGTATTCTTGGTTCAGCATCTAATGCAGGAACAGCAACAGAAGCTGCGGATTACACGTCGATGAAAAATATGAGAGGCTGATATTGAAACTTGGTAAACAATGACGATCAAACTTTGCATCTTTGCATCAATCATAATTTCACATTCATTCATCTGTAATAATTGGTTAATGAATACTTCGTCTTTCAAATAGAATTTGTATCATTCCTCAGGAAGTTTTTTTTCTCGTGTTTTGAGTTCATTTACCTGTTCTTAAATAAGAGGATAAGGAAGAGGAAGAGAAAGAAGAAGAAGAATTAATTTTGTAAAATTTCTAGCATTATGGAAATATTTGCGAATAGTAATGACACAACTTTGCCAGGCACTACCACCCCTACGCTTGTTATTGATCCTGAACCGAGCAGAGATGTTTGGATCAGAACTCAGGTTTAGATTCACGAACTGTAGAGTGGGAAGTATAACCAATTCAAGTTTCGAACTGGGAGAAATGACAATAGCGAGACGAGTAGACATTAGGTTTGTTCGTTGAAGCCCTGGGGTAGCCACAAAACATTTTTTTAGAAAACTAAAAACGCCCTGAATGTCAAATTTAGTGTTTTTTTGAGCCCTAGGGTTGACCTAGGGTTCCCTCAACCCCCCCTAGGTTCTTGTTTTGGCGAGTTGAGGGCTGTCAAATGGTATGTTTTTTTTTTTTAATGGCAGGGATGTGTGGTGATTTGTGGTTTAGCGTTTTTTGAGGACTGGAAACCCCAGGTTTTTCGACAACTCATAGTGTTGTCAAGAAAATCTGGATCAACCCTGGAGAAAGTTCAACGAACAAACTTATTGTTTGTAAAAAAAAAAATGGCGGATTACTGGACACAGTAATTTATCTTTTCTGATTGTACAGATAAAAACCTACAAAACTTTTTACTATGGAATGAATCAAGATAAAAATGGAATCGGTATAATTCCGATTTCGAAGTCTAGTGACCGAAACATTTAAAATTGGTGATGTAAGTAAAAATACTGAATACTGTCAGTGCGTATGGTTCCCAATTTAAATGATAGTATTTTGGCAGAATTCTAATTATCTTCTTAAGGATATTTCAAAAGATGAATGAGAGCCGACGGATATTTCAACGGGCTTGTTTAAGAAGGCAAGCGAAGATTATGAGGACTCCCACGGAAGTAAGAGATGCGGCAGCATGAACCCTTCTGACTAAGATGTCCTGAGTATGCCACATGGTTTCATCGTCACAATACACAATACCGACAACTTCTCACTTACAGCAATCGTGGAAATGAAGCACAAAATGGATACCACTCGGTAGCCAAAATTTATGAGATTTAGGGTGAAAACTGCAAAGTGATACTGGGTAAATCTGTCACCCAGCAACACCGTCTTCTATACTGACATAATGTGGAGACGGTAAAGGAAATCAAACATACAACGGCTACACAGAAAATCAAGTAGTATAATTTGGACAAAGGAAAAGCAAACAATGCATTTTGAATACACAGAATGATCTGTGTAACAAAATCACCACAGCTCACAGGGAACACCAGCACAAAGTATGTGGGAGTACTTGCAACAAACTACAGCTTAGAACGAGCCAAATCACTGCCAGTGGTTCCAAAGGGAGACGATCAACAAGCCAAGGAAACGTGGTTGTGAAAGGGAAAGTGTGGTTTCAAAGGGAGGCTATCAACAAGCAAAGGAAACGTGGCTGTGAAGCCAAAAGTGTAATAAGTTCGACCTTTCAATAATAAAGATAAAAAGGCTCTCTTCGAGAGGAAATACAGAAGTAGGAAGAAAGAAGCGAAAAAGAAAAAGTGCATCTACCTTCAAGCAAAGAGAACTGAGCGCATCATATATCAGGAGCTCAAAGAAATGTTTGCCCCTGCTGCTAATGCTATAAACCAGGCTATTCAAGAAGTGCGACCAAACAACTTCAATAAGGGGGGAACCTTTTTCAAAAAAGCCGTTCAAAAAAGGTGAAATGCTAAGAAGATTCATTCGCTGAGGTTCACTAACAGTGCTCAAGGACAGCTTTTGTGCAGATGGTATCAAAATACTGCACAAGTTTGATGGCCTTCCGAACGAACAGGTTCCTAGAGCGAACTTTCTAGGAGCTCAACCTAATTGAAATACCCGACATTACAGTCGATGAAGTAAGTGAAGAAGTTAAGGACTCCAAAAAAGTCAAAAAAGGAAGCCTTCACGTCAAAAATCCCATCTTGGACAAAATGAGGTGCGACTGCTTTAGTTGGTATTGTCAAGTTTAGAAATAATAGTATGCAAAGTTTAAACAAACGATCTCGCAAGAAGGCCACACATATATGGATCAATTAAAACTGGGAGGTTTGCCGATTTATTCTGAGGTCAATGTGGCGTACTTCATGAAGGGATCACTATAGTGGGAAGAAGTTAAGTGTAAGAGCTGTGATCTCTTTGAGATCGCAATGTCACATAAAGCCGAAAAAAAGAAAACAGAAGTGTTTTGGCAATCATGACTATCAGATGCTTAAACTTCTTGACTATTTCTATAGATTCCTCTTCAAATTTATCCATCATAGGATCTTGTATTACGTTTTCTCATTGTAGTAAGATTTAGCGATAAATTTCAGTTCCTCCAATTAAGTCGCAGGATAGGTAATGCTATCCTAAGCTGTATCCCGTTAATATTTTCCCTTAGGAAAAATATATCATCTGCAAATATCAGTTTTAGGTAACTTTTTCGACAGTTTTCACAAGTAAGAATCTTTTGAAAGTGATTTCCTTCAAAACTATCTTGATTAGCAGTTCGGAATCGGCAAAAAAATGTAGGTGCCCTCTTTTCGCTAGCCAGGCATGGTTGCGAGAAATGTGCTTAGCCCTAATACTCCCCGCTCTCTTGCGCCAGCCTATTTTTTTTATATATTATATTCAGCTGTTTGAAATGCATCACTATTCATGTCCTTGCTTCTATACTTCAATGTAAACAAGCGTTTTGGAAAGACGTTGCAACAAAATGTCAGCTGGACCTTTTGTTTTTCGATGTAAATATCCTCTTTGAGTTGAAGATGGTACTTTATGACACCTTCTTTACTTACTAAACTAATGAAATTTGATTCGCCAATTCAGACAAGTTACAAAATTTAATCAAATCGCTTCCATCAAGACACATATAGCCACTGAAGTGGTGACGTATTACAACAAATGATTGATTTTCCCACTAAATTCTATTCATTTAAAGTAAATTTCAATAAAATGGAAATGAACCCTATCAAATCCATCACTTAAACATTTCCCTGTCAAAGGAAGAGTACATCAACATCACTTTGTAATGTGTCTTTTGTGCTGCTTTATATCACAAAAGCAATTTGTGCTTTGACAACCCCTTCCTAGCAACGAGGATTTTAGACTTCAAAATTGAATAAATACACAAAAGTGGATACCCTGTAGGGGACAATATTTTTGTTCTTTAAAAGCTGTCATACTCAATTCTCGGCCCTCGCCCTTAACCTATAGAGTAGGTAGGATACAAATCACGAATTTTCTTCTCTCGTCTACTCAAGGATCTACTTCGAAACATAGAACAATGCGAAAATGAACTTTCATTCATGTTCAGCGTATGAGTATAGCTATACATATGGATGAGGATGTACCAAACCGAAGTACCCGACTTACACATATTTGCAAAAATACCCGATGTATATGCATGTAGATTGAGCCTTTAACATTTTCTCGTTCCTACTTGTTAACTTTTGAATTTTTTCAGTTTTCGAGGGCAACGGAGCATAATGCTGACAGCGTACTTAACAAACAACTAAGTTGATTCAAAATTATTTCAGTGTATCTACATAAAGCACGAAATATGTACAAGTACATCTACCAACGAACAGCTTGCATTCTTAAATTTAATTAATGATAATCCAATTAGTCAAGTACATACGCTATTATTTGGTAACTTGTGTCAGGACAGGAAGATGAGAGAGATGAAGGTTTTTTGAGAAAAAAATGATACTCATCTTTAGAAATTTGTTTCGATTTTTCGCATTTCAAAAGATCCAAGTCTTTGGTAAATGCGTAGGTTTTTTTTTTTTACTTTTCAATGCAAAAAATAACTACTCGAAATATGATGCATCTTTGGAACTTTGAGAAACTTCGACTTGAATTCTATGAACACGTTTTCTCTCAACAAAAATTCCATGAAAAATCACCTTTCGTGCAGGGGGACATTACAGTTCGGTTTAACCTAAGCCTCAACCAACATGTTTCAATAACGATTTGGGGCGAGCTCTCTCCAGTTTTTCATTCTAAGTGGGTTGAGGTCTTCTTCCCCTTTATAACGCCGTCAAAGATGAGGTCTTCTTCTACCGCGATTAACTGCAATGTGCTGTCAAAACCTCCCCGCTATCGTAGTCTCTCACAAGGGACCAAAGATCATCCGGCGTATTTTTCTTTCGAAACGTTCTCAACCGTTTTAGATAAGGTCCATGCTTTCGGTCCGTAAAGCAGGACAGGGGTGATCAAGATCTAATAAAAACAATCTTTGGTATTAGATAGCAGATTAAGTGAAGGTTCTTTTAACCCAAGGAAACCTTTTAACCTATTAGAAAGAATTGTTCTCCGTATAATCTCCGTAATGTTGTTTTTTCCATGTCTAAAGCAGATCCTGGGTAGATGAAGTCCTCTACTATCTTGAAGTTATGTTTGTTTATAGTGACGTTGTACCTATATACTTCGTTTTTTTTTTTCACAAAAGCACCTTTATCACGCTTACTCTTTCCCATTACGTCTATATCATCTACGTAAGTGAGTACAGACTTATGAACAATTATGACTCAGTTGCTGACTTTTCAGTTTTGTACAATGTTTTCAAGGATGATGTCAAGGAAATCGAATAACTGTTCATCACCTTGGCGAGTTCTTTACCGACCAAGATGGAATGGCGCAAATTCTCCAAAGTCATCCTGCATAATCTTACAAGTTTTGCAGGTATACCGAAACTAGACATGGCTCTCTACGTATCGTCTCTATAAACACTTTCATACGCGGCCTAATACTCCCCGTTTTTTTTTTTTTAAGTTCTGCCGTAACGTGAATATCTTGTGGATTTCTGACGGTATTAAGCCATTGACATAGACTTATAAAATTGTTGAAGTTGAGTTTCTAATGTTCACATATTACATCAGACAAGATCTTATATGGTTTTCTATGGGTTGGTAACGTTTGCCCCAAAACAAAAGCCCCAAACGAAAATCCCCAACTCCCAAAATCTCCAAAGAGAGAATCTACAAACCCAATCGCACGCGCGATTTGATCGCATGATTCACTACTTGAATATATTTGTTTTGGGGATATTAGGTTTATGTATTATAGCAAATGTAATTAATGATAAATATTTCCATTTATAAATAAATTTCTTCCTCCTTTATTGGATTTGCAAACAGTAATGTTATTATCCATTTCAACTTTTATTCTCAAAAAAAAAAAAAACAAAGCTGCACTACGAAACTAAGACAGATCACTGCGTGTGCGTACCATGAATACGTAAGCAAGACAAAAGAGGATACAATCATGCATTTATAGTAATTTTTTGTTAAGAAACTGTTAGTTGTTATCATTTATTAATTACAAAAACAACGAAACAGAGAGATTTTTCTGAAAACTAAATGCACATAATTTATATGTACACAGACTCTGGGGATTTTGAGATTTCGTGGGGATTTTGACAAAAAAGATTGTTTGGGTGTGGATTTCATCAATGTGCATTATCCCAATGGGGATATTAGTTAGGTGGACACAAATTTTTGGGGATTTTAATCGATGGGGATTTTTTTTTTTTTTTTTTGAGATTCTGAACGACACCCGGTTTTCTATTGGTCAATCTAAAATGAGCAGTGGTTTGAGTTGAAAATCTCATGGTGCTGACAGATAAATCTTATTTTAGAATAACCAATAGAAACATTTTCTCACCAGAAATGACTTAGTGAGTCCGTTCCAAACGAACGAACACGAATCATATCATACGCTTTTCAACTCAAAAGACTACCATAAGCCAGTGGCGTAGATAGAGGAGGGATCGGAGGGATATATCCCCCCATTGGTATCGATAATAATTAATCAACATAACCAGTCATGAATGAAATAAGTAAAGGAAACACACTCTGAAATTTAGAATGTACCAATGTACCTACTTCCTACGTGAATTAACTCTCATTAATTAGTACTCACAGGGTTGTACATTCTATACCTACACTCTACGGGGAGAATACAAAGTCAACTTCGTCTGCAAGAAATCACTATTTCGCCAAATCACCTAATCTTTTGAAAATCGTTTTTATATCGATTTTCCACGAAAGGTATGAATAAAATCTTTTGGCTAAAAATCTCTAACACAGCAGTTTGCCAAACATTACTGTACTAACAATCGAGGTGATGATCTTGCAAAGCCTATAGTGAAAAATCTTCAAAATTGTGATCTGGACTTTTCTTTTTTGATCGGCCAATGGTACGACGGAGCAAGCAATATGTCTGGTCGATACAATAATGGTGTAAGCAATTATTCGCCAAAAATTTGCTTCGCATGTTCTGTACGTCCATTGTGCAGTACATTCTTTGAATCCTTGCAATATGTATCTGTTTCCAGCAAAATACCAGCCATTAGAGATTGTCTAACCACATTCGAAGCAGTTGGCAATTATTTCAATACACCGAAAAGAAAGAATATGATGCAAAAAACAAAAGCGAAAGGACTCCACAAAAAAAAACATTTAAAAGGCTGAATCTAGGGCGATGGATCTCAAAATATCAAGCAGTTGAAGATTTTGAGGAGCTATTTCCGTTTGTGTTCGAGACTCTTAACCAAATAAGAACTTTGAAATGTGATGTTAGGAACTTCAAAAAGGCTATGGATCTCGAGTTTTTGATTAGCTTAAAGGTTATAAGTATGGTCTACCAACTCTTGTTGCCGTTAAGTCAAGAGTTTCAAAGAGTGAATTTAGACTTGGTCCAAGCTATGGATCTCGCCAAAGATTTAAGGGATCAACTAAAAATTAAACGGGCAGAAAATGACTCGGTTCGAATGTGTTTGAAGATGTAAACAAAAAATAGATTAAATCCTTAGCATTGACGTTAAAAGAGTATCAATATACAGAAGAATATTTTCTTGTTACTGTTTTCAGTCCTTTTCTCGATTTCTATATGTAACGAACCTTGAAGAAAAATTGACAAACCATGAAAACATACTAGAAGGGTTCTCTTCAAGGATTCTTCGTCTAAAATATACACAGCAGCTCAGAAATTTAAAGAAACTGTTCCATTTTACCAAACATGTTTGGCTGCCGAACCATCTTTTGTTTTTGAAGAATTAAAAACTTGGAAGAGATATTTGATCCGAAGGAATAATACTTCCTCTAAGAATTCATTGGAAGTGCTTGATAGCTGCCCCGAAGAAATCTTTCTTAACAGATATATTTTATTCAGGATATTAGCTACACTGCCCGTTTCAACGTCAACTCCCGAAAGATGTTTCTCCCATTTAAAGAGAGTAAAAACAACACAAAGAAGTATGACCAACGAAGTGAGATTCTTAAAAATATGTATGTCTTTTTTAATAACAGTGTGATAAGCTTTGGATTCTTACTTATTTGCAAGATCGTTTGAATGGTTTGGCTGCTCTAGCTTTTCATCGCGAAATACTTATTATAACAGCAGACGAGGTTTTATCTAAAAAGGACAGAAATAAAAAGGATTTAATTCTATGACTTATTTTTTAAATTGATATTATTTCACGTATCACATCAATATAAATATTCTAGTTCATATTCAAATTAATGCGAATATATTATCTTTCAAACTTTAAAAAAAATGAGCGAACTAGGCATACCCCTTCCTCCCCAATAGAGAAAAGCTATCTAAGCCACTGCCATAAGCTCGTTACCAATGGACCAATAGGTAAACATTACCTTTTTCATCGGGTTTGACTGAGTAGCCTTTTTCTACACGAACCAACACGAATCCCATGATTTGTTTTTTCTCCAAAAATTACACAAAAACAAAAATTTTTGAAACACTAAAATGAAAGAATTAAATAATTGCAAATTGGCTCCGTAATCAGTGTCAATACTGGACATTGCCTCATAGGTAGACACGCCATAAGACTCAGCGTTCCTTCAAACAACTTCCACACTTCCTCTACTAATGACCTACACTCTCCCTCAAAAGGAAACTGCATCTCGGATAATGCTTCCTTGATGATCCAAGCGATCTGATAAACACGGATACCCTTCACCTCTATCGCTTTTTATCAAAAGCTCCAAATGGTTTAGTTTTGTCACACACCTCTTTTAGTATCACAATGGACCTTATATTGGTCTAAGTATGTCAGTTGTTTTTCCTGACAGCCATTTAAACCTTATCTAACCTAACCCAAGAATTAAGGAATAAAAAGCTTATGCGGTTGTTCTACTTTTATGTAGTTTCTAATAAAGTTTAATGTACTTAATGTCATTAGTTATTCGTAGGTCGAAAGGTATTAATTTTATGTTCTAGATTATTTTAGACTGTCATTGAAAGCTTAATAAGCTCAAAATTTAGCTAAACATTTTTGCTAGGACGTAAGGTAATATAAATAAAGCAAGTTTTTTTGCCAGGAGGGAATCTTCAAAAGACACATGGCAGTATTTGACAGCAAGTAGTGTGGGATTCTTACCTGACTAAATGACTAAATACTCCTCGTTATTTTGCATTGTAGATAAGGATTATTTTAAATTATCTTATATATGTACATATGTGCTTATTTGTCATTTGCCAAATCTTGCCTTTGCTCCAAAAAATCAATTAAAAACTGTTTTTGGCTGTTGAAGCCTTTTGCCCTCTTTTTTTTTTGATTTTATATTTTCAAATTCAAATTTCACCGACAAATTCTTTTGTGATAAATAATTTATCAAGCGAAGAAAATATGACGTATGTTTTCATTTTTTCACAGAACGAGAATCGCATTCGCTGTGAAGACGTGATATTTTTTATCACTTCACAGCTTCACATTTACAGAACCGACCCCCAGTACATTTTTCTATACTACAAGTTGAGCTTTTCTCTTTTTTTTTTGATATGCTTTTTACATTTTAGTTTTGCATCCAAATTCATCCCAACCCCAAGGTATTTGGCCGTAATGGCGTAAGGTACCGCTTGATTGTTGATGAATATTTGAACGTAGCTTAACTTTTTATTTGTAAAGTTTATATGTAAAGATTTAGCTTCATTGAGCTTGATACGCCATTTTTTTGATTCAATCACTAACGGTGTCGACGACATTTTACAATTTCTCAGCAGCCTTGACGACGCACTTACCGGATGCCAAAATTGCAGTTTCATCTGCAAAAGTAGCCATAATCGTGTTGTTATTCACTGGAATAAATAAATAAATAAATGGTATATAGCATATACAGGGTAGGTCCTAGGACGCTTCCTTGTGGAACACCGGCTTGTATTTTACAACGCTTTGAATGTTCTTGATACCGTACTCTGAAGACCGGCTCTTCAGAGTACGGTATGATCAAGAATATATTGAGATATAAGATTTTAGTATTTCGTAGTACTGCCTGGGTAGGTTCCTTTGAAGTTTATACTCTAGTCTCTCATGCCATACCTTGTCGAATGCTTGAGCAACATCTAAAAATATAGCCGAACATGCTTGTTTTTCTTCTTATGCTTTTTCAACTGCATCCGTTATTCTATTAACTTGGTCTATCGTGGAATGTTTATTTCTAAAAATGCATTTAGAAATAAAGGAAGGTAAAATTATTTAAAATGAAATGGAATGAATTAATCTTGACTCAAAAAATATTACATCTTTCTATTCAGTCCTCTACTCACTGTGTCCTTTTATCGAAGGGGTCCTTCATTAAAAATAGTAAAAAATACTTCTTATTGAAAAAAAAACCTAACTCACTCTTTTTAAATCTATTCTATGACTAAAATTTTTTTTTAAATTCTGTAACGCTGTCATTTATGGACACATTTAAATGATTGATGGTAATTTTATGAAAAAAAAATTTCTTTTACTTCACAGGGTTTGTTCTCAAGAATTACGTTCAGAGAACCTGTGTTTCTTGGTGGAACTGGGAATATAACCGGGTTGGCTAAGCGCTTACCCGTATACGAAGGAATGGTTGGTTGCATACGAAGGTTTGTTGCCAACGAACATGAGTATAACTTCAACGAACATCCGCTTGGAGACGTATCCAAAGGTTTTGACATACGTAAGTAGTTTTTTCATATAAAAAAGAAACTTCCCATGAATAGCAAACACCAACAAGCTAGAGCTTCCTTTCCTCACACTACAGAAAAACTTTTAAAAACTCAATTCAATTCCGAACTTCGGCAGTTTCATTTTATTCAAAGAAATGAAACTGCTTCAAATTCAGTTAAAATCTTGGCCTCACCGAATTAAAGTTCAGCAGCAAGAAAGTTGCTTATGTGTATCTTTTTGTAAACATACAAAACATCTAACGACTCTGTAATTATATCGGGGCTAAGAAACCTCTCAAAGACATTTCACACCAAGCTCGAGTTACCCATTCATTGAATTCCATCCATCACATGTGGGGGCTACGGCTACCCCTCAACACAAATCCATGAATTTGCACACACTAATGATGTATTGTTTAATGCAAACCTAATTAAAAATGAAACGTAGCAAGACACCCCGTAATACAGAAAAGCAAACATATTTGCCTTGTTTGTTTCTTTTTCTTCTTTTTTTTTTATATTTCAGAGGACTGCACAATGGACAAATGCTACAAATACCCCTGTCAGCACGAAGGGAAATGTTTGCCATCCGATCAAGGTGCAATATGCCTCTGTCCAATGGGCTTCGTCGGAGACCTCTGTGAACTAAGACTAGACTTGCAAGTAAATACAAAAAAAAAAAAACACCTTACCACTGATTCTTCTTAGCCACTCGAGGGTTTCATGCAACCCTTTTTTTCCTTCTGCATGAATGTCAACATATCACCTAAATACTGCACTCATGTGTATGGTTGTGAAGGGTTTAAATATGTAAGAGGAGAAGAAAAAAGAAAAGGGGTGAATGAAACGATGCTAAAGCAGAAGCCATTACTACAATAATTAAGTTGTGCATTAAATATTCTTGATTTTTTTTTCGTTGTTTTGTTTTTTCGCTAGGTGCCCTCGTTCAATGGATCGTCTTACCTACGGTATGCACCCCTGGGAGACAGTGCTCTTATTTGGCTTGAACTTCAGGTTGGTATAATTTGTTCTCTCGTGCTAATTACCTGTTTGAGATGGGAAATTCTTTTTACTCTTCCGCACACATCATTCTGACTGACTGATGTTTTCTTTATTTCGATTGTTTGAAGGTTGTAATTAAGCCACTCGAAACGGACGGAATAATCTTGTACACGGGCCATGAGCATCATGGAGACTTTATTGCATTGTCCTTGGACATGGGTTTTGTCGAGTTTTCATTTGACCTAGGTAGCGGTCCAGCAGTAGTAAGGTAAGGAAATGTTTTCTCTCTTTTTTGACGCTGTGTTAATCTGTGAGAAGATTTATCCGTGTTTTTTTAATTTTATTTTAAAAGGGTTTAAGACATACAATTGTTGGTTATTAGCTCTGGTGAGGCTTGTAGGGATTAGTTTTAATTTTTATGACTGAATTTCATATAATTTTGCCGTAGAAGATAGAGTTTTGAACATCTTGCAATTTCACTTTAATTTTTATTTCCAAGGTGAACTCATATTCGAATTCATATGGCATAAGATTAAACATAATGATTTTATTTACTTTATTTTGAAAACTTAGAAAGTAAGAAACATGATTTTAGTTTTACATTGACAGTCTTCCCTGTTCGGCGAACCCCACGGATCATTTCGAGATCACGATGTCCGTAACTCCAAAAAGGAAGAAGAAGAAATAAGAAGTTCAGTCCTTATAAGCGTTCTTTTTAGAGTTGCTGGAGTTTAGCTTAGGATCAAGTACAAAAACCACGAAAGAATCCAATTGAGGAACATTTTTGAACTTTCCTCTGGAAGCTACTGGAGGTATCGGTGATTAATTAAATCTAAGCTTTTGTTCACATTTCAAGATTCTTGAAAGGTTTTTTAAATATTTTAAGCTAGAAATCAGGATCTCTATGTCCGTTTGTGAGAGTGTTCAAATAAAGCGTTTGAATTCAGGACACACATTCATACATAGCGTATATAGCGCAACAGAGGAGGCCTAACTCATTTCTCACAGTCATACTTCACATGGGATGTAAGTGACCTACAATTTTTTTGCGGATTCCGAACGGCTCATCGAGAAAGAGATTACAGTTGGAGGACTTGCTAATTCCTCGCGAAAGGCGATACCCCTTAAAAAACATTTTTGGTTTTCTATTCGAATTTGAACTGCGAACCTCCAACGACATGCTAACCATTACGAAACGGGCAACACGTCTTTTCAAATGCGGCTAAAAATAAGCATGATAGTGTTGGGCATTGTTGGGAGCCCTAAAAAGTTTTTTATCAACTTTGATGAAGCAGAGTGGGTTCTAATTATACTTTCTGCAAAGTCGACCGCGTTTTGCAAGGATACTAATGTTAAATCAAGGTTACCTCATCCGTGTACCTTAGCTTACAATTTAAGGAGCCACGGTGTGGGTCGTATTGAACCGTGTAACAAGACCTCACTAATTTGAAAGTAAAAAAATGCGTGTGTGTGCAAGTCACACGCGGTAGACGTGAAACTTCCCACACTCTGCAGTTAGTAGTGAGGACCGGCCACTCGAAAGTGAGTCACGCGCTAGCCTTACTCTTTGCACTCAGCAGTGAATAGTGTGGATATATGACGAAGCTGAAAGCGACACAAAATTCAATAACGCCCTGGCCTTTTAGGATCACTCCGTTCCATAGGAAGTTTCACTTATATTTAATTTTTATTTCGTGTATTTTTAGGCTCACACCTTCCCATAAGAAGTTTCACTTCGAAAACAAATTGTTATAAGTTCGTTAAAAACGAAGCTACTCTGATGGAAAGTTTCATTGATCAATCCAAAAAGAACTTAGTGCATTCGCTTGAGTAGAAAGTCTCACAGTGTTGCCAGAAGTCCCACGAATTTTAGGCTGTGACTTAATTTGTCATTAAGTTCAAAATTGAAATAATTTAAGTTTTCAATCACCATAGAAAAGGATGTTGAAAAGTAAGGAAACAATTAAATAAAATTTAAATGAAAGTCAAAAAGACATGGATGATCAAAAGAGATCCAATGGCCTCATAACTCCAAAATTTGGCTTTTGCCCAACTACAACAACAACATTTGGTGTTTCGCCCTAATTGAACAGTTAGATACTGTCGTACACTTCTAAGACGTAAATTTCTTTGGTTAACACCGAGACATTTATTAAATACTGATCGTTCATGGGCGAAACGCCAAATGTTGATCCTCCATGTCCTTTTGACTTTCATTTAAAAATATCAACTGCTAAATAAAAAACTATAACAAATTCTTAATTTTTCTAAATTAAAAAATTATCAAACTCCTGACATAATTGATCAACTGAAAAAGAATTTAAAATAGAGAAGATTTAATAAAAGGCGACACAATAAAAAAAACCAAGGACTTACGAAGCCACATGCCACGACTGAGAGAATAAGTGCTATGACCAGAAAGAGCACAGAAACTAGATTTGGTGAACAACCATTCAATGAGAACTTTAACAGGCCCAACAAATCAGCAGCGTCCTTAATCTTTCTAAATTATCGCGTAATCTCTCAGACCGACAAATAATTAATTCTTTGTTCAATGAAAGATATCTTTTGTTATTCAAGGTCTGAAAGACCGGTGGGCGGGGAGAGTAGCGCGAGTAAATGTGTCGTGCCAAATCGCCTGGGGTATAGAAAGGTTGAATATGCTATAGAAAGATCGTTGCATAAAAATTTGAAGCTCATTTAACAATTTAGGAAAGAGTAGAGTCATAGAGTTATGTTAGAAGAGATTAATTGATGTATGATTCATTTTTCATAACGCCAAAACAATACCATCTTTAACTTTAGTCAAAAGCACTACTTGGGAGTTCGAGTTTCATCAAAATTTTCTTCATTATGTATTGGCTCATTTTTCTTCAACTTGATTTTGGCTCTATTTGGGAAGGGATATAACTTTAAAAAAAAAAAAAACAGAAACTTAAAACATAATACCAGGTTATTTGTAGAATTTTTGTGTTCCAGGTTAAAAATTTAAAGTTCTAAAGAAAAAACTTTTTTTCCAAAAAGTACACTCTTTAGGATACACAGCACTCTCTAGGGAAGTAAGTTTTCAATATTCCCAACCGTGTTTCAAGAGTAAAGCAATAAAGCAAAAAACCAAAATTTCAAGCAGATAACCTCCAACGGTATTAAAGTAAATTAGGATTTTAAAATAAACCATTAGACGAACCACACTTTATTTGTCCTCTTCCTTCAGCTTTGCTTAGTTTTTTAGTACAACTTAATTAGAGCAAGTGACGGTTATCATGTGTAAGTTCGATCCTTTTTATGAAAAACTAAACTTCATTTCAATCATAGCATTACAGACTAAAAACCAATGCGAGCTTTAGTAGTCTAGTCACGCATCACGGTATTTCACTTCAATTTTAAACGATTTTATATGCAAACTATGGGATGGTGTTTTATATTGAAGGTTGTTTTTTTAAGTACACAAAAATGAAATAAAACACGTAAATGTAATTTTCATTGTCGTGGTATCGCTTTCAAACAAAAGATATTCCTAAGCTATTGGTGTTAAAAATGCTAAAAAATTGGTAAACTCCAAATAAGCTTAATCGGGAAACCCAGTTTCCGACCACTTTTTGGGACGTGTATTAACAACAAGTCTATTCATTGCTAAATGGCAAAACGTACTGGCCACAAATATGCCGATAAATTGGCAAATTGGCCATCACTAAAATGAACGTTGCTATAATTTAAAAACCAACAGCCGTATTTATTAGAATTAACTAAATCAAGCTTTATGCAGTGAATAAGAACTGAGTCAGATTTTAATCAGTGCATAAAAAATTTTTTTTATAATCCTTTTTTGCACCCATTGTAGTTACTCATGTCTTATGTCAAGATAATAAAGAAACTATCTCGTTTTTGTATCTCAATGATTGAAACTGACAAGATTAAGATTAACAATGGCGATCTCTTATCTTACACAGAAAAGGTTGGCTACGTTCCTTAATTGTTCCATCATTTGAAAGACAACTCAATACTCAAAATCAAATGACATTTATGCGCTAAAACAAGCTTAAATCACTCATTTTTGGCGCTTAAGCTACTCCTTTAGCCTTTACTCACTGGCGAACAATAATTTCAAATTCGATTTTTGCTTAAATCAATAAGTAAGTGTGTTTTAAAGTTTCGCGGAATTTAAAAAGCGATTGTAAATACGGCTGCAAATCTATAAAAATTACGCCCTATAGTAAAAGCTTAAATAATAGAATGAATATTTCGGTGCGACAAAGCGGAAAGCCCCTGTGACTAGCGCGTTTCTCTCAACCATATTTAACGAGGGAATAGAAGGGACCTACAATTTTTTTCAGATCGCTTCACATGTCATGAAACTAATAATGAAGAAATTATCGATTCCTCGCAAAAATCGAATAAACAGCTTAAACGTTGCAATTTATTTGCTAAGACTCGTTTAGTTGACACTCTCATGCCGATAATTATCGACAACAAGCAAACAGAGATTAAAAAGGTCACGATTGTGTCGCAATTACTTGCGATTGTGTGATAAAACAACATCAAAATCTTAAGTCTAAATATAAAGTTTTTGTTTTTCAAAAAAATGATTTTTAAGTTGATACAGGGTTGCCAGCTGCATATTTATAAAGAAAATTGAATATAATTACATAAAATAATGAAAAAAAAACTATCTATAAAAAAAATATCTATTCTATAAAATTCAAATAAACGCTGAAAATTAAGTCAAAACCGTTAGAGGAGTTTTTAAAAAAATCGATTTTTTATTTTTTACTTTTATAAAAACTAGTTTTTTAAATTTCAAGTAAGCTTAAAGATCTTTTTTTCAGAAACGCTTTAACAAAAAATTTTAAGAAAATCAATGACACCGCTTTGAAAATATTTCAAAAAATTAATAAAAATTTCAATTTTCTTTTAAGAAACCTTAACTTTCTTCAGTATACGATTTCATCGAAATCGTGTCAGCCATTAACGAAAAAATCGGTTTTCAAAAAAACCGTATTATGGGAGGTATCTAACGTTTTTTCATAAGTTTTATTAAATTATAATTAAAAGCAACCAAAAACTTATCCCTCACACAAAATTTCATCAAAATCGTTTGAGTCGTTTTCGAAAAAATAAGTATTATCATATAGGTGTCAAGACAGGTGCCGTTATTTCAAGACTTAGAGACCGAACTCCAAAAACCCCATTCTAGGGTAGACTGCGCCACAGATGGGTCATTTTTTTTTTTTGTCTTTATCTTTATCTTTCTTTATTTCATCTACTTATATAAATTGACATGCAGCTTCAAGATGTATATCTTTTGATAAGCGTTAATATGTAATTACAAAAAAATTTTAACATTAATTAATTAAGAATGTATACAGATGACACAATTATTATATACATAATTAACAAAATTTTCAAAAATATAAAATTAAAAGAATTTTATTACTAAGCAATTAATTATTTAGCAAACGTTGTGAGATATGAGAAAACAATTTTATATGGAAATCTTTTGTTGAGTTTGTTCTTTGTAATTCATGTGGAAGATCATTCCATAATTTAATGGCTTTGACAAAATAAGATCGCTCTCCTATAATGTGTGTAAAACTGTGCACGTTTAGTTTGAGGCCTCTAGGTGACTGTGAAAAGCTTAGATTTTCAAATAAATACTGTGGACATTTGTTGTAAATTATATTATGAAGTTTTGTAATGGTTCTGAACTCATAATATTCGTCAAGGCTTATCCCTAACAAAGATCTTTCATGTTGAGACACACTTACATACCTTGGTAAGCCATGAATGTATCTAAAGCAATCATTAAACGCCACTTTAATTTTACGTTTACATACAGAGTCTAGACACGGATACACATTGATATTGTAAACAAAGAAAGGAAGTATAAGGCTTTTAACGAGGTGTATTTTCATATCTTGACAGAGCATACGTGAAGAGGCTCTTAACTTGCGCAAGGTAGTATAGATTTTCTTGATAGTATCCGCAGTGGCATTACAGCAGCTCATTCTACGGTTTATTTTAAATCCTAGATATTTAACACAATCCACATAAGGAATACGAATGCCATTTACAACTAGAGGAGGAACATTTGTGGGGCATATTTCCGTTCTAGAACATACAATGCCCAAAGACTTGTCAGGGTTTAAAAATAAATGATTTCTGTTTGACCAATTTTGTATATTGAGTAAATCTTCATTAATTCTTGTAACACAATCTTCAATCAAACCTAATTTTCTATTAAGATATATAACAACATCATCAGCATAAAGATGAATGTTACAATTTTCTAGAAAATCAGGGAGGTCATTAATGAATAAAGAAAACAATAGTGGTCCTAATACAGATCCTTGTGGGACACCCTTATTGACCAGACATGGAGTAGAGATACCTAGATTAGTTTGCACTGTATGGTAACGGTTACTTAGATATTGATGAATCAATTTAAGGGCTGTGTCAGAAAATTGAAAATTTTCTTTTAGTTTTTGAAAAAGAACCTGATGATCAATGGAGTCAAAAGCCTTTGAAAAATCTAACAATGCCATTATACATATTTCACCCTTGTCCATTGACATTCTCACATCAGTGGTAACTTTCATCACTGCTGATTCACAGCTATGTTTTTTACGAAATCCGGATTGCCATATCGAGAGCAGGTTGCGTAAGTCTAAATGATCCTGAATCTGCTGAGCCAATATTTTTTCGAATACTTTGGATAAATAGGGCAGTATGCTAATGGGACGGAATTCTGAACTATTAGTTGGGTTTGGTTTTTTTGGTATTGGAACAATCTTTGCATACTTCCAGACTTCCGGGTAACTACAACTATAGATACAGTAATTGAAAACGTGAACTATATATAGAAGAAGCAAAGGCAGAATAAATTTTACAAATATTGGAGTTACATTATCCATCCCTGCTGCATTGGATTTGACCGAACGAACAGCCCACTCAACGTTAACATTGCTAACACAACTGAAAGAAAATCCAGAGTCAGAAGAACTGGGACGGTGATGAGTCCGACGAAGTCGGAATCAAAGCTAAAGCCATCTCTGCAGGACCAAAAGAACAGCTAGGGCTTTCTTTTGAAACCACTCCTACTTCCTTTAAATTATTCCATAAAGTTTTGGTGTTAAGTGTTGGATGCAGAAGTTTCTGGAAGTAGGAAGGTCATTCCACGGTAACACCCGAAACGAACACTTTTCGACTCATAAAATTGTTTATCCTTTTGCTAAAACCTACAAATCTTTTAATTGAGATAAAGCAACTAAAAACGTAGAAAATAAAAAAAATTAAAACGCTAAAATATCAGCATAAGGATTGACAATTTTATGAGTCGAAAAGTGTTCGTTTCGGGTGTTACCGTGGAATGACTAAGATCCTAACAGCAAATTTTCAGAAAATCGGTCAAGCAGCTTGGGCTGTTGATTCATATACAGACAGACAGACATTTCAGGTTCTACTTACACACAGACAGAGGGAATTTCAGGACCCCCTTTTTCCGTATTCTCATGTCATGTTTTGTTGTTTTCTCAATTTTTTTTTTTTTTGCGCGATTGCAATAATTGCCTTATATCGCAAGTAAAGATGGCAGTATTTCTCTAGTTAAAGAAACTTCCCTATAGCGTTTCTGTACACCCCAGATAACAACATACGATTTGCTCAAACAATTTCAAATGAACAAACAACAAGGTACAAGCCGACTTATTGACAACCACTACTTACTTACTTTACCTGCATCATTGTCTTTATCTTTTCGACTGAATACAATGATTTTCGAAATATGCTAATTAATTAGATAAATAGTAGCCATTATGTTGCCCAGGGTTACAGCCTAGAAAATGTAAAAGATATCTACCATATCGCCGAGTAGAAGAAGACGATGACAATTTCAAAAGGCACCTTTTATCCTTTTTGGCTTTACGTGTCTCTGTCATCTTTCAATGTCAATAATCATAAAATTCTCCTTCAGACATTTAATTTAGAAATTCCGGTACAATATGATTTTTCATGTTCCAGAATCACGAAGAAGAGGTGTCTCAGACACATTTATTGTGTGTGTGATTTTAATAAACTTCCAAGCAAAAATCACGAGCGATAACTTTAATTTAAATCTTTTTGATGTGATTGCATTACATACGCATCCGAAATTCCTCCTCATGCCGCCATTGCGAAAACTCATTTCATTTTCGATTCTTTGCATAAATTATGCAAAGAAATTCAACTGCTACTGTGGCCTTCTGCATTTGTATGAGGAGCCAATCGGAATATTTTTTGGTAGCCTACGGCCGGTATCATAGAGGAATACACTAGGGTCAGATAACAAAATCCAGCAGTAAAATCGTAGTGCTGATATGAGTTCTATCAAGATATACTACCACCTCTCTCTCCCTTCCCATTATAAATGAAAAATGATATCTACTGCACTCACGCTTGAGCAGTGACCCAAATTTAAATATCCAAAGGCTTTTCCTCATTATTATATGCGATGAAAATTGTAATAAAACCAAAAGAAACATGAAAAGGGGTTCTCGGTTCTGCCCAAAAATTTCATTTCGTATATAGAAATGTAGCATAGCTTTGTATCGTTAAAGCCTTGTTAATTTGCCTTCTACACGCATAACTTAATCCATATTTAAATTTTATTTTACCATTAGGAGTGACTACCCTATAACGACTGGACACTGGCATACAGTTAAAGTTTCAAGGACTGCAAGGTTGGCTGTGCTTAAGGTATGTTAAGTGGTGTTGTTCGGCTTTTCATTTTATGAGGTAAAAACTATTTTGTGTAATGTTTGGTTTGATGTCGTTATGATAAGTTTGTTTATCAATATTGAATATTTTTGTTTTGCAGGTGAACCAACTGCCGGAAGTGATGACCATATCATCAAATGGCTTCTGGCATTTGTCCTTGCCGCATGCTCTCTTTCTAGGTGGTGTTCCACGTTCGGATCTCTTGCCGAATAATGTTCGACACAGAGGCTTTTTTGCTGGGTGTATCCAAAAGGTATGTGTCATTTTAATTATTATTAATGTTTTTCATTCATTTATTAACTTAAATATAATCTGAGCATTGGATTACTTGAGGGAGCAATTTTCTCAAAAAGTTTTCTTGTCAAGCTCATGTAGCAGTCAAAAAGGGTAGTATTCTAATAGCCTTTGAAATTTTGGCTTAAGTTGGTATTTCAAAGTTGTTTGATAATATAGTTTGCACAAAGTACGCACAAGGTTGTGAGTTGTGTGTTTTTTATGTGACGCGACGGAGGCGTATTCCATTACATAGATTACGCAATTATGAGATTTTCTTCTCCAAATGATCTGTAGCTTCCGGTATAAAGGACATTTGGATCTATGTTTATATACTATGGGTATAGTCAGCAGGCTGTAACATTTGGTGACCATAACGTAGTATTACCAGATCTTCAGAAAAAACTCATTTCCATCCCTGAACTTCCTTAAAAGAATCCTTATACTTCTTCTTTTTTTTTGATAGAAATAGGGTGTTTTTACTGATGATTTCTGTAGAATTCAAAGCAGTGTTGGTATAGTAGTACCAACATTTGTCGTGCTTTCTTTTAGACTGCACTTGTCTGCCTGCATGAGGCCCTCAGACGTTCTGATTCTGATCTCACTTGTTGTCATTGTTCCCTCTTTGTCTTAAAAAATAGCGACAATCCAGAAGCTAGAGAACCTTCAAAATTGCATTTCTGGATATATGCGAACTACTTATACATACGCTCTTAACGCCATTCCAGGTCTTCCGAAAATGCACCTTTTTATGAAAATGAAAGTAAGGCTGGAAACCTACCATAATCTACATGAAGATAACATCAGCTCGAACCCAAACCCGAAGGTACAGTCTACAAGAGGGTAGTCTAGAAAAACTCAAAACTTTAATATTTGCTTGGATGCTACTATTCCCGTGTGCAAATTTAAACTCAACTTCTTCATATTCACCCCCGCTAGGGCAGACTGTGGGGGAACAAAAAGATCCACCCTGCACTGCAAGATGTAGTCTGTGGTATGCTAACGGCTCAAAAATGGAAACTGGCACAGGTTCCCGCATTTTTAGAGACTCTCCTAGAATGAACTTTTCAGAAATCCTTGGTAGCCATTTGACCATTTTCCAAGCTGAAGTTTTTGCTATTAACCAATGTTCGAGAACAAAAAGTTCATCGACCACGAAAAACAACACAATCTTCATTTTCTCAGACAGCCAAACTGCTCTAGAAAAACTAAGCTCACTTGCCACAAGATCCAAGCTTGTAGTCCAAGAGACAAGCATGTCACTCTCCGAACAAGTAAAAAAAAAAAAACTCTGTCATCCTCCACTGGATCCCAGTTCCCAGCACACAAACGCTATGATGGTTGCGAGAAATCAAATATTCTAGGTAAAGCCGATGCATCTTACCGTTTCGTCACCCTAAACCCTGTAAATAAAAGCATCTTCAAACACACAGCCAAGAACATCCTACTGGAGGAATCCAATAAAGTTTGTCGTAACTCATCTGGTCAAACCAGTTGAAAAATTATGGTGCCAGAATATTCTGAAAAAACATCTAAATTCACTCCAAACTACAATAGGAAAACCTCCAAAACTTGCACAGATGTTCTGTAAAATAACAGGCCCTTCTGGAGACTATGCCTTGAATATGCAGAAAGATCTCTGCACATTATTACTGAATGTCCAGCACTTCTCCGCCTTAGAAAGCAACTAATGAGATTATCCCCTAGAGAAACTCAAACTCGTTCACAGAACCACAGAAGATTGTTAACTTCTGGTTCATTTCAGGAGCTAGAGAACTGCTCTGAAACTTAATTTGGCTGGAACAATGGGCTTTATTCAGACACCGCAGTGCCCCTAGCTGCGCAAACTCAACCCACTATAAAATCTGAACTAATCTAATCCCCTGGTAAGTGATGCTTGGTTGCGTAGGGTTATGAAACAGATGGAGACTCCAATTGTAGTTACCCTATGAGGTAATGCTTCAATGTATTTGTTAGGTTTAGACGAGACATTCTCTTTTTCTGTATCTTGGCTGCGACAAGGTACAGTCGCCGACAGAAAATGTCGGCCTTCGACTTGAAAGGTCAGGAATTTTGAAATGGCTGGTTGACAATTGATGGATCTGAAAATAATCATAACTCCTTGTAAATTAAGAAGTACGAGAACTGCCTTCAACTGACTCACAGACAATTTGCAAAGTACGTTAATTTTAGTTCTCTTTCGAGCTGTTATTGTGCAGGTTATTCTTGCCGACAGTGTTTTTAAATAAAATATCCATCGCTCCAGCTTTTCAAGAGTCAAGGTCCTCTGCTTATTCTTCGTCTGTGCATGCGGCCAGTTAAAGTACCCAGAGTACAACGTTCATACTTACTTACTTACTTAGGTGGGCATTACAGTTCGAGATGAACCTGGGCCTCAACCAACATCTTTTGTAATGACTTCGATTTCGGGCGAGCTCTCTCCAGTTTTGCACTCCAAGTCGATTGAGGTCTTCATCCACTTGATTGCGCCACCTAAGACGAGGTCTTCTCCTTCCACGACATCCCTGCAATGTGCTTTCGAAAGCCCGACGAGCCGGAGTGTTTGGGTCCATCCGCTCTACATGGCCCAACCATCGTAGCCTCGCGATGCGTACTCTTCTGGCTATGCCCATGTCACGGTACAGCTCATACAGCTCGTTGTTGTATCTTCTTCTCCACACATTGTCTTCGCATACGGGACCAAAAATCATTCGGAAAATTTTTCTTTAGAAACGACCAAGGGTTTCTTCATCCGCTTTCGATAAGGAAAGGTCTATGCTTCCGCGCCGTAAAGCAGGACTGGGATGATTAAGGTGTTTCTCAATTGCCTTCTTAACCCAAAGAAGCAACGGTTGGCAAGAGTTATTCTCCGTTTGATCTCCGCACTGATGTTGTTGTCCGTGTCTACAGCGGATCCTAGGTAGACGAAGTCCTGTACTACCTCGAAGTTATGTCTGTCTATTGTGACGATTTGTCCAATTCGTCGATGTTCTGTGTCCTTGTTTGATGACAGCATATACTTCGTTTTCCCTCATTAACCATCAAACCCATTTTTGCCGCTTCTGTTTCAATACTCGCAAAAGCACTTATGACATCACTCTTCCTTCTTCCCATTACGTCTATATCGTCTGCGTAGGCGAGTAATTGTACAGACTTTTGAAATATTGTTCCTCTGGTGCTGACGTTTGAGTTTCAACGTTCATACCCCAAGATAATATTCTTTTTTATTGTTATGGCAGACTGTCGGTTTCTTGCTGGTCAACTTTGAACAAAACTCAAAACACGAGCAAAGATCTCATTGGATAAAGGAATCGGACATTCATGTGTCAGTAGTCGCTCACAGGTTCAAAAACTAACGTTGAGTGCACTTTTTAATAAAAGAACTCTATGTCTATCAGGAATTTTCTGAAAAAAATGACCTCAAAGTCAAAACTTTACATGGGGAAGAAATTTTGAACACCAACCTGGCAACCCTAAGCATATAGAAGCCCAATTTAAATAAAGTTTTGCAGATTACTTTTTCTACAAAAAATCAAGTCTGAGATTAGGTCTCTATCATCAGTATTGACAGGGAAATCGAATTTAACACAGGTCAGGGTACACCAAAGTTAACCTTTTTTTAAATTGTTTAAAAGTGATGTCAACGTTGAGAAACGTACTTAACTGTAGAACAAATTTTTTCTTAGAAGATGACTAAAACTCACATCCCAAAGTATGAAACACGAATTACCGGACACCCTGTTCCCTGTATATCAAACAATTTACAAAAACATTTTCAATAAAATGCCCAAATGGGAACTAATTCAACCGTTAATGATCAATTAGACTTTGTGTAAGATTTCGGTATCACTATTCTCAGTAATTTGACCACAAAAACTTATTCTCGTTGAGATATTTGCAAAAAACTACAATTAATTCTATCAACCTTCACTATAATGTGCAACATAAGAAGGAAAAAATGGCGCCCTATTCGAGACACACACACACTTATATATAAGTATAAGTACAGTAGGTATATATATTATATTCCCTTTTCTATTAGGAACTTGTTTTTATTTTGCAAACAAATGATGCCTTTCCTGAAAAATAGACAGAAGACCAACTCTTCAAATGCTTCTGGTTTTCCAAATAACTTCACAATCTGACATACTGAATGCATCCTTTGAACACAGGGTTACTTTCAAAGGCAAATTCCTTCGATTTCAATTCAACTCTATTCTACATTCGCATATATGTATGACTGCTTAAAATCGACAAAAACCCTACACAAAAACCACCCAAAGCAAATCTGGGCAAGAAACAAACTGCGATTGCTGCTGTTGGCTTCATTGATTTTTAGTTCGGAACTTAGTTGTTACCTTTTCAATCGTCACCCACCTGCATCGTAAAAGTCCATTACCTCTCTGGCCTTCTTTTTTGATGTTGCACAAGAGACAACATATCTATACCTTTACCTATGCATGCATTCGATTTTTCCCTGATAGTAGATTTTTCCATTCGAACTGACAAAATGTTCTTCTTTTCCCAGGTCAAGATAAATAGCAGAACTATGTCAATCGTTGGAGAAGCACTCGGAGGTACAAATGTTGATAATTGCCCTCATGCATGCAATGCCCAACCATGCGGGCCGCTGTCTGAGTGCCTTCCTCTTTTGGACAGCTACGAATGCCGATGTGGTCAGTTCAATCCGGATTGCAATGCGACCAGTAACATTCCTACAAACGAGAATGTCCCCAAAACTACAATTGCCCCAACGGCAGTTCATACCTCAAGCGCACCAATTGGAAATAATCAACACCAACAACAACACCACCATCAGCACCAGCATCAGCACCACCAACATAACAAGCCCTATTCTAAGCACAATAAAAGTCATTACCCACAACGTCAACCGACGCAATTTTCTGGCGTAAATTCACTAGACAATCTGTCGCACAATTCCAAGTCCAAAAGGAACCGGAAGACGCCCAAACCAACGACAACAACAACAACAAAAACAACACCATCAACGGCAGCAGCGTCGCCACCTGCCAACAAACTGCTCGGCTATAATGCCAAATGGAACGAGCACATAACACCGGAAATGTTCTATTTCGAAGCCGAATCAAAAGATCCAGCCGACCTGTATATCGACGATGATGGTGACGCCCCCATCGCCATCAGTCATGATTTTCATTTCCCTGACAACCATCAGCATGTAGACGTACCTCCAAAAAAGGACTTCCACTTGAATGAAAACGATTTCCAGCTGCTAGACATGTCGGTTATTACACACATTCAATCGCCCGGCATAGAGCCCATGCCAAAGGAATACCCACAAGTGCTCCCACCCGATCCGAAACCTCACAAACACTCAAGCAAAAAACATCAAAGGTCCCGATACAAGAGCGACTTTGGGGTGGCACCCGAAAAGGGTCACCATCAGGAAGATAATAAGCATAGCTCCGAAACAAATTCTAATGGGTTTAATGAAAAGCAAGTTTCGGCAACAGGCAGACCCAGAAAAAGATTGCACAAAAGACCGTCTCATAGGTGGAAGTACTATAAAAAGCATAACAATTACTTTGACGAAAGCAGCAGAAGGCCTATTCACCGAGAGCCTCCATCATCGTTGTCATCGACGTCGATGTCGACGTCAACGTCCAAGGGTCAAGCAGTTCACAATGGCATCGTCATAGCCGACTCTATAGTCATGGATGAGGGGGATTATCATACAAAAGAGCTCCTCCAGGACATGGAACGCATAATGAAAAACAGTGTCAATGGCCTCTCCACTACGATCCCAAACGATACATTAGAGTCATCAACAACAGCCGCAAATTATGAGTCCTCATCGGAGCAGTTGCCGGTGATTAGAAAAAGTCTAGGAGCCTGTTTCACTGGCACGGACAGCTATTTTCACTACAATGATGCCGAAACGATGAGCCAAATAATCAGCTATAAAATTGATTTGAATCTGCGAATCAAAACCCATTCGAGAAATGGCGTCATCCTATGGACAGGTCGGCAGTCTGCTCTCGACACCGATGATTACCTGTCGTTGGGCATTGAAAACGGGTAAATAGAGTTTTTATAAACTTCCCATTAGTTTTATCTGTTTTTTTTTTTTTTTTTTTGCAGGTATCTTCACCTGCGATACAATTTAGGATCAGGAGAGGCCAATGTCCAATTCAATTCAACTAAAGTAAGCGATGGGCTGTGGCACAGGGTGCGAGCAATAAGGTAAGGGCATGGGTGCTGTTTAATTCTGTGCGGTTAATGTGCATTATTATATATATTCTGTTTATTTACTCATCCATGTATAGGAATTCCCAAGAAGGCTTCTTGGAGGTAGATGGCCGGAAGTCCATTGTGCATAGGTCACCGGGAAAGCTAAGACAGCTAAACACGGACACTGGACTTTATGTCGGTAAGTTGAATTGCTGTCAATGCTGCTACAACAAGTTATCAGCAGTAGCTTATACCTATACGGGTACCGTTACCGCTACAGCTTCATCTACAGCTATGGCACGGCAACGGCAACGGCACCGGCTACGGTTACCACACCAAAAGGGTTGTGTCAAGTGAAGTTGAAAATAAGCAGGGATGGGGTGGGAATAATCTATGTGGGCAATGTAAGACAAACATTTATGGGTGTGGATTGAAGGGCTTGCTTGTGTCAGTAATGGCATTCATAGAAAACCATCGATTTTGTATTGACTTTGGGGAGGAAATAATTCGTTTTACATTTCCGTTTGGCTGCTTTCCCTGTGTATGTATGTATTCGTATATCGTCAAGGAAGTGGAAGGCAATTTGTGTTCAATGTTTTCAATAATTAAAGGGTTCTCGAATTCTGAAGGCAAATTTACAGTAGGTAAGTGGAAGAGTTCGTTTGGTGCAAAACTTTAAAATCGTTTACTTAGCTTCAATAAAAATTCGAAGGAAAGCATACAGATTGGGAATGTTGAAGCACTTGTTCCTTTGGTATTTTTGAATTTCTCGAAATCATTTAATGTGTTTTATTCCAAAAGCTGCTCCTGAGCATGGGGCGGCCACGGCATCCACTGACACTTTTCACTCCTCGTTAGTTTTAACGATTATTTTGCCATTCTTTGAAAATTGATTTCCGTCGATAATGGTAAATGTTTTGAGTGCACCGCGGGCGACTTAAGGTGTATAAAATATAAGAGAATTTCTTTGTGTTCCTTTAGATTCGTTCAGGAATATACAGACTGACTCCTAGTGGCAATGTCTTGATTGCTTTGGATTGAACTTTGAAGAAAATCTTTATATCTGTTAACGTAAAATAAGAAAAATTCGGATGTACCAGATTTTTATGTAACTTTAGAGTCGCTTTCAGCGCACCAACCCTAGTTGAAAGATATACGGTTTTCGATATTCTCTTGTCAAGAATTTCAATGAATCTTGTTCTGATAGAAATGTGTTTTTCGATCTTTGCAGTATTTCCAAATGAACCTCAGGCCTTTAAGAATTGTAGGTTTGAATTGGGAGCGTTTAGTTTTAGTTTTTTTCCAGTTTCCAAATAACTGTAAATACTCAGTTCCTAGTGCTTCGTGAATAAAGAAAGATGCTTAATTGAGGCCACCATGGCAGGACTTTATAGTCAAAAAAGCTGTCTATCTAATTTATTAAAAACAAGCAACAAGGCTGGACTTCAGTTTCGATACCTTCTGTCACACTGGATCTAATTTGTCTAAGTTATAGGTTTGTTTGATATTTCATTTTTGCCGCAATAACTATTCAACCCATTCCAACTGCTCCTGTTTTAGTCCATTCATTTTGTCAATATCGTCTTGCGACAGTGGTAAAACACTCAAGTTCAAATTCAGATTAAAGGATAGGTTGTTGTATCGAGTTTGCTTGGGGTTGGCAACATCAGTCATTTGCCTGGTTTGAGCATAAGCAATAAGTATAGATCTCATTAGTTGAACCCTTGCGAGATATAAAATTGATTACAATCCGCGTAGAGATGAACCATTAGATTTTTGCAAACATACGGTCATTTATGAACATGTAGAACAAGATTGGACCTGAAATTGAACCCTGCGGCACTCCAGTAAGCAAATGGATTGATTCAGAAAGTGTATTGTCTACTTTTACTTTTTGAGTACGATGATGTAGGTAGTTTTGAATAAGACGAACTGCAGCTAAAATACAATTTTAACTTTTTACACAGAAAACTACGATAAACTTGGTCAAAGGCCTAAGTAAAATCAAGCAGGCAGAGAAGCGTTAACTTTTCATTTTCATTTCCGAAAGTTCTGAAAATACCATGAGATTTCCAACTCGAACAACTGCAATTATCTGATATCAATTTGAGCAATTTGAAGGCTTTTTCGCCAGATATGACTGAGTGATTTCGTTTTGATGAATCAACATGACTCACACCAACTCAAACGATTATGCAATAAGCTCGTTACAGATTGACCAATAAGAAACGCAATTATCTTTTCCGTCAGAATTGAGTGAGTGGTTCGTTTTAAACGAACTGACACGAGTAACACGACTTGCTTTTCCCTAAAATAACTTTAAAAAGTCGTAGTTAACCAAGTAACAAAAACTTTGCGACCTCTGGAATGACTCGTGTAGGGTTGTGTATCGTGTTGTATGCATGTACATACACCCGTCCATTTTCACTTTTATCAACTTTCAACTAGCAGGAGAAATATATCAGATGTACACTGTTATGAAAGTACTATCAGAAAAACGTTTGGTTTCAAAACCGACGAGGTATCTGGTGCGGGTGCCTTTGTGGAGAACGACAACATACGACTACAAACCTCTTTAGGATCATACGCATCCGTTTTCCAAGCGGAGGCGTATGCTACTTAAATAGCTTTAAGGCACGTTGCGAACAATGGCGGGATGGGTAGAAGTATCTGTGTTTACGCCGATAGCCAAGCTGTACTTAAAGCCCTTTTTAACCCTCTAACTACTTCGAAAGTGATCCAGGAATGCTCTATCACACTCTCCAGTATGCTTTTATAAACGTGTTGATCCATTTGACCGTTTATCCTTATTACCCAACACCAACCAAAACCAACACCACTCCAAGAAAATGCACCCGAAACCATTGTGTATGGAGTGATGAATCTTAATTCAATTTCTTTTGGGTCAGACGGTAAAGTGTACTTTAAACGTCTTCAAAAAAAATAATTAGACCCAAAATACACGCTGAAGACCGTGAAACATGGAGGAGGAGACATAATGGTTTGGGGTGCCGTTTCTAATTGTGTGGCCACCACTGTATGTTTAAATTGTCTATTAGCTTAACTTACTGCTAGGAAACAAACTTTCCGGACATTTGGCTTTGTAAGGCTTGGGTGAGCCTTGGGGCTGCTGGGGCTTAAGAGGAAAAAACTGCCTTTTTTCAAACATTTTTTTTTATAAACTCCTCCACGTTAACAACAAAACTTTTTACAGAGCCGTTGCTAAAACTTGGTCCAAAAAACGAAAATTGATTTTTAGAATTAAATACGAAGAAATTAAAATTCGAGTCAAAATATCTCAACATTTTGTCTGTATAAGAAATTTTTGTAGTTAAAAAAAAATATCCTTTGTCCATGTTCTTGTGAAACGTATTTCTAAGAATGTTTTCAAATTTCATCAAGATCGGCTGAGTAATTCTCGATAAATTTTGTCAAAAATAAATAAATAAGGTGGCGCAACACAGCGAGGAGCTTCGGGGCCTGACGCATTACTCATTGCCTTTGTGAGGAAATGGGGCGGACCTATAAGTTTCTGCCTACTCCGAATGGCAAATCGAGAAAGCGCTTTTCATGGCAATAAAATTACTCTCGGAGGACTTGCAAGTCCCTCGCGAAAGGCGATGCTTTTAAAAAAAAGCACCACCGCTTTTTTCAAGATAATTTACAACATATATGTATGTGTACAGTTTCATTTTGCTCATAAATTTCTTCGATAAACTTCTCAATTATTTCTAATTGAAAATTTAATTTCAGGTGGAATGACTGATGTTGCATATTTTACAAGAAGAAGATATTCCAAGGGAATGGTTGGCTGT
The DNA here is from genome assembly GCA_914767635.1 of Melanostoma mellinum. Taxonomy (NCBI): domain Eukaryota; kingdom Metazoa; phylum Arthropoda; class Insecta; order Diptera; family Syrphidae; genus Melanostoma; species Melanostoma mellinum. The sequence continues at coordinate 198,452,544 of OU612059.1, forward strand.
ATTTCAGAAATAATACTCGCCGGAGAGCTTCAGCTTAACTTTGATCCTGCAACTCTTGGAACAGCGCACAACGTCGAAACTGGAATCCTCTGAAAAAGCATCAACAGTCAAAACACTTGACGTTAGTACAATATTATTATTTATTGTAATAAGTTTGTACAATACCAGGAATACTAAATTATTATCTTCAAATGTTTGTTTTTTGTTTTTTTCATTTTTCATTTTTCATTTTCAAAAACACACCTCTAGTCCAATTTTGGAATACAAACAAAATAATAAATTTACAAACTAGCCGCAATAAAACTAAAAAACCAATATAAACATATTTACTATATTTGTGTAAACTGCTGCCTATAAATTGATTTGATTTCTTGTAAACCGTGTCATTGAATAGTTTTGTTTTTTGCATCGATAGTTTTAAGCTTAATTTTTAGGCGTACTAATATATAACTTGATAAATAGATATGAACGTAATTTATTCATTCAACAATATAAAAAAAAAATATAAAAAGGATATATAACGCTATTTGTGATCTAAAAACAAAAAACAAACAGAAAACCTATATCATTTTCTTCAATTAGTCAAATAATAAAAATTATTAAATAATTGTTTTCTAGAGATATTTATACAAAACCAAAAGAAAGAAAAAACACTAAAAATAATGTAAAAAATAATAAATAAAAAAAAATTAAAACAAATAAGGCGATAGAGTAGAAAAATGCGTAAAAAATATCATTTGTAAATGTATACAGACGAAAACAAATAATAATGATAAACACTGATCAACCACCAACAATTTAGAGAAAAACAAAAACAAAATCTAATGTAGCTTATTTATATATAAAAAATATATATATATAAAGTAAATAACAATTAAAAAAAAAAACAAAACTTTTATTAAAACAACGCTATAAGATGACGAGTTGAGTTAAGATCTCAAGTATCATTGATGTCATTGTCCAACACAAACAAAAGCTCCTTCTGTCATTCGAAAGAAGAAGAAAAGGTGTGACAATAGTGACGACGCGTACGACCGACTTGAGACTAAGGGAGTTAAGAAGTAATATTAAATTTATATAACAAAAAACAAAAAAAAAAAAACAAAAGATATATATAAACTAAATAAATATGTATAGGCGACATTTTTGTACGAAGTTTAATAAGAAAAAATCAAAATAATACTTAATTTTAAAACAAACATACTCTTACGTAACATAGAGTTTACGGTGGTGTCCATGAGTAATGCATGCAAATGAAGACTAGAATAATTACCAAAAAAAAAGAAATCAAGAAAACTTGTATACAGAACCATGAATATAAAGTGTGTATATGATTTATACCCAATACAAAATATACTATATATATTTAGAGAGACAAAGAGACGGCGCTGATTATAAGGATGCGATATTTTGGGGTTGTGTACCTCATCTCATGACATGGGTAGATCAAGAGTGAATCTGCATTTCTGATTTCGTAATTAATTAGTTTCTTTTTTCATAAAAACTCGGGTCACATGTTTGTAGTTTGGGCTAAAAAACCGATTTTTATGAATACTTTCAGTTTTCAGTTACCTTCAAAAAGGTAACATTAGAGGGCGTTCAATAGTCCTATCTACATAGCATTTTCCTGTCGCTTCTGTGTTCAACATTTAGCAGAGGCAAAAACCCATATCAACCAAAAAGCTGCCTATTTCTATTCAAATGATCAGCAGATAGAAAATGTTTTTTTCCATCTTTTCATGTTGGTTTTTATTTAGGTGTGCATTTAGTTCAGTATAAGAGTCATGGGAAATCAAAAAAAAAAAAGATTCTAATCGTTTAGTAATGATATTTTGAACGTGTTTCTGATTTTTTAAGCTGAACTTTCATATTTCACAGCTGTTGTCAGCAGTTATTTATGTCACTTTCCATTAGACGAAAAGAACCGTCCAGGAGCGTCCAGAAGCATTATCATACCATTCCAGTGGTGCAAAAAGATCGCTTCCAATGATTCTGAGGAGTAACAGCCGCTTCTCGATTTGAAGTGAGAATCGACTCAAAAGCACTAACACATGTTACTCAAATGTCAAAAAGAAAATTTTCTTAAAGGAATATTTTTTAAGAGCCATAGGTGTTTCACTCACACAAAGGAAATTACGTTAAACTGAATAGAAACAATTTTGGATGTTCCATTGGTTTTTAAAATGAGTGCTTCCCCGAGTGAGACCCATGGGAAGAGCCATTATAAACAGGGGTCGAATTACCGCATACGTGATCGAGTAATACGTGACTGAATTATGTGTTTTTGGCACTACTTCTCACGTTATTGAGCGCTTTAGTACCACAATTTGACATTCTTTCATCAGTGTTTGAATTTGAAGTCGATTAATTAACAACAGACTGATGGTGTGTAATATGGAGCAAATTTTGAGATAAAATTAGTACTCACTCATTCGACTCGACTACTGATGATTCAGCTCCAGATATCTGCGTCGATCAAAATGGTGTCTAGGATACGGGTATCCGGAATAGTCCGTAGGTAGGTTCCTGAAAGTCCACCATAATTGACATACATCAAAGTTTGAGTAAACTTGCAACTTGCATTCCTCTATGATAAACTGATGGCTTTATGAAAACCTCATGTCGCTCTCCATTGGACGAAAAGAAACCTCTAGGGGCGGTCAGAGGCATTCTTAAACCGTTCCATTGTTGCAAAAAGATCATTCATCACAAGTGACAGACACTTCAGTTCAGTTTTTCGTTTGATACGTAACTTCTGATAAATCAGAGGTCGAGAAAAGTTAGATTATATGAAAAACTGGCTTTTGATGAATGCGCCCCTTGCAGAAAGTCATTAATTGTTTATAATAACCTACTTTAGATCAAACAAGAGCGGAAAAAGCAGATATTTGGTATTTAATAACAATTTTTGTGCTTCGATGAAGAATGTTTCGTGTCAATGCAAAGTGTCAAAAACTCGAGGGTTATTCTCGAGAGGCAATACATCCAGTGATAATTTAGTGCCGATTGTGGAGTGGTGGCATAATTGGATAGTTTTTCTTTGAAAACGTCTCGGTCAAGGGTCGATGTTACAGAGCCATGTTAGCCGGCTTTTTTCCACTGAAATTGATGACATGCTCATTTGGACGACCTTCAAGTCTTTTGGTCGATGTATTGCGCTCCATATTCCCGAATTGTGTTTTCAGCCATCTTGGCGATGTCATTTGGAGCTGCAGTTTGAACCCTACCCCATTGACTTCTTTTGGAATACGGTGAAGGACCTATGTTATACCAACAATCTGGAAAAAAAATAAAGCCCTTAAGGTCTTTATCATCCAAGCAGTCCATGAGCTATAACCCGAAACCATCATCAAGGATTTGGAAAATTGGAGTAATAAAATGCGCAACTGCGAAACCATTCGGGACAGGGACTTGAACAACGGTGTGTTCTATCGTTGATGGCAATGTTTCCTTCCAATAAAGAAAATCCTTAAAAAAGGTAATTTTGTTCATTTTTATTTGTTAAAAAAGCTTGTATTTGGCCTACGTTTGCTATTCTCTGGAGCGCATTGAGCTCTTGTTGGCATTGTTGACTATGATTTTGCTTGGTGAGTAGTAACTATTACACGGCCACAACACTCGCCTCGCTAGGAATGCTCATCAGTTCTACATTGAGCCCAACTTCGGGCGTACAGTTAAGTATCGAGATTCTTATTTTAGTCGCACCACCCCAATGTGGAATGCTTTACCTGGCTCTGTACTTCCCCTGCATTACGATTCACAAAAATTCAAAAGCAACGTGCATCGGTGTCTCCTATTAAATCCTCTACTATTTTCCTAAATGCTCTCACTGTTATAAGGGTATTCAAAATTCGTAACCCCTTAATGTGCGCGCTTATTATAAAAAAAAAAAAAACTAGTGTGAAGCAGTTAAGTAAGAGAGTTGTGATCTCTTTAAGATCACGACGGTCGTAACGCCGAAAAATGAAGAAGGAGCAGTGACTATTGGGTTATTTAGACAAATCGGCAGCAGAATAACTTCGGCCAATACTTTGTATTGTAAAAAGTGTGCATCGCGTGAAGTATTTTTGCTTATTGTTAAAAAAAGCATTCAAATTTTCGCTTAGCAGGATTCAGATTTCAAGTTCTGGTTCAGATAAAGGTCTAGAATTCTGTGCGCGAGCGTTCAGGACAGTTTTATACGAGTATAAGATATCATGGTTCATTAGACTCTTTTGCTTTCGTCGACAGTGCTGCATTAGTAACACCACTAAATACCGTCAGGAAAAGAAGTGGTGATGATATGCAACCCTGATGAACTCCACTTCGGATCTTGGGATTTGACCATTGTTGAGGATACAGTCTTTTTGTAGACCTTCTGATTGATTTTTATATGATAGAATTGCAAAAGATGTGTTTTCTTTTTGAGATAAACGGCCAAACATTCGTACCGTTTGATTTGTACACTCGAAGGAACTGAAGTGCTTGATGGGTAGATGTCTTAGACATTGTTGTTTTTAGGAGTGGTCGTCGAAGACCTGGGTTTGCTCTGTGGTCGCACAAGGCGTTTTTTAAAAAAGTTAAATTCGTTCTGAACGTCAAACTGAGTGTTTTTTGAACCCTCGGGTTGCCACGAACTCGCCCTAAGTTAACTTTAGGTTATAGCTGGAGCGAGTCAAATGGCCCGAATTTTTTCTTCAAATAACAGGGATGTAAGGCTCAGCGTTTTTTTGGAAGTGAAAGCCCAGTTTCTTGTCGACAATTCATAGGGCTGTCAAAGAAACCTGAGCGAATTTTAGGCAAAGTTGATTGGAGGAATCTTTTGATTTGTTTCAACTTGCTACTCCATGTGTGCCACCTGCCACTTCAAAGTGTTATCTGCTTCATTTTGAAAGCGATAGCATCACAATCGCAAGCCTCTCTACTTTGCACGATGCTTTAATGTGAATCAATTTGAACAACGAAACATTTGTTTTCAAATCAATTTTAAATTGACTGGGCAGCGCAGTCCTTGTGGAACGCTCTAATTTCCTTTTAAAGATACAACCTTGAAGCCTTTTGCTTGAAAATTCCTTAACACTGCATCTCCTAAAAAGTACAGCTTTGAAAATTCACTTCATTTAGTCTGAATCTGAGGTCTTTGCTTCCTAACTATTGCAAAATGTTAAGTAAATAGAAGCATTTTGTAGCCATATACTTATGAACTATTCTTTACCACGCTGCAATTGTGTTGAAACAATTTTAAAGTAATTCAATCCAGAAAAACTACATTCAAACCAAGAAACAGTTTAGTTATCCTCTTTTTTAATTTGAGTTAATACACCTAGAGTATGATTGAAAAACTAAGGATTTACTTCTGATCTATCCATTAAAAAAGCATCAAGAGAATTAAAGAAAAGAATCAGTCAGCAATTGATGAGTGTTAATGTAAAACTAAAATCAATATAAAGTAGATAATGTCAATTTATATCTAAACACCTTCATTATGTGAGTATGTGTGTATTTATACTGCCCCCGTAAAACTATCCAACTTAATACTTGTACACCGATTTCGCAAGAAACTTAAACGCTATTTAAAAAACACCCAACACCAAAAGTTTTCGTTTGTATGAATCCCTCTCCCCACATCACCCAAAATGTCCACTTAACCAAATATTGTCCAACTCTAATCGAATATTATGATGAAAATCGATTAAATGAAAATTTAAACTTAAAAATTAAAAAAAAAAAAAAAACAAATCACAATTACTAATGCTGTTATCTATTATGCAAAGAGTAAATATATGTCAATTCCTAAAAGCAAAAAAAAAAAACGCTATGAAAAACAAAACAAAAAAAACTGATTGTAAATTGTAAATTGATTTATAATTATTAACTCATAAGTTCTCCACATGCAACACAAAAACAAAAGACAACAAGTACTATTAATAATGAATGAACTATACCTAATTATGATTTACAACTTTTATGGCTGAATAAATTTGTTTTAAATTTGTGATGCTTTGTGTGTTTGATTTAACAACATCAGCAAATGTTGTGCAGTTTTTTTAAAGGTTTCGCTGGCCAAAAATTTACAAACCAAAAAGAATTTACTTAAATAGCGAGAGGTTTCGTAAGGAGAGCGACTGCAGTGTTCTGAAAAAGGTCTGTTTTCGAGGAAACCTGTGTCAACCCTGGCTAAAATTCAACGAAAGAACCTATTTTGGCACCCGTTCCTGTTAGCCAAAACACGGGCTAAGTTGACGAGTTGAGATGAAAGAAAGGCTCAGAATGACTGCAGGACTAACTAAGATTGAAAGAATAAGGAAAACTATCAGGGCGAAAAAAGTGCACGACCAGCTCAGCTTGCACACCCAAATACGAATACACCTTTCGGAAGTAAACATCAGACATTCAATAAATCTAGAAGTAAGGTCAGTGCTCCTTTAGGACGTTCGGATCACTTATGTGAAGAATACAAATGAGAGAGCAGTGATCCCTTTGAGTTCCCATCACATTACTCGTTGTGTCGTCATAGAAAAAAGAAAAATCAACAGACAAGTAGGTATGAAAGTATATGAGTGGTAAACTTGATCATATGCATATGCAAGTTTTGAAATAGAAATAACTTTCGAAAAGCTGCTCGTTACTTACCACGTTTGTCTGCTTTCGTTACTCATTACTTCGATTCTGCAAATAGAAAAGATAGAAAATTGATATGCTTTTACTGACAATATTTTAGATTTACATTATTTTAAGCTAATTTAGCTCGGTTAAACTCCATGTCGTCATAGAGCCCCCATACAGTGCTTTGAAATAAGCCTCGATTTGCCTTGAAATTCGGCGTACACTCAACAAATAATACACAAATGCGAAGCAGTTAAGTGTGAGAGCTACAATGCCTTCAAAATCACAATTCACAACGAAGAAACATGTATAAGAACAAGAACAAGAACAAAAACAAGAACAAGAACAAGAACAAGAACAAGAACAAGAACAAGAACAAGAACAAGAACAAGAACAAGAACAAGAACAAGAACAAGAACAAGAACAAGAACAAGAACAAGAACAAGAACAAGAACAAGAACAAGAACAAGAACAAGAACAAGAACAAGAACAAGAACAAGAACAAGAACAAGAACAAGAACAAGAACAAGAACAAGAACAAGAACAAGAACAAGAACAAGAACAAGAACAAGAACAAGAACAAGAACAAGAACAAGAACAAGAACAAGAACAAGAACAAGAACAAGAACAAGAACAAGAACAAGAACAAGAACAAGAACAAGAACAAGAACAAGAACAAGAACAATAACAAGAACAAGAAGAAGAACAAGAACAAGAACAAGAACAAGAACAAGAACAAGAACAAGAACAATAACAAGAACAAGAACAAGAACAAGAACAAGAACAAGAACAAGAACAAGAACAATAACAAGAACAAGAACAAGAACAAGAACAAGAACAAGAACAAAAACAAGAACAAGAACAAGAACAAGAACAAGAACAAGAACAAGAACAAGAACAAGAACAAGAACAAGAACAAGAACAAGAAGTCGCCTTTAAGATCAAACTTCACATTCTTTGAGCGATGGGATTTTTCGAGCTCGCATTAAAGTCGGATCTACATATCGCACCCTTAGAATGAAAGTTACCTTGTTAACTCATAATTCCTGTAATTTGACAACACCCTACGCTTGCATCACATTTCACCGGATCAACTTGAATTGAGCTTTACAAGAAGCAAACCTAGGCTTATCGATCAACGATCAACTTGTCATTTTAGTCGATTCTACCACAGTCAACAAACATAAATGCCAAATTAAATACAAAGATTCTTTCAGTAGGGTCCGGACGAATGTTGAAGGGCTGTGTGTTGTTTTTATGGAACACACATGTTTCAAAATCAAATTCAAAAACATTTAACAACATAGAGAAGTGATCTTCACTTATTATTGGCTTTGCTATAAATGTCACATAGTTATTTGATTTAGATATTTTTTAGAACGCAGAAAAGTAGTTGATCTTTTCTAGCATTTCTTTGTTTAGTTGTCGTTTGCAGGGCCGGATCAACCGTATGTGCAAGATGTGTAAGTGTACAGGGCCCCAACCTCTGGAGGCGAGTTAGTTGGAGTGGAAAAAAAAAACTATTATTAACAATTCAGCAAGAATCAGAAAACTTAATTCTATCTTGTGAGAATAAATACTGTCATTTCCATTTTAAGTTGAAAATATTTCAAGTGTAATTCCAAAATATCAGCATTAATCGCACCTCTTTAGAATTATTATTCGCACATTAGCTCAATTTAAATAGAATCTAGCTCAAAGTAACGCAAAAGCAAAAATTCCACTTGACCTAGAAAAAGGGCGTTTTCTGTAAATATTGCACAGGGCGCTAGTTTAGTTAGGACCGACCTTGGTTGTGTGAGTCTGGCTAATGAAAGGTTGCTTGCTACCTAACATATCCAAGTTTATATATTGAATCTAGTTCAAACAACGATTTAATTCAATTGACTCACCGTCACTTATTTCAAAAGTGCTCTGAGATATCTTCTGAGATGAAGGCAATAAAAGTATACAAAAGACATTACTTAACAAGTTCGCATACGCACTCCTTTGGCGTTAGAAGATTAGTTTGGGTGTACCTTCAGCACCATTTGTTTCTTTAGTTCAAATCCCTATCGAAAGAGTATTTTTGTTGATAACAAAATTGTTGGATAGCAACTTGAGACCCCTAGCTAGCTACCCGCTCTTTTAGTTTTTACAAATAGACCGAGAGCTGGCCACAAGAGTTTGAATTATTGAAATATTCTGACTATCTCATTAGCATCTAATGCACAGTAGGCCAAAATTAAAAAAATTCATTGCAACGGTTATAATAAAAACCCGTTATAATAAGCTGAGAACATCCTAAAGTCATAATAAATAAAAACCTAAATGCCGTTAACTATTTACTTTCGAAGTTATAATATTACAAACACATGACATTTGAATTTTAGTGCTCCAAATGTTATAAAGACTTCATTTGGTGGTTTTGACGTTTTCTTATCTATTTGTGGAGCGTTTCTTTGATGTGGATATACATATTATTAAAAGGTTAAACCTCCACAATTTTTTAAAATCAGTGTTAGACTAAATATAAACGTTTGCAAACTGGGCTTCGATAGAAAAACATAAAAAAAAAATGGAAAATCTTAATGTTATTTGCCTTAAACTTTTAACTTTTATGCCCCGCACTGCCCCCAAAGTGTTATATATTGCCAAAAAGGTCATTAAATATTCTATTTAGCACACGTTCAATCAGCTGCGGAAGTCTGCGGACTGATTTTTAATTAATTTTTAAGCGAACTAAGAAATTTATTATTTTTTCAACTTTAATCGAGAATAACTTCTGAAGGAAGCACTTTATTGAAAAATATCATATTTTTCATTAATTAAAAAAATTCAAAGTAAAAGAGCAAAAAAACATACCTTTTACAGGATTTTTTCCAATCACAATAGCTAAACTAAAGCAAACCGATCTTGAACCCTTTTACCGCCTTTATCTCAAGACACCTAAAAGATACATCAAAACTGATGGCAGATTCGTAATCAGAGAGCCCAAATCATTAAAGAATGAATAGTCCTTAGATGTTATCAAGTGAGTAAGTAATTATGGCCGCCTTTGTTCGAGAGTGGAACCACTGTGCAATGGCTTAATCAAAGCAACAGAGATGAGCATAATTATTCTATGTTGCATTAGATGCATCAGGTGTAGGGTTAAAGTTAAACATGAAAAATTTAGTTTACAAAAATTGATCGAATATGGTTCTGTATTACAGAACTAGAACAAAAACAATCGAACATTGTGGGACGACTAGACTTGGTTCCAATACCATGTTCATTTGTTCTTATTGTTCATGGCTGTAGGCTATTGATTCACAGGTCTGCAATGGTTTTCCTCTGTGAAATCTGAGTAACGTTTTCTATAGATTCTGATGTACTGATTACGAGAAAAATAGTGAAAAAAATCCATCACGTCAGGATTTTTTGATATTGAATATTTAAAATGTCTGAGCGCCTGCATTTTAAAATTTATAAAACGTCATTAAATTGCTTTAGCTCAGTTTTTATTGCATTTAATTAGTGTAAAGGGACATAGAAATCAATGCAAATCAGTACATAATGAGTGTAAGTAATTCGTAATAAACATGTCGAAAAAGAGGTATTTTGGCTTAATTTAGTAATGAGCTCATTCAACTTTGACATCACTTTTTGGCAATTTAAGAAAAGGCTAACTTTGGTGTACCCTGACCTGTGTTAAATTCAATAACTCTGTCAATACTGATGATACATAGATACCTAATCTTAGACTTAATTTTTTGTTAAAATAATGACTTGATAATAATGATTTGTTAATAATGTACCTTTTTTTGAAAAATCTGAAGGTGATGGAGAAAAGAAAAACTAAGGACATATTCGTAATCAGCGTACCAAAATACCCTAGAATCAACTATCAAATCGCAGAGAGGAAGTTATGATCCTCGTTTTGCAGGCCTGTGTTATGTCATTTCTTAAGGGAATCGAAAAAGGGTAGATTTTTATCGCAAGAATCGGTTACTGGGCTAATTATAAAAAAAAAAACCGCGGTGTGCCACTTAAATTCCGGGGCGGAAACCGGTGATATGGGTTCTCAACCATTCTCATCCGTTCTTACTTGCGATCAAATGAATTAAGTAAGTTTTGCAATCGTACAGAAAACAAATTTTGAGAGAATACCAAAAAGTGGATCCTGCAAGTCTATCTATCTCTATGTCTATTTGTACGTATATGTTTGAACCGTTTCACCGATTTACTTTATCGAAATATGCATTTAGGTTGTGTGGCCAGCCTGCTGAGAAATATTTGTAATTGTAATTATAAAAATGGACATGAATTTGCGATTGTGTGCATAATATAATACCAAAATCTCAAGACTGAGTAAAAGGTTTCAGTATTCGCTCTTAATATATTTAGTGACCAACTACACATAAATTATAAAAATTGAATATTGACAAAAATTACATTAAATATTCCAAAGGTTTCAAGCAAAAATCTAAAAACGCCATTCTTTTGCAATTGCTAAAACATATGCATGATAAAAACTTAATCAAAATCATTGGAGCCGTTTTTTCTTCATTTTTTATTTTTAATCTTCTTAAAAAATGAGGATTTAAAAATTCAAGTTCACTGGTTTTAGATCTTGTTAAAAGATATAATTATAAAAATTTTTAAATAAATCAAAGAAACCGTTTTGAAAATATTTGAAAAAACAAATTTCTTTTAAATCTTAACATAGTATAAAATAAAGTCGCTTTCTCTGTCCCTATGTCCCTATGTATGCTTAGATTTTTAAAAATACGCAACGGATTTTGATGCGGTTTTTTTAATGAATAGAGTGATTCAAGAGGATGGTTTATATGTATATTATATACATATAGATAGTATACATGCATATTATAGCAGAGAAAAGCCAAGAAATTTAAAGTTTTGTAATGCGATGTCATAACAAACATATTATTTTACTATAAAAAAAATTATTTACTTTTACTTTTACTTCAATTTTATAATTTTCTAAATCAGTTTGAAACTCGCACGAATAGCAAATTATTTTTTAAATCATTGTAGTTTATATTGAAACAATAGGTATCTTTTGTTTTTGTTTCTGAATGGTAAGTATTCAGATATTTTTTACTGCGGCGGCGCATACTAATAATATGGCAATTCGTGCATAGATAATCATTCATATAGAACTGAGAAAATTTTTTAAAGAAATTATAAAGTGATGTCTGGAAAACGTCGTCGTTCGAATATAGGTCGTAGTACAGTGAATGCCAAAAGAGTACGTTCAGCAAGAGATGAAGAATCGTCAACGGAACGTAAGGCTCACCTCAGTCAGGCTCGGGATAGATAAAGAGCTGACAGAGAGAGAGAGAGAATCTTCAGTAGAGCGTGAGATTCGCCGCAGCCGGCATCGTGGAAGGCATATGGTTCAGAGAGACAGAGAATCATTAGCTTGAGTTACTAATTCATGGGTAAATAAAGAAAATTCTGCCATGAATTAGTATCAGCATTGTACCCGGGTGAAGCCGGGGCGGGTCGCTAGTTAATGATAATTCAAAAAAACTAAACTTTTCAAATATTGACATACAAATTTTTACAAACAACTTAGGACTTCTAAAATATGACATTTCGTCAAAATCCTGTTAGCCATTAGCGAAAAAGTCGTTTTCGAAAACAACGGCACTTTTGGAGGTACCACTTTTAGACTTTTTCCAAAAAAATGTTTAGGTACATCATAAAAAGAGCTCTGTTTAGAAATAATATCTTACGCAAAATTTTATCAAAATTGTTAGAGCCGTTTTCGAGAAAAATATGGATTATCTTATAGGTTTTATTGCAGGTGCCATTATTTCAAGACCTAGAGACCCAATTCCAAAAACCGGTGTAAACCAGGTTGGTCTGTTAAAAATTAAAATATGTATTTTAGTACGAAAGGATTAAATATTTAACTAAATATAATTTAAAAATAAGAATATCATTAATAATAGGGCCCATACACTACACATGCATGCATGCGCAATCAAGTGATTGCGCATGCCGATTGAAGGTGTATGGTGTTGACTGAGTGGTTGTGCATGCGGCATGAGCAAAATCAGAATTTTCTGATATTTTCTTGTTTGCGCATGCATGCATGTGTGGTGTGTGGGCAAAATTGCTCAGTCAAGTGATAAAATTCAAATGAACAGATGAGCAGCAGCGGAGTTTTAGCTTCACATCCATACAACTTGTCTACTCTGCTACAAAATACAAATGAAAATTGCGCAGTTTGCATGAGTAGTGTAGGGCGAAAGCAAGTATGAGTAGTGTATGGGCCCTATAATTTAACTATTTTGGCAGATTAATGCAATGAATTTAGAATTGTAATTTATTATTTGCAAATAGAACTTGTTTTATAAAGAAATTATTATATTTATTATTATAAGATTATTAATAATTTGTGTATTAATAAGAGTTGCTTTTTTAATTTTACTAGAACGAAAAGTTTAAAGATATATTCAAATTCGTAAAGGTCCCAATAACGTTGGTTTAATGGGAATTCCTCAACCTTTTTCTGATGCAATTGAAAAAAGAAACTGAAGAACAAACTTATCCCATATTATCTAATTATGTTTCATATTATTTTTCCTATTTTTTCATTATTTTTGTCTTTGTTGCTATGAATATGTATACATATATATATATATTTATGTATATTATTATGTGTAGTGTAGAAGAAAATCAGTCAAGCGGTAGAGGCTGTACTGTACATCTATATACGGACACACAAACACAATTGCGGGACCCATTTTTTTCGTATTCTCCCTCATCGTAATGTAATAATTAATTGTTATCTCAAAAAAATTTTCTGCATGATTGCAAAACTTGCTTGCAAGTAAAAATCGAAACTAAATTCGATGTCTTCGCTTTTTTGCAGTCAGCTCTCAGACTAAAACACAGCCGAGTCAAAGTCAATGGTTTTACGTTTTGTTTATTTATGTTTTCATCTTGTTCCGAAAATGATTTGTCGACGATTTAAGCATCCCACTAAAGTATCTACAGTAAAGTCACCAAAGACTACGATCGAAAAGATGTTGATGCCATCGCATTGCCACCGACCCGACTATGACTTGGTGTCAAAGTTATGCTGCATTCAAAATTCAGATAGCAAAAAATAAAAACTCTAAAAAGTACCATACTGCCCATATTCTCGTAAAGGCCCTAACTACAAAATTCTCGATTTTGTTTTTTTTTGCATATTTGGAGTTAGGGCATTTTCTCCGATTTATTTGTATTTATTTCTTTTGCCTAAAACTTCAAATAAGACAGAAAATGCCATTTTCTAAAAGCCCTAAGTACAAATCATGAGGGAAAAAAATTTAAAAAGCCCTAACTACCACATAGGGCTTTTTTAAACTACTGCATGCAAAAACGTCCTAAAACATTATTTTAAAAGGCCCTATGTGACATTTTTGGCTCCTTATGAATTTTTTAGTGTTATTTCTTTTACTTTGAAGACATAAGAGAAGGAAGTTTACTTTCAGTTGAAATCAGTTTTGAGTGCGGTACACACCTAAGTATTTGAAATTTATTTTTTGATTTAAATTTAAAAGTGCATTGAGTTTGTGTGTGAAAAGTGATTTAAAATGAATAGGTCAAGAATGCTTGTAAATTTAGCACTCAACGTGAAGCAAAGAGCTAAAATCGAAGGGATGAAAAAACAATTAAAAGGGAATAAAAATAAAACAAAATTCGAAATGGATCGCAATTATGTCCCAGAAACTAGTAGTAGCGATTCAGATGACGAAAACTTACAGTTAGAAACCCAAGCTTCAGTTTTAGCTTCAGCAACGGAACATGTAGTCGAACAAATTACTACAATTACAACAGGTAAGGTATAAATTAGATTTTCAAGGAACAATTATGAATTCTTAAGAACGGATAAGATTAGTTAGTTAACCAATTATTCTTGACTTCAATACAAATTTTAGAACAAGCAAAATCTTACGACCCTGAACAGGATGCAGAAATCATTAATGATGGCGGAACGTTGAAAAGGAAGAGGAAAGGGCTATCACAGGATCAGAAAAAGAAAAAGAGGAAAGAAAAAGAAATTAAGAAGCATCCAGTTCGACCACCGTGTGGAGAAAAATGTAGAAGAAAATGTGTGTCAAAAATTTGTGAAGGTAGGAGGCTTGCTATTAATACTCAGTTTTGGTCTTTAGATTGGTCAGGCAGGCAACAATTTATATTGAGCTCAACACAAAAAAAAAAAACAGCTCGAGATACAAAACAAGATGGCTCATTGACAAGAAGAAACTTTAGTCTTTTTTATTTCCTTACAAATGAAGAGGGTGAAAATTCTGCAGTGTGCAAGACTTTCTACCTAACGACGCTGGGATTTTCGAAAGAAAATAACAGCGTAGTTTACGACGTCACTTCAAAAACATCTGAAGGTGCGATATCACCCCGCACCGATAAGCGTGGACGATGCGGTCGCTCTAGTTCAAGATTGGACATTGAAAATATAAAGGAATTTATTGAATCATATAATCCAACGATTTCACACTATCGTCGAGAACATGCTCCTTTGCGTCGGTACCTACCAAGTGATGTTACGAAGAAAAGTATGCACAATGAACTCATAAAAAGCCATCCCAACCTTCGAACATCATACAGCCATTTTTGCAAGATCCTTTGTGAGATGAATATCTCTTTTGCTTTGCTAGGGCATGAAGAATGTGAGTTGTGTGAAAGCAACAAACTTCATCTAACCACTCAGCATGAGCAAGGTCAGTATGAAGAAAGTTGTGATGTTTGCCAAGCCTGGATGGATCACAAAACCAGAGTAGCGCTTACAAGAGCTGAGTATCAGAAGCAAAGTAAGCTTGATCCTAATGAAATTATGCCAGATACTCTAGTTGTATCTGTGGATTTGCAAAAAGTAATAATGCTACCACGTCTAGAAGGATTCAAAGCAGCTATTTTTGCAAAACGCATTATAGCGTTCAATGAAAGCTTTGTTCCACTTGGAAAGAAAAGCAGAGAAAGTCCTTTTGCTGCAATATGGCATGAGGGAACTTCCGGCAGAAAGAAAGAAGATATTATAAGCACTTTTCATGCTTTCTTCCTTCAGCATCGGGATAGGGCCCATATAACTCTATGGGTTGATAATTGTGCAGCTCAAAACAAGAACTGGACATTGTTTTCATACCTCATAATGGTGATCAATTCCAATGAGATAGCAGCTCAATCAATTACATTTAATTATTTCGAACCAGGCCACTCTTTTATGTCAGCTGACAGTTTTCACCATCAAGTGGAACTCTCCATGAAAAGGAAGGGAAAACTTTATGATTTTAATGATTTTGTTGAATGCGTAAAAACATCTAACTCAAGTAAAGTAATTGTTAAGGAGATGGCGTTCTCAGACTTTTACGACTGGCCCGATTGTTCCTCTATTTACAAAATAAATAAAACCACACCAAGACCATACTTGCACGAAATATCGTGCTTGAAAGTTAAACGGGGAAGCAACAACTTATCTTATAAGAAATCTTTCGACGCTGAGTTCATAGAACTGAACTTCCTAAAAAATCAGTACACGAAGTCTGGATTTCAAGGACCGTCATCATTTGTTCGCTCCCAGCCAAGAGGAATATCCATCGAAAGAAAGTTAAACATTGAAAAAAATCTTTTCGAGCTTTTTCCTGAAAACAGAAAAATTTTCTGGAACAATCTTCCTCTCACTGAAATTGAAGCAAACATAGAGTAGTCTTAAATGCAAAAATAAGAAAAAATATATTATTTTTCTTAAACATATTGTTTTTTTTTTTAATAAAATGTATTAATTTATTTAAACTAATGAGTATTAATAAAATATTTGCATAAGGGTGTATGTACATAGGGCTTTTTAAAAATGTCTTTCAAAATACCTAAAAGCCCTATCTGCATTATTTTCTACAAACATCCAAATTTGTAAAATGAAGCTATTGCATAAAATAAAGCACACATTAAGCTGTAAAACAAGTATTTTTTTATTTTTTTTTATTTCGGTATTCAGGTTGCGGTGAGCGATTTAGTGTTTTCCTCTGTAACTCGGAATAATGAAAAACGTAGTTAGGGCCTTTACGAGAATATGGGCAGCATACTCGTATCTAGCTCACAAGTCACAACTGATCTTGGAACACTTTGATCTTCAATTCAGTTCATCATCAAACGCAAGAGAGTGATCAGTGTTAATCCAATACAATAAAGTGGGCAATTGCAATCGCATCGCAATGCCAGGTGAAAATAAATTGTACATATTTAGTCATTTATTTAAATATATTGAATTTTAGAAATGAGAAACCCTTTGATTGAGGAAAGAGGAGAAAATGGACAACAGCCACTGCCACACCGATTGTGCCAATGCAGCGAAAGCTTAACAGTCATGGCTGTTTTGAGCTGCTGTCTGCTGTATATAGGTGTAATCATAGTAATTGTGATTGTCTGGACTGGGGTCTACAAGTGAAATAAAAATACATATGCCCTCTTATTACTTGTGTGTTTGTGATCTGATAAAGTAAGCAATTGTTTTGTTTTTGTTTAGTTTAAAGATTTTTTGTTTTGTTTTGTTTTTCAAAAAATTGGGTGATTTTTCTAGACTGCGTTTGTTGCGTTACTTTGGATTGGTTTAAGATTGGTTCTAAGAAGCGAAACAAAATATCTGACAATTTTTTTAATGTTTGACACATAAAGACTTCCGTATTCATTGTCCATGTCGGGGCCAGTTATAGCGATCAGGAAAACGAATCTTGAAAAATGTTTGTTATATAAAATTCATATGATTTCTTTAGAATTGAAAAATTGATGATTACCTACCCAATATAAGAAAAAAAAATAAACGTTATTGGCCCTCCAGCAGGATTTCAACGCAAAGAAAACACTTTTTTGTATGTTTTTGGTTCAAGATTGTTCGCACCTTTTGTAGAATATTGAACATACTTTTAACTGTGTTGTATTTAATCTTATCATGCAATAATATTGAGACAAAAGCCGGTAACAGAGCTTTCCCCAGAACGCTTTTGAAAAAAAAAAAAACATTTTGCGGTGTTCACTGTAACCTGGCGGGAAATTTTGAGAATTAAAATCTGAAAACACATTAAAATTTAGTTTAATGCTTATAAAATCTTACCCTCAACGTCTTTGGATAATTTTTATCGTTACGCCATTTTGTGGGTAATCTCCTTAATGAAAAAAAAACTTAACGTAGGAGGGAGGTATTTTATAAAGGCAGTTTTTTTTAGAGGTATAGAACTTCGAACTGAAATGAAAAACAAGAAAATCGTTTTAATGTCCATCAATTGGGCTTTATTGAAAGGATAAATTTTCACCATTAATGTTTTAATATGATTTCTTGCATGTGGCCTCCGTGGCTAGTACGAATAAAGCCAAGTCTGGATGTCCAATTTTCAACCACTTTTTCGAGGATTTGAGGCCGTATGTCGGCAATAACGAAACGAATGTTGGCTTCCAAGCCCAAAACGTAGACGAGTGACTTCACATATCTCCAAAGGAAATAATCCAATGGTGTCAAATCACACGATCTTGGTGGCTAATTGACAGATGACAGGTCCATATGCGCTCATCGAATGTTTCCTTCAATAAATGGATTGTGACGTGCGCTGACTGGCATGTAGCTCCGTCTTTTTTGGAACCACATATAATCCACATTCATGTCATCCAATTCGGGAACCAAATATTCGATTATCATGGCTCTATACCAGTCTCCATTAACGGTAAGTGGCTCGCAAGCATCATTTCGGAAAAAGTATGGCCCAATGACTTCACCAGAGCCCAGAGAACACACCAAACAGTCAGTTTTTGTGGATGTAATGGCGTCTCAAGGTTATCATGTGGATTCTCTCCTCTCCAAATGCGGCCATTTTGCTTGTCCACGTAACCATTCAACACAAAATGAGCCTCATCACTGAAAAAAAATTTGCGATGAAAACCAGCATCGAGATCAATCTCGTTTTCGGCCCATACACCAAAATTGCGACGTTGCGTGGCCGTGCCGCTTTATTCTTGCGCAACATGGATATTGTAAGGTCGTAACTCGTAAATCAAGATCTTTGCGGAAAATCTTCCAAAAGTTGATGGACAAAGCCAAAGCTCCAATAACTGTACACGGTTGCGAATCGATTCATTCGGGCCCTCTTCAGCAATTTGCTCTACAGTGGCAATTGTTTCTTCTGTGCGCACTGTTCGACGTCTCTGTGGATACGTATTATTTAGCTTAGGTCGGCTGAAGGGGCGAGACCACTTTAAAATTTTCAAAGAATCTATTTTTTTTTTATTACATATTTCGAAAGTTGATATCCGAAGAATGTTATGACTACTGGAATACTGAAAATATCGAATAGGATGCAGAGTTATCGCATTTAGAGCAGAGTTACCGCATGTGGTTGGGTGACGAATCAGGTAGCTTGGTCCGTTAGAGGAGGAGCGACCTTCGCTTCACAATACCCTCTACTTTTGTCCTTTTGTATGAAAGTCGAAGGTCTATTGTACGGACCTGGTATCGCCGATTAATCCGTAAGTTGCAACAATTAATAATTTTATCGTGGTGAAACTTTAAAGCCCTGCTCAAATCAGTGCGATAACGTGGTGCGATACGATTTCTGTCAAAATGAAATACATGTAAGCTTATGGAGGTTTGAATTAACGCAATCGCATCGCACGCACAAATCGCGCTGGTTTGCGCAGGACTTTAAACAAACACAATTATCTCGAAACTATAAAGGGTCCGCCATCTAAATAAATAAATAAATAAGGTGGCGCAACAGAGCGATGAGCCCTAGGGCCTAGCGCATTTCTCACAACCATTGCCTTTGTGAGGGAATGGTCCGCCATCTGACTTTTTTTTTTCTCAACTAGTGCTTATTTTGTGAATGGTAGCACTTAGCTTATATTTAATTTGACAAACAATTAGTTTTATCCTTCTGCTGAACGAATATGGTTGTGTATACGCTTGAAGTGGGATTGCGATCGACTTAAGCTACGTGCAGACGGCATATAAAAGTCGCACATATGTGCGGTTCTGACGTCATTTTTACGTCATAATGTGCGAGTATTGACGCATATCGTCTGAACACCCTTTTGGGACAGTCCGCACATGCACGCAAATGGTTTGCGGACGATGTGCGACAGCAAAACCGCACATAAATGTGCAGCTGTTTTGCATATCGTCTGAACACCCTCGCACATTTTTTGTGACACTTTGCGTGCATGTGCGTGCATGTGCGATCGTCTCAATTATATGCGTTGACACGAAAATAGGACAACGCAAATGTGCATATTTTACGCACATCAGTGGAGTGTAGTTGTGATTTGTTGTGATTTTTTTTTCTTTGACAATATTCAATTGTAGAAAGAAAAAAAGAAAATGAGTGAACAAGAAATAGATTTTGAGGGCCCACAGCAAAATAAATTGCGGCTCAAAAGGAAATCAGAATCCGGGAATCGAATTGTTCAGCACAGCTGGACGGCTGATGAAATTAAAGCCCTTATTACTGCGGTGGAGAAGCGCCCTAGGCTTTGGGATGCCGGTTCGGCAGAATACAAGCTCGGAAAGCTTGATTTTTGGCGTGAGGTTGTTGATGAAATTGGCTTAGACGTAACAGTTAAGGAAGCCAAGTGCAAGTGGGGCTGTTTGCGGGTAACATTTAAAGCAAATTTGGCAAAACTACGCACCAAAAAGTCAGGGCAGGGTGCAGAAACATCCTCCGTGCATTGGCAGTTTTTCAATCAGATGATGTTTCTGGAGGCCAACGATGTTAAAAGATCCACTTCATCTGTTTCGTCAATGGACCATGTAAGTTTTTATGAAATGCTGGTTTTTTTTTTTAGAAAAACCATTTTCTTTTATTTTACAGGACTTTGCTGCTCTCGTTGATGACGCGGTTGCAAATGATTTTCCAATTACAGAAACTGTAGTCGGCCAGCCCCAGCAGCGCAAACGTAGATTTGTGACAAAAGCATTAACATCGCCTTCGACATCAACGTCACCGTTGCCATCATGCTCAACAACCGCTCGTTTGGCCATTTTAAATTCAGCAGTCTCCGCTTTGCAAGCAAGCGATAAGAATTCAACGTTCTGCGATTATTTACTGTGCCATTTAAGAACTCTCCCTGAAGACCAAGCTGATAACTTACGAAACGGCATGAATCGCTATTTGTTAGAGTTTTTAGAGGATAATTCACGTTCGTCATCAGTGCAATTGGTTCGTTTTGTCGAGGATGTTGAAGACGAAGTCGATGTAGACGCTTTGGAACCAATCATCGTTCATAATGATGAGGAGGAACGACCAAGTGCCTTCTTTGAACCTTCAACAGGTTGCAAAACTTGTAGTTCGACCGAAGAATTAGACGAGGAGCTACTTGAAGTTAATCTCATCCTATTCTATGGCCTCCACGGCCGAAAATTGACTGTTTTTGATTATTTTAGTTCCTATACATAACATAATACCTATGTACATACTTAAATATTAGTAGGTCTTTTTTTTTGTGTTAACTTGAGTATTTATTTTCCATTTTTTGTTTTTTTTTTTTAACCTTATGAAAGCAATAAACAAATTAAATTTAATCATAATTTTTTGGTATTGTAACGTGAACCCAACATTTTATACCAATTTCCTAATCGGAAAACGTTCAACCGAAAACACAACTGGCAACACTATAATGGAATGGTATAAATGACAGACGTTGCTTGTAAGCCAGTGTGTGTGAGTGTACAGATGCTTGACAGCAAATGTGGCGACAATGTAGAAGTTACTGGAGAGTTCTAGATGGCATGTCATTCGATATAAATAGCCCGCCCGAGGCAACCAGAGAGCAGTCTTGTTTATAGAGTGATAAAGTTAAGAGTAAATACAAGTGATAGTCCAAAAGTCGAGTTGAGTTCAAATAAAGTGTATATCGAAAGTAGATACTGAATAAAGTGGTAGAATTAAATTGAAAGGTAGAGTTTTATTTTTGCGAACTAAGCGCACGTAACATTGGTGTCAGAAGTGGGATAAAACTTATTTGACAAGTAAAGTGTAAAAAAAAAAAAAAAAAAAGTAAAAAGAAAAATAATAATTATATACAGTGAAAATGGGTAAGTTGTTAGAAGAGCTCAACTGCATTGAGCTTAAAAGTGAGTTAGGTAAGCGAAATCTTTCTAGAGCGGGATCGAAAAATGAGCTCGTCCTGCGCTTGCGCAACCACTTGGAACAGCAAGGGGAAGACGTAAACACTTTTGTTTTTGAATCAGAAGTGGAGGAAGAGGAAGCAAGTGAAAGTGTAGATTTTTCTAGTATAATGAAGCTTTTATTAGAACAAAAGACAGAACAGCAGAAGGTTCTCGGACGTCTGGAAGAACAACGAAACGATCAAAAGAAGGAACAACAGAATGTTCTTGAACAACTTGAAGCACAACGAAACGAGCAAAAGAAGCTGATTGAAGAACAACGAAACGAACAAAAGAAGGAACAGCAGAATGTTCTCGAAAGACTCGAAGTACAACAAAAGAATCTGGAAGAGCAACGAAACGAGCAAAAGAAGGAACAACAGAATATTCTCGAAAGACTTGAGGCGCAACAGAATGTTTTGGAAGGTCAGAAAAACATTCTAGAAAGCAAATTGGGTAACATTGAGAAAAATGTTTGTGGCCTAGAAAAACGCATTGAATGTGTTGAGAAACGATTTTCCAAGCTTGAGAGTCAATGCGAAAGTCAGCTTGCCACTTTGGAGAAACGAATCGAAAACATGGCTAAGGAACTAGACCAGATGCGGAAAATGGAGCTACGGAAAACTTGTGGAGATTGTATAAGGCAAAGAGAAGTACAACCACCAACATTCGACGGGCAGTCGTCTTGGTCAGTTTACAGGAGACAATTTGAGGCAGCTGCGACAGCAAATGGCTGGGATGACGAAGACAAATACATAGCACTGACTCTTGCTCTTAGAGGACCAGCAGCTGAATTACTTCAAACTGTTCCAGCTGGTAAGAGCAACGATTTCAGTTCTCTCGTGGCAGCTATAGATAAACGCTTTGGTGATAGCCACTTGAAAGAGGTCTTCCGAGTCCAACTCAATAGCAGAGTCCAGAAAAGGGGTGAAAGTCTACAGCAGCTCCAAGCAGACGTCGAAAGACTGGCTCACCTGGCATACCCGGATGCTGGAGAAGAAATCATCAACCATCTGGCTGTTGAGTCCTTCGTTCGTGCCATTTCTGACAAACATCTTCAGAGATCTGTGCGAACTGCTAGAACACGAACTCTTTCTGAGACTCTAGAGTTTGCATTAATGATGGAAGCATCTGAGCAAGCTTCTCAAATGGTACATTGTCAAAGAGAAGCCATATTCGAGGCTGGATCATGCCCAGGAATTAAGCTACAAAGGAACCAGCGGAACGGACTTGCCAGATGTTGGAATTGTAATAAGACGGGGCACTTACAGCGACAATGCCGGTTGCCACCAATTAAAACTGAAACTGCTTGTCGACGTTGTGAAGTCCAAGAAAATCAATCCGCGAGCTGTAGAGTAAGACCGCAGACTTATCAATACCGAATTGGACATCAGGTAGAAAACCCCCAATGGAATTGCTGGCGGAAAGTAGAGACCAAGACTCAGCGGATGAGAGTGGAACCCATATTCGGATGGAACAAGGAAGAATTGAGGTCTGCTCAAAAGAAGGATCCAGACATCGGACCGATTCTCAAATGGAAAGAGAACAACACGAAACCTGACTGGAACGACATTTCGGACCAAAGCTCTGTTGTCAAAGCTTATTGGGCACAGTGGGACTCGCTTCGCGTGCAAGAAGGTGTACTCAAGCGCAAATGGGAATCTCCTGACGGTAAATCCTTTGTAATGCAGCTTATTGTTCCTCAATCGAAAATCAAAGAGGTTTTACAAAAGATGCATAGAAGCCCTACAGGAAGCCACCTGGGAGTCAACAAGACGCTGGAGAATGTGCGAAAACGCTTTTACTGGCTGCATGTTAGAGGTGACGTGGAGAAGTGGTTCCGAAATTGTTATGTCTGTGATTCAAACATAGAGGTGGGTAGGCTGACAGATAGACCTAATAGAACAGGGACATGGGCCACAGTGTATGGCGACCGGATGAAGACTCGGTATGACACAAAAGCGAGAACGGCAGGATTCCAAGCAGGAGAACGTGTGTGGCTTTATAATCCTCATCGTCAAATGGGATTGTCACCGAAACTTCAGAAAAACTGGGAAGGTCCTTATACTGTTGTCACGAGGATTAACGACGTGGTTTACCGCATCCAAAGAGGACTAAGAGGCAAGTTAAAAGTAGTTCATTGTGACCGGCTGCATCGATATAGTGGCGAGGCTGCAAATGGAATTATTCGGGACGAACAATCCTAAGGAGGGGGCAGTGTAACGTGAACCCAACATTTTATACCAATTTCCTAATCGAAAAACTTTCAACCGAAAACACAACTGGCAACACTATAATGGAATGGTATAAATGACAGACGTTGCTTGTAAGCCAGTGTGTGTGAGTGTACAGATGCTTGACAGCAAATGTGGCGACAATGTAGAAGTTACTGGAGAGTTCTAGATGGCATGTCATTCGATATAAATAGCCCGCCCGAGGCAACCAGAGAGCAGTCTTGTTTATAGAGTGATAAAGTTAAGAGTAAATACAAGTGATAGTCCAAAAGTCGAGTTGAGTTCAAATAAAGTGTATATCGAAAGTAGATACTGAATAAAGTGGTAGAATTAAATTGAAAGGTAGAGTTTTATTTTTGCGAACTAAGCGCACGTTACAGTATGTTTAAATGTGAGAATATTGCCATTCAATATCGCCTTCTTCGGTGAAGTAGTGCGTGAACTCTATTCGAATGTCTTTGCTTTCAGATCCAAGGTCTCGCGATCGTACTTCCTCAAGTGGATACATTGTTGAGCTTTGAACATCAGCACGCCACTCACCAGGACTCACTATATTTCCTTCAGCATCGTATTGGTCAAACGATATATTCGGTGCGTATTTCGACTTATTTGTGGAAATTAAGTAGTTGTGAAGCACACAACAGGCAAGCGTCACTTTTGTCGTTTTTTGAGCATCCAAATGAATTGGTTTCCGAAGGACTCGAAAACGTGCAGACATTATGCCAAAGACATTTTCAATGATGCGTCGTGCACGACTCAAACGATAGTTGAAGACCCGCTGCACCATTGTCAGACCACGTTGGGCATACGGCTTCATTATATTTGGCCGCATAGCAAAGGCATCGTCCGCAACGAGAACATACGGAACGGGAGTATCTCGTCCAGGCAGTGGTTGAGGTGATGGTAAACACAGCCGATCCGTAGCCAATGCTTGGCCAAAACTGCAACGGTTGAAAACTCCACCATCCGAATGTCGTCCGTTGCGACCGACATCTACATACAATAATTTGTATTCAGCGTCTGCCACTCCCATCAGCACAATGCTATGCGTTCCTATATGAAACAAGAAATGAGTGCCACTTTATAGTATTGAAAATTAGTAAATACCTTTGTAATTATAAAATACGCTGCCTGCATTTGGTGGTGCGACCATCACAACGTGCTTGCCATCTACTGCCCCGATGCAGTTGGGAAATTGCCATCGCTGATTAAACTCCTCTGCTACTGTTTTCCACTCGTTTACACTTTTCGGTGTCTGTTCGAAAAAGTTAGGAAAAGTAGATAAATAAGTTATGGTAAAAACACTCACTTTTAAATATTCGCCGACAAGAGCTTCGTATATTGCGTCAAGCACTTCTGGGATTATCGTTGAAATTGTGTTTGCTGGAATACGGAAAAGATATTGCATAGACCTGAAATTGTCGCCTGTAGCCAAGAAACGAAGAGTCAGTATCAGTCGGTCCGATGCGGGAATGCTTGTTCGCATGTTGGTGGTAGCTTTTTCGATCCTAGGCTTTACTAACATAAGTAAATGATCAAATTGATCGGCTGACATTCGAACAAAACTGTGGTATAGTTCTGGTTCACTCTCACGAAGTTCCAATAACAATTTCGCGCAGAAACCTTCCGTCTGACGATGTAGAAGCCAGTCCTTTGTCCACACACTACGCATCCTTGACTGTTCCACACCCGATTCTTCGCGAACTTCACTTTCCTCATTTTTTTCAATCATATCTAATGTTAAAACAGCAATAGCAGCCCACTTTCTTTTTGACATTTTCAATTTATCGTAGTAAACAATGACAAAAAATGAGCAAAACACAAAAGTCAAACAATCGATTAAATTTAACGCAAACTTGCATATGCACGCAAATGGTTGATGTGCGTATTTTTCTGCATATCGTGTGAACACGTCGCACATCGACCGAAAAATGTGCGTATTCATTTGCGTACATTTGATGTGCGAGCAAATCAACGCAAACTAATGTGCGACTTTTGGGACAGATTCCGCACATCGTCTGAACACCCTTATATGCGAGTTTGCGTACACTGATTTACGCATAGCATTTGCGTTGAATTTACAACTTTTTATGTGACGTCAGAACCGCACATATGTGCGGCTTTTTATATGCCGTCTGCACGTAGCTTAAGAGAAGATGCTGATTTTGCCAAAAAATCTTTATCTTTATTTTTTTTTCGATTTTAACAAGTGCTCTTTTCTCGAAAACGAATCCATGGGGCCACAAGATCACTTTTTTGTTCAAAAAAGAGACACGCACTTTCTCGTACACCAACGCAAAACATTTGATGTAGACCAGTATTGGAGTTTGCAATGAAAAAGTGAATTGCTTTTGAAAGGATATTTGCTGTTTTCAGTAAGACGATTTGTTATTAGTTGTTAATACGCAAATAATATTTCTGATTTTTGGAATAATTTTTGTTTTATTAGTGAACACTTGAGAACTTTACGTAAAATCGCACACATACAAGGTCGGTTCGTTGAACTTTCCCCAGGGCTGACCCAGGCTTTCTTGACAACCCTATGAGTTGTCAAAAACGCCAGGGTTTTCCAATTCTTAAAAAAATGCTAATCCATTCACCACACATATATGCCATTTAACAGCCCTCAACTCGCCACAGCAAAAACCTATGGCGAGTTTAGGGAAAACCTAGGTCAAACCTAGGGCTCAAAAAACACTCAATTTGACATTCAGGGTGAGTTAAGGTTTCTCAAAAAACGTTATGAGGCAATCCCAGGGCGACCCTAGGGCTTCAACGAACAAACCTACAGTTCCAAAAAAAGCACTTTTGCACTTGTTCCATTCATCGGGCAAAAAGAAAAGCGCTTTTTAAAAAGAGCTTTTGTAAATCGCGATGGAAATCTAAATTAAACAAAAAGATAAGGGGCAGTTATAGCGATCATGTTTTCGTTAGAATTGAATAATAAATGTTATTCCAGTCAGTGGCAAATAAGCCAGAAAATTTTTGTTGCCAAAAAAAATGTTCAATTGAATTATTATTTTCTGTTGAAATAGTACTTTTCTATTTCATGTTATAATTTCATTTTTCGTGTCAGCTGATTGAAATTTCAGTTAAAATGGAACAAATCGTTACAATTATTTGGATTACATTTTCTATGTATTCCACTGACAGACTCACAGCGGATTATTTTTTTCGAGTGCATTGCATAAGGAAACCCAGTTGCCACTTGCCAGTTGTGTGGCTGGGTTGAGAGCCTGACAACTGACATTTATATCCAAAGCGAATACATGGCAAATGGAATCTAAATAATTGGGACGATTTGTTTGAATTTCGCTGAAATTTCAATCAGCTGACACGAAAAATGACACCGCATCAGGAAAATAGAAATATATACAACTTTAAGAGAAAATATTGATTCAAGTGAACAATTGGGTTATTGGCCATCGAGCATGTGTTAGTTTTTTCCAACGAAAACAAAGTTCTTATTCTGTTTGAAGACTTTTCCGATTCATTTTTCTTATCACTATAAGTGGACCCTTCATTTCCTGAATTTCGTTCAGGTTTCCACCGTTAATCCCCGAATTTTGTCTAGGCGATAGTTACAATGGTGTTGGGTTCGTCTACTGCGGTTCACAGTTTAGCAATAATTGTCATATTCAAAATAAGTTACACATTATAACAACTGTAGCTTTAATTTGAAAAGGTATATTAACGATTAAAATTCAAAAGAACAGATTTACCCTTTTTCTACATCGAATTGTAAACGAAATTTGCCATTGAAGTGAAAACTACTGTACAAAAAAGGTACACAAAATGAAACTCAATTCAAACCTGAGGTAACAGTTAGTTCGAATAAAGAGACTTTGATTTCATCTCTGAAGAAAATCGATGGTGCTTTGTGCTGGATTTGCATGCATCTGCAACTGCAGTTGTAAAAAGAAATAGACACAAAATGTAAAATTCATACTTCACTGATAGAGAAGGAAGCCATAGCTTTATTCGTTTCTCTCTTTGGCTTGTGGGATTTCAATTTGATACCACCTCAAACCAAACGTCAAATTTTAATCGTGGTAGAAATCTTGGCCCACATTTAACTCAATTCAAACCCGAACTTACAACAAATTTAAAATTACGCACGGTTCGTTCTTCTGCTTGATTCATGCACTAGCGTTGAATAGCAACAGCTTCTTTGTATAACACCCCTGAAAAATGTTTTGTTTTGATTTTGACATTTATGCCACCCAATGCTGCTATCTCTTTTTGTCTTCCACGAAACAGCTTTGTACATGTATACAATGCTGACAGCTGTCAACTGTCAACTATTTTCCACGGTTTTGGTTCTAGTCAGAAGATTTGCCAATTTTTTTTTGTTCCTGGTTCATCTGCATCTTGCTAAAGAGCATTTCACAAAAATATACTTATTCTAAACATCAAAAACACACATTTTCTCATCCATACACTTCGTATAGAACTCCAGTGTTTGATTTCAAGCCAAAGGTTCGTCTCTAAGTACCAAAATTTCGTCATAATTGCAAAGTAAAGTGAAACATACAGAGCGAAATGAACATTAATGATTTGCGATAATTAGCACAAATACAAGGTTTTATAAAATTACTGGTCTTTGGAATCACAATTAACCAGCATTGATTCTAACTAAGGCATATTCAACTTTGTTTTAATTTTCTAAAGCAAAATGCAGCTCTCAAAAGTTTGATTGTAGTTTGTTTTTTTTCTATTCTATTATTTTTTTTTTTTTGTTATTAGGAAGAAACGGAATATAATGTTGCGCATGAAGAAACTCACATAAATCACGTATAGCTCTTGAGTATCTCATAACAGACAGTCGGGCAATTATAAAGAAACATGACCGAACCAGCAAACGCAAATATGCCGCGCCCAGAGAATGGAAATAATCCCGATGTTATCATTTCACCTCCCGTCAACAATCGTGGCAGAGCCACCCAGGTGGGAATATGACGAAATTTGTTTTTATTTCGAGTAGCACTGACAGATTCCTTAACTTTTCTGTTTTTTATTTTACAGAACACTTTGATTAATGTCCGGGACAGGCTTTTCCATGCGATTTATTTCAAGGCTGCGTTGCTTTACGCTCAAATATTTCCAAAGTAAGAAATGAAACGGTCGGGTTTTATCGAAAATGAATGTTTTGTTTTTCTTTGCAGGCCAATGCAACGAGCATTGGAACTGATTATTCTACTAAAGGCGTTGGTGTTCTTCTTCGCGTTGGTTTACATTCATGTAACGTTTATAAAAAATCCGGCAACTTGTCTCATGGACGTTAAAGATTGGCCCAGAGATGGTGTTCTTAGGTGAGCTATACGTTTTGCTGTAATCCCAATGACATTTGTGATTCACGTTTTGCAGAGTTGAAGTTCTGCCAAATCTAGACAAACACCGAGCCCAATTAGAAGCCGTTCGAATGGATAGATTGCTGATGAAGAGCCTCCAGGATAACTTGTAAGTCAAACATCATAATCGTTGTAGTTTAAAAAAAACGTAAATGGGTGGCGCAATAGAGCAGGGAGCCCGAGATCGAGTGCATTTTTCACAACTATGCCTTGTGACGAATGGAGAAAAACTTAATTTTTTGAATTGAATGTTTTTTACCCCAGTTAGGCCTTAAGTTGTGTTATCTTCACTGATGAAGTGTCTCTCATTTGATAAAAGATTAAACTGCAACGTACCGTACCTGAATTTGTCGCTGCCGTTACTACAAAATCGCTTAGGGTTAGGAGAAGCTTAAGAAAAATATATGCTGATAAACTGAATCCCCTACGAAAACTTTGTTTCTAAAAAAAAGTTCTTTTAAATCGTAAAGTTCCGCATTAAGATAATCGTCATGCGAACTTCAGGTTGTTAACCTCAGGTTATTGTTTTAAAGGTCATAAACCTGCTTTAACTACATACTTAGAGGGTGAAACGCGTTTTGATTGCGGTTTGCAATGTGAACAAAAATAAAATTTAAATGAGGCATTTGAATCAGGTAATGTGAACTGCATTAGAGAAAATTGAGTTTTATATTTCTTTTCATTTACTAACCATGCGGCCTTTAGCCTTGCAAAAAATTAATTTTGAATTTTGAGAAAAGCTGATTGAGTTCCAAAAAATGTTCTTATCGGCTGCAAAATTATTTTAAAGCAGAGTTTCAATGTGATTAGTTCTTTTTTTTTTTTTTTTTTGAGGTTTTAAAATACCAGCTGGAGCACTCAGACTTAAATATCGGTCCATTATACTACCCAATAGCAACCTTATTTTGTTTCCAGATGTTCGTAGAAAAGGCAAAAGACGCTGCCATGATAAGAAGCTTTAGTTATCAGCTCTCACGGTGTCTGCACCCTCGTCCAAGAAAAAGCAGGGCATTCACAGAGGAAGTGCTCCGCGGTGTCCTCATCTTCTCCACAAGATTCACAGATTGTGATACCACTTAAACCTAACATTTTGAAGTGTTTGGCAAAAGAGAAGTGCTCCGTTGCAACGCCAATAAACCTTCTACATTCTTTTCAGCTACGAGATTGCAAAAATGTTGCAGTCTTCTTATTTGCGTTGGTAGCATACGTTTGGTTTGTAGGCATGCCATCTACGGTTGTGCTCTTGACAGATCCAATCGTTGATTAAAGCCCTAACTGAGGACGCTGACAAACCTATCTACGGTTCAGATCCTGAGAAAGCTGTATGAGATCCTTTACCTAGCCAGTTCATTGGCGATCTCATTTCCAGCTATGCCGTGATGGGCTCGAACCCAAATGAGAATCAAAGAATCCAATCTTCCGACCGCTTTCAGAGAGCTCTAGCATTCCTGGATCACTTTCGAAGTAGTAAGAGGGTGGAGAAAGGCCTTAAGCACAGCTGGGCTGTCGCTGCAAACACAGATACTTCTACCCATCCAGCCATTATTCGTAACGTAGCTTAAAGCCATTTGATAAGCATACGCCTCCGCTTGGAAAACGGATGCGTATGATCCTAAAGAGGCGTGCAGTCGTATGTCGTCGTTTTCCACAAAAGCACCAGGACCAGACCATTCATCGGTTTTGGAACCATCTGTGAAGATTCGATAACAGTTTTTTCCAGTTTCAGATTCTGGAGGGGATCAGTCTTGAACCGAAGGAAAGTGGACTGAGTATTTTTGACGCAGTTCGAGCCTAGGGATAATCGTGTCAGACGGCATATCCATTAGACGTGAGTCAAAAGATATGCTGCTTGCGCGTTCATCAAAGCTCCAGTGCGAATTGTGCCGGAGACCACTTCGGTCTTGAGAGTACACCCGATTGTATATAAAACGTATAGTAACACCAAGAACACTGCCGATGCTGTAGCCATCTACCTGCTCGATTAAAGGAGCGCTCTTTTGAATCGGAAAGAAAGAAAAGTGTAGAACATTGTATATAAAGGGTCCGCCAAATAACTTTTTTTTCAAAAACAGGGCGCAAAACATCGAGTGTAGGTTCGGCTGTGTGGCACGTAGCGCCGTCCTGTTGAAACCAAATGTTTCCAATATCCTCCTCTTCAATTTTTGTGAACAAAAATTCGTTCAACATGGCCAAAAAACGATCGCCATTGACTGTAACGGCCACTCCTTGCTCATATTCGAAGAATGCCTCTAGACCAAAATAATGCGTGTGGGTTTTCTGTGCCCCAAATGCCACAATTTGAGATTCAGCAATGCGTCGAGCGCAGCACCCGGTGTACTGGGGAAAACTTCAGTACAACCAAGATAAATTGTTGTTAGAAGTTTGTCAAACGAAGCAATGACGTATAGGACACGTTTGGTCTTATCATAGCCGTAGACTTTTTTCGTTGATAGACCCCAAGTCTTGGTCTTGCCAAAGACACTTTTGTATTTTGCCAGAAGACTGACAGTGCCTTAGTAGTTTTAGACTCGACATGTTTGGACCAATGAAGCTTGTTGTCTAGAATTACTCCGAGATGTTTGACTTCATGTGTAAAGGAGCTGTTGACGCCTTTAAGCGTAAGTTGGGTCAGACCAGTAAATTTTCTACGTCTCATGAAGAGGACAACCTCAATTTTAAGAGGATTGACACAGAGCCCGTTTTTAGCACACCAGGTGTCAATCATATCGCAGCCTGTGCTCTGGAACAGAGAGCTTGGCGGATGGAAACAACCAACAACACGGCAAGGTCGTCTGCATATGCTTTGGCGTGAACGTTAGATCCATTTAGCGTTACAAGACGAGAGTTGAAGGGGAGATTATACGCCACCTTGTGGACAGCTCTTATTCACTCCTGTTGCAGCGATCATGGTTCTATTCAATAGCATTTAATCCACAACACTAATGACTCGTCCACACCATGTTCTCTGGCAGCGTTGCACATACCATCGAAACTAGCATAGTCAAAAGCACCTTGAATGTCGATGAAAATGCCTACCGCAAATTCTTACCTTAAACATGGAAAAATTCCAAACCGGTAGGCTTGCCAATCTTTCTGAAGTCAGAGTAAGTGAGAGAATCGATATCATTTCGAAATCATATAAAGATCTTAGTGCTGTACAGATTTAGAAGAATTACAAGATAAAGATATATATGGTGGCGTATGCCATCACAGATATATATAGACATCATATAGACTGTTTTTCACTGTTCACAGATTTTTACCTATTTGAGTATATCAGATATTCCAGTGAAGGCGAATATATCTCGAGACGAATGAACAACACAATAAGATAGTTGATATCTTGATATCAGACAGTCAAACGACCATGTAAAAAATTTCAAAAAAACGAGCAAAGTCGTCATGTGATGAACGCAGAATACCTTGATATGTCTGTGAAACGAGTTCATTGTTGAACATAGCCAAATTGTATAGAAACGAGTTCTTTCTTTAACAAAGCACAAAGGTGCTAGCAAATTTCTTACAAATATGCCTTGTGAGAGATTGGTGGTACAATTTGTTGCCGATTCTGAACGACTGATTGAGAAAACGCTTTTCATGGCAATGAATTTACTAACGGAGGACTTTCCATTTCCTCGCAAAAGGTGATACCCATAGAAAAACATTTTTGTCTCTGTTGGGATTCAAAACACCAACCTCTGTGTTAACAATCAGACATACTAACCATCACGCAACGGGTACCACACAGCCCAATAAAATTATCCATATTCATTGTATGCGTTCTTTCACTTTCACATCAAGACATTTCTGGCATAAAACACGTCCATCAGAACATGAAGGATGTGAATTTTGACAAATCGCATTCGCCTGGTTCTGTAAACTCGATTTTCGTGAATAGAAAAATTTAAAGAAAACACACTCATTCAAAATAGACAAAGCCACACAAGAAACTAGATAAAATCGCATGAGATTAAGATTCAAAAAGTCATTAAGGTCAATTATTTTTCTTCTATGACATCTTATCTTGATGGGGTAGTGCAACAACATTCGAAAAGCCTCGGGACCTAGAACATTCCAGGAACCTATAACTGTATATTATTTCTTTACAGCAGAGTGAGAAAGCGCTTCTCATGACTCATGAGAGAGTTATTACTCTCGGAGGACTTGCCAATTCCGCTAACGCAGCCATTAGTTTCAGACCAACCTCTCAATCGACCAATAACACTTTGGGCCACTCAAAAATCATAAACTTTTCGGATAAATCCCAAGTCACTCCGACTGCACTATTCCTCAACTGGCTGTTGAAAACAAGTTTCAAGTCTCCATTCCACTGAAGTCCATTTGAGATGAAGAGGAATTTTCGATTCAATTCATTTTTAAACAGATGGTTCAAAGATCAAGGAAGGGGCTGCTTGCGGAGTACACTCAGACAGAAGTAAACGAAAGTCTTTTATTTCGTCTTCCAAATCAGTGTAGCGTGTCAAGAGGTCATACCATGGCTGAAAGAACGTGATGTTCGCATCTTCTCAGACAGTCACGTAGCCCTCAAATCACTGGGCGCTGCTTCCACGACCTCAGTAAACGCCCTCATTCGGCGACTATCATAAAGATGGTCAAACAGCTCAACAGTCACCGGGATTAGTGATATCCTAAGAGACTGCAAACCGATTAACTTGCTAGAAAGGGAACCGAGAAACCAACCAGAACTAGCAACTGGGCACTAGACACTTGTTATCGATAAGCCGATTGCTTATTGGCTCTGTAATCGGTGTCATTACCTGATATTGCCTCATAGGTAGACACGCTAAAAAAAACCGGGCGTTCTATTTAACGACTTCTGTAGAAGCTGCTTAGGCGTGTAGGAAGAAGAAACAATCTAACACCTCCTCTGTTCATGTCCTGCTTTGTTCCTCGAACGAAAAACTACATCTAATAAATTTCTTCATCGATAATCCAAGCGATCTGAAGAACACAGATACCCGTCACCTCTACCGCTTCATTAAGCTCCAAGTGGTTAAATCAATTGAGGCACTCTTTCAAACATTCCGTATGGTGTCACAACGGATCTAATATTGGTTTAAGTGTGTCCGTTGGTTTCCAGACAGCCATTCAATCCTTACCTAGCCAATACCTCGAGAAAGGCAATCCAAAAGTGTAAATATTTCGATTTCTCATAAGCATACAGACTCTAGAGTATACGAGATATCGTTACTCAAAAAACTAAAAAATAAGATATGTCTTAGAAAGTTGTTAGACATTCAGTTCTCTTCTTTAAAATGAACACTCACACCAAAAGCAAAAGAAAAAAGTCTCTGATTGGCCGACTTGTCCCAGCAACTGGCCCTTCTATTCACCCCATGTATTACCAAATACACGGGGGTACCGCGTTGACTACAGAAAGCGTCGGCAAGCTCCCCGTTTCCTGATTGTTCCATTTCAAGTTGCCAAATGAAGATTTTGTTGCTTTTGTCTGTATCAGGAGTGGTTTGGTCTGCCTTTCTTTTTGTTTCTTTGCGAATCTGTTTGAACGTTGTATGATATTGTCTTTTTTAAGGGGTTCTCTGGATTCCTCCTTTAAACATGAAAATACCAACTGATTTTATTTTTTTTATAACTGGCGACTAACATGTTAGGCAGTTTGTAGTTGGTTTATATAAAATTACTTGGATCTTCTTTTTTTTTCATTCATGTTCTTGTTCTAATTTATATTATCGTTTTTAATTAAAACTTTGATTTCCTTTGCAGCTACTATGGCATTGGCCCACAGTCGAAGACATATTACAGCAAATACAAGGAGCTCCTCAAACGAACATCAGGAAAACTACGTCAGAGACAATTTGCTGCTGGTTCGATTGCTGCAAACGACACAACCGTGCAATACTTTGAGTATGTTGTCCCTGATTCTGATAAAGACACAGGATCCAGTGAAAACACCAACCCATCTGAAAATTCCGAATATGATGGTAGTTTAATTGTTTTTGTTTTTAAATTATCGTCTTTATTTTTCCAATAAAAAAATTTTTGCAGAAGACCAGTACATTGTAGAGTACTCTCTGGAATACGGTCATCTTCGGCTCTCTCAAGCGACACGTCAACGTCTCAAAATCCCAGTACGAGTTGTTCAATTAGATCCAATGAACAACAAGTGCTTTGGTGACTCTTTCAGCAAATTTCTTCTTAAAGAATTCCTAGGGTAAGTACTAAGTATTGCTTTATCCAACAAACGTAAACTCATGCAAAAACCGACTAAATCACGCAGATACGATGACCTATTGATGGCTTCGGTTCGTGTTATTGCCGAACAAGAGGATAATAAAGGTTACCTGAGGAATGTAATTACAGGGGAGCATTATCGTTTCGTGTCAATGTGGTGGGCGGCCTGGAGTTCCTATCCAACTGCATTTTGCGTAATGTTACTCTTTGTAAGTGATTTCTATGAAACTCTTGTTCTGAACAAGTTAATTTAATTGTTATTTGACTCATTTGTAGACGTTCTCAATATCAATGCTTTTGCGTTTTTCGCATCATCAGATTTTCGTTTTCATTGGTACGTATAATAAATGATGTTTGCTCAGGCTATTCGGTAATTTGGTTTTATATTTCAGTTGACTTACTTCAGATGTTAGAATTCAACGTAACTGCTCGATTTCCAATAGCTCCTCTTTTGACCGTCATATTAGCTTTAGTTGGTAAGTTTTTTAAATATCACTTTGAGGTGTAGTGGAAAGTGTTTTCCATATTTGTTTATGTACAAAAAACTAGCTTCGACTAAAGCTTCTAAAAAGCATAGCATTAGGGGCGTTTATGGAACGTATCTGGATAGTTTTTCGTTGTTGTTCTCATGTAAAAAAGCAGCAGGGGTACAAAGCCATTTCTAAAAGTTATCTGAAGGTATCCAAGAATTTTTGGAATACAATCGCTATGCTGATTCAAAATTTGACTTTTATTTTATTTTATGTGA
This sequence comes from Melanostoma mellinum, assembly GCA_914767635.1. NCBI lineage: Eukaryota > Metazoa > Arthropoda > Insecta > Diptera > Syrphidae > Melanostoma > Melanostoma mellinum. The sequence goes on from OU612059.1 coordinate 198,488,820, forward strand.
GTCTTTTACTTTTAAATGCGAAAGGAAGACGATTCAAAGATTCTACGGCATAGACGAAAAACTGACGACGAGGTTTTGGGTTTTATCGATAAATCTCGCAAAGACATCGAACAGATATTAGAAAACAAATAAGCGGATAATCAACTTTTAACTATGTATTTTGATGAGAAGAAACGAAAATTTGAAGTTAAGAAAGAATCGGGTGTTATCCTTGATTTTTTTTTTGGAAAACCTAAAACTTGATCGTGTTTTCGAAGATTAAATACAAATCTGGTGACAGGGTGCAATGCCAAATTTAGCTGGCGAAGAGATTTGCAATCCAAATGAGTCTAAAAATTTCACAGTCAAAGGTCTCCACAGGCAGAATCAAAGACTTAACCTATCTCAACTTTTTTTCGGAGGGTTTTAAAAGACTAACTGGACCCTCAGACCGAATTACCGGTCAATTGAATTACCTTTTGTTACAGCTTTTCAAATTCTCTAAGTAAAGTCAGAAGACGATGCCATGATAAGGAGCTTAAGTTACCAGCTCTCACCATGTCTGTGCCAAGTATCTGCAACCTGATACCATAAAATGCAAAACATTCACCGATAGAGTGCTCAACGGCTTTCCACAGAATTCTCAGAGAATGATATCACTTAAACTTAACACGTTTAAAAGCTTGGTAAAATACAGTGCCCATGGCAACAAACTTTTTATAGTCCTTTCTGGTAAGGTATAGTAAAAATGAAAATGCACTTTTCTTATTAACATGGGGAGAATACGTTCAGTCTTTCTGCATCAAATTGAGGCATGCCATTTACGGTTGTGCTCTTGACAGATCTTATCGTTGATTGAATTCTCACTAAGGACCTTGCCAGACCAAGCGCTGGTGCAGGTCCTAAGAAAGCTATCTGATATCTTTGCCAGTTATGCCGTGATGGCTTGGAGCCCGACTCTAAGAATTTAGTTTTCCGACCGATTTCCGATTCAGAGAGGTATTGCATTTTTGTATTACTTTAAAAGTAGTTGGAGAGTTCTGTAGAGCCTTAGGCACAGTTTGGCTATCAATGCAGACACAAATACTTCTCCCCCTCAAAACCATTCCTCGCAACGTAACTTATATCCACTTGGAAAACGTACGCGTATGTGCTTAGTGAGGCATTCAGCTGTATGTCTAGCTATCCACAAAGCCACCAACACCAAACCTATCATCGGGTGCGGAACCATCGGTGAAGATCTGATAGCAATTTTGCCAAGTTCAGATCCTAGAGTAAACCAGTCGCTTCAGGACGACAATTTGATACACGGTCAACACGGTTTTTGATAAAGATATAAAGATGCATATACTGTTGCTACTATGTGAGCAATGTAGTTTTTCCATGCCATTGTGTTATTGAATATAAGGTTCTGAAAGTTATTCAACATTTGTCGCTATAAAAATTAGAATAAATAAATAAATAGTGTGACGCGACAGAGCGGAAAGCCCCGGGACCTATTGCATTTCTCGCAACCAACTATACATTTCTATGCCTTCAATAAATATTTTCACAGTCTTTAGAAAAAGTTTTTTATGGTACCTGTTTTTAAGGGAGGTAAAATAATTGATACAGAAACCTATTGGCTAATTTCAAAGTTTTCATGTATTCTTCAGATGTTTGAACAAGTAATATGCGAATATTCATCTTTCTTTACAAGGAATATAATTTGTAAATCAGCAACACGGAATTCCGCAAAGAAGGTCTTCTTTCTTTTGGGTATACTATACTAGCAGAACCCCGCCCGCTTCGCAGGCGAAAATAAAAAGTAAAATATTAGTTTTTTATTTTAAATCTGTTTTAATGAATATTCTTTACTCTTATGCTTTTTGATAAACAACATTTTTGGTTTTTCCATTGTTGGCGGTATAAATGAATAAAGCAGATGGTTTCCCAACACGTGAACAACCAACATAAAGTTGACCATGAGAAAAAACTGGGTGCTCCAAATGTATACCACAGATTTTAAGTGTTTGCCCTTGAGATTTATTAATTGTCATGCCAAAAGCAATACGAATAGGCAACTGCAAACGCTTAAATTCAAATGGTAGATCAGGTAGAATCATTGGTATACGTGGTATTAAGACATCTTCGCCTTTGAATTTACCAGTTAAAATGGTCGCTTCAATAACATTATTCATTAATCGTTTAACTACTAACCTGGTGCCATTACATAATCTTGGATGATTCAAATTTCTTAACATTATAATTGGAATACCGACTTTTAATTGCAAATAATGAGGCGGGATACCTGGTACATCCAATGAATTTAAAAATTCGATCGGATAGTTCACAGCTTCATCCGGATTCATAACGGTATCAATAGATTTATAAACTACGTTTACACCTGGTATTCTGTTCATAACTTCCACATTGATACTAATAACATCTCTATTCGTACATGCCAATATACATCTTTGACTTAACCAAAAATGATTTTGGTAATTACTTAAGATATTGGGAAACACGCTCTGTACTAACGCAGCAGTTGATTCTGATAAGGAACAAAAATTATTTGGCAATGTTATTTTATCATCAATATCTAGAGGCAATTCTCCATTTCCAATTTTCAATAATTGCTTTGAAAATTCTGCAGATGTTGAATCGTTTTGTAATAAAACTCTTACATTTTCGGTGAGAGAAAGCGTTTTCACATGTTTCCATAGCGTTGAAGATTTCAAGCTAGCAGTTAATTCGTCAGTAGCAGTGGATCGAGGAATAACCGGAAGTGTTTGCCGGAAGTCACCAGCAAATAACACCAATGCACCACCGAAAAGGCGATTATTACCTCTCAAATCTTGTAAGGTTCGATTAAATGCTTCTAAAGATTTCTTGTGTGCCATGGCGTATTCGTCCCAAATAATTAATTTGCACTGCTTTAAGACCTTTGCCATTCCAGATCTTTTTGAAATGTTGCATGTTGGCGCTTCTAAAATATGAACGTTTAAAGGCAATTTTAAAGCCGAGTGAGCAGTTCGCCCACCATCCAATAAAGATGCAGCAATTCCAGACGATGCAAGAGCTAACGCTATATCTTTATTCGTTCGTACAGTAGCTAAAAACAATGACAGTAAAAATGTTTTACCAGTGCCGCCAGGAGCATCCAAAAAATAAAATCCACCATTTCCAGCATTAATTTCGCTCATGATTTGAAAGTAAGCTTCTTTTTGTTTTTCATTCAATAATGGAACATTTCTTTGAACATATTGATTTAAACAATTTGCATCATAATCTCGTTCACGATTTAAATCCAAATTGAAAGTGTCGTGTATTGAACGATCAGGTGAAATCATTCCTAATTGTGATAACAATTTTTTTGACATTGCTAAACACAAATTTTCTATAATGATCAACGCTTCGTTGTGTATTTCTGGCGTAAAATCCAATTGCGGATTCATTCTATTCTTGCACGACGAACTGTATGCAAAATATTTTCTGACTAATGATCATAATGACTTCTCCATAACTCACGTGGATTCGTCGGACTGCACGCAGAAATTATAATTGCAAATAATGAACGCATTTGATGTGGATTTGCCGTAAGAGCTGCATCTTCTAAGGTGTTATTCCAATGTTTATCATCTTCCAGTATATTTAAACGCCTGCATGCTTCACGATATGTAGGACATAAAAACCCATCAACTGTTCGTAAATCTGCTAAAGATGTTGGCCCACGAACATTATTTAGTAATAAACGCAAGAAATAATATTCCTCAGTATTTGTTTACACTTTTTAAGCAGCCAAATGTGATAAGGAATACATCTAGGAGTATTAGATATACTCTGTTCTAAAATACATAGAAAGCATTGTGAGCATTGTAATTTTGCATGGGAAAATAATTGAAACTAAATTATTTTTTTAAACAAACTTCCCTTATTTAAAAAAAAAATGTTTTGTCCTAAACCTTCTACTCTTACTCTTCTTTAATTTAAAAAAAAAAAATTAAGAAAATCGGTCAATCGGTTTGGCTGGTTAGCGAACGAACACAAAACCAAACTTTAATTTATATATATAGATTACGTCAAAAATGTTTTGACAAAAATCGTTTCGCGGTGTATCATTTCGCAATTTTTGTTTTGCAAATCATTATTTGGCATATTGTCGATTAGCATTTTACATTTCAGCAGAGCACGTTTTGCATTTTATTGTTTCGTCAAATAATTGCTTGGCAATTTTCATTTAGCAATTTTTGTTCAGCAATTGGTCGATAAGACTTCCCTTGATCCGCAATTTCTTATTTGGCATTTCATTGTTTGGCTTTTTTTTATTTGGCATTCGATTTTTTCGCAATTTTTTTTGACTTGCATTAAATAACAAGCTTTAAAATTTCGCGCGAAATTTTAAAGCTTGTTATTTAATGCAAGTCAAAAAAAATTGCGAAAAAATCGAATGCCAAATAAAAAAAAGCCAAACAATGAGATGCAAAAAACTTTATCACACATTCATACTGTACAAATCGTTATTTGGTTATACTTAGCTTTTTTAACAACCAGTGAGATGTCTTATTTTATGGAAGAAAAGTATTTTCCTAGAACTCTCTGAGGATATTAAATAAGCTTTCCGAAAAATACTGAAACTATAATCAAAGAATGTAGAAAAACAAATTTCGAAAGTAGCAACTTCACATATGGTTTAATTTACTTTAATGAAATAACTGGAAATAGATTTAAGAATGTACTTTTTGAAGATAACAAGTTCATGCACAAGTACGGCGAAACAATCTATTCGCGGAACAATGAAACGGCGAAACGATCATTTGCGAAATAAACACTTGACCAAGTAACTTAAAGCGAAGTAAGTGAAGGGCATTCAACAATTTGCCAAATGATGTTTGCGTGTTGTCCCAGAATCATTTCAAACTGAGCCGAAAGAATTAAATGCCAAATAATAATTGCGTAATAATAAGAAGACAAAATGAAAGAATGCAAAGTGTTATTTGCCAAACAAGGTTTGCAAAACAAAAAAAAAGGTCGAAACGACCACGGCGAAACAAAGAAATGACAAACGTCTTGTGCCGAAATATAGGTGACCCCTTTCTTTTTACCATAAATGGTCGAATTCCCTTGAAGGTGGGTCTGAGCTAAACAGCTTTCAAACTGCATTATCGAAGGCCTTCGATTATTTCTTATTTAGAGCATTTGGATTTGCTCAAGTATTTATTGTTGTGATTAGTTTCTACTAAAAAAAATTACTCTTAATAAGTCAAATATCTTAAATGGTCGAATTCCCTTGAAGGTGGGTCTGAGCTAAACAGCTTTCAAACTGCATTATCGAAGGCCTTCGATTATTTCTTATTTAGAGCATTTGGATTTGCTCAAGTATTTATTGTTGTGATTAGTTTCTACTAAAAAAAATAACTCTTAATAAGTCAAATATCTTAACGATTTGCCCAGTTTTGTCAATTCTTTGTCTGGCGTGCCGCAAGTGATTCACCTTCGGTCCTTGCTTTTAATTTATTTAATACAATTATTAACGATGATATGAAGATTTTAAAATTCATTAAAAATGCTTCGGATGGCGATTTCTTACAGAAATATGTCGTCAGTTGTGTTATATGGTGCGAACTAGCCTTTATTTATATTTAATTTTTATTTATGTTTTTTTTTTTCGAATACTTACGCAATTTTTGTGCGTGTTTTGGCGTTGCTTACTAGCTTCTAAAGACTGCAATAATTTTATCATTAAAACATTCATAGATAACCACAGACACCTAAAAAAAAAAACCGTTGGGAAAAGAATGAAATAGAGTTTTTCTATTTATTATAATATTACGACCAAAAGAGCCGATGAAAAACATTCATAGTTTTCTTTTATAACTAAAAAAAATCATAACAATTGGAAGCCTTTCCAATGTTTCAATCGCTTTTTTTTTGCATAGCTTTTGTTTTAAATTTCACTTTGTGTAGCAGCTTTTTACTTTGTGTAGGCAGTGTGTAATCCGAATACAATGATTATGGTTATAATCAATTCGTTTGAAGCAAATTATTGCATCATTTTAGGCTTAATTCTAATTTTAATGTTGTTTCAATGAAACAAAGCTTGTTTTTTGCCTGGCTGTAATTTTTTTCTTTGATTCTATTAAATTAATTAAAGCCATACCTTCATAACTATTCTCCTGAAACTCCTACATTCAGCATGGCGAATTGGATAAAACAAAGAGAAAGAGAAAATTATTTATCATCAAAATATTTTTCACATTTACACAAGTAAATCAAGCGAGGAATTTAATTTCGAATTTTGTAATTTAAATTCCCAATATGGATGCACCGATTGATTCAATTTGCAATACTAATTTGCGATTTATTGCAAATTGTCACTGCATTTCTCTCACTCCCCTCGCGGTTGTTAACAACCAACATCTATAACAACTCTCTATCTATACATGTAACAAGGACTAACCAATCAGTCATTTCGGCTTCGGTTTGGAATCATTATTCTGACGACATGAATTCAACAGACAAGCAGTAGGAGGTGAAGGTGGAGGTGGATGCAGTAGTAAATTTTCAAAAGCAACAACTATAATAATAATCACATTAATGAAAATATTAGTTGCCAATTAAATCAACGAATTTACACGCTTAATTATTGCAATAATTTATTTTAATTAAAGCCATGTGCTAATCAGATTGCAACGTTGCCTTGCAGAAGTGTTAATGACAGTGACAGTGAGCCGTTTTCTTATTTAAGTATACATATTTTGAAACTCGTAACTCATTGAAATTGAGGGGAAGGAAGAATTGTGTTGCTTTGATGACGACTAAAGCACTCTGTTTTTGGTTTTCTAGAATTAATTGATTCTTTAATCAGTAAGGTTCAACCCCGTTTTATCATCAACATATTTACGAACATCGACCATCAAGCAACCATGAACCTATGCCATCATCCCAAAAACACAATGAGATCAAACACACATGGGTAGGTAATGTGAAGAGAGATTTTCTGAGAAGACTACCTCTATAGATAGTTTGTATAGGTACGTAGATAGACATACTGTTTCATGTTTAAATACGTGGTTAATTAATTATCTGTTAAAATAAAATCATAGCCATTGTTCGAGTACACTGTATGGGTGTGTGTTTGTTGTATTTGTATCGCAAATCGATTGTGCTGACCAGTACACTGTGAGTAGGTATGAGGATGCGGTGTTATTAAATGAAACCCTTGTTGTTTCGATGAATAGCTAGATACAATTATTGTTCAATAGATGCTTTCGATGTCACGTGATCATATGTCTGATATCAGATTTTGAACCCAATACCGCATCTCTCGCCTATAGAAAGGCTTCCTCTCTTCCTACTTATTCACATCGTATATCGTATGAAGTCGTCCGTTGCGTTGTGAGTTGTTGAGCTCATATAACCATTTGGGCATTTTGGTTCCATTCATGGATAACAGCGATTCATTGCGAATACGTAACTAGGATGCAATAATATTTTCCAACATAAATTCAATGAAATTTCGACCTTTGTTTAATTTTATGAATGTATTGTCCGAACAATTGGTTGAATCAAGCCGATACGATATATGAAATTATGCAATTCGTTGCTAGACTCGGACTCGTCCCAATGACATGTCATCATAGCACAACATGTTTAAGTTTGTGGCGAGGGTAATTTTTGTGATGTGCGCATAGATTTTCGGTGGGTTTTTGTATTTGAATCCGCACAAAGCAAATTCGAGCAAATTCGTTTTTGAAAGATGTTAAGGGCTGCAGCGTTTACTTTTGATTAATTCGTAAAAATCACTGTTAATACAAATTGACTACACAAACAATCTTCATTACACAGTATAAAAAAGGTTGCTTTCCACTGTCAGTCTGTATGCTTAGAACTTTAAAACCTCCCAAAGGATTTTGATGGGTTTTTTTTACTCTATAGATTGATCCAAGAAAAGAGTTATATACGAGGCATGGCAAATTGCAACCCGGAATCAAGCTCTGAGGAGCAGTTAAATTAATCTTCACAGTAGTCTCCTTGGAGTTCACCGCACCACTTCCACCTCCGCTCCCACCCCTCGAAGCACCCTCGGTAGTCGTCTGCAGTTAGGGCGTTAGGCGCATGCAGCTTCTTTCGCCTCCAGTACACCGCCGTGATGAGTCAGTCCCCTTGAGGTACTGCTTTATCTTTGGAAAAAGGAAGAAGTCGCATGGAGCGAGGTCGGGGCTGTAGGGGGGTGCGGCAACGTTGTGATGCTTTTTTTAGCTAAAACCTCGCGAATTCGTAGCGACGAATGCGCAGGTTGTCGTGATGCAACAGCCAACCACTCTCCGCGAGTTCGGGCCTCACGCGGAAAATACGGGCCCTCAGCCGCTCCAGCACACCTTGATAGTACACTGCGGTCACTGTTTGTCCCTCAGGGACGTATTCCCCATGAATTACGTCTTTGATATCGAAGAAAATTACGCGCCAGGCCTCAGATCGTCCTCTATCGAAACACGCCCCTCCCTGAACCGCTTTGCCCACTCAAACACGGCAGACAGAGAATCATCTCCATACACTCTTTAAGCAAAAAAGACAGATTTCCGCGGATGTTTCGTTTCTTTTAACCAAAAATTCGATAACCGCGTGCTTCTTAATTACGTCACTCATTTTCCCGACAACACGTGTAGAAAAAACTTTGCTTTACAAAAACACGCGTTAAAACACAAACTAAACGTGCTACCGCTTTCAAAATAACTTGTACTAGAGGAGAGTCCCCTCTTTCGAACGAGACAACAACGAACCAGCTGGTGTTGTTAGCTCGGGAGATATCGGTCGATTCCGGGTTTCAAATTCCCACACCTCGTACATATTTCATTCAACGGGAACATATGTATGTACATGGGAACTTTGAAACTGCTTGACCGATTTCCCACGGGAACAGGAACTTAAACGAGAACTAAGTGTTTGTTTTGAAAAGGCTCCATGAAACTAATTTAAATTGAATTTTTAACAAAAATGGTCTAGAACCTAAGAATTGACATAGACTATATTTTCTTTCTATATATTCTCTCGGGAACGGAAACGGGGACGGGACATAACCAAGAACTTGGAAAGTACTTTGCCGATATCAAAAATTATTCCAACCTTTCATCCACATTTTTCCACTAGAATGGAAAATTGCAAACTTCTTTACTTGTTTACTTAATTTGATCACCCTAGCGCCCGAGCTAAGCCGGACGGGTCAGCTATAATCAAAGATGCTTTTATGGTACCTATTCAAAGATGCTTTTAATGAGCGTTTTTTACCGAACTAAGCTGTGTCCGTGGGGTAATGGTTATGAAACATGAGAAATATGAGAAAGAAAGTGGCTTTCCAGAGTAATTTCCTGACATAAGAAGCACTTTCACTAGCTGTTCGGATCGGCAAAAAATTGTAGATCGTTCCATTTCCTCACATGGTTAAGAGAAATGCGCTAGGCTTCGGAGCTCTCCGCTCTGTTAGGCAACCTTATTCAATTTATTTTAAGCAGAGAAAAGAGAAGCTTGAACGACATCATTTCTCAAAATGCTCCTTTTAAGAAGATTATTTAGCTTTTATTATGCTAGCGCATGTTCTGAGCTTATGAAAATTCAAAGAAGCCATTATATGTTGCAAACTTCTGGCAATATGTTATGTATACGAATCAAAACAAGTCCTAATAACCATGTGTTTCTTAAAGACTACTACCAAAATAGACTTCTATTCGCATTAGATAGAGAAGGGAATAATCAAACATTAAAAAAGTAGTTGCTGAAGTGCAAGGAAATGTTGTTTGTCAAATTTTGTAATTCTTGGTAACTGAAACAGAAGATAATGTCTTAGTCACGTTTGCTGACCACAATAAACGAAGCTACTATAGTAGGCATATAAGGTGCTATTTTATGGCATCTAAGTAATTTTTAAATGATCTCAGCGATTCACATTTCTGGTGAAAACAAAAACAAATCAATACTGAGTTTATTATATTTCTGAAAGGATATCAGCAAGTTTTTGAGATAAAAGTGAAAGCATCCTAAATTGAGGCAGGTAACATCACGACATTGTTTATCATCCGATTTTGCTATTCAATTTTAACCCATCAGTATTAACGAACTTTTTTTGTACTCTTCCTAAAAGACTCAAAGAAGTTTGAGAAGAGGCCCAGACCAATCGTGGGATTTATACTACCTTCCCCAAAAAATTCGATAAAAAGGTGAATCTTCCTCCCCTTCCAATTACCATCAAATACCACACTTCTTTCAAAGGTCATGGAAACGTTAATAAACCGTCAACTCATGAAATATCTTGAAGAATGAAAGCTTCTTAATGACCGACAGTACGGCTTCTGTGACAAAAGGTCTACTGGTGTTTTGATGGTATATCTCACCGAAGTTTTGGAAAAAGAAAGATTATTGGATATTTTTAAGGCATTTGAAAGAGTTTGGCATCAAGCTCTCAATGAATCTCTTCTTCGTTGGATTAAAAACTATTTTTCGAACCGTTCAATACAATTTGTATTGAATGGTTTCAAGTCTGATTACCACTTCATAAATGCTGGTGTACCTCGGGGCACCATTTTGTCTCCGACTCTCTTCCTTATTTTCATAAACGATCCCTTGTCTGAAATTCCTAAGCTGTTCTGCCGACGACTAAACATTCAGCTTCTTATATTCATTATCAACTGCAGGTCCTTGCTCTTCTGAAGTGGAACTGAAACGGTTGTTTATGATTAGATCATTTTAAACTTAACAGCATGGTTACAAGGAATTGAAAACCGAGAAGATTTCAGTGCTCCAAAAACTCAACGCTGTCTTTTTTCGTTTAAGCTGAACCCATAAATGGCTTCCATGAGTGGAACCTGCCCTAAAGAAACCGATCAAAAGCTTAAAGTGCTTGGTATTTGTCTAAATGACGTAAAACGTTGAAATGACCACATATTTGAAGTCGCTAAAAAGTCTGCAAAGTGCTTAGGTTTCTTAAAACATTGCATGACATTTTTGACCTATTTTAATCTAGCTACAATTTACAAAGCGAATGTGGATTCGCCCAAAATTAGAGTGCAATTAGCATATTTTTGGTCCGGTACCTCTCAAACAAAAGTTCAAAACAGAACTTTAAGACTGATAGGTTGTATTTTAATTGTAGGATCTATAGATTCTCTTCATTATTTTGATAATGTCACCTGTCTCACTCTCTTTTATCGCTTTTTCCAAAATTAGTGAAATAGTCAGGTGCGTTCTTCCCTTGAAATAGTGTAGCCGCAACACCCACCATGCCAGGAATTAAATTATATTGAAAGCAACCATAGTCCCATCTTTAGTCAAGTCTATCAAGCTGAGTGTTTTGTAATGCTTCACCCCACAAGCCCCGCAGAGATTATTGTTAATGACTTCAAATAAAAGCTCTGAGTAAAGATAAAATTTATTTTAAATTTCAAATGACTAATTTTCGGCAAGCATTTTAGAGGCTTTTGTGAACAATTACATATGTCTTTTTATAGAAAACAGTGAGGTTGATCTTGGGGTGGTAGAATGGCGGTACCTTAGAAATGCAGCTAATGAAAAGCCTCATTCTGGTTTTAGTATGTTTTGAAATATCTCAATAGCCCAAAAAACTTTTCCAGACTTCAACTTTTTATCTATATACTAGCTGAGCCGCACGGCTTTGCTCGGGTCTGTAGTTTTAAGGTTCCCGTTCCCGTTTTTCCTCTTACGTGAGAATTTGGGGATGAAATATAATGGGAACCATAAAGTTACTTGACCAATTTCAAGAATTCTTTCAACTCTAGGGTGTAACAGTATCCTTCAGTGACATAGATTTATATTTCATTCACATATTTTCACTGGAACGGAAGATTCCAACAGTAATGGGTTGGATACGGAAACTTGGGAACTACTGGGTAGAATTCAAAAATTCTTTCAGCATTAGGATGCCACATAGTCCCACAGAAAGAAAGATTATATTTCATCTCCAAATTCCCACGGAAGAGGAAAAACGAGAACGGGAACCTTAAAACTACCGACCCGAGCAAAGCCGGGCGGCTCAGCTAGTTTGATGTATTAATTATCCACTTTAACTTCTCTAAGAACTCTGGTAGATACTTTGTTAGATAGATTTTTGACTTAAATCAATCAAATCGGGTCTCATTGTTTTTATTAAAAAAAAAAAAAAAAACTCCCTACCTTTGGTGGGGAAGTCATATAAAATTAATAGTTTATATATTTAGTGAAATGTGATCGTTTTCAATTTGGTTTGTTAAAATAATTTTTTTTTTAAATTACCTGCCAACAATAGAAAATTAGCAGGTACATAAAGTTTAAAAAAAATTTAATTGTATTAAAATCAAAATCGCTTTTAGAAAAAGAAAATGTCTTGCTGAATTTAGATCACCATATCTAGATGAAGATACTCTGCTGTTAAGATTGCACAATAAACTGTGAAAATTGTATCATGGTGGGTATCTGGCCCTGCCATCTATGTATGTGGAATAAGTTGCTTTATTATATAAAATGGAAAAGTTAAGCCGCCAAGTAAATATAAAAGATATATTATAAAAGAGTAACGAGTTAAAATAGTTGTATTAAAAAGCTTTTGTTTGAGTGAGTTAAAGAGAACCGAGATGTTTTGTCTTTCTAGAAGTCAGTCGAAAAGTATGTAAAGAAGCAAAGAGTCAAGTGCCTAAAAACTTAGAAAAGAAAAGAATCAAATATCAATTTATTATCCTATTAATTACTTTTATATTGAATTTTCTTAATATTAAAATATCAATTTCAATCTATTTAAAAGAAGTGCGTTTTTATTGAAGCAAAAACAAGAAAAAAGGAGATTATATCTTAAGAATAAAACTACATGGTGTCAGAAGTGGGATACCGGTTGAAACTGTAACTAACCAGAACCCGTGCGCGAAGAATAATGAATTGTTGAAAAGTATAATATAAAGCAAAAAGAATAAGTGCAAAGCCTAATGCAAAGTGCTGATTAAAACAAAATTAAAGTAAACCGTATTTGTGTAAACGCAAAAAAAAAAAAAAAAATATATAGCAAGACCAGTGATATACTGTATATGAGTCGGAGAAGTACATAAGCGGTGAGATCTTTCCATTAATGCATGCCATAAATTGTATTTGAGCTTTTAGTTCAACTCTCATGACACCTAAGTTCAAATATTAGTACATATTAGACTTGAACCATAAGAAAAGCTATTGATCATGTTTAATGAATGTTGAACTGTCATGTTGCGAAGAAAAAGCTTTCATAAATAGAAACAAAAAAAAATATAGGTACATACAGATCATAAGAATTTACGTGTTGCGCACCATCGATCTGTCATCAGTTGCGTTAATGACGCTTCCCGAAAATTTATCGGAGCTTAAGGTCAGAGAATTACAAAAATTATTGCGTGATCAGGGCTTACCGTATAGATATAACGTCAAGACGGATCTAATTAAAAGATTACATAAATTTTCCGCATTGTTTGAAGGAACAGAGGTAGAAGAAAGAGAAATAGGAGAGGCAAACGAAAGAAAAGAACAGGAGGAAAGCAGCGAAGGAAGCTTAACAGATTGTGCGGAACAAAGTGAGGGTGAATTAAGTGAAGGGTTTGGGCTAGAGACAAGTGAAGAAGAGAAGAAACAAAGGGAAAGAAGCTTTAAAAATTCGTCGAAAATGCCTAATGAGTCGGAAAATAAACCTATCCAAAATAACATCCAATTAAAAGACGTTGAAGAATCTCTCGAGAAGTTTAGTGGTGAATCTGGTAAGAAAATCGAAGCATGGTTAGCTGATTTTGAAAATATTTCGGAGGTCTGTAGATGGAACAATGCCCAAAAGTTTTTGTACGGAAGAAAATTGTTGTGTGGGGCTGCGAAGCTTGCTGTTGAAGCGGAATCTGGTGTGGTCAGCTGGGAAAAACTACAAGAGGTTCTTCATACCGAATTTTCAACAAAGGAACTTGTTAATGTTCATGGGATATTAGAAAATACAAAAAAAATGGCAAATGAATCGTTATTGGAATATCTATATCGTATGAAAAAAATATCACTACGCGGAGTGGTGGGAATACAACACCTCATCGGTTACATAATAGCAGGCATTCCTGATGATAGTATAAACAAAGCCACGCTTTATCAATCGAAAAATCTGAAGGAACTAAAAGAAAATTTCAAAGCGTATGAAAGATTTAAGGCAGATCAGGCTAAGGAAAAAAGGCGGTCTAATATAGAACATCCAGCGAGTAAATTTAAAGAACGTTCGAATGAAAGATATGTTTCAAAACGTTGTGTGAATTGTGGCTCCTTATCACATGCAACAGGTCAATGTCCAAATAAATCGAAAGGCGCCCGTTGTTTTAAGTGCAATGAATTTGGACACATCGCTCCAAATTGCCCCTCTACGTCAAGGAACAATGGTGGAGCTAGTGGGTCAAGAGAAAACAGAACACAGATTAACCTGGTTAGGGCGTGCGACTTAACTATGATGGTAAAACTGAAAGGGAAAACGTTTGTGGCACATCTAGATACTGGAAGTGATATAACTATTTTAAAGGAATCTGTAAGCAAGGAAATCGGAATAGATTCATTTGACGGACCCGAAATGATTGTATCCAACTTTGGAAACGATGAAAAGAGGACGTTGGGATGTTCGAATTTGGAAGCGATTATTGAAGGAGAGTCATACGAGCTGACATTTCATACCGTGCCTGATTGTTTCATGAGGGAAGAAATACTTATAGGAAAGAATTTCTTAGAGGTCGCAAGTATTTTTATAGATAAAGGCAAAGTTATTACCTATAAACTAGAACCTGGTAACGAAAAGCTATTTCTTGCACGTGTAAATTTAGTGCACAGTGCGGAGAAAATTGAAAGTTTAACGGAAGTTACAAATGATAACGATAGAGATATGTTATCCAAAATTATAAGTTCATATAGTCCAGTAAAGCCGATTGAATCGCGAGTCAAAATGCATATTACTTTAGTGGATGATGTACCTGTGTATGAAAAACCAAGGCGGCTAGCGCCCAGGGAAAGGGAATTTGTGCACCAACAAATAGAAACTTGGTTAAAGGAAGGAATTATAAGAAAAAGTTCTTCAAGTTATGCAAGCCCTGTAGTCTTGGCATACAAAAAAGATGGAAGTTACCGACTGTGCATAGATTTTAGGAAACTTAATTCTAAAACTATAAGAGACAGATTCCCGCTGTCGAACATCGAAGATATTTTGGAAGGACTTTTTGATGCAAACGTTTTTATAACTCTGGATCTTAGCAATGGTTTTTTTCACGTCGATATTGACGAGTCATCGACTAAGTTCACGGCTTTTGTTACGCAGGATGGTCAATGGGAATTTCTAAAGGCACCGTTCGGATTTTGTAATTCACCTGCAGCCTTCCAGCGGCTTATTGATTCCATATTCAGAGAAGCCATTCGTGAGGGTCTATTACGAATCTATGTAGATGATATCATTATTGCAGGTAAAGACGTTAAGAATTGCATTGAGAAGTTTGACAAGGTTTTAACTATCTGTAAGGAAAACGGCCTTATAATAAATTGGAAAAAGTGTAAGTTTTTGCAAAGGAATGTGGTGTTCCTGGGACACATCGTGGAGAAAGGAACGATTAAACCGTCGGACGAGAAGGTAATTGCAGTGAGGAACTATCCAAGACCCAAAACTATCCAACACGTTATGAGCTTTCTGGGACTAACAGGATTTTTTCGAAAATTTGTGGAAGGTTACTCCATCCTTGCCAAGCCACTTTCAGATTTGACTAAAAAAGGGACGACGTTCACTTGGAGTGAGAAACAGGAAGCGGCTTTTCAAAATTTAAAGAAGCAGCTGTGTGACGGTCCACTTTTGAAGTTATTTAATCCGTCTCTACCAACTCAGTTACACACGGATGCGAGCAAAGAAGGATTTGGGGCTGTTTTACTGCAGAAGCATGACGATGGTCATTTTCACCCAGTTTTCTTTTTAAGTTACAAAACAAATAGTACAGAAAGGAAGTACCACAGCTACGATCTGGAAGTGTTAGCTATTATTAAAGCGTTGAAGAGGTTGAGAGTGTATTTACTGGGACTCGACTTTGAGATCTACACGGATTGCAAAGCGTTTAAACTTACAATGGAAAAGAAGTCATTAAATAGTAAAGTAGCTAGCTGGGCAATGCAGATCGAAGAGTTTCAGTGTCGGGTTCATCATCGATCAGGGAGTGCTATGCGACACGTTGACGCTCTTAGTAGGTTTCCAGTTGTTTTGAAGGTGGAGGATGAAGTTTTTCAGGGGATACGAAAAGCGCAAGCAGCAGATGATTTTTGCAGTGTTACACTGAAATTATTGGAGAGTCAGCCGTACAAGGACTTTGAAAATCGTAACGGTATACTATATAAGTTCGAAGATGGTCTTCGTTTACTGGTGGTTCCGAAAAGCATGAGGAAACAAATTATAACAACGGCTCATGAAAAGGGACATGTTGGAATTCAAAAGGTTAAAGCTATCGTTCGTCAAGACTACTTTATTCCAAATATAGAGAAGTACGTTGAAGCGGTTGTTCGAAATTGTATTCCGTGCATACTGGTTTCGAAAAAACAAGGAAAGTTGGAAGGCTTACTTAATCCAATTGCAAAGCCGGATGTGCCATTACACACCTATCATTTGGATCACGTTGGACCGCTACCATCAACCGCGAAGTCATACAAGTATTTACTGGTCATTGTTGACGCCTTTTCAAAATTTACCTGGATTTATCCAGTAAAAACCTGTAACACGGAGGACGTCATCAATAGAATGGAGTTGCAAAGCGGAACATTTGGTTTTCCACGGCGTATCATATCTGATAAAGGAGCAGCTTTCTCATCAAATAGCTTCAAAGACTTTTGTGCAAGAAGGAATATTGCCCATCATATGGTTACAACGGGAGTCCCTAGGGGAAATGGTCAAGCCGAGCGTCTCAACAAAATTATTATTGAAGTCCTGGCAAAGCTAAGCGTAGAAGATCCTATGAAGTGGTACAAATTTGTGGATCGTGTGCAAAGTGCTATCAACTCAACTATATCAAGGAGCACTCAGAGGACGCCCTTTGAGCTACTGATTGGTGTTACCATGTTTACTCCAGGGGACTTGGAACTAAAGAGCCTAATAGAAGAAGAGATTATGCAGCAGTTTGAAGATGAGAGGAAAGACTTGCGGGAACAGGCCAAAAAGCAACTTAAGAAAGTGCAACAGGAATCAAAAAAAAGCTACGACAAAAACAGGAAACAAGCACCAACATATAAGCTCGGAGACGTGGTGGCTATCTTGCGAACTCAGTTTGGGACCGGCTTAAAATTATATCCGAAGTATCTGGGTCCGTATGAAGTTATAAAGGTAAAAAGAGGTGATCGTTACGAGGTGAAGAAAATTGGAGATCACGAGGGTCCGAATCTAACGTCGACTGCGGTGGACTATATGAAGCCATGGAGATGCTATGACGAAGGTGACAGCGAAGACGAGTCGTCTGGGACAGACGAAATGCAGGATGACCGTGTGGAATAAGTTGCTTTATTATATAAAATGGAAAAGTTAAGCCGCCAAGTAAATATAAAAGATATATTATAAAAGAGTAACGAGTTAAAATAGTTGTATTAAAAAGCTTTTGTTTGAGTGAGTTAAAGAGAACCGAGATGTTTTGTCTTTCTAGAAGTCAGTCGAAAAGTATGTAAAGAAGCAAAGAGTCAAGTGCCTAAAAACTTCAAAAATCAAATATCAATTTATTATCCTATTAATTACTTTTATATTGAATTTTCTTAATATTAAAATATCAATTTCAATCTATTTAAAAGAAGTGCGTTTTTATTGAAGCAAAAACAAGAAAAAAGGAGATTATATCTTAAGAATAAAACTACATGTATGTTGTTGCAATTTAAAACCTTATATCATATAGGCATACGTTAACATTGTTATTATTGCAACACGATTGAGTGTGGCAGAGAACAAAAATGTTTTACTGTAAGAACTCTACGCTTTAAGGGAACAGTCACTGTCGCCATTAAAGTCAAACTTTTTAATGTTTTTCTCTCTCAATCATTGGTGGGCTAAACCATGAAGTCCTTTTTAAAGACTTTAGAAAATACGAAGTTGCGAAAACCTACCCACAATGACTTTTGCCTATCCGAGTAACATGGAAGCACCATCATCGAATAAAAATAACCCTTTAGAAATTTGTGTATATTATTTCATTTTTATCGCTTCGCAACTCCTTCATCGGAAATTTCGGACTTTTAAACACCCAGGTGGGTGTAATAGTTTATAGGCAGAGGAGACATTTAACATAAACAAATGAATGGACAAGAAGAATCAAAACGCCCACCTCTCTATAGCCTTCTACTTTGCTTAGTTTCACTTGAAAGCACACTCTTCCTATAGCAACAAATGCCATGTGACCCTTTCGTGACATCTTAATTCAACTTAAACACTCCGTTACCCATAACATTAATCTCACCAACACTCCTCAAAGGGCAACAAAATATTTTCTATGTTTACAAATCTCATAAACCCCGCAATTCATTTGACATGGTCAAGTGGCTGTGTGGCCAACAATGTTTAAACCACTGAGCGGTCGCTTAACGCATCTTCTATTCGAATCAACGAAACCGAGAGACATACAATTTGGGTTTCCTTCAGAAATGACTTTCGTTTAGAAAAAAAGAGGCCAAAAACCAACCATCAGTCTTTGGATTGGAATCAGGGATCATCTTTACAACCAAAAAGCAGAGAAGAGAAGCGTCAATGCTTAAATCAGCTTTTACGTTTATAAAGGACAACAACGACGAGAAGGAAGAAGAGGATGAGGATAAGAAGAAGAAGAAGAAGAAGGAGCTAATATGGTAAAATGCAAGACAACTTTGCGGTGGGGCAAATCCACTTGGGTAAAATAGCAAAAGTGAGCACAAAGTTAAATTGAGTGCACGCTTTTGATCTTTTCTGGCACCCTCATTCTTTCACCTCGGATGAATGCCAATGGGCTCTCTATTCATACTGTGTTTTCTTTGTTCTCATCAAAAGCCGCCCCCACACCACACACCATGGCAACCACTACCTCCTACTCTTGTTGGTTTATTTTATTTTTTTTTTTTAATAAAGAGGCAATGGCAGTGGCAACATCAGCAGGACGAAGAGCCATCCAACTTGAATAACAAGTTACCGACTTTAAATTATAATTTTCACCGGCAATATTCTTTGAAAGTTTCCAGGGCCCAGCTAGTGGTGCTAGTAGTGGTAGTAGTAGTAATAGCCCACCCCAAACTCCATTGCCATTATCATCGGTGGATGTCTTCTTCTTCTTCCATCCGGTTGTTGGATGTTGGAAAGATTTTTATGTGTACTGACAGTCATCTTTATCAACTTACTTTGCACACTATTAATTTATACAGCCACTGGAAAATCCTGTTTTTATCTCATTTACTACTACGAAGTCGAGTCAGGTAAACATGCAAACAAGCAATCCCACGCCACGCTCTGCTTTGCTTTGCTTTGCTTTTCTTTGGAGTGCTTTGCTTTTGCCGATTTCTATTTAAGGAAAGAGTGTTGAATGGTGGTGGGTGGTCGGGCTGGATTGCATCGTTTTTGCGTATTTTGCCATCCACAACTCAATTGGAAAATGTTAAAATCGTGATGAACATGAACAGTGCAGTGTACCCATATAAATGATGCTCTCAGGGAAAATGTCTTTCAAAACCAGTTCTTGAGAAAATAATGTTGAAAACGATGCTGTTATGGTTTGTGGTTCATAAATAAGTACCTTCGTTTGAAGTCTTAACAAGTCCGGGAATTGCCCTAACAAGTCAGTTCCGTTTGTTTGTGTTTAAAGTCAGCTTTATGTGTTGAGTTCCAATTGTGGATCCTAAACATTCCATAAAAGGTGTTGGCGACCATCGGCGTCGTTGAGGGTTTTAGAGAAAAAGCTTCCAAAAGTGTTAGTGTAGAAGGTTACTTTGTGTTAGTCGGGATGCTTCATGCATATCAGAGATTGTTCAACAAAAACAAACATGAAAAATGAGAAGTTTGACATTTGGTGAGCTGCAAAAATGTCTTCAAAACACTCTCTAAACTTTTTTTGCTCTTGTCATCAGAAATACTGGGTGTTTTTAAAGTTTGTAATTGTTTAAATGTTAATTTTGCAGAGCTGCTAATGACGTGAAAAATGTTGAACCGGGTAACTGAGAACTCTATTCCGTTTTACTTTATAAGAAATATTTGTAGGTCTTCAAATGTGCTGGTCTATTCCACATTTCCATTTTACAAACCGATTCCATTTTCCCAATGAAATAACGTATTTGTGTCTGCAGCGACAGCCAAGCTGCGCCTTAGGGCTCTACTCCAAAAGTGATCGAAAAATGCAAGACCTCTCTGAATAGACTCGGAAGACTAACTTCTTTGAGTCCTGATTTAGTTTCATGCCATCACGGCATAAATAGAAACGAGATTGACGATGAACTTGCTGAATCTTGAATCTCAGATAGCTTTCTCTGGGCTGGAATCGGTGCTTGGTCTGTCGGAGTTCTGATTGAGCGCTTCTATCAATTATTCGTTATATCAAGAGCACTGTCGTAGATGGCATGCCTCAGTTGGATGCAGACAGATTGCTTTCCCTGGAATAAGAAGTGTTTGAATGGAACCTGGATCCAAAACTGATCCGTTTATTTTGAGAACCTTAGATATTCTCAAAAACCTTGGACAACATACGATAATTTAGGTGAAGTAACTCTGTCTGTTACGCGGGAGGTTCGTGGTTCGAATCCCAACAGAAACCAAAAATAATTTTCCTCGGGTATCACCTTTCGCGAGGATTTGGCAGATCCTCCGTTAGTAAATCATTGCCATGAAAAGCCTTTCTCAATTAGTCGTTCGGAACAGGCAGACAATTGTAAGTCCTTCCTTCTTTCTTTCACAAGGCATGGTTTTGAGAAATGCTAGACCCCGGGGTTCACTGATATGTCGCTCTTCCCTACGTATACGTATGTATGCATGTAATCACCACTCGTATTAAATATATGCAATTGAAGTCGTCTCTAAAGTAAAGCAATCATCAAAATAATTTTTGGAGCCAAGATTATGTTGCAAGCCATTGTACAAACATACTTCGAGTCTCGTTTCACGATTTCTTTATTGTTATGGCTTATGACCATCTCTGAAAATGGACAGAAAATGTTCTTGGCAATCCTTGCAAGCAGGCAGGTTCACATTTTCGTATGACCACTAGGGTGTTTTTGACAATTTTTTCGGTCATTTTAAGTGCTCCACCGAGAGGTGTGAAGATTTCCAATTGAAAATATTGAGAAACTGATTTTTTATTTATAAATTTCTATAGCTCAGCGGCATTTCATGTGATCGCTTTAAGCTAATTTGGTTTTTTTCTTCTCCAAATTGAACGCTCTTTATTATTTTGCCGTAGCTCTTGTTATTTACGAGATAACTCCGAAAAACGCGAATATTATGGAAAAACCAGGTGTAGTGGCCCATACTACCTCGCCGGTGTGACTATTAAAGTGTGTATACTAAAGTTGTAAACAATTCAATGAATACAAAATTTTAATTTTTACATAAAATAAGTCTTTTTAAATACGTACGGATTCAATTTTGGTTTCCGTTTTAAATCCGGTCGAAAATCGGAACAGCTACATGGAAAAAAAAGGTTCATAATTATGGTATTGGCTTTAGATAAAAGATAAGCTTATGCCATTAGAGTTATGCTCCTCACGTGTGACTCGAATGAAACCATGAATTTCAATTTTCGACTTTTTCGAGCAGCTGGGCCGTATATCTACGAAAATAAGAAGAGAAGCTTTTAAGCAAAAAGCCTTTGCAACAAAATACTAAAAGTTTTGTAAGGTAAAGAATAAAGATATTTTAATATTGAAAAATATTGACACAAAATACACTTTTTCGTTTTGTTTCTAATTAGTTGTCCGCCACAAAAAGAGCCTTCTTGCAAAAAATGCAGGAAAAGAAAAATGTTACGTTTTCCAAATGCTTTATTGTTTATCCTAATTAATGAATAAAAACTCAAAATTATTGTTAAAAACAAATTAATTTAAAAAATAATTGAAGTAAGCAACGGTTCTGAAAGCACACGCAGTTGTTTCTAATTAGTTGTCCACAGAGATGAATATATGTATATTTAGGTTAGGTTAGGTTAAAATGGCTGTCAGGAAAACAAACTGACACACTTCGACCAATATTAGGTCCATTGTGATACCATAGTTATTTTGCGAGGGAGTACCTCACTTAACAAAACCATTTGGAGCTTTTAATAAAGCGAAGGATATGCAGGGGATCTGTGTGTGCCAGATCGCTTGGATCATCAAGAAAATATTTTCCTAGATGCCGCTTTCTTTTAGAAGAGAGTGCCGGACATGAGCAGAGGAGGTGTGGGATTGTCTCCTCCTCCTCCTCATCTAAGCAACTTCTGCAGAAGTCATTTGAGGGAACGCCAAGTCTTATGGCGTGTCTTCCTATCAGACAATGTCCGGTGATGACATTGATTACGGAGCTAATTTGCAATCTGGCAATAGATAACAAATGTCTTGTGCGTTTTGGATCTAGACCTGGCCATATCCGTTTTGTTGCCGCGCACGTGGTGATATTGTACCACCTATGATTTGTTTTATCCATAGCCTCTTGCTTTAGCATAAGTTTACATGTAGCGATTGGTATACCAATATTCAACCTGCTGGTTGAGATCGGTAGAACGGTTCCTTCTCTGGCGAGTTCATCGGCTTTGCAGTTACCCACGATATCTCTGTGCCCCGGCACCCAAATAAGGTGAATATTGAACTGTTCAGCCATCTCCCTAAGAGATAGGCGACAGTTAAGGGCGGTTACTGAGTTTGTAGAAACAGCGCCGAGTGATTTGAGGGCTGCTTGACTATCTGAGAAAATCCGGATATTCGTTGAGGATATCACGTTTTCTCTTAGCCATGATAGGACCTCTTTGATCGCCAGAATTTCCGCTTGGAACACGCTACAATGGTTTGGAAGGCGGAACGAGAGACTTACGTTAAGTCGATTTGAGTACACCCCACAGCCTACCCCTTCTTCGGTTTTTGAACCATCTGTATAGAAATGAATTGAATCATCTCTCAAAAATTCTTCGTCGTCCCAGGTCGTTCTCGGTGGGATTGAGACTTGGAACTTATTATCAAAAACCAATTGGGGGATGGTGTAGTCGGAGTGACAAGGGATTGATCCGAATGAATTCAGGATTGTAACGTGACCGATGTTGTTTTCGGTCCATTGGGAGATAGCTCTCATACGAGTGGCTGCACTGGCGGCCATTTGTTTGCTGAAGATATCTAGTGGTGTGAGGTTAAGGAGTGTATTTAGTGCAGCTGAGGGTGTTGATCTCAGTGCTCCACTTATACACAGACAGGCTGTTCGTTGGACCTTGCTTAAATTGTCGCAGTAGGTCCTTTTATCAAGAGCGGTCCACCAGACCACTACTCCGTATGTGAGTATTGGTCTGATGACTGCGGTATAGAGCCAGTGGGTGATTTGGGGGGAGAAGCCCCATTTAGTTCCAATGGCTTTTTTGCAGGAAAACAGGGCTACGGTTGATTTCCTGATTCTTTCCTCTATATTGGCTTTCCAGTTTAGCTTTTTATCTAGGATAATACCTAGATATTTGGCTTCGTTTGAAAGTACAAGTGAGATTCCATTTATTTTTGGAGTAATTAGTTGAGGAATTTTATATTTCCTGGTGAAGAGAACGAGTTCAGTTTTCTGAGGGTTGACCCCTAGATCACATTTTCCCGCCCATTTTACAAGTTTATTTAGAGCGGTCTGCATCAGGTCCGTAAGGACGTGAGCATGTTTACCGGACACCGCAATGGAGACGTCATCTGCATATGCAATCACTTTGAATCCCTCAGCTTCTAAGTCAACTAGAAGTTCATTGACGACTATATTCCATAGAAGGGGGGATAGGACTCCGCCTTGCGGTGTTCCTCTACTGACAGATCTCTTTGCAGAGAAGTTTCCTAGAGTAGAGTTGATTCTTCTGCTTTTTAGCATTAGATTTATCAACTCCACTATGGAATTATCTACTTTGAGCTTCGTCAGAGCCTTTGTAATTGCAAAGTTGCTGACGTTGTTGAAGGCGCCCTCTATGTCGAGGAAGGCGGCCAGAGTAAATTCTTTGTGATGGAGGGAATATTCTATAGTACGTACCAGGGTGTGTAGGGCCGTTTCTACAGATTTTCCCTTGCAGTAGGCGTGTTGTGCTGTAGATATCAATTTTGGATCTATAGCTGTACGCAGGTGGATATCAATCAGTCGTTCTAAAGTTTTAAGAAGGAAAGATGATAGACTTATTGGTCGGAGATCTTTTGGGCTTACGTGGGATGATTTCCCAGCCTTAGGTATAAACACCACCTTGACTTCTCTCCACTGAGTGGGGATATAGTTCAAGTTGGTACAGCCGATGAGAATTACTTCGAGGACAGGGATAATAATGTCCGCGGCCTTTTGAAGTTCGGCTGGAATTATACCATCAGGTCCAGGGGATTTGTATGGGTCAAAGCTATTAATGGCCCAAACTAGTTTTTCCCTTGTAATCAGATCGTGGTTGTTTGTTATTATGCTACCTGGTTCCGTGGAATCATAGTTGCATAAGTTCTTAGAGCTTCCTGGAAAGTGTGTGTCCAGAAGCAAATTGAGCGTTTCTTCGCAGGATTCTGTCCAGCCGTCAGCTGTTTTCAAACTGCTAGGCATGGTCGGACTCTTTGAGAGGATTTTTCTTAATCTAGAAGCTTCTGAAGTATCTTCTATTTTTCCACAGAAGTTTCTCCAGGAAGTTCTTTTATTTTTCCTCAGTTGATATTTATAAGTTTTGAGGGATTCCTTGTAGGAGTCCCAGTCTATTAAAGTTTTTGATTGTTTAGCTCGGTTGAAAAGTTTTCTACATTCCTTCCTGAGCGGTTCTAGCCCCGAGCTCCACCACAGTGGTTTCTGTTTTCCTCTTATTTTTATAAGAGGACACGATTTCTGCAGTGAATGGTTAAGGGCAGTTGTAAGATCATTGACTTTTTTGTCTAGATCATGTTTGTTTGTAGGGTTTTGTAAAAGTTCAGGTTTAATAAACTTTTTCAAAATTACCCGATATTTTTGCCAGTCAGTTTTCCGATAGTTTCGGAAGACTGGTTGCTTGAGAGGTTCCTCATTTAGATCAAATTGAATGTATCTATGATCAGCAAAGGAGTGTTCAGTAGATACTTTCCAATTTGTAATCCTATGATGAACCGAATCGGAGACAAGAGTGATATCTAAGACTTCCTGTCTGTTTTTGGTGATGAATGTTGGTTCATTGCCAATATTACTTACTATAAGGTTAGTACTTAAAATAAAATCAAAAAGTGACTCACCCCTTTCATTTATGTCAGTACTACCCCATACTGAGTGATGCGCATTAGCATCGCATCCAATGATGAGGCAGATCTTCTGCCGTTCTGCTGCAGCGACAATCCTTTTAAATAAGTCGCATGGAGGAGGGCCAGGATGGTCATGGCCGAGGTAAGCTGATACCAGCCAGTAGATGTTGTCACTGGTCTGGTATCTTATTGTGGTTACATCACGATTGCTGTAATGAGGGAGTAAAAATACGTTAGTGCTACTTCTTACCAATATGCAGGATCTGGGTTCACCTTTGTCCTTCATATACAGTAGAGTATATCCAGGAGTCCTTAATCCTTGAACGATGGACTTGATGATCCAGGGCTCCTGAATCAGGACAATATCTTCCCCTCTCTTGTTGAGGCGGAGAAGA
Organism: Melanostoma mellinum; assembly: GCA_914767635.1. Taxonomy (NCBI): domain Eukaryota; kingdom Metazoa; phylum Arthropoda; class Insecta; order Diptera; family Syrphidae; genus Melanostoma; species Melanostoma mellinum. Next base: position 198,514,571 of record OU612059.1, read on the forward strand.
AGGGAGGCCGAAGCCTGCTTGGAGTGTTGGAGGTTAATCTGAGTTAGCTGCACCATCTTGGGAACAACTAAGTAGACTAACCCCCACCACGGTCTGGTTGAGGTCGTCGTCTGTTTCGCTCTCAGAGTTTGACCTAAGAAGGTCATCCTCGCTGAGCGAAACCTCGTTAGCGGAGTCGTCAGTCTCCAAGTCGGAGAATTTGACGACGGTTTGGGCATCGGAGTCATCAGTCTCCAAGTCGGAGAATTTGACGACGTTTTGGGCATCCAAGTCGGATGTGGAGGGTTTTTTGTCATACGTTTCAGCAGAGGATGTGCCGAGCTCGTCTATCTCCATGGGTGGAGGGTCGACTTGCCCTGCGGGTTCTTCCACTGAAGACGCACTTTGTGTTGCCGGAGATGGAGCGATGTTATGCTCCTCATCTTTTTTATATATTTTCAAGGCAATATTTGACCAGCCGAACCGAATCATGCCTTTTGTCTCAGCCAGGGGAGCTAGGGAGTCCTTATTGATGACTATTATAGCCGATCTATAGTGACCCTCCGGCTCTTCCAGCTTCGCGACTTTCCAGTCATGGGTAGGAAGGGTTGGATTGCCGAATTGAATCATTTTCATGATGGTTTCTTTGCAGGAGAGTTCTGCTGGTAATCTGGCGCGAGCTCTAGGCCTGCAGGGGATATCCTCCCTTGACACGACTTCAAGCTTAGCACCAGGCCAGAGTCCCTCTAACCTGCTTATCGCAAGCTTATACAGATCGCGCGATCTCTCTCCATCAAACGCGATTAACCTGACTCGCCCCTGATACCATCCTGCGTCCTCAAAGATGGCAGGTTCCCCTGGGTTTTCCATCATAAGAGTCCAGTAGGAGGCCTGGAGCTTGTTCATGATGATCGCCCATTGATCGAAAGAGATCGCACCATCCGCGTTACTCCTGTCAATGACAGCGAAAATGGGTTTGTCCTTCAGTGCGTCACTGTACGACATGTCTTTTTTGGAGCTGAGGGTGCTTGGTTTTTGCACCTTAGGCCTTTTGGCGTTCGGGGTTGACTGCTCGAACGAGCGTTGGCGCTTAGACGTTGAGTCTTTGCTGTTTTTCTCATTTATTGCAATGATTTTCATTGCCCACTCAAGTTTGGCAGATTGCGTTGAATCCAGCTTAGGTTTAGGTACCGCACCTAACACCTTCGCAATTTTCTCCGCGTTCCGCCTTTCTTTGTGGTTTGGGAATGTAGGTATGTTGGGACGCCCTTCGTTGTCCGTTCCACTGTAAGACACAGTTTCACCTTCAACTTGGGGGTTAGGAGGATTGGGAACCCTTTCGTTTTCAGTTCCACTGTAAGTCACAGTTTCACCTTCAACTAGGGGGTTAGGGGGATTAGAGACCCTTTTGTTATCAGTTCCACTGTAAGTCACAGTTTCGCCTTCAACTTTGGGGTTAGGGGGATTGGACTCCCTTTCGTTGTTTGCCCCACTGTAAGTCACAGTTACGCCTACAACTTGGGGAAGGGAAGGAGTGTTTCCGGAGCTCGAAGGAGGTCCTCCCCTTTCAGCCACGGAGCCGATAGTCTCGGCACCCGTACCGTCCGGGTTGGTCGACCTTGAGTCCTTTGACATAGGATGGGATGAGGTGGGAGGTTGGGGCAGTGGTTTTGATGAGGGTAGCCCTTTCGTCAACTTATCACAGTTCGCGTTGGAACCGAAAGTCTCGGCCCCTCTACTTACTGCAACAGTCTTCTCCGGGGTCCCTTCAATACGGGCAGTATGAGTGGAAGTGCTACAGAAAGTCTCTGCAACTCTCCCACTGGTTTGGGCATCCTCCTTAGGAGGGGCGTTAGAACCAGAGGGCTCTCCACATTTCTTGGTTAGCTTGTGAGGCCTTCCTTGAACTGCAGTCGGCTCCCCAGCCCTTCCGCAAATCGCTTTTTTCGTTTTCGTAAATAAATTTGTCACTGGCGACTTATCCTCTTTCGAGGCCAAGCCATCGCCGGCAGTCGCGACACCTGCCGACTTTTGAACGTATATCCCCGTTCGTTTTTTATTCCTTTTATTTACTTTTTCCATGTTTTTTCAGTCAAGTTTTCCAACATTGAGGTTTTGTTTTTGAGTTATGTTGGTTGGTCAGGTTCTGCAGCTGGATTGCTGGAGAAGATGTCCATAAGCACCCCCACCACGACAAGGTCAACTCATAGGGGGTGATATGTATATTTACATTAAACAAACTTAAAATTACCAAAATGAGAAGTTATAATTACAAATAATATTTTTTTAAGAATTTTCAAGTTTAATATTAATTAAAAGTGTTTAGAAGCAAAAGTTCTGAAGTATGAAAGATGCACTCTGTTGTCTATGACAAGTATCGAATCCAACTTGGTTCAATAATAAGAGAAGAAAAAAAAATAATAACTTATACAATTTGAAAAAAAAAAAAAACATAAAAAGTAAATAAATGTTGTAGGGTACATAATTTATAGAGATTAACAATTTAATTTCACATATAATTATTTCATTTAAGTCGAAGCTAAATAGCCATTGCTTTACTATAATAAAGAAAAGGATTTCTGAGCCAATGGAACGAATGTCTAGAGGTAGTGCATTATATAGTCTATGCGCTACTGATGCGTGAAATTTTAAAAAGAGTTGAGTATTATGACGTGGAATATAAGCAAGATATCTCTCATTACTGCTTAAGGATGAATTAAGGTTCAAAAGATAGCCCTCTTCTTAAATAAAAGACATTTAAGACTTTGTAAAAGTTAATATGCTTTAAAGGTAAAATCTTCCATCTCAAACATAACTCGAAGCTGTGTTCAGTACGTCTTTTTTCCATATAGTACTTAAAATATGCTTTTGAGAAATAATTAATGGTTGTAGGTGAGTTTTAAACGTATCACCCCAGCAAAAAATGCCATATTGTAACTTTGACTGAACCAAACCAAAATATATTGTTTCCAATAGTTTTTTACAGTAAGTATTTTTAAGATGATACATAGTGTGTGTTGCAGATTTCAAATAATTTTTTAGAGACTTTTTTTGTAGGAGAGACAAAAATGTTGTGTTTTCTACCCATAAGCAATGAAAATACGCAAAAATAACTATTGACAATAATATGTTACTTTTATAATTATTATTTTTATTATTATTGTTTTTTCACTTATGACTAGTTTATGAACTACAAAACAATGCCTAATTAAATCCAAGTCATAATTAATGTCAGCAATCAAATCTAAAACTGAAGAAGTGGAATAAACCAGAGCTATATCATCAGCAAAACCAGTAGGCTTTCCTTTTAAATTCAAACTAAAGCTCGAATTTATATAGATCAAGAACAATATAGGTCAAAGAACAGAGCCTTGAGGTACACCAATATTGATCTAAGCTTTCACGAAAAGTTTCGGGAATTTTAACATACTGTTTCCTACATTTGAGAAATGAAGCAAACCATTCCAAAATAAAACCCCTGAAAATAATTTTTTCTAACTTACTTAATAAGATATCATGATCTACAGTATCGAAAGCTTTTGTAATGTCGATATATAGCAGCAGTAAATTTTTTCAAGTTCAAGCTTTGATGTATTTGAGAAGAAAAGGTAAGCACTGCATCTTCAGTCGATTTCTTAGCTCGAAAACCAAATTGTTTTGAGCTAAAAAACGACATGCTATCTATGTATGCTAACATTCTTGTTTTTATAATTTTTTCAAATATTTTAGAAAATACTGGGAGGAGTGAAATAGGCCTATAATTTTTAATAGAATTTCTATCACCTTTTTTAAAGATAGGAATAACTTCCGCACTATCTAGATTATGAATCTATGTGGTTTAATATGAATGTATGGGAAAACTTGTTAGGTTTTGAGATTTTTTTTGTCCCGGTGTGAATAGCCTTTTACGCTATTACTCAAAATAATTGGAATTTGGAACACTAAGTCCATTTGGGTTATCATATGCCGATAGTTCCGAGACTATGTTGCTGAAACTAAATTTTGACTAGTAAACTTAGAATTTCCAATAAAACACTATGCTCCCTAAGGCAAGGTCGGTGCCTGAAATAGCAAATTTAAATATTAGAGGGGAGAAGTATTTCATGCCTTGATAACAAACTGATAGCCTTAATTTTCTATCTATCGACCCTTTAAAGAAGAACAAATGATACCTTCAAAACGGCGCCACGAAAAATTTGTTCACAAATTCAAACTATGAAACATTCTGTGATAGTGTAGAATTGCGAATACACACTTAAATAGATACACATACACTACTGCACTTCTCCGGCATTAATATATCCACTCGTAAATCGTATTTAAGGTCTAGTAACTTACTGCTCCCTGACAATTTACCTTGCCTCCCTTTATGATTAATAGATACAAAATTTTAATCTTCTCTCTGCGTGTGCGAACTCAATTTATGTTCATTTACACTGTCTTAGACACACAAACTGTCTGAGAAGAAAAAAAAAACAGGAAGACAAATCCCTGGCAGTGAAGACTACATTGTTTTTTATTTTTTATTCCTACTTTTTATATTTTTCCCCCTTCTCTTGTTATTTTTGAAATCAGAATACACTTCAATGATTGTGTACACATTCCAATTTGGCAAACTTCGCTCAGCAGATAATTTCTCCAAATTCGAGTACGGAGTGCACAAATCCTTCATAATTTCATTCATTAGAGAACTAATTAGTTGAGTTCTCCATAAGCTGTTTTCATAACATAATTGCACGGATTAGAATTGTTATCCAATTAGCTTCAGAAGGATAAGATACCAATGTGCTCCATTTTTTAACATTCTTAACATCTATATGTCTGAGACATGTAGATGCTGCCTCTTCTCATGTTTTGGATCTTTTGAAGGGGTTCACTTGAAATCAAAACAATTGCTCTTTTATTTTAAGACGACGACAACATAATTCTTTTATTTTCGTTTGATGTTTGCTTTTAGGAATGGAAGCCATAATGTCGGAGTTCTTCAATGACACCTCAACGGCGTTTTATATAATTCTAATTGTTTGGATTGCAGATCAATACGATGCCATTTGTTGCCATACCAGCATTACGAAACGCCACTGGCTTAGGTAAGTACAAAAAAAAAAAAAAAATAACAATAAGCATAAGCATAACATAAAAAGCCAAAAGAAATTTTCATTCAATTTTGAAAGACGACGAAAACAGAAAACTTACAAGGCAATTAAACACAAGAAAAACCAAAGCAAAATCCTTGAAAAGTTTCAAGCAAACGTAAGCCGCGACATCTGAAGAATGTTGTTGTTTGGATTTTGGTTCTGTGTGCTGTGTTCTGTGCTCTGTGTTCTGTGCTCTGTGTTCTGTGTGCCCTCTTGTGTAGCTTACGATGATGTTGGCAACGGTAATATTTGTTTAATTGTTTCAATTCGCAGTTAAATCCGCGTTTCAAAAAGTCCTCAAGGACTAGAGGAGAGCAACTGAAATGTTGTTCCTTTGGATGTTCATCACGAATCACGATGGATGAATTCCAAAAGCTTAGGAGGAAAATTATTTTGATTGTTTGTGGGATTTCGTTTCTTACGGTTTGGTCTTTTTGATAATTGTTCCTCCACTCTGGTGGGATTTGTATTTACGCATACCTTTATACTTTGCCGTAATGTTGCCCTGAATGTGTAGCTACACAAAGCAGAGAAGGTGTCTTTTTATTTTTTGTTTCGTGCTTAACTGAATGGCTATTAACGTAATGAGCGAAATTGGGATTACTATCTACATTTCATTGGAAGAGTAGGTACTTCAGCAGGTTCAGCTTTTACCTTCGTTTCTCGTTTCTTTGATGAGAGTGCAAAGATGATTACACGATACAGTCGTCTTTTTTTGAACCATGGAAGAAAATCATGTTGAAAGGTAATCTACGTTTCCTTAACACTTTACGTTCAGATTTGGCTATGGTACAAGATGTGTTTTTAAATTAAGTTAAGATTACTGTGCCTTCAATCATGTGGATTTGATTTTTTGAAGAAAAAAAAAAACCTTTAATAGCTTTAAGGTTGCCTTTTTTTATGTTCATTCAAGCTTAGACTTATCTTGCCTGATATTCGTTAACCGGAGTGATAATGATTTCAACTATACGACTTTATAAACTTCACAGGGTTTTTTTGGGTGCCAAAAATGATTTTTGTATGGAAATGGACATTCCGAAACTTTTCTTTATATTTAACTACAGACAAAAACAGATGCAAGTGTTACTAACTGAACTGGGATAATTCAAACTTTTGAGAAAGAAATCGTCATTTTCTTGAATGTTATATAGCTATCTTAGACTCATAAAATGAACTCATAAAGAAAAGTTATTAAGGGAACAACTAACAGGATACCTCAAAGGGAGCATTGAGAGAATTCTTCATTGTTGTTAATGTTGTGCTGAGAAACTGTATGTCCACAGCTAAGCAATTATCAAAATAAGATAATATTCAGTGAAAGGAGAGGAAAAATACAAACCAGAGCCAAATTTTTCAAATTGGAAATAGACATCAGTAAACTGAAGTAAATTTGGAATATTAGACTTCAGAAACACGCCAGATACATTACTTTTCACTTTTGAAAGAAGTTCTGCAGCTTTTAATTCGAGTAGAGTTTTTCTTAAGTCTACCAACTAATCTTGTTGAGTTTGTTTCCATCTCACTTTTGGCCATGGAAAAAGGAAACGAAGTTGACGTCATAGCCACATATTTCAGCAAGGCTTTCGACAAAATCTCTCACACTTTGATCCTCTTTAAATTTCCTACTTCGGATTCAGCCCTATCCTACTCAAATGGATCTCCCATATCTAGATAAACACCAATGAAGAGTTCGTTTCCGTTCTACTCTTTCAATTCCATTGGTGGTTACCTCCGGTAGTATGCCCCTATTTTCATCAGAACCGTGCGCAGCTTATCCCAGATTTAGGTGTTCTCTGCGACGGTGAAGAACAATATCAAGAGCCTTGGTTTTATCAAGAGATGGCCCACAGAGTTCCGTTTATTAAAAAAAAAAAAAAAAAAAAAAAAAAAAAAAAAAAAAAAAAAAAAAAAAAAAAAAATCTCTCTATGAACGTCTAGACCCATCTTACGCTGGCAAATGGTTCAGCGACCACATTCGCCACCGAGAAAAATGCACCTTCCAAGTTGATAATGTACACCACAATTGCTGCCAAAGAAAACACTTTGCTTTTGGAAATGTTGGCACGTAGGATTATTTATTTGTCGTTTTTTTAGTTATACAAAAATGAAAATACTTAAAGCCAAAGGGTGAAAAGTTTTAATTTGGACAATGTTAAAAAAAAATGAAAAGAAGGAAAAACCAACCAAAATGGCAGAAGGCCCAAGAAAATTTTTAAGAGATGCGTGTTGGTTGGTGGTTGACAGTAGAATGCCGTGCCGTCGCTATGCGACGAAACACTTTTCAGGCAAAATGTAGTTTTGTAGTAGAATTTTACTTTAGATGAAATTATTTTAGAGGGCGAACTATCAGTTGCCTAGATTTTGAGTTAGGCACTGTTCACACTGGAGTTGTATGAACACTCTATATTGCCTATATTCGTCCTCTCCTTGTGTTTGGATCGCAAGTATGGCTCCATATCAAGCGGTTCACGTCTCAAGGATCGAAAGTCTTCAACGTCGTTTTAGGCCTCGGGATCTCTACGACGCGACGTTAGAAATTTTCTCACAATGCCTCCTTACCACGAACGACTCTAAATCATTAATTTCCACTCCTTAGAAATCCGAAGGAATGTCTTTTATATCATATTCATTCACCGACTTCTAGCTGGTAACACTGACTGCTCCCTTTTAGACCTCCTTCAACACCAATCCCCGAAATGTAGGTTAGGTTGAATGGGGGGTGCAGACACAAGTGGCACTGAACCATTTGGAGCCCTGAGTAAAATTTAGGATGCTGATCAATGGGAGGTTAGAGATGTCGCCCAGTTCGTCGAAGAAGTATTTTCCGAGGGCTTTTTTCCTAGTGTGAGCCAAACTTTTTTTCCGCTTTTTTTCCTTCCTGCTCATCGTACATTCTATGGTCTTAACGAACCTTTGTTCTGTTCTGTTCCTTTTCTTTTCGACCTCAATCTTCCAAGTCTTTGTCTAAAAGTCCTCCTTTCAAACAGTTTCTCATCCTCATAGTTTAATTTAGTTTTAAATGTTTTAATTAGTTTAAGTTTAGTATTGTTTAAGTTCTTTTAAACTTGTATTAAGCTAATAAATAGAGCGGTGGCCCTACCAAAATTAAATTACCAGATCGCTTGGATTTGTTTACCAATATTGAACCTACTGATTGAAATCGGAACCTACTGATTGAATGCAGTTACCTAGGATATCTCTGTGCCCCAGCACCTGAAAAAGCTGAGTATTGTACTGTACAGCCATTTCCTTGAGAAAAAGGCGACAGTTGAAGGCGGGAACTTAGTTCGGGGAAGCAGCGCCGAGTAAATGAGCACTTTTTGGCTCATTTACTATTTGAGCCACGATAGGACTTCTTTGATTGCCAGAATTTCCGCTTGAAACACGCTACAGTAAACGGTACCCCAAAGTCGCAGGCCAGTTTGACACTGAATTCAGAGTATGTACCTAGTTTTTACCTATTAAACGTTGTAGTGCTAACTTGACCGTCGAGTTAGCACTACACACGAAGAACGATCAATTTTGTGTTTTAACAACAAATTTACGAAAATTAATCCATTAAACACTTTTGAGCCACGAATTTGAGAAGCGATCTCCTCGATGGTTTACATCGGGTGGTCAATACAGATTCTTAGTTTCTGATTTTTTATAACTATGACCATTGGTGATACTGATGCTGTGATCTGTGGCAATAGTTGTGGGCTTTATTACTTCCAGTTTCACCATGTTGTCAAGCTCTTTCTTTACCCCGTCTCGAATCTTATATGGAATGCGCCGGGCCGGGGTTATCTCAAACTTTGGGCTATCTATGAGATCGATGTCGCATTCATAATTTTTAAGACATCCCAAGCCTTCGAATATCCTGTCTTCCAAGTTAATTTCATTTATACGGCTAAAGGGGCCCAACTTTATTCTGATTTTATTAAATATATTGGAGAGTTCTTTCTTTTTAGTGCAGAAGAAAACCTCTTGCTATGAAATTTTTCTCAGTGGTTTTTTGTCAAAAATCGTTTGAAAAAATTTGAATTTCTACGACCATTGGGTAAGGTAAGGTTAGATGTGGCTGCCGGTATACGAACACCGACGCACTTAGACCACAGAGGGTCCATTGTGATACCACTGATACCAGCGAGTTGATCACCCTCTGGTTCCTATCTAGGGGATTAAAGAGTTGAAACACTTTCTAATCGAACCTGGACTAATGAGTCGATCACCCTAGTTAGTCAAACCATCCAGAAGTTCGTACGAAAAGCGAGAGACTTTAAGGGTTGTTGGCAAGTGCAGGGCATGAGCAAAGGAGATGTTGGATTGTCTCTTCTTCCTTCTCGTCCATGCAGCTTCTGCAGAAGTAGTTTGAGTAGACACCAAGTCTTTTGGCGTGTCTATCTGTTAGGCAGTATCCTGGACACCAATAGTGGAACTAATGTGCAGACGACTTAGATTCAATAAGCTCTTTGAAAGTTTCGAGTTCATACATGGTAAAATTCGTTTTGTCATAAGACATGTATTACTCTGCGTCCATCTAATGCTTCTCAGAGGCGTCCTGCTTTAGCAAAAGATTACATGCATCGATCGGTATACCTATATGAGAAGTCGTTCCTTTTTTGTGACTGTGACTTGTGACCCCGCAACCATGAAAGGTTAATGTTGAACTGTTCTGATATCTGCCAACTTTTGACCGTATTAGATTTTGTAGAGACAGAGGCAAGAGCTTTGAGCTTTGAGGCAAGAGCTTTGAGAAGCTTGACTGTCCGAGAAGATGCGAATATCCGTGGAGGATACAACGTTTTCTGTAAGTCAGGAGAGGACTTCCTTTATCGGCAGAATTGGTACCTTGCAATGGATATTCTTCTAGCTTTGTACTCGTATGCCAATGCTACGAAACAGCTCATACATTTTTTCGTCAGATCAGTCGGAATATTTTATTACAACCTACTTGATAGTTCTGGTTGAAACGGGGGGCCTCCACCAAAAACTGCTAGTTTGCTTTGAAGATGTGTTTCTATATTGGAGTTCAATGAAACCCACTCACAGGTATTTGTACTTCTTTACGATTTCTAATTATTTTCCTAGAAAAGTCCACTTTTTAGCCGTGAATATCTTTTTCTCTTAAAATCATCATTTTGTATTGGTGCAGATTGAGAGATATATTCAATCTGTAACAATAACTTTTTATTTTTGATCATAAGCTGCATGTCTTCAAGTGCTTCTGCGAGAGGAATACAATGTCTTCTGCAAATAGGAAATAGTAAACCTGGAACTTTCGTCTGACGGAGCTCAATTCCACCTCCAAAAGCATCTTTGATATAATTTATGTATAAAATAAAGAGTAGCGTGCTAAGAAGGCACCCTTGCATTACTCCTACTCTTGTTTTGAAATCTTCGCAGAAACCTTTTCCGTCCCAGATAGAAGCTGTATTATTTTGGTATAAGACTCAATACATTTATCATTTTTGATGATATTCCAAGCATACATAATTTACAAGACTGCTTCCCGCGGTATGGAGTCAAATGCCACTTGAAAGTCGACGAAGAAAGCCTATTTTATTGCTTTTTTTTGTAAACCTCTGTTTAGCTAAGCAATAAAAATAATTGGTTCACAGTCGAAAAATCACTCTTGAAGCCAGCTTTGGACCTATGCAGAATCCGATTCTTTTCCACTCACAAGCAGCGCGAAAGTCTCCATACATCTCTTTTTTTTGTAAAGGGTATAGATAATTGTTTTAAAAAAGCATCAGGTACTTCCGCTCTGTATAAGATTCTGTTGAAGAATATTGTAAGCAGGTTTTTGAACTCCGGCGTGCAGCTTTTCAAAAATTTTAACGAGATTCCATCTTCACCTTCAAGAAATCGCTGTTAACGCCGGTTTTTTAATGGTAACGAGTTTCAAACCTGTGAGTTGCCTCCATGATCGCGTGTGATTTAACACCGCGGGACTATTTTTTGAGGAGCTATTTTGTGTCGCTTGTCTAAGAAGATAAACCTGAGACGAATGACGCCTTGAAAGAGAATTTTAGGCTGATACACGGCTCCAAATGCTGTAAAAATTGGTCAAAAAAGGGCCTCTCGGCCACTTGACCGAAGTCATTTTTAAAAAATAACGACAAACCCTAGCTAAATTCTTGCCCATAACACACTCTTAATATACTCTTACCGCACAAAATCAGTTCATTTGAAAGCCCTTACACAAATATTTGTTAATAATAAAGCTAATGGTAAATATAGGGGTTTTTAATGAAAGACTATTTTTTTTTTTGTCTTTTAATTTACCTTTTGACCTACCAACGATATTAAAATTCCATTACTGTTACTGCCTCGACTCAATTTCAATTTCATCAAACGACGAACATGACATAAAAGTGAGCTTAAAATTGCCATTAAATTTTGTCTTCTTAACGTCACATCGTCGTCCCTGTATCTACTTAGATACTGCTACTTTGGTATCCAAGCAATTGCATGCTCCGCAATTTAATATACCTGCCAACATATTTGTTTTATGCTCACTTCTCTCCTGACTTGATTCCTCCGCAACAAAATAATTCCACGCAATCGATAATCCTAAATTAGTTAAATTACTTTGTATCGCCAAACAAATAACATTCCATCAATACCAAGGCCTAATTAAAGATAAACACAAAATTTCCCTACACAAAAAATACAACATATACCTACAACCTACATAGTACACCCACCTGGGGGTGGGTGATGTGGGTATACCAACCAACCGAAGCATGTACTGATAATAAAGAAAAGGAAGCTTATGGAATTTGCATCTTTATATGAAAGAAGATCCTAGGGTAAAAAAAACACGTCCCCCTCCTCTACTTACGCTCCACTCAACTCCATCATCCATCATCCCGAAGGCACTAGAGTACATTTAATTTTTTGCTTTGACGGCTTCGCTTTTCGCGAAAAGAAACCGAAAAATGAGCAATCCAGAGAAGGCGGCAAACCACATTTAAGGGTGACGTAATTAAGTAGAATAAAACATTCACAACTCCTATACGACTACGGAAAAGTTAAAAAGCAATGGTAAAAGGCAAAGGTGCTTTATTTTTCTGACATTACCTATACCTGATGATGTTATTCTTAGCTAGAAGCAACATATTTATACTCGCGACTCATGCAAATCTCCTCTCACAACTCCATTCACCATATCAGCCAAACACATCATTTAGAAGCCATTTAAAATGTGCTAAGCGAGCAACTCAAGAGCTCTAGCGGCAGGATGCGCGCACTTGCAGCTATGACAACACTCAACTCAAAGGAACAAAAAAAAAAAAACACAACACAACTCCTGCCTGAAATTAACTTATTGGGCTTGAGATATGAAATACCGCAAATATGGCAATCGCAGAGGGTGGAAGTACACACAACAACAACAACACCAACAACAACAAGCAAAAATAAAAGGAAAACAAAAAACACAAAAATTAGGAAGGGATAATAAAGAAAAAAAAGGAAGAAGAAGAAGAACCATGTTTTCCTCTGGATTCCTTTGATGTAGTGTGTGCGGAAAATAGAGGAAAAGAGTCTTTGATTCCGCAGTTCCTTATAATAGAAACTCTGTACAACTTTGTATGCGTGTATAAGCTGTGTGAGGAAATAATATTGGCTGGCTTTTGCTTTCACCATATCCTTGGTATGGGTACCAAGCACTGGGTACCGCCGGTACACATTTGACTTTTGCTGATGCTTCATCCAGCTTCCAAAATAAACCTCTGCTATAGAATCATCCCCTCAAGAGGATACACAAAAACACGTCATGTGATTTGAACAGCTAGCTTGTTGTATCACCAACTCCTCGCCTCGTACCTTACTTGTGTTTTTCAGTAAATAAGTATTGTGTGACAAAATAAATTATATAGGATGTAGATTTTTACGGATGCTTCCTGTATGATGAGGTGTTTCTGGTTGCCGGAGTAACACATCATTATTTTTTTCAATCAGCTATCTCCATCTGTTGTTTCGGTTCTTTTTTTTTTTTGTTGCTTCCTCCTCCGACAGTTATTGCTCGAGATCGACATTGCATTTCATTTCAAAATGAATAGGAATTGTGTTCTGATAAAAAAATGGGAATTTTAATTTGCAAAATTTTGGAATAACTTAAATTGGAAACAGCTTTCTGCCGTGTCATACAACAATTCTTTGAATCACGGCTTTCGAAAGCATTCCTTTATTGTTGCATTGTGTTCGACGAATTAATTGATTCTCAACTGTTTTTTTTTTTTTTTGGTAGATATGGTTGTTGGTGCTGTATTTTTGCGGTGGGTATTGGCTGGCATCAACTTGGCAACGCCCATACGTTACAACTAAAAGTACCTCCATTTTATTTGCAAAAATTTCAAATATGAGTATTGGCCAGTCAAAATTTGCAACACTGATGCTTTGCGAGTAATGAAAGCCCATCAAGTCTCTATGGTGTGTCAAAGCCTGTGGAGGACATCATTGCTTACGGATGAATTCGACATACGAGTCTTACACTAAAAACTCCATCTTGTTTCTGTTGTCCGTAGCAGTCGCCCTTTCCATTGCACTTTTTGGATGGCTGTTATGTCTGGTTTGAACTTTGCGACAGTCTAGGGCGTCGGCTAATTCTCAAACTGCACATATGCTATGTTCTACGTGCATATCTGGAGTTCCTGAATCATTATTTTTGCGTTGAAATGACCAAAGACGATCTCAACGTCATGTCTAGGTCAGGTTAGGTTGCATGGGGGGTGCAGCCATAAGTGGCAGCCCTGAGTAAATTTAATTTAATAAATAGAGATGTCGCCCAGTTCGTCGAAGGAGTATTCTCCGAGGGTTTTTTTTCCGAGTGTGGGCCAAGCTGGGACACTCACGAAGGATCATTCCACTTCCTCTGCCTCCTCATATTGGCATCCTCTACATAAGTTGGATGTGCTAATGCCCATTCTCATCATCTGGGCACCCAACGAGTTGTAACCCGTGAAAATGCCAACCAACAGAGAGAGCCGAGGTCTGCTTAGTTGGAGTAGAAATTCAGTTTTTTTTTTCTTGAAAATATCTGGTCAAAGGTTTCTGGAGACTCGACATGTTTCTAAAGATGACCACCTGTCATTGGCGATTTTTAGGAAACGTCATGTCTAGGGCATTGCTTATGTGTTTCTTTGGGGAGCTAGTGGGAACAGTCTTTGGATTTTTCGTCTTTCTCATCTGTGGGGGCATGGGCGCATATTAGTCTTATGTTGGCGAGTTAAGCCCTGATGCCGACTGTCCTTAAACGCTCATTAACCCTATTTTGACTGATAACCTTTTCGCTGTGTCTATTTATAACAACATACCCTACCCAACTAATCGGTTTTTCTGTTGCCTGTAAAAGTCGCTATGGTAAATGCAGCAGTTTTTCATCCCCCGTTTGCCCTGTTCATTCCACCGTACTTGTTGGAAAATGGTGACGTCTGCTTAACAGCAATCTAGGGCCTCCGCTAATTCTACAGCTGTTAAGGGATCTTGCGTTCCAATTGCAAATCTGAAAGTCTGCGTCCTTTTTTGTTTCTTTGGGTCGTCAATGGTAAAATTAATTATTATTGCTTTCCGAGGTTGTTGGTTGTTCTGAAACCAGTTTTGTTTTACGTGGCTTGGTAGTAAAGCCCAAGCGTAAACCTAGGGGGCCAAGTCGTTTAGGATCCCCTTAGACATAGTAAAATAAATGAATAGGGTGGCGCAACAGAGCGAGGAGCCCCAGGGCCTAGCGCATTTGTCACAACCATGCCTTGTGAGGGAATGGAGTGGACCTGCAATATTCTGCCGGTTCCAAACGGCTAATTGAGAAAGTGCTTTTCATGGCAATGAATTAACTAACGGAGGACTTGCCAATTCCTCGCGAAAGGTGATACCCGTGAAAAAACATTTTTGCCTCTGATGGGATTCGAACCTCGAACATCTGGGTTAGCAGGTGGACATGTTAACCATCAGGCCACGGGTACCACCTTAGACATAAAGGGCTGGATAATGCGCTGTCAGTGCCCTGTTGCTGCTACAAGTGTTTAGCTACTGTTGGATCATCAGGAGCTCATCCGCCATCATCTCTTTTTCAATATCCTGTCGAAGAATTGGAAGACCCTGAAAGGCCTTTAAACCAAACATGTCGCTTTTTTGACTACTGAAGTTCACCGTTGATTCTGTGAGGCGAATTAATCCGCTTTGATTCTGTGAAATTCCCAACAAGCTCCGGCAGAACACAGATATTTGGGCAGTGAGTCATTACTCTCAGAGCGTTAAAGTGTTTGTTCCTCCACTGGAGTGTTTCATCAAACACTGACATTTACTAGTTTGGCAGGTCACCTTCGGTTGGAAGAGACTAGTACTCAGTTGTTAACGCGATGATGTTGCCTTTGCGTTGGGACATTGGACGATTTTCATTAATTGCAACATCTAGGCGCGCCAATTTGGCAACATTTTCGCCCTCACAAGCAACACACGCGCATACCTAGACAATGGATAAAAGCTCTACGCTTTCTTCGTGGATTTTAAGGCTACTTTCGACTCTATTGACAGGATAGAACTAATATACAAACTTAGTAATCTGGGAGTATCGACGAAACTGCGAAGAGTGATTTATGACGAAAACAGGACCGCTGTCTCTGATGGAAACATCCTATCCGAATAGTTGCCTACGGGAACAGGAGTGAATCAGGGTTGCTTACTGAGTCCGCTCTTATTTTCATTTTTTCTGGATGACCTGGTAGAATTTCTACCAGGTGGAATAGCTTTTGCTGTCATGAAAATAAAGCTTCTACTATACGCTAATGATGTTGGATTTTAGCAGCAAATCCTAATGGGATGCAACTGATGATAAACCAAAGATGCAAAGATACTGTAGCATGTTGAATTTACAACTGAACACTGCAAAGATCATAATTTTTCAAAATGGTATGGGGAGATATGCTAGAAATGAGAAATCGACCTGGCAAAACGAAGAACTGGAAAAAGTCAAACTATACAAATACCGAGGTATTATTTTAACCCCACAAATATCGTTCAGGAAAATCTTGCATGAAAAACTGAAGGAATCCAAATGCGCGATTAACTGCAGTTCGAGAACAGTCTGCGCAGTAGTGATGAGATCCATCATCTGTTATGCAGCTAAAGTTTGGGGCATCTACCAATTCGAAGAAGTAGAAAAGCTAGATTAGATTAGATTAGATTTAGGGGACGGGTAGAGCTTGGTCAGCTCCGGGCACTGTGGTGTCTGAATGAAACCTATTGTGCCAGCCCATGTGAGTCCGCTACTAGCCTCATTTGATGAAGCAGCTTGGCTGTCTGAAAAAATGAATATTGTTTTGATTTTCGTGTTCGTTGAACATATTATTCTCGAACATTCGTTAATGACAAAGACTTCAGCTAGGAAAATGGACGAGTGACTTCCCAGACTTACTGAGAAATTTGTTCTGGGACAGTCGCTGAAAATGCCGGAACCTGTACCAGTTTCCATTTTTGAGCCGTCCGTATACCAGACCATATCTTGCCTTGAAGAATGAGGTTTTATGTTCTCGCAGTCTTCCCTAGGGGGGATGACAATGGAAAAGTTGAGTTTGAAGTTGTACATGGGAATAATAGCATCCAAGCACATTCTAAAGGTATTTAGTTTTTCTAAACTTTCCATTATCGACAGATGTCCTTTCGGGTATGGTGATTTTATGTGTCCTTGATGGAAAAGACTGTGTATCGCCAGTCTTGCTTCCATTCTTATGAAAAGGTGGATTGGAGGTAGTCCTGTAATGACGTTTAGAGCGTATGCTGGAGTTGTACGCATGCATCCCGTAATGCATGTTGTTGCCAATCTTTGAATCTTTTCTAGTTTTTGAATTGCCATTACTTCTTTCTTTTTTGTCCACCATACAATAGCTGCGTACGTTATTGTTGGTCTTACTACCAGCGTATATAGGTCGTACACCATTTTAGGTTTTAGACCCCACTTTTTCCCGTATATGCTTCGACAAGTCCATATAAACTTGGTTGCTCTGCTGGAAATGCGTTCTAGTTGAGGGTTTCATGACATTTTGCTGCCTAGGATGATCCCTAGGTATTTTGATTCCCTGGAAAATGGTATTGTTTCCCCTTAGAGATTGGGGGTATTAGAAGATTTAGTTTTCTTCTTTTTGTAAATGGGACAATAACTGTCTTACGTGGGTTGACAGACAAGCCTTCATCTGAGCACCAGCTTTGTACTGTGTTCAGAGCTGTCTGAAGTCTTCTTGATATTAGTGTTTCTGATGGGCCTTGTATGACAATTGCTATATCATCTGCAAAGCCCAGGGCATAGATGCCCTGGGTTGCAAGTACTCTTAGTAGGCTGTCTACAACTATTGACCAGATGAGTGGTGAGAGGACTCCACCTTGTGGGCAGCCTCTGTTAGTGCTGAAATTTCCACTTCTTCGATATTGCTGTGAATAATTCTGCTGTTTAGCATGGACATTATCCAATTGCGAATCACTTGTGGAACGTTGTGGTGCCTTAGTGCACGGTTTGTGGACACAAACGAAGTGTTGTTGAAGGCTCCTTGTATGTCGAAAAATGCCACTACGCAAATTTCCTTTTTATCGATAGAAAGTTCGATCCTCGTAACTAGGTCATTTAACGCGGTTTCCGTTGATTTCTCTGGTTGATATGCGTATTGTGAAGTGGATAGTGGGTGGGTAGCTAATTGCTTATCCCGGATATGTCTATCAATGACCTTCTCCATACATTTAAGGATGAATGACATTAGACTGATTGGCCGAAAGGATTTGAGGCTCGGATCCAGATTCCTTCCCGCTTTTGGCAAGTAGATAACTGTTTTGATAGAATGGGAGTAATTATGGCCGCCCCGTTCTGCAGAAACAGAAAAGCTACTCAGATACTTCCTTAATAAAATTTTCCGTTCCCCCACAACACCCCAAAACATCATACTCCATCTCGAGACTGGCTTTCAACCACTATGCACCTACACACTTGGATTATTCTTCGCTTTTTTCGGAAAGTTATGATGCAATCATCGCCTTGTATATAAAATTGCAAAACATCTTCAAAACAGAAACCTACAATTCTATAGTGAATGGTTGAGACTCGAAACGGAACATAATACTTCACTAGCAGTGCAAACATTGATGAATTAAACACAAATCAGCAAAAACTAATCGAGAGACTGCAGACGTCGCACGCGACAATTTTCGGAGGCAAAGTCTCGAGAGTCAAAGTTGCTGAAACATAACCTAGACAACAAAAACTATTTCTGCGATACAAACAGCATTGAGATAATTTCCGCCATATTCAAGGCTAGAAAGGTGAACTTTTGCCCCTCAACGAAACCCAGAGTTCTCCTTGTGCAACCTAAGAACTCGCGAAGATATCCAGCGCTTTATAGGAATATGCCCTATTGTCAAGGCGATACATACGTGCATCCGTCTGGGGAAAAGGTACTCTTTCAGTAGAAGAAATTTTCTGTTTTTAAAATTTATTGTGTGTTTTTATATAGGAAGAAGGAAATGTGAAACTGACGTTTTTGTTTTCGTTAATGTGACTTTTAAAATCTACCCTCATTAGCATTGAGTTGAGCTACATATGTATATGTTTTCTTATTTAAATTTTATATGTCAACAATGTAATTTTGCCTTGCCTTAGTACATTTCCTTTTCTTCTTCAATAATCATTGCTCATTCGAAATATTTTTTTTAAATATACGCTGAAAACATCATTAGCATCAGTGTTTTTGGGAACCTTAATAAATTCCAGTATGTTAAATGTGAGCGTAAAATTGTAAGGTTATGTATTGTTATCGGTTCAATAAAATCTTTTTAAATTTATTTGCTAAAACACACGCAGACAAATGTTCATCAGCATCAACTATGACATGAAATTTTGAGTCTGAAAGCTGAAAACAAAAACACACAAATTGGTGTCCATATAAATATAAGTAGAGACTTTATTGTGCACACATACATATAAGATTTTCTTTGGTTTTCAGGTCGTGATGGTTTCTGGGGTGTGTCGACTGCAACACCAAAAAAAAAAAAATTATTGTTTGGTCTTTGGTATATGAGAAGAAAACCACTCGATCTTTGCAACACATTTAATTGCAAATAAAGGCCATGAGAAAATGCGGTTGAAGCATGCAAATGTTATAGACCAAACCATGTTATGGACAGAATGACCATAAAGAGCTTGAAAGTCATTCTCTATTTCCTTGATAGTAATAAGGCTGTGGTCAAGTTGTGTACTCCTTGTCTCTCATCCTTGTGTGTGGTTAGGGTTATTCGCCTTGAGACATATTGTTTTTCTGTCTTTCATTTTCATCATTTGTCTGTACGTTGGGTGTGGGTGTTTGAGATTTTTTTTTTTTTTTGGAAGCTTCACAACCTGCATTGGACCCATATGAACTTAGATACATGTCCATAGAAAATGGTTATTGGAGTTTTAAGTGAATTTTAATTTTAATGATTGTCAAAATCAGTTTAATACGATTTATGTTCTAATAGGTTTTTTGAATTTCCGCAGTTCTCAATCTGATTATATTTTTCCCAGCAGAGCTGGCCCCGAATCACGGCAAACTTTATCAAAACTTTATCTTCTTTCTCTTAAACGCTACAAGCGTTGTGATCTCGAAGAGACCACAGTAACGTTCAATCCTTGCACCGATCGAAATGAATTTGCTTTACTTTTGAATAAAATATAAAATCTACTCCGACGCTCCAATTTTTTGGGATTTACTACACTTTTTTGACAAAGAAAATTTTGGATACTTAAACTTGCCTGAAATTATAAATAAATAAGTAAAAAAAAAAAAACAAAAATGGCTAGAAAAAAACTCGGAGACCCTCAGGGCGTAGTGCATTTCAAGACCTATATAATTTTAAGCCGATTTCGAACTGCTTAATGAGACGGTACTTTTCATGGCAGTGTGGTTCTCTTGACTTGACAGTTCCTTGTGAAAGGCGATTCGTGCTTCAATGGTTTCCAAATTGTTGACATAATATCGGTGCTTCACAGTCCCCACAAAAAACTGAAGCTCTGAGGCGACGAAGATGGCTGAATAATGATGATTTGGCAATTTAGAGAACAATAAATTGATTGTGACAAAGGGTGGCATTCATCGCCATTTCACATTATCATTAACGCCCACTGATAAGCGGAGCGAAGAAATTTTTCTAGGATTGGGGGTCACACTCTCGGTTACAGCAGCCACAGACTGTCTGTGGACGACTGGAGGATACCTTGGGAGTTATCCATCAGCATTACCATTTGCACAAACTTGCTTACAGCGCCAGCGGTGCGATGGGTGTTTTATTTAAAACTTCTTTTTAAAAACGCAACTGTTTGGGCTCAAAGCATTTCCCAACATTGTTCGAATAGAGTAACTTTTTTCGTTCCGCGAGAGTAACATGTTGAATTTTTTTAAAATTTTGGAATGGGAACCAGTTGTCAGTATCAAAATAGAAAAGAAACCGTTACGAGTCCCACCCTTTACTTAAATAAACCTTGAACCGCTTGACCGATTTTCTTCAAGTTACAGTTGTATCTCACAGTAAGGGTCTGTGGGGCAGTCTACAGAGAGATTTTTAAAATTCAGAGGTCTTGAAATACCTAACGGTAGCTGCCATACAACCTTTGGTAACGAAACTTATTATTCTCGAAAACGACTAAAGATTTCGTGAAAATTTTGTGGGAGGAATTATTTCTTGGTTGTCTTTCAAATAATGTTAAAAAAATTATGAAAAGTCTCCGTTACTACCGCTCTTTCAAAGGCACCTTTTTTGTTAGCTACACATGATGTTGGCGAAATTATATATTGAAGAAGTTCTAGGTTTTTTCAAAATGATGGCGTAGCATTTGAAAAACTATATTTTTGAATTTGTAACAAATTTTTTTAAGAAATTTTAGATTTTTTGGAATATTTTCGAAACGTTATCTTTGATTTTCTTAAAATTTTTTCTCGAATCATTTTCTGGCAAGGTCTTACAACTTGCCTACCTGATTTTTAAGAAATTCGTTTTTAAAAGAAGTTACAAAATAAAAAATCTTTTTTTAAATAAACCGGTCTAACGATTTCTATTTAATTATGACCGTTTATATGTTGTAGCAACTTTTAAAAAATGGCGTTTTTAATAATTCAATTACTTTTTTTTCAATATCTTATCTGATTTTATTCAAATTTCATAATCAATTTTTAGCTGGCAACCCTGTACCACCGAAAATATATTGAAGAGCGAATAATAAAATTTGGTACTTAGCCTCAAGATATCGCAAATCGCAAGCTACTCAGTCGTATCCATATTTTTAAATAACGAATTTCGGTGTTTTTGTTCACGGCTTGAAAATTATCTATGAACAGAGTACAAATTCTTAAAAGACGAAAATATCTTTCAACATCTTCAGCTTTTGGTTGTTGACGCATCACGTTGGTGAGCACTACACAGCTACACACTCCTATTGTCAGAAAATAGAAGTAAAACTTTTTTGGTTTCAGGATAAATTTACGACTGATTTCATTCTTGGTGTTTTGCTGGATATCGATTTTGTCAATGATCTAAATTAGACATCATAACAAAAGACAATCTAAACTTATCCTCCACACAAAATTTTATCGAAATCGTTAGAGCCGTTTTCGAAAAAATAAGTATTTTCCATATCGGTTGTATGGCAGGTACCGTTATTTCAAAACCTAGAGACTAGATTGCAAAAAACCCTCTGTAGGCTACCCCACAGACCGTAACTACAAGTTTTGAAGAAAATCGGTCCAGCGGTTCAGGCTGTAGATCAAGAATTGCAGGACCCACTTTTTTCGTATTCTCTATCATCGTAATGTCATGTTTAATTGTTATATCAAAATTCTGTTTTCTACACGATTGCAAAACTTGCCTTATAGTATATAGAAAATCATCGTGGTTTTCTAAGCTTTCAGCAATACCTAAATTATTTGAGCTTATTGTTAAGAACGAGTTATTCTTTCACATAAAGAAACATATTTCCCCATTTCAACGTGGAATTATTAACGGCAGATACACAACAACCAACTTATCGTTATTTACAAATTGTGTTTCTAATTCTCTTCAGTCTGGAAAACAACTTAATGTCATTCATACAGACTTTCAAAAAGCTTTTGATAGCTTATGCATCCAGCTTTTGATAAAAAAAATTAAAGGTTTTTGGTATTCACTCAACTCTCCTTCAGTGGGTTTGTAGCTATTTGTCAAACAGAAAGCAAATTGTCAAAATCTTTGATTCCAAGTCGGGAATTATAAATGTTTCTTCAGGAGTTCCACAAGGAAGCCATCTTGGACCACTACTGTTTCTGGTATATATTAATGAACTGCCTTCGCTACTAAGATTCACAAGTGGATTTTTGTTTGCGGATGATTTCAAACTTTTCGCATCAGTTAAAAGCGTTGGTGATTGTTAAAGACTTAGGTCCCTATTATGAGTAGCGAATCGAACGTTCGATTGGAAGCGAATGTTTTTGCGAGCTTCTTCTATAGCGGTATTATAAGTTGTAGAAACAAAAACTTTGTAGAAAACTTTTTTTTTTCGACGTTTAAGGAATGTCAGATAAGAGAATGGACGACGTTTAATGATAATAATCCAATAAATGAGTTTCTTTCAAACATTCGCTTCCAGTCGAACGTTCGATTCGCTACTCATAAAAGGGACCTTAAATACAATAGTAAAGTGGAGTGATGACAATTGTCTCTCTCTCTTAACGTTTCCAAAAGTAATGTTTTATCTTTTAGTAGATCTACAACCTCATTATTGTATGATTATTCAATTTCAAATACAACTTTGAACAGGCCGTCTGAGGTAAAAGATCTTGGTGTGTTATTTGATACGAAATTAAATTTTACTTTGCATGTTAACTTCGTTGTTGAGCTGAAAAGATACTGCTCTGAATTTTCAAACCCCTATGCAATAAATGCGAACTATACGTCACTTGTACGACCCTATTTGGAATAAATAAATACATAAATATAATCCCAAGTAAAAAGTGGAAATAATGAAACTCAATTGCACCGAATATAGCCGTCAATTCAAATCAGATACTTTTTTTGATTTCTCCAAAGAAAAAAAAATTGAGGCTTTTTTAGGTCATGACAGTGAATTGAAAAAGACAATGAAAATTATTATTACTTGTTTCATTTCATCCTGAATTTGTATTCCTCTAAAAAAACATCCTTTACAATCAAGCACAGTTTTTTTGTTGGGAAAAACGAAAAAAGCTCGGCATTGACATAAATGTTAATTTTTCCAAAATTAAGATTGACTTTTATATTTTTGAATTTCCTTTTACATAACCTTTGACTCACCCAAAATTATAAAATGCAGCTTAAAAAAAAATTATACCGTTCAACAAAATGCATCTGATTCAACCCCATTTGTTTGACTTTTTAGTGCTACTTATTTCAAATTTAAATTTGAAAATTAAATAAAAAAAAAAGAACCTATTAAGAAATTCATAGAAAAAACCAAATTTTCTATTTGCATACACAAGTTGCTCATTTTGTTTGACAATCCTTCATTTCACTGTCATTTTTTATATATCGACATATATACTACATACATACGAGTATACATGTGTACATACATGTAGTTCATAAAAAATCTACTTTTCAGTCGAAGCCTGATAAATTAGATTGGATTTATAGAATCCCTGTTGAACGACCGACGCGTTACGACGCCCAGATCACTCCCCGAAATATAATTTGAAAAATAGAGCCGACT
The DNA here is from genome assembly GCA_914767635.1 of Melanostoma mellinum. Classification (NCBI taxonomy): domain Eukaryota; kingdom Metazoa; phylum Arthropoda; class Insecta; order Diptera; family Syrphidae; genus Melanostoma; species Melanostoma mellinum. Next base: position 198,538,403 of record OU612059.1, read on the forward strand.
ATTTTTTTATATACGTATGTATGTACTATGTATGTATGTATTTATAAAGTAAAAACGATACCTTGAGCCCTGCCGATGACGCACTGGTGTCAATAACTGAATCAACATCCAGTTATTTGCTTATATCTAATCATGCAGCAGAGTCATCAATAACAGACTGCACCTCTTTTCCAGTCTATATCATGATGCCGGAAGCCCGGGCTAGATTGTATTTCACATCCATGTATGTATGTATATCAAGGAGAGACAACAAAAAATAAAAATATTGCCTGTCATAAAAAAGTAGAAAGCGAAAAACAAACAAAATATTCAAATATTCCACAAAGCAATTGCTTTTATTTTTGTGTCAATATCACCGTAAAAAAAAAATACGAGCATAGTTCGTTTCCGAAACAGTGCATTATCTTAAAAGTAGAGACAGCTGTAAAGGACCTAAGGTTTCAGGGTTGCTGCGAAGCTTAAATTCAATACAAGAAAACAATGAAGATGATTATTTGTGTTTTTATTTATTTTCAAAACTGTCGATTGCAGTTGGATTTCTCCACTACACTACTACTTTTATTTGGACATCGTTATATTTATAAAAACCTCTTGCTGTGAGTCAATCAAACAACAGAAAAATTGATACTAAATACAATTCAGTAGAATCAGATGGGGTAGCACGTGACATCGTGTCCTTAGTTTGTTTTCTTGGCTATCATTTTTAAAAGCATTCGATTGTATGGATATTTATTCAATTTGTCAAAAGCCTTTAGACTATGGAACTGGAAAATTGTATGTTGAACATGGTGTCATGCTGCGCGAATGAAATCAACATCCAGTTGAACTCTTATTTATTTATTATTAATTAAATATCCAACAAGAAAAAAGCTTAGGTTAATAACAAGGGGATCAGATTGTATAAAAACGATGAAAAGCAAATGTTTATAAATGTTTTCCAACGATGAGAGGTGTTGAACCTTAACAAAAAAAAAAAAAGTATTTAACATGAAAAACTTGAGATTGTTGCTTAGTACGAACCGAAGTGCGAAGGGGTCAAGCGAAGGGTTTCGCTGACACTTCATGATCGCTGGACTTTTCTTCGATTGTCGAAGCTATCTAACAATTAATTTTTTAAAAATAAAGAGTTTTTCTATTTGAAATTGTAACTTGATTGAACCGGAAACAGTTCCTTGTCGTACCCCCTCAAGAATTTTATCAATAAGACTTTTATGTTTCAGATGGAATTCGAACTTCGAAGATCCCACGTAACAGACAGACATTCTAACCAATACGCCACGGGTACCAAAGTCAATATTCGATGAGCTAAATTTAATTTTTTTTTTTTTTTTGCCACAAAAATAATAAAAGCCTAAAACTTTTGAAGGGGGTAAAGCGCCACCTGTTTGCATTTTGAAGTTGTTGGAGGGGCACCCCTCACCCTCTCTAACTTTCACCACCCCCAAACTACTCCTGTTTATTTTATTAAGTTCAGCAATTTTCATAGAATGGGGGGAGTGTAATTTTTTTGAGGGGGGTCACCGCAACATGTTTGCAATTGAAGGTTGTTTCGTCACTTGGGAGGGGTTGGGGGCTATAGCTTTTTTGAAGGGGGTGGGTCACCGGTTTCTACTATGAGGTTATTGTTGGGGCATCCCTCCAACTTTTCCCCACTCCGAAAGAACTCCTGTAAATTTAATAAAATTCATCAAATTTCATGAAATGGGGGGAGATGTTACTTTTTTTGGGGGGATCGACCGTCATCTGTTTGTACTTGGAGCTTGTTGTGGGGCATCCCCTACTACCCCCAACTTTACCCTACGCCCTCCGGAGCTGGGGCAATTATCTCCACCTTTACCCTATTTTCTTTGGTGAAATGAAAACTCGCAAATTATTACAATCTTTGTATTGCGGTGAAACAGAAACGGAAATTCCCTCATAAACTGTTAACATCAACGTTGAGTGAGGCAACTTTTTAAAAGAAAATCACAAAAAAAAAAACAAAACAAACAAAAAAAACCCTTTGTAATTACAAGTTTGTGAATTTGTGAAAAAGGCTACAGCACAATTTGCACTTGTACCGTGTTTTTTTTTTAGAGGTATATAACTTTAAGTTGGCACTTTTTTGATTGGCGGCCATTTTCTGAGCTGTCAAGTAATTTATGTTTAGTTTGATTTTGGGATATCAACATGAATAGACTGACGCCTGAACAACGCTTCCAAATTGTGCAAATTAATTTTGAAAATCATAGCCGTCGATCCCGATTTTCAAAAGCGAGTTTTGTTTAACGAATAAGCTCCCTTTTGGTTGAATGGATAGGTGAATAAACTAAACTGCCAAATTTGGAGGAATGATAATCCTCAAGTGTATGTTGAGACACCGTTAAATCCAGGTGGTGTGCTTTATGGGCTGGTGGAGTAATTGGTACGTACTTCTTCAAAAACGATGGTGGCCACAACGTTACAGTCAATGATGGCCGCTATAGAGCGATCGAGCGATGATTACTGACTTTTTCGTTCATCAATTGAACAACCATGATGTGCAGGAGTTGTGGTTTCAACAAAACGGCGCAACATGTCACACATCTCGTGCCGAAATTGATTTATTGAAGGAAACGTTTGGTGACAGCATAGTTTCAAGTTTCGGACCCGTGAATTGGCCTCCAAGATCGTGCGATTTAACGCCGCTTGGCTATATTCTGTGAGGATATGTGAAGTCGCTAGTCTACGCCGATAAGTCCGGAGCGATTGACCACTTGGAGGACAATATTCGGCGCGTTATTTCCGATATACGGCCAGCCACAAATGTTGGAAAAAGTCATCGAAAATTAGACCTCCACATTAGACTACGTCCGTGGCGGTCATATTCCAGAAATCATATTTAAATTATAATACCAGAAGATTGTCTTCCGAATGAAGTAAATTTCATATCCATAAAAAAAAATTGTTATTTTGCAGTTACAAATGTTTTTCTTTTTGTTTTTTCTTCACCAACTACAAGGTCTTATTTCACTAACTTGTGATAAAGGCTCGAAGTGGTTGTTAAAACGGGATCAAGACAAAAAAAAAATAGTGCGTGGAGTCCTTCCGCGCGGAATAAGTGAAACTTCCTAATGTGAAAATGAAAATAGGAAGGGTAGAAATTGATTTTTAGTAAACTCATATTGTTTCTTTAAGACACACTTTATTAACATTGCTTAAAATTCCCAACTGATCGCATCTTTTAACAGGACCAGATTTAGGAGAGGGCAACCAGGGCAACAGTCCCGGGCCTCCACAAAAGGCGAGCCCCCACTTCAGACTTCGGAAAAAAATTTCAAATTCAGACTAGTAAACTGTTCCTATCTTTTTTTTCGCATTGTACCTTTACCTACATTACTTTGTACAAACATGATTACATTACATATTAACAGAAATCATCGATCTTTACTTGTTCACTTTAATCAGGCAGTCAGTAAAATATCAAAATCGCAAATGGCCCTGATCTGTGGTGGATAAAACAATCTCAACTCTGTGTATGCGTACATAACGATTTTTTTAGTCTGCTTACCATTTGTAGCGGATGCAGGGATGCAGGCTCTTGTTTGGAGAAAAATCATCTGTCGGCGTTTGTACCATGTTGTGGTCATTCTCTCAATTAAGTTGGAAAGGCAGCTACCAATTCTTGTCCATCAGCTGTTCAATTCTTTGATTTCGTTCAGAATTTATATACCTTTTTCACAGCAAGTGCAGAACAATACGAAATTCTGATCAAGAAATTATCGAAAAAAAAAAACGGACAGTCTTAAGTCTTAGTGACACTCGTTGGTCTTGAAGCTACGAAAGCCATAGTTGACGACTATTCGAAAATCGAAGAAGCTCTAACCAGCATATCTTCCGATAAAGATCAAAAAGACATCGCGAGGAATGAAGCAGCGCACCTTCTACAGAAGATGCGTGGTCTCGAAACTGCTTTATTTGCAATCTTTAAGGACGACATCTGGGAGATATTCAACGCTACAAGCAAGATGTTGCAAGACCCAAAAAAAAAAAAAAGATTTTGATAAATACGAGGAAGCTGCCAAAAATATCTCAGACTGGCGAATACGTACAATCACGTACCAGAACGAGAAACGTGAGGCTGAATCCGCTTAGTTACGGGAAAACACAAGATGTAAATCTGTCACCGAAGGAAAAATACCAGGTATCCAGCGGTCGACCAGTTATGAGTTTCTCTAACCGAAATATTGCATCCCTATGAAGCTGTACGTTCAAGATTTGGATTTCTTAATCACATCGAGAAGTTGGATGCTGCAAATTTGTACGCTGCAGCAGAGGCATTGGTGAAAGCTTATCAAGATTATTTTGAACCTAGTCTTGGTAGTGAGTTGCTTCAATTGGTATCACTGATCGACTCATATAAAAAGACTATGGAAAAAACTAATCTCCGGAACTACTTTACTACCAAATTCTCGAAGATCAAAATTTCAGAGCTTGGATTCGAAATCCCTAAAATCACATTGAGAATGTATTTGGTTTTGATGGTATCAAATTGCACTGGAGGGTGCTCATTATCAAAAATGAAAATAATAAAAATCAGGCTTCAAACCACGATTGGTTAAAACCGTCTATCAAAGCTTTCTCTCCTGAGCATTGAAAGTGATTTGCTTCGGGAACTGGAGTTCAGCGAAATCATCAACGATTTTTCGGCGAAAATAGCCCGGAAAGTTCCGTTCGTTAACGCTAAAATTTAAATTTCTTGTTTCCGATTGTAATTATTAATACGTTCGTTAAATAATGATACAATCTATACTTGGTTTCACAATAAATTATTTATCCTTCCTTATATATATAAAATTTCCATGTCACAATGTTAGTTACCGTACTCCTCCGAAACGGCTTTGCCGATTTTTACCAAATTTTATATGCGTATTCAGTAGGTCTGAAAATCGGCTACTAATTATTTTCCATACCCCTAAGTGATAAGGCCATCTACCCTTAACATTGTTTCTTTAATTTACACTGTGACACGAGAATTTTATATATTATATTCTACAGTCTCAGTGTAAATGTCATATTTATCAATTTAATTTGCTTCAAAATAAATTCTGAAATCATAATTTTTGCTCAGAGAATTCATTGCGATAACAGTGTAAGTTTTCTTCTTTATTTTTATTTAAATCGAATTGAGTTTTATCAATTTAGTGGTTTAAATTTATTAACTATTAACTATTTAAGATTTTATTTAACAGATAAGCTGCTGGACTTAGTACTGATTGGCAACTTTCGCCCTGATTGTAATTATCGGTATTAAAGATTTTTGGTATATGCATGTTTTCCCCTATAAATTTAATTTTAATGTATTTTGCAGCAGCGTTGAGCTCGATATTGAAGCTCAGAAATTTCCTTAGCATTTGCTTAGTTTCAGAATAGTTAGTAAGTTAATCAGTAGCTAAGCACAAAGAAGGGGAGTAAATGTGTTTATTACACAACCTCAAAATTACTCAAAACGTGCCACCAGCTCCCGCAAACAACGGCTAGGTATTGTGTTGAAAGTATAAATTATTCTTAATCTTAAAATTTTGTTTCCTTCTAACGCCCGTAATTTTCAACCGATTCTAATGGATCTTATTTTACTGAGAATCGGTTACTATCTATTTGTCATTGTAGAATTTATATTCTAATAAAAGCGATGGCAGCGGATAAAGAACGAAGTAGGAAGACTGTTAACAAGTAAGTGATTTATTCAAAGTGTTAAAGATATGTACAAAAGGTAAAATGTCAAACTCACAGGAAGTGTGGTAAGATTGGTTAAGGTAAGTATAAAGTAAAATATACATTATTAATTTAAGTGTAGATGGCATAGTTAAATAATTGTAAGTGTTGCCGTATCAATATTATAATTAGATTTTTTTTTAACATACCTCCGCAACGCTTAACAATTATAATAACATTGTGTTTAATATTCAAGTCTGGAATTTTTACTATTAATTGAAAGTTAATATTACTCCAAGATTTTTAAAATGTTCATAGTGTTTAGCCAAAGATAAATTTTTAGTAAATGGATCAGCTAACATATTATCGGTTGACAAGTACTTCAGAGTTACTATACCATCTGCTATGGCTTCACGTATGTAGTGGTATCTTATATGAAGGTGTTTTGTTCGCGAGCGTCTTCCTTTAAAGCTAGCTATGTACTGTGCACTTTGACTGTCGGGGAATAAAATAATCGGCTCCTTTGTGCAATGTAGACTAAGTTCGGTAAGTAGAAGTTTGAAATACTTGGCTCTTTTTGCAGCTGTTGTTAAGGTGACATACTCTGCTTCTGCACTCGACAACGTTACAATAGGCTGTTTCCGAGATTCCCAATCGATTGGTGCACCAGCGAGAACAAAGACAATACCAGATTGCGACTTTCGATCGTTGACGTCTTCAGCATAACTTGAGTCAGCATAGGCTGTTATCGGCTTTCCAGATCTGCAATAGAAAAGTTTTGTATTTACAGTACCTTTTAAATATTTAAGAACTGAAGTAGCTGAATTCCAATGTTGAACTCGTGGGTCTTGGTTGAATTGGGATAGAGTATTCACAGAATACGCTATGTCTGGCCTACTAAAAGTAGATATGTGGAGTAAACTCCCAATTAGTTCCTGATATGACTTTTGGTTTACAGGTCTAGTTTCTCCCTCGACTTGAGGCTCTTTTTCGAGTTTTGTTTTGGGTGGCAAAGGTAAGGTTCGCGGCTTGCAGTTAGTAAGATTATATTTTGAAATTAAACTCTTAATATAATTTGACTGGCTGATCGATAATGTTCCTTGTTTTCGATTTCTTGAAATTTCCAGTCCAATGGTTAACGCGGGTTCACCCATGTCCCTAATTTCAAAATATTGTTTTAGGTGCAATTTAAATTTTAAAAAATCCGTTTGACTATTCGTTGCTACAATCAAGTCATCCACATAAGCAGTAATTAAAGTGTTAATATCCTTTTGCTTTTTAAAGTAAATGCATTTATCGTAACTAGAATTCTCATAACCGATCTCTTGAAGTTTGCTGTCAAGTTTTTTGTTCCATTGATGGCCAGATTGTTTTAAGCCATATATTGATTTTTGAAGTTTACAGACTTTGCCTTTGTCGATCGCAAATCCTGTTGGCTGTTCCATGAATATTTCCTCGTCCAAATCTCCATACAAAAAGGCTGTTGAAATATCGATGTGGTGAAGATCTAGATCATATTCTGTAGCAATAGCATAGAGCATCCGGATGGAGCTTATCTCAGCAACCGGAGCAAATGTGTCGAAGTAATCAACACCATACAGCTGGGAATAACCTTTAGCTACCAGCCTTGCTTTTCTTCTTTCAATGGTACCGTCTGGCTTTCGCTTAGTTTTAAATACCCATCGGCATCCAATGACGTTCTTATTCTCAGGACGGTCTACGATTTTCCAGCTGCCATTTTTGTGTAAAAACTCAATTTCCGTATTCATAGCCTCCTTCCATTCGTCAAAGTTTGAAGAAGCTTCAGCTTCTTTCAAGGATTTAGGATCATCCTCTTCCGATAGGTCCGTGAGGTATGATGTCTCCTTATAGTTTTTAACAGGAATGTTTCTTTTGGGTCTTGGGTTTGATGCAGTATTTATAGCTTCTTTTCCCTTATTTGGTGAGCCTTTGCGCAAACAATTTGCTTCAACATCAATGCAATCCACAATTTGATCATCTAGAGCTTCCTCAAAATCTTCATTGTTTGAAATTTCCTCTAAGATGTCACATTTTATTGGCACCCCACTCGTTTTCCCATTTTTTTCGCCTGCTGCTACGCCCCCGGTTCCTGCATCATCATTTTCTTCATTATCAGCTTTATCCGTCATATTTTCACTCTTTTCATATTCTTTCGATAGTGGTTCATTAATTTCCCATTCAAACTCAACGAATTTTTGCTTGTTCTTATTTTCATAATTTTCAATAAAGATCACATCTCGACTTTTAATTATGGTTCTTGTGCCCCTTTTCCACAACCTATACGCTTTTGTATCGTCACAATATCCAATCAAAACAAATTCATCGCTTCTGGCATCGAACTTGCTTTGTGTTCCAGATTTATTTAACGCAAAAGCACGTGAACCTATTTCTTTGAAGTAAGAAACATCAGGTATCTTCGACGACCACAATTCTTCCGGGGTTCTGTTGTTATTTGCTGACGTTGGACAACGATTACGAATGTGAGCTGAGGTGAGAACTAGTTCTGCCCACAAGAAGTCTGGGAAATCCGATTTGATTTTCAAGCATCTAGCCATCTCGACGAGTGTGCGATTGGCACGTTCAGCAACACCATTTTGCTGTGGTGTATAGGGCGAACTAAATTCTTGTTTAATGCCATTTGATTCACACAGCTGTCTAAAAAGATTACTGGTATACTCTGATCCATTATCGGATCTTATTCTTTTTATTTTTGTATTTAATTGATTTTCGACAAGATTTTTAAATAAAATAAATTTTCCTATCATGTCTGATTTCTTGCGAAAAACATAAACGAATACTTTTCTAGAAAAATCATCTATAAAGGTGACGAAATACAACGACTTACTCAGAGATTCTGTCTTCATAGGTCCACATATGTCTGAATGAATGAGTTCCAAACAAGATGATGTCGATTTCTCATGTTTTTTATTAAACGGCAGACGTGTTTGCTTTCCTCTAATGCATGCTTCGCACTCCAGTTCATAATTCCTAAATTCTGGTAGACCTTGCACAAGTTTCTTACGTTGCAGATGTTTAAGAGATGCTGCATTCAAATGCCCCATCCTATTGTGCCATGTTTTGAAGTCTCCTATTGCCTTTTCATCGTCGTTCCCAGTACTTGAGGTTAAACAGGCTGCTTCTTTGGATGGATAAACAAAATAAAGCCCCTCAGATTTTTTCGCACTCAAAAGTTGTCGCCCACTCTTGCTCACAATGCTTGCACCATTGGCTTCAAAATACACCTTCACACCATTCATAGTGGCTTTGTTGATAGAAATTAAGTTTTCTTTAAGATCTGGAACAAAAAGTGTGTTAAAAAGTGAGCAATAAAGTGTTTTTTGTTAACTTTGCTGACAATGTCTACAGTCCCAATACCCATAATCTTTATTTGTTTGTCATTCGCAAGCTTGACATACCCAATATGACGTTTAGATATACAAGAAAAAAGTGTTTCGCTGTGACACATGTGTGAAGTTGCTCCACTATCCAAGCACCAACGAGAACTTTTTTTTTTATTAATGTTATCAGATACCTCGAGTGCTCTCGTGGGAGAGAGCTCCAAAGATTCCTGCATCATAAAACCGGTTTCGCAGTGCGAGTCGTCAACTTTTTTTGCTGCTTCTTCATTTAATCGGCAATTACTTGCCTTATGCCCTCTGCGTCCGCAACGTCGGCAATTGTAGTTGCAATACCTTGATCCAAATGAATTTGTTTGTTGCGTCGACTGGCTTAACTTTTTAGGTTTGTTGAAATGAGACGAAAAATTATTATTAAATCTACCTCTTACTCTCAAAGCATTATCGTTTGATAACTTGGGCTTTGTATCGCCCACCTCCATCAATCTAATGCGGACAATTTCTAGTGAAGGAAAGTCTTTTTGCGCTGCAAAAGCTGCTTGTACATCTTTATAACTTTCGTCGAGACTATCTAGAAGTATGACCGCAAGAAGGTCATCGTCGAGCTTTGCTTCTAGCTCCGTCAATCGACTGATTATAGCAAAGAATTCCCGCAGATATTCATCCATAGTTTGAGTACTGTCCATTCGAATATTTAGCAATTTCTTGTACTCTTCAGCTTTCTGTCGCACACTTTTCCTATCATAGCTGGATGCTAAGAAATCCCAGATCTCTTTTGATGTCTTAAAGTTTTTGACAAGAGCTACCGCGTGTGCTTCCATGGCGAGTAAAAGTTCACTGCGAGCATCCAAATCCTTGTCATCCCATTTCTCCTGTTCGTCCTTGTTTTCAGTTGGCCGTTGTTCTTTACCTTGAACCATTTTAAGAAGGCGAGATTTATGCAAAACACCTTCCATTTGAGCCTTCCAAGTTGCGTAGTTTTCGCCATTGAAAACTGCAATACGACCATGCACTGTATTCCAAACCGACATTATAAAAACTTTATTAATGCGTTAAAAAAAAAGAAATGTGAATTCAGTTGAAATTAAAATTTTATTTTACACCAGCTGGGCCCATAACCTGTAGAATTTATATTCTAATAAAAGCGATGGCAGCGGGTAAAGAACGAAGTAGGAAGACTGTTAACAAGTAAGTGATTTATTCAAAGTGTTAAAGATATGTACAAAAGGTAAAATGTCAAACTCACAGGAAGTGTGGTAAGATTGGTTAAGGTAAGTATAAAGTAAAATATACACCGAAAGAAAAAACTTTGGTTGATTTAAACATGTTTCATTGTTAATCAACAATTCATCTAAATTTGTGAAATTAACCAAGTTTCGTGATGAATTCAAATAAGAACGCATTTTCAAATCAAGTATGCTGCAGTGATCAATTTTTTTTTCAGGTAAGTATCATAAAAATGTTTAAATTAAGTATGTTCGTAGTTGATTTGAATATGTTCTATTTTTTAACCAACAACGTGATTGTTGATTTCATATTTGATCAACAACAAACGTACTTAACTAACAATTAATTCTGAAATGTACAAAAAATGTACAAAAACCATCACGTTTGTGATTGAAATACCAAATTCACTGTTGAACTATCACCAACATGTTTGATCAACAATGTTCATTCTTCTTTAATCAATAAAGAATAGTTAAAGTATCAGTAACATTTTGAATTTCAATATTTTTCATACTTAAGCCCACAGAAAACGTGAAGTCGCATAACGGAACTTCAATTCAATATGATAAAATTCGTGACTTAAGGGATAAAATTAATTATTCTTTAATGTTGATCAAGTATGTTCGTGAGAAGAATTCAGCCACGTTTTTATTTGCTCAACAGTTTTAATGTAAAATTTCTATGATAAATGCCTGAATTGAAGTTTGACCTATCAAATGTATAGGTCAAACTTCAATTCAGGCATTTATCATAGAAATTTTACATTAAAACTGTTGAGCAAATAAAAACGTGGCTGAATTCTCACGAACATACTTGATCAACAATATTCATATTTTACCAACAATTCAGAATTGTTGACGAAACACAAACGTCGTTAAAGTATCATGGACATGTATGATTCTAGTATCACAACCGTTGTTGGTTAACAATGAAATTGAAAATGACGTTGTTGATTTGAGCAATAAAAATTGTAGCATTTAAATAAATAAAATGACAATGCCAGCTTGTTTAATTTAAATATGTTCCTGCTTGACGCAAAAACAAACAAGTTTCCTGTTTGATTTTACCAAGGTTTTTCTTTCGGTGTACATTATTAATTTAAGTGTAGATGGCATAGTTAAATAATTGTAAGTGTTGCCGTATCAATATTATAATTAGATTTTTTTTTAACAGTCATACCCGTAAATGTCGGTTCAGCAGATGGCGTTATTTCACGAAACGGCTTGACCGACTTCGATGAAATTTTTAAATTATGTATTTTGTGGCTCCAAGAATAGACTTACAATTTTTTTTCATACCAGTTTTTCCACGGCAACGGGGAAAGGGAATCGGAACGGGAACGAAAACTCGAAAAATTCTGAGCCGATATTAAAAATTCTTTTGGTATTAGGTATCCCTTACATAGACTTTATGTCATGACCATATTCACACGGAAACTAGAAACTTTCCGGCTATTTTCAGCTTAGTCCAGCGGGTGTTCCTGACAATTTTTTAAATAACTTAGATCCGAGCAACGCCGGGCGGGTCAGCTAGTTTATTATATAATTTGGGGCCAAGGGGCATCCATTCCTTTGTTGCCCCGAGGCCTCCACACTTTTGAATATGGCCCTGTCTTTTAAGCTGAATGACGCGGAATTGATACAACAGTTATATCAACAAATTTCGAGCAGTGCCGAAAAGTATGCAATCGATAATCCTCGTTAAACGTTTAACGCAACCTTGTTGAAAGTCGCATAATATGAAGTTTCACTTCAAAAACTTGTAATTAACAAGCGTTTTTTTAAAGTGTTGTTATGTCCGTCAGGTTAGAACTACCGGTAGTGTATCAAAATCACACTTTTCAAAATCCCGTTTTTCAAAAATCCAAAAAAAAAAGTTTTAAAATCGCGCGATTTTTTTAAATACAACCACTTGTTTTGATTGCAAAAGCGGGATTTAAAAAAACGGGATTATTAGAGGCGAGATTTTAAGAGGCGGTATTTCAAAAAAGCGGGATTTTTAAAAACGCTATTCTAGAAAGTGGGATTTCGAAACTAAGATTTTTTTAAGTGGGAATATAAAAACCCGAACTACCACTTCTTTGCTTTTGCAAACACGAACGAGGGCTGCTTACGATCGGTATAACGAGATTTACAAGGAGAGAAGAAGGGAAGAACACCGACTTCTCAAAAAGAAAAAGAAGCAGCGTGAGAAGCGCTCGTTTGAGGAAATAGAGAGGTGCCATGACAGGAACGAGACTCGGAAGTTTTACCAAAAGGTAAAAAGATCCTGCCAGGGTGGCAAACCCCGAACTCAAGCCTGTTAAGACCAGCAGGGAAACATAGTTATAGAGTCACAGTCGCTACTGAGGATCTGGAAAGATCATTTCTGCAGACTGCTTAACGGCGATGGACACAAATTCCGCTGTCAGGCAGACTGCCCCATTCAGCCTGGACGATGATCAAGAATGCCGTCCTCCCGACCTAGAAGAAGTTAAGCTTGCTATATGCAAACTTAAATCAAATAAGACTGCAGGTGCAGATAGCCTTGATGCCGAACTTTTCAAGGCAGCTGGAGATCAGTTGGAAAGGAGCATGCACCAACTGATCTTCATGATATGGTCGGAAGAAAGCATGCCCGATGAATGGAACCTCAGTATCGTATGCCCGATCCTAAAGAAAGGAGACCCTCACAATTGCGCCAATTATAGAGGGATAAGCCTCCTTAACGTCGCTTATAAGATCCTGTCTGCTGTAATATGTGAACGACTAAAACCCCACGTCCACAACTTGATAGGTCCTTATCAATGTGGTTTTAGACCGGAGAAGTCCACAATAGACCAAATTTTCACATTACGGCAGATCTTGGAAAAAACCCATGAACATAATATCGATATTCACCATCTCTTTATCGATTTCAAGGCCGCGTATGACAGTATCTACAGAGACGAGCTGTACAGAGCCATGTCTAGTTTCGGCATCCCTGCAAAACTCGTACGACTATGCAGGATGACTTTGGAGAATTCACGCTGCTCCGTCAAGGTCGGTAAAGAACTCACCGAGACCTTTGATGTCGAAAAAGGTTTTAGGCAAGGCGACAAACTGTCATGCGATTTCTTCAACATCATACTTGAACAGATTGTAAGAAACTCAAACGTCAACACCAGAGGAACAATCTTTCAAAAGTCTGTGCAATTGCTCGCATATGCAGACGATACTGACGTAATGGGAAGAAAAAAGCGTGATGTCACAGGTGCTTTTGCGAGTATTGAAACAGAAGCGGCAAAAATGGGTTTGATGGTTAATGAGGGCAAAACAAAGTATATGCTGTCATCAAACAAGGACACATAACATCGACGAATTGGACAAAACGTCACAATAGACAGACATAACTTCGAGGTAGTACAGGACTTCGTCTAACTAGGATCCGCTGTAGACATGGACAACAACATCAGTGAGGAGATCAAACGGAGAATAACTCTTCCCAACCGTTGCTTCTTTGGGTTAAGAAGGCAATTGAGAAACAAAACCCTCTCCAGAAAAACCAAGGTAACCTTATATAAGACCTTAATCATCCCAGTCCTGCTTTACGGCGTGGAAGCATGGACCTTATCGAAAGCGGATGAGGAAACCCTTGGTCGTTTCGAAAGAAAAATTCTCCGAATGATCTTTGGTCCCGTATGCGAAGGCAATGTGTGGAGAAGAAGATACAACAACGAGCTGTATGAGCTGTACCGCGATATGGGCATAGCCAGAAGAGTACGCATCGCGAGGCTACGATGGTTGGGCCATGTTGAGCGGATGGACCCAAACGCTCCGGCTCGTCGGGTGTTCGAAAGCACATTGCAGGGAAATCGCGGAAGGGGAAGACCTCGTCTTAGGTGGCGCAATCAAGTGGAGGATGACCTCAACCGACTTGCAGTGCGAAACTGGAGAGAGCTCGCCCGAAATAGAAGTCGTTATCGAAGGATGTTGGTTGAGGCCCAGGTTTACCCTGAACTGTAATGCCCACCTAAGTAAGTAAAGAACTACCACTTCAAAATTTTTAGTGTTGTTAAAGATTGTGCTGTAATTATAATTCTAAATAATCAAAACTGAATATTTGCCGCCTGTTTGGTAAGAGATAGATAAAAAGGATTCATTTGCATATGGTTCCGAGTTTTGCCACTCAAATTTTGTTTCCATTTCATTCAAATGTTTCGATGGATCTCTTGTTAAAATGATAGATTTGTCACTAGAAACTTTTCATTGAAGTTGGATTGTCTTCGAATCATTTTCTTATATTCACCACCATAACAATCACATATTTGTTTGTAAGTTAACATTATTTCTCTACTTTGGAGTTGGAACTTCAACCGAAACGAATGTTTAACTCATCAAATTCTATTCTGACCTTGATAACGTTCTCCAAATGACAAAGAAAAACAGGAATCAAATATGCACGAAACTTGGCCAATCCCCTCTTAAAAAAATAGTTGCCTCTAGTTACCCTCTCACGAAAGCACGGCTTCAGCTATAAATAGGGTGCCAATAACTTACCACTTCTACTTACTCTAGCTGTGAAACTCCAAATCTGCTTCAGGAAAATTTAATCCACTGGCTGGTTCATAAAGTTTTGTTGCAATGCGTGTTTTCCAACGAATCCTCCTCTTGGATAAGCTTACGTTTGTATTTTTATGACAGGTTTTTAAGGCAAACAAAATGTTTTTTTCTTTACACTTTCACTCGATTTCTCATAAAAAATATTATAACCAGAAGAGAAAGAAAAACCAACAAATGAAAGCGCCCTCCTAAAACTCGCTCTCTCCAAACCATTTGAAGCTTGTGTAACGCTTGATAGCATACGGTTTCGTCAATAACAGACTAACATTGTATTGATACATCCATGATGCAATGCCAATTTCACGTAATTCCTGCAGAGTATAAACTTAATTAAGGCTTCACCAACCCCCCAAACAAGAAGAATGTGTGATACAGTTACAGAAAACCAGCCAACAGAAGTACCTCGACTGGAGTCGTTTTAAATATGTTTACACTTCGGGCACACCCAGACCCAGGTTGACTTAGGGTGACTGGAACGCGATTTAGAAGCATCACATTGGGTGGAGGGAAAAATGGGGAGCAGTGTGGTGCGGTTTCTTTGCTTGTTCAAACTGTATGTCAAAGGATTAGCTTGTGGCCCTTTGTCGAATATTGGCCCGGGAGGGTATATATGTACGTAAAGTGGCACACAAGTTTAAAATCGCTCCATTATCGCTGGTGGATATACCTGTGGTTGACGCTCTTGCGTTTGCTCTCCAACAAAGAGGGTGTGTTGCAAAACCAACTTAAACCAAGCAAACACTGGGTAAATAAAGGACGCTTTTGGTTCTCGTTTTGTGTTTGCATACATCGTATCATAATGGAAGGGAATGTAATGGGTGCTAATGGTGGATGGAGTTCTGTGGCGAGGCGAGGGTGAGAGCTTTTGCTGCGACCCATCCAATGGTTACATTCTACCTTAATTTAACACCATAATTCACATTAATGGTGGACAACTCGGATATAATTAATTTTTTGAGTAAACACCCATTCGATATCTTTGAGCTCATCGATTGTCATTTGAGTAAGCGAGTGTTGTTGAACTTGTCATTGATATCATTCATGGAATGTGTTTTATTAGAAATATCATGAAATTTGGAATAAAATGATTGAATTGGGTATTTCAAATTGGTTTTGAATAATTGAATTTCCGCGAAGAATAAATGTAAGAATACTTGATGTGTTTCCAACTAGACATAGCTTAAAGAAGCACCTCATACGGAATCGAGTAAAAAAATTTAATAAAATTAAAGCACAGGAAGCTCAGGAAGGCCCCAGGGCCTAGCGCATCCCTACTAAAAATATATTTTGAGGAAAAGTAGGTTAACTTCAAGTGAGAAACGGCATTTTGACTGTGTTATTCCTCTCGGAATACTTGAGAATTCCTAGCGATTATTAAAGATCACACTAAAAACAATCAGTTATCCATTGAGACACGACCATCGATGTCGAACAACTATGAGGATATAAAACAGTAGCACTTGAACCGATTAAAGAGTTGCTAAGTTGTGACAAAAACGCACCTATTATTATAACTACAAAAACAGTGAATATTTCAGTGAGTGAGTAGTTTTCGCTGCTAAAAATAAAGATGTGGATGCCTTAAACTCTTTAATTGAGAAGGAGATCGTTGGTATTCTGCACCCATTCAAATTTATTAACTGTGTAACAAAACGAACACGAATCCACCAACTATCTAGGCTCCCCGATAACGGTTTTTTTTATATTTAAAGCGCAATTCAAGTGATTATGTGTACAGTTATGATATTAGACACCTTTGCAAGCTGCTTTTTTGCACTTTGTGAATTGTAATACAGGACAAAAACAGAGTCGGGCAAAGCATTCAACATTCGGGTAGTGCGACTTAAAAACGAATCTATATCTGTTTACAAAGTTGGGCTCAAGATAAAACTGATGAGCATTCCTTATTCCTATTAGCTATTTCACTAGAGCACTGTTGGTTGAAAATGCTCTAAAAGAGAGTGAGGCATGTGACACTTCGAAAGAGAATCAATTGATTCTAAAATTGAACTATCAACAATCATTTTTAACGCTCTATTTTGTACTCTATCAAGTAGACACAAAGATGTTTGAGGAGCACCTGACCAAATATGAGAACTGTACTCAAGTTTTGGACGAATGTAGGTTTTATAAATTGTAGATTGTAGCCAGATCAGAAGGGGTGAACAATTTCCTGTATCGTCTTTAGAAACCCAAGCATTTAATAGGACTTTTGGTGACTTCAAATATGTGGTCATTTCAAATTTTACACACAAACCAAGTACTTTTCGGTTTCTTGGATGCAGGTTCATTCATAATGGCAATGGAGGAATGTTAAGTTTTAACGACAAGAGACAGGATTGGGTTTTCTAAGCCATGTTTTTTCACCCCATGTTACAATGCTTTCAAGGTCTGAATTCAATGAGCTAATCATACGCAACCGTTTCAGTTCCACATGAAAAACTTAGGGTTGAGTCGTCAGCAAAAAAATCGAGAAGATTAGATGTTTCAAACAAAATATCATTTAAAAAAATGAAGAAGAGAGTCGGAGATAAAACGGAGCCCTGGGGCACACCAGCGTTTATAAAGTTGGTATCAGACTTGAAGTAATTCAATACAACTGAATGTACTGAACGGTCGGAAAGGTAGTTTCTAATCCAACGAAGAAGACACTCATCGATACCAAAATCCCGCATTTTCGATAAAGGAGCCTGATGCCAAACTTTATAAAATGCTTTAGAAATATCAAGCGCAATAATCTTACTTTCTCTAAAACAATGTAAAGATTGGTTCCACTTTTCGGTGAGATATGCAATCAAATTACCAGTGGAACGTTTGCTACGAAAGCCGCACTGACGGTCATTAAGAAGCTTTCGTTCTTGAAGATATTTCACTATAGTTGACGATTTATCAACGTTTCCATGACCTTGGAAAGAAGGCACACTAGTGTAATTGAACAGTAATTGGAATTGGAGGAAGATTCGCCTTTTTTAGGAACAGGATGGACAAATGCAGTTTTCCATTTGCTCTAGAAGAGCCCAGAAGACTAGGATCGATAGAAAAGCTTACCCAGTGGTTTTGCCAGCGTAGAAGAACACGTCTTCAGAATAATGGCAGGAATACTATCTGGGCCACCAGATTTATGTATATTGAGATTTTTGAAGGCTCTCGCAACCGAGTGAGTTCGAAAAAATAACTGTATCATTACAGAATACGAAGGGTCACTGAAAATAAAAATTGAGACCGATAACGTGGTCGAATTCTCAATGTTCTCATCGAAAAACAAAAAATGTTTGCTTGAATTTTTTGCCTCTCTCTTTGGCCATACAAAAACTTGGTCTTTTGTTGTCATCGGTATACATTGTGTTTCGAAATCTAAAATTCTAATTCAACCAACTTGCGTTGGCGATGACGATTAACTAACCAAAAGTGTTGAGTGTTTGTAGGTTGACTTTTTTTGAGGTTTTTAAAATACCAGCTGGAGCACTCAGACCTAAATATCGGACCCGATAGCAACCTTCTTTTGTTTCCAGATATTCGTAGAAAAGGCAAAAGACGCTGCCATGATAAGGAGCCTAAGTTACCAGCTCTCACCATGTCTGCGCCGAGTATCTGTACCCTCGTCCAAGAAAAAGCAGGACATTCACAGAGGAAGTGGTCCGCGGTGTCCTCATCTTCTCCACAAGATTCACAGATTGTGTTTTCGCTTAAGCCTAACAAATTGAAGTGCTTGGCAAAAGAGAAGTCCCGCCGGCAACAGGGAGCGTGCATCCAATGAAAGTACGCTATCTACGGTTGTGCTCTTGACAGATCCAATTGTTGATTGAAGCCCTTGCTGACGACGCCGACGCTGGCAGACCTAGCGACGGGTCAGGTCCTGAGAAAGCTGCCTATAAGATCATTGTCTAGCAAGTTCATCGGCGATCTCATTTCCAGTTATGCCGTGATGGCCCGGAACCCAAATGAGACTCAAGGAATTTTATCTTCCGATTGCATTCAGAGAGCTCTTATTGCATTCCTGGATCACTTTCGACGTGGTTAGAGAGTTGAGAAGGGTCTTAAGCACAGCATGGCTGCCGCTGCAAACAAAAAAACTTCTACCCGTCCATCCATTTTTCGTAACGTGGCTCAAGGCCATTAAGATAGCATAAGCCTCCGCTTGGAAAACGGATGCGTATGATCCCAAACATGTGTGCAGTCGTATGTCGTCGTTCTCGACAAAGGCACCAGCAGCAGAACCCTCGTCGGTTTTGGAGACATCTGTGAAGATACGATAACAGTTCTTTCCAAGCTAAGATTCTGGAGTGAAAAATGTCGAATATCACAAGGTGCTCCAATGAGAAAAATAAACCTGAATGTCCTGTTTGCCGAAATACAAAGCTTCATCAAGGAAAATATTATGCCAACAGCCATTGTAATACTAGTAAATTTGATAATTTTTTTAAGTATTGAAATTATTTTGTTGCTTATAATCATAAATTAAGTTTATCTCTAAACTGAGGTATACTGTGGCTGTAAAGTTGAAAAATGTTCGCTCGGTCGCGTCGGATAGTTAATGATAAAATGTCAAAACAAATACTCAAAAAGACTTCATCACGAATAGTTGCATATCAAACTTAGTTCTAATCCAGGCATGACTGTAGCTTCTATGATTGCTCATACATTAAACGAACACTTAATTTCCATCTCCTATCCAAGAGCCTTAATATATATATTTAATATGATAAACTCCACCCTATTTGCCCTAAAGATGTTGCATCTTCATTCCAATTGGAGTGCAATTAGTGAATTGTTTGTTGGGAATAAATCAGAATCAACCTCATGTTTACCTATCGTACATTTGCGTATAAACTTTCTTAAACCAATTTGTTTTTTGTTTTATATTATTTGCAGGTTCTTCTACCTCTATCATTTCTCGTTCTACGCCTATCATTATCGCTTTAGTGGACAAAACCGAAGTCTGGCTCTAGTTTCATCATGGCTTTTTATCCAGGTAAAATACGAGTATATTTTCAGTACACAAAACATCGTTTTTAATTTCAAACAACATCTCTGTGATGTATTTACTTTTGTTTTCCAACTAATTAAAAATGAGATATACCACATAGTGCTGCAGAGCATATAAATTTGCGGCAAGTATGTGTGATTATCGCCTATTCATTGGGATTGCATTTCCTTTATACTCACCATAATTGCATATTCTCTTCACACATGCTTGTCCCGGATACATACCTTATTGCAGATATAAAGTTAATAATTTAATCGTCAGATCAGAACAGGAAACGCAAACAGACCTGTTGTGGTTTCCATTTCTCTCCCTCTCTCTCTCTGTATCGTTACATCTCTCTCACTCTCTTTCGTCCCTGTGTCTCTGTCTTCAGTTATAGAGAAATAAATTTAACTCTGTAGTCCTGCTGCATCCTTTTCCGTTCGAAAAATTGTAGCTTTATTGCTGTTTGCTGCTGTTTCTGTCAAAATAAAGCGAAATTCATGCTCTCACCCATTCCTAACCAAATCCACATCTAGGATCGAGTATATCATGTGGGGGGATGATTGAAGGTTTGGAGCACAACTGTGTGTGTGTGTGTTTTAGTGTGTGTTACTATGTTTCAATCCAATGGATATATGGTCGTTTTTCGAGGATTCAGTTCATTTCATTGTCTGGCTGTTAGTGGAGAGACCCCCATTCGAGTGCTCTTGCAATACGGTGACACGTGAATTAATTAAGCGATGTTTTATCACGTGAACAGCAATGCACCCAATGAGATCGCACCCACGTGATGGGAGTTTCAATTATTTTTGTTTTTAATATTTTTCTGTCATAAGATTTTTGTTGCATATTACCTAAAACATTCGACTTTTGTTTATGAGTTTGACGATGACGATGACGATGATGATGATGACGACGGACGGGTGTGCTGATGTGGAGTCTTGTTATTTTCGTTAAATTGTTTTCTTGCGAAAAAGTTATGTTGTGTTGAAGTTTTTTGGGTGAGTAAGACTTCCTTCCACTTGAATTGAAATATGGCTTTTTGCTTAACGAAACAGTACAAGTTTTTCTTTTGTATACTTTTGTTGTATGAGTCAAGGCATTTGTTAACAATTGTGTCCTTCGTGGCTGTAGTACACGATGCATTTGAAACGACAAAACACATTGTGGGTTTTAAATATTGAGACAAAAGCTAACAAGATGTTCTATTTTTCGTAACAGAACGGTATTCATTGCGGAAGAGCTATTTGGTAGCACGTTGACAATTTCAAAGTAGAGTAAAGGTTTGTTGTCTGTTGAAGTGTTGATGTGAGGCAAGGTAGGAAAAATTTGCAGAGCATACGCTACCGATATTGGATTCTAGCAAATGGAAAACGATACAATTTGGCTTAACCAATTAAATGATTGAGATAAAACAAATAATCGGACTTTGTCCAGCTTCGGGTGCAAACCGGGTTACCAAGTTTGTCTCCTTGGCTACCAATATTGGTGTATTTCTAAATTTTGAAAATTTTACTTTAAGTTGTCAACATCATGTTCATATAGTTGGGTTGCCTATTCGTCGTCAAGCCTTGAGTTCGGACAACGTACGGACATTGCCCCACGAAGGCTCGAACCCAAATTCATGATTTTCATATGATTTTGGGTTTTGGACCTGGAAGCTTGCCTCCGTGCAATTTTGAACAATTAAGAGGAATGGAGGGGACCAACAATTTTTTACCGATTCCCAACAGATAACCGAGAAAGTGCTTTCCATGGCATGAAATTACGATCTGCGGACGGGGAAAAATTACTTTAAAATAATGAAACAGTTTTACTACAACTATACATTCAAAATTGCAAAAATGATATTGGGGATCTCGTATGATCTGCACCAGGTCTCATACATATACGGCTTTTTTGTAACACCCCCAAAAGGGATACTATACTGAAGTCTGGATTTCAAAAGTGCAAAATCTTTTTCCGATCTCGAAGAGATCAAGGCTCTGCCATTTGTCAGCTTCACACTAGTGATACACCGGCCCAGGCGGCGTTTGGGAGTGAAAAAGTCACTCCCAAACGTCACTCCGAACTGATTATTGGAAAACGTTTGCGAGCGCATTGGAGAGTTTATCTGTCAAACCCGGCACTCCAATTCACTCCGGATTTTATTTTTAGGAAACAACGTTAGGCACAGAAATTCACAATCTGTCATATTTTAAGGAGTGGGGATAAAATTCTCTCTGAAAGAGCGTAATTGTCTAAAAAGTAAAAAAAAGGCTTGAACAAAACATTCGCAGCAACTTTTGGAAAAACGTCTGTTTGACAGTTGTTGTATTTGTTTTGGCCTTGCAACCAAAAAAGTTTGGCCGTGTGTGGACTCAAAACGATCAAAGAGTTTGTTGGCCCTGAACCGTCTGTGTCTAGGTTCTACCATAGGTGTTCTTACAGGACACTGTCTAATAGGGAGACACGCCAAAAGACTTGGTGTGTTTTCCAATGATTTCTGCAGAAGCTGCATGGACGAGGAGGAGGAAGAGAGCGTTCAACACCTTCTTTGCTCATGCCCTGCACTGCTTCATAGGAGGAAGGCTCATCTCGGTGAATTCTTCTTCGATGATACTAGCGACCTAGCTTACATAGACCCTAAAATTCTTTCTAAATACATTCAAAGTTCCAGGTGGTTCGACTAGCAGGTGATTAACCGGCTAGTACCGTAATGGAAGATTAATAAGTGATTAACTCGTTAATCTTACATCGGGTTTCTGAGATCAGTAGGTGATTAACTTGCTGATCTCTGTGGTATCACAATGGGCCCTTGCGGCCTAAGTGTGTTAGGCAATGTACTCATTGACTGACAGCCACTTCCACCTAACCTTACCTTTGGCTGTGCACGATTTCTGCCCACAGAAATTTAGGTGGCAAAAATTCGCAGGGTGGGAAAATTTTTTACTCTCTCATGAGCACTCTCTTTTGTGCACTGCTACGAAAAAATTGCTGTGCTGAAACGGCATTGGAATTTCGAACAGAATTTCGGTGCATTTCGTGCGAATTTTCAGTAAAGAAACACACCTATTAAAAGGCATGTTTTATGACAGAAGATGGCGGAGTCTTTGGCAACCTTTTTTTTCGAAAAGTCGTAGTTTGGCACTTGGAAGGAGTTATTCTCATTGTATTTTTAAACTGAAGTAGCATCACGGAGGGAAATCGATGCTATCGCTCTCTATACTCTTCATTTAGCGTGACACCTTATCGAATCGGAAAAAGCGAATCGTAGAACCTGTGGAACGTATACTATTTTGATATTTTAAGAAGGGA
This sequence comes from Melanostoma mellinum, assembly GCA_914767635.1. NCBI lineage: Eukaryota > Metazoa > Arthropoda > Insecta > Diptera > Syrphidae > Melanostoma > Melanostoma mellinum. Next base: position 198,561,526 of record OU612059.1, read on the forward strand.
GCAATGTTCCGTAAACGCCGGGCAGATCAAAATAAATGAATACTATTTGCTTTGATTTTTGACAGCAAACAGTTTGTTTTCTTGTGCTTATAACTTGTCCTTAAATAGTTTGAAGAGTATTCAAGCATTCACGAAAATACCATCCGCTTATCTAAGTCAACAACCAAACCAAAAAACCGCGAAAGGGACAAATTGAAATTTTAGACGCCGATATTGATTCTATTAGTTTATAAATACAATGGTTACTTTACCATGTTACAAAGCTATCGACATCTTTTTGAAGAAGTTCTGGATCAGAAGTATTTTGAATGGATTTGAAAATTTTCATACGTTTCCAAAAACCAGAATTTCACTATACGAAATGCACGAAAAAACCTCATTAATTATAAAAATGAAAAGCAAAGACCCGAGGTGACTGTCTTGTGGTACACACGACATAGCATTGAACAAATTCAAAAAGCTGTTATGAAATTTTGATGCGTTCTATTCTACATTTACATAGGAGGAAATCGATAGAATATTGCTGGAAAACCAAACAAATTGAACTTATTATAATAAAGCATCATGAGAGTGTTTATTAATTTATTTATTATTATATGAGTCTAGGGATGCAAGAGAATTTGCCCTATAAATTTTAATTTCTATATTTTCACTCTTTTAAAAAACCGGAGTGATTAAGGACTTTTTCCAAAGGCTTGGGAATAAGCCTGATTTGGTTGAAAGCTGAAGAGGATATTGAAGTGGAGACATTATTACGAAAAATTAATGTGAGAGCAGTTGCGCAAATACGTTAATTAAATTTCATCCATAACTACGGGCGTTTTCAATACACACACTAAATTCTCGTTTGCTTTTCCGAAGTAATGTGCGGGAATAAAATACAGCCTATGTTATGTATTCCATAGGCTCTAGACCTATACTATCCGCCTTCCAAATTTCATTCAAATCGGGTCAGTATTAGTAGTTTTGGATCCTATTCAATACAAACAAACAAAAAATATTTCCTCTTCATAACAGTGTATCAATAATAGGATTTCAGATTTTGAACTTTTCGAATTTGAGCAGCATATTTCCATTCGAATTGATGTTAGAAGATTTCTTCTTTAGTTAAAAGTAAAAATAGGGTATTTTTTAACGGTAAAGAAGAATTTCAAATTGAAACAAAACACAAGAAAATCGTTTTATTGTTCTTCAATGATTTCGGGCATGTGGCCGCCGCGGCTGGCTCGAATTAGTCCAAGTATAGAAGTCCAATTTTCAACCACTTTTTCAAGCATTTGAGGCCGTATGTTGGCAATAACTCCACGAATGTTGGCCTCCAAGCCCCCTAACGTTTCTTGTTTGATGACGTAGACGAGCGACTTAACATATTCCCAAAAAAAATAATCCAATGGTTTCAAATCACAAGATGTTGGTGGCCAATTGACATGTCCATTCGGCGAAATTGTGCGCTCATCGAATGTTTCCCTCAATAAATCAATTGTGACGTGCGCTGTGTGGCATGTACCGTCATTTGTTGGAACCACATTTCATAAACATTCATGGCATCCAATTTGAGAACAAAAAAGTCGGTTTTCATGGCTCTATACCACCGGTTTCCATTAATGGTAACTGGCTAGCATAATTTCGAAAGAAGCCCATAGAGCACACCAAACAGTCAGTTTTTTTGGTTGTAATGGTGTTATAATTGTAAATTAAACAAAACTATTTATAAAAATGAACAAATTAACTATTTATTAAAAAAAGTAAGAAGTTGGTGATGTTGGTGAGGTTGGTCCAATAATGATAATATAATTTTTAAAGGCAGTATTTATAATACTTTTTCTTAATCGGTTGCTAGGAGAGTTGTTTACTTCCTATCAACAACTTAATATTTTTGATATTGAGTTGCTGTGTTTTTGTTCAATATACATTAATTAATATACAGTGCTTTCAACACCTCCCCTTGCAAAAGGAACTTAATCCTATGAAAGTTCATAAGATTCCATCCACCTTGGAGTCCTTCGAGTTCGTGTGCTGTGTCTTGGCAACGCTGCGCTACTTTCGGTGGTCTCATTTGTGGTGTCATTCCTGTTTTCGGAAGACTGACTCATCTGCCGGCTGTCCGTATGTGGATCCATCTCCACACCAAAATCATGAACAAGAAGATCTAATGGCAGCACGTTTGATTCTTGCTGTCTGTGTTCCTCATACGTTTCATTTGATTTTAGCTGATTAGCATGTGAGCGAATAAGGAGATTAGTATCCAAAAGAACGTTATAGTTGACTTTTCCTATTCGTTCGACGATCCGTCCGGGTGTCCAAAAAGATTTGTTGCCACGATATTGCTTCGCGAAAACTCTATTGCCTTGTTCGAAATATCTGTCTTTCGCACCATGATGCCGGTTGAATGCTGCTTCCATAGCTTCGTTGCGTTGTTCACAAATGTTGCTTGAACTTGGAAGTAGAAGATTCAATGGTGTCCTAATGTTTCTTCCAAACATGACCTCAGCTGGACTTTGATTTGAATGATTATTGCGATTGGGTGTCATTCGATAAGCCAATAGAAAAGTTTGCAGTGCTTCGGCTATAGTTCCTTCCCCCTGCATTTTTGTAAGACTTCTTTTAAGAGTGTCTACAAAGCGTTCTGCCTGGCCATTAGACTGCGGATGATATGGAGCAGTTCGAATGTGTTTGATGCCATTGTGAGTGCAGAAAGTTTGAAATGCTTCGCTTGTGAACTGACTTCCGTTGTCGGATACCATGACCTTTGGCATTCCAAACCGAGCAAAAATCTCACGTAGCTTAGATATCGTTGTTGCTGCAGTAATTGTGTGCATTTGATGTATCTCTGGCCATTTGGAAAATGCATCAATGACAACAAGAAAAAAATCACCGTCCCTTGGTCCTGCAAAGTCAACGTGAATGCGCTCCCATGGATGTTGTGTGAGTGGCCAGGAAGCAAGTAGTGTCTTATGTGGTAATTTTGCTGCTGTTGCACATCTTCCACAAGCCTTAACATAGTCTTCAATACATTTATCAATATTTGGCCAGTAAACAAAACTTCTTGCCAATGCCTTCATGCGTTCTATTCCGGGGTGCCCTTTGTGTAGTTGGGTAAGCACTCGTTTTTGGAAAACTTTAGGAATTACCACTCGGTTTGAGAACATGATGCAGTTATTGATGATGGACAATGAATCACGACGTGCAAAAAACTGTTTAAGACTATCATCTTTCAATTTATTTGCTTCGGGCCACGTTGTAGAGATGAATTTGGATACCTGAGATAAAAACTTATCTTTAAGAGTTGCATGTCTTACCATTTTAGATGTGACTGGCAATGATATTACAGACTGATCCAAAATCTGCTGAGACTCTTCTTCGAATTGAATGGATGCTACGACAATGTCTTCTGATGGTGCACTGTTTTCCTTCATCAGCCTTGACAGCATATCAGCATACCCAAAGTCTTTCGAAGAAACGTGCAGAATCTTAAAATCATACTGCAACAACTGTAATGCCCATCGCTGCAGTCTGTTTGCGCTGTGCGCTGGTATACCCTTGCGTGTGCCAAAGATAGTTATTAATGGCTTATGATCCGTTTGAAGTGTGAAAACACGACCATATATATATCGATGGAATTTTGTCACAGCAAAGATAAGCGCAAGTGCTTCTTTTTCGATCTGACTGTATCCACGTTCCGCTGATGTTAAGGATCGCGAAGCATGACATACAGCTTTGATTGAACCGTCTGGAAATCGATGTAACAGGCAACCGCCAAGGCCATAGTAGCAGGCGTCTGCAGCTACAATTATCTCCAGTTTCGGGTTGTAGTGAGTTACTAATAAGTCCGATGTCATGATGTTCTTTAAGTTTTGGAAAGCTGTTTGATGTGTACTTGTCCAGTTCCACTTAATGTCTTTTTTTAGTAGTTCATCCAGTGGTCCTCGTAGTGTTCTCATTTTGTTTACGAAACGACTGTAAAATGTGATTGCGCCTAAGAACGATCGAAGTGTTGTCTCATCAGTAGGACTTGGTAAATCTCTTATTGCCGCTATACGAGTAGGATTTGGTTTGATTCCTTGTTGGCTGATGTTATGCCCAAGATATGTGATTTCTTTCATGAAAAACTTGCATTTTTCGAACTGCACATGAAAACCAAAATCTTGAATCCTGCTAAGGGCTGCATGTAGATTCTCACAATGCTCTTTTTCAGTTGAACCGTAAATTATGATGTCGTCTATGTAAGCCTCTGCTCCTGCTAGACCAGCAAGCATTGTGTCGATCACTTGTTGAAATGCACTAGGGGCTGGCTTGATTCCAGGTGGTAATCGGTTGACTTTAAAAATTCCAAGGTGGGTGTTAATTGCCAACAACTCCTTCGACTCATCATCAACTTCGATTTGAAAAAATTTATCAGATAGATCGATGATGCTGAATATGCGACCTTCACTGACTTTTGCGAAAATATCTTGTGGTAGAGGAAGTGGATGTCGATGCGACTCCAAAGCGTCATTTAGTCCTGTCGAATAATCTCCACAAATCCGTATTTTGCCATTTGCTTTTCGAACTGCAAGAATTGGTGCTGCCCATTTGGAGTAACTGATGGGTGATATTACTCCCTCCTTTTGTAACCTCTTCAACTCGGCTTCAACAACAGGTAACATGGCATATGCAACTGGACGCCTTTGTCTGAAAACTGGTTTGGCGTTGGCACTTATGTATAGTTTGACTTTAACTTTATTACAATGACCCAAAGAGCTTTGAAAAACACGAGGAAATTTTGACTTCAGATGTTCTATTTGGTCCACACTATGCACTGTTTTGCAGTATGAATCAATAGGCTTGCTCCACAAACCGAACTTATCAATTAAATCTATTCCCAAAACAGATAGGTTTGATTTTTTTTTCATGTAGCATATGCATTTTTCGGTTTGTCCATCAAGATCGACTGTCACGAAAAACGTATATAAATCATGCATTTGCTCACCTGAAGCATTGTTGACAATGGTTTTTACTGGCTGAAGTGTTGGTTTTCCAATGTGTATCCACTGTTGATGCGATATAATTGAAATATCTGAAGCTGTGTCAATTTGTAGCTTGAGCTGGATACCATTGAGTTTTATAGAGATGTATTTTCTCCTTGTTTCTACATCAATGTGATTCACAAATATTCCTTTTGTGTGTCTTTGATTCTTTTTTCGGGATCCATTGTAGTGCTTTGGATGAATATTTGATTGGCTTGAAGATGATGATGCTTTAGAAAACGAAGTTGCAGCACAATAACCTGCTTTGTGGCCTGTTTTCCCACAATCATCACATTTCTTGTTTTGAAAAGGACAATCCTTAGCAAAGTGCATGGCCCCACAGTTCCAACATGGACGTTTTGGTTTGTTGGTATCGTCGCTTAATGCATATTTGCGATGTTTTTGATATGCAAACTTCTGCTTGTCAGTACTGATGTGATGTACTGACGTTCGACTACCGCTGCCTTGTTTTTCCAGCAAATAAGTGTCCTGTTTCAAATTTTGAATCCGCAAACATTCCTCTGTAACCGACTGCAGTGTTTCTGTATTCTGCGGGTCTTCAAGTTTAGACAAAAGTCTTGCTCGGATTTCAGCATCATGCGGAGAACTTAAACCCATGACGAAGATTAAGCATTTGAACTGCTCGCTTGACATCGTTTGAATGCTGAAATCTTCAGAAAGTTTATTAACCTTACCCGAATATGTTACAAAATCATCATTAGAATTTTTCTCATTTTGAAGACATTTATATCGTAGGCTGAAAATGGATGCCTTACGACTAAATAATGTTGTCAATGTCCTGACTGTTTCTTCAAAACTTAATTCCCGTGGATGTTTTGGAAGAATGAAGTTTATGTATTTGGTATAAGAAACTGGATCCAACTTTCGCATCAAAAGCCTTACAAGTGCGCAGTCATCCAACTTCTTCCCGTCAATTTTGAAAAAATCTTCATAACGTTTGAACCATGTTTCAAACATCAAACCACTTTCCAAGTCATATACAAATGGCATAATGCTCTGTGCCAAAGACTCCAGTACTTGCTCCATTCCATTTGCGTTCTCCAGGGCAGTAACTTCTTTTTCCTTAAGAGAAAGTGTGTGTAGTTGATTTTCCATCTGCCTAGCGTTGTTCTCTATCAGATGCTTCAAAATTTCTTGTTGCTGTGCAAGAATCTGCAATACGTCTGGGTGTGGACTTGCCATTTTATTATTCGTTACGAATCCTCGTCGCCAATTGTTATAATTGTAAATTAAACAAAACTATTTATAAAAATGAACAAATTAACTATTTATTAAAAAAAGTAAGAAGTTGGTGATGTTGGTGAGGTTGGTCCAATAATGATAATATAATTTTTAAAGGCAGTATTTATAATACTTTTTCTTAATCGGTTGCTAGGAGAGTTGTTTACTTCCTATCAACAACTTAATATTTTTGATATTGAGTTGCTGTGTTTTTGTTCAATATACATTAATTAATATACAGTGCTTTCAACAAATGGATTCTCAAAGTACTCATGTGGATTCTCTTAACTCCAAATGTGACAATTATGCTTAGTTGAGAACCAAATATGAGCCTCATTACTGAACAAAATTTTGAGATGAAAATCAGCATCGAGATCAATCTCATTTTCGGCCCGTACACCAAAATAACGACGCATTGTATGGTCTCGCAGCTTTAATTCTTGCACTAGCTGGATTTTGTAAGGTCTTAAGCCATGGTTAACCGAATTAAATGCTCTGATGGATGAATTATGTCGACCATAAAATGGAAGGAGCTTGCGGTAAACTTTGCGAACTGAACCATTATTTTCGAAATGAATTTCCACGATTTGCAGGCGCTGTCAACCTTTTCATTATGAAATGGCAAGCCAAACTGAACATAAATTACATTAGAGTTGGCCGATTTGACAACAAGATAACAGTTTTATCCTTCATCGAAAAAACAACCTAAAAAAAACTCGATATATATGTACATATGTTGTTATTTGGGCCTGTGGCATACAAATTGCTAGGAGGTTTGAGGTTCTAATACCAGTAAGATCCAATTGTTTTCCTACGGGTACATGACCTTTCGTGAGGAATTGGCAAGTCCTCCCATATTAAATTCAATTTTTTCCAATAAATAAAACAACAAAAAAAAATAGAGTGGTGCAACAGAGCGAGGAGCCCCTGTGCCTAGCGCATTTCTCACAACCATGCCTTGTAAGGGAATAGAGGGAAACTACAGTTTTCTGCCGGTTCCGAACGGCTAATCGAGAAAGCGCTTTTCATGGCAATGAATACTAACGGAGGACTTGCCAATTCCTCGCGAAAGGTGATACCCGTGGAAAAACATTTTTGCCTCTGTTGGGTTTCGAACTCGAACCTCTGGATTAACAGGCGGACATGCTATCCATCACACCACGGGTATCAATAGCCTTTCGAAATCGGCAGAAAATTGTAGGTCCCCTCTATTTTCTTATGGCAGGGATCCATACGAACAGACGAAAAGGAGCTCAAAATACCTCCCGTGTTTTAAGAATCTTCGAAATCCATTCAGTAGTTTTTGAGTTCCCGTTCCCGTGGCAATATGGGGGTAACTTACATTTTAGTTTAAGTTAAATTAGGGAATTACTTTTGAGTAATCAAGTCAATAATTCAAAATTCAAAAAAGAAATATGTACAAAAATTTACTTTAATATGGGCCACTTTTTTTTATATAAGAAGACAGAAAACTGAACGAAAAAATCTTCCTTAGTTTTTGAGAAAATCGCAAAAGGCGATTCACTTTGATGTTTCTGGGCCCGTATTACGAAGCGAAAGGCAAAAAACAAAAATTAAAACAACGAAAGCCACGACATAGATCGATTGTGAATTACGAGAATCGATCCATGAAAATCACAGAACGATTACAAACCGACGGTCAAAAGCAGTCTTATATGACAGCGAACATTCGTGAAACGTAATCGCAACGTAACGATAACCTCGAACCTCCCACATAACAGGCAGATATGTTAGTTATTGCGCCCCTCAGTTTTCCCACTCAAAGTTTTTTAATATAATTATTCTGAAACCACATGTCTGGAAAGGAAAACGGCAAACACAAGAACTTATAGCGTTTTTCATTGAAATTCGGTAGATTTACTCTCAAATCGAGAACTACTCCTTTCAATGGATCATGTTTTTAGGTTTTTTGTTGGTATTGGCGGTTAAATTAATGTCTACAAATGGGAATTCATATTTTCATATTTTACATAACTTGTTTTCTTTATAGCAAATTACTGAATTCTAACTTATTTTGTCTTGTCCTCATAATTTATAGCAATTTTTTCAACCAAATGTGTGCATGAATTCAGAGTAGATCTCATAACCAAATGGGAGTAGATCTTTGGCGTTTAGAGTAACTCCAGATTTACTACTTTTTGCAATGAAAAATGGAAAATAGAAAAGTAGTAAATCTTCTCACAAAAGGAGTAACTCTTTTCGTCAATAAAAAACCACATCAGTCTTTTTTTGGATAATTGTGATAGCGTAGTCCCTGTAAACGTTTACCCAAACATTGTGTCATAATGCTTTTGATACTCCATCTTCAGCAAAAAATAGTTAATGTACTTTGGCTTCTTTACATTGTTACGTAAATCGTCACAGGACTCCGGAACGCCTTTTTTTCAAAAGCCACCCATATCATATTTTGTTAATCGATTGTCTTTTCGAACCAAAACAACATTCTATTTTATTTGAAAACCCTAGTAATGATAGCTTCTAGCACATAGCTTTGAAATTGATTCATGATTATAGGTTGGTTCGTTCAACTTTGGCCAGGCTTGACCCAGGTTTTCTTGACATCCCTATGAGTTGTCAAAAAACCTGGGTTTTTCTGTCCTTAAAAAACGCTAAACCACAAATATCCACACATCCCTGTCATTAAAAAAAAAGTATTTGCTATTTGACAGCACTCAACTCGCCACAGCACCTATGGCGAGTTGAGGGAAAACCTAGGTCAACCCTAGGGCTCAAAAAACACTCATTTTGACATTCAGGGAGAATTTAGGTTTCTCAAAAAACGCTTTGTGGCGACCCCAGGGCGACCCTAAGGCTTCAACCAACAAACATTAGGTCTGTTCGTTGAACGTTCCCCAGGGTTGACCTAGGTTTTCTTGACAACCCTATGAGTTGTCAAAAAAACCTGGGTTTTCCAGTCCTCAAAAAACGCTAAACCACAAATCACCACACATCCCTGTCATTAAAAAAAAAAATACATGCCATTTGACAGCCCTCAAATCGCCACACCAAAAAGCTAGGGCGAGTTTGGGGAAAACCTATGGCAAACCTATGGCTCAAAAAACACTCAATTTGACATTCAGGGTGAATTTAGGTTTCTCAAAAAACGCTTTCTAGCGACCCTAGGGCAACCCCAGGGCTTCAACGAACAGACCTATTATGACACTAGATTCTTCCCTTTTACTACCGAAATATTTGTTTTTACGCCCTTCTTTCGTTCAATTTCTCTTCATATGAGTTCCTGCTGTTTTTTTTTTTACTTTGTTTCTTTTTGTCCTCCAAATACAAAAGTATTTCAGACTTTGAATCAAATACACTAAACTCAAGACTCTGTTTTTAATTTGTTTACTTAACAAACCCTCCCACCAAAACTTAACTTTGTAGTTCATACCTTGGAGTTAACTAAATTTTGTATTCAAATTAAAATCATTTTGCATTTTGGTATTGACTCTACTATGATAACAACAAAATTCGGCCATTCAGTGTTTTCTACTTGTTTCTGTTTTTCATTACAGCACTCGATGTTTTACTTCTTCCATCATTACGAACTGCCAGTTATAATTCAACAGGCACAGTTCCTAATCATAGCTCGGAATCAAAATGCACAAAATGCGACCGCCGCCGGTGGTGGAGGACTGGGAAATCGCGTTGGTCTACTCCGCAATAATGTTGCGAATAATCAAATTATCCGAAATCAAATTGGCAACAACATGCTAGGTGGGCTCTTGAGGCAATTATTTGAGACCCGAGCACATGCCATAAACACACTGAGGCGTATGCTATTTGGAACTGGTTGGATGGCGCCCGTCCGGGTGCGTGTTGAAATTGGAAATTTGCAACGAATAAATTTGGATTCAATCCAAATAAATCCGGCAAATTTTCCTCTCTCAGCGGCTGCAATAAACACCCCCCTAGCACCTCACAATCGTCGCACAGAAACAGTGGAATCGGCTCCATTGGCGCCACCTACAACAACCTCAAGTATGTATACATTTTATTTTGTTTTGTTTGTTACCAACTCAAAATAACCACCATTCTCTATTTGATAAATAAAGGCACTCCTGTAACCGTGGGCACAAGTAGCTCAGCTGCTGAGCCGCAAACATCTCAAGACCAAAGCAACACTCCTGCATCGGAGAACAACGGAAATGAAAGCACTGCAAAAACCACAGGCAATTCCAGGAGTTCTATATCATCAAGTATCGAACATAAAAGCACTCTAGTCCCTCCAACTGAGCAAGAGTTGGAGAAAGGCAAAACTTTTGAGACAACTCAACCGACTGGATATCAATTAGTTAACGAACCAGCCAAAACGAATTCTGATGTGGAACTAAAGGTCGAAAAATCAAACTCGTACTCAGTAGAAAGTGTGACACCCGCTCTAGAAGAACCAGAAGGAAATGACAAACAAATTTCCACTCACCCAACAACAATGAATAGCGCTCATATGGCAGCCAATTCATATAACATCAGGTTTGGCTCGAAGCCGAACAACGAAAATTTAACAAAAGAGAATGCTTCACCTCCACTCAAAAGCCAGGAATTCAAAGTTTCCTTCACAATGAATGGAGAAAGGGCCCATTCTCTCTGCGGTGAATATAGCGCTGTTGCACCAAAAGAAAGTACATCGCAGCAGCAGCAGCAGCAAGACTCCTCTGTCCCCAGCAGGGAAGAAGCTCTAACAATAGAAGCGAATTATTCACATGAACACCAGCACCAACAGCAGCAACAGCAATCCGATGAAGGGAGCATCAGCATAAGCATGGGGGACAAAAAGGCACTACACGAGGCTGTTGTGGGGCAAAGTAACGTGAACACGGTAGCAACAAAAGCGGAAACCAATGAAAAGCACAGTGCAGTCGGGGAAGTGAGCAATTTTCCTTCAAATGATTTCAAAAGGACTACAGACGACAAGCTAAGTTTGACTACGCCACATAAGAACGACTCGCAATAAACCGACCGATGCGACGAGTACACCTTTATGTTTGCTCTTTTTTCGAAACTGATTTTGTTTTCTTTTTTTTTTTTTTGTAATTATTTTGCTGCTGAAAATGCATGGAAATTGTACAGCAATGCTCGAATATTTCCTCTGAATTCTCACGGCAAAAGTTTTATTTCTCTTTTTACAATACTGTCCGGCTGTTCTGAAAAAGGCTGGACGAAAATGAAGCAACTGGAGACAACCAGCAGCAGCATGGTTTCTGATTTTTTTTTTTTATTTGATAAAACCAAAATGAGCGAGGGTATTGCTAAGCTGGTCCTCTTTTCATCGACTTTTGCTCATATTATATTTGTTTTTAAGTTAACTTATTCATAATACTACGATTGAACTGGCTTTTTGCTTTTTTGGCCAGAATTATGATAAACTAGTGATTTAATGTGTACCTATCTATAAAAATAAAATAAATTAATGTTTCACCAAGTGATTTTCTTGTAAAATGGCAAAATGAGAAATAAATTGAAAAATACATTTTGTCTGTGCTGGATGTCATTCTACAGTCTAAAGTCTACACAAACGGAAAGTCAGAAGAGCGTTTTATTAATTTTTGTCTCCATAAAAAAGAGTTTATTCACATACTACAATGAACGAGGGATTAAAGGAAAGCGAAGGTGGACGTAAATTAATGAGAACTAAGACGCTATGAAAATTACATTTTTCTATTCTATTTAAAGCTTGTTCAGGGACTGCCTAGGCTCTCTGAGGGGCGTCAGTGTTTTTGAGTGCGGAGAGGAAGTTGATATAGTGGGAGTATGTAATAATTTCATTGCTGGAGGATGAGCTACATACTGCTGCACGTTTTTAGGATCAAGAAGTCTCTAAATGTGATGTTCGGCGCTCGTACTTACGAATTACGATACTAGCAACAAACTCGTCGTTATCATCTTTAGGTTGAGATTACTTTTTACGATACTCACTGTCCTATACGACTGCTTTCCACGGTCGTTTTGTTATCGTTCTTTCATTTTCCATGTTCGCAATTCATAATACGCAATTCGGGCCCAGTCCAATGAGCCCTTCGTTCACTTAAAATACGAAAGCGAATAGAAACCGTTTTCGTAATTTTTTCATTTTTAGTGTAGCGAGCACCGTGATCTCGAAGCAATCACAACTTCCTCACTCGTCTACATATTTCACACAAGTGACACCATTTTGACCAAACGTGTGCAAGCTTCTCAGTAGGTTTCTTCATTGAAGCCCTGGGATTGCGCTGGGGTCACCCCGCTGAGTGTTTTTTGAGCCCTAGGTTTTCCCTCAACTCACCCTAGGCTTTTGCTGTGGCGAGTTTAGGATTTAGGTAATGAACAGAGATCTGCGCTTATTTTGTGGTTTAGCGTTTTCCAAGGACTGGGAACCCAGGTTTTTTTGACAATACTTAGGGTTGTGTGGGATGCAATTTTTAAACTTGTCTTGGGAGATTTTGTATTGAGTTTGTTCTTTTTTCAAGCAAATAGAGCTCTGTTGACATTAAGGCAGTCATTTTGGCTCGTGGTGTGTAAGTTCATGTCCTTTTGATGAGTTAGCTGTTAAGAGCTTGAAACTAAAGAAGTTTGTCGTTGAGTGATTACTTTGGATTGCTTCAAGGCCTACGGAAGGCTTCAAAATGATTGACCTGTAGTGAAATAGAAGGAATAAAAAACCCCATAACCGTAACTTGAACGACTACTGAGCAAAGATGGTTGTAAACTGACGGAGTGGGGAGAAAGTCTTTGTGTTTTCGATATTGAAAAGACTGCTTTGACAATGAATCAGCCGATTTTGGGTTTGATCATAAGCAAGAGAAAAAGAGGCTGGAATATTTTTTCTGTGAAGGCAGGGGCATATTTTTTTTTTATCGGCAGCATGCCCAACTAGGGAGCTAGTTGACAGGTCCCATTAAATGTTATGAGTTCTTGCTTTCTTGCAAAGGTTATGACCCAGTCGTTGTGTGTTAAAATTATCTTTAAAGCCATTTTGTCGAAGTGCTAAGAAAATCTAGTAAAAGGGAAACTTATCAAGTGAGTGACTGAAGCCTGAAATGACGGCATGCATTGGCATATAAAGCACCAAGTGGATATTAGAGCGGTTTGATAGAAAGGAATGTGGGTATCCTGTAGGCCTGTGATTTAAAGTCCTATTTTTGTAGTTAAAATGGTAGCGATCGTGTTATCGGTAGAACCGTTTGCTAGATTTTTCAATCATGTGTTTTAAAACAAAGAACAAACATCCTTTACTGAAACCGAGGCACGTTAGTGACTTATGATGCTTTTACACATTTGTAGATGCGATATAAAAGAGAGGAGAATGAATCAAAGGGAAGTGGAGCTGCTGACAATATCAATGACCGACTTTACACCAATATTTTCTAGTTATTTCTAATAAGATAAAATGTGGTAAAAGATTTGGTTATCCTGTAAGCCTACTGTCACACAAAGAAATATTGTTATGCCTACAAATATAAGTTTCAGTTTACTTACCTAGCTTTAAATTTTGAAGGCTGATTGTTGATATAGGCAGATTAAACGTCGAATTTCGAAAATATCCAAATAATCGAAGCTAAAGATGACAACATGTTGGTTTATAATACACAATTAATAGACAAGAGGAAAATGCAACTTTAAGATTGAACTTTGGCTTTTTCAATGAACACTATTTTACTTTTCACCACAGCAACAAGACACTTTTATCGGAAACGGAAACACAAAAACACATTTCTAAGTGGTAAAATTGACTTGATCAACTTTTTTCGAAAGAACAAAAACAAACACTAGCACTGATAGCGACACTTCTTTCATTTGAAGAAAAAATTGCTTTTATTTTTCAGGGAGAGAATCGGCGTAGGCCTTCACATGATCTATTCATAAAGAAACGAACACTTTGCTGTCGCGCAGATATTTTATGAACTAGAAAGAACTACAAAGCAGGCTCACGGATTATGGAACAATAAAAACACTTAAGATTTGCTGACTTTAAAAAATTTCCAGCAATCCCATTTGCTAATACAAATAAAGCAAAGTGATTAACAATTGAAACAAACTATTGAATAACAATTAAATTAAATTCTTTCCAAAAAAGGGCAAAAAGGGAGCCGCGCAGGCTCTACTTTCTTTTAACCCAGCATGATTTCGCACACAAAACTAATTTTAGTACAAAGATTATCACTTAAAAACAGTCTTTTAAGCAATCTTTAATTAAGGAAACACTTTTTATTATTATAAATCAATTAATAAAATTGTGAACTTTTCACAGTAAAATGGCTGTATTTTGACAGTTCCTTTTGTTTCAGTGATCCCAGACAAGGTTTTTTTTTGGATTTTACTAGGAATTGTTTGTTTTTTTGTTAAATTTTGAAGGAAATTCCTTAAAAAATCAAAGGAAATTATTGATCCGAAATATTTGAGTAAGAAAACAATTGCTATTTCCATATTAAGCATGAGCAGCCTAACCCTGCGGAAAAAGGGTTTAAATAATGAGTCCCGCGAAGCGGGCCATGCGGAAAGCTGTTGCTTACGGAAAACAATTGCTATTTCCATATTTAGCATGAGCAGCTTAACCCTGCGGAAAAAGGGTTTAAATAATGAGCCCCGCGAAGCGGGCCATGCGGAAAGCTGTTGCTTACGGAAAACAATTGCTATTTCCATGTTTAGCATGAGCAGCTTAACCCTGCGGAAACAGGGTTTAAATAATGAGCCCCCGCTTCATGCGGAAAGCTGTTGCTTACGGAAAACAATTGCTATTTCCATATTAAGCATGAGCAGCCTAACCCTGCGGAAAAAGGGTTTAAATAATGAGTCCCGCGAAGCGGGCCATGCGGAAAGCTGTTGCTTACGGAAAACAATTGCTATTTCCATATTTAGCATGAGCAGCTTAACCCTGCGGAAAAAGGGTTTAAATAATGAGCCCCGCGAAGCGGGCCATGCGGAAAGCTGTTGCTTACGGAAAACAATTGCTATTTCCATGTTTAGCATGAGCAGCTTAACCCTGCGGAAACAGGGTTTAAATAATGAGCCCCCGCTTCATGCGGAAAGCTGTTGCTTACGGAAAACAATTGCTATTTCCATGTTTAGCATGAGCAGCTTAACCCTGCGGAAACAGGGTTTAAATAATGAGCCCCGCGAAGCGGGCCATGCGGAAAGCTGTTGCTTACGGAAAACAATTGCACATAAGCACTTGCCTGACGAATTTTCATACTTTCAATACTCTATTTCCTAACATTTATTGTAAATTCGTATGTATTTCAATCATGTTTTGAAAATATTGCATACTTCAAGGCGCAATTTCATATGGTAAAATTGAAAAACTAAAACATTTTTTAAACCAATTTACCGGTGTTTCCTCATTGTAATATTTTAAAGCTGTTCTATTGAAACCACCCCCTACCCCAAAAAAAATAAGTCCAATTTCAACTCATGCTGGGTTAAAGGAAAGCGGCCCCTTTAAAGAGATGAAAGACTAGCCCTACAAATACAACATCGCCGGGTTTGTACTTTTGATTTGGAATAAGGTGAAAAACGCGTATTTATTTCATTTTTAGAATTCGATTTCACTTTTTGGAATGCCGATGACTTTTCTTTAATATGAGACATCGACCGTTATAAATTATAAGGGGTGCATATGTGTGTTGAACGCATTCAGTTCTGTTTAATCTACATGGGCTCTTGTTGCGTAAGTAGCTGATTACACTACATCGCTGATCGAAGCGGTACTAGAAGAAAGTATCGAAAAATGCGCTGCTCAAATTCGTTCGGAAATTTAGATTTGTTTACATGCACATATATAGATATAGATAGAGTGTGTAGTGTTGTAACTGATTTGGGTTTTTTTTCTGTATCTGAAATCATCAAGTAAAATTGTTTTTCCAAAAAAGTAAAAAGTATTTTTCTTAGACGTGTAGTTTTGGAGAAGAAACAAAACGCATACAGCCTTATTTATTAGGTTTCACTAATACTCGCTTCAACCTCGGATTAGTTAATACTAGTACTATATTGGTTACTACTTGCGCTATGACACGAAATTTAATTTTTTTGTACAAATAATTTTGAAAACATTTGGAAAACAACTATAGCCCCGTTCACACTGTACAATTTGTTGGACAAACCAATGCTTGATAGTGTGAACTCTTCATACGACCGCTTGTCCAATTTGTTGGATGGTTTTCAAAATTTTTTGAAAATCTAGAAGTTGGATATATACCTCGTTTCCACTTAGAATCGGGTGATCGAATCGGATTATGATTCAGATTTCGATGCAGGTATCTACTTACCCACTGAATCGACTAATCTAGGTATAGAACACACTCTTTTTGAATCGATCCAGCTACAAGAGCTGTATCGGATCGGGTAATCCTATTTCAATTCGATGTAGGTATACACTGGCACTAATTCGAATTGAAGTGTGATTCAATTCTAAGTGGAAACGAGTTAATAATGGAAGGGTATGTAACACAAAGTTGGACGACAAGCTTGATAGGTGTGAACGAAAACTACATCAGACCATCCAACTTCCATCAAACGAAGTTTGTCCAACTAATTGTACAGTGTGAACTGGGCTTATCGCATTTTGGAAAAGTCCTCAAAAAGTTGTAACCAATTTAAAACTTGGCGTAGACTTGGCAGCTTGGCATACTGGCGAGCCGCTGTACCTTTTTGAAAATTGAATTTTCACAACTAAAATGCTAATAACTTTTTTTCTTTATTTTTAAAAATTACAAAATTGGTCTTTTTAGTTTGATAAAAGCTTGAAATCTGTGATTTTGGTACTATTTTTGTCAAAAATATTTTTGATTGCGTTTTTTAATGGAAAATCGAATTTCTACAACTAAAATGCTAATAACTTTTTGTTATACTTTTCCAAATTAAGAAAATTAATTGTTTTAGTTTGCAAAAAGTTTGATTGAATTTGAAAATCCAAAACAGTTCATGAAATCTGTGATTTTTGACTAAAATAGTAACAAAATCACAGATATCATGAACTGTTTTGGTTTTCCAAATTCAATCAAGCTTTTTTCAAACGAAAAATAAATAGTTTCGTAATTTGGAACCGCCGTATTAATAAACGCGGAATAGCTGGGTTCCATGGATAAAGTGGCAAATGGTATAATGGTAACTTTAATTAAATGGAAAATGGTATAATGGTAACTTAATCCATGGAATAAGGCTATTCTGCGTTTATTAATACGGCGGGAAATGTATAGAGAAAAAGTTAAAAGCGATTTAGTTTAAAAAACTCAATTAAAAAAAAAAAAAAACAGAGGCTCACCAGTATTATGTTATTTTGGATTTCTTAGCAAAACTATCGTTTTCCAAATTCGAAAAAGTTTTTTCCAAATTTTTCCAAACTATCCCCGATCGATTGACACCAAAATTTCTCAATTTCATTGCTAGCGCTGCCAAGTCTACGCCAAATTTTAAATTGTTATAATTTTTTTGGGACAGTTTCCAAATTTTTCCGAAAGTTTTCCAAATTATTTACATAAAAATTTTTTTTTAAAATAGCGCTGGCAAGTTGACGGAGGTGGTTTTCATACCTTTTTTTGAAATTACGGACAATTTTAGACGGTAACCATACAAAATCTGAATTTTTTTACTAAAATAGACCTGCTTCAATTTCGACTTGCAAAAGAAAACAGGATGTCTCTCTCTTTGTGCCTGTCCAGACGGGTTATTTCAATAACGTTATGCTGTTAACGCTAGGTGTCTACACGTTGTTATAATTCCTCGCACAAGTTCTCCATTTTGTGTTGGAAATTGTATTGAAAAAAGCATAACGTTATGAGTATAACCTGTCTGGACACGCCAAGTGTACTGCTTAGGCAGATAAATCTGATTTCGTTTTGCGCATCCAGCCTCTTTCTTCCTCACCCCTTTTGCCCAGAAACGACCGATATAACGTTATTGGAATAACACGTGTGGACAGGGACTTTGACATTGAAAATGTGTTCAAAATGATGTTAAATTACTTACTCACGTCATGATCGGTCAACCAACATCGAAAGAGGATTTATTTATGTCAAACAAATTTCATTGCATGTTTGTGAACTGTGACACATACAATAATTCTATTTTCACTTCACTCATATGAATTAAATCAATAATTTGATCCCTTTACAGACACCAATCTGATTATTATAATTAATTAATAAATAAATTAATTAACATGATAATTATTGTCAAGTGAAACCGTAAGTGGTTTGATTTTCGCTACTAATAATTCAACAATTATAGGGGCGGCAGCTACTATAATTTACTTTTGTAAAGAAAATTGTTTTATAATGAGTCAATGATGTGGTCGTGTGGGGGTCGCTTTATATCAGCTCGATCCGAAATCAGCTTGGCTTCAGATCCCCATGTAAATACAGTCGAAAGCTGAATCGCACTAGATGCATTCATCACAAATACAACTTCCTTTTTCTGTGGGGCTATCTGTCATTTTTCTAACGGTTTGAGTTAAAGGCGAAATGGTGGGCACCTGCAGTAATATGGGTATAATGGAAACAACTTCTCACAAGTTTAATTTTATTTTCGTGGGTTTATCGCTAGTTGTTCCTTCTTTTCATCCCACTAAATTTCATTTTGTTCTCTGTTGTAAATTGAAATGCTCATAAGCTGTTAAAGGATAAACAAAGGAAAACATTCTTATTGTTTTTTAATATCTTCCCGAGTTATGTTTCCTGTTTAACAAGTGTTTTGGTTTTTCTTTCTTTAAATTTGCTTTTCAACTTGTGCGGAGCTTCGTCGCGTTAGTGATCAAAATTAAAATCAAAAGCTTATTATTTCAGATGTGTGTGCAATGCAATAAGAGAATTGTGAGTGGTTAAATAGTAAGGGTTGTGTATGCTTGGCAATTTAGGAAAAAATAAGAAGTTTTCCGAAGCTAATTTAAGAAAAAAAGTAGTGCTTATGTGTATCTTCGCTTCCAAGTGAAAGAGGTTCCCTTAATTAAATAATTGAGTGTTGAATTGAGAAAAAAAAAAGTTTGCAAGGCTTACAACTACCTACATAATTAATTGGATACGCGATTTATCAGCTGCCATCATCAACCAATCCATTAAGTCGGGGTAAGTAAACCAAAATCAATTGTTTCAGATACAATCTCAATATAATGAAAAATAGATGCCTTTATACATAACATTTATATATTACATTGATCGGTATTTGAATATCAAAACTCCTAAATTTTGTTGCGATTGTCTATAGGTATACCGAGATTGTTTTAATCTGCCTTTCTTTTTCTTTCTTCGCGATCGTTTCAAATTGTTGTATGCCTTTTTGACTGATTTCTTTGGAGGTTTCCTTTAAATATTACATGACTATACCAACTGAGCCGATTGTGTCTATAATCTCCACAAAATAATAATTTTTTACTTGAAGAACTCCAGTACCTTAATGATCAAGCTTCCAGCTTCATCTCAACTGCAGTAGAGGAATTTGTTCAAGATTGTGAACCAAATGTGATTTCTATGGCCCTCCCCTTTTGCCATCAAGCATAGCATTTAAACGCGTTTGGCTTAAGTTATACCACACTCTGTGAATCCCTTGGAGAGGATGATGACACAGTGGAGCACTTCTTCTGTGAATGTCCTGCATTTTCTCGTATCAGGTTACAGATGCTCGCCGAAGACATGGAAACATTGACTCCTTATCATGGTAGCGTCTTTTGGCTTTCTTACGAACATCTAAAAGGCTATAAAAAGAGAAGGTTGCTATCCAGCGCCGGTTTTTAGGTTTCTGTGCTCCAGTTAGTATTTTAAGAACCTCGGACGGAAATAAAAAATAAGAAAAGGGATGCTGGGCGTACAGCCACAGGGTAAAGCATTCGCCTCAGTTTGGAGGGCATTTTTGGAGAAAGCGCCTTTCCCGGCAATGAATTTACTGACGGAGGACTTGCCAATTCCTCGCGAAAGGCGATACCAGTGGAAAAACATTTTTGCCTCTATTGAGATTTGAACAACGAACGTCTAGACTAACAGGCGGACATGCTACTCATCACGCAACGGGCCACAGGTAACACCTCGATTTCCTTACAAGGCATGCTTGTTAGAAATGCGCTAGGCCCTGGGGCTCGTCGCCACCCTATTTATTTATTAGAGGACATTTTTCTATCACAGATAACACCGATTACCGTACACTTTCTCAACGTGCAACACGAGTACTTTTTACAGCGTAGGCTAGCCACTTCAGCATTTGAGTAATAAAAAGGTGCTCCTAGTGTAAATGTTCTTCTTCATAACACCAAAATTATTCATTTGCCACAAATCGCCAAACATCCCTGTCATAAAAAAAATCATTGCCCTAAATTCGCCACAGTTGTGGGAAAACCTAGGTCAACTCTAGGGCTCAAAAACCTCTCAGTTTGACATTCATAGCGACTTTAACAAACAAACCTTATGTGATATCATTGGTGAACCTGTATGTAGATTGGAATGTTCTGACTGTTTTTGTGAAGTATGGTTTAAATGTAAATGGATGAAATGAAAATTGTTTGTTCTAGTTTTAAGAAATGTGTTTGGAAAATTGTTTCTTGCAAAGCCTGATACCTTAAATTTTTGTTTTTGTTGTCGGTACGAAAATCGCAAGCAAGCAAACACACGGCTTGTTCGTACTTACAACTTGTCACATTCGATTTGACTTTTCAACCGAAA
Organism: Melanostoma mellinum; assembly: GCA_914767635.1. Taxonomy (NCBI): domain Eukaryota; kingdom Metazoa; phylum Arthropoda; class Insecta; order Diptera; family Syrphidae; genus Melanostoma; species Melanostoma mellinum. The sequence goes on from OU612059.1 coordinate 198,582,410, forward strand.
TCATACGACCGTGCAACATCGGTATGACCAACATTTTTTTTTTAACACGAACGATAAGCCAAAAATACCTAAATTGCTCACCTATTTCGAAAAAGGTTCAAATTGATATAAAATTAATAAGGTGAGCCTTTTTAAAAAGAGTCGCAACGATATATCGTTCAGCATAGCAACGGATTTTCGAGAGTTATTGGCGTACTTAGAGTCGATTTGATTAGGGTGTAGTAGTGCTTGTCTCTAACTTTAAAAATAATTTTTGAAAGACGAACGCGACAAAATATCTTTTTCAGTTTTTAATTTTATGCCGATTTGAACAATGACAAATGGATTCAACTTTTTTCATCAGAAAAGACTGAGTGGTTGGTTTATAAACGAACCAACACGAACTACACGATCTATTTTCATTCCTCAAATTACTCAAACAGGTCGTTTCAAGCGGACAAATGAGAGCAAAACAGCTGGATAACGCGAGAAGTAATGTCAAAAATTCAGTCACGTATTACTCGATCACGTGTGCGGTAACTAGGCCCCATGGTATTTTCACTTTAATACTAAGATAGTACTTACTTACCTTTCCCGCTTTCCATTAACCAACACAGAGCATCTAACATAAAGCGCTGGAATATAAGAATTTGGATAGTAAACTGATGATTCCACTTTGACTCTACACTGTAATTAAATTAATGGATTTTAAAAGTTTTCATCTTTAAAATCTAGTTTTATTTATGGATGCAACACAACAATTGATTAAAGATTTTTAAACATTCAATACAAAAGTGTGCTCGTCCATTCCAAAAATATGATTTATTATTCAAGACAAATTATTAATTTTTACGTTGTTAAAGCTTGTTAACTACGTGTATTCTCAAGCAATAACAACATGAATAGTGTGTTAGTAACCCAAGAATACGCGTGGCCGCTCAAGTTTATCTTTTCGTTGAAAATAGTTTTCACTTAACTTTTCACTGTATTCACTTGTTTTGAAATTTTAGTTTTTTTGATCACTTTTTTTGGTCACTCTCTATATATTATTTTGGTTTTGTATATAAAATATATTTAGATACTCACCTATTATTTTGCTAAAAATCTAAAAATTCTGTTAAGTTGTTCATGTTAGTCATGTTGTTTTTTACCCTCGTCGGCAGACAGTGAGCGTTATTTTCTCACCGCAAGAATTTTCTAAAATAAATAATACTAATAACAATTCATACTTTAATATGTCACCACTGTGCCTTATGCCTGTTTAAGCAAAAATAACATCTCACTACAGAGACACTACGAAAGAGAAAAGTTCATAAATTTAATTTTAAAAATAACCCAAACAAATTCTGAAAGGAAGAAACCAGGGATCAAAATACTGGGCCCCAGAAAGTAAACTCAAATTCTCAAAACGAAGTAGTGTCTGTGAAAATTTTCACAACTAATAAAAAAAAAGGAACATAATGTGCTTCAGTAAAAAGATTTTTTTTAAATAAAAACAAGGATTTTCAACTCTGAAATGTAAATTTTTTAAAAGCCCCTAACGTTGCAGAAATAAAGTGCAACGAAGAAAGAAATTATTTAATTACTAAGGTGGGCATCACAGTTCGGGGTGAACCTGGGCCCCAACCAATATTCTTCTATAACGACATCGATTTCGGCCGAGCTCTCTCCATTTTTGCACTCTAATTCGGTTAAGGTCTTCTTCCACTTGATTGCACTACCTAAGACGAAGTCTTACCCTTCGGCGATTTCCTTGCAATATGCTTTCGAAAAAACGTCGAGCCGGAGCGATTGGGTCCATCCGCTCTACATGACCCAACAATCGTAGCCTCGCGATGCGTACTCTCCTGGCTATGCCCATGTGGCGGTACAGCTCATACAGGTCGTTGTTGTTTCTTCTTCTCCACACATTGTCTTCGCATACGAGACCAAAGATCATTCGGAGAATATTTCTTTCGAAACGACCAAGGGTTTCCTCATCCGCTTTCGATAAGTTCCATGCTTACGCGCCGTAATGTTATACAAGGTTACCTTGGTTTTTCTGGAGAGGGTTTTGTTTCTCAATTGCCTTCTTAACCCAAAGAAGCAACGGTTGGCAAGAGTTATTCTCCGTTTGATCTCCGCACTGGTGTAGTTATCCGTGTCTTTAGCGGATCCTACTTAGACGAAGTCCTGTACCACCTCGAAGTTATGACTGTCTATTGTGACATTTTGTCCAATTCGTTGATGTTCTGTCTCCATGTTTGATGACAGCATGTACTTCGTTTTGCCCTCATTAACCATCAAACCCATTTTTGCCGCTTCTGTTTCAATACTCGCAAAAGCACCTATGACATTACGCTTCCTTCTTCACATTACGTCAATATCGTCCTTGTAGGCGAGCAACTGTACAGACTTTTGAAAGATTGTTCCTCTGGCGATGACGTTTGAGTTTTGTACAGTCTTTTCAAGCATGATGTTAAAGAAATCGCATGATAGTTTGTCGCCTTGTCGAAAACCTTTTTCAACATCAAAGGTCTCAGTGAGTTCCTTACCGACCTTAACGGAGCAGCGTAAATTCTCCAATGTCATCCTGCACAGTCGTACACCGAAAGAAAAACCTTGGTAAAATCAAACGTGGTGCTTGTTTGTTTTTGCGTCAAGCACGAACATACTTAACCAGCAACTTTGATCTTTTTAGGGATTTTAACATAACAGACTGACTCACTATAGCTTCTTCGACTGTTATGACGGGCATTTCCGTCAAGTTAGTTGCAGGCCATCACGTTACTGTCACCTCTTGTGCATAATTTTATCCTCAAAAACAAGTTGTGAGCTTCTTCAATGAACTATGGCGATTCTAATTATTTGGGCAAAGTTGTGACTATCATTTTCAAGTTGCTTTGTTGTATATTTTTAAAGCTTGGTTTTCATCAGCTGCCGAGAACAGCTCTTCTTCTAGCTCCCGAAACATTCCCTTCTTGAAGTTGGGGGTACCTACTCCTTCGTCCCTCTTTTCTTGCAGCTGCTTCCTTCCACTTCGAAGCAAGCCTTTTAATCTCTATAACTTGACTTATATTTTGGAAACCGCTTTCTTCTTACTAATCATTCCTCAAACTCCATCATTGCAACACCTAGTTCTTTTGACTAACTGGTAGTGCCTTTTGTGAAGTTATGAGCTAATTCAACAAACTTTGTGCAAGTCTTTTATAAAAACAAATAAATAGAATGGCGCAACAAAACTCTGGAAATCTCGAGGCCCTACGCGTTACAGAGACCTACAATTTTATGCCGATTCCAATTGGCTAAGATAAAAAGTGCGTTTCATGGCAGTGAGGAAAACATTTTTTTATGTTTTTGGGATTTGAACAGGAAGATAAACTAATCATTTTACACCGCTGGCACATCAAAAAGTCGTTTCTGTTCCCTGTGTTTCGACAATTCGTCTCTTGTGTCCAACAAAATTTATACTCGCGTTCTATCGACCATTCAAATTAAGTCATTTCCGTTGTGTCACATTGCCAGCCCCCGCACTGTGCCAATTGTTTTGCTGAGTTTTTTTCGAACTGCAATATGAAAGTCCATTTCTATCAACCTGTCCCTTGATTACAAACTCAATTTGAACTAAGCATAAGGTTAAAGCAATTTGATATTTGCACCTCACAATCTTTGTGTAGTTTTTGTTATACAAAAAATGAAACTGCTTGCTACAAGCAACCCTCTTTCAATTAAAAAAGAAGAAAAGTTTACGCTACAGCCTTCTTTGTATCTGATGGCTGCGTTTCACTTCTTCTATTTTACAGACGCGGTTTTCTTGCACCTTTGTCTCATCCTTTTTGTCTCCAAAACCACCCATGAAACTAAGATTTAATAAAAGCCCATTCTTTTGTCTTAAAACACAATTGTCTCAAGAAAAACCTCCCTCCAAGCTCTGAGGGTCTACAATGCAATATTTTCTTAGGAGCACGAACCCAGTTGAATAAGATACTTGGTAAAGGTACTTTATATAAAATAATTTATTAGTGGTGCAATGATATTACTGCGAACGCCACTTCTTGCCCCCCACCTACTGCATCCATATCTTAAAATGTTTTATGTTCAATTTCAGTTCAGGGATTTACCTGTAGAGCATATCCTTTTATCCGTTTTATAGTTTTCTCAAGCTCATAGTCGTGATTTTTTATTTTATTTCTGTCTGTATTCTACGTATATGTACCTAGACTACATACATAGATATTTTCACTTCTGCTTTGCACCACATCAAAGGATGATTTCAATGTTTAGAGGAAAGACCACCTAGAAGGGTACAATCAGCTCGAAGAGAATTTCTACAAAAAAATGGGTTTTTCACTTTCTGGAAGAGATGGAAATATGCCATTGTCTTAGGATCCCTGGTAATGTATTTTGTCACCTCTTTTATCCAATAAACAACAACGCCTTTTCACTTGGAATCATTTGAATTCAAACAACATGGAACGCTAGCATTATTTTCCTACTTCCCTCTGCTTCTTCTTTCCTTTTTATTCCCTCTGGTATTGAATTATAAGCATTTTTGAAAAAGGCATTATGGGATCGATGTTTGAACATTGAACGTAGATTTCATGCAAAATTCAGTCAATTTTTATGCGGGTATTCATGTTTGAATACGCAATGGCGTGCATTTCAGCAAAATTACACGATGAGCAAGGTAGACTTGATTGTCATTCATAACCAAGTATGTAGATGATAATAAAAACTTAGCACACGTCATGCTTCTTTTTCAGTGATGTGCATTTGAACTCGAGTTCTAATCCTAAGAGAAAACAAAAAATGCTTTTCCAAGGGTATCGCCTTATGCGAGTAGTTTCCACCACTGCACCAATTGTAAATTCATTGCCATGAAAAGCGCTTTCTCGATTAGCCGTTCGGAATTGGCATACAATTGTAGGCCTCTTGCATTCCACACAGGGTGTGCTGGTGAAAAACGCGCTAGGCCGCGGAGCTCCTCCCTCTGTTGCGACACCCAATTTATCTATTTTTTTTTTTTCATTTAAGTTTCTGAAAGGTTTTAGGGTCTTAGGATTTTTAAATGTTGTCCGTCTACATTTTACATATTTTGAATCGTAGATAGAAGTCCTCACATAGGATCTGGCGCTGGTTTTGCTATATTGATGTCTTGAATCAATTTTAAAACTAGTTGCAAAAGGGACTAAAAAGAGCTTCAATCACAGCTTACATTTTAGCCTCTACAGGCTTAGAATCGGAAGTTTTACCACAGGGTAGAAAGATCCTACCAGGGTGGCAAGCCTCGAACTCAAGTCTTTAAAGACCAGCAGGGAGACATGGTAGTAGAGTCACGGTCGCTACTGAGGATCTGGAATGATCACTTCTGCAGACTGCTTAGCGGCGATGAAGACACAAATTCCGCTGTCGGGCAGGTTCAGTTTGGACGATCATCAAGAATACCGTCCTCCCTACCTAGAAGAAGTAAGGCTTGTCATATGCAAACTTAAATTAAATAAAACTGCAAGAGCAGATGGCCTTAACGTCGCTTATAATATGTGAACGACTGAAACCCCACGTTAACAACTTGATAGGCCCTTATCAATGTGTTTTTGCACCAGAAAAGCCCACAATAGACCAATTTTTCACATAACGGTAGATCTTGGAAAAGACCTGACAATATAACATCGATATATGCATATGCACACCATTTTTTTATCGATTTCAAGGCCGCGTATGACAGTATTTACAGAGACGAGCTGTACAGAGCCATGTCTAGTTTCGGCATCCTTGCAAAACTCATATAGTACAGCGTTTTCCGCACCTCTTTTTTTTGGCACCAAATTGCATTGTAGTTTTAATTTGTTACAAGAAGTTCAAAAATATAAATAAACAGCCAAAAAAACATTATCTAATTTTGTGCTCAAGTCAAAATTACTCATTTACGAAAAGAAAAATGTTAATTTTTTTAGTTTTTGGTTTCTGTTGCTGCTTTTATTGACAAGTCAAATTTTCTGAGGTTTTTCACTTCTTCTGTGCTGTGTTGTTCGAAATCCTGATCTAGTGGTTTGTTTTTCTTATTCCTTACTTCGGTTGGAGTCATATTGATATTGTAACGTATGGAAGCCTTGTTTTCTTTTTTAAAAAAAATTAGCGTAAGCGATACAGTTATTGACACTCGTAAGGAATTTTTCAGTTCACACAGCCGGCAAATACATTTGGTGTGGATAAATGAAACTCTAAGTACATTTCTAAATACCTTATTCAATTGGTTTTCATTATAGTTGTATTAAAATCGGTTAAGAGATTCGTGATACTATTTTTGGACATTTTTCGAAGACTATCAAAATATACAATTATTGACATCCTTGTACAACTATTGACACCACGTATTTATACAATTATTGACATATTAGCAACCAGACAGTAAAGAATAGAAATAGCGATTTTTTGGTTAAATTATTTTTTAAACCTTTACGCAGCTTTATTTTTATTTTTTAAGAAAACAAAAAACATAAAAAATAAGTGGACACAGGTGTTAATTGCGTCTTTGATGATCTCCCTAGACACCTGGAGAAATCAATCGCATTGACATCCCAAGGAAAAAGCCCACAAGCTCTAAATCCTTTTTGAATAATTTCTGGTGAAATTGATGAGAGGATCACTTCTTCTAGTAAAGGAGCAAACTTTTGTCGTGTGAGGGACTCACCACTGTTTTGTCGGCGCCACTCAGAAACCTTCTTATTCCAACCATTTTTCAACGGCTTGAAAGCCGAAACATCCGCCGGCTGTAAAATTCTTGTGGCATTAGGATATAATGCAATTAATATGATTCCTAGCTGGACACATAGTTTGCTGACCGGTAATGTAAGGTGAGTGGCATGACCGTCAACAAAAAATATAACAGGAAAAATGGTTCCAACGCTGACAAGATGTGGGTGAAATACTTTCGAAATGTAGCCAACAGGTTCTGCTCCTCAAGATATTTTTCTATTGAAATAAACCACGACTTTATGTCTGATGATCCAACTGCTGCGCTGGCCGATGTTACCGGATCTGGAGTTCTAAGGCTTATTGAAGGGTGTCGGCTCAAAAATGCCTTAAACCAGCCATTCCCTGGAATGTTTTGTGGCCCAAAAGGATGTTCCCTTTTGTCTTCTTCAAGAAAACCCTTGACGGCATGAAGAACATCCTCTTTCCTCTTCGGGAAACCTTTTCGCTGGGATGTTGTTATCCACTCTTCCAAACACTCTTCTTCTACAGCGGACAGAACTGTTTGTGGACCTGGCCTTGCTTTTTGGAACTTAGAACTCAATCGAAATATCAGTGTAGTTCGAGTAATATTAAAAAATTTGGCTGCAGATTTTTTGGACATCTTTTGTGTCCTTACAGCTTCAAGAGCGTTTTCGAGGTCCGCTTTATTATATTTACCAGTACATTTAGGCATTTTTCCAGCTAAATATTCAATTAAAGGACTGATATAATTATTGACACTCTTTATAAGTACAACTATTGACACAGTGTCAACGTTTGTACTCCAATAGAAGACAGTTATTGACACAGGGGTGTCAATTATAAAAATTGTTAAAATCTTAAGACAATAGTTGACACCCCATTTTATTTAATATATAATTACATAAAAACAATAAAAACAAGTTAAATCCTTCTCTAAGACTATAATATTTCATATATAATAAACTTTTATGTTCATGCTTTTATTAAATACAACATAATTATCTACTTACATGTTGGGATTCCCTAACGAAATAGAGACTTTTTTCACAAAAAAACACACTCGCGTAACAGTGATGTTTACGTTTCAGAATTCACAACAAAACTGAGTAGCTAGCTCCAAACTAAAAACAAAGGGTGAGAGAGTAAGAAAGAGCGAAGAATTTAAAAAAGTAGTTTATATGAATCGTCCCGATTTGTTCCAGTGAAACGTTCTGTAAGAAGAGGGTGTCAATAACTAGACTGAAATTTTGCAGTGTCAATAATTGTATCATCTACTATAGTACAAAAACAAGTTGCGTGATTTTATTTGACTAGCTATTATGATTTTCAAATTTGTTGGTGAAGCTATTTTTCAAATTGGTGATTTTTATTTTGATTTTGGCAATTCCGATTTCTGAAACCGACAACCCTGCGTCGAAAGTGGTCTTCATTTGCGGTTTTTGACATAACAGCTTTTCATTTGTAAGAATTGATATGGCACTGATACACTTTAGCGAATGCCTGTGCGGATGGTATGCTTCGATTGACTCCGTTGGTACTCTATCTTTACCAATAAGTAGTTTCGATGATAGAACCGTAAGTTTGGCAAGTCAGATACCTTAGATGCGGCCAGAAACTGGAGGTTGTTGCTATGAGGGACACAACTGACTTGTATACTCTTAATTACAACATTTGGACGCACCTCAGTAAACTCAGTCAGTGTCTTTCTTCGTTCTACGCCATCGAGAGTTTTAAAAAATCGATTTATTTAATTTGTATGTTGATTGCAGCTTGTAGTCGAGTAAAAAATATGCTTGACTAGAAAACTTTAGTAAAAACTAAGCTTTAGTTGTTATTGTACATACTCGTATGTAGAACTCCATCGCCTCAGATATACTCCCCAATTATAGATCTAAAAAATTGGCAAGGAAACTGGAACAGCAAATGGAAAAATGTCCTAAAAATATTTGTATTTAACCAGGCAAATATGAAGTGCAATTTTCCCAAATACTAAAATTTATCTGGTGCTGGTAGGTATAGCTCCACTAAAGAGTGACTCACCTAACGTCTAGCCATTTGGTGATTATACGAATAAAAAACCTGCATCAGAGATATCAATTGCTATTTCTTTCCAATATTTATTCTCAATGGCTGGTTTTCAAATCTGCAATTTGCACGTTAAATTCGACACCACTGCATCAGCCCAATACCACCATCAGCGTATGATGAACTCCAAGGTAAAGTGAATATTGGTCCTTGTGTCATGGCCGCAACTATGAAATAAGCTCGGGTTGGCTGATATAGTGGAAGTATACCCAGTATAGTTGTTATCTTCTCTGAATATTTTTCACTAGCACCAGAGCCTTTGTGTGACAATGAATTTCAGCGCGAGGCTCAAATTGTTTCGTCACGAAGTACAAATACTTCGTGACGTTGGTTCAGAATTCGGAATTATTTGTGATTTGTACACGACTATACTGGTGGGTCGGTCGTTCACAGAGAGGGGGTGTCGGGTCGGGTGTCCACAATGCACAGTTGGAAAGCATCCAGAGCGAAACAGAACAATAAAGGGAAACAAAAATTAAAAAATAAATAAAATCTTTTCATTTCGAATTTTAGTCTATAGAAAGTGATTTTAAATGAAAATTCCTGACTGTTTTTCTTTGCCTCGGACATCGATAAAGTATACAATACGCCAGTTCACCCTTGTGGCACTAGCTGATGCGCTTTTGGACTGGTGGGTGAATACGAAATACAAAAATGGAAAACGTGTTAAAAACTATTTGCTATGCGAATTAATATCCAGGACACGGACCATTGCCGGGGATAATGGGGTTTTTGTTTTTGTGCTGGGGCGAACCGAACCTAACACACAAGACTCAAATAAGGAAAAATGAGCAATTAGGGAAGTGAACGAATTTTAAATCTTTAATTGCGTTGTGCCATCAAGCTAAGCCATGATGGTACGATGGTTACAGACCGTAGTAGAACATGTTGGAACCAAAGGGAACTCAACCGCAATTATTATTCTCCCTGTCAACAAATTACTCAACTCCAAGTCCGCACCAAGGTCTTTGAAGGGTTATACTCTATGTTTGTTTATGAAATAGGATAAGTGAGGGTGGCTCTAGCAGTGGTTCAGTCACTGCCATTGCCACTCACTTAACACCGAACGCCGCCAAAGAGAACAAGTGCAAAAAAAAACACACAAAATAATTCCATCAGATCACGACTGAAAATCAATCATAATGTCAGTCAACTTAATGCAAACCGCCCTCTGAGTGGCCAGAGGAATACTGATACACCACTCCAGCCGCAACGTTGAGAGACACATAGGGACAGACTATCGGTTAAGTTTGCTTGGACGAATTGGAGCAAATATTTTATTTTATACGAGTGGAGCTGATAGTGGTGATGGGATGGTAAAGTTCCAAAGCAGTCGTGGTATGTACTTTTTTGTTTTTGGTTCTTCCATACAAAAATCAAAACCAAAACTAATGTATCACCTTGACTTGCACCACATCTGTGGAAAGATATCGAAAGAAGTGGTCCTTGGAGCCAACGCCCTTTTCTATAGACATCAATAACATACTTTACACTTCTATATGCAACTTTCATTCAATTAAAATTGTTTTAGGTGAAGAGTGCTAATCATGGAACTAAATAATTGATGACCACAAACTTTGAGAATGATTGATTGAAATTGGTCTCCATCTCCATGATGGTGAATTGTTTTTATTTTTTTGGAATTAATTTCTAACCTCTCACCTGATAGTTTTGTCGGATATGTTCTCGAATTTGTGTTTGATAGTTTGATGCGAAAGCCAAGCAACAAATGGCGTTGAGCAGTTCTCTGATGAGCACAAATTTTTGTTTTTATTTTCCTTGTGGGGTTATGTCCTCCTTGGTACCGTACTTTCTGTCTCATGATCCTGATGTGCCAAAATACAAAAGTACCTGTAGACTACAGTTAATAATTTAGTCAGGGTCTAATTAGTACGGGCTCTTAGTATTTAAGAGAAAAATTCTGAGACTTAAATAAAAGTGGGCTCATCAGTGATTGATTATTTGACAAAGGTTAGGGACTATTTCAATGTCAACCAATAATTAAATTGAGTTATTGAAAAGATGGCGTTTTAATTGAGCTACTGTCGTCTTCTTAACCGCTGCAATGAGACTATATAAGCAAATTGAAACAATGTTCTTTTTTTGTCAAATGGTCCTTCGCTTTTTTAACCAAATTGTTTTTGTACCGGTTTTCAATCTGGCAATACTTTCTTGAATTTGGTCTTTTTCAGCAGCTGTCACTAAATTGATCCTCAGTTTGGTTTGCTATCTCATCGTGAAAAAATGGAAGCCGTACCACTGGAAACTACAAACGTTCAGTAAATTGATTCGAAACGAGTGGATTGTCACATGATTTCGATGTGAGTTACACGTCCAAGATCGGGTGATTCAACACCGCTGGACTATTTTTTTGTGGGGATATGTGAAATCGATTGTCTACGCATTACATTTCGATAAAAGTTACCTACTTATTCAGGTGGGTATTACAGTTTGGGGTGAATTTGGGCCTCAACCAACATCGACTTCGAATTAGGTCACACTCTCTTCAGTTTTGCACTCTAAGTCGGTTGAGGACTTCTTCCAGTGAGTTGAACCATCTAAGACGATTTGAACCCTTCCGCCGGATCGTTTTAAAAACCTCCTTTCTCACTAATAGCTTACACAATTTTGACGAAATTTTATATTTAAAGTGACCCACGTTGTTTGGAAAAACTTGAGTATCAATTTTTGAAAAATTTATATTTTTGTTCGGTTTTTTTTTTAAATTGGATTTTTTGAAATATTTCTGAAACGGTATTTTTTTAAAATTTCTTGTCAAAACATTTTCTGACAAGACCTTAAGACTTTGTTTCATACCTTATTTTTAAAAAGTCAAGTTTTTTTTTTAAAGTGAAAAATCTTCTCCTTTGCCAAGCGCTTCAATATGTTAGGCTTAAGTGAAACCACAATCTGTGAATCTTGTGGAGAAGATGAGGATACCACGGAGCACTTCCCCTGAATGAATGTTCTGCTGTTTCTGGGACGAGGGTACAGATACTCGGCGCGGACATAGTGAGACCTGGTAACTCAGACTCCTTATCATGGTACCGTCTTTTGACTTTTTTCAAACACCTGGAAAGCTTTAACAAAAGATGGTTGCTATTTTGGTAATATAGGTACAATGAACCGGTATTTAGGTCTTAGTGCTCCAGGTGGTATTTTAAAACCCTCCAGCAAAAAAAAAAAAAAAAAGATGTGATTTTATTTAGTTTGCATAAATCAATGTGCAGTTAGCAACGATGTTACACCATCTTGTCAAAAAACCAATTCTTTGGAAAACATAAACTTTTTATTCTTTGTTGTTGTACTTAGCAAACAATTACAATTCGTTCGACCTAACTATGCTAATTTTTTCTTCTTCAAAAGAGGCACTGAGGTCAATTTATCAGTTCATTGTACTACCAGAGTCATGGAATTATAACCTCCGATGGTAATTTCATTGCCATGAAAAGTTCTTTTTCTATTAACCGTTCAAAATCGGCAAAAAATTGTAGACCCAATGCATTTTTTTTTAAATGGCTAATACTGTACCAAACACCCTTGTTAAGTTTTTCAGTAGGTCGTGGGGTGATTTAAGAGCTACATCTAATGCTGCGCGTATTACTGATTGTGTCCTAAGAGTTGAAAGATATAAGAAATGGTCTTATTTTTGTTGCGGAAGTCAATCAAAGTATTAATAATATATAACAGGGTTGAAAATCAACCCGTGTCAGCATTTTCAATGGATAAATTTAAAAAACATTTTCATCGAACAAATCATTTTATATCGGCAACACTAAAATCATTTCCACCTGTTAACCCAGAGGTACACAGTTAGTTTAACCTGGGTCCCAGGACATCGTGACATTATCGGTAATGAAATGGCGGATAAGCTGGCAAAAATCGGGTCAGCACTCGAATCCAGCGAAGCGAACACTTCAGTTCTAAAGCCACTGGAGCAAGAAAAAAGCAGAATCAAACACAATTTTCTAAAAATCGCCAATGACAGGTGGTCATCTTTAGAAACATGCCGAGTCTCTAGAAACCTTTGGCCAGATATTTCCAAGAAAAAAACAGAATTTCTACTCCAGCTAAGCAGACCTCGGCTCTCTCTGTTGATTGGCATTCTCACGGGTCACAACTCGTTGGGTACCCACATGATGATAATGGGCATTAGCACATCCGACTTATGTAGAGGATGCCAAGATGAGGAGGCAGAGGAGGGATCTTTCCACTTCCTCTGTGAGTGTCCTAGCTTAGCCCACACTCGGAAAAAAACCCTCGGAGAATACTTCTTCGACGAACTGGGCGACATCTCTAACCTCCCACTGAGCAACGTCCTGAAATTTACTCAGGGCTCCAAATGGTTCAGTGGGAGTTCCCTTCCACAATAACCATCCACCTCTCCAATCCTCCCATTTCCTCATCCTCTGATTTCCCGGGGAGCACAATGGATCCTCGAGATCCGAGTGAGGTGTTGCCACTTGTGGCTGCACCCCCCATTCAACCTAACCTAACCTAACCTAACCCAGAGGTACGAGTTTCGAATCCCAGCAGAGCCAAAAATGTTTTTCCACGGGTGTCGCCTTTCGCGAGGAATTGGCAAGTCTTCCATTAGTAAATTCATTGCCATGAAAAGCGCTTTCTCATTTAGCCGTTCAGAACCGGTAGAAAATTGTTCTGAAGGCATGGTGATGAACAATGCGCTAGGTCCAGGGTCTCCTCGCTCTGTTGCGCCACCTTATTAATTTTTTTATTTTAAAGCTTAAATCTCCAACCCACAAAGAAAATCTAAATTTTCCAATTTTTTTGCTTTTCTGTATATTTCTTTTTTTTTATATCGCAGACAGGTATGGAATTTGCTTTTGGGATGGGTTCAGCATTGTTGTTTTTGTTGTAAAGCCCACATAGTTCGACATCATTATGTCAAACAGGATTCAGTACTAGCTTATATAACATTAGTTTGCTCTCATTAGATCAGTTACATTTTTCTGTTCTTCATAGTTCAGTTTATCTCTTTTCTTTTTATTTATTTCTTTCCCTTTGAGCTTCTCATCCATTGTCAATCCAAGCTATTTAGTAAGGTACTACTAAATTGTTGATAAATATTGCAACGTAAAATTTGTTAAGTTGATTTCGTTTCGTCTGACTTGATACGCAATTTTTGCACTCAATCACGGATTTTATCGACTGCACTTTGCAATTATTGTGAAGCTTTCTACCTAAGTGAAGCATTATGTGGTTTGAGTGGCAGTATCATCGGCAAAGGTGACCGGGATAGCGTTGGTGTCCATTGAAATATCCCTTGCATACGACAGATACAGAGTTGGCCCTAGAACATTCCCTTGTGGTACACCGGATTGAATTGTTTTAAGTTTAGAGTGCGTTTAGTTGTTCATACCGTCAGCTTGATTTCAATCGAATATTATATACTTGTGGCCTGTTACACAAAACTGCAAGTACCTAATTGTAATATATATGTAATACAAAGCTACAAGTTTGCTTGCTCTTCTACAAGTGTGCTGGACACTATCTACAAGTGAATCTTAACTTTTAGACTTGTAACTTTGTGTTACAGGGCCTTGGTCAAAGAAATCCCACTTTTTTGGTGTATTTTGGCGGTTGGTATGGGTTGCCAGATATTCATCAAAGTTTTACGTGTAACGGGAGACTTTTACGTTACGTTGAACAAAAGTTTTGATTTTTGTTAAAAATCTAATGTAAGAAATAAAATCAAAAAATGCATGTTATTGCTGATTTTTCTAACCCTTCGCAGATTTTGAAAAATGCAAAATTAATTTTATTATTTTCTACAGGTCCTTCACTTTCATTTGAAATAATAGTTAGTACATGAGATGGGATAGACAAATTCAATTCAATTTTGATGCTATATGCCGAGTACGTTTGGTGTGCTTTCATTCTAATGAAGCTACGGGTGCATCACTAAAGTGCCAACTATAATGCTCTTTGCCGAGCTTACGCCTACTTAAGCGAACGAGCCAACACACTGTTTTATATGACACTAACCATAATTATCCTTCTTTTCAGTTTCGTCAAATCTCGCTAACTTACGTAAATGTAAAATTTAAAACGTATCAATAGAGGAATAAAGAACAAGAGAGAAAACCAACCTCTTGCGCCGCAACTTCCATTTGTCTACATTTTATGGTGTGTTTTGCCCTCTTGTTGTATCTCCTCTGTGGTATCAACTTAACTCAACTCAGCTCAACGAATGTTTACATGTTAAGTAGCCAAAATCCATCATAGTTGTTTTTTGTTTAACGAAAACTTTCGGAAACTTTTCGTCTGGTTTTTGACACTAGCCTAAGCTCGGCTAAGTGTATTATAGATGGCCCTTAAGGCTGAATCATAGCACCCAAACTTTTTCTTAATTATTTCGGGATGCAATTCAGATGGCAAGGTTACAGAAGTATTGCATATTTTGAAACGAATTATGGGGCTGAAAATAGTATCAATAACTCTTGGTAGACTCTTGTCAGGTGGGCGTTGGAGTAAATAACTACCATTCCTGACGTGTACAGTGGCGTAATATTCTTCGTGTAAAAGATAAAACAATACCACACCGCGCACAGATGGATTGGAACTTTTCACAATCATGTTAAATTCTAGGAATTTTTGAACTTTTGTTGGTACGCACGTATGCATATACAGGGTGTTCTATAATTCGTGTAATATACTATTTGGGATGTGATTTTTGGTCATATTCTAAGAAAAAATTGTTTTACATTAAAGTCCGTTTCTCAACTTTGACAATACTTTTTGACAATTGAAAAAAGGCTAACTTTGGTGTACCCTGACCTGTGTTAGGTTCGATTTCTCTGTCAATACTGAAGGTAGAGGCCTAATTTAAGACTTAATTTTTTGGAGAAATAATAATCTTTGATTTTGTATTTAAATTGGACTCTTATAGGCCTAGGGCTGCCAGATTTTCAATTTTAAATGGTCTGCAAGTTTTCTTCCCCCAGCAAAGTTTGCTTTTTTTTAAATTTTTTTTTTTAGCTTTGAAGTTTGTTTGAATAAAACAATAATACGGTTCTCCGACTCACAAAAATTCAAAGCAATGTGCACCGGTACCTCCTACTTTATACTCCTTCTCCTATTTCCTCAAGTGCTGGCGCACTGTGTTTTATTATAACATTACAAAGGTAGTCGTAGCCAAATGTTTTGCGCGTTAATCATTAAAATACGACTGGGCTTACGGACATGAGATTGTGTGTTAAATACGATACCAACATTTTAAGGCTGAGTACACAATTTTAGTACTTGCTCTTCATAATATATTTGTTGGCATAGGTCAACCACAAAAAATTGAATTGAATATTCCAAAGTTTTAAGCGGAAATCAAAAAACGCCATTCTTTTGCAGTTGCTAATACCTACATATCAACACTGAAAATTGAATTAAAATCGTTAAACAAGTTTATAAAAAAAAAATGGTTTTTATTTTTCAATATTTGTAAAAAGGAGTTTTTCAAAAGAAAAGTATCCAAAGTTTAGGACAAAGTCTTAAACAAAAAATTTCAAAAAAAATAAAAGACAATATCAAATTAAAAAAAAACTTCAGGAATTAAATCTTTCAAATCTCGATCTGCAATTTTTCTTCAACAACCTACGACTTCTAAAATATATAATTTTGTTAATATCGCCTACGCAATTAACGAGAAGGTCGGTTTTAATAAAAAAAAAAAAAAAATGGTTCTATGGGAGGTACCGTTCTTAGTCTTTTTCGAAACACTTTTCTTACATCATAAGAAAGACAATCTAAAACTGATACATACACAAAGTTTTATCGAAATCCTTGGAGAAATTTTCGGGAAAAATAAGTATAACCACACCGGTTGCATGGCAAGAACCGTTGTTTTAAGGCATAGCGACTCAATTAAAAAACCCTCGGTATACTTTCCTATAGACCCTAACTGCATATTTTGAAGAAGATTGGTGCAGCAGTTCACGCTGTAGATACATATAAGGACAGACACACATACAGACATACAAGGGAAGGGCTGACTTTTATCGTATTCTCTATCTCTATCGTCGTAATGTCAAGGGACCATCACAGTGTGAAGTTTTCAATTTTTTTTTTTTTTTTGACTATCGAATAGTATGTATACCTACACTGTTACAAACATGTTAAATTTCTAAATCGAAATTCGAATTACATATTTTCGTCACTACAGAGGACTTCTTTGGGAAAGGAGCGGAAAGTCACATCTGCCGTGTCCGTTCGGTCGTTCAACTGTTAT
Organism: Melanostoma mellinum; assembly: GCA_914767635.1. NCBI lineage: Eukaryota > Metazoa > Arthropoda > Insecta > Diptera > Syrphidae > Melanostoma > Melanostoma mellinum. Next base: position 198,599,412 of record OU612059.1, read on the forward strand.
TCCTTTTGTTGTGCTCTTACCTGTGAGTGACCTTCTATCGGTATTCAGTTATTTAAATTCGTTGAATAGACCTATGGTCCTATGGATGAACGTCAAAGTTTAAGCGCGTTTTCTCGGAATCGTGTTTTCCAAAACGGTGTCCGCTGTCGAGGGAAGATTTAATTAAAAGCTTTTTTTTTATCAAAAACTTCCCATTTATAGGTACTATAAGGCAAGTCTTGCAATCGTGCAGAAAAAAAATTTTGAGATAACAATTAAATACGACATTACGACGATAGAGAATACGAAAAAAGTGGGTCCTGCAATTCTGTCTGTCTGTCTGTATGTCTGTACGTCTGTATGTCTGTCTGTATGTGGATCTACAGCCTGAACCACTTGACCGATTTTTTTCAAAATTTGCAATTAGGGTCTATGGAGCAGTCTACAGAGGGGTTTTTGGAATTGAGTCTCTAGGTCTTGAAATAACGGTACCTGCCATACAACCGATATGATAATACTTATTTTTCTCGAAAACGGCTGCAACGATTTCGATAAAATTTTGTGTGAGGGATTAATTTTGGATTTTCTTTCTTATGATGAAAAAAAAATTTTGGAAAAAGTCTAAAAACGGTACCTCCCATAGTACCGTTTTTTTCAAAACCGACTTTCTTAGTTACAAAAAGACTTCATATCAATTTTTAAAAAAATTTAGTTGTGGAAATTTTTAAAAATATTTTTAAAAAATTTTGATATTTTGAAATAACTTCAAAACTATAACTTTGATTTTTTTCAAATTTTTTGTCAAAACAACTCTTATTAAGATCTAAAACTTTGCTTACTCGACTTTTAAAAAACAGTTTAAAAAAAAAAGTGAAAAATAAAAAACCGTTTTTTCGAAAAACTGCTCCAACGATTTTGATTAAATTTTCATCATTCATATGTATTAGCGATTGCAAAAGAATGGCGTTTTTAGATTTTTGCTTGAGACCTTTGGAATATTTAATTTAATTTTTTCATTATTTTACGTGATTTAATTCAATTTTCATAATTAATGTGTAGTTGGCAGCCCTGTACCACAAAATATATTATGAAGAGCTAATACCAAAACCTTCAACTCAGCCTTTAGATTTTGATATCGTATTTAGAACACAATCGCAAGTTCGTGCGACCCAGTCGTGCCCATTTTTACTTGCGATTATAGGTACTATAAGGCAAGTTTTGCATTCGTGCAGAAAAAAAATTTTGAGATGACAATTAAACATGACATTACGATGATAGAGAATACGAAAAAAGTGGGTCCTACAATTCTGTCTGTCTGTCTGTCTGTCTGTATGTCCGTCTGTCTGTATATGGATCTACAGCCTGAACTGCTTTACCGATTTTCTTCAAAATTTGCAGTTAGGCTCTGTGAGGCAGCCTACAGAGGGGTTTTTGGAATTGGGTCTCTAGGTCTTGAAATAACGGTACCTGCCATACGACTTATATGATAAAACCTATTTTTCTCGAAAACGACTCCAACGATTTTGATAAGATTTTACGCAAAAAATTATTTTTGAATAACTATTCTTACGATCTAAAATTTATTTTTGGGAAAAGTCTAAAAACGGTACCCCCCATAGTGCCGTTTTTTTCAAACCCGACTTTCTCGTGAATGGCTAGCACGATTTTGACGAAATTTCATATGAAGGAAGCCCTAGATAGTTTAAGAAAAATTGCATATCAATATTTGAAAAATTTAGTATTTTCAAATTTTCATTAATTTTAAAAAAAAAATTTTTCTTCTTCGAATATTTTCAAAACGGTATATTTGATTTATTTAAAATTTTTTGTCAATACATCTTTCAATAAGATCTTCAAACTTGTTTGCTTGAATTTTTAAAGCCTAGTTTAAAAAAAAAAATTAAAAAAAAAAAACCGTTTTTTTTTAAAAACGGCTCCAACGATGTTGATTAAACTTTAAGCGTTTATATGTTTTAGCAAGTGCAAAAAAATGACGTTTTTAGATTTTCGCTTGAAGCCCTCGGAATATTTAATTTGATATTTTTTTCAATATTTTGCGTGATTTAAGTCAATTTTCATAATTAAATTGTAGTTGGTAACCCTGTACCACCAAATATATTAAGACAAAAACTTAAACCTTACTCAGCCTTAAGATTTTGGTACTGTACTTAGCACACAATCGCAAGTTCGTGCGACACAGTCGTGCCCATTTTTTTTAAATGTTTAGGGTTGATATAGTTTTAGTCTAAAAATTGTTTCGGTCAAGGTTTTGATCCCGATATTCCCACGAGAACGGAATTAGGAACGGAAGCCTAGAAACTACTTGACTGAATTAAGACACTTTTTAAGCATTAGGATATTACATCATCCCTCAGTAACTCAGAACATGTCTATATCCAGCCATGGTGTAAGTTGTGTACAAGTTGGTGTTATACCGCATTTTTGAGAAATCTCTCAAAGAGAACCAATTGCAGTTGTTTCAGTTGAAAATTTCGCGTGAATTTAAAGATGTTATTAATCTTGTCATTGTTATTGAAAAGCAAAGCTCAGCTATTAAAAACAAAATTATTTTAATCTTTTATCTAAATCACCGACTCTCACGCGCCAAAGTACTGTAATTTTAAACTTATTTTATGTTTTCATTTTAATGACAAAACTTAAACCACATAGAACTCGCACGAGTTTTGGCAATGGCAAGAAATTTTCAATTTAAACGACTTCAATAAGGCGGTGTTGAACGAACCATCATTTTCAAAAATGCCAGAAGTTTCTAGCAGATGAAGGAAATCGCCAAGAAAATCTCTGCAAAGCAAATCGAAAAGGTGATGATTTTTCTTATTGATTCATAACCACGTGTATAAATCAAAATTATTTCTAACTGAAAATGAACCGATAAAATATTTCTTTTCGTTGTTTTACTGGAAGAATTTAAATATGATCGAGTCTCCCCGTGAGATAATTCCAAAGAATGCTCGCGTTCTTCGCAACTCCGAAATTTTCGAAACTACTACTGTCAGTCAAGAACGCTATTTAAGCTCTGTGTCAGATGTAAAATGGTACTGATGTAATTAACCTCTCGGTTCTACATAGTTAGTGGTAAAAGTAATTGGAAAACATACTAATTTTCCCAGTTTGAAGTTAAGGAATTCGATTTCCAAGTATTTGTGTAAGGTAGTATGCAAATTAAATTCACTTCAATCAATTTTGATAAGAAAAATTGAAATCATATGCCCTCAAAAATATTTTTTTGTTGCTGATAAATTCACTTTGAATATCAATTTATAAAATAGAATATCCGAAAATCAATATAAAATCAATTTCAATTCAACAAGCAAGCGAAAACTAGTAAAAGAAAAAATAAACCAAGAATACCGAGTAAAGTCCGATTGTCATGTCATATACGTTGTTTCCTTGTTTTGACAAGTAAAATCTGAAGTTCAGATTTTCAGCCAAGATTTTCCATCTGAAAATCTATGTTCGAAAATCTGAAAATCTAAATGTCATCTGAATTGTCATCTGAAAATCTGAATCTTTTTACAAGGGAAAAGTGACAGAATCTTAAGTTAAGATTTTCGAAGATAGGTGCCAAGAACGCGAGCAATGTTATGGCCAACGGAAAACGGAAAATATCGAGCAGATGCAGAGTTATCGCATTTAGAGCGCGAGAACAACATGCGGTCGGGTAACGAGACAGGTAGCTCGGGCTGTTAGAGGGCGAGCGACCTTCGCTTCACAACTGTTGACCTTTTGTATGGTCAGGCAGCTGTTTCGGGAAATTCTATTGTTTCTTTTGTAAGCGCCTGGAATCCCCGATTAAAGTTACTACAATTAATAATTTTTTCGTGGTGAAATTTTAAACGCAATTATCTTGAAACTACTTTTTCAAAAATTGCTCGTGTTGTAGCTCTAAAAGTAAGCGACCGATTTAGATGAAATTCGCTGAGATTACTCTCAGATCTCAGTAATATTATCGAAATGATGTACCTAAAGTTTGAAAGGTAGCGTGTAAATAAATGATTTTTCGGGGGTCGAATATGTCGAAAAAATTGCCGAAAATGTAAATTTTGGAGTAAAAGGGCTCCAAAATTTAGAATTTTGCACTTTTTTAAAGCAGCTTATAAAACAAAATATAATATCCCAAAAATAAATAAATAGGGTGGTGCAAAAAAGCAAGAGGCCCAAGGGCATATCGCATTTCTCACAACCATGCCTTTGTGGGGGAATGGAGGGGACCTACAATTTTTTGCCGGTTCTGAACGGCTAATTGAGAAAGCGCTTTTCATGGCAATGAATTTACTAACGGAGGACTTGGCAATTCCTCGCGAAAGGCGATACCCGTGGAAAAACATTTTTGCCTCTGCTGGGATTTGAACCTCGAACCTCTGAGTTAGCAGGTGGACATGCTAACCATCACGCCACGGGTACCAGTGGGTAAAGCGAAGTATAAATTGCCATCACACAAAGACTTAGAACATCGACGAATTGGACAATATATCAGGATCCGCTAAAGACACAGAAAAAAACATCAGTGCGGAGGAAAACGGAGAACAACTCTTGCCGACCGCTGTTGCTTTCGGGTTAAGAAGGCAATTGAGAAATAAAACTCTCTCCAGAAAAACGAAGGCAATCTTCTACAAACCGTTGATCATCCATCCTAGGGGGTACTCCCCTGCTTCTTTATCGGGATTTCGTGCTAAATTATGAATAAAAGTAAAACGAAAGCTATAGAGCGGCACTATAAAGTAGTTTTACCTCCACAAAATCCTCAATGTCTAGTTCCTATATAGAGTGATTATCCAAGCAATTCTACAATCGCCAAAGAGAAAATAACTGCTTCGTGACAATCGCGAAATGTACCGCAATTCTCCATAGGAAATTACTGTGATTATTTTATACAATTTTTTAGCATTACTTAAGGATTTTCCCATGTATTTTGCTTTTCAAACCAACACTAAGTGCACTAAAGAAAAAGAAGATGTTGAAATTGTTCAAGCTGTTTTTGAGTTTTTGCGAATATAACGAACGGCACTTTATTTTTGTGTTATGTATACAGAATGTAGATAGACACGAAAGGCTAACTAGACCAGGATATTTAAACAAAATCACTGCAGCCTGACATGTGCGTGAATCATAGGTCACAGCAAATGATGCATAAATCGTGCAGAATAAGTATAAATTATAATTTCCATTAGAACAATATTATGTGAATCCAATTTTGCTTCGCTTCCTATTAAAACATGGGGCAGACTTATTTAATGGAATGTACTAAGGAATCCATGGCAGTGTTGTGGGAAGTCTTTTACTGTGCCGGTCGAATATGAATCGCACTACTGTGGACTTCCTTGCCATTGTTGCTCTCGCAGCAACTCAATCAAATAACAAATTTTTAACGTTATTGGAAAATATACACAAGGACGAGGAATTTCAGAGTGTTTTGATTTTGAAAGAAGTATTCAACGACACTTCATTTGACGATAGTTTCATCTATGATGTGTCGACAACGTTGCAAGTTCCAGTGATTGTTTCAACCGCATCCACTTCGTTCTCAATAAAAGCGGAATTCAATGAGAATATTCTTACCATCGTCTGCTTGGACTTTAAGAAGCTCATTCTGCAAAAAGTCTTGAAGTACCTTCAACACATGCGATTCTGTAAGACAATATTTCTCTTTAACACCCGATCAAGTGATGAACACGAACTGGAGGAGTTATTCAAGTTTTGTTGGGAAAATCACATGATAAACGTGATGGCAGTTTTGCAAGATTTTCAAAACTCATCAGTGTTTTACAGGTACACCAATATTCCGTTTTTCAACATTGAAAAAGTCAATTTCATTGAGAGACGAATGACGACTGCATATTTTCCAAATCGCTTACGAGATCTCAAAGGAACTTACTTGCCTGTAATATTTGGAGGTACCGATCCAGAAATTATTGTCTCAAAAAACTCACAGGGTGATAACGTAATCAAAGGATACATGGGACATCTATGGGATGCCCTAGCGACAAAACACAATGCCAGGTTGAATAAATCAAACGTCAATCTTATAGTTCCTACAAGAGAATTGAAAGAGTTGATATTTAATGGTGAATTTGAAATACTAGCTGCATTTGTGCACAATCGAGCAGTTTCTATGGACTGGATCTCCTATCCTTTCAACAAAATTGATACGTGTATAATGATTCCAGTGGAACCTAGGGTTCCCATATCTAAAGTGTTTGGAATAGTTTTTCAGTTGGATGCTTTCCTTATTACAGTCGGACTGATCACAGTGTTGTCAGCATTGTTGAAATTAGCCACGGTTTTATGTGATGATGGCAAAAAGTTCTGCTTTTTCAATGAAAATTGCTTTCGATGTATACTTGGACAGTCCTTGAAAGAGAGATCCAATACCTCTTTCAGTCTTAAGATCTTGTATACTGTGATTTTCTATTTTGGAATCATGCTGGTGACATCGTATGACGCATTCCTTCAAACTTTAATGACAAGTCCCCCATTTGAGAGAAAACTACAATCCTTTCAAGATCTGCTTGAATCAAACATCAAGGTATTGGCTTTCAAACCGGAGGTAGAAAGTTATTTTGCAGAAAATCCAGATTTCAAAAATCAATATCAAAATATCTTCAAAAAAGTAGATGACTACAATTACACTGTCCATCAATTGGAGATTTTAAATCCAAAGTTTGCACATGTTATCAGTAGCATCAAGTGGAACAATATCGAAATTCAACAACAGCTGTTAAGTCAGCCAATGTTTCGTTTTCCTGAGGGAATGTGTTTAAAGATGAGAAGCCTGCCTTTTTTCACTATCAATGAGAACTCAATTTATAAAGAAATTTTAAACTTTCTACTTTTGGAGACATCCTCATCTGGTTTAATGGATTTTTGGTTAAGGCGTTCCTTTTATGAACTTCTTGAAAATGGAAAAATAACGTTGAAAAGTCAATCGATCGATTCAGAGCCGAAACCAATAAGAGTTGAGGACCTGAAGGGTGGTTTTATGCTACTGGTCATTGCCCTTGCTTTAAGCACTTTGGTCTTTTTGGGTGAGATATATGTTGACAGGAAAAGAAGGAATGGACTTCATTGGTGGAAATAAACTGATCATTGTTGAGTTTTTCGTGCCGTGATAAGACGATCTTTCCCTACCCCTGGCTGGTAGGGATTAATGTAAGAAACTGAAATTTGTTTTGAGCTGAATGTCTAAATACTAATTGGTGCAGTTACTTATCCTACAAGAAATGACTTAATTTTTAACTTATCTTCATTTTTGATATAAAATAAGCACTTTGTTTTTTTGATCCTGCTTCTAATAAATATATAAGATTGTTTCTAGAACTCACTGAAGTTTTAAACTTTGTTAAGTAAAATAGAAGTAATAATAAAGAAAAAAGCTGTGGCTCAGAGTTATACATTCATTTAAAAAAGTAATAAGGGTTGTGCAACAAAGCTATCAAAACTTGTTGTCAAAAGCATTTGAAGGGTTCTACATTTTTAAGTCGCTTTCAAACGGCTTGGTCAAATAGCGCTGTTCGTAGCAGCATTTGACTCTCAGAGGAAATGCTTATTCATACACCCATGTACGGAAAGGTTGAAAAGTAAATCTACTGGTGGTCAAAGTTTTTGGAACAGTTTATTTGTTTAGTTGAGTAAAAGTTCTTCGCTTTTTGTATTCAATTCATATCCGAGATCTTAATATTAATATTCAGAGGTCGCTCATCGCAGATCTCCATTTCCCATAGAAATAACACTGAAAAAAATTTTTATACTTTGGAGTTTTATATTTCGGTCTAGAAGCAAAGTGCCAGAATGAACGATACATATTTTCGTAGAAAATTAGTTGTTCTACAAAAAAGGTTTCTTCTTATTTTTCGACAAATTCATTCCATAAAAAGTTATTCAAGTTTAAAGGTCTGCAAATTATAAAAGTTTTATGCCGACATTCGGAGTCGGTGACTTCTACTTAAACTTCAATTTTGGTCGGAATTCTCTCCCCGCAGTAGACAGGCAAGTTTAGTGAATAATGTGAGTCTACACCTTTGTTGTATGATGTTGCCGTGTCAGTGAGACAACGATTTGGTCCAAGTTTCAAAAATATCAATTCCTTTCAAGTCTCACTAGCAAAGAATCCAAATCAGTCGATTCCACGGCTTTATCAAGATTTGGGCATCACTAGGGCCATATTAATCTTCAACGAGGCCCTAGGCAACCATCAGTTTGGGGGTCCTTTTTTCACGTCTATTCCATGCTTTTCCGATTAAAATAATTAGAACTTATACACTGCGTCAGGCAAAATAAAGTGCAAACCGGAATCAAAATACTAACTCATTTAATTTTGTATTGTTTTCATGAACTTTATTTCAAAAAGTCAGTAGCTGGTGTGCTGGTGACTCCCCCTTCATTTTGAATAACAGCTGCAAGTCGCTTTGGTATACTGCAAACCAGATTTCTCAAAACTTCAGAAATGGAATCTCTTCAAGTTCAAATTGGAGACTTTCCCAAAAAGATGGTATATTTTGCCGACCATCTAACAGAATTCTGTCATCTAATATGGATCAAAGATGCTCTATTGGATTGAGATATGGAGATTGAGGTGGCCATTCCAATTCTTCCACGTTGTTTTGAGAAAAAAACTGCTTTGCCACTTTGCAAGTATGCTTCGGATCATTATCTTGCTGGAAAATGTAGTTGTCCAGCGATATTTTTCATGCTGAGGAAGCTTAATAATAATGTTGACGTAATGAGAACCCGTCATTTTGGTGTAAATTTTTACAATATTCCCAACGCCACCGAAGGGAAAACATCCCCAAACCATAGTAGACCCACCACCGTGTTTGACGATTTTTTTAATACATCTTTGGTCGAGTTTTTCTTTAGGCTTGCACCAAACTCTTTTCCTTGATTTGGAATTTTTTAACTCAAATCTAGACTCATAGGGCCTAGTTATACTTTTCCAAAATGTTTGTGGTATTGCTAGATATTTTTTTGCGAAAGCAAGGCATTTTTTTATATTTATTTGGCATAGCAAAAGTTTTCTCTTTGCCTAATAGTATCGTAGCCCACTTTCATTAAGTCACCTTTGGATTGACCTTGCTCTTACGTCTAATTGTAGGTCTTCTTTAATGTTTCTAGCTGTGGATAATGGTTTTTTCTGGCCTCTATTGTGATTCTCCGGGCACCAGGTGGTGTTGTTTTCCTCTTTCTTCCACTTTGACTTCTAAAACTATCAGTAGATCCCCGTTCAATGAAGTTCAAATAAACCTTCTTGGTTCCAGAAATTGACAGACCATATTTTTCTCCTAGTTTTCTCCACGTCAACGCAACGGTCCGAAACTAAAAATTCTTTCATTTCAGGTGAGAGTTGTTCTATGTCAAAGCTATGAAAATAAAATTCAACTTGAAGCAAAATTTTTGCAAACGGGCATAAGATAGCCTCACCTTCTGATCAATTTGGCTTATATTTTTATTTTAAACTATTATTAGCTACATATACTTTGTTCAGGTATTAAAAAATTGCACTTTATTTTGTCCGAGCTCAATGTCATTTGCTTGAAAAATTAATGCAGTTCATGTTTAGGTTAGGAGTTTTTTTTAAGGTTTGTTGAAAAATGATAACATATATCGTAGGAACATGAAATAGAGTGATAAATCCATGACATTGTTTTTTCTCTGCCTTTTTAAAGTGAGTCAAGTGCATTTGTACTTTATTTTGTCTGACAGTGTAGCTTTCATAAAAATTTTACTGTCACAAGGTAATAATATCAATAAAATAACCATCTATACATTTTAAACATGTTTTTTTCTACATTTTTTTTCGGAAATTCATCAACTACTTATACATCGATTTTCTTCAATAAATCTGACTCAATGCAAAGTATACCTAACATGTATAGTCGCTCTTGTCGCGTTGTAGGCCTTTTAGCAACTTTGATTTTTTTTTAATTGCGAGAGGGATCGTTTGGTAGAACAATTTGTGATCATCAATGAAAAAAAATCCTAAAAGCTATTTCTGTGTTAGGAAATACGAGTACCAACATCGGCTAATTTTTAGTCCTAAAATCATTGCGAGGCGAAAATTCTACTCCTGGAGCATTTCCGTCATTAGGTTGTTTTTTTCTACGACGCGTCGAGTAGGTACGTTTTACGATTTTTGTATAACCTACACCAGGCAATAATTATTTTGTTTTTTCCTCGAAATCATTGAACTTTTCACGGAATAAATCTTAACTCTCTTCTAACGATCCATACAAAAAATCACGCGTTTGCGAATCTGTTCTTTCACTTTGCAATGACTTACTCACTGAACGCATAGCAGTCAAAATAGAGTTCCATAAAATCAACATGAAACCAAATTCGAGTTTTTGCATTTTATTCGCAATATACGTCGCCTCATAACGAGTGTGTGTATTTTGTGATTCATCATCAGCAATGATTTCTAAAGCCTCTAAATCAGGGCCGGATTTAGGGGAAGGCAAACGGGGCAACTGCCCCGGGCCTCCACAAAAGAGGGCCCCCCACAATAGAGACTTCGGAATTTTTTTTTCAAAATCAAACTAGCAAACATTAGTAAACAACTGTCCTTTTTATATTTTTTTTTCGCGTTGTACCTTTACCTACAGTGGTTTTTACAAATTTGATTACATTAAATATTAACAGAAATCATCGATCCACATATCGCACCTCCGGTGGTACAACGGCGTAAGTGCAACTATGTCGATTCTTCAGAAAACGTGATTTAACATTTTGAAAACCATTTTTATTAAAAAAAAAAAACATAAAAATTCATTTATTTTTGTTAAAATAAACTGATTTAAAAGTGGAATTGAACATATTTTCTTGACCAGTCATTTTTTTGTGCGTCAAGCAGTCTTCATATTATTAATAGTATAAGTAAGGGTAACAGTCTTTTTACATAAACAAATGCTGTTCTCTTTGGCATCCCGCCAATACAAGACGAGAACTTAAAAACTTATTTTAATCACTTGTGTCACACTCTTGAAATCAAAACACCATCTCTAAACAGCATTTTCCGCACTCGCTCGGTAAACAAAACATCTAAAAGCTCTGCGATCCTAATTAAATTTCAGTCACCGTACGACAAAAATTTTGTGCTTAAATCTATCGCTTTACACCGCAACGACCCGAACAAAAAACAACTTTGTCTGCGTGACGTAAGACTGAACCAAGAAAAAGAAACTCCTCTTCGAGAGTGTTTGACAAAAAAAAAATACTCTTTACTTCAGAAAGCACTTCGCCTAAGGAGATCAAAACACCTGACGACTATTTATACCACTCGCGGATTTGTTTACGTTAAACGTCAACCTGAGGATGAAGCACGACTGGTCGAAAACATAGATGACTTGAATGGAATTGCCATGCCTACACACACGTCAGCCGTATAATAAATATAGCGCTTCTCAAACTTTTTATTTGATGAAAATCTATTTTTTCTTTCTTTCTTAAAAATTTTTTATTTCTTACTTTTTATATTTTTCTTCTTTTTTCTATTCTCCATTTTTTCTTTAACATTCCATTTTTTGAATTTATTTTTCCGTTTAACTTTTTTTCATTTTTTATTGTGACTTAAATCACATATTATATTCATTGTACCTACTAAGAACTTTTGATCTGAGTAGAAATAAAATTAAGAGCTGTAATGGTTACCGGATTTTTAACAATAGTGGTTCCGCAAACGATGCTAGCAGTCAGGGACGGCAGAAGATATGGGGTGGGTGGGGTATAGACCCCACCTAACTTTTCTAAGCATGGGGTGCACCCCACCTTCTGGCCTTGGAAATATACCAATTTTTTTAGTTAAATGAGGCAAAAAAAATTTTATGCAATTATGAATATTGTTATACTAATTTTTGCTTGATTGAGACTGACCAAGTGATTTGAATCATTTGTTTATCGGTCATAGACTCAACGTTATGCATTATTTCTTATCCTTTTTTTCTCCTTGATTTATTTATTTATTATTTATTTGTTTATTTCACCTACGAGCAATGAGCTCAACAGATTATACATCATTACAAAATAGGTTTCAATTTCTTAAAAATAAGTAATACAATTCATTTCGAAATTTATCTCTAGAGAAGGCTTAATCAATATGACCACAAATTTCATTAAACTCTCTAACTGATCTTGAAATTGGTTCACTCATGCCATAATTAGTTCTGTGCCTTGATTGAAAAAGAACATTTCTATCCCTCAACGGCCTCTCTGGAGCATAAATACAAATTAAGGACAACAAGGAAGGACACTTTATATGATAACATAAAATGTCTCGCACAAAAACTATGTCATGACTAGTTCTACATGATTTGAGCGACTGCAAACCTTGAAGACTCTGCCTAGCTGTGGAATTTGGATGATAGTGCCATCGCATTTTGTAAAATGCATACTTCGTAAACCTATTCTGAACTTTCTGAATTCGATCGGAAAAACATTGTTGGTGATGGTTCCAGATGATATCTGCATACTCTAGGTTGGGTCTTACAAGCGAGGTATAAAGAGACACAAGGGTGCAGGGGTTAGTAAAGTCTGTTGAATTTCTTTTGATGAATCCTAACATTGAGTTAGCTTTTGATACAATAGCTTCTATATGTTGTGTAAAAGTGAATTTGGAGTCAAAAAATACGCCTAAATCCTTAAATTTTTCTGTTCTCTGAAGAGGGCTGCAATCAAGATAATATGAAAACTCTTGCATATGATTCTTTTTTGAGAGAGAAATCACAAAACATTTGTTGGCGTTAAGATTCAAGCGGTTTAACACACACCAGCGAGATAGATTATCAAGATCCAATTGGAGTTTTTGGCAATCACTAATAGAGGTTACTTTCAGAAAAAGTTTCAGATCGTCTGCGTATATGAGGCATTTGCTGAAGTTGACACAGTTAACAACATCATTAATAGATATGATAAAAAGTAGAGGACCTAGATGACTACCCTGTGGAACACCAGAGGTACAATTTATCTGCCTTGAGATGAATTCGTCAATTTTGACTTTTTGAACCCTTTTTATGAGAAAGAACAGATCCATTGAAGGAGGCTTGAGTGGAAACCAAATGATTCCAATTTTTGAAGCAGTATTTTGTGACAAACCAAATCAAACGCTTTGCTAAAATCGGTATAAATAACATCCACTTTCAATAGCGTCAACAACGAAAGAAGAGAAACATGTTAAATTGGTGATTGTTGATCTTCCCGAGATGAACCCATGTTGGGCGTCATTTATGTTTTCCTTAACTAGGAAACCAAGTTTTTTTTGACAAGGCTTTCAAAAAACTTAGGAATTGCAGATGGTTTACAAATACCTCTGTAGTTCTCTACATTGTTTTGGTACCCGATTTAAAAATTGGAATCAAGAAAGAGGATTTCCATTCATCTAAGAACAGTCCAGATGACAATGAAGAATTAAAAATGATAGGTAATGGAAGAGCCAGAGAACTAGAACATCTTTTCTAAATTATCGCAGGAATACCATCAACGCCAGGTTTAGCGTTTGGCTTAAGATCATGCAATCCTTCTAAGACATCATTGAGATCTAACTGTAAGGATCCTATACTTACTTTAGGATTACAACCAGAAAGGCGAACTAGAGAGGCGAGAATTTACTTACCACATTGAACTCCCTGCGAAGATTACAAAACTGTATTTGGTCAGCCAAATCATTTGATTTCTTAAACTTAGCGAAACATTTATTTTTTAAATTTTTAAGGTGTGTCAGCCTGTCATACCATGGAGGTTTGGAAATATTCTTTTTCTTTTTGTGTGGCACTAATTGATTGAAAGCATTATTAAACATATTTTGTAAATCTAAGTTTAAGATTTCAGTTTTCCAGTCAATACTTTCAAGAAAATTATCAATTGTTACTATTAATTTTTAAATAAGTGTATAATTGAATTTCAATAAATAATTCTTTATGATTGATAGAATCGTTTAATAATGACAAAGGAAGCGTTTCATACACTGAACGCTTGAATTCATCATGTGGTATGAAAACAAGATCAAGAATATTATTCAAGCTATTTACAACGCTCCTGATTTGACATAAGTTTAGAGCAAATAAATGGTCAACAAAAGTTATTTTGATAGCACTTTTTGAGTTACAGGGAATAAGCATATTTTCATTAGAAGAATAAGACCATTTCACATCAGTCAGGTTAAAATCACCTATTACAAAAACCTTTGCGGACAGTCATTCAAATTACTTACAAAATCAATGTTAGCAAGGTGCTTTTCATAAATATCAATGGGACTTCTAAGTGGTATGTAGCTTGTGATGATATACACGGAAATACCTATTCCGAGACGAAGTGACACGCATAATTTTTCGATGTCGATGATTGGCAGCGATATTATATGGGATGGGAAGCATGAACGAACCGCCAATAGTAGACCACTTCCGCGATCTTCAGCAGTAATACATCGATCTCGTCGGAAGACTATATATGAACCGCCGTTGACAGTTTCAGAATCGGGGATTCCACTCCAAAGCCAGGTTTCAACAATAACAATAATATCGTAGTCTACGTGGGTAGATGAATGGTATAAGACAGGTAGAATTCCACTTGCATTATGATAATAGATTTTGAGGCAACCAGCGTTCATGAAGTTATCATTGTTTCGTTCGTGAGAATGTATCAACGAGGCCCTTTCAGCTGTTGTTGGGTCGTCGCTTCTTGCTGCGAAAAAAATCATGGACCACAGTATGCAAAGGCCAAAAAGACCTATTGCATAGTAAATTGTAGAGCTCGAGGTTTCTTCCAACTTTGATCTCGAAAGAAGAATATTCCTTTTCTGGTGTCATGACGAATTTTCGAATGGAAAGATTAGATACACAAACCGATGAACTATTTTTAAGAATATAATTGTGAACTAAATCTTCACACGTTGATGGAGAAAGACGAGAAACAAAAATACTCCTCACAGGTGGTAAAGCGGTGAGTTCTTCGATATTAGATTTGTTTGACATAGAGTTAGTTACAGTGGACAAAGTTGCTACCGAGTTGGAGCACCCCTCATCCGTGATGGAAGCTGTTGGGGTTACCAGTGGCTTTATAGCATTAAATCCACTGGAAGTGCTGGGCTTTATGTAAGAAGAGTCACTTAGTCATTCACTTTAGTCATTCTTTTTTAAAAATATGTATAATATTCATATATATGTATATTGTATATATATATGTATTTGTATATATATGCATATATAAAACTACCATACCTTATTTCATTCTATCATGCTCCCCACCTAAAAAAATAGTGTTCTGCCGCCCCTGCTAGCAGTTGTGTTCTGCGTTCAATGGTTAACATTTTATGTAATCAAAGCGACGCGACGGTCTTAAGATATGCCATATAAATGCGCAAAGTTTATTGGCAAAAATTTATGAGTTTAGGGATATATTTTTTGATTCCAAGGTTGATGTCGTATGCGTTTCCGAAACTTGGTTTGCAAACTGTTTTAACGATGAAATATGCGGAGTAAGGGGTTATAAGCTCTTTCGAGCAGATAGAGAAGAGCGTATAGGTGGAGGGGTGGCGATATTTGTTAGAGAAGGTATAACGTGCAAAACTAAATGTTTTTCAGGTACTGGTAGTGCTATAGAATACGTATTTGTGGATCTGATATGTGGTGAGGATAAATTACTTGTTGGAACGGTATATAGACCTAATAAGAATGTCAGTCTTTCCGCATTTTTCTAATTAATGGACGAAATATCCGTTCAGTCCTCTAAGATAGTTATAGGAGGCGAATTTAACAGTAATCTCTTAATAGAAAGAAATCTAATTGATGGAATGAGAACTTTCAATTTGCACCCTGTAAACACCTCCTTTCCAACACATTTTTCTGGTGATTCGAGGACACTCCTAGACGTTTTTTTTGTCAGTGATACGAATAAGGTACTTTTCAAAGATCAGCTTTCGGCACCTGGTTTTTCAAAGCATGACCTTATTTACATGTCATTTGACTTCGAAGTTCAGAGAACAAATGTTTCGTATCAGTATAGAGATTTTGATTCTATTGACTATGCCATCCTGGAAACGCGTGTTCGAAATATCGATTGGAACAGTATTTTTTATTTAGCTTCTCCGAGTGATCAAATAGAATTCATGGACTCACAATTATTATCACTATTTGATACACATGTTCCCGTCCGTACGAGAATATGCAGAAAGGATCAACGGTCATGGTTTACCCCAGAAATCCGTGAACTTATGCGTCGTCGTAATCAAGCCTTTAATAATTGGAAACGGTATAGGCTTGAAGAATTTAAAAAAGATTATCGAAATTTACGAAATCAAGTTATCTGCAAAATACGATCGGCAAAAAAAGATTTTTATTGTAACCGCTTGAACATTTCTTTTAGTGGAAGGAAATTATGGAATAATTTACGAGAGAAAGGCTTAGCAAAGAAAAAAAGTTTGTCGAATTTGGATGATGTAGATTGCAGTGCTCTAAACCTAAAATTTGTAAATTTACCCTTTCCTACACTTCCGGCAATGATTCCGTTTCGTCATGATCATGACTCCCAAAACAACTTCAATAATGTTTTTCAATTCTCAAGAGTCGAGAGCACAGACGTTGTTGAGGGCCTGTTGTTGATCAAGTCAAACGCAGTTGGAGTAGATGGCGTACATCCTAAGCTTGTCAGAGCCCTTTTACCTATCATTTTGCCGCATATAACTCACACCTTCAATACAATTTTGACAACTGGTGTTTTTCCTGATCAATGGAAAATGGCAAAGATAGTACCTGTACGGAAAACTGCACATGAGTTCAGACCCATTTCCATTTTGCCCTTTTTATCAAAGGTATTTGAAAAAATTGTTCAAATACAAATCAATAGATTCCTTCGAAGAAATAAAATGATATCACCACAGCAATCTGGTTTTAGAGAGAAACACAGTTGTTCCACTGCACTAATAAATATCATTGAAGATATACGGAAACCCTTGGATAGTGGTAACATTAGTTTTCTGTTGTTGCTCGATTTTTCCAAAGCTTTCGACACAGTCGATCATGTCAACCTTTGCAATAAGCTGTCACGGTTGTTTAATTTTTCAAATTCTGCGGTTCAGTTATTGGATTCATATTTGACTGGAAGAAGGCAAGCTGTGTATGCAAACGGTCAAATGTCTAGTTTTCTTTCTACCACAAGAGGTGTTCCCCAGGGATCGATTCTTGGTCCACTACTATTCTCCCTTTATATTAATGAACTCCCTCAAATCGTTTCTCAATCAACAATTCAAATGTACGCAGACGATGTTCAACTATACAAAAGTTGCCCTCTCGGATTGATTGAGGACTCTGTCTATACAATTAATGAAGACCTAGACAAAATTTCACTGTTTGCCCAAGGAAATGGGCTCTTCTTAAACCCGAGTGAGTCTAAATGTCTCATAATCTCCAAGAAACCAGTAGATGTTTCATATTTTCCACAAATTTTACTGGACGGAGCAGTAGTAGAATACGTAGAGACTGCAAAAAATCTAGGTATGATATTTAACCAGAGACTAACATGGGACACACACATTAATGCAATTATAGGAAGAGCATATGGGGTTCTCCGCATGTTATGGGTCGCTCAAAACTATACTCCCCTGAAAACTAGGCTATTGCTGGCTAAGACATTGGTTATACCAATACTGACAAACGGATGTGAAATTTATTGCAACTGCGACTCTAATAGCAGACGGAAGCTGAATGTTGCGTACAATAGTATTGCTAGGTATATATGTATATAAACTTGAAAGGTATGATAGGATATCTGTTTACTCAAAATCTATTTATAACATAACATTTGATAACCTCATCCGGTACAGGACCTTAGTCTTAATATTTCGGGTAATGCAAACACATCAACCTTCTTATCTCTTTGATCGATTACAAATATCTTCTTCCAATAGATCGCAACTAATTTTACAACCTTGGTTTACGTGTTTAACCTCTGAACGACAGTTCTTCATCAACGCCGCTCGTTTATGGAATAATATTCCTATAAGTATTAAACGTATAATAGATCCCCGAAGTTTTGAAAATAAATTAGCTGCTCATTTAGCATGCATTTGAAGCCTATTCTTTTTGTTTCTACAAAGAACATCTAAAACAGCTGAAATAATTACAGAAAAATTAAGAACATTAAAACATTAAAACAATTTGATAATTGATTAGCCTAATTTTTCATTGTAATATAATTTTCCTAAAGTAAGCTTAGAATTATTTCATATTTAAACTTGTGTTAGCTTATAAGATATTGTATCTTAAAATGCAAGTGTACAAATAAAACAAACAAACAAACAAACTTAAAAAATATTAGTAAAAAAAAGTTTCATAATAACTTGGAATGATATTATTTTGTAGCAGGCTTAATATATCTGCTTTTTTCCTTGGTGCCAAAGGTATTTTTGATGAAAATGCGGGCTTTGAATCTATATTTTGCAACTCCTTTGCCGCAGAAGAACGCCGGTTTATCGTTTTAAAAAGAACTTGTTGCCAGGTAATGTCTTTATAGCTTGTTTTGTAAAAATACACACTACTGCCTTTTTCAAAACGTAAGAGTTTAATCTCTGACATTTTAATGTGATCTCCGTTTATGTTTTTTGAGCTATTTAAACAAATTTCCTCAGAAAGCAACTTTAAATCGAAAAAATCTTTAAAGCTTAATTCTTTTACAATGAAGGCATTTCCTTTCTTTTTTGCGGTTCTTATGAGGGAAACATACTGATCGGGTACGTATATTGGTCCCGATTTTTTTGCTTTCTTAAGTGACTTCTCGATCACACTATGAACGGAGTCACCTTCATTCTGTGTGTGACCTCGAATAAGAAATTTATGAGTTATGGACTTTATTGAGAGATTTTCTACAGCATACAAATACATTCCAATTATGAACCTGAAATCAAAGACTTGTTAAATCTTTACTTTTCTTACAAAGTTAAAGACTTTGTTTTACCTATTCTTCTGCTGACCACCACAATTGTCGGTGTAAAACACAACTTCTGCACCTGGGTGAGTGACTGATAGCTCTTGAAGAAACATAAGAACGCAAGATCCTATCTCATTTGAACCTCTGTTGCCTAACGCCTCGTGCCAGAAATAACACACTGTGTGATCATTTTTCATCTCCGATATCTGCATATTTTCAAACAAAGAAATATAAGCACCATTCCCCTATTTAGAGTAAAATTATGTGAGTATCACTTATTCAACTTACAGTGAAATTATAGCAGTTAAGCCTTGATTTATAAAAAAAATGCAGATGTTTGTCCAACAGGAACTGGAAGCACAGCTTGTAAATCGTACGTTGCTAATACAATGTCTGAGGTGTTTTCTTTATCTTTTTTCTTTTCATCACGACTCAGTATTTTTTCCTCCTGGTGTATATTGTAAGAACTTTCCAATTGCTCCTTTGCTTCTCCAATAGCATTTTTATAGGCCTCACAAATATCGCACTGATCCTTTTTTGGTACGAAAAATCCAATATTAAATTCATTATTAAAGATTCTGGCGTAAGCATCATAATTCGACACGTTTTTTTGAAGAGAAGTTCCATCCGTTTTGTAATGCCTTTGCCTATACATTTCAGCAATAGACAGCCCGCCGTCTTTATAAACTCTCTTGAAGTCTGAGCTCTTAAATAATGACTTTCGATTCGTGGAATGGAGTTTATGTGTGCCCTTATAGAGTCTAGTACTTCACTGTCGGTTGTCGGATGCTTGGAGTGCTTGCCGCGCTTATCTTCTTTGTTGATAACTGCACCTGATGCCTTATTCTGAAAAAATTGATCGAACAACTCTCTCCGAAATTGCAAAAGTGCTTGTTAATAAGTGTTTGCATACTCGAATTCTGTTTCCATTATTCATCAAGTAAAATGCATAGTTTTGCCTCCTTGGTATTTCTTTAGAGAGAGATATATGCGACGGTGTTTTAGCTGCAGTGGTTCAATGCACGAATTTAAGAAATCGCGTTGACGTTGAAAAGAAGCGAGACTCCAGTAATTTTTGAACAGTTCCGCTCTCACGTTTTCGTCAAATTTTGTTGAGCATGCCAACTTACAACGATTAGTGCAAGGTGGTCCCATAACTTTTTCTTTAACAAACTTACCCCTTTTCGAAACATAGCTTTGTCCTGAGTTACGTAATTTTCTTGCAACATTCTGTTTCCAACTGTCAGGGTTTCGAGATCTTTTTTTTCCCTTTTTTGTAGGTAAATTGACCACCGAGTCTTCTGGTTGTTGATCAGTCGTGTCATCAATGGAAATGTTCGATGAATCGCTATCACTCTCTGAACCTTGACCTTCTGTAGGAGAGTAAATAAGCACTTTCATCCGCAGAAAAGTCTTCGTCTTCCGAATCGAGGATTTCACTGAATGTTTTCTGGGAAACCTTTTTCAAATTCATTTTTGTTTCACTAGTACTGGTCACAGTGAAATAGCATTGGTCATTTTCGTTGACTTCATTATATACGGCTGCTGAAGTACTTGGTTGGGCTTCAGAAATTGGAGCTTTGGGGACAGCTTCAACTTTTGTCATTGCGATTGCAAGTTTTGCAAGCATTTTTCCACGTTCTGACATTTTGTAACAACGTCCTATATACAGAAAACGATCCTAGTATTTGGTTGAAGAATGACACAAAATATACTTATGTACGTCGCTTAAACAATTTTTTTTTTTTCAAACAAACAATGACGCAATCCACACTTATGTCGATGTCTCACTAAAATATAAGTAAAAACCTTAAAAATTTCGAAAGAAAAACCGTCATAATGAGCACTTACGTCTTTTTTTAACCGAAAATATAATAAAATTAAGCAAAAAACATCTGAACTAGCAAATATGTCTCTAAGCGAAATGTTGTTCGGTGGAAATCTGTAACACATCTGACAGATAAGGCTATGTATTCCCGATACATTACATTAAAAACATTGTAACGGTACAAAGTCATTTCTGCCCCCTGGAGGCAAATAGAATATTTTCAATTGGGTCTTTGTTTTATCGAAAAGAAATACCGCTTTTTAGAATTGTGGTGTATTTAACTCAAAAAATTTGAAATTCGCACTTGCGTCGTTGTTCCACCGGAGGTGCGATATATCGCGCTTCATCGCGCGGCGGATAAGACAATCTCAATTCTCTGTATGCGTACATAAGGTTCTTTTTAGTCTACTTACCCTTTATAGCGGACTAGCAACGTAATTAACTCAAATATTTTTGGGTATAAGAAAATCCCACAAAAAACAGTTCCACTGTAAAAATGTGCTCCAAGTACCCGTTGAGCCATTATTACTAAGAATCAAAAATCAATTTTTAAAAATTAAAGGAAATCTAAAAAAAAAAATAACCAAGTACTTGAAAAAAAATTGGTGTACTTGGAATGCATTTTTTCACTACATGTATAAATTAGATTTGACATAAACAATGCACGCCAATCAAAACCAATTTTTTTTTTTTTAACTATTTTTTTTAAGAACTTGGCTGTTTTTTTTAGATTTCATTATATAAATTCAAGTTTCCATTTACTTCAACAAAAATCTTTTTTTTATTTTTTGTTTTTAAATAATAAAGTTATTTATAATTTCATTTCTTTTCAAAAAATAGTCATCAAAATATGGACTCGATTAAAAAAACTGAGTGTCAATAAAGTGAAAAACTTATTTTATTAGAAATTCGTTCATCATATATTTAGATTGACCTTTATGTTCAAGAAGCGGCAGCAAACAGCGCCGTTAGACTTAATCAGTGTAATGTCAGGAAAACCAGCCACGCACAGATTTTATCACGATACGCAGACAAAAATATATGCACGGATTACATAACTCCATACCTGGACTTTAAAAAATCCTTCTCAACCAGCTTCGGCAATAGACAGGACTGGGAGAATGAAACACCTCACACGAACTATCTATGTATATCATATGTATGTCTATATCAATTTATACAAACTGCTCAAAAATGGAAGTTGGGACAGGTGCAGGTTTCTTTTCAGAAAGCCTAAACCTATCCAGTTAATTCAGACTTCCAGATCACAGCAGCATCTTCCAATCTGAGATCTTGGCAGTTACAAACGATGCAAAACAGGTGTCCATGATGGCGCTTTCATATGCTGATATCACTTTTTTCATTGATAGCCAAGCAGCAATAAAAGCGATTTCTGCTACTCTTGTCAAATCAAAGCTTGTTTCTTGCTGTGGCAAAAAGCTAAGTGTTCTTGGCACACAGCATAGCGTTAGACTCTGCTGGGTTCCTGGTCACAGTGGTATACCGGGAAACGAAAAAGCGGACGAACTAGCGAGAAAAGGATCAGCACTTGACCCTTCTCTCATTGATCAATCAATCAGGATTCCACCCTGTGAAATTAAACAGATCATTGGTAATAAAATATTGCGAAAATTCAATGAATAATAGGAATGCTTAGATTCCTGTGTACTTCCAGGAAACTATGGCCGAAATACGTTAAGAACGGATCTGAAAAGCTATACTATTATTGAATAGGCCCTCATTACGATTGATTATCAGTATCATAACTGGACACAACCTACTAAGTTACCACAAAAAGAAACTGGGTCTTTGCACCGATGATCTGTGCAGAGGATGCAATGACGAAGATGAACATGAGGATACTACTCACTTCTTTTGTCAATGCCCAGCAATCTGCCACACCAGGAAAAATTTCTAGGCAATAACTTTTTCAATGAACTAAAAGAATTATCATACACTCCAAGAAATAGCCTGTTGAACCTCATTAAGGCCACAAAATGGTTTAAAACTGACCAAACATAAACTCATAGGTTTCTAGGACGTTACAATACTCCAAGTATCACAATGGATCTACATTGATCTAAGTGTGACGGTAATAAGATCAACCGTCAGCCCATTCTACCTAACCCTAGACTGAGTACGGC
Organism: Melanostoma mellinum; assembly: GCA_914767635.1. Lineage (NCBI taxonomy): Eukaryota > Metazoa > Arthropoda > Insecta > Diptera > Syrphidae > Melanostoma > Melanostoma mellinum. The sequence goes on from OU612059.1 coordinate 198,622,290, forward strand.
TTCTTTAAAAATTTTAAACTCAAAATTAGAATAATCCTAACTAATATTATAAATGTGAAAGTCACTCTGTCTGTCCGGCTTTCTATGTTACCGTCTCCTGCCCAAACTATGGAACTGATTTAAATGAAATTTTGTACAGAGATAGTCTAGAACCTGAAGAAGGACATAGGCTACATATTTTATCCATATATTCCCACGGGAATAGGAACATATACGGGAACTTAGAAACTACAACATCGATTTCAAAAATGTTTCCACCGTTAGAATACTACACTATCCCTGAGTAACATAAACTTTAATTAATCCACATATTCCTACGGGAACGGAAGTCCTTACTAATATAATAAGTGTGAAAGAAGCTCTGTCTGTTCGTCGTTCTATGCTACCATCTCCCGCCCAAACTAATAAACCGATTTAAATGAAATTTTAAACAAAGATTGTTCTGAACTTAAAGACGGACATAATGATGTATTTCATTCTAATATTCCCACGGGAACCGGTCATCGCTATTATAATAAGTGCAAAAGTAGCACTGTCTGTTCACTTTTCTATGTTACCATCTCCCGCTCAGACCAATGAACAGATTAAAATAATATTTTTACAAAGATTGTTCAGAACCAGAGGAAGGACATAGGCTTTCTATTTTCTCCCTATATTCCCACGGGAGTGGGAACGTATACGGGAAGCGGGAACTTAGAAACTACAACACCGATTTCAAAACTGTTTCCATTGTTAGAAAGCTACACTATCCCTGAGTATCATAAACTTTAATTAATCCACATATTCCTACGGGAAAACGAGTCCTTACTAATATAATAAGTGTGAAAGTAGCTCTGTCTGTCCGTCGTTCTATGTTAACATCTCCCGCTCAAACTAATGAACAGATTAAAATTAGTTTTTAAACAAAGATTGTTCAGAACCTGAGGAAGGACATAGGTTATATATTTTTTCCCTATATTCCCACGGGAGCAGAAACGTATACGGGAACTTTGACACTACAGCACCGATTTCAAAAATTCTTCCACCGTTGGAATGCTCTATAATCCCCGAGTAACATAAACTTTAACTCATCCCCATATTCCTTACGGGAACGGTCACCATGTTTCCACGGGAACTGGAGTCCTTACTAATATTAGCCGAGTTTTATTGGGAATTTCTATATTCACTTATATTCACTTCACTTGCGAGTCTCAATAAAACGCTTTATATGGCTATATTCACTTACCAAGTTCACTTTCACAAACTCCATTTAGCAACCATCCCTGTTGTTCACTTCTGCAAGTGAGTTATTTTTGCCCACTTACGCTATTCACTTAATTTCACTTAAGGGTTGTTGTTTTTCCATGAGCGATGTTTTGCGATGTTTTGCTTAATTGAATGTAAGTGAATATAGATTCCCATTAAAACTCGGCTATTTTAAGTCCGAAGTTAAATCTGTCTGTCTATTTCTCTTTGTTACCATTAACCACCAAAACTATTGAACCTATTTATATGAGCTTTGGTACAGAGACAGTCTAGAACCTGAGGACGGACATTTATGTTATGCAATATGTTTTATCCCTGTATTCCCATGGGAACGGGAACTTGGAAAATACAGCACCCATTTTAAAAAATGTCCACCGTTAGAATACTACACTATTCCCGAGTAATATGAACATCCTCCGGAAATTGCGCTCATATTCCCATGGGAATGGAAGACTTTACTAACTTTATAAATCCGAAATTAACTCTGTCTGTCTGTTTTTCTTTGTTTATATTTACCGCCCAAACTATTGAACCGATTTATATGAATTTTGGTACAGAGATAGTCTAGAACCCGAAGATGGACATCCTTACTAATATTACAAATCCAAAATTAGCTCTGTCTGTTCGTGTTTCTTTGTTACCATCTCCCGCCCAGACCTCTGATCCGATTTAAATGGAATTTTATTCAGAGATAGCCTAGAGCCTGAGGAACAGGAACCTTGAAACTGCTGGATCGATAAAAGACTTTACTAACTTTATAAATCCGAAATTAACTCTGTCTGTCTGTTTTTCTTTGTTTATATTTACCGCCCAAACTATTGAACCGATTTATATGAATTTTGGTACAGAGATAGTCTAGAACCCGAAGATGGACATCCTTACTAATATTACAAATCCAAAATTAGCTCTGTCTGTTCGTGTTTCTTTGTTACCATCTCCCGCCCAGACCTCTGATCCGATTTAAATGGAATTTTATTCAGAGATAGCCTAGAGCCTGAGGAACAGGAACCTTGAAACTGCTGGATCGATAAAAGTTCTTTCACTGCGGTGTGATTTCTGTCGAAAATACATTTGACCTGAGAAGATATGTCTATCTTGATCTTCAAATAAAAATTGGCAATCGGGAATGGCTGTGTGAAAGGTCGATTTCGGCGCCGACTAATGAGATAGTTAACCTATAAACAAATAAATTATGTTCGACGTATTGGCGGGCATGTTGTCGAATGTCTATCAGTAGACAATATTATGGACACTGAGCAAGTCACATCATACCCTATAGAGTTTCTCAATTTCTTAGGATTATTAGGAGTGGCAGCAAGTTGGTATTCCAGTAATCCAATAATGAGTAATCCAGAATTGTACACAGCTGCAAATTACACATCTGGGACGCGGCACTATAAAAATCTTAATAATGACTGGAACGGCAAAATGAGAAAACGTTTTGATTCCTCGTTTTCCTTTAATTCCCACTGATTTGTCATTATAAATAAGGCTCAGACGCTTTGAAATGCAGGTGTTCGTTTAGAAAAAAAAAATCCCATGGCAAATTTATGTGGCAGAATCACGTGTATTCATCCCACATAACCTTTTTATTTCGCAAAAGATGGAAAAAAACGTCGTGTGCAAACATATACTTAAATAAAATAATATAACAATAGTTTACTAAAACGCATGAATGTGTCTTATTTGCAAAATAAGTAGCCTAAAAAAATTAAGAATGCTGCCGAAAGTCACTATTCCACGCGGACGAAGTAGCGGGCACAGCTAGTATTAATAATAATACTAAGAAAAACGATATTTTGTGTGATCAATGAGCGTTATGACATGAGACGTGCACTTTTGGATTTTCCAATTTTTTTTTTAAATTTCCCACTACAACTAAAAATAGATTTCATCATAAAATTTAATCAATATTAAATTATTACAGTTTAGTAAGATGTAACCTATTGACAGAAAGCATAAATTTTAACATAAGTTTATTTCAATAAATATAAATCATAAAAAAGGGTTAGGCTTGCGGTATACACATTCGGTAAGTCTGGTGCTTTGTTTTCAACGGATTTGAACGGGACTGGGAACCAGATTCTACCGAATCTGTAGATGAAAGATACATTTTTTCCTTTTTTGCACGTCTCAATCTCAATCTCCAGAACTATTTTACTACCAAATTCTCCAAGATCAAAATTTCAGAGCTACATTCTCAGAGCTTGAAATCGCATTGAAAATGTATTTGGTTTTGATGGTATCAAATTGCACTGGAGAGCGCTCATTTTCAAAAATGAAAATTATAAAAAAAGGCTTCGAACCACGATGGGACAAAACCGTCTATTAAAGTTCTCTCCTGAGCATTGAAAGTGACTCGGGAACTGGAAATTATCAACGATTTTATTGCGAAAAAAGCTCGGAAAGTTCCATTCTTTAACTCTAAAATTTAATTTTAGATAATTCTTGTTTCCGATTTTATTTATTTGTTCGTTAAATAATAAATTGACCTATACTTGGTTTCACAATAAATTATTTATTGGAAAACTAGACTGAAAAAAATTTTTCATTTTGTTTGGAATATGATTTGGGGGCAAGGGGCCTCCACTCCTTTGCTGCCCCGGGGCCTCCACACCTTTAAATCCGGCCTTGCGCACGTCCCTAAAGGGTTAAAGAACAGCGTAAGAGCTTAATACGATAACTATTTCAACCATTAACTCTATAAGCAAAGTCATGTTCGAAAAGCGTATACGTAAACGTATACCCCTTACCAGGGTTTTATCTAGAACCTCCTATTTTTTGATTTCTTCTAGTTGAGCTCTTAAGTTTTGGGATTAGTTCTGACCATTGACTTGATGAGCTAAGTCATGGTCGCAAAAATGCACCCGTCTTATACGCCTTTTCCACTCTGAGACGCATTAATTAAGTGATTTTGCCTCCATTAAGAAAATGAGCTCAGTGATCCGACGGTCACTACTGCAACTACAAAAAGCAACAAAAAAAGTCAAAGCTACACTTCACTCCGATATTCCAATTCAATTTCCCTCGCAGTTCCTTTACTGATGAAGAATTCCATCAAAGCTTAAAGATAAAAACCTTCACATCCATACAATCCAGCCTTAATTTCTTAGTTTTTGAAAACTCATTTGTGCAATTTGAAGAAAAAAAAAAATGAAAAATCTTGTCCTAAATGACATCAGTATCCAACGGCGACGGACGTTAAAAAAAAAAAAAAAACTACCCCTCTTAAGAAAATGTAGTGAATGTGTCAAGTCATATTTCAATCTTGGCCAACAGTGACAGGGTAAACATCAAAACATAATCACAATAATTATCTGATATTCCTCCCCCAAAGTTTCACTTCACAAAACACATCACAGACTGGTCGACTGAGGCTATTTCCTATGCCTCGCATAGTCACCCAACTCTACAAAACTTTGCAATATCTTTGGTTGTATAATGCAGTTTCATCATATCCTTTGAAAGTCCTTACACATACATACATTCGACCGATGTATATATCCCCCAAGACCCAAGAGATAGAAAAACCATTTTCGAAATTGCTTAATGACTTTCTAATTTATACTCAACTTGGAGCTTGGATGAGAGTTATCGTTGAGGCATTACTGTTAATTATACAATTTTTTTTTTCTCATTCCCAAACGGGAAATTTTTAAGAACAGGATTACATTTTAAGAAAATGAAACTAGTTTTTTAGAAGAGAAAAAATGGGTACGTTATACCTTCCTTCTTGAAATTTTTACTGATGCGTTGATACATAAAAACTTTTCAGCTGAAAGACATGGCGAGCTTGTCTGCGGTTTCTTTTTTTTTTTTTTCAATCTACTTTTGAGCTCAAATTCACTGTAAACAAAAGATAATTGCAATATTTGAAAAGTTTATCCTGATTGCTGGCATGGAAGACAGTGAAGGTGATGCGGCGATGCGGTTGAGCCCGATAATAGATCTCGTTTTTTTTTTTATATAAGCGACAGGAAGACTCTTCCTGCCACATTCCTGTAAATATTTGCAATGCAAACCTCTCTCGTCTTTAATCAATTAATCCCTAAATAAACTTTTACCCAGCATAATCGGATAATGGGAGCTATGTGCGATACAGATTTCCATGTATACGAGTGAATACCTTTTCCGTCTCCTATTTGCCTCTAAACTATGCTGGCTTTTATAAAATTTTAAAATCCAAAAAATGTTAGTATCCTTTCGGGATTCTTTTTTTGCATCAACATTTTTTATTTTTTTTGCTTTTATTGTGTTACCTGATTTTTGCGTTGGTTTGAATGCTCTTTGGCTTGGCTTCGAGACGAGTTGTTGAATTCCGTATTGCTCCGGCAGCAAGGAATGCTGTTGGTATATGTAGTGTTCTAATGGCTGGTACCCATTCTATTGAATTCTGGCATCGCATCATAAGCTATCAAGAAATCTCTGAATTCCATCCCCTCGGCCATTTTCACCATTCGCAACGGTGTATTTAGTTGGTATCTTGGATCGGAACGTGAAAACGTTACACTCACTTTTTTCTTGCTCAGCTTTTCTCTCTCTCACTTTCTCACTCTCTCTCCGATTCTTAACTTTACTTTGAATTGGTTTCATTTATTGCTGCCTGAATAGCTTCAATGTAGGTACACACGTATGCTCTGCTGGGTAGGGTAGGTAGGGTTTCGGAAGCCTGCTCGTGCTCAGTGCTCACTGCTCATCCTCACGCTTATTATATTCAAATCAAAGGAACGGAAGAACCAACGTTCGAAAAAAACAAATATTCGAATGTTACAAGTCGAAGTCAGTTGGATTGGCTGGACTTTTTTTTTGTGTTCCTCTTTTTTACGATGCAGATGTGGAACAGCAATATAAATCTTCATGGGTTGGTCTATGAATATTAACTTGTAGTTGGAAGAACCCTCGGAGCTTGGGATTTCTACAAATAAAGAAGAAGAAAAAAAAACAAATAATGTAAAAGAAATGTGTGTATAAGTTCCGGTTAAATGGGAAATTGTCAATTTGGACAACAGATGCTGTTAAGTGTGCGGTTTCATAAATTGTAAAATTTTGTGTTTTACCTCTCGATATCGAGGACGAGTAAGGAAGAGCCTTAGTCCATATAGACACCAGACCCAGACAGTCAAGTCCAGTAAATTTCAGTTTCCCGCCTAATAGGAGAAAACACGAGGACTTGATTTGATTGGGTTTTGTAGATTTCCGTTTTTATTTTTCATTCTTCCTTCCGTTTGTTCGTTGGACTGCTGTGTTTGTCTTTTTTTCCTAAGAAGGTTACGACTTACGAGTCATGAAAGTCCTCATGGAAAATAAGGATTATTGACCAGTTCATTTAGCTACCCAACGAAATGTGAACGAAAATGTGGTATAATGGCAAAGGATAGGTTCTTTGTCACATAACTCTGTTTGCGCAATTCTAAATAGGGTGAATGCGGTGAATGTGGTTCACTGATGTGTAAAGATCAATGACTGCGAGTTTCCACATTCGTTTCCAATGCGATCTAAAGTATAAGTCTTGGGCACATTTCAAGAAGTTCTCAAATCAAACAGTTGGCAACAAAAGAAGGGTCGATGAAAATCTCATGTTTCCACATAAGGAAAAAAGTTATTTTTACACAATCAGTTGGAACTAATTAAGTGGTCTGTTAGTTACAAAAATTGAATTTAAATTAGGCCTTATGAGCCCAATCAATCAAACGCTCCTGAATCTCACTCTCAATTTGCGTCTTTTTTTTGTAAAGCTGACGTGAGGCTAGTCATAAACTTACATATGTACATACATAGCGTTGCGCAACTGAGCGGTAAGCCCCGAGGCCTAACTCATTTCTCACAACCATGCCTCGTCAGGGAATGGGGGGGGGGGGGGGCTACAGTTTTCTGCCGGTTCCGATCGGTCAATCGAGAAAGCGATTTTCATGGCAATGAATTTACTATCCAAGGACTTGCCAGTTCCTCGCGAAAGGCGATACTCGTCAAAAAATATTTTTGCCTCTGTTGAGATCCGAACCAAGAACCTCTGAGTTAACGACATGCTAACAGAGAGAATTGAGAATTCGTAAAACTAGAAATGAAACTAGTTTCAGGTAAAACTAGTTTCGATTCAAGTTTTGCAAAATAATCAAAACTAGTTTAAAAAAAAAACGATATTATTGATTTTTGGGGAAAACTAAATCAAGTTTTGAAAATGGTTTCTCGTTTTGAATATCGAAACTAGTTTCATAGCAAGAGCTGCTTTGATTTTGAAAACAAAATAGAAAATTCAAACAAATTCTGTAATTTGCAAACGTTTGATTGTTTGTATAAATATATGAAAATAAAATAAAGGTAAGCGTTGAACTTATACCATTCTATGTATATCTCAAGAATAAGAACATTTATGGGTGGTCGACTGTTCAAGATCATTAAAAGTAAAAAAATTGACCAAAGCAAAATTGGAGACCCTGGCATTACTTTGTTTATCAAATAGAAGTGGTATTTGGTTTAAAGAGACAAGTAGACAAGCAAAGCGACTCAAACAAAAAAGATCATTCAATGGATTACTGCCCAATCAGTGTTCAATTCGGTAATTACGTAATACATTAACGTAATTTAATTCAGTAGGTATAGAAATAGCACCTCTTTTAGTCTTATATTAGATGCACCTTACCACGAATCATATCCGCCCTTCTAAGACGCTTCAAATTCATTTTGATGAATTTGCAGATAATGCACGAGAACGCCATAATATGATAACAACGGGGGATAAGGTTGATAAATTTCCGTTTCTTTCTTTACTTTCTTTCGGTTTACATGGCCTTGGGTCAGATATACCAAATTTGTTGACTGGCACAGACACCCTGCCATTTGCTTTGACTGTGGCAGATATATGTGTATCCAACAGAAGGAGTAGCTAACTCTTTCCAATATTGCATCGCTGAGCTATGAGAAAATCTTTTGAATGCTGACTTCGAAATTCGCAAACACAGAGTCTGTGAACCTTGCGCAAAAATCTCTGTCACAAGCCGAGTTGCCTGCACAGAAATCGAAGCAATAAGTCCAATTAACGTTGCCTTACCAGTGACTCCGATTCCTGGTCACATGTTTTCCGTAGTTTTTCCGTAGCAAAAACCCGCCAAATTACTCCCAATTACTCGAGCTGGAGAAACACAAAAAACAAAATCTTTTTAATCAGCAAGTGCAGTTGATTATCGCTGCACACAATGCATTAGCTTGGTTCTGCAATTATTAGTTTCTGAGAAGATGGCACTTTTGGCATATTTGACCTATATCGGTAATCTGTCTTGTCTCTCCTTATTTTATCGTTTTTTTACAGACAGTGCTCTTATGAGATTGCCAGATGCATTCCTCCCCTTAAACAATTCAATCGTAATACTCGCGCTTCCAGGAATGCTCATCAGTTTACCCTTGAGTCCAATTTCGGACGTACTGTTATAAATACAGAGATTCCTTCTTCAGCCGTACCACGCGAATGTGGAATGTATTGCCCAGTTCTATTTTTCCCTCTCAGTAAAATCTTCAGAAATTTAAAACTAATGTGCATCGTTATCTCCTTTTCAACTCTCTCCCTTTTTCCTAACGCTCGTACTTTGTTACTTAACATGTTAAGGGTAGTCACAACCCTTGCGCGCAAATTAAAAAAAAAAAGTACCGGACACCGGCCTCTACCGACTTTTGGTAAGGTCAATAGCCAATCCGGGGTGATTTACTGTGTATGGGGTCGCTAAATACGGTTTATGTGAATAACCTGAATCCTTTACGAAGAAGTACATACTTGGCAAAATGCTGAACCGAAGCTTCAAAATGAATGCAGAAAATGATGTGAAATAAAAAAAGTTTTGATGAATAATACAAAATCGTTTCAAAACTACTTTTGAAGTCCTCAAAACTAGATATTTCCAGTTTCATGAATTTCTAGTTTTATCAAAAACTAGTTTTACAATTTCGAGTTTTATGTGTCACTTTTTTCCAATAATACCGATTTGTTCAAAACTTGAAACTCGAAAACTAGTTCTACGAAAAACTAGTTTCGAAGTAAGTGAATAATATGGCTGTAACTATCACACTACGGCTACCAGTATGTACCTTCATTAGTTTTTTTTTTAATGTTAGTTTGTGCGTATAAGGATTCATATTTCAGCTCAACCCGGATGTGGAATTCTTTACCTGACTCTGTTTTTCCCCTACGTAATGAACTGCAAAGATTAAAAATCAATGTGTACTTTCCAGTTGTCCTAACGCTCGCAATGTGATCATACATTTCATTTTAAGGGTATCCATAACTCTTTGATGTGCGCGCAAATTATACAAAAAAAAAAACAAAACAGGAAAAAAGTTTTCTACGAGTTTGCCTTTATGAGGAATTGGCAATTTCTATGTCAGTAATTCCATGCCATGAAAAGGGTTTTCTCCACTAACCGTTCCTAACTGAAAAAAATTGTGTGTCCCTCTCATTCCCTCACAGGGTATAGTTGAGAAAAATCAACTAGGCCAAAGGGGTCCTTGCTCTGTTGCGCCACCCTATCTTTTTTATTTATTTGTTATAGCAACTCTGAGTTATTAGACCCTATCACAAGGCCCGTCGCCGTCCGTCGTAGCGATTTCGTACTACGAAGCATCATAGACTCCCTCGTAGTAAATGTTTTGCTACGAAATTAGTTCCCGTTGATAAAATTACTAACAAATTCCAAATATCTGTTGTGAAAAAGTCATTACGAAGATGTTTTTAAATCTTTGCATTTGGCATTCGTAGTCCGAATTTTTTACGACGGGCCTTATGATAGGGGGATTATAGATTATTGATATTGTCGCCCCATAAAGATTGTTCCTCTTCAGCTGTTTCATGACGATGGGTTACGGCTTCCTTTTTTGCTTTCCATGTTTTAAAATTTCTGTTCAGTTGAGAATGGTGTCGAGTTTTGAGAATTTAAAGCACTTACATTTTCAGGCAATGGGAAATCATTTTTGAATAATTAACAAGCCTATTTTTAACAACCTAATAAGAGATGGTTACCCTTGAAGGAATAAGACAAACCAATTTAAATTAATCAAATAGTCACTGGATGTATCCACTTCAAAGTTCCAAAGTAAAATGAAAATGAAACAAAAAATTTTTTCGACACACACAAAACTTGCACTTACACAATCCTTTTCCGCTACTTTTTATAAGAACCTAAAGTTCTCTCTTTTTTAAAGTTTTTTTTTTTTTAATTAAGTCCATCTGAATGTTTAAAAGAATTACTTCAAGTGAAAGGACATTTTACCACATAAATTCAAGTCCATGAACCTACTCGACTCATCTACAAAAGTTTCTTTCAGAAACACAAACACGATCCTTGGTTAAACTTTTGAAGTATGATAAACTGATGATTCTTTTTCTGTTGAAAATTTAATTTTCTTCTTCAAATTTCATTTCTCTTGAAAAGCTTATTCCTCGACAGTAATATTGAAACAGCTATACGAAGACAACAATAAGCAGTGTCCAAAAATACAAATGAACAATTTAATTTGCATATATTATGATTCTTTGGTAGAACTCAAACACAAAACAACACAAAGCATAAAAGGAGTATACTCTATACGTTAACGTTACCTTCCTACCAACCTTACTCGTACAAGTTGGTAAGCAAAACCAGGATAGAAGTGCACAAAATTTTAATAAAATTTGCATAAAACTTCTAAGGTAAGTGATGCGACCTCGTATATAGTTTTATTTCTGTTTCTATTGAAAGATAGAGAGAGAGAGAGAGAGAAATTTAATTTGTATTCAGAACCCAACTGAAAGGCTTCCTCAGCCTGACATAAGTTTTCAAAGTAAGCAAAATATTAACAACGCTTAATAAGGCTGTTATGGTTTAATTATAAAGCATTTTACTAAGGCTCCATTTAAAGAAACGTTTAGTAAATCTTTGACAATCGCTTGGAGAAAATAGTAGATAATTAATTGTGAAGGTGAACATGCGAACGAACTTAAATATGCAGATGTTGATGCTAATTTATCGATCTTTGGAACAAGTTGATTTTACCTGGGAAAATCTATGATATCGTGCAAGTTGTTGTCAATGTTGAACTTGTCAGAGAAGATGAAGCGAAAATAGCAAAGCTTGTTTCAATAAAGGAGAGGGTTTTAAAGGACTTATTTAAAAAAGACTTATGCCATCATTTTTCGCCATTCTTTTGCAACTCGAGGAGAAAAGATTGACTATTCCTTTTCCGCAATTTCCCTGGAATGTGCTTTCGAAAACCCATCAAAGGGAGAGTTTAGGTAAACCCGCTCTTCATGGCCCAACCATCGTAGCGTCGCAATGCGTACTCTTTTAGAAATGCCCATGTCGCGGTACAGTACAGCTCATACAGCTCGTGGTTGTATCCTTTTCTTTCATCCAATTTAAGCCTCATACGCTTTTAATAAGGTGCATGCTTCCGCGCCGTAAGGCAGGACTGGGATGATCAAGGTCTTATACAGGGTTACCCTGGTTTTTTTTTTGAGAGGGTTTTGTTTCTCAATTGCCTTCTTAACCCAAAGAAGCAACGGTTGGCAAGAGTTATTCTCCGTTTGATCTCCGCACTGATGTTGTTGTCCGTGTCTACAGCGGATCCTAGGTAGACGAAGTCCTGTACTACCTCGAAGTTATGTCTGTCTATTGTGACGTTTTGTCCAATTCGTCAATTTTCTGTGTCCCTGTTTGATGACAGCATACACTTCGTTTTGCCCTCATTAACAAACATTTTTGCCGCTTCTGTTTCAATGCTCGCAAAAGCACCTATGACATCACGCTTTTTTATTCCCATTACTTCAATATCGTCTGCTTTAACGAGTAGCTGTACAGACTTTTGAAAGATTGTTCCTCTGGCGATGACGTTTGAGTTTCTTACAATCTTTTCAAGTATGATGTTAAGGAAATCGCATGACAGTTTGTCGCCTTGTCGAAAGCCTTTTTCAACATCAAAGGTTTCAGTTTGTTCTCTACCGACTTTAACGGAGCAGCGTGAATTCTCCAAAGTCATCCTGCACGAGTTTTGCAGGGATACCAAAACTATTCATGGCCATGTAGAACAGCTCGTCTTTGTAAATATTTTCATACGCGGCCTTGAAATCGATAAAAAGATGGTGGAGGTATATCGTTTTTGTATTCCCGGTTTTTTCCAAGATCTGCCGTAATGTGAAAATTTGGTCTATTGTGGACTTCACTGGTCTAAGATCACATTGATAATGACCTACCAACATTGACATAGGGTTTCAGACGTTCACATATTACAGCAGACAAGATCTTATATGCGACGTTTAGGAGGTTTTTCATCTATAATTGGCGCAATTATGAGGATCTCCCTTTTAAAGATAGGTCATACGATACTGATTTTCCATCCGTTATGACTACCAACCCCGCGGTTAAATCAATCTGAACAATAAACCGAGTGTTTACAATTCTTCCATCGTGAAGTGAATTGCTGTGTAGAGTTCTTTTACTGAAACTGAAAAGCAATTCTCTTACAATAGAAGAACCTTAAACATTTTGGTGACTCCGATCTCCGACGTGATTTTGCTTCCCCTCGAAAGCGGTAAGGGGCAATTTCACATTAATCAAAGCGTTGCCAGGACTAAGACATTGGCATCTACACTGAACTTTAAATAAGCATTGCCAAGGCTTCGACATTGGCATCTACATTGAATAATCCAGAGCTGGCACATAGGGCGGTACCATCAGAACCTCTTTAGTTTAACTCCCTCGCCAGGTCGACTTCATTCTCATTAATCGTCGAAGAATTAGATGTGTTTAGCGCATTGTGGCCAGACAGAAGGCGATCACAGATTAACTTTTGCGCCTTCAAACCGCAATACATGCAATACACCACATACTATCGCCCTGTCAAAGGAATTTTGGACATCAAAGACCTCGGTGAGTTCTTAGCCGACCCCGACGGAGGGCCGTGCAATTTTTCAAAGTCATCCTCCAATTCGTTGGAGTTTTTTAGGGATGCCAAAACTGGACATGGCCAGTGATGGATTAACGCATAGGCAAAATTTTCAGAACGTTAAAATTTAAAAGCCGTAGAAATATACCAAAAATTAGTTTTTTAATTGGCTCTGTTCTTTTTTTTGGAATTTATTAAAAATTTTCTATGGACTATAATATAATTTATTTTTTCATTGACTTTTCAATTTGAGGGTGCATCATTAATATTTTGATGGAATAAATTATAGTCTAATTATCAAATAAAGAAACAATCAAATTGATAAGCTTTCTTGCAAATAACTAAATATTTTTTCACTTCTGTATCTTTGGTAAGATTGCTATTACATATATTAAGCCTCTGAAATTACTTACAGGATTTTAGCTTAGTCCCCCTTTTTCTTTGAAAATTTCAAAAATCAAATTCTCATCGGATTTTCACATTTTGAGGTCTTAGGAAGCTATTCTGAGTAGTTTCAGCGTGCCGTCCCGCCGCGCCGTGTTTGTGTGTGTAAGCTATAATTTTGTTGCACGATATCTCAAGGACGAGTCAACCGATTGAGATATCGATTGTGCATTAAAAATTGCGCCGAATGCCGCCAAGCGGATCAATATCGAACGACGCGTTTCAAAAAATCGCAATTCAAAATCAGGGTTGACTCAAAATTTACAGTTATATTCCGAGCTCAAAGAGTTCGGAAAATGAGCTCGAAGGTCTCAAAAAACAGGAAAGTCGTTCTTTTGAGCTCGAAGACCTCAATAATTTGAGGGATGTTTACGTTCCCTTAGATCTGGAAATAGCGGGAAGTTGTAGGGATGACCTGCAGGGTCAACCGGTTTCCAGATTTTTCAATTTAACTTCGGTGTTTGATGAAATTTAAAAAAAAAAATGGAAATTAGTCGAAAAAAAAAAATAATATTTAATTTATATCTCAATCAAGAATTTGTTATAATAAAATTTTATCCAATTGGAAGGGAATAATATTAAAGTGATCTGTGTAATATATGTAGTAACATCTATATAAAGTGTTATTATCATAAGTCATAAGTATAAATAAAAAAATTTCAATATATAATTTTTAATTCAAGTTTTTAACTTTATGATCGTCATTGCAGCAACTCAAGTAGAGTGAGAGTATTTTGTATGTGATTGAGAATGAGTTCCGTTGATGGGGTGAGTGCGTTACACATGTTTACAAAAAAAAGAGCGCTATGCGTAGCACGTAGCAGGTATTGACAAAGTTTGACTTTAACGTATAGAACTAATAAGCGTTTTTTGTCTGTAAGCGAGTCACAGTAATTATTTCAGTTTAACTAGTGCCGTTTAAAAGTAGAAGTCTCAAACTTGTCTACGACCGTTAGGCATTTCCATAAGAAATACGCGATCGCTACATGATTGCAACAAAAATTTTAGCATCTAGAAATGGCAATTTTGGTCATAGTTCATAATGTTATTTTAGATCGCTTCAGTGCTGCAAGTAAGAAGCTTCAAGAATCTCATGCGGATTTATCATCTGTGGTAAAAATTTATGGTTCCTTGGCATTATTTCTTCAAGATATGAGGGACAAACAATACTCTGAATATGAAGAAAAAGCAAAAGCACTGTATGGAGTTAAAGTTAATTATCGTTTTGAAACCAAGAGAACTAGAAAAAATCAGGCAGATGAGTTACGGGTGAATGAAACAATACCTTTATCTGATCACGAAAATGTTCGCATCAATTAAAAAGTATCCCTAGCAAATACGGAAAATGACACAAGAAATACACAATGTCATGCATTCTCGAAATTTTCGAGATGTTTATCTGAATGTAAACATTGCTCTGCGTATTTTTTTGAATATTCCCGCTACATATTTTTCAGCAGAAAGATCATTTTCTACCTTAAAAAGGGTTAAATCTTATTTACTCGCAAGTATGGGCCAAGATAGACTTAATACTTTAGAATTATTGTCTAATGAAGCTCAACTAGTTCAAGAAATTGATAATGATGACATTGTTGATGCTTTTACTCGGACTAAAGTCAGGAAGAAGAGATTTACAAACTAGGCAATACATTATAATTTGAAAAAAATGGTTATTTTTATTTGTTATGCTAGCTAGAGCTTAATAAACATTTTTTTGTATTATTTAATAATTATATTTGAATAAAAAATAGAGCACTCTGTTATGATTCTCATTATGAGTCGTGTAAAAAATAAAAGTTATTTTTTAATAACAATTGTGATTCAAAACATATAGAATTTTGTTGATCAAAAAGGGCGGCGTATCAGACAAGGTCTAGGGCGGCAATAAGGCTTAATCCGCCACTGGACATGGCTCTGTATAGCTCGTCTCTAAAATACTTTCAATAGTGCCCTTAAAGGCGATGAACGGCTATTCTCGGGTTTATTTCAAGAACTGCTGTAGTGTCAAAATTTAGTTCATTGTGGACTTTTTTGGGATAGAACTGCATTGATAAGGACATTCTAAATTATGTTAAGGAACGGTTTCAGACGTTCACTTTTTATAGCAGACATGATCTTATGTGCAACGTTTAGGAGGCTTATTCCACTATGATCGGCGGTACAATTCGAAGAGTCTCTTTTTTTTTAGGGTTAAACATGCGATACTTAGGTCCCATTCGTCGGGTATCCTCTCTTCCGCCCATATTATGCAGATCAGCTGATGTGCATTCTCCTTTCCAACTGGTGTACAGTTGCTTTAATTAGATCGGCATCTGCATCTGCAGTTTTATTTGATTTAAGCTTACGTATTGCAAGCTAAAATTCTTCTAGGTCGAGAGGACTGGCTTCTTGATCATCATACCAATTGGGCGGAGCATTCTGCCTGACAGCGGTAATTGTGTCTTCATCGCCAACCATTAAGCAGTTTACAGAAGTGCTCTTTCTAGATCATCACAATGCCTGCCTGCTTGACTTTTCTTTGTAGCTTTGCCATGGCGTTTTACCTTTTGGTAAAACTTTCGAGTCCCGTTGCTATCATGGTATCTCCCAATTTTCTCTACGACAATAACATCTGAACGCTCGAACTATACTACGAAAATCAAAAGAAAATGATGGCACAAATGAGGAAGATACTGTTCGAATCCAAGCTGATCAGTTCAATTTGCGGTCTTTAGTCGAAGTTCAGTGCATTGCTAGGAAAAGTAGATACATATAGGGTGGCGCAATAGAGCGAGGAGATAAAGAGCCTGGCGTATTTCTCACAACCATACTTTGTCAAGGATTGAAGGGAAGGGGACCTTCAATTTTCTGCCCTTTCCGAAAGGCTAATCGAGAAAGCGCTTTTCATGACAATGAATTTATTAACAAAGGATTGAAGGGAAGGGGACCTACAATTTTCTGCCCTTCCGAAAGGCTAATCGAGAAAGCGCTTTTCATGACAATGAATTTATTAACAAAGGACTTGCCAATTCCTCGCGAAAGACGATACCCGTGAAGTAACATTTGTTGCTTCTGTTGGGATTCGAACCACGAACCTCTGGGTTAACAGCAGACATGGTAACCACCTCGACACGGGTGTTGGGAGAGGCAGTTGTTCTCGTTAATTTAATTCCAATGAGCTGTGCTATTTGAGTTATAATTTCAAATAAGGTTTTGTACTGAAGGGAGATTTTGAATTTGTTAGGTTTTTTTGATAGCAGCATGTAACGAAGTTACAAATACACGACCTACCGCCAGCCAATACTCATACCATTTTTTTCACATGGTAATTTTCCCTCACGCCATAGAGCTCACACTCACTAATTGATGATAACTTTATAAGGAACCCTGAAAAATACGAGAACAGAGAAGAGAGAAGCCAGCCCATGTTGAAAAGTACCAATCTCAAGTACAGGCTCTCGAGTTCCTAGCACAAATCCCCCACTAGCCTCTTAAGGACTTTTGGCTTCTATTTTGCCGGCTATAAGCCGTTCATGCCAGCGTTTGACTGTTGAGGCCAGTATTTTTACTGTTGATGCCAGGATTTGCCTGTTCCCTGTTGATGCCAATATATGACTGTTGATTTACCAGCGATTAAGAGCCCGTACTTGATGACCCTTTTGCCAGCATAGGACTAAGGACCTACCAGCGTTGGAACCACCGATCACGAGAATTAGTGATAAGAATTAATAAAAATTATATTAGACTAGCTTTAAGACAAATAAAAGGATTGGAACATCTTCATAACCGAAGTTTTACGTATTTTCTTTGGTCGACCCTGGACCCGACGAGCAGTATGGACTGTTGCAACTAGTCTCTTTCGAAAAAATAAATAGGGTTGCACAGCAAAGCAACGGAAACTTCAGGATTAAGCGCATTTCAAGGACCTACAATCTTTCGCCGATTCTAAATGGCTAAGTGAGAAAGCTTTTTTCATGGCAGTGTTTGGAGGTACTGCCAATTCATCTAGAAAAGTGATACTTTTGGACAAACAATTTAATGTTTCCAATGGGATTTGAAGCTTGAGTCTCCCACGTTGCAGGCAGAGAATTTAACCATTACGTCGCTGCTACCAAACGAAACCGATCAAAATTTAACGAAAAGAACCTTAAAATTTTATTATGTGTAGTTTTCTGTATACACAACACTTTTAACCAGAACTCACTTCCTTTGGACCCTATTATAAAGTTAACTATCAATTATGTCAATTCCTTACAATTCAAATCATAAAATTTAATTCGATATTAACAGCATTTATCTACCATATGCACTTTTGGAATTTTGTTTTCACGACGCCTTAAGTGATTTTCCTTCAACGTCAAGTACTACTTTGAATGACAGCTGAGGGGATACAATCTTTTGCATACACATTACATAAATATGTATACACAAAAATAGCAACATGTGTTGTAGGACGTGCACTCCAATGCATAATGCTCAAAATACGTTTACGCTTATTGTGTTTTGAGGTACCTAGTACGATGAAAAAATCATAATAATATCAACACTGCTTCGATAAAACTGCATTGAGTAGTTTTCAGAACGTTTTAAGTTAAGTTTTAGCAAGGAACTTACTATAGTGGTTACTTATAGAGAGGAGAATCGTAAAATCGGTCCTTTGACGATGCTTTAAATTTAAGAGTTTCGTTTTGTTTTGCTTTGCTTTTGCTGGCAAAATACTGCTATACCTGCAAGATGTGAGCGACCAAATATAAAATAGGTATGAAGTGGGAGGGATGAGGCGAATTCATTCAACATGAAAAACACACACACACACACCCAGCCACACACACACTGCAAGCTTGATGTGTATAGTGGGTGGGAGTTGACCTGCTCAAATGTCGAAACTATAAAACGCTTGAGCACGCTTTTATTATGTTTTATTACACATAAGTTTCTTTGGCTAGAAATAGAAGAATAAAATATAACGCCAAACACACACACATCAGGACACTGCTGGCGGATATATGTAAGTACAGGAATTCTATCCGCACGCAATATTATATTTCCATATTATAATAGGGTGACAACGACTGACAACTTATGTTCTTTGTTCTTTGAGAAGAAGACTACATAAAAAACCCCTTTGGAGATAGATTTGAGGGTTTGGAACTCGACAAAATAGACAACCGACCATATCGGAATTCCGCACAAAAAGGGGTTGAAGAAATAAGAATACAAAAAATACAAAAAATACAAACTTTTTCGCAATATTCCTTTAGCAAAGTTCAGACAACAATGCAGTACAAATAGGATCAATGATTTATTGAATATTTTTGTTTCCCTTTATCCTTTTTTTTGTCCTCTTTTTTGTTATTGTTGTTATCTGTTTTGTGTCTTGTGTTTGGTGTTTAGTGAAATGGTTCAAGTGATATAAACATTCCGTGTCTCCGGCAATTGAAAAGGGTTTAATTTGCAATATTGTTTTTGAAACAATATTATGCTTTTGTAAATGAGTGTGTAAGTGAGAGTCTAACGATTCGATGTGTACCATTATTGAAATTAAACGGTTGCTGAATGCTGATGGGTCTCTTGTAGTGGTTGTTTGTGTACAGTCTTAATGGAGGGTAAAAGCCTGCTGAGTTAATATTGAATGTTTGCGGAGCGATGAAAATGTATGGCATTTACATAATAGGGAATGCCAATATTTTACTGAAAATATGATAATAAACCACGTCAGATTTGCCACCATCGACCGACCGCGAGGTTTATTTATTGGGATTGCTTGTTACCAAGAAAGAGAGGAGAGGTTTTGTCAGGAGGTTTCTAAGGCGTGTCTGTTATCAGAGTCTGGGAAAGTTTTTGCATAATATGGGGATCCGAATGAGTGTTTGTTTTGTGCATGAGAAGTTAGAACAGCAAGCGCATTTTGAAAACGTTCGGTGGAAAAAGAAATTTGTTCTTTTCGAATGGTTTCTCGAATCGAGCGGACTTTCAGCGTTAAGAGAATTTTTTAATAGAATCTGCCAAGTTTTCGCTTTGCAATGCTTTTTCTAATTGCGGGTTAATAAATATCCGGGCGCATGACTAGAAAAGTCCACTTTCAACCAAAGCTTCACACTACGGCAGTTCTGGAAATAAACCCGGGAATACCCATCCATCGTCAGTATTAAAAGAGTTGTACAGAGCCATGTCTAGTTCGGCATCCCTGAAAATATCCTACGCCTATGAAGGATGACTTTGGAGAATTCACGTTGCTTCGTCAAGCTCGGTAAAGAACTCACTGAGACTTTTGATATCGAAAAAAGCAATAAACTGTCATGCGATATCTTCAACATCATACTTGAAAAGATTGTACAAAACTCAAATCTCAACACCAGAGGCTCAATCTTTCAACAGTCTGTACAATTTCTAGTTTCGGTAAATATTTAGAAGTGGGGCTCCAGTCCCAATCGGTCCAAAAAAATGTTCTAACAATTCTGGATTATTTTATAGTATAAAAATAGATGTTTTGAAGTGGGGGAAGACATTTTGCTTACAGAAAACAATTGCTATTTCCATATTTAGCATGAGCCGCTTAACCCTGCGGAAAAAGGGTTAAAATAATGAGCCCCGCTAAGCGGGCCATGCGGAAAGCTGTTGCTTACGGAAAACAATTGCTATTTCCATATTTAGCATGAGCAGCTTAACCCTGCGGAAAAAGGGTTTAAATAATGAGCTCCGCGAAGCGGGCCATGCGGAAAGCTGTTGCATACGGAAATTAATTGCACATAAGCACTTGCCTGACGAATTTTCATACTTTCACTACTCTATTTCTTAACATTTATTGAAAATTCAAAATGTCTTCCCCCACTTCAAAACATCTATTTTTATACTATAAAATAATCCAGAATTGTTAGAAATTTTTTTTGGACCGATTGGGACTGGAGCCCCACTTCTAAATATTTACCCTAGTTTCTGCAGACAATATTGACGTATTAGGAAGAAGTTATCGTGATGTCAAAGATGCTTTTGCGAGTATTTTAAGAGAAACGATGGAAATGGAACAACACGGAAATCTCTCTTGCCAATCAGTTCTTTTAGGGACTAGGAAGGCAATTGAGAAACTAAACTCTCTTTAGAAAGCCCAATGTATTTGTTGATAATCCGGGTCTTGCATGAAAGCGGGTGAAAAAATACATCGGGAAACTACGATGTTTAGAACATATTGTGCGGCTAGACGCTAGACACTAGCGCGCATTGCCGGGAAATTGCACAATGGCAAGATCTCATGTTAGGTGGCGCAATCAAGTGAAGAAAATCTCAGCCGACTTAGAATGCAAGACGGGAGACGGAGAGGGCTTGCACGAAATCGATAACGATGATACAAGATGTTGGTTCTGATCCAGGTTCAGCCCAGACTAGACAAGAAAATAATACACTAGGGGAAAAATTAAGAGATCAAATAAATTTTTTTTTTCAAGCAACGTGGTTTTTTCAGTGCTTATGAACACTGAGAACAAGTTTTTTTCGAAAATTTTTTTGCTCTTTTTTTTGGTGCAGTGTTTTTCAATCTTTTTGATTTCTTGACCCCTTTACAGGTTGAAATATTCTGGCGACCCCTCTCGTCATAGATACCCAAAGAATAATTTAACGAAAAGACTACACACGCTAGGTGATGGGTTTTTGCTACTTTTGTACATTTATCTTTTACTCACGGGGGTTTAACTGGGTCGGCGACGCGACGTTGCCACACCGTAGTCGTTGCGGTGGCAAAAAGCGCCACGCGCGTGCTACTCACTTATTTGAACATGTTAAAATGTTCATGAACAGCCAATGTGTTCATGAATAGGTAGAGTGTTTCTTTGACCAGGCAGTGTGTTCATCAGCAAACAATGTGAAATATTTGTGAACTATATTTCTCTTGAAAATTAAGGAAGGATATATTTCTTGTAAAATATAGAAAGGGTCAATCAATGAACGAGTTCATGAAAAAAAATTCCCATTTTGAAGTTTTTCTTAGTATTTTCCTGGTATGCAACAAGTTTTGAAAAACAAATTTTTTGCAAGATAGTAAAATTATATTCTTTCATTGCGGGAATGGATTTTGCTAATTAATCACCTTCTTTTGGTTTTATGGCATGCAAATGTTTGCGTTGAGGATTAGGTAGGTAAAAAATTAAAAGTCTTCAATGAATTAGAAAAAGAGTATATGTTAAGGAACTTTTTCAACTATCATCTCAATCAGTTCAGCGTAATCACGGACGTCATTCTTTTGTTTTTTCGCTTGCTCTGTGTGTTTCTAAGATGGATAAATTTCTTAAAAGATCGCAACCTTCAACATCTGGTAAGAGTGTCAATAGTAGTGGTGGTGGTGAATCAAACCCGAAAAAAAAAAATAGACTTTACGATAACAGTTATTTGAAATACGGGTTCACAGTCATAAATAATAAACCTCAATGTGTAATTTGTGGTGATGTTTTATCAAGTGAAAGTATGAAACCGTCCAAGTTTATGCGGCATCTCACAAGCAAGCATCAAAAGGAAGCTAATAAGCCGTTGGATTTCTTTGAACGAAAGTTGAAAGCTCTTACTCAGCAGCAAAGTACTATAATTCAGGTAAGTAATAAAATAATGTTTTCTTAGTCTCCGAGAAGTGTTTTTAAGTCCCTCAAAGCACTTAAGCGATAGACTTAAGTGCGCATCTATTCTAACTGTTGAAAAAACTTTTGACTATACTTAATTTTGATGTGCAAAGATTCCACGTCCTTAATTTGTATTGATTATTCTCTTTTATATTATTTGGTTTATTTCCAGGCATCCACTGTCAACGAGTCAGCATTATTAGCTAGCTACAAAGTCGCATATCGAGTTGCAAAAGCTGGAAAGCCACATACAATTGCTGAAAATCTTATTTTGCAAGCGGCACTTGATATGGTTGAAATTATGGTCAGTGAGCAGGAAGCAAACAAATTGAAAAACATACCACTTTCTGACAACACTATTTCAAGCAGAATAGACGATATGGCCAAGGACATTCAAGAACAAGTAGTCCAAAAATTAAAGAACAGCTAACATTTTGCTTTGCAGTTTGACGAATCTACAGATGTTTCTGACTGTGCACAGTTTGTGGTATTTGTTCGCTTTGAAGCAGATGACAGAATCACTGTAGAAATTTTATTTTGCAAAGCACTTCCTGCAAACACTACTGGCCAGTGTTTGTACTGGAAAAAATGTATCGCAATATGTAGCGATGGCGCTAAAGCTTTGACTGGAAAAAGTAGCGGACTCATTGCAAAATTAAAAGCGATAATGCCAAACATATCCTGGACACACTGTTTTCTCCATCGACAGGCTCTAGCTGCTAAGGTAGTTAGTACCTTCTGCTTTAAATGACGTGCTCACGGAGGTAATAAAAATTGTGAATTCTATCAAAGGCAAAGCTTTGCAAACCCGGCTATTCAGAATCGTTTGTGAAGATATGGGCTCGCTTCGTCAAAATCTGCTCTATCACACGGAGGTCAGATGGCTATCCAGAGGAAAGGTATTATCAAGAGTTCTGGAACTGAGATCCGAATTGCTTATGTTCTTAAAAGATGCAAAATCGGAATATGCGTATCATTTTTCTGATCCTATTTGGCTCCTGAAACTAGCATTTTTGGCAGATCTTTTTAGCCACCTCAACAATTTAAGCAAAAACCTTCTAGGAAGAGAAGAAAATATTTTAACTGCCAAAGATAAAGTAAAAGCATTTCACGCAAAACTTCGTTTGTGGTCAACCTCTCTGGAAAACAATATATTTGAGTCTTTTCCAAATGTTCAGAAGATTGTTGAAGATAATGCAACAGACCAAAGTTTTACAGTATCGGCTCACATTCCCTGTATGATACAGAGCTTGCATAATGTACAATCAAAGCTTTTGACATACTTTCCGGATTTGCACTCTGAAGCTGACAATGGACGTCGATGGATTTTTAACCCTTTTTTACGAATCAATAGATCTGGCTGATGTCACCACAAAAACAAAAGAATGTCTTCTAGATTTGGCTGCAGATGGCATGCTTAAAATGGAATTTAGTTCGCAAAGTGTTGACGTATTTTGGATACAAAGAAAAGACGAATACCCAGAGCTGGCAAGGGAAGCTCTTAAATTATTGGTGCCATTCGCCACTTCATACCTGTGGGAACTGACATTTTCTACAATGGTAGACATTAAAACTAAGAAGAGGAATAGGCTGCAACTTGAAAGTGATTTAATTATTAACGTTGCAATAGCACCACAATTTGATAAACTTTTGAAAAATAAACAAGGACATCCTTCTCACTAAAATGGTGTTTATGTTTTGTAAGAACCTCTACTTTTCTTTCTATCCGGCGACCCCCCGAGTAAGGCGACCCACAGATTGAAAAACACTGTTTGGTGGATAAACTTCGAAATTTTTTTTCCAACTTAACCACTTTATGAAATGGATAGCTTGTTTGTTTAACTTGAATTTGCTATTTTGGAAAATTCGATTCGACCTCTTCTCACTGAGACATCGCTTTTTGAATGAAAAAGGGTCTGCTTGTCCTTAACCATCAATATCCCAGCAACCAGTGTTTGCACAAGAAAAACAATGAAGGTTTTGAAGTCTTGAATAAGTTTCCAACAAAAATCATTTTTTTTTTTCAAATCTGTACGTCAATTTAAGAAATTAAGAAAAATGGGCTTTTGGTGTATTGAAGCACCAAGTTGGATCTGTCAAGTAAACCAGTCATGTTGAGCGCGCCTTTTACAGTTTAATATGCCCACAAAAACCTCGCTAAGTTTCGATTCAGTACATCGAGCTGTTTTTTTTTTTTCTTTTATTCGATCAAATTTTGGAAAAAATTAAAAGATCATGAATTCATCTTTAAATGATCATAATCTTCACTCTTTTTATGGATTTTTATTGATAAATATGCTGAAGTTTACGGGAATTGGCTTTTTCGCTCTCCGCTGTTAGTAAATTGACTGTTGGCCAAGAAATTTTAAAAACAAAATCTAAATCTGTGGGTTCGGATATTATCCAACCAGATTAAGATTTATTGAGATTCTTCTTCCAGTATTGCTCCACCAAATAACAAACATCTTTAATACAATTTTAACCACATCTGATTTTCCTGATGTCTGGAAAATTGCAAAGATTTTACCGTTGCCAAACAAAATTGAATATAGGCCTATTGCAATATTACCATTCCTAAGTAAAGTTTTTGAAACGGTCATGAACTCCCAAATCAACATTTTCTTGGAAGATCACATATTAACTACATCTGATCAATTTTGATTTCGCAACAAGCTGATCTGTACAACGGCGCTAATTAAGATATGTGAAAATATTCGAACTGGTTTTGACTCAGGTATAATCGGACTGATCGGGTTCTTAGATTTTTCTAAGGCATTCGACTGTGATGTTCTGTTGAATAAACTCAAACACAAATTTTCTTTTGACAGCTCTTTGTGTAATTTAATAAAATTATACCCCTCAAATAGATTGCAGATCTCTTCTTAGAATGTGTTTAGGGGTCCCGCAAGGATTTGTGCTCGGACCACTTATTTTCTCTTGATCCATAAATGAAATTAGCGAACGCTTTTCAGGCATTCAATATCATATATATACAGATGATATCCAAATTTATAGAATGTTTCAAATATCTGAGAACGCTAAGACAATGAATCAGCGTCCACACTTGGACGGTTGAAAATAAGCTAAACCTAAATCCCATGAAAACAAAAGCAATGCCCTTAACAAGAAGTAAATGTAACGAACCATTCCCATTTTTATTTCCCAATGAGATTCCAATTGAGTATGTTAATCAAATAAAAAACCTTGGAGTTTACTTCACAAATAACTTGGCTTGGGATGTGCATAATTATTAACAACATTGTTTCGAAAATTTATTGTTGACTTCGCGGTTTAAGTCCTACGTCAAAATTTTTACCATTAAACGTTACGCTTCAATTAGTGAAATCCTTTATCATTCCTATATTTCTATGCAGCTGCGAACTTTTTCAAATATATGGATGTTGAACCCAGTAGAAAACTTAATGTAGCATACAACAGCTGCGCAAGGTATATTTTCGGGTTGGGAAGATACGATTATGTTTACAGTTTCACCAAAAAAAATTGCAGACTGTTTCTTAACAGCTTTATTAAAGTATCGTACACTGTTATTATTACATAAAATTATTCAGTCAGAATAGCCAAAGTATCTATTTGATTTAATCAACTTTTCTCGTAATAGCCGCACTTTACAAATAATAATTTAACCCATCATAGATCTTTAGTCACTTCGAGGCAATTCATCCATGCAATTCAGCTCTGGAACCAGCTTCCCCTTACAATTAAATATATAATCAACACGAGGACTTTCGAGAAAAGAGCATTTCAATATTTTGCTGCAAACTTTTTATTTTATCTTCTTTTTTTATTCTTTTATTAAAATTTGTTTCATCTATATTTTTTTTTATTTACTATGAATGCTTTTTAATAAATACAATACAATACAACAGACATTATCTAAAAAAAAATGACCTTAAAGCCAAAATTTTGCTGGGGGGAAGAAAATTTGAACACAATTTAAATTTGAAAATCTGGCAACCATAGGGTTGCTATTGGCCTAATTTAAATTTAGTTTTAAAGATAATTATTTTTACAAAAAATTAAGTCTTAAATTGGGTCAGAGTATTGACAGAGAAATCGAATTTAAGACAGGTTAGGGTACACCAAAGTTAGCCATTTTTTTAAATGTCAAAAAGTGATGTCACAGTTGAGAAACGGACTTTACTGTAGAATATGGCCAAGAATCACATCCCAAAGACTGTAATACGATTAACGGGACACTCGGTATCAAGATTGGTAACCTCGATTTCTCATTTAACAATGCTTTGGGCACGGAAGCGCACCAATCGCTTTTCCTACATCCATTTATGTATTCAATGGAACATATGAGCTGAGATTGGAGCCTTGTGCCGCGCCACCAGTTAATGCGAAAATCGAGTTGCCTATTCTTTACATACAAAAATTGATTAATTAGTTGATTGAAAAATTATTTGAATAATACCTAACATTGACGGAGTCCCACGAGGTAGTTATATTGGTCCTTTGCTTTTAGCGCAGTTCACACTTTGTACAGACTTTGGTTTGAACACCAATGTTGAATAATTTGAACCCTCAGACGACTGCTTGTGGCGTTTTTCCAACTTCTTGGATGATGTTTCAAATATTTTTAAAAACATAGAAGTTGGACGGAACGGAGGAATATATGACATAAAGTTGGACGAACATTCATCAAACGAAGTCTATCTAACTAATTGTACAGTGTGAACTTCGCTTTTAAGAATCTTATTTTTTGCTACTATTATACGAACTTTCTGAAATCCGAAAATATTCAAGTATCTATTAAGAAACCAAAAAAAAAAATAACTTGTAAAAGAAGGTTAGTTTACAACTTTTGATTGTCATGGATTCATGACGATATTTTTTTCCGATCGATTCCTCTAGTTGGTGAAATTGGTTGTCACTTCATTGCACTCTGTGTAAAATCTGTCATCCATATAAAACAGACTTTTATTTTCTATTCAAATTTTTTATTCACAGTTTACAAGAGGCTTAGTTTTTAAAATTTGATAGCAATATTTTTGACGAGCGATGACTGTTTTGTCGGATGATGTGGATTAACAAAAGTACAGACAAGAGGAATTTGTTTGATCTTTAATAATTCCAAATATCTGTTCAAAGTTTTTGACAAAAACATGGTCAAAATAGAGGAGTGCTGCTTATTTTATCAGCATGGGCTCTGCCTGGACAAAAATACGTAAAATAAAAAAATGGAGATTACAATTTTTTTTATATATATAAAACCTACTCTGAGCACTTTGAACCACTTCGCTACAGCTTTTAATTTTTTTTTACTCTTTTGTTGCTTTTATATACATATACACACACGTACTTGCCGCGGAGTGTTTTTACAAAGCGAAAAACCTCGTCTAGTTTTAAAAAAATGTTGGTCGTGCCGATACATTTTTCCTCATAAAATAACGTTTCGTCTGCACCCGGGGCATTTTAATCGTTTAATAAATGAGCGAAAACACTCATGTCGGATTGAACATAGCACTGAAAGGTTACGTTTTGCCGACAATCCGTATGGAACAGACCAAAGCCCACCCACCTTGTTAAAATTCCACATTACTACAATAGATCCAGAGTTTCCACTCTCATATACTCATTGAGCGAGTTGTGAGGGTGGGACTTTAGTGTTATAACTTCAAAATGTTGCAGGATTGGGCAAATGGCTTTTTCAAATTGCAGAGAAGCAAATTTTAAGTATTACGGAATATGACCTTGGTACCAGCATCAGCATCAGAACCATGCTCACTGATGTGTGCAACGACGTGCGAGAATGTGTTAATATACATGAGGGCTTACGTTGATGCATCCATCGGTCGGTTCGTTTTCGAATGGACGGACTAAAAATCAAAGTTAAAGATTATAATATTTGCAATACGAATCTGTCCATTTATGAAGCTTTCGAGTTTTTGGACAGCTCAACAAAATACGTACAAGTTTTTTTTATACACGAAATGACGCGGTAATAATTGCCTTGGGTTATGTTTTAAAATAATTGCAACAATTTCTGTTCGAATAAAATCACTTAATACAATATGATGTATACGCATTGTATGTTGAACAGCCGCAGTTGCAATAATATGGCCTACCGGCAGAAATCAACTATTTATAGGCATTATGATATTAATTGAATACAACATATTACTTGATGTGGAAAATCATCAGACAGATGTAAATGGAGCTTCTTAATAAAGATTAAATTATTATCAGGCAATGGTTGTGGTGCATTTGTTTCATTAAATAATTATTGACAGCTGACTTACTGCAGTTATTTAGTATCTTCAGTCAAAAGTGAATATAAAAGGTAAGGAGGTGTCCCTGGTTCCTTTAAATACGAAGCCGCCGATACTCAGTGATTGGCTTCCTTCAGCGATATTTTTCGCAGTATGCAACATTAAAATGCTCACTAAAAATACAAAATTGGATTAATATCTTTTCGTAAAAAGCTTAGGATGAGTCAAGCCTGGTGCATTTTCCATTACCATGTTCGTGAGGAACGAAAGAGGCCTTTGATTATATCAATATCGATACCGAATGTCTTACTAAAACATTTTTGCTCATGAAGGAAGTACTAGTTCGTGATGAAAGGCAATACGGAGACGAAACACATTGTTCGATGAAGAATACAGGTAGACAAACGCAACCAAACAAAAAGCATGACAAATGTTACAAATACCTCGGCTGTTACACCGACAAGAGACACAACTGAACAATTAACAAGTGACAAAAGCACAAGGTTATGCGTACAGACAGACGATCCCGCATTTAACCACTAACAGCGCTCAACTCGACTTAGCTGTGATTCGGTTCTAAAGGAAACCCATGCTTTCGAGTGACTTATGAAAATTTCTGGTGAGGAGGGTGTTAAAACTAAACTGTTTCAGGGGAGGAAAGCAACTGGCTATTTCACAAGAACACTTTTTGTGAAAAAGCGATGAAAGATAATGAGACAGGTAACGTCTCGACGATGTTCGAGAGAACCGATCGATCCTACTATCGAACTATCACCTATCAATCTTAAAGCTCTGTTTGATACCCTAACGAGTAGGCGCAAAGATAGATATTTGACAGTCATCTTGACCAGATATGGTAATTGCACTTAAGTTTTTTGCGAATGTATGCTTTATAAATTGTAGCCAGATCGGAAGGGGTGAAGAATTTTCTGCATCGTCTTAAAAACCTAAGCGTTTATTTAGCAGCGTTTTTGGCGACTTCAAATATGTGGTCATTCCAATGAAGATCATCGTTTACACATATACCAAGTGCTGACAGTTTTTCGGTTCCTTGGATGCAGATAACATTCAAGGATTATGGCAATGGGGGAATGTTAAGCTTCAACGACAAGAGACAGCATTGAGTTTTCGAAGCATTGAATTCTACTCGGTTTTTATTACCCCATTTAATAATGCTGTCAAGGTCAGAATTCAATGAGCTGATCATACGCAACCGTTCCAATTCCAAAACCGAAGAACAAGGACGCGAACTTAGAAATGAATATGAAAATCTGAGGGTTGAGTCGTCACCAAAAGAATTTAGAGAATTAGAAGTTTCAGACAAAAGATCATTTATGAAGGAGAGCAAGAGAGACGGAGACAAAACGGAGCCCTGAGGCACACCAGCATTTATAAAGTTGGCATCAGACTTGATATCATTCAATGCAAATTGTATTCAATACAACTTGTATTGCATGGTCTGAAAGGTAATTTCTAGTCCAACAAAGAAGAGAAGATCGATACCAAACGAACCCATTTTCGATAAAAGGGCTAGATGCCAAACTCTATCAAATACTTTAGAAATATCGAGCGCAAAAATCTTACTTTCTCCAAAACAATGTAAGGATCTGTTCCACTGTTCGGTGAGGTATGCCATCAAATCACCAGAGGACTTTTTGATGCGAGAGCCATACTGTCGGTCATTACGAAGTTTTCGTTCTTCAAAATATTTCATGAGTTGATAGTTTATCAATGCTTCCATGACTTAAGATAGAAAGGACTTAAGTGCAACAGGACGGTAATTACAAGGTGAGAAGAATTTTTTTTTTGTACAGGCTGGACAAATGCAGTTTCCCATCTACTCGTAAAAAACCCAACAGAATAGGAAAGATGGGAAAGTTTACGCAGTTGTTTTGCCAGCGTAGAAGAACACCTGTTCAGAATGACGGCGGAGATTCAATCTGGTGGACCAGCGGATTTATATATATTCAGAAATTCAGGTCTTTGAGGACTCTCTCAACCTTATAGTGAGTATTAAATTTAATTTTAATTTTGGTGGGGCTAGAGCCCCATTTATTAGCTTAATACAAGCTTAAAATAACTTTGACACTAAACTTAAACTAATTAAAATTAAATTATACTACAAGGATGAGAAACGGTTTAAAATAAGAACTTTCAGACAGGGACTTGGAAGATTGAGGTCGAAAAGAAAAGGAACAGAATTAATCTTACTCATCATGCGGGTTAAGAGTTCGGTGAGACCATAGGATGTTTAACGATGAGCAGGAAAGACAAAAAATCGGGATGATCTTACGTTTCGGGGATTGGTGTTGAAGGAGATAGGGGCTAAGAAAAGGGAGCAATCAGTGTTACCAGTAAAAAGTCGCTGAATGAATATGATGTCAAAGACAGTCCTTCTGTTTTCTAAGGAGTGGAGATTAATGATTGTGAGACGTTCGCGGTAAGGAGGCAGTGTGAGAAATTTTCGACCGTCGTAGAAATACCGAAGGGCAGAAAGCAGAAAACGACGTTGAACACTTTCGATCCTTCAGATATGAACCGTTTGATATGGAGCCAACACTTGTGATGCATACTCAAGGTGAGGGCGAACATAGGCAATATAGAGGGATATAGGGGGTTTCGGAACTTTTTGGACCATCTCTTGATAAAACCAAGGGGGGAATTAGCTCTGGATATTACTTCGTCAATATGAGAAAGGAAATCTTATTCGCCGTCGCAGAGAACTCCTAAATCTCGGTTAAGCTGCACACGGTTTGTAGAAATGTTCTGAAGATGATAGGATCTGGGGTAGGCTTATTACTTTTACGAGAAAAAGTTATTGCTTCACATTTGGCAATGTTTAATTCAAGGAAATTTTTAGAACACCGAAAGACGATTGAATCGAGGTCATTTTGAAGCTGGAGAGAATCTCGATCGGAGAAAATTGAAAATTTTAGCGTCATCCGCGTAAAGAGAGATAGAAGAATATTGGATGATTTTTTCGACATCGTTATTGGCAAGGATGAAAAAGAGGGGTCCAAGATGGCTGCCTTGGGGTTGCCCCAAAAGGAACTGAAAGAGTAGAACGGAAACGAACTTTATATTGGCGGTTATCCAAATATGAAGATATCCATTTGAGTAGGATAGGGCTGAATCCGGGGAAAGTAAGTTTAAAGAGGATTAAAATGTGAGAGATGTTGTGGAAAGCCTTGCTGGACTCTGTGGTAATGACGTCTATCTCGTTTCCTTTTTCCTTTTGCTTTCGCTTTCTTTTCTATAGAACAGTATTTTTTATCTTTCATTTTGGTCATGCAAAATCTTTTCCTTTTGTGTATTAGCATTACAAATATTTACATATGGCCGATTTGAACAAATTTTGTTTTTTTTTCGAAAACTTCGTCCTTCATCCCTGATCGCCACTTAACAGCTCGAATCAAACAACGAATTTTCTTTTGGGATGTTATTTTCTGCTCTGTGAAGAACAAAGTGTCTTGTTGTTTCTGTGAATCTCGAATCTCCCACGTAACAAGCTGACACGCTAACCAGTACGTTACGTGCCCCACGCCCCACCAGATGTGCTACAGTATCAACTAATAAAATGTTATAGATTCCAGAGGGCTTGAATTGATTTCTTTAATTTTAGACGATTTTGTACCATCTGCACCCAAGGGTTCCATTAGCGAACCCCAAAATCAAAATTGTTTGTCCTTAGTCCTTTTTTCTTCCCATCTTCCGTCATATGATAGAATAAATTTGGCGGTTGTAATCGTTCATCCAGCTTTTTAAGTTGAATATTTGAAACTAGCATATAATCTAATAAGTATTCAGTCAAAAAGTTAAAACCGTGTTCTAAGTACCAACACTTCAGTTGAGTTTTAATCTCAGACGTGACAGCAGCCAGATTGAACATAGATTGAAATTTGAATTACTGGAATATTAGATTTCTACAATTCTCCTTTAGTCTTAAGGCAGTTCCAAGTCCATCACTCCGTTTTTTATTTAACGAAATCAAGTGTAACCCATTGTTTCACTTCAATATCCCCGTCAACAAAGAAAGATTTTTCAAATTACTCCTAAAACATCATTTTCGTGCAAAAAATGATAATTTTATTGCATTAGGTACCCGCATCCAAAGTTTCAACACATAACTTTAATTGACAAACTTCTCTTCATTGCCATAGCCAAGCCAATAACTGCAAGCAAACAAACGAGATATTTTGCTGTGAATACCTACAAGAAAAAAAAACTTCCTTCCAAACAACACTGCATCCTTTCAAAAGACCAAAACTTTACCAATAAACGCACGAACACAATTTTCCAAACTCATGGGACACTCAGTTTTGGGCAAATATACCTTCACAAGATAAAGTTCCTTACAGCCATATAGTCACATTTACAACAAACTACCTGAACTAATAAGCCACTATACCGTTGCACATCCAAAATATTGTTATGCTTTTCATTGTGGTTGAGTTCTGCTGAACAAGAAAATAATAAAAAAGTTTTCTAACTCACAAAAGCGTTTTCATATAACAAAGCTTCACAGTTTGGCTCGTTCTGTTTCCCCACTACACAAACTTATAAAAGTGGTAAGGCTGCAATAGAAATTCCGACGATGATTGGCAAACAAAACCCTTTTTTGAGTGATAAAATGGATCTAACTAAAAGTAAAAGATACAACTTTCTGCTCGGAAATGGCCTCCATCGATTATAATTGCTCCCCCATTGTAGCCGTTATAAGTGGAGTAAAAAGTATGTGTATAAGTATTATCGTGAATGAGGATGTTCTTTTTTGTCAGTTTTTTTTTCCACTGGGCGCTGCGCCCACCGCCGCCGCCGGCCGTCGCGTCGTCCTTGTACATATTGCAAAAGAAACATATGTCTTATGTGTTTGCGTTCTCTTACAGAAAGATTGATTGAAAAAGTTTCATTACGTTATTATTAGGTCTGAGTGGTGTATGAAGATGAAGAATCAATAAACCCTTGCAAAGATATTGGGAACAAAAGAGCATCATATGTGACATTTGTGTGCCATACCTATACTTTATGTATATGTGTATATAATTGCTGGCAAATAACTTCACTTTGAACCAGGAATTCCCGGTGGTGAGGGAGTGGAGGCCGAGCACAAATTTGGTTTCCAAATCGTATTCACAAAACTGCCCTCTGTGTGTGGTTGTTGTGGTGTTTTTGGGGAGGATGGAAATTGGAATGGGAAAAGTAGCAACTAAATTAGGAATAATGTCCTAATCATGGATGTTTGTTCAACACCTCCGTTTATTCTTGCCAGGAACAGTTTATGTGGAGAGGTAATTGCCAAAAGTTTGTCTTCATTTGCCGACAATATGCTCGCACCCACACTATGTATACATAAATACGCTTCCAAAGAACAAACAGAGTAACACTGTTGCGGTTGGGGTAATATTCCTATGGCTGATTTCTTCCTGAATTTTGTTGTTGGTGTTGGTTGGCTTTGTGTCCCTAGTCGGTCGTAAGTTGTTCTTTCAGGTGTGCCGTACGTTGAAACATAAGAGCTTTTAGCGCTCTAAATAGCAGTTGTAGGCTAATAAAATTTAGGTTGCGACACAGCTTTTCATTAGGGGGACTAAATTGCTTATGAACCTTTGTGCCATAACTTTGATAGCTCACGGGAATTGTTCGAGTTTTGTTTATTTGAAAATGGGAAGTAAACGGTCGTTTGGTAGTTTAGTTTTGGATTTTCTAAACTGATATTGTTAATTGCGAAATGTTTCGTGTAGAACGTGCGGCGAGCGCTAGAGTCATGAATGCGAGAGCCAGACACTCGGCAAGTCTTATCTTCTAACTGTAGGGTTTGCTGCCTCAAGTGTTAAAAAATGGTTTAGATTTGAAATTTAGTTGTAAATCTTAGCCTTTTCAGTAGCTAATTGTGACCTTAGCTAGTGGTTCCAAGTTTAACTCATCAAGTTGGTTGAGGTTCTCTTTTACTTGTGTTCGTTAACTTAGTCTTGAGACATTACTTATTTACTATCTCTGTGGCTTGAGTAGGGCTAAATTAAGACTTGTTCCTTGTAATAGTTCATTGTGATAGCAAAATTCATATCTTAATTTAAATACACAAGGTTCACAGAATAATGGATTAAGTTATTGCACATTCGATGATAACAGTTCCGTTTCTCATAATTGCATCTGTTGAACGCTATCATCGGTTGGACGTCATCCCACAGGCTGTGTACGTTCATCCACATTCAAGATTGAACGTCAACCTACAAAACTTCCAATGTCTTTGAAGTTAATGTCAAAAATTAGGAAGATGAAATAAAAGTCTTCACTTGAAGTTTTATACTGAAGGTTTTTGGATGAGTCTTACTTTATGAGTTGAATTTTGAGAAGATTTATGCGAATTTTGGAAAGTGAAAATTGAGTTGAAGAAGAAACATTTTAACCGAAAAATATTTTGGTCCTTCGAGCCGGATATGAACCAGCGACCTATGGATATACAGGCCGTAGGTGGTAATGCAACACATGGCTCAGCTAAGTTAAATAAACTCTCACGCTGCGTTGCATTGCATAGTCGTTAATGCTTCTGACTCTTTTTTTATAGTTTTCAAGGAGGACGCTTCTTAGCTGATTGACTAACGTAAAATTCTAATGGTTACATTACGTTACAATTCAAAAACAGCAAATGACTTTGAGAAAATAGTTCCTCAATCACAATCACTCTTCGGTTTGGGCTTCAACCCCGTTAGGTGCGAGCGCTATTTTTGCTTTCAAAGTGAGCAAAAGTTCAACCAACCTTAACTTTTTACTTTGAGTTGGACTAAAATTACGCTGTCTTGTACACGAACCAACGTAACATCGACGTTAAAGCGACAATGCTGTGGTAAGATCATTGTATATATAAACTGGTAGGATTGTCTCTAGACTTTAGGACCGATGGTGAATAAATTGTCTTCGTTGCAACCTAGCAGTATCCGTTCCAGAGAACTGCATGAATGCAATCACTTGCGCTTTCGAATCATCCCCCGAAAAAACAAGCCGTACACAGTCACACGCTCACAATGATGAAACAAGTGTGATGCTTGCAGAAAAAGTACACAATACTCGTGAATACGAGCCTTCGAATTGCTTGTGCCCATGAATGATGAATGAATGGACCATTCAAATTCAAAAAGGTACACCTTTCGCTTGTATTCGAAAAAAGTGAATGTTCACGAATGATGAGGGATGACAACGAATATTTTTTCATGCTTATACACACATTTTGTTACCTTCTTCATCACAGTATTGCACTGTGAAGTATTCGTTACACTGTAGATGATTCGTTGCTTTAGACACTATTCGCACAAGTTCATTCGCATACAGATATTGTCTGCTATTGTTTCAGTATGTATATCCACAAATCTGATGCTAAGGGCGAAGATGGCATACCAATTCGTTTTATAAAACTTATCTTGCCTTATAACAACATCAACGTCTCCCGAAATATGGAAAATTGCTCGGGTTTTGCCGATAGCAAAGAAAACCAACTCTTCTTGTCCTAGCGACTTTAGACCCGTTAGTTATCTTCCCTGCTTATCCAAGGTTCTGGAAAAATCAATAGCCAAACAACAGCATGTTTCCACCAATAACCTACTATGTGTTCAGCAATCAAGCTTTAGAGCAAACCATAGCTGCTCTACAGCAACTGTCAATCTACTGGAAGAAATAAAGGAAGATTATGATATGGGTTACATTTCCTTGCTTTGCTTGCTTGATTTCTCTAAGACATTTGATAAAGTCAACCATCACATTCTTTGCCATAAGATTGAAAATAACTTTGGGTTTAACAAAAGGGCTGTATATTTGATTAAGAGTTTTTTAACTGACAGATTACAAAAGGGTAGTTTGAGATAATTACTGTTCCTCGTTAAAAGAAATAAGCCAAGGTGTACCCCAAGCTTCAATAATGGGACCCATACTTTTTTGTATGTTTATTAATGACCTGCCATCTATTTGCAAACATGCCTCTGTTCATTTGTATGCAGATGATGTGCAACTGCACCTTGCAAAACCATTAAGTGAGATAAACGAACTTGTCATTGAAATGAACAGTGACTTGAATGAAATATACAATTGGTCTGTATCTAACGAATTACTTCTGAACCCACCAAAATTCCAAGTAATACCTATTTCTAGTCTAGTCTCTAGTTCTAGTCTAGTCTCTCAAGTATACCAAACTTGTATCTTAACAGCATTATAATAAATCCGATAGAATCAGCCATTAGCCTTGGTTATACTATAAATCGTAGTTTGTCAGGGTACAACAATACTAACGTCATCATAGATCGTATTTATGGATGTCTTCGTAGATTGTAGCTGAGTTCCTATTATACCCCAAAACTCTAAAGGTCAATACTTAATATTTAATATTATAAACTAATTATTATTTTATTAGAATTTTCAAAAGCAATCCGAGTTTGTATAAGCTATTTTCTAAGTACTACAAAAGATATTTTATCTTCATGTTCATTCAAATGAAATGAAATGAAATGAAATCTAAAGGCTTAAGGCGCATTCTCATACCTGCTGTATTTGGTGTGTCTACAGCCTTAAGTTTAATAAGAACGTAAGTTGGAAACAAAAAATTGTTCATCTTAAATTGCACAGTTCTTTTACTTCGAACTTAATTGCCAGTTCATTTATGTCCATATCCACATATTTCAACTTTCGTTGCATTATTGGTAGCTTTTGTCTGAACAATACCGTAATTAGATTCATGTTATGATAAACGGTACAAGCAATAACACTCCTTGCTGGACGTACATAATAATACATCGCATCAGGCGACAGCACACAACAACATAGTGTGTATAGTATTATTACACAAAGAGCCATGCCAAGTCAACACTCACAAACAACATGGTGTCGTCTGTTAAGTCATGTAGGTACAGTTTAATTACAAATTCATATTAATATTAATGCAGTTTGAGCATTCTTAATGGGGTGTTAAATGCAAAAGAAGTTACACAAACAGCTCTAGACTGTAGGGCAGTATTATCCTCACACGGGTGCAATGAAATTGCTATAATCAATTAAGTTAATACATGTTCATGTATGTGCGGAATCTATTCATAGTTTATGGTTGGCAAGCATTCCTCTGAGTGTTGAAATAATTCAGAAGCCAGAAAATGTCCTGAATGTTCGCTATGGGACCCAAAGTGCTGTTAATGAAAATAATAAAGCCCAGGAGTTGGGGGGGGTATTTTGATTGTAACGTGTCGGCGTCGATTTACTTGTCCAGTTGTGAACTTTAAGACAGGAAACGGACGTCAATTTATATGTATGAAGAGAGAGTGCAACAAATATTTAATGACTATGCAC
Organism: Melanostoma mellinum; assembly: GCA_914767635.1. Lineage (NCBI taxonomy): Eukaryota > Metazoa > Arthropoda > Insecta > Diptera > Syrphidae > Melanostoma > Melanostoma mellinum. The sequence continues at coordinate 198,660,022 of OU612059.1, forward strand.
TTAGTTTTTCACCCCAAACATTGTCGATTATTGTTGTGAAATGTTAACCCGATACATTCAAATATGTTATTAACCATTTTCGTTTTATTTGTGCTTAAATAAGCTAAAAATTCATTGTCTAATTGCTGCGTTTATACCAAATTTACATAAAGAGTTTTTCCACAGGGACGCTTCAAAGGTAGAGCGACAGGGACAGCAAACGAAGCCATATTTTTTGCCACTCTTTTGACAATTCTTTTCAGTAAGGTTTGCCATTTCATGATTGAAAGATATACAAGCCTACAACGAGTCGGAACTATTAAAATTTACTACCGAAATTCGGAGTCAGTGGCCTCAACGTTAAAAGCGCTACATCCAATTTATGGTCGTCATAATCGTTCTAGCAGATCAACAATTGAGCGTCTAGTGGAAAAAATTTAATCCACAGGCACAGTACAAAATGTCCCCGTGCCAGTGAGACATAGAAGTGCCCGTAGTGTCGAAAATATTGCTGCCGCTGAGGCTTCAGTTGCAGAAAGCCCAAATGTGTCTCTCACATGTCGTTCTCAAGCGTTGGGCATCTGTGTGATGTCGTTGTGGCGAATTTTGGTTTATGGGCCGTCGGTCGGCGCGGCGTCTTCCGTGATGATCAAGACTGGGACGTTACTGTGAATGGGGATCGCTACGGTTAAATGATAACCGAATATTTTTGGCCCCAATTGGATGATATGGACTTGTAGGACATGTGGTTCCAACAGGACGGCGCCACAAGCCACACAGCAAATGTCACAATAAATTTATTGGAAACCAAGTTCGGAGATTGTGTTATCTCACGAAATGGTCCAGTCGCTTGGCCTCGGTCGTGCGATTTGACGCCGCGCGGGGGTAATCTTCGATTTACAATAAAACCGAATGTATTTTATTGAAATGTCACCAGCACTAAACGTGCGTTACAAATTCAAATCAGGTCAATCCATCAATAGGAAGTGGGTCACATTCACTTAATAGATTTGAGCCGAACAAATGAATGAGTAAATAAATAAATAATTGTAAAATGGCAAGCTAAATAAAGTCGTTTAAGAAACAAAATGGCTAGGACTACCCTTAATCATATTTTCATAAAAGACAAAGTTGAGAGTTGAAGAGAAACAAAGAAACAAGGTTTTGTTCTATCCTGAGGTTTTATTCCCTTCTTATGAAACTGAGTGTTTGCATAACCCTTCCTTGATAGTCGAGCTTCTGTCAATAAGTATATTTCCAACATTCTTCTCTAGACCCATTTCAAAGCACACACTCCAAAACAAACAATGTTATACTCATGCTGCCTCATGTTAATGCACCTACAAACCTACATGTATGGCAAATTAACAAACGGAACTTTATGTTTAGTCTTTTTGTCTAATGATATCCTCAACATTTTGTAGGCTTCCTGTGCTTAAATTGATCATCCACAATCTCCCTTTCCTTCCATAACCATAGAAACGACGAAGTGGGAGGAGAGTGACGGAAAAGGAGATATAAAATCATAAAGCAGTGCCCCAGGGTGAAATTCAAATCAACTCAGCAAGAAAACAGCAAGAAAAAACGAGAGAAAAAAAGAAAACAACAAAAATTTACCATTTGAAAAATACAAACAAACAAAAAACACACTTTCTGGCAACGAAAGTATAAGAGACAGGTTGTGGAGACGTAGCTAATGCCTTTTAAGTTAAAATTGCTGTTCCTTTCGAGATGCCAAATACAGATGAGAGAAAGAGTTAATTTTAATTAACATTTAGCCTAGGAGAAAGAGTTTAGTGTAAATGTAAGCTTCGCAGCAAAGCCGGCTTTGAGACACGACGACATCAAGGCTAGGAGCTCACTAAAAATGTTTCACTGTTGATTGAAAAATTAAAACAAGAAGAAGAAGAAGAAAAAAAAATGTAATAAGACCTTGTCAGATTAGACTTCCTTTCCAGCACAAAACGTTAAAAAAATTTTTTTCACTTAAATGCAAATCCATCAGGCAGGCGGCGAGGTGTGCTTCTTTCACTCAATATTTTTCTTCTTCAAGAATGTTGAACAAATACAACAGGAGAAAATTATTATCGGGAAAATTATTCTACAAACTTCAGTCGATTAGATTGAGTATCGCACAAGAAGAACACTTGGAGTGACAGTTTTCGGAAATGTGTCTCACCGTTAAAATTCAATTGATGTTTATGTCAGGCGTTACCTATCTTATCCGCAAACCCTTAATTCAGACAATATAAGGCTTGCTCGTTGGTATGGGGTTGCTCTATGGTCAGTACAAAGCGTTTTTTGAAAAACTAAAACTCGCCCGGAATGTCGAACTGAGTGTTTTTTGAGCTCTGGGTTTGCCCACAGGTTTTTGCTGTGATGATTCAAGGTATTGAACAGGGTTGTCAAATAGCATGTTGTGCTTTTCTTTAAATGACATGGAAGTGTGCTGATTTTACAGAAAATCCAGATTTTTCTTCTGACAACTCATAAGGTTGTAAGTTACCTAGGACAACAACCCTGGGTAAAGTTCAACGATCTATTGGCTGAAGCAAATCAGATAAGGACATAGGAACCATTTTGTCTTACTTTGTTTTGCTTTTTGACATTGCTAGTCCACGATAATATGGGAAATAGAATCAATGTTAAATCTGCGCTCGCACATAAAGTAGAAGGAACAATTGGGATTGGCTGACAAGACGCAAAGATGACTTGAAACATTCACTACTTTTTCTAATTGATGTTACTTTTTTCTTCTTCTCCCATCGTCACCATCGCGTAGTTTACCGTCGCACAGTGCGGCAAAAGTTTTTTATTTGCGATAAATTATTTTGATCAGTTTAAAGTGTTAAAGCCTTACAAGAGAAAAAACTAGTTTAAATTTTGTTTTATTTAAAACATTTGCGGGGTTGTTAACACATAAACTTACGTGTTAACACCAAGAAAATCGCTCGTTATCACTTTCTGGGTACTACAATATCCGTAGCGCCGTAAAATTACTTTGGCTATGTATGGGACTCTTTTCATGGCCACCAAGGACACTCTTGCAGAAGTCCAGACCCTGAACCCAATTTTCGACGGTTTTCAAGCATTAATCGGCCTATAAAATAAATAAATAGGGTGGCGCAACAGAGCGAGGAGCCCCTGGGCCTAGCGCATTTCTCACCACCATGCCTTGTGAGGGAATGGAGGGGACCTACAATTTTTCGCCGGTTCCGAACGGCCAATTGAGAATGCGCTTTTCATGGCAATGAATTTAATAACGGAGGACTTGCCAATTTCTCGCGAAAGGCGATACCCGTGGAAAAACATTTTCGCATTTTGCCTCTGCTGGGATTCGAACCTCGAACCTCTGGGTTAGCAGGTGGACATGCTAACCATTACGCCACGGGTACCACAATAATCGGACTGCTGCAATTTCACGTTCGATATTCGTACGAAGTTCATCAATCGTCGATGGCGTGTTGGCAAAGATCATAGACTTGACTTAGCCTCACAGGAAGTAGTCTAACGACCGCCGCTACAAAACGGTGGACAACATACTTTTTCACCACTTCCTTAACACGGGTATCAAATGAAAGGCCTTGACTAACACAATAAAGGTCTCTATGAAAATAAAAAGCAAATCAAATAGGGCCTTCAGTTAAACCTTACGTTCGTTTTTCTTTTCGCAACTTCTTGAAAGTGGGTATTGAAAAATGGGAACTGACTAGTAGAATAGATTACACTATATGAAAAATAAATGAAAATCCAATATGGCCGCCAGTAAAATGAACTTAATACATATAAAGGGTGGCACAAAAGAGCGGTAAATATCGGGACCTAGCACATTTCGCACAACCATACCTTGAGAGGGAACAGAGGGCCTTCAATTTTCTTCCGCCTCCGAACGGCTAATCATAATAAAGCGTTTTTCATGGTAATAAATTTTTACTATCGGAGAGCTAGCCAGTTCCTTGCGAAAGGCAATACCTGTGGAAAAACATTTTGTATTTTCTGTTGGGATTCGAGCCACGAGCTGCTGTGGATCAAAATGAATTAAATACAAGAAAACAAAAATGAGGTAAGAAATTTTTTATTATTTTCCGGATTCATTTCGGTGAATTCTTTAAACTCGTCGGCATTTAATTGAAAAGTCACTCTCCGATAGCTACGTCCGTCCGGCCCCTGTTTGAGTGTTCACCTTATCCAACATGTGTCGTTGAGACTTACGTCTGTTGTCTGACGCGTTGTTCCTTAAAACAGCTTCGAGATACAGATTTCGATGGTTTTTTGACAGAAACCATTGTATATAGAATCTTAATATAATGCCACACATATAGAAAAAATATTTTAGCGTAATTCTATTAAAAAATTTGTTTTTTGGAGCTTACACGCTCACAGCGCTAATCGAAACACAAATTTTTGAGTCAGTATTTTGGGGATTCGATCCTCACGATTTTAAGGCTTTATGTTTAGCAAAACCGACTACAACTGACACATTTAAGATTATGCAAAAAAAAAAAAAAATAGCTTTCTACTATGAAACGTTGCAGTGACGTTTAATTATTTTGTGAGGCTCTTTAAATAATGCTTTGTTGAAACAAATACAAGAACTTCTTTCGTAGAAAACAAAAGTGAAACAAAAGTATCCTTTTTGGAAAAGTGGACAAAACTACCCTTTACCTATATCTCTCTTCTCTTCATATTTCTGTTCAAAGTAGACTACTCGTACCTCAAGCTAAGAACAAAAAAAAAAAAAATGCTATTTAGTTCATATGTATATGTACATGTATTATAGGTGTACAGAATCGTGGTATAGGTAAACCGTCTACAACTTCTTAAGTTTTTGCTGGATACTCGAATTATTTGCCTTTTAAAGCACCATTTTTGAATTTGTAAGACACACATATTTCATTCGTGTTTTGAGGAGCTGCTCTTAAAAAGTGCGTCTGTTTTATTTAGAAAAAAAAGAATATCCTTTAAAGGAGAAAACTTGACTACTTAGGACAACAAACACAAGATACAAGCAAGCAGGTGAACCAACCCACCAACAAGATGGGCTTTAATTCACAATTTGGGTAAAACGAGTTGTGAGGAATCTATATACATACACCCATACATATTTATCTTTGATCTTTATCTTCATTCCAAGGGAAAACTAAACTTTATTGCGAGATATACTTTAACTAAAACCCAACGGACCAACTTATAATGTATTCCGATTGTGCGATTTAAGTTAATAGGTGGATAGGCATGTGTAAAACTTTAACCCAATTGCTTTTTCAGTCGAACTTTCTCCCATGGGAGGCCAACCAAGAAAACTGAACAGCAAGGGGGGACTATACAGAGATGGTATCTAGTCATCTTCGGCAAATGATTGCATTAACTCATTAGTATTCTTTTATTGACTGAATACACAAAAAATGAAAAGAAAAAAAAAAGGTAAAAAGAAATTCCTTTTTGGAGGAAAATCAATTTCGACAGGTGGAATGTACTTGTACGTATACATTAACCATTGCGTGAAAAGTTGAAAAACAGGGCACTTAAGATTAATAAACTGAGTTGACTGGGCTGAGAAAATTAATTACACATAAATATTTCTTACACATTTAAATTTTTTTTGACACATATGTTGAATTTTGGGCGACATTGCTCGGTTCTTACTCATTCAAAAGTTGTAAGGTCATCTGCATAGAGAAGAACTTGTGTATATTGAAAAATTGATATAATGTCATTTATGAAAATGTTGAATAATAGCGGTCGCAGATGACTACCTTGCGAGGTACTCCGGATGTGGAGTTAAATTTCCTTACGGTAAAACTACCATTGAATTAGGATTAAATTCGAAATCATTGAGTGGAGCCAAAATTCTGTTATTTTTCGTGGAATTTTGTGTATTTCTTCTAAATTTTAGGCCCCTCCAATCGTACACAAAATTTCCTTGGAAGCATATAAATATAAATAATAAAAGTTGTAAGTGTATATTTTGTCTTTTCATGGCAACTCGTCTTTTTTTAGTTTTGATCACTGTGGCGTATGAGTAACCTTTTTTATTCAGTGTTTTTCGACTGAGGAAAACACATTTATGCATTTCTACCTCCTGCTTTTCAATTCATTTATTTATGTTAAACCTACTTGTTAACAAAAATGTATCAAGCTAGCAACGATCGAATCCTTCGCATTCTAATAGGTTCTTCCTTGCTCTTTGCTCACGTTAAATAAGTTATAATAATAATAATAGAACTTCAACTCTCACAATCGCACCTAAAACTCATACGAAAATACTATACACATACCTAAGTGAACAACCACAGTTAAATTTTTAAAACGAATAAATCCTTTAATAGAGACTGGAGATGGCGGAACCAGCGATTTCCCCTTCGTGATGTTGCTGTTGTTTTAATATGCAAAGGTTTTTAAGTACCCGTTCCCGTTCCGTTCACGTTCGCTTTTGAGTTCCAAGGGGAGTATGGAAATGAATAGTAGTAGTAGCATTACTGGATGCATGCGTACAACACCAAAATACGCTCTAAACGTCATTGTAGGACTAACTGCAATTCATCTCTTCGTAAAAATCGGAGCACTGGCGACACACCGTCTTTTCCATCAAGGACACATAAAATCACATTCATACCCGAAAAGACATCTGTCGATAATGGAAAGCCTAGAAAAACTTAATACCTTTAGTATGTGCTTGGATGCTATTATTCCCATGTACAACTTTAAACTCAACTTCTCCATTGTCATCCCCCTAGGGAAGACTGGGAGAACACAAAACCTCATCCTTCAAGGCAAGATATGGTCTGGTATAGTGACGGCTCAAAAATGGAAACTGGTACAGGTCCCGGCATTTTTAGCGACTGTCCCAGAACGAATTTCTCAATATGTCTGGGCAGTCACTCGTCTATTTTCCAAGCAACACGAAAATCAAAACAATATTCAATTTTTCAGACAGCCAAGCTGCACTAAAGGCGTTAAGCTCACCTGTCATAAGATCCAAACTAGTCCAAGACACAGTCATGTCACTCTCTGAACTAGCAAGGAAAAACACTGTAATCCTCCACTGGATCCCAGCACACAAAGGTTATGATGGTAACGAGAAGGCAGACATCTTAGCTAAAGACGGCGCATTCAAACCATTCGTTGGTCCTGAAACCTTCTGCAGTGTAAATAAAAGCACCTTCAAATATACTGCCAAGAACATCCTACTGGAGGAATCAAATAAAGCTTGGAGTAACTCACCTGGCCAAACCTGTTCAAAACTCTTTTTGCCACAGTATACTGAAAAAACATCAAAATTCCTACTGAACCTCAGTAGGAAAACCCTAAAAATTTGCACAGGACTACTAACCGGTCACTGTTCTTTAAAGTATCATCTTCACCAAATGATGCTGGTAGCGGGACCTCATCTGTAGACTATGCCTCGAAAATGAAGAAACATCTCTGCACATCATTACGGAATTTCCAGCACTTTTCCGCCTAAGAAAGCAAATACTTTACTATGAGATTATCCCCGTTGACTATGAGATTATCAGTTGTTTCGTTTGACCAGGCTGTCAGAATCTAAGGCTAAAGACATCACATCAACCTTCTTTTCTTCTTCTTGCTCCTCGCAAGCTAATGGTTTTAGATTTTTCGGCAAATAACAAACAAAAACGAAATTTTCCACGTTAAAACTTGTCTCTGTCAACTCGCAGCCTCTATGCTATCGATTTGATTTAGCTCCGCATATATTGAACATTACTTTTCAGTTTGATTCATGAGGACTTTTTTGCGTTTCAACTTGTGTCAATTATACATTCCGATGAATATTTATCGTCGTCTCAAATTAGAATTTTCAACGATGTGCACAAGATACACTATGCGATAGTATAAAAGGATATCCTTCATGCTTCCCACATACGGCCATATGTACGCGACAAGTAGTATTCGTTTTTACCTCTTGAGTCCACATATTGCTGCTGGTACCTATCAAGAGTGTCTATGGTGGTGTGGTAAAAAAAAAAATTAAAAATTTTATGAATTCTTATATTGACAATAATATATCACTATCAACTTCAACGCAGGAAGTACAGACGATGACACTTTCAGTCTGCGCGTGTAATGAGGCCATTATTTTGTAATGCATTATCTTTGTAAACAAATATTGTCGAATACATACGAGTATTACAATTTTTTTTCTCTTCCATCTTTTCAATTTTCAATCGAAATATGCGATAAGTAATGCGGGAGCAATATTTACAAAGGCAAGCTGTAGAAAGCCATGTCTAGTCTTGGCATCTCTGCGAAAGCCTCTGCATGTTGAATTTTTAGAATTCACACTACTCCGTCAAGGTAAGTCGGTTGATGTCAAAAAACTCAAAATGTCAACAAAAAGGCATAATCTTTAAAAAGTATATTCTTATAAGAAGATGAAATTTTGTAGCTGATTTTACGAGCATGAAAACGGAAGCGGGATACTTATCCAAAGCGGATGTACTAGCCTTTGGTCCTTTCAAAAGAAAATACTACGAATGGTCCTCGGTTCCGTATGTGAAGAGCTCGCCCGAAAACGAAATTGTTTTCGAAAGATGTTGGTTGAGTCCGAGGTTCACCCGGACTGTAATGCCCGTCCAAGTAGGTAAGTAAGTAAACTTTGTCTATTTCTTTAAGTTTTTGTAAGCTCTTAAGAAATTCTACGACAATGAGTAATTTTCTTAGAAAACAGTAACTGGAAAGAACAGTTCTTACCTAGAAAGGTCCTATGGTTTGATGTGAGCCGAAGTGTGTTCATTCTTTGGAAGGAAATAGATTGGATTCATATAAATAAGGAGCAACATTTAATTCCTTTCTTCTAATGTTTTGCAAAAAGTTATTATTGCTTTTGATTTCAGGCTGCCTCGGTTTTATCTGATATCAGAGCTTTTGTTGTTTTTGAAAACTCGAATGAATTCAAACGTCGTGTTGGTGTCAACAAACGAGCAAACAGCACACAATCGCGTTAAACAAATTATATTGAAACTTTCATGTGAAACTTTGCAGTCAATTGAAGCTGACTCAATCACAAATGGACAATGCAGTATGTTCGGTTTTAAATTTACGTTGAATTTACATATTCGAACGTCAAACAAATTTCTGTCTCACAAGAAGTTAACAAATACCAATATCGGCTGGATGGATTTTTCAAAACAAGCCAATCCCCATCAAGCACTTTGTTGCTTTCCTTACCTGCATATCCCTTGAAAACACAAATTGATTCACTGTCCCACACCAACACAAACACTCACTTTAATCTCTGTGGCTCTAGCTTTTTTAAATACTAGAGGTGCTAATTGGAATGGACTAGCTTCAGGGAGAACGAAAATAGCAGCAAAACTAAAAAGAAAAAAAAAACTTTAAAAAAAGAAAAGAGAGTTGAAGCAAAACCATCTGGGGCTTCATTATAAAATCGTAGTACCTTTAACGAAAGCCTGATTGTAGCTGAAACTTTCGCACAAACAACAACTTCTCACATAAAATAATGGGGCTGGATGTGGCCGATGAGGGCTGTGCAGCTGTAGGTATAGGTAGGTATAGCAAAAGATAGTACTACCACCACCATATCCAGGCAGTTAGTTTGAAATTAATTTAAAAAAGTTCTTTTTTGCAGCCCGAGCCCGTAGAGTGATTAGTTATTCGAAAATATGCAGGTTTTCAATTTGTTTTCTCTTTGTTTGTGCATGCAGTGTTGCCGCAATGCTAATAGGGTATCGTACCGATTAGTTTACATTAAAGTACCTATTTTTTGTGTGTGTGCTTAGAAAAACCCAGTAAAAACTTCTTTAAGTACAAGAAGGGTGTATTGCGGAACGCTTTGATCAACGTCAATATATCTGCTATCGTATACGGGAACTGGCAAGTTTGTATTTATCACTTGGTTTGCTGATTAGTCAAATTTTAAATATTTGAAAACTAGGGAACAAACATGAACGTGTTGAGTTGTCCGAATCCGAAGCTTAGTCTTTATCCCTCTCATCAAGTGTGGTTGTTTTTCAAATGAGGCTAGTGTGGTCAGATGATTTGCTCAAACGAGTGGCGAAATACAAAATAAGGAAGCTTTCTATATCGTAGGGTGAATGTGACCAGGATTTAAGTCTCGAATAACCATAATTTATCTTCCTTGACATCATCCAAATTCCTTGGAAGTGATCGATATTGAACTGTATGATGTTTAAGCATTTTTCGCGATTACGGATAGGGTTTGAAGCAAGTTTCATCTACGTTCAAAACAGTGAACAATTTTGTCTTTTTTCTACTCTGCATTATAAATTATTTGAGCTCTCATTGAACGCTATTTTACCTAGTTTTTGATTGATCTGTCAGAAACTTTGTTCTTCGCTTAGTTCTCAGGAATGTATGTTTCACAAGACTCATTTTCAGGACATTATTTCACTAATAAGACTCAAAATATCGCTTTATTATTGTGCTAATTTCTTGTAAAAACTCTTAAGTTATTTTATTGACAGTGGGTTGGCATTCGAGAAGATGTCCAAAGCGTAAATAATTTCATTTTTTTTTTAATTTGAAGCACGCCTTGGCTAAGCACCAACTTTGAAAATATGGGACGGGTGCCAAACTATTGAAGAATAAACTTTTAGTATTACCCCCCACTACGGGTGAGTAGCTGGCTGCTGAAAAATTATGACAGTATAAAACATTTGCATAGTCCTCTTTCTTTCATTTCTCACAAAATAAATACTCCTACCATAAAAATGACAATCGCCATAGCTGATACAAAAAGTCTTGTCGAAATCATGGGAGCCGCTGTCTAGAAAAATAAGGTCTGTCGTAACGGGTAAATGGTAGGTACTGTTATTGAAAGAACTAACAATCTCATCTGAAAGATATCCTATGATCCGTAAGCATTAAGTTTGAATAGTTCGACGGCTAAGGAGGAAGATTTCGAAACGACAAAAAGATGAAAATTCGGGACCCACTGCTTTCAGCTTCTATACTAGAAATCTGTTGTGACAACAATATGAATGAATTCGGAATCACAATTCAAATAAACGATGACAACTCAAATATGAAAACGCATTCCCAGAATCATATTTCAACAACTGAACAACGAGTTCAACAGCACCGATGCACGAACGCAGGTCATATCAAATTTATCGATTCTCACAAATTGCACTTTCTGTCTACTAGGCAATTTGATTTTGTGTACATATTATTTCCTAAGCTAAACTAAGTTACGCGTAAGCGTTTAATTAGTATAAAAGAAGAATATTATTTGAATAAAGAACACTTGCAGTTAGAACGGCAATCAGACTAGTGTTTTTTCTCATTAAGTTCTCCCCACCAGCGGTAAAGAACGGTTTGATAAAGTTATTGAGTGCATGCTATTAATATCCCCCCACCAGTGGTAAGGTGTTAATGGTAGGTCCTCAACATATGGTCCTTCGAGAAAAAAAAAAATTTAGAATCAGTGAAAAGTGTTAAAAAAAAAAAAAAAAAGTTAAGAACGAGAAAAGAAGACGTTTAGAACGAGTGAACGATAATAACGAGTTGAGAACGAGAAAAGAAGACAGGTGAACGAAAAACAACGAGTAAAGGCGAAACAACAAAAAGTGAGAATGAATACTTTCGACGAACTTATCCAGAAGCAGAAAGAAACTGTTGAATGGATAAAGAAGGTATCGGAAAAGTATACGAAAGAACCAAAAGTCAGGCGGACACGTAATTTCATTCAAGAACGACTGGATGATCTGGGATTTCATTGGAAGGACTTCCAAGAAAGGCATACGGCAATTACGGAACACACGGATTACAGTAAAGCACATCCATATGTTCAATCAAAATATATTGAACAAGTGGAAAAGACAGTGCTGGAAATAAAAAATAAGCTCAACATTTAAATGAAGGAGCTTGATGAAGAAGAAAAACGAATGATTGCAGCTGCAAGCCAGGCACAATCAAGAAACGATAGGTACGAGCCAAACGAGGAACAAAAGAAGAGAATCAAACGGCAAGAAGCACAAAAGCAGGCGTTCTTCCGATCATTGCAACGTATGGACCAAGCGGGGCAGGTTTCCAAAGCCTATTATTCACAAAAGATGGCAGTCATAAGCAACTTGTGGGAGATCATTACCAAAACCCATAACGACATCATTGAGCACGCAGATGATGATGCTTACTACGCGGAGCTGTTAAGAGACCATGAAGAAATCGAGCAAATTTACGAAAACATAATGGTAAAGCTCCAAGAAAACATTGACGATTTGCTAAAGAACGATAAAAGTGAACCAACCTCCAACAATTTCCCAAAACAAAAGGAGCTGAAGTTGCCAACCATCAAAATACCAGCTTTTGACGGGGATTACAAAAAATGGAAATCATTTATTGATCTTTTCCAACAAACCATCGACAAAAATGAAAATTTAGGTAATGTACAAAAACTACATTACCTTAAAACGAATCTGACGGGAGAAGCAGCAAAAATGATTCAACATCTCCAGATAATTGACACCAACTATACTATGGCGCGCGACATGCTGATAAATAGGTATGAAAACACCAGACTACTAGTAAATGCACAAATACAGGCTTTACTTAATCAACGCGACTGTCCATTCGAGTCAGCAGAACACCTGAGGCGATTACACGACACTACAGCAGAATGCGTCAATGCATTGAAAGGTTTAACAATTGATACTGGAACCTGGGACCCAATGGTAGTCTTCATAGTTTCACAAAAATTGGACAACGAAACCAGAAAAGCATACGAGCAATCGTTAAGCAACCCTAAAGATCTACAGGGTCTTGACGAGTTTCTGAAATTCCTAGAAAATAAATTTAACGCACTCGAAAACTTAGAAGGAAGAAAAAACAAAGGAGAAAACTCGAAAGAGCTGAAACAACCTAATTACGCTCAAAAATCGCAGTACAGAAAGCCAATGAACAGAAGTTACCATGCTGTCGCCACGCCATGTTGTAGGTTATGCAAAGGACCTCACTGGTTGCATGTCTGCAACAAATTTGTTACGATGCCGACCACACAGAGACAAGAAGTTGTTAAGAGGGAAAAATTGTGCAGAAATTGTTTTAAGAGTGAACACAACACAGCAATGTGTACATCTTTCAAAACGTGCCAAATCTGCAGGGGGCAGCATCACACGCTTCTTCACGCTGCAGAGGTAGGAAGAAATACGCAATCACAACAATCAAACTTTGCGGATACAATTCAAAACACGGTGCTTTTGGCCACAGCCTTAATAAAAACAAATTGGAATGGTGGAGAATTCGTTCTGAGAGCTTTAGTTGACCAAGGCTCTCAGTCATCTTTTATCACGGAAGATGCAGTGCAACGGCTGCAACTAAAGAAGAGGAAAACATTTGCATCAGTGACTGGTTTGGGTTCAACTAAAGCTGGAACTGCGACAAGTAAAGTGGAACTGCAAATAAAATCGATATATCCTTCGACATTTCAAACATGGGCAACATTCCTTGTACTTCCGAAGCTAACAAAAGTACAACCGGACAAGTCGTTCATTGAGAAAAGATGGGACCACATTGAACATCTTTCTTTAGCCGACCCGTCATACAACAAAAGAGCAGCAATAGATGTATTAATTGGAGCAGACGTTTTTCAAGACATAATTATCGACGGAGTAATTAAAGGCAACCCTGGCTCTCCGATGGCTCAAAACACGAAGCTAGGTTGGATATTATCTGGAAGTATCAATCAAACTAGCAATAACGAATCATCAACCTGTCATATTACAAATGTTGAGCTCAATGACCAACTTAAGCTGTTTTGGGAAACAGAGGAGATACAAGAAAAAACTAATTTGACGATGGAAGAACTGAGATGCGAAGAGATATTCATGGACACACATAAAAGGGAACCATCTGGAAGATACGTTGTTAGACTGCCATTCAAGGAAGGTGCAGCAGAACTAGGTGAATCGAAGAAAAGAGCTTTAGCCCGCTTTCTTCAAACAGAGAAGAGGTTCTCACGAGATAAACAGTTGCATGAAGATTACAATGCCTTCTTGCAAGAATACATTGAGCTCGGTCATATGGAATTAGTAGATACCTCTATAAGCACCAGAAAAAATGAAGTATACTATCTCCCACATCAAGCAGTAATAAGACCGGAAAGTTCAACAACAAAACTTAGAGTTGTTTTTGACGCATCTTCAAAAACCAGTTCAGGGCTAAGCCTCAACGATAAAATGCTGACAGGTCCCATAATACAAAATGATCTGTATAGCATAATAACCAGATGGAGGAAACATAAAATTGTATTCCGGGCAGACATTGAGAAAATGTACAGGCAAATACTTGTTGCTCAAGAAGATCAGGATTACCAACGAATACTATGGAGAGAAAAGCCAACACAAAAAATTAAGGAATACAGACTGAAAACCGTAACGTACGGAACGTCCTCCGCTCCGTTTTTGGCTACAAGGGTTCTTCATCAATTAGCGTTGGATGAAGAAGAAAAATTTGAACTTGCATCAAAACTTACTCGTGAAGATTTTTATGTCGATGACTTGTTATCGGGAGCAGATACAATAAAAGATGCGCAAAAAGCCTGTACACAGCTAACGCAACTAATGACAAGTGGTGGATTTAAACTTAGAAAATGGTCCGCTAATTCAGAAACTATATTAAAAAACATTGCAACCGAAGACCAAGACCAAGGGAGATTTAAATTAAATGCATACGATCCTGTCAAAACCTTAGGCATATACTGGCGCCCAGAATCTGATACATTTGAGTTTAAAACACATCTAGAAACAGCCAACGAAAAAATAACGAAAATAATTATGTTATCAGAAACAGCAAGACTTTTTGATCCGTTGGGTTGGCTAACCCCTATTATCATAAAAGCCAAAATAGTGCAGCAAGAGCTTTGGAAGGAAGAGAGAGAATGGGACGAAATACTACCTGAAGAAATCATAAGCAGTTGGAAAAAATTCAAAAACGAGTTGAGTTGCATAGAAAACATAAAGATACCACGATGGAATCAGTTCGAAAGGAAGCACCGAGTTGAACTGCACGGGTTTTGTGACGCATCAGAGAGAGCGTTTGCTGCAGTTATTTATACAAGGGTGATAACAGAGGCTGGAACTGTTCATGTAAATGTATTGTGCGCTAAATCAAAAGTTGCACCGATTAAAAAAGTTTCAATACCAAGGCTGGAACTATGTGGAGCAGTATTGCTAGCAAAATTGATTAAAAAGACGGTGGTGGCGCTTTCAATAGATGAATTAGAAGTACACGCGTGGACCGACTCGAAGATTACTCTTGCATGGTTGAATGGAAATCCATTTAAATGGAAAAATTACGTCGCGAATAGAGTCGAAACTATACTGAAAGTAATAGATTCAACAAAATGGCATCACGTTAGTGGTAATGAAAACCCAGCAGATTGTGCTTCGAGAGGTATAAACCCATCACAGCTTAAAGATCATCTTCTTTGGTGGAATGGTCCGAAGTGGCTCTCTCATGCAGAAGTATTATACAATGATAACAACATACACAGTACCGACCTAGAAATTAAAAAGGTCAACATTTGTGCGATGATGAGCGTACAAGAAAATAAGCAAGATTTAATAGGACAAATGACAACACGACACAGTTCGCTCAAACGTCTCACAAGAATTCTTGCATATTGCGAACGATTTCTGTACAACGTGAAATCGCACAGCCAAAACAGGAGATCGGGACCCTTATCGAGTGATGAAATAGAAAGTGCGAACAAACTTCTAATAAGAAACACCCAAAATACACATTTTGGTTCTGAAATGAAAAGTCTCAAAGCTGGAAAAGATGTAGAAAAGAAGAGCAAATTACGATGCCTTGTTCCATTTATTGACGAAGACGGAATTATTCGAGTTACAGGAAGACTGACGGAAGCTAAACTTTCTGAGTTACAAAAACATCCTATTATAATTCCACACAAAAGTGATCTTACCACGCTTCTCATTGACGACGCTCACAAATCAACATTACATGGAGGAAGCCAGTTAACACATTCCTATTTACGACAGCGTTACTGGGTTGTCAATGGGTCCAGTGCAGTTAAGCAACGACTTCACGGATGTACTATCTGTTTCAGATATAAATCAGATAGAAGCAAACAATTGATGGGAAACCTTCCTCAACCAAGGGTAAATCGAAGCAGGCCTTTCCTACACACCGGTGTCGACTATGCTGGACCAATAGACATCAGAATGTCAAAGGGAAGAGGCAACAAATCATACAAGGGATACATTGCAATTTTCATATGCCTAGCAACAAAGGCTATACATATTGAAGTTGTGAGCGATCTAACGGCGAACGCATTCATCGCAGCTTTCAAAAGACTCTGTGGGCGAAGAGGTCATGTCGCGCATCTGTATAGTGACAACGGAACAAATTTTGTGTCTGCAAACAAAATTCTCCAACTAAACGTGAAAGCCCAAGAGAAGTACAATCAAGACATGTCAAATATGCTCATGTCTTGTAGTACGGAGTGGCATTTTATACCCCCTGGAGCCCCTCATTTTGGTGGGTTGTGGGAGGCGGGAGTGAAATCGATAAAGTATCATTTAAAAAGAACCATCGGAGAGCACAAACTTACATTTGAAGAACTAGCAACATTATTAACGCAAATCGAGGCGTGTCTTAATTCACGGCCACTTTATCCACTCTCAAACGATCCAGACGATCCAGATGTACTGACTGCAGGACACTTCTTAATCGGGGCAGCCCTACTAGCACCACCGGAAAAACATAGACTTGACGAGAAAGAAGCGTTACTAACAAGATGGCAGCTATTGGAACGGATGCAACAACAATTTTGGAAAAAATGGAGCCAAAGTTACTTGACAACCCTTCAACAAAGACAGAAATGGACGCAGAAGACTAGGAATCTGAGTCCTGGTAACATTGTACTGCTGAAAGATGACAACCTTCCACCAACAAGGTGGTCTTTGGGTATAATTGAGGAAACCCATGCGGGAGACGATGATTTGGTACGAGTTGTGTCTGTAAGGACAAAAAATAAAATCTATAAAAGACCGATATGCAAACTGTGTCCTCTACCAATTATCGATAATAAAAATGATGAAGAAGAAAAGGAAGTGAGACAAGTCAATACATCCACCAACCGCTCACATAAAATTCTTTCTTTGTGCACATTGTTTGCCTTTCTCAACATAGTTGGCTCCACTCCAATCCCCCACGATGTCGAGATAATTCCATTTCAAACACACCCTGGAATATACTTCGAAGATGTGGGACAGGCAAATTTGATTTCGAGCTCATGGAAGACAATTGTGTTCTTCAATTTAACAACCTATTGGCAAGAGTTTGAAAACTACAAAAAACTTGTGTCGCAAATGGAAAAAATCTGCTCATCTAGTGACTTAAAAGATTTCAAATCGGTTATGTGTGAGGGAATGCTACACCAGTTTCAATATCAAATTCAACAAATACAAATATATACACAACTGGTGCTGCAGTTAGTGACTGTGAAATGAACATAATTCAACACAAACCAATTATGGGTTCATGTAATACAAAGGACATACCAGCAAGGTTATACTGGATTGAAATGCATCAACCGAATTCATGGATTTACAGTACTCCCGACCTGGTTACAGTAAACATGAACTGTGATTTTAACACGGTACCCATAACTTTGCAAGGCAGTGGTATGTTAAAGTTGCCAGCAAGATGCATTGTACATGATCAGACCATGACTGTTGTGGGAAAACAAACAATGACAAGCAAACTGAGATCGTCGCTTTTACCATCATTCAACCTTTCTGAGCAGTTAATATCGTTTAACGTCAAAAAAGAGAAACAATCTGTCTTACCAACGAACGCTTCATTGGACATTTCTGCATTAGAAGACTCAATAAAGCTGCAAAAAAGTCAAGAATACATACTGAACGAGATAAGCACTCATCGAATTCACCAATACTCACTGCTTGGAGTCAATGCTTTCGTAATCATTGCAATCATCTTGATCGTAATTTTTGTAATCAGACGAAAAGGAGCACAACAGCCTACGCCACCAGCAGCAGCTATACCAATGAGATCCTTTAATAAGCGACGAACCAGCCAAGCTTCCTTTGAAGACATGGACTTTTGCGTATCATCAATCTGAGGGGCCCAGCATGTTGTGACAACAATATGAATGAATTCGGAATCACAATTCAAATAAACGATGACAACTCAAATATGAAAACGCATTCCCAGAATCATATTTCAACAACTGAACAACGAGTTCAACAGCACCGATGCACGAACGCAGGTCATATCAAATTTATCGATTCTCACAAATTGCACTTTCTGTCTACTAGGCAATTTGATTTTGTGTACATATTATTTCCTAAGCTAAACTAAGTTACGCGTAAGCGTTTAATTAGTATAAAAGAAGAATATTATTTGAATAAAGAACACTTGCAGTTAGAACGGCAATCAGACTAGTGTTTTTTCTCATTAAGTTCTCCCCACCAGCGGTAAAGGTTTGATAAAGTTATTGAGTGCATGCTATTAATATCCCCCCACCAGTGGTAAGGTGTTAATGGTAGGTCCTCAACAAAATCATAAAGCTTGTTTCACGACTTCATAACTGTATCAAATTGTAGTTGTGCCTAACTTCGTTAGTTAGGTGGGAATTACAGCTCGGGGTGAATGTGAGCCTCATTTAAGATCTTTCGATTACGATTTCGGCGATCTCTTTCCAGCTTTGCACCTTAAGTCGATTGGGGTCTTCTTCCATTTGATTGCGCCGGCTTCCGTGATTTCCCTGCAATATGCTTTCGAATAGCCGTCGAGCTGAAGAGTTGATTTCCATCTACATGTCCTAGCTGTCGTAGTCTCACAATGGTTATTCT
The DNA here is from genome assembly GCA_914767635.1 of Melanostoma mellinum. Taxonomy (NCBI): domain Eukaryota; kingdom Metazoa; phylum Arthropoda; class Insecta; order Diptera; family Syrphidae; genus Melanostoma; species Melanostoma mellinum. Next base: position 198,678,840 of record OU612059.1, read on the forward strand.
TCTAAATATTCCTACGTCGCGGCCCCCAGAACAGACTGGGAGGATCAATCATTCTTGGAAAACAAATACATCCATTTTTATACGGACGGACGACGCGACGGTTCAAAAACAAATGAAGGAGTAGGCTATGGTGTCTATTCAGACGAAATGAAATTGAACATCTCGCTTCGTCTTCTAGATCATTGTAGCGTGTTCCAAGCTGAAGTGATGGCAATCACCGAAGGCTCTGTTTTGGCTCAGAGAAAACATGATATCCACGACGGATATATGCATCTTCTCAAACAGTGCCTGACTGACCATCGAATTCCTTCAACTCTATTCTAGCCCTTAACTGCCGATCATCTCTACTATTCCCGACCTTCTCTTTTCATGCCCGGCTTTAGATCACAAATGTAGGATACACCTAAGTTCGTATTTCTTTGATCGTCCTAGTGATCTTACTCACATCGCCACAATGCGTCTCTTCCGCTTTATTGTAAGCTCGAAATGGTTCTATTAGGATAAAGATACATAAGATCTATTGTGGTATCACAATGGGCCCAACACAAAGCCGAACTAACAGCCATTCTAACCTAATCTTACTTTACCTAACCTATGTCGCGGCAAACTTCATAAAGTTCGTTGTTGAAACTTTTTCTCCACACCATGTTTTACATGCGTATTCTAAGACCGTTCGGAGTGTTTTCCTTTCGAAAGGACTAAGGACTTCCTCAACCGTCTCACTGTCTTTTGTGACATTTTATCCAATTCGTCGATGTTCTCTATCCTTGATTGATAACAAAATATTCTTCGTTTTGCCCTAATTACAACATGGTTCTGTACAGCTCATCTCTGTAAAAACTATCATCCGCGTCCCTGAAATCGATAAGAAGATGATGTATATCGATATTAAATTCACGGGTTTTTTCAAAAACTGCAGAATTATAAAAAATTGGTCTATTTTGGTTTAAGACTGCATCGATAAGGACCTATCAAATTGTTTATTTTTGGTTTCAGACGTTCACATGTTATAGTAGACAAGATCTTATAGTCGATGCTTATTCTTCTTTAACTGGCGCAACTGTGAGGGTCTCCTTTCTTAAGATCGCACATACAAGACAGCAGACAGGATTCATTCATCTCATGGAACTCAGCTATAGTGCAAGATTCTTTCCAACTGATCTCAAGTAGCTCAGCGTTAAAGCCATCTGCACCTGCAGTCTTTTCTGATTTAAGTTTGCCTACGTCCAAGTTGAGTGTAGAGTTCTGTCTACAGAATCTACAAAATTAGTGTCTTCATCGCCGTTAAGCAGTCTGCAGAAGTGTTCTTCTAAGGTCCTCATTAATGACTACGAAAGTTTTCTGGGAGTTTTGAAAACTGGCAATTTTATAGATTTTTATGTGCTCTTTCCGAATTTCAACTTTGCCACCTCGTACTTTTGCCGCTCGCGCCGCCATATTGGAAAAATGAGCACATCAAATTCTACAAAATTGCCAATTTTCAAAACTCCCGGAAAACTTTCCAGGTAACCGCTATTTTTCCTATACCAAATGACTGTACTAAGAATATCAGATGGCTATTCGGTATTGCTGCCACTGGTCTTCAATGCCTTTTGCTGGCGGCGGGGCGCCGCTCCGGCTCCGTAAAGATGGTTGGGGGCATACTCGATTTGTAAGGCATTGGCGCTATTGGAGCTTTATTTGTTTGTTCATTTCTCAGATATTTCGTGTTTCCTCTGATGGTTTTCCATTTGCTTATTAGGAATATGAAAAATTGCCACTCACAAAGCTAAAAATTTTCACGAACAGCTGTAATTCAACGGAACATTGATTGATAATACAAAATTCTTGAAATTGAAACCATGTTTTTCACTCCAATGTACATAAGTACAAACAGTCGAGTTGATTGAACTAAAGACACACATTACTGGACGCAATAATCCACAAATATGAACATCACAACTTATAAAAAGTGATGCATCCTGGAAATTCTATGCATTATACTCCCAAACTCCACCCTTGTTCTACACACAAATTGAAAATGTCCAATACATATACGAGCATATAGATACAAACAAAAATGTCCCAAAAGGGTTAGCTTTGACCATATAAATCGCATTATGAAGGGATCCTTTTGAAATGCATATTGAAACAATTTTTTTTTTCCTTATCCTTTTGAAATTTGATTTCGTCCTTTCTAACATTCCGGGACTTGTTTCCAAATAGAATAGCATCATGCGAGTGAATTTGATTTCGATGTATGTAGGCATTGAATAGTGGAAAATAAAATGAAAATGAATAAGTAAAAAGACGACTGTGGGCTTTGGTGAATATATCAAATCAAGTTTGTTGATAAAAACCTAAACAACGTTAGTCCGTTCAATCAAGAAATCAAGCCCTTCATAAGTCACCCTTTATGAAGAAAGTGTAGAATGATACATAGCTCATCCTTTACTCTCTAAAAGGGGGCTTGAGAAACGAGAATGGGAAAGCGTTTTTAATTACGATTACTTTTATCTGGGCCAATTAAATGGTTTCATTATGTGGCTAATAAAAGCTAGAGTCTGTAAGCGGAAGAAAGAGTCCCCACACCCCACTCAACTCTGTGGAAAAGTTAATAATATTCGGAGGCTTGCATCGGTAATTGACTCCGTCTGTGTATTACTCTGTCTATAAACGAGCAAAATGCAGTGCATATTTTTAATTACCTTTTAAGTTGAATTTAATTGTTATTTGCGAAGATATAGCTTCGAAGATGGAAGTATACATCAGCCCCTGAAGCTGTATTTGTAGCAATGCTGCAAGGCAGACAGCATACAACACGTGCATTTAGGTTTGATTCCTATGGCTTTGCATTTATTCAAATACCTGTGAGTCTATAAATCACGAAAGGATTTCGAGAGGATTTTTCGAATGCGAATCCTGGATGAGCTCTAATGTAAGCTATAAAAAATGTACACCTATTCGATGTTAAAGGGGGCGGAGGCGGACGCATCAAACGAAAGAAAACGACCGACACAACGTTTAAAAAAAAAAATGAATGTCTTGATTTTAGGATTCACTGACTCATATGACGGAATAATGTAGGTATATGTGTACAAGAGCCGTCAAATGAAACATTGATTTTGCAATTCTATCCACCAGCAACGTTTGCCCTTTACAAGCACAGCACAGAGATCGTAAAACGCCCGACGACCGACGACGACTACGACGACGCTCATATAATGTTTAGATATTTTTATGTACACCTAAGCCACTGCATGATACAAAATTAGTTGAACAGGACGAGTTTGTCATTTTATCCCCCTTTTTTTCAACAATGATGCAAGGGACTGAAGAGTATTCCTTTATTTGGGATAAATCAAACATTAAACGTTGTCTTTAAAAGATTTACGGAAATTGGCTTGAGAAAGCGAATGTGATGTGAGATATAATTCATAACAGTGTAAAATTTGGTGTTAAATGAGTGCCTGCCATCTGAGGAACCGGCATTTTGAATATATATTTTTGAAGATTTTTATGAGAAATCCTAAAAGCGGTTTGTGTTTGTAGATTAAAGGGCGAGTCATGCGAAAAGAAATAATAAAGTTTTAATAGAAGCATGGCTTTCAAACTGGGATGATGTATGATGCTTATATGGCTTCGGTCTATGGCTATCAGATCGATATGTGAATAAGAATTCAAGCTTATCGTATCATCATCACCGCCTGTCATTGGAATTTCATATACCTAAGTGTTATTGATGGAGGAAGACGGTGAATGAGGACACCTTTCTTTTTATTCTCTAGGCGGCTCTCTATGGTGCTGATATTTAACTGCAGTCGATAGAGAAATGAGCCTTTTACGAAATGTGGAAACTGGTAAGTTCTTTTTTGCCACCTACCACCGCACCCACTACCCAAGTTGGCTGCGTCATACAATTTTCTGAAAAAGAATTTATGCCTTTTGAGAGAGGACCGCAGTTTCGTATATAAGAACCCTGAGTCGAAGAAATAGAAATAGCAACAGCTGGGGTGAAAAGCTGGATATCGAACTATTATAGATGCATGGCTAGACGCTCTTCTTTCGAATCAGCTGCATCAGCGCTCAATAGAAATGTACCAAAATCTGTGTACATATTTAAAACTAAAAAATAAATAGGGTTGCGCAACAGAGCGAGAAGCCCCTGGACCTAGCTTATTTCACACAACCATGCCTTGTGGGGGAATGGAGGGAACCTACAATTTTCTGCCGGTTCCGAACGGCTAATTGAGAAAGCGCTTTTCATGGCAATGAATTTGCTAACGGAGGAATTGCCAATTCCTCGCGAAAGGCGATACAAGTGAAAAAACATGCTGGGATTCGAGCCTCGAACCTCTGGATTAGAAGGTAGATATGCTAACCATCACGCCATTTATTCAAAATGGTTGCCTCGGCCTGCTAACTGGTTTACTTGGATGACAAAGAAAATTCGACAGAATGACTTTCTAGAATATTCGGCATCATTATGTGTATACAATGGTCCTAGAGCATGCAATTATTTTTGTAACCAAGGTTCTGTAGACTATAGATAAAAACTGAACTAGCAAGTAGCATGCAGCTTAGGGTGGGTCAAAAAAATCAAGATTTTTTCTTTTAAACCGACACACAATAACTTGTTCTTAGATACCTCTAGAAATTTTTTACAAAATTGGAGCTCTTAATTTTAACGGGAAGATTATGCTCATCGTAGTTTTCCATTTTCAGTTTAGTACCACATAAAAATATGGTGATGTCTTTTTAACAAAAGTTTGTTCAGCCAGTCGCAAAATTAACAATTATACGAAATCGAACGTTCTACAGAATAGTCTCTTATACTTTTACATTACACATTAATCTAACCATTTAAAAGACATTCAAGCTCAAAGATTGAAGTATTTTAAGGAAAATAGCTTTTTTTGTTTTGAATTTTGTAAATCACTAAAAAATAGTTATTGTCAAATTAGTTTTAATTGTTTCTATAGGAAATCGAACGTTCTACAAAAAAGGTCTCTAGTAGTTAATTGATTACTCTAACCATTTAAAAGATATTCGCAGTAGATTTCCAATTTCTACTAATTTTAATAATTTTTTTATAAATATTTCCATTATATCGAGAACGACATTTCGTTTGAATGGTGATTGCTTCAAAAGCTAAGCGATGGCGAGGCTCCGGTAAAATGCTAAGTACTAATGATGCCCATGTCTGCCTGTTACGCTGCAGGTTCATGGTTCGAATCCCAACAGAAAATAAAACTGATTTTTCGACGGGTATCGCCTTTCGCGAGGAATCGGCAAGTCCTCCGTTAGTTAGTTCATTGCCATGAAAAGCGCTTTTTTAATTAGTCGTTCGGAATCGGCAGAAAATTGTAGGTTCTCACAAATCCCTCACAAGGCACGGTTGTTTGAAATGAGTTAGGCCCCAGGGCTCCCTGCCATGTTGCACTTTCATTTTTTAAGTTTCTCAAAAACTGAGAAAGATTTTCACATTCGGTTATTGTGTTGATTATTTGAAAAAAGAAAAATTTATTTGAAGAAAAAGAAATTTAATTATGTTTTCAAAATTTTGACTTCGGGGCTAGATTACTCTAAAACTATTTAGTAAAACTGCTTGAACTGATTTGAATTTGATTGATGAACAAAGTGTTAGCTTTCGAAAAGAGCACGGTACTGAAAACACAGCCAATTTGCCACATTCTGATCAAAAATAGGTTTTCTGCATTTTCAGTCAGTATCAGAATAAAAGCATTAAATTCAATGTTCAAAAGCAAGTCGATTGAAGAAGCTTTTGAAAAACGAATATTTGTTTGACGTTCTTTTTTGCCACAAGTTTTCAAAAAGGTGTAATTCAAATGAAAAAAATTCCTGTCAAAAAGATATCATCAGCTCACCAATGCACTTTACCACTGAACACAAAAACAAATCAATACTGACGTAATTTAAAAAAGTATATGTATATTCTGCATGTTAGATACGAAAATTAATATTCGGACTTTAAAACGTGGCAAAGATTTTATGAAATTTATTTTTAAAAATTTGGAGTATTATGGAAGAATCTCCTCCGCCACTGCTACAGCACTGCTATCTTCTACTGATCGTAGGTGCTCGGCAGAAATTCACCCTCATAACGACAAAGGTTCTAAAAAAGCACCAGTAACATGACATAACTCAAAGTGTTACAATCGGGTTCAGTTCAGTTCAGTTCGTTTATTTGCAGTTCAAAGAATATATATTTATACAAAGAATATAGTTTTAGAGACTTAAAACAAAATTCTTTACGCCTATAATACAAAAATTATAACAATGTTTAAATGATGGTTAACATAATAATATAAATGCAAATCACGTAAAACGCTACAAGAAAAAAATCCTCATATTAAACTTAAAAACAACTATTGCACATAAACCCAATTATAGAGTGTATAGTTTATTGTAAATTAAGGTTTAATTCACTATCTGAAAAAGTACATCTTTCAAAAAAAAAAAAGACTAATTTTATAGGACTGACATTTGCTCTTTCATGGAGTAAGTAATATCGTGGTGGTTTGAGCATTAGTTTAAGTACTTTTTTTTACTTATTTGCAGTTTCTTAATGTGGGTCTCTGCCCAGTCAAACCGCACTGGTGCACCATAAATAAGGACCGGTTGGAAAATGTTTTGTAGTAGGCGAGACTTTCTATTAATAAAATTTGAACTAATAAATTTGTTTTATGAATGGAGTTAGGTATATGTTTTTCGAAAGTGAGCTTTTTTTCAATTATGATACAAAGGTCTTTGCAACTATCTGTCCATGGCACACTAGATGAATTTACTTTAACTGTGGTTTGCTACGTAGCTTGATATTTTTCAGCATTAAATTTAATCTTCCTTTTTTTTAAATAGCTAAGAAGAGTATTAAGGGAACTCTGTAAAAAAGTTAGAGCGCCTTGAGGAAGAGCACTCGACGTAAAAATAGCAGTATCGTCTGCAAACATGGCCATTTTGGTGTTACTATCGAAACGAGGTATGTCCGACAGTAAAGTTTTAAGAGGACGGGACCAAGTACTGAGCCTTGAGAAACCCCAGAGTTTATACCGAGTATGGAAGACCTCGCAATTCCAGTAGATACAAAAAATTTATTTTTCGAAAAGTTCCATATATTTTGTACAAAGTAATACGGGAAATTGAACAAAATTAGTTTATAGACAAGTCCTTCGTGCCAAACAGTGTCGAAGGTCTTTTCAATATCAAGCAATACTAAACCAGTCGAACGCTTTAACTTTTGAATTGATGGTAAGAACATTGAAAACAGAGAAATAGTTCAAGTTAAAATTTTATGAAAACGCAAACTGTCTTGTCATGAGCTTTGTAATTTTTTATGCGTTTAACTCTTTGCGGCGCAGATTTTTATATTCAGAGTAAAACTAATATTTTTGGGTATTCTTTATTTACATAAGCCTACTTTTAAGTAGATTTTGCTATTTGTCGTATGTATCTAGTTATTGGGGGGACGGGCGGTCAGCTATGGGGTGGTTACTGTGAAGAAATAAGGTGCTATCCACTTTAAATAAGGTGTAATTTTCAAAAACCTTTTATTTGTGATATTAATATTTATTAAAAAATAAAATAAAAAATAAATAGGGTGGCGCAACAGAGCGAGGAGCCCCTGGGCCGAGCACATTTCTCACAACCATGCCTTGTGAGGGAATGGAGGGGACCTACAATTTTGCGCCGGTTCCGAACGGCTAATTCAGAATGCGCTTTTCATGGCAATGAATTTATTAACGGAGGACTTGCCAATTCCTCGCGAATTGCGATACCCGTGGAAAAACATTTTTGCATTTTGCCTCTGCCGGGATTCGAACAGGTGGACATGCTAACCATTACGCCACGGGTACCACATTAATATTTATTATACAGGATAATTCATATTCAACAATTTGAGCATAAATATATTTGTAAATATTAACTTGCCAATGAAATTAAAAACTTGCAATTCAAATCTCACCAGTTTTCGTTTGATAGTTTATGTCTTTTTTTCCCGTCAGAGTAGGACAACCAGCACTTTTCAAATATTACATGCTCGTGTCGTTAATATTAATTCAAACATTAACCAATAGATGTCGCTATTTCATAAAAACGCTAGTATATAGGTGGATAATTCTACTAACTACTGTGAAGAAAAGAGTTAAGTAGATCGCCTAATTAACTCTCTTAACCATTAAACCATTAAATCGGATGAGTACAGTGCGTTCCGAAAAGAATTATGCAGATGTAGCGTCCAGTGTTGGTGAGGATCGTAGAATGTCAATTCGTCACCGTTCTCATCAATTGGGCAAGTAATACTCAACCACATGGAAAATTTTATGTGTCCAAATAATTGTAGTTTTTAAGTGAAAGCTGAGGCCATGAAAATCCGCTGTTTATCGAAAAATTGTGTTCCGCGGTTTGGCTCATTTCTGGCTCGACGAATTCGTTAATAATCAAAACTTTCGCAAATGGATTGATAAACAGCCGCATGACATACAAGAACAGCCGATGCATCCCGAAAAACGACGGTTTGATGTGGTTTGGCGGCTGGTAGCATTATCGGACCATATTTCTTCAAAGAAAACCGTGAAAGAATCGTTATCGTTAACGTTAACGGCGGACAACATCGAACCATTAAACAAGTCTTTTGTTTGTCCAATTTGGCTGAGTTGAGCTCGGTCGACATGTGGTTTCATCAAGACGATACCACATGTCACGCAGCTAGTTCAACAATGGACATGTTGAAGTATGAATTCGGTGAGCAGCTTATCTCTCGGGCCTTGAGTTGCCTGCCAAGATCATGCGATTTACCGCCTATTTATTATTTCTTGTATAGACGTAAGTCTATGTGGACAGCCGAATACGATTGAAGCCTTGCAGGATAACATAACACTAGTAATTCGTGAAGCTTAGCCCGAAGTGCTAGAAAAAGTGACGCAGAATTGGACTTTCCGAATGAACTATTTAAAAAGGAGCCACAAACTACAGGAATGACAACCTAAATGGTAAAAGCCAACTTTTCAATTCCAATAAAAATTTTGAATGTATAATGCACATTTGAGTGTTTTACGATTTTAAAAAAACACTCTTAAAAATCAACACTTCTTGTTGACTTTTCGTACTGCGATTCGGGTGTAAAAAGTTCAAAAATCGTGAATAATTAGTTTTAGTATTTTTTTATTTAAAGTGATAAAATCTGTGTTCTAGACGAAGTATAAAACGACGTCTGTTCAGTAAAGCGAATCTCGAACTAACGTTCAAGCATCGATATCTCGAAAACAAAGAGATAGGTCCATCGAAAAATTTTATTTCACTTTTTTGACTTATTTTGAGCAATGAAATTTGAGTTGGTTTATAGAATGGCATAATCGAATCCTCGTGCCACGGATATCGTACTCCTTTCAGAATAACTAAACAATAAGGCTCCTTTAGTAACCAGAATTTACCAAACGCTAAGGGATCGTCAAAAACTTAGATCATCTTGATTCTTTTTTGTTGAATTCCATACAAGTTCTTTCCTATAAGGTTTTCATTATTCTAATTGCATACAACACATTTAGTTAGAACGGTACAATGTAGGTATATATCATAGTCCTAATTATTACTGAAAAATTGAGTACCCTTCCCAATTGACTGCTGTAAGGCAACTTACCGTTGACTGTTTACCAAACGATTACCAACCAGATATTTCTGTGCGGAAATGTATGATTTACCATTCTAAATTGGAGCATAACAATTATGTTTTTTTTTTTATCTTAAAAACAGACTTCCCCCAAAAAATAATTTTTATTTATTCCAAACAGATTAGCAAGCCTCCAGAGGAAGGTGGAAGTCCTTCACCCCGCCCTCAAGCGTTTAAGACGTTTTAAAGTGCTCGTGAATATGTAATTCAGTACAAACAAATATTCCCCCAAACTTTTAAAATAGGCGAACGCAAACGCAAACGCATAATACGTAAAGTATAAAGCTACTCTTGTTTATATCAATTTCCATTTTAAGATTTACCCCCAATTTAACAAATCATGATCTGTTTTGCGATGAAGGTGGAATAAACTAAGGGGCGGGCGGGTATCCGTCGTATTCTCAGTGCTCATACAATCAGCGCACCAAAATAATTTAAAATCATTTAGTAGTCATTCTCGATGTAAATTATTTACATTCCTATGAATATTTCTCATGGTGTTCTGTAAAACATAAATGTGTTTCTTCCTCCATCACCGCCTAATAGAAGGACTACTACCAGTTCCAAATTCTGTGTCTGCCTTCTCTTCTGTCGCACTGACAATATTGATAAGAAAGTACTCCTTGTATAAGTAGCTGCTAGGCTCGCAAGTTCACCACTCACCATCACCATAAAGAGAATGGCAGAAGGACGATGATGAAGAACCAACAAAAACGAGAAGAAGGAAAAAAAATGAGAACCAAAGCATAACTACATTATTAGATACTTTGTATATTTGTGAAATACATTTCCATATTTATGTCCTTAGCGGTAACAGGATTGCATTAAAGGAGAGAGAATTTCATCACCGCATTCCATTGCATTGCGGAGTTGAATAAATTTATTTCGGTAAAGCGGAAGGACAACATCAACAATAATAGCAAATAACACAACAGCAGCAACAACAACAACTCGACGAAAAATTAATATTACATAACCCGGCCGTACTCCGCACCGCACTCACAGATTTCATTCAGGTGAAACATTGAGATGAACGAAGCAACGGAGCAACGGCAGGCCCGCGCTACGGCGACGGCGACGGAAAGAAGCAACAGAAACGAATTCTTTCCTGTAGAGTCTATGATTGTGGAATTTATGATTAAAATACAAATGGAAGTATCTACTCTGTCAAAAATGAACACAGCACAACAAGTAGACGTGAAAATTGGATGTTCAAGAAATGACTCCCCTCGACTAGTCGATTTGGGGCCATCCATCCATCCCATCCCTCCAGCAGATGAATACACACTTAGTATGCACATATTTACTTGTCACTGAGATACATTTAATTTTTTTTTTTACAAAAAAAACATCATCTCTTAAGATGATACCTTCGTATACCTACGAGCAGTACGAATACCTTCTTCGTATCTGAAATCTTAACACTCACTCAAAGGTCCAGGTGAAAGAAGCAAGCAATTTTGTGTTCTAAATTTGGGATGGCTTATGGGCAGCATGAAGAGTGATCACTCTTGCATGTACATACGTATGGTCCTAGAGGCTTGCCCAAATACGATATACAGAGTGTCAGCAAATTTTAGTCATAATTGACATCATCGATTGGAATAGGAGTTTACTGCCATTGCAAGACATTCTGTTTCTTGCAATCCTTCGGTTTCTGCAATCTAAATTCTGCTACTGGCATATCCACATAAAGAGCACTGTGGAATGGGTTTTCGACTGGGTCTCCAGTAATTGTTTTCTGGTTGCCCCCCTTCGTTTAGAGAGACACATCGATCTGTAACCGAAAGTCGATAGAAGTGTTTTCTTTTCAAATAGACCAACTTTTCCCGCATTCGCACTATAGAGTCGAAAGTCACTGCAAACAACTGTATGTAGGTAACTGTAGCCAGTTTGGTCTTACCTTTTATCGCTGAGTTTTTGAAAAGCCTCCACCTACGCTAAATGCCAAACTCAGTCCTTTTTGAGTCCTGAGCACAGAGAAGAGCCAAGAAGTCCTATTAGACCTAAACTAGACCGGGAACCCTAATCGGCCTTTTTTTGCAGTTGATTTCGGTTGTGTAGCAGTGTAGATGTAGAGTGTTGAAAGCTTCATTCATAACTGTTGCAATAAGCATCATTTAGCAAAGAGAAAAACACATTAAAAAAAAAGTGTAAATAATGAAACTCAATTTCAGGCGGATATAACCATTAATTCAAGTAAGACGTTATCTTTGATTTCACCACAGAAATAAATTTGAGGGTGATTCAGGCAAAGGGGGTGGGAATACGAGTATTATATGTATACTCTGAACCCCTTGTATGTGATGTCAAATAACACGTATTCTTCTTCAAATGACTGACATGTGCGTTGATTTCGTGACTAGGTCCTTTTTAAGAAACGAAAACCTATGCTTTTTGGCAACCTTTGGGGTTGTCAAGGAAAAATAGGTCAACTCTGGGTAAAGTTATAAGAGCGCAAATGCACGAAAAGAACTGAATGCATTTCAGTTTACCCTCATGAACCATTAAACCCATTTTTGCCGCTTCTATTTCAATACTCCCAAAAGTACCTATGATATCAAATTTGCTTCTTCCTTTAAAGCCAATGTCGTGTGCTTAAGTGAGTAGTTGTACTGACTTTTGGCGGATTATGCTGATTGACGTTTGAGTTTTGTACAATTTTTAAAAGTATCGCATGTTAAAAAGATCTTGGTGAGTTCTTTACCTTGACGGAACAGCTAATTCTCCAAAGTCATTCTGCAAAGTCGTACGAGTTTTGCAGGGAGGCTGAAACTGACAAGCCTTTGTACAACTCGTCTCTATAAGCATTGTCATTTTTCGACGAAATCCTGTGCTTTTAAAATGCGTTGACGTGATGGTGAGCTCAAATGTTCACATTTTACGACGCCATGCGACGTTTATAGCCGGTGTTTTATTCCTTAAGGACCTGTCGTACGATACTGAGGTTCCATTCGTCGGGCATGCTTTCTCTTCCGACCAAAACCTCAGAAGTGACTGCGTTTATAACACAATGCACTTGCTCAATTCTATTATGGAATCTCTCTGTTTCCTCAAACAAAGCACTTCTTATGCTGTTTTTTTCCTGTTCGAGGACTTGGTGTTCTTCCCTTCCTTTCTCTTTCTTCATCGAGGCCTACTATTGTTTTGGTCATTTTTATTTGCATCTTTGGACACATTTTTGTCAACTTCAAGTGGCAATCATGTAGGTATGTAGGCCTCTTCGGAAATTACAGTTCTGACTTAATGATATACGATAAGACCCGGCCTTCCTTGAGCTTACCGCACCCGTCTATTTATTTATTTGGTGGGTTAGATTTTTTTTGTGAATTTTCAATCTTAAAATAAAAAAAAAAACACTAGTTCGTCATTAAAAACTTTAAATGTTGGTCGATGCTCGTGAAAAAATTAAAACTAGATTACTAAACCTTCACGGGTATTTGAATTTACTTAGGAAGCTAACAGCAAAACCTTTCGGCTTAAAAATACTATACAATATTGGAGCTAAAAAGAACTTAGTTTGATTAGCATACTTTTAACAATTTTTTAAAATTTTATCATGCAGAAATATTGAAGCAAAGCCTGTAACTGAGCTTCCCCCAGAACGTCTCAGAAAAAAACATTTTGCGGTGTTCATTATAACCTGGCCGGAAACTATGTATGTGAAATGAGAAACAATTTCAATTTAGTCAAATTATAATCAAATCTTTTCCCTTAGTTCTCTGATAAATCATTTAAAATCTATAAAGTGTTATTTTGCACCATTTTCTGGGTACGAAACATCCTTAATGTAATTCAACTAAACCTTAGGGGAAGGTATTTTATATCTAGAAAATTTAAACAAAGTTTGAAATAAATCGGTAAAGAAGTTTTTAAAAAGTTGTTTTGAGAAAAATTCGCTTAAAGTCTTACGATCGCAGCTGCTAGAGTGTGAAGACAGGACATAATGAAGACAATAACTTCAAGCGTTTTGCTAAGATCGGCTTACTATTTAAGGGACATATTCCTGAAGTGTTAAACAATTAGAATAGACAAAGGAATTAAATTTTTCGAAAATGAAAACTCTACCTCCTCCCTTCTTTAGAAACAATGAGGGATGGATAAAAGATCAAAATCAAAAAAGCATACCATTTTTCAAAGCTTGATTACTCGGAAAGGGTTAGTCTGAGAAAAATTTTTATCAAGACCTTTTTTAAAGGAAATTTAATTTTCTACAAAAATATTTATCGTTAAATTTGTTGGGCTCAAAATAATTCAATAGTTCTGACGCTCAAGTAAGTTTAGGTCTAAGAAATATGAAACACGATTAATAGACCTCTAAATACTTTTTTTTGAGCTCACTTTTTTGTAATTTATTTTTTAGCTATCCTAAACAATATTTTCGATATAGTATTTGATAAATAAAAAGGTTAATATAATTTTCAACAGTTAAAACAGTTAATCCTTTACCAGGAATGATAAGAAATAAGTGTTTTTACTGTTGAAAATTATATTAACCTTTTTATTTATTAGATTAAAAAACACGTGGAATATCTCTACTACAAAACTCATAGTTTTTGAAACAAAAAAATTCTTTTGCCCAATCTAATACCCACCTTTCCCAAATGATTTTTGCCTTTCTCTGATTGAACCTAAACAATTAAGCATTTTTATGTACTTTAGAAAAATCACTATTTCAGGTATGTGTCTCAACCTCAACTCACATTCCAATTTTGTCATGTTTTTGTTGGACGGTCAATATCCTCAATATTAACGAATAGCCTCAATATTTTTGATTCTGATCTTATTGGGATAATATTTATATCTATAAATCGTTTTTCTACCTCCTCACCACTACAACTCAAGAGCCTAAAATTGAGATACACCATGGGGCTCTTATTTTATCTAGACCATTTCTAGTCTCACGAAAAAGGGATCGGTTCCTAACCGGTGTTCTGCGCACCACTGAGTGTTATCTCAAGTGGGTCTGCTAGCCATGAATCAATAAGTGACAAGAGTCAACACAGCATTACCTGAGTGCGTACCAACAGAAAATCAGAAAATCGCTTATTGCTGATTTCTAGGTTGTAATTTGTCGAAAAAAAATTAATTTTTTTGGAACTAACCATGCCTTTACCGTAACTGTAAAGAATTAGTTTTCTGATATGCTTTGAAAATGGATTTAAGAGTTTTTGCCATTTCAGCAAAGTTAAATTGATTGACAAATTGTGAATTGGTAATTTATTTTCTTATCCAAAGTGGTTTTCAATCAAAAGTCAAAATTACGCTTCTTGTCATCAGAGCAGAAGACAAGTTAGTTGTTTTTAAGTAACTTTGTATAAAATTGCCCGCGGCCTAAACGATGATTTTTTTCTTGTCTCGACCATTTTCTTTATAAACGATAGTAGCAACACGGAGCGAAAAGCGCTTCTATAGCCGTCTATAGGGTAAAGTCGGGTTATATTGCACCACGGGTGATATAGAACCCTTTCAATATCTTCCTCTTAATTACTTCTTTTGAAAACAAAAAGTGCAATAGATAATTCAGTCTGACGTACACTGACAGTTGATCCATTCGGATATTCAAAAATCATCGAGACTTCAAATTTAAAACTGACTAAAAAAATTTTAAAATTCTTCCAACTCAAGGCCACCTTCCATATTAGCTGTTGAAGGCGTGCGTAAAATTTCAAGAAATGCTGCAGCAAAGCATTTTGCAATTCCCTTCACTACATTTAGAAAGCTTCTCATAGGACAAGACCCTAAAATACCCCGTTTAGGACCCGTGTCCTGTCAAGGAGAGCAAAGAGAAGACAAATTCAACAAACAACAAATATTGTCAAGACCTGCAATTAGTGAAAGAGAGTGATTTGTAGTATTCATCAGGTGAGACACAATTGAAAAGGAACCACCATCTTTGTCTAATATTGATGATAAATTTGTTTGACCGTTATGATTATTAACTGACGAGGAAAAAAAGTTGTTCAAATTGTTCACGAAAATAAGATCTTCGGAAGATTATATTTTAGATTTGCCAATCGAACCTAGATTTTTTAAATTGTTCCATAATATTTTGATAGAATTACTTGAGCTATTTATTTAATTTCTCGAGGAAGTATGTTTTTTTCAGACTACTCTGTTTCTGCAAGTTTTGTAACGTGCCCAATAATTCACGTCATTTTTTTATCTAATAAATTAAAAGATTAGTAAAAAAAATTTTAACAGTTTAACAGTGCATTTGAGGAAATATAAAAAGCGTTTTAACTGTTAAAAATTTTTTACTAATCTTTTTATTTATTAATAGCAAAATTATATTAAGCAAGGATTTGTTTAGAGGGTTGGTTTTGTTAGATATCGAGAAGGCATTCGACACGGTGTCGGTCTATTGTACGAAAAGAAAAGTGTAGTTTTCCTTTACTCTTTATCAAAATCTTCCAAAGTTTCTTGAAATATGGGCTTTCTTCTGTATTTATTGGAAATAAAAATTAAGATTATTTGGATATTCCTTTTGGTGTTGCTCAAGGATCAGTTTTGTGTCCCATTCTTTTCAATATTTGTGCGGCAGATTTTAGGATCACTTATAACGATACACTCTGCGCAATGTTTGCAAATGATACCGTAATATACTCTTCCAGTGTAAGCCCTGAAAATATTATGTCTTCCTTGCAAAAATCACTTAAAGATATTGAAAACTATTTTAAGAAGTGGAAAATTTAAGACAATGCTCCCAAATCGCAAACTGTTTAATTCACGCGTCGCAGAAAAAGCAGTTATCTACAATCAACTTGTTTTAAATTTTATAATTCCGATATGCAATGGGAAAATCAATGTAAATACTTGGGTATAAGATTGGATAAAAAGTTGACTTTTCAGAAACATACAGTATCGACTATTAAAAAAAAAAAAATATGAAAATTGGAATATTGTATTCATTTATCAGTCGAAGTTCAAACCTGAGTACAGAAAACAACCTTATTTTGTTCAAAACAATTTTTCAGCCCATCCTGTTTTATGGTGTATCTGACTGGTCTGATTGCGCGGACTGTCATAAAAAGAAATAACTAATCTAATCTAAAAGAATAACTAATCTAAAACAAAAATCTACTTTAAATAATGCTTAAATTTATCTTAAAGATTTCCTACATTAATTTTAAATAAAAGAACTAATGTCAACCTTTTTGCGAATCCATCTACAAAATATGTATCAGATTTCATGTATAAATGTCAATTGCCGGACAATAGTCTAATAAAAGACCTGTGCAAAATTTCAATTATTAGTTTTACATAAGTGTTTTGATTTTTTTAATTTTCCCTTAATTAATATAATATTATGTAACCTCATGTATTTTCTTCATAATATTAACATAAATTAAAGGTGAAAAGAACAAAATATTAAGTTCTAAAACTGTCAAAATATTAGTTAAATGTAAATCTTTTGTACCTTTACCTAAAATAAAACAAATGAATGAATGAGAAGACTATTTCTTTGCCGAAAATTTGCAACATTGCTCTTCGTTAACTGTTTGGGAAAGCTTATTTAGCGAGCAAGGGTTTTAAACACCGAAATCGTTTGGATGACACTGACACTGATAAGGGGTTAGCTTTTGAGCTGATCCAAGGACACACAAATTAATTCAAAGGTATGCAATTACAGAAATCTAATTGAAATCTTTCATGATTTCTTTTAATCATTTTTTATTCAGTGTGATTTTTCATTAAGGACATGACTTCCCTTCAAAACGCAACTCTCTTTAAAAACGCAAACCAACTCTTCTTCAAAACGCAAACCATTTGAGAACCATTTTTCAAAAGCTTTATTATATGCTTGAAGTACATAGGTACAATCAAAACATTTGTGAATAAAACTCGACTTCCTTCATATGGCCACCGTGGGGGCAGCAGTCTTGATTGATTTTTATCGTTTGCTATGAACGCCTAAAACGCAGCAGTGTTTTCGACACTGTGACCAACCCGTTAACTCACTGATACAGCAACTTCACACACACACACTGATATGCAGACTCAAGTCTCAGAGCTCAGGGTGAGAACTACGACCGCAAAACTGAGTTAACGCTCTAAAAGTTTCGGTCACCGACTCTGAATTACGCTAGGAAATTTTTATAAATTGCTCGTACATGTACTTTACTGTGATGAAAATATTGAGTTTACTGAATTAAATAACTGATTACTGAAATTCACAAATTGAATTTAGAGTTGTCAAGTCACTCTTGGAAAACTTTATTAATTACAATCACAATTTTAGTGAGATTTTCATGGCGTGTGAATTTTTTAAACAAATATATAGGCTTTTTTACTGTTGGTCGAAATCTAAAAGAACCTCTTATTTAATTCAATAAATAAATAAATATGGTGGCGCTTGAAATCCCAGAGCCCCGGACACTAGCACATTTCTCTCAATTATTTATTGTGCGGGCGTGACAAGGACATACAATTTGCATTGATTTCAATGTACATCAAGAATCAAGTACATCCGATTCAAGGCTTTATAAGGTGGACTACGGAAGAAAAAGAGTTCTCAGATCTGGGGTCGAATTACCGCACACGTGATCGAGTAATAAGTGACTGAATTATGGGTTTTTGGAATTACTTCTCACATTATCCAGCAATTTAGTACCACAACTTGACATTCTTTCATCAGCATTTGAACGAATGGAAGTCGAAGTCGAAATGAAGTCGAACAGCAGACTGATGGTGTGTAGTATGGAGCGAATTTTGAAAGAAAAATAGTGCTAACTCACTCAGTCGGCCCCTGCTTTCACTGAAAATAAAAAATTATAATGCACAGGCTTAAACTGTTCTTGAATATTGAAACAGTGATATGGTGTAATACCCTCGTTATAATATTAACACACATTCTTCCTGAAAAGAAACATCAAAAACGTTAAAAAAAATATTGGCTTAACACAGCAAAGAAATGTTTTGGGTTGCATTCTATAGAAAACTTTTATCTACCCGCCCGATTTACGTCAAACAGTGGTCATTATTGGAAAAAATACACAATCAAAGCTGCAATTGAAATGCAAAGCGTTAAAACTCAAAATCCTCTTAACAAAATTCAAGACAAGATCTCCAAATTGCTTGAAACATCTGTTACAAGGCTCAGTGAGAAGACACTTTCCATTTTGTGAGCAAAGG
Source organism: Melanostoma mellinum (assembly GCA_914767635.1). Classification (NCBI taxonomy): domain Eukaryota; kingdom Metazoa; phylum Arthropoda; class Insecta; order Diptera; family Syrphidae; genus Melanostoma; species Melanostoma mellinum. The sequence continues at coordinate 198,697,642 of OU612059.1, forward strand.
TGGAACTCTTTCGGCCCACAAATCTTTTTCATAAAATGGATCAAAGATCACTGGAACTATTTTTCTTTCGAAACCACCAAGGGTTTTCTTTATCTTGGTTTCTCTGGATATAGTTTTATTTCTCAGTTGGCTTCTTAACCCAAAGTAGCAGTGACTGACCAGAGTAATTCTCCAGTTGGTCTAGACTCTAGACACTCAGGTTGTTTTCCATGCTTACAGCGTATCCTTAGTAGACGAATTTCTGTACCACCTCGAAGTTATATCTGTCTATCGTCACGCTATGTCCAATTCGTTTATGTTCTCTGTTCTTGTTCGAAGACATCATATACTGCGTTTTGCAATCATAAACCGTTTAACCCATTTTTGCCGCTTAGGTTTCAATTCATTTCAAAGCGCGTAGTTATACAGACTTTTAGTAGATGACGCTTTTGATGTTGACGTTAGTCGTTTGAAATCATTTCAAATGATTTTAAAAAAAACGAAGCTTTGTCAAGAGGGCTGGTTGAATTCTCTAGCGACCTTGACTGAGCAGCATCAGTTCTCTAAAACCGTTCTGCAGAGTTATACGACTTTTGAAAAAATACCTAAACTAAACATGGCTCTGTACGTACGGTTCGTCCCGAGAAACAGCCGGGAGACAGTTTTATTCATCATCGTCTAAATTGAATCAGTTGTTCTGCTTGATGGCCGGCCTTATTCATATCTTTATCGCAATTGGGCAGTTTGCAGAAGTGGCAGTACCAGATCCTTAGTAGCTTCAACGGTTCTGCGATTATGTTTCCCTGGTCTTCACACGCTTGAGTTTAAAGCTAGCCACTCTGACGGTTGCGAGTTTGATGGCTTGAAGGCTTTGCTGTCACTATTTTTCAATGATTGTAGCTGGTGGCATGGAATGCAAGGGTAATTAGAAGAACACACTATCTAAGGTAGTGGTCGGAGTCATCGAAGTTCGTCCATCGGAAACTTCGGATGTTTATAATACCGAAAAAATGTATTGCTTCGATCTTACCAATGCTGCGTCAAAAATAAATAATTAATAGGGTGGCGCAACAGAGCGGGGAGCCCCTGGGCCTAGCGCATGTCTCACAACCATGCCTTGTGAGGGAATGGAGGGGACCTACAATTTTCTGCCGGTTCCGAACGGCTAATTGAGAAAGCGCTTTTCGTGGCAATGAATTTACTAACGGAGAACATTTTTGCCTCTGCTGGGATTCGAACCTCTGGGTTATCAGGTGGACATGCTAACCATCACGCCACAGGTGATGCGTCAAAGGGGAAGAAATTTTGCAGACATACATATATTTCATATCAAATGACCAAATCAAAGAAGACGATAGGTGTTCTAGAACTTCTCTGGTTAAACTTTTTCACTTTTCATTACCGAGTAAGTTGTAACTTTGTTGTATCTTTTAAGTTTGCCCAAGAATTTTCATTAAACAACTGCAATTATCTCATAGTTATTTGATCCCGTTTCTTTTAAAATTTACTTTATCGATGCCAGCTGCCGAGATTCCATTAAAGCTGTAAAAGCCTATACTGTCTACAGCTAATACAAAAAAATTTGATGATATACACTGAGTGCGGCCCTCACAAAAAGGTTTCAACTATTTTTTGTCGAAGTTGAATTATAATTCAAGAGACGTTCTTGGGCAAACTGCCGTTGGTGTGGAAAAATATATGAAGAATTAATTTGACATATTCTTGTCATTGTTTTCCAATTTCGTCACTTAATACTGAAAAACTTCAATCAAATTTGTGACTCGACCAAGCTAGGATCAAGTTTGATTGAGACCAGGACACCGCAGTTCAGCACATACTTTAGTTAAGTGACGTCATTTTTCATCAAGTGTTTGTGAGAAGAAAAATTAACCTCCCCCTTTAAAGGGAAACTTTCTCAGTCACTTATTTTCTTTAATACACCGCGAAGAAAGTAGAGAAACTCCTTCCAGATGGTTACACTTCTTGCATCAAGCTTTTCTCAAATTTTCTTTGACTTTATCTTTTTCTCACATCCCTTCACAAAACAAGTCACGTGCACAACTCTTTGTGCTTCTGCAGAGAACGCACTATAAATAATTGATCAAACCCAACCATATGTTTACTAGAAAACCCGCCCAAGCATACAATCGCGAGACCGAGACATATGCTGCTTCTCCAACACAAGCAACCACCCACCCACCATCACACAGCACAAAATATGCCCATTAATAATAAAAAACAAAGATTTCAAACGCTTATGTTAAAGTAATTTACAAGTTCTAAAAGTACTTACCCAGAAATCAATGATCACTCTCATCAGAGTAGTCAAGTTCACTTCCATATGGCACATTAAATTTTAGTCTGAGGCGACACAACACACCCATTTTGAGGCAAAAGTTACAACGGCAAGAGGAACATTTAAAAAGAAGTGTATAGCTTTTAGATGCTTGGGAGTGTGTGTAGTGGATACTGCCAAATCGCACTTCGGCAGCAGCGGCAGGCCCCTTTGCCACACAGACATATGCAATTGTAGTACCGAAGTATTTTCAATTAAATTTTTCGATAAAAATCCTTTTGATCCCGTTCGAAGAACAAATAACCGCTGGCGACATATACAAAAATATACGGTTGCTTGAATTAAATAAAACGGATTTCCAAACGACGACTGCAGACAGAGCGCACTGCTTCAGGCTGGCAAAATGTCAACTTGGAGTCATCGTCACCATCATTGTCGTTGTTTTAGTCGTTGTTGTAGCTCACCATCCGCAAAAGGGAAAGTCCTGCTGCACTATAATTTAAGTTAATTAATCAAGAGAAGTCAGACGACAACGACAACGGCGGCCGTACTTTTTTTCTTTTTCTTTTAGTTTACTTGAGGCGAAAATTAGTGGGTTCGGTTTGGTTGCATGAAAAAAAGAAGTTCTTAAGCCCTTCGGATAATTGATTGGGATATTTGTTTTTTGTTGTTTTTTTTTTTTATTTTTTTTTATTTTAGAACTAAACCACCTTTGGAAATTAAATTTTAGTGGAGGAGTATGCACGGTGAAAGTCAACTTCCGACTGTGAGTGTCGGTATGTGAAGCGATAACTGCCGGGTTGCCAGCTCGTTGGGTGAATGTAGTCGATAATAATCGAAAAGCTACTGAACGACGTCGTGCTCGCCTGCTCTTCGACCGACATCTTCTTTGGCGATTGTTACTAGGGTGCGGTACGTTTTTAACACACACAATAACATTTTATGATTCCCAAGGGAAATCCTGCTTACACTAACGTGGCTCTTATCGACTTGTCTGCCATAGCAGATATCGAAATCAAACTACCACTACCACCACACCACATCGACGCGACAGGGAGAAGTACCCCAGTAAGGACATGCGCATTGGAGCATTAAGCAACAGGAGTAACAGCCCAGAGCGGGCCTGAAGCAACAGTTACAAAAGAACTCGAAACTTGAAAGTCCGAAAGTACTTAGACTGGCGCTGCGTTGGCACTGGCACTGGTACTGGCATTAGCAACCCCCTTCTCGAGTGAGCAATTTATTAGAGTCTGACAAAGAACATGAACTTCTTAGAAGTTCTCGGAAGCATATTGTGGAGGAAACATATGTTACTTGTTGCTCAATGGCACTGGCCTATTTTTTCTGGTTGCTTTAGACTTGAGTGAGGGTTAAATGGCGCCCGCGTTTTATAGCAACTTCCCCAGTTGCCGCAGACATGGGGGTGGATGGTTTGATTTCATTTCTCCACGCTATAGTAGAAAGGGGTTGAATGGCTTCTTGTCGTACGGGAACAATAAGAGCATTCTTGGTAACAAAAAAATAAAGAAATGGAATAACATTCCATTTCCGTGGAGGAAAATTTTCCGGCCACGAAACCAAAAACTTAATTATACTTGCAGGGAGTTTTTTTTTTCTTTGTCGGCGTAATCGAAGAGTGCCTATTTTTAATTTTGTTTGGCGTTAGAGCTTTCGATATTGAATCAAAATATGTTGACGGAATGCTGATGGCTTAATGAAGTGCCGGATTAAGTATCTTTATGATGAGCAACTTTGGGTATTCACGGCGCGACGGCGAACAAATTTTAACAACGGGTGGATGGAGCTTTCGTCTATTTTCATTGCAGAACAAAGTGATGGCTTTTTTCTCACATTTCTTTGCTGCGCTTTTGTTATACGAACGGAAACGTATGTTTCGAATGATTTGTTCGAATTGTAGTCACTCGTGTGTGATATTGGAACAATTTGAAGTATTTCCTTACCTACTGGGGTATCATTAAAATTGCTGTTTATGACATGTTCAAAAATGACTGTCGGAAGATGGCCAATTTTGAATACTCAATAACACGAAGCTTCCAACATACACGTACTTTATGCTGAAGCCAAACTCGGGACGAAAAGTGTATGTATGTATGTATATCTAACATAAATGTAGGTACTCCTTTGACGCAGTTTGACTTCCAAGAATGCTTTGCGCAGAAAGTGCTCATGCTGTTCAATACAAAAACGATAGAGTTTTGGAGGAAATGACGTAAAAGCATTTTACATAGTTAAATTCATGCCTGGTGCGTTTGTCAGCATAATTTTTTAGACAAATTATGGATTTGATTACATAAAACATATTGAAAACCCCGAACCAAGTCCACGTGACGCTCAGTGCCATCGACTGGATTTTATAATGAGACCAAATTCTTTACATTTCTTGGTATTATTTTAGCCAAGAGTATTTTTGGCAACTATTGTAGGTATTTGCGTAGGTACGCCCAAGCTGACTTCGAGGGCCTGTACACAAAATACAAAATACACAGCCAGCCCTATAACATTTATTTTTTTATTTTTATGGAATTAAAGCAAAGAATTTAAATGTGACGAAGAAGAATTAAAGATGGCGAACACTTTCACCGTTTGTAACGAAAAATTTTAATTTTCTGTTCTAAGTAATTTGAATTTTGAAATCCAACAGAAAAAAATTTTTTTCCACTGGTATCGCCTTTGGCAAGTCTTCCGCTAATAATTTCATTGCAGCTCTCTCGATTAGCCGTTCAGAATCGGCAAAAAGTTTTAGACGCCCTCGAATCCTCGGAAGGTATGTGAGGCGTGCGTTATGACAAGGGGCTTTCCGCCACTCTATTTATTTTTTGTTTCAATTTTGGTGGGAGTAGCACAAACACTTATTCAACTTGCATCATAATAATAACTTGGTATTTAAGACTTTAGTGGAAGTTGTGAGGGAGATTTTTCAGACAGAGTCTTAGGTAGAAAGTGAATTTGTTTAAGTAAAAAATCAGAATATTGAGTTGTCCAAAATGAGCTTGGTAACTTTCTTTTAAAACTCAAACCATTGGAGATTGAGATATGTTCTTCAAAAACTTTATCAAAAAATTTTTGATTGGAGCTTGAATTAGTTCATATGGCCACCGCGGGCACGTTTACAGTGGTCGATTCGTTGGACCGAATTGAACGCCGAGACTGGATTAGATCGTTTGCTAGGGACCAACCCATTGTCTCACTGAAATCGCAACATAAGACATCGAGAGTAGGAACTCAAATTCTTGCACTGAGCTTGATATTGCTCTCGTATCTGCAGCACTGGTGATTTGATGGCATATATATCACCGAAATGTGGAACCAATCTTTACACTGTTTTAGGAGAAAGCATGGGCGTAGTCAGATAGGGGCAAATGCCCCAACCTAAGCCAAATGTCCTCGAAAAATTCTGCGTTTTTTAAGAAAAAATTAATACTTGTCCTCGAGGACACTTGGAGAAAATGCTGAAACACCGAGGACTTTTCAGAGAGGATTCCCGTAAAAAACTAGGACAATTTGGGAAAAAAAACGGAAAAAAGGAGCATCAATAAAAATTTTTATAAAAAAGGAGGACAATTCGCAAAATTGCCGAAAAACGAAGACTTTTCAATGAGATTTCTCTAACATCTAGAAATATTACACGAGCATATTTGGGCATTTATATTTATAATTCTTCGAATCAAAAAATTCTCCAGAAATTCTAAATCATCTGAATGAGGTATTTTGAATGCGGCATTGCGGCAACAACTATTAATCGCGATTGATCGTTGTAACGGTTCAGCTCAATACAACAAGTGGAAATAAAAGTAGAAGTGTGAATACTAATTGATTTTATGTCCAACTTTTTTCAAAAAACTGTCCTCGTTTTTTCATTGATTTTTGAGAAATTGTCCTCGAAAAAAGACCTAAAAAAGTTCCTGGCTACGCGCATGGGAGACAGTAAGATTGTTGCGCTTGATATTTCTATGGCATTTGATAGAGTTTGGCATCAAGCTCTTTTATCAAAAATACGTGCGTTTTTGTATCGATGAGTTTCTTCTTTGTTGTATTAGAAATTACCTTTCCGATCGTTCAATACAAATTGAATGAGTAAGTCTGATACTTTATAGGTGCTGGTGTGCCTCAGGGCTCACTTTTGTCTCCGTTTCTCTTCCATTTTTTCAAAAACAATCTCTTGTCTGAAACTTCTAATCATCTCAATTATTTTGCTGACGACTCAATCCTTAGCTTTTCATATTCGTTTCCAAATTCATCAAGGTCTTCGGATGTGGATTTGAAACGGTAGCGTATGATATGGAGTAATAAAAACCGAGTAGAATTCAATGCTCCGAAAACTCTATGTTGTCATTTGTCGTTAAAGCTTAACCTTCCCCCATTGCCATTATTCATGAATGGTACCTGCATCCCAGAAACCGAAAAGCTGTCAATGCCTGGTATGTGTTTAAACGATGACCTTCGTTGGAATGACCGCGTATTTGAAGTCGTGAAGGTTTTTAAATACGATGCAGGGAATTTTTCACTCCTTCTGAATTGGTTTTGATTTAAAAGGCGTACATCCGCCCAAAACATTCAAACATCTTTGCGCCTTTTTGTTGGGGTACAATACCTAGCGTTAAGACTGATAGGCTACAGTTCAATTTTAGAATCAATCGATTCTCTTGAACATGGTCGAAACGTCGCTTGCCTCGCTCTATCTTACCGCTTTTTTTACAAACAGTCCTTTAGTGAAATAACCAGTTGCACTCCTCCCTTGAAACAATTTATCCGCCAAGTCAAGCTTGGCAATTCATAGTTCAGCTAATATATGGTTTCAATCAATGTAACACAAACTGCAGGCAGTTGTTGCTTCTCACATCATACAAAGCATGACATCGTAGGCCTCTCACATAATCACATCGAGCAGTACTACTGATCTGCTTTTCATTTTTAACTCTTCGCTTAAAGTTGCTGGCCTGTAAAATTTCGACGTTTCGAGGTCCTGCGAAGCTCGCTGTTCTCATGGCCCTTAGCAGGACAACAGGGAGCTCTGTGTAATAAAGGTGGCATTCCCATAGGTATTAATAGACGTACCTGAATTCTGCCAATTTTGAATAAAAAAAATAATGGTAGCGTTTACAATGTATCCGTACAATACTTAGCTGTTTTTTGGTCTATGCATGGAACAACTATAATCATTTGAAACCCCGCTGACTCACCCAATAGTGTTGTCACTCAAGCCATAGCTTAGACAACCGTTTCGATGTCTGACACTCCCTAGGCAGCGATGGAAGTGTTTATAAATATGATTTGGAGTTTGCCACTGTTCTAAGAGCTGTCGTTAGTTGGACATACTTTGGAATGGGATCATAACTACGGCGGAAAAAGTTCGGTCGAACGATTTCTTCAAACGCGGTTTAACAATTTTTTTCACGTTTTTCATGCCAGGGAAATTAAGTTGCACAATCATTAATGCGAGAAAGCAATGAGGTGCGAGCAGTCTAACGCATCTCATTGCTTAAAATTTTCTTACATTGTTTTCTGACCAACGATATTTGATGCGACAAGGTCTCAAGGTTCTGGCCACTTTTTCAAGTGATTTTTTGCGAGAAGTGTTTGAGGTATGAAAAAAATCAAACCTTTTAATTTCAATGCTTGTGTTTTGGGGTTAATTGAAAAAATTGGGCAGCAATAACAAGGTTAAAATCTACTGGGTACCGTACCAGGATATGTAGGAATCATATATATGCAACGAACTGGCAAAGACAGGAGCCGGATCACATCTCATAGCCACATTAAGAAGGAGGAAGACAACAGAGCTAAACACTGGAATGACGTTCCCAAAATGCGCCAAGCCTAACTTTTACTTGGCACTTTCAACACAAAACGTTAACACGCAATAAAACTATGAAGAAACAATGTAAGGATGCTAGCCGAGTTCTTAACCGGACACTGCAGACTAAGAAAACACCTAAAAGTACTAGGCATAGCGAGCGACGACCTATGCAGATACTGCAACGAACAAGAAGAGTCTCCTGACAACTCCTTTGGTGACTGCGAAGCTCTAATACACCAAAGGAAAAAGTACCTAGGATCCTACTACGTAGAGGAGAGGGAGCTAAAACTCCTAAGCCTAACCCAGTTACTAAGATTCATCAGAGAAACTAATCTGGATGAAGGACTTTAAATTAAGGAGTACCACTTAAGAAGTAGGGGGTACAATAGATAGTCAATGTGCAATACAAAACCTCAATTATTCATTCATTCATTCATTGGGGTTCAATTTATTTAGTTTAATCGTTTAAGTTATTATTTTCCATATTGTTTTGACACTTTGTCACATTAACTATCGTATCTTAAACCGCTTGTGGTACCCGTGGTTTGATGGATAGCATGTCCGCCTGTTAATCCAGAGGTTCGAGTTCGAATCCCCACAGAGGCAAAAATGCTTTTTCCACGGGTATCGCCTTTCGCGAGGAATTGGCAAGTCCTCCGTTAGTATTCATTGCCATGAAAAGCGCTTTCTCATTAAGCCGTTCGGAACCGGCAGAAAATTGTAGGTCCCTTCCATTCCCTCCCAAAGAATGGTTGTGAGAAATGCGCTAGATCCAGGGGCTCCTCGCTCTATTGCGCCACCCTATTTATTTTTTTTTAAACCGCTTGTAGCTAGTTTTCTGGAACTACTTATCGGAGAGTTGCGAGTTCCCTGCGAAAGATGATATCAGTGAAAAGAAATTGGGCGTTTTTGTGGTTTGAATGCTGAATGATGCATTCGTTTGTCGAAAAATGCTAAGCGGAAACGTTTCGGGATATTCCGTAAAATTTTGAGTATATTGTGGTGTAATACTTGGTCGGGAGCCAGGTATCATTTCTGCGGAAGAGTTATTTGGCAGTTGGTAACTCCGATGTTAGGTTGTGTAATCCGATCTCAATCGATTCCTTACTACAGACTATTCATCATTACTAAGCGTTATCATTCTAGCTTTGTATAGAAACACTAGACTAACACCAAAAACACGAAAGGAATATCTCAAAGATTAAAGTGATGACAGTTAGTAGTTTTTTATGATATTCTGAAAACTCTTCTGGTTTTTCAGATTTAGACTTTAGACAGATTTAGAACCGCTCCAAATTCACAAATTTCTTATAAACTTTTATTAATTCAACAATTTATTCTATCCTTTTTTGTTTTCTCTTTTACAGGGAATATTCCTTGACAAACCCGGTAATTGAAGTTAAGAATAATAAGTTCTTAGAATCTAGCAAAATTGCATGTGTAGTCACATGACTACTGGGTCAGCAATGCGTTTCTACTGAATGTATTTATAACCCGGGAAAAATAATACCAAGAACTCAGATAGTTACATAAAATTTGCCTTGACTATGTGCTATGCAACTTGCATGATGGCGTTTTGTCATTTCTTTTTCTATCATTTTTAATCTGATAATACCTTCGTGTCAAACAATGCAACTTATTTGTGATTCGAATAAAGAGCTTTTAAATGGTACACATCCTTACCCGTGTGTGATTTCCTAGGCACCCTTCACACTCTCCAGCTGCTGGCATTCTAGTTTTTGCTTTAGTTATCTATGTTTGTGGAACGAAGTGGGGCTGAAGATCTTTAGTTACGCAATTACTTGACATCACACCATGACCTCCTTTAATTGTGTTCTTTCAAACGATAAACTTCATTTCATTGTTGTTCGTCCTTTTCATTTCCAAGCCCCTATAACCATTCGGATTAACACTACACAATTTTTTATTTCAACAACAATAAATTTCAGTAGATCCTGCGAAACCTGTCAAGTTGCATCATACACCACTCCGCGCGGTTCTTCATACGACAAGTGTCAGTTTCACCCAAAAAAAAAGTTACCATAAAACTAAAGCTTTTCGTAAACCTAAAATCACTCAATTTAAAGCTGTCTACCATCGAACCGTTTTTTCTCCTGCTTTTTAAGGGGCCACAGAGAACAATCTGTCGTTGGGATTATCCCCCGCACAGTGCTGTGCCATAAAAGAATAAAATGTAGACCATAGAAAGAGCAAAAATAATGACTACTTCCTCCACAAAATATAATAAAATATGAAAGAGAATTATAAAAATGAAAAGCCAAAGTTGAAGGAAATGGGAAACCCTGTTGCATAGAAACACAACCCCAACGAGAGACAGCCTTATGCGATGAAAATGGCAGAGTGAGTAAGGCAATAGATACACAGGATACTCTGCTGAGTTTTCTTTTATGATGATTATGATGATGGGGAAAATAAAACACGGCTGGTCAGTTAATGAGGCGCCACCAAACATTTGCACTCATACAAGTGCCAAAATGAAATAATATAATTGCTATAGTGACCTCGTATAAAAAGGTATTGTATACATTTGTGTGAGGGTAGTGCAGCATCGTTTTACGATGTGCGGGCGCGGGTGGAAGGTTTCGGTCGTCTCTCTATTGCTATGGCTGTTATTGAATCTCTTTTTTCTTTTGTTATACTCTGTGACAGGAAACAATGATGCAACGATTTAGTGAACGAGAAAAGAAAGGACTTACAGAGTCCTTCGGATAAGGACCAATCTTTTGAAGTTGATGTTTGCCATATGGTATGCTATCGTTTGGAACACAAGCATTTTGAAAACTTTTGAGATCAAATCAACTGGCTGATAGATGTTGATTGGATTAGATAACTTGACACACGAATGGTAAATTAAATTTAATTTGGGCTACGCAAATAACCGTTTTTAAAGAAAGATGAAGAATGATGAATACGGCTTCATAAGTTGACGGCTTGGCAACGTTGCATAAGCGAATAAAGTGGCACAATAGTGCGCTCGAGAAGTCGGGGGCCTAGTACGTTTCTCTCAACCACACCCTGGCAGCATTTTAGGGTATGTTCAAATTTTTGCCAATTCCTTAAAGCTAATTGAGAAAACGCTTTTCATACCAGTTTCATTACTATCGGAGAACTTGCCTTTTCCTCATGAAAGCCGATACCCGTGGGAAAGTAATAGAATGTTTATACAGTAGACTAACCACAGAGATTCTCAACATTAGCACCACAGGTTACTTACTTACTTACTTAGGTGGGCATTACAGTAGGGGGTGAACCTGAGCCTCAACCAACATCCTTCTACAACGATATTCGATTTTGGGCGAGCTCTCTCCCGTTTTGCACTCTATTAAGTCGGTCGAGGTCTTCTTCCACTTGCACTACCTAAGACGAGGTCTTCCCCTTCCGCGATTTCCCTGCAATGAGCTTTCGAAAACCCGTCGAGTCGGAGCGTTTCGCGGTACAGCAGTTCATACAGCTCGTTGTTGTATCTACTTCTTCACACTTTGTCTCCGCATAAGGGACTAAAGATCATTCGGTTTCCTCATCCTTTTTCGATTCCATGCTTCCTTGCCGTAAAGCTGGACTGAGATGATCAAGGGTTTATGCAGGGTTACCTTGGTTTTTCTGGAGAGGGTTTTATTTCTCAATTGCTTTTTTAACCCAAAGAAGCAAAGTTGGCAAGAGTTATTCTCTGTTTAAACTCCGCACTGATGTTGTTTTCCGTGTCCATAGCGGATCCTAGGTAGACGAAGGCCTGTACTACCTCGAAGTTATGTGTGTCTGTTGTGACGTTTTGTCCAATTAGTCGATGTTCGGTGTCCTTGTTTTTCTTCCCATTTCGTCAATATCGTCTGCATAGGCGAGTAATTTTACAGACTTTTGAAAGATTGTTCCTCTGAAATCGCATGACAGTTTGTCGCCTTGTCGAAAGCCTTTTTCAAAATCAAAGGTCTCAGTGAGTTCCTTACCGACCTTGACGAAGCAGTGTGAATTATCCAAAGTCATCCTGCATAGTCGTAGGATATTTTCAGGGATGCCGAAACTAGACATGGCTCTGTACAGCTCGGCTCTGTTAATATTGTCGTACGCGCCTTTAAATCCATAAAGATGATGTTTATCTATATTATACTCCCGGGTTTTTTCCAAAATCTGGCATAATGTCCTGTCGAGTTGTGGATGTGGGGTTCACATATTACAGCAGACAGATCTTATACGCGCTAAGCTAGGCTTATTCCTCTATAATTGATGCGATTGTATAAGGGTCTCCCAAGCTTGAATTCTTCTAGGTTAAGAGGACGGCATTCTTGGTCATCTTTCAGGTTGAATGCGGCATTCTGCCTGGCAGCGGAATTAGTCAATTAGTGTCTTCATTGCCGTTAAGCAGTCTGCAGAAGTGATCTTTCCAGATCCTCAGTAGCGACCACGTCATTATTACTATGTTTCCCTGCTGGTCTTTTTAGGCTTGAGCTCGGGCAAGATCTTTTACTCTTTTGGTAAAGCTCTTTGGAAAAATATTCGGGAACTTGGCATTGGACGTCAAAAGATGTGTGCCCTATTGAATCGAACCCAGATGAGCTTAACATCAATTTTGCCAAAATTCAAACTGCTTCACAATATTCAATTGAAAACCCTGAAGATATCCGTCAGCCGAATAACTTAAACCATTGCTTTCATTTTCAAGGTATTGGTGAAGCAGACGTTGTTTCGAATAGGTATTCTTAAAATTAAGTCTAAAGCTTGTGGTTTCGATGAATTGCATCCTGTGTTCATAAAAATAATTTTGCCACACTTACTACCCTGTGTTACACACATTTTCAACACCATTATAATGACGTCAACCTTTTCTAATAAATGGAAAGATGCTTAGGTAATTCCTAATTACATTATTATTATATTATTATATTCCTAAAAAACAAAACACTCGATCTCCCCCTGAGAATAGGCTTATTTCCATTTTACCTTTTTTATCTAAAGTTTTAGAAAAGATACTACATAGACAAATCTTATCCTTTCTAAAACAAAACAATCTTCTATGTATTAACCAATCTGGCTATAGAAACAACCATAGTTGCGTGTCTGCTTTACTCAAAGTTACTGATGATCTGCGGTGAGCTATTGATGATTACTATGTATCCTTCTCGGGATTACTTGACTTCTCGAAAGCTTTTGATACGGTATAAACCACAAAATACTAATATCTAAATTAAACAATTTTTTAATTTTTCACCTTTGGCAGCTAAGCTCATATGTTCATACCTCTCTGAAAGGCGACAAGCTGTAGTTGTGGGCAATCGAGTTTCAAGTTTTGTAAACCTTTTCACAGGAGTCCGCCATGGATCGATTATTGGCCCATTATACATTAATGATTTGCCCTCTCAAGTCGAGCACAGTTCTATTGACTTATATGCTGATGACGTACAGATTCGATTAAGTTGCAAGTTGGGACTAATTGAAAATGGTGCTGAATTACTTAACAGCGATCTTAGCAAAATCATGTCTTAGTCAGAAAAAACTGTTTAAAATTGAGCCCATCCAAATCTAAATGTCTAATTATTTATAAACATGAACTCGATTTAAGTTATTTCCCTTCTATACGTATTCGGTTGCACAAATATTGAATGCCTTAATAGAGTAAAAAACTTGGGGATCCCGTTCAATTCCACATTAAGCTGGGACTACCACATCCAAAGTATTATTGGTAAAATATACGGTTGCCTTAGGAGTTTGTCGTATTCTAAACAATTCACTCCACAGAACATACTATTTCGGCTAGTGAAAACTCTCATTATTCCGATAATCACACACGGTGCTCAAATTTTCTGTTGCTTAAGCTCTGAAAAGAAAAGAAGCTTAAACGTCGCATTTAATATCTGCATACGTTATGTTTACCATCTCAAACGTTTTGACCATGTCTCTGGATATAAGGAAAATTTACTAGGATGTACTCAAAACGCATACTTGAATTACATTGCCTTAAAAAAGACCCGCTTTATTTATATAACAAGTTGATTTTCTCTAATTCAAATAGAACGTTTACTTTTATTCAACCAACATATACATGTTTAGCCAGTAAACGCCAATTCTTTGTACATACTGCCAGACTATGGAATTCTCTACCATTAGACATTAAAAAACTACGGGGTACTCTAAGTTTTGATAAAATGCTTTTTAGGTATTTGGCTAACAATCCTGATTACTCTTAATTAAATTATAGTCCAATGAATGAATTCATTTACATTTATGTAAATAAGATTACTGCAAGTTTATATAGTAAGTTTGTTTATAGTTAAAATAACATATTAATTATAATAAATTAACTTTTGCTTTTAAAAGACTTAAGTCTATTGTAAAAGATACTGAAATAAATAAATAAAAAAATGAAGAAAAAAAAATCTTCCCAACCTCATTACTGTCATGGCATCTCTCAATTTCCTCAATAAATATTGGGTGTTACAAGGTCGCCAACCACTCATTAATTACGAAAATTTAACCAAATTACTTGAAATAATAAAAAAATCTAAACCGAATACATATTCCAAGGCTTTTAGAAAAAATATAAAAACACTCATTCGAAAATAAATAAAAAAAACTTTTTAAGATTTTCTCTTGTATTTGTAAATAATGTCTAAAATTATGCTTTTGTTAGCTGGTGTTTAACAAATTTATATACCCAATAACGTCGTTGTGGTACCGTGGCGTAATGGTTAGCATGTACATCTGCTAACCCAGAGGTTTGAGGTTCGAATCCCAGCAGGAGGAATTGGTAAGTCTTCCGTTAGTAAATTCATTGCCATGAAAAGCGTTTTCTCAATTAGCTGCTCGGAACTGGCAGAAAATTGTAGGTCCCTTCCATTCCATTCCCTCACAAGGCATGGTTGTGAGAAATGCACTAGGGTCCTCGTTCTGTTGCGCCACCCTATTTATTTATTTATTTATTTATTTTAATAACGTCGTTTCCTTTTAGAGACATAGTTTACGAAGCACGCGAAAATTATTCGTACTTTTCTTATAAGCCCCCATTACTGCAAACTAAAAGCCGCATGTGCGCGCTAAACGATTGCATCATTAAGCGTCACCGCTCGTCAAAATGACGCTTGTATGCACTGGTCCTTCGGCTTTTTTTCCTATTTAAGCAAGTAAGTAGCTATTAAGTTCAAAAGTTTTTGAAATATCTCTAATAAATGTCCTTTTTAAACAAAAAGCTGTCAGATCCTTAACGGAAAACTTTTAACTGTATATTATAATTCAGCTGGGCAACTGTCGATGAGATTTTCTGATATCACATGACTTCACATGACCCCACAAAAATTTGTCCAGCGGTGCTAAATCGCCCGAAACAATTTACCAAACGTGCATCGTGCCCAGTAGTCGTGCGGCTTCAATTCTTCTACGATGAAATGGCTAACCAAACTGAGAACAAATCAAGTGACAGCTTTAAAAGAGACCAACTTTATAAAAAGTATTGCCAGATTTGTGGTGCCCGTGGTGTGATGATTACCATGGCTGCCTGTTAACCCAGAGGCTCGTAGTTCGAATACCAACAGAGGCAAAAATGTTTTTCCATGGGTATTGCCTTTCGGGAGGAATTAAAAAGTACTCCGTTGGTAAATTCATTGTACTGAAAAGCGATGAGCCGTTCGGAACCGTCAGAAAATTGTAGGTTCCTCCATTCCTTCACAAGACATGGTTGTGAGAAAAGCGCTAGGCCCTGGGAATCCTCACTCTGTTGCGCCACCCTATTTATTTATTGCCGGATTAAAAATCACAAGTCTTAAAAAACACCCGCTGGAAGTTTGTTTATTGAATCTATAATATGCCAAATAAGCCCTTTGTAATCTCTACCTACTGTGAAATTCTATAGAATTTAATCATGGAATAAAAAATTTACCAAATTTTTTCCATAAGCATCCATTGTCAATTTTTCTCATCGCAACATCTTTCAAAATAGAGATTTTCAATGTTTTGCACCTACGAAGAAAACCATTTAGAGTTAAGTCAGCGCACGTGTTTCATATTTATATCTTTTCATTCACAACAAAATTTTTCGCTTCAATCAAAACAACGTTCTTAAGATCAAAACGCAAACCATAAAGACTTTTTCCTCAAAGAGTTTGCGGTATAGGTGCTACCATCTCAACTCTAACTCTCCACAACGACATCCAAAAAATAAAACAAAAAAGGCTAGAAGGACATTGCTTTTCTCACCAATTCGCGTCATCGCCGTATCAACAAAACTTAGAAATGATTTGTCGTCAGTCCATTGCATTGCTTAAGTTGTTGGCATCTGAATGACTGACCCTCAGGATCAACTCCAACATCTTTATCTCAGATTCCTCATTTGATCTTTGTCATGGCATCAAGTGATAAGCCCCTTGGAAACCAACGATATGATAAATAAAAAGAAAAAATCCACAAAACAACAAAAATATAAAAATAAATATAAAAAAAAACACACACAAATGGCTGCTGGGCGAAAGGAAATCACACTACAAACAAGGATAATCCAAAAGCTGTGCTGCATCTCCGTACTCCGACTATCACTCAAAGAGCCACAGAGTACACGCACATCATCACGTGGGTATTACTACACACAGCACTTTATTCTATTTGTATACCTATGGGGGATATCACTGCTGTATACGGAACGGATGTTCTTCGCTTTATTCTATTCGAAAACTGACACAAACACATAATGAAGTTGTCTGTACTGTTTTATGAGTTGTGTATGTTAATCCGTTATTTTATCTTCACCATATAAATACGCCGAAGGAAATTGTTGTTTTAATTTTTCATTTTTGAGAAATACTTTTAAACAAATGTGTATAAAATTTTGTTTTTTTTTTTTTTTTTTTTGATGGCGATGAAAATTCGTGTCTATTGTTGATTAGAAATTGTTGGTCTCGTTACATTAAAAAAATACACATTGACTTTGTTTGAAATTCATTGTAAGCTTAAGTCTTTAGATTAAGTTTCTTTTCTTACAGAAATCAAAATAAAAGAGTATTTATGTATCTAATAAATGAAAGATTATCATATTCTTAACAATTAAAAACACTTTTTTTATGTATCAGTTTAGTAAGGAGGTGGTGAAGACTGCAGCTTAGAACAAATCTTCTCGAAAATTTTAATTATTTAGCTCCAAGCTGCAATTTGTAGCTGTTGATCGATTTTATGATGATGTTTTTGTTTTGTAGTGGTCTTCATGTTTTCATAAGCCGAAAAAAATAAATAAGTAAATAAACAAATCTTACTTAGGTACTTAAGGGCCGCAGCCAACATGCTTCTCTAGCCAGCTCGGTCCTTAGCTAGCTGCCTCCAGTTTTGCACGCCAAGTTGGTTGAGGTCCTCTCCTACCTGCGTGCGCCACCTGAGTCGCGGTCTTCCTCTACTGCGCCGTCCCTCGGGATTGGATTCGAAGACTTTCCGGGTCGGAGCGTTGTTGGTGTCCATCTGCTCTACATGACCCAGCCATCTAAGCCGCTGGACCTTAACTCGTTTCACAAGGTCAGTGTCGCTGTACAGCCCCAACAATTCGTCGTTAAATCTTCTTCTCCACTCTCCATCTATGCAGGGGGGGCCAAAAGTCACCCGAAGAATTTTTCTCTCAAAGCATCCTAAAGCGTTCTCGTCTACCTTTGACAAGGTCCATTCCTCTGCGCCATATATAAGAACAGGGATGATAAGTGTCTTATACAGGGACACTTTAGTTTCTCGAGAGAGGACTTTATTACTCAATTGTCTCTTAGTCCGAAGAAACAATTGGCAAGAGTTATTCTTCGTTTGATTTCAGCGCTGGTGTCGTTGTCTGTATTAATAGCGGCGCCTAGGTATAGACAAAGTCCTTAACGTTCTGTCCAAGACGTCGGTGTTGGGTGTCCTTTCTAGATGACAGCATATACTTGGTCTTGTCCTCATTGTCCACTAAACCCATCTTCTTCTCTTCCATCTCAATGCTCATAAACGCGCCATTTACGTCACGCTGCGTTCTTCCAATCTTTAAAAGATTGTGCCTCTTGTGTTGGCATGGGAGTTTTGGACTATTCTTTCAAGAACGATGTTGAAGAAGTCACATGACAGTGCATCGCCTTGCCTAAAACCTTTTTTGACATCGAATGTATCGGTGAGATATTTTCCGACCCTGATGGAAAAGCGTGCGTTTTCCATCGTCATCCTACACAATCGGACAAGTTTGGTAGGGATGCCAAAAACTAGACATGGCTCTGTATAACTCCTCTCTATAGATGCTGTCATACGCGGCCTTAAAATCGATAAAAAGGTGGTTTGAAGTTCCTGGGTTTTTCCAAGATCTGCCGCAGTGTGAAGATTTGGTCTATGGTGGACTTTCCTGGTCTAAAGCCGCACTGATAAGGACCTATCATGTTGTTGACGAATGGCAAAATTGACGAAATGAATAAATCAGCTTCATAAATATTTTCGTAAATGAAGAGCTTATTAAATGTCAGCTTATTAGTTGTATGCATCACAGACATGCCAATCGTTACGCCCCAGGTACTATTTAAAATTGACTGCTTCTTCTAATTCAATTCAAGTCCAGAGCGAAAGCTTCTTTCTCTCTGTGCTTCAAAACTAGGACCGTATTGCCTACTTATGAAATGAGCTTCAACGATTCTTTTCAAATCAAATCAAAAATCTAACTAAAACACTCGCAAGTTCAATTGCTGTGGCCCACTTTGTCTATTAAATTTTCATTTTCTTATCATGCAATATGTTGGCATCAGGGAGACTTACACATTCCAGCTGAAAATCATTTCGCCACCTGGGCGGTTGTACACTACAAAACGATACTTACTGCCCTTATGATTTTCATTAAGTTCAAAACAAGGGGGGTTGGATTGAGGATAATGGACAAAACGAAGCTAACGGAACAGTTCAAATACAAAACACGATACCAAATACATGTATATATGTATACGTTTGTTTACTTAAATAAAAAGTAAATGTTCCGTCTCGTACTTCTTCCGCTTTCCAACGGTAGAGTTTCATAAAAATCAAATAAATATATCGACAAAAACAAAATAAGTTAAATATTAACTTATTTCCTAATGGTGGTAGTGTGAGGGGATGGCCTATTAGGGTAAAAAGTACCACGTAATCCGATTGGGGCGATATACTCTGCTCAATGGGCAGCTAATGCCAATAGGTTTCTTATTTGCCAACTTCGAACTTCTCGGTTCTTAAAGTCTTAAGAATCATGAGATTTTAGTTGAAGCAGAAAAGATTTTTTTTAATAATAACCGTACGTGAGTTCCCATCGTAAGAATGCAAATTTACGTTGAGAAAAAAAAATGAGAGAAAAGAAAAGAAAAATGGTGGGGTACATCTTTTTGTTTCCTGCGAGTACTTAGTTGCGGGGGGAGTAAATATTTGTTTGGAGATAGACAAACAATGTAAAGAAGCGATGAAGCAAAAGTCTTAAATTATTGACGAGAATAAAGATAGGTACGAGTATTTTGATGTGTGTACTGTGCAGTAAAGCTCAGAGCTTTAAATATGATAAATGGATTTTTTTTACCTTCTTTTGGAAGCTGGAAGCGGTGACAAAATATTGAAAACAGTGGAGGCAGTCATTACGGCAGTCAAAACGTCAAAAGAGAGAGAGAGTGGGAATAGCAATAAGGACAAACTGACGACATCTACACGCATTGTGACAGCAATAATTTTGATTTTATTTAAAAAAGGCAAAATATATATAAAACTTACTCATAAAAGCACTTGAAATTGACATGATTAGAAAGCCCATTCAAAAATGATTGCAGCAATTAAAGTTAAGAAAAAAGGGCAGGAGCAGTGCTAGACTAGCCACGTAGCAGGAGTAGCAAGTGCTACAGGCCCCGCGAATTGGCGGGCCCCAAGCTTCCACGCCTATCTGAACGTAATTAAAAAACTTGTCAATATCTGGAAATGAGATCGCCGATATAAACTTGCTAGGCAAGGATCTTAGACATCTTTCTCAGGGTCTGAATCGTCGATAGGTTTTCCAGCGTCTTCAATGAGGCCTTCAATCAATGTTATTTCTGTCAAGAGCACAAGCGTAGATGGCATGCCTCTATAGGATGCAGACAGACCAAACGTATGTTAATAAGAAAACTGCAATACTTTTCCTAACTCAGAAAAGAATGTAGAAAACTTATTGGCGTTGCCAGCGGGCACTTCAAGCATTTAAACGTGTTAGGCTTAAGTGATACCAGGCTCTGTGAATCTTGTGGAGAAGATGAGGACACAGCAGAGCACTTCCTCTGTGTATGTCCTGCTTTTTCTCGCATGAGGTTACAGATACTCGGCCCAGACATGTTGAGAGCTGGTAACTTAAGCTGCTTATCATGGCAGCGCCTTTTGTCTTTTTCCCAACATCTGGAAAGCTATAACAAATAGAAAGTTGCTATATGGTAGTACAATGGCACAGCTGATATTTTAAAAACCACCAACAGAAAAAAAAATGTTTATATTCTAGATCAAATTATTTACGAATTTAGAGATGCAAATACTACTCACGTTCATTAGATAAGTTCTTGGACATGGAAGGTTATGCTGCTGGACAACTTTCTCAAAGTTTACTTGATTTCTTAAGTGAGAGTGTCATTGAAATCAAAGATTGACGTGGGCAAAGCAATGATAATGCTTATCACATGAGTGGGATACATATTGGCTTATGAAGACCGAATTAAGAAAATAAATAACTACGCAGAATATATTCCCTGTCTTGTATATTCTTTAAATTTGTTTAGTTTGCTTAGTTTGCTTTATTCATCTACCGAGCTTAACTCTAACAGATTTCAGGTATAATACTTGGTGATATGTATAATAATCATAAATATATAGAATAATACAAATAAAATTTAAGAAACTTTTAGATTATATAAAATTAACAAAAGACAAAATTATAATATTATGCATAAAAATGCATAATTAATGACTTAACTTTATCTCTGTCATCACAGATTAATTTCTGTACAAACTGAATTAAATAAATTAATACATTTAGTAGTTGGTTCGTTAAGACCATAATTATAAAAATGCCTGGGATTAAATAATAAATTTCGTGATCTGAGTATTCTTTCAGGTTCGTAGATAAGAAAATTCTTTAAAATATCAGGACATTTTATGCGATAAGAAAACACATCATGAACAAACAATATACATTGAACATTACGTCTTTTCTCAAGGGTTTCTAGCCCTATTAATGCACATCTAAAAGAATATGAAGGTTTTACATCAAGGTTCCATTTCAATTGAGCAATGACAAATCTTGTAAATGACTTTTGCACTCTTTCCAACCGATTTATGGAAGTTACATAAGTAGGGCACCAAATGATGGAACAATATTCAAGAAAAGGACGAACAAGGGACATATAAACAGATTTAAGAGCATACGGACTAGAAAACACTGCACACGATCGTTTGACGAACCCAAGCATATAACTGGCTTTGGCAACAACATAGTCAATGTGGAGTGAAAATGAAAGTTTGGTGTCAAAAATCACACCAAGATCCTTAACTTCAGTTACGCTTGAAAGTGAAATTTCGGAAATCTTATATCGATAAATAACTGGAGTCAAAATACGATAAACAGATAAGGACTGACATTTAGTAATATTCAGGGAAAGCCGATTAAGCTTGCACCAATTGACGATAATGATTCAGATCCGATTGAAGCCTACTGCAATCAAAAGTGCTTTTAACACGCAAAAATATTTTCAGATCATCAGCATACATACGGCAATAAGCATACTGAAGAAGGGTTGGAATATCGTTGATAAAAATATTAAAGAGCAAAGGTCCTAAGTGACTGCCTTGAGGAACTCCCGATAAAACATCAATAGGCTTCGATTGAGAAGAACCAATTTTAACAATTTGCCTATTTGTTAAGTTAACTGTAAATCCATTTCAGGAGGGTCGAATGAATAACAAATGACCTTAATTTTCGATGAGAATATTGTGACATACAGTGTCGAAGGCTTTTTGGTTACTAAGTGTGCAGCAGACTGCTGTACAGGAGCATTACTTGTCTTTGATTGAATTGAATTTTCCGCTTCTATAGACGGAGTGGTCTTACGAATGCACTTAAGATTTTACTTTGTTTCACATTTCTCTTTATCTTTCATTCGCTGTTTTTATTTTTGGGGAAAAATAGTTATCTAGTAGTGCCTGGTTGCTTCAAAACCTCTTCTATTGGCAATTGAAAAACAAAGAAGTCATTATTATTAGTATTATTACTTATTTTTGAACCAAATGAAACAGAATAAAAGAAAACACGAACAAAAACAAAGAGAATAGTGATGTGTCGGTATCATAAACCGAGTCAAACCGAGTTGAACCCAAACCGAGTTGACTCGGTTTAAATTTTTTCAAACCGAGTTGGCAAACCGAAGAAAAAACCGAACCGTCAACCAAATAATTAAAATGAAATGAATGCAAGCAGACCGAGTTAACTTGAACATAATCGAAACTACCCTCCTTTAGTTGCGGTCTGTGCCAAACACAATGCACTTATACATATAAAGTCCATAGTCGACCGGTAGTAGTATATAAACCATCAAAGCAAGTGAGTTACTTGCGCAGGCATACAGAAACACACACATCTGTTAAACTAGATGTTTTTTTGTTTTTTTGATTGTCGTCTGTTAATAGGTAGAAGGTTTGAATGTTTTGGGTACATATTGCTACTCGAGTTAGGAATTAATTGTCTGTAAAATATCCAGAGTCAAGTCAAACCGAGTTGGACTGCGCATTGCGTTAATTTCTTTCTTGTGTGATTTTTTTTTTTAATTCAATTTGATTAAATCCGTTTATTTTGATTGAAAATTTTGCTTCGCTTCTATTTTTCAAAACATAGTATTGAAGGAAAAAGCGCAAATTTATTTTTGTAAACCGAGTTAGCTAACTCGAGTTACAACTCGGGTTAATCAAAACCCAACTCGGGTTGACTCGGTTTGAAAATTTTACGGTTTGGCACATCACTAAAAGAGAAACGTCAAAGCTGTTTCACCAAACCATAGCCCATGCGACACAGGGTAGCTCATTGTCCATCTCTTTTTTTCGAACTTTCGTTCTCTTTTGCACTTATGGTGTTCGAACAGTTTCATGAAACAAATTTCTCCGTATAATAGCAGACTTTAAAACTTGCTATTTTGAAGTCATCGGATACTAGGTGTAGGTGGTCAGCCAGAGTTGATACTACAAGGGCACTCTTAAGTTTTCGAAGACATTTTCAATAACGTGGTTCAAAAAGCGGAGTGCCGTAATAAAACTTATGGACTAGTTTCTCAAAGATGAATAAGTTAAAAACGGGCTTAATGACAATTACGTGAAACGGAATCCAAGAACGCTTGCAAGCGGCTAGTTAGTCGCTACCGCCGCTTGATCAATACCTTAATACGGGCTACTGGTTTTTAAAACTGTTATATGGCTTCATCCGAGCAATGCGATCCACATTTTTTTAGACATTGAGCCAAGAGTCAAAGATCTGACTAACTGTAAGGAATACCTGCAACAGACATCAAGGCGAATCAAGCGAAATACAAAGTATGGCCATTTCAGGAGCTCTACTACGTTCGACAACTCTGTTGACAACCAAACACCTGGACAAGCAACGTTTCGAATTTGTAGTGTTAATTGTCATTACTGACAATTGGCTTATGAAGGATTACTCGACGATTGACCACTTAATTACATTACCTTCAATTGTTAAAGCTTTCCAAGCAAGAAATAAAAAGGTGTATACCTTCTTTGTGGACTTCAAAGCAGCCTTTGATCTTATGAACAGAAATGCCTCATTTATGTATGAACTTTCAAGAATAGGTATATCAACGAAATTCATCAACGTTATCCAAAAACTTTATGCGGAGCAAAAGCAGCTGGGGCGGATCTACACTATCTGACTGGTTTGAAGCAAATAATGGAATAAAACAAGGTTGTCTTCTAGGTGCGCTATTGTTTTCAATTTTCATAAACGATGTGGTTACCTGTCTTCCTGGAGGAATTAGTATAGCCGGTTCAAGTAATGTACTAGTGTATGCTGATGATCTGGTCATACTGTCGGAGTCTCCAGAAATTCTTCAACTCGTCTGTCAGACTATTGTCAAGAAAAAAGGCACTGGTTTGGATATTATAGGCGAGTATAAGAATTTGGGAGTGAAACTAACTCGTAACATAGATTTCAGCTCACACCTTCAAGATAAATCGAAGACATCTCAAAGCCTTTTGAATGTAGCATGGAAAAACATCTTCCTGAAAAGCAAAGTACAAAGTTTTTGATGCTGTAGTTAAGTCAACTGTGTGTTATGCGGCGCAAATCTGGGGTATTGATGAATACGAAACCATCGAAAAACTACAAAGAAATTTTTTAAAGAAACTGTTCAAGTTACCACTTAATACTCCAAATTACGCCATTCATCTCGAATCTGGACTCCCTAAACTGTTTTTTTTTTTTTTAATTAAAAAGAGGAGGCTTATATGCTAATCTGGAGAACTCAGACTTAATTACCGATCCATTGTACTACCAGGGTAGCAGCCTTCCCTTTTTTCTGTGTTGCAGTAGTGGAAATAAGGTGTTAGTTATTTCACATATAACCTCAAGGACGGCGTCCATACGAAACTGGGAGGCTGAAAGAAAAGTAAATGCCCAGAGCGGGATTTGAACCCACGCATCCGGCCTACATACCTACTGAACAGTCTACCACTGCACCACGGCCGCCCTAAAACAATTATTGAATCCGGCGGATGAACTGTTAATCGATCCGCGGAATTGTTTCACCGCTATCCTTAACCATTTGTCAGCTGGTTTTGTTTTGACTTAATTTAAGAGTTATACTGTCTTCTGTAAAAGAAGAATTAGAAATTAAAAATTATATAATCACAATAGAATAAAATTGAAATGGATTTCGTAGCTTTTTTTCAATAGAAATGTAACTGGAAGGAGATTCAGTGTATGGGACCGGAGGACGAAGCTGAGGTATAAGTCTCCACGACGTTGTTTGTTTGTTTGTTTTTGTTTGTTTATTTTCATGAATGCTTAACAACTGTAAGATACAATATCTTATAAGCTAGTCCTAAGCTAATTTTGCAGATAAAGATCAAAAATTAAAAAGAAGAATATAAAAGGAGAAAAAGAAGAAAAAGAAGAAAAGGAAGAAGAAGAAAAAGAATAAGAAGGAGAAGATGAAGAAAGGGAAAGAAAAATAAAATGAAGCAAATTCCAATTATAAATAATTATGGTTGAAGATTTCATTTATATATTTGTTCGAAAGTGATTCAATAAGGTCTTTTTGATTCTGGTTGCGTTTTGGGTTTCTTTAATATAGCGCGGTAACAAGTTCCATAGGCGGACGGAATTAACGACGTTTTGAGCTGCCAAATCCAATGTTTGTAAAATTCGCTTGATTAAAAAAGAAAAAGGTTAATAAAAAGAATTGATTCATTTGTCTAAACCAGCAATGTTATTTGGTCTGTCTTTCGTTTTGTTTCCTCACGATCGTCTCGGAACGTTGTAACTTAACTTTTTGGCGGGGTTTTTTCAAACTTTCATTTGAACATAAAAATACCAAGTACATATACTATTTTTTCAAAGACATAAACGCTTCCTCGGGTGTTCATCTCATCTCAGCTGCCGTCAACTTACTCTCATCCTTTTTGTACATTGTCCAATATTGTGAACCGTGTGTGAGTTCTGGACTGAGAAATTGTTTTCACGGCATAGAACTTCGGCGTCGTCGTTGTGGCATTCCCCCAAGGACTCTACTGTGTACCTGTTCACTGCGCAGACGTGTTTTCTCACCCCAACTTATTTAGTCACTTAAACGGACTCCCATCAAAATCACAAGCGATAAGTGCCTCAAATTCACTTCGGAAGCTTCTTCCAATAACGCGACGTGAAGAAAAAAGTAATTTTGTGGGTGCCGCAATCGGAGCCATTTGCGCCGTCATCGTCTCAGATGCAATTGGGATGCAGTTGTTGTCGTAAGACCGTGCGTGCATCATTGTGCAACAACTTTCATGGGAAAATGAGTCCTTTTCCTTCCGGGATAAGAAAAATGAAGATTGATTTTGATTTTTACTTGCGATTATAGGTACTATAAGGCAAGTCTTGTTTATTTGTTTGAGGAGTAGAAATTGAAAAGCAGGGTCGAGGTGTGTGTTTAAAGATGTTAACTACTTCTGATCGAAATTAAGCTGCATGTTAATTCAATTCCTTCTGGGGCAGATGATGTGCCTATTGTAAGAAATCGAAGCAAAACGCTTCTTCCCCAATTTTAATGGAATCATTTGAATAGCGTTGCAAAACATTGGAAATAAAACTATACAAGTGGACAAGTAACATAGTATCAACAAGAATTAACATTCACTTTTAAATATCCGCAACAATTTTGCTGTGGATGAGAAACGTTAAAAGTTGAAATGAAATGCGGATGAGCTACGGATTCGGTAATACGCCTTTTTTAACCTGTATTATCGACAATCTTTCACTTTTGAAACCGTCGGATTCAATGCGGATTCGAGACAAAAATGTGAAAGCTTGTGCGGATCGCTTCCGCAGTCCATTTATCGAATTCTATAATCGGGGTGATAAACTTTTATTAAATAATTCTCTAGAATCATTTTTCCCAAACTTAGGAATTGCCTTGGAGAACGTTCTTTCAAACATTAAAACGTATTAAAATTGAATTAAGGAACGCGATGGGTCAACTTAATCATGATTTGCTTAAAGAGGTCGAAATTGAAAGTGTTATCTCTAAATTTGCCCATGTTAAGTCCAGAAAAGTTCATTTTTATCAATTTTGTTTTATTTTATACTCTTAACTTAAGAATCTAAAGCAAACCAAGGGCCCCTTCACAGAAATCGCTACAGGGGGGCCTCGCTTAATCGGGCACTGAATGCGAGAACCATGGCGATAGTTACAGCAAGAGCCATAGAGCGCGTCTTCGAGACTGCGAGATTGTTTTCATTGAATTGAAATTTATGATTAAGGAAGCTCAATCACTGGAGTTCCTGTGTGTCTTTGACACAACGACCACTCCGTGACGCCATAGAGTGGTGCTTAGTTTTTAATTGCAATTATTTCTACTCGCCATACAGATTTTGATTTTGATTCCAAACCTCTATGTAGCTCTATCTATCTTATTTTTTGAATCTATCTTCATTGGCTATTACAAACTAAAGATCTTTAATAGCACTCAAAATTTGTTTTTGTTTTCTTTGTCTTATCTCAATTAGGCACGCAATCCCACCCTTAAACATCTGCTGCACTTCAAAAGAGACACAGAATGTCTCAAAATAAAAAAAAAACAACCAAAAGCTAATTGTGATTAACCTAATCACACCGCTGGACACAATGCCAACTTGACTTGATTGGTAGAAACTCGCCCATTCCATAAATAGAAACTAAAATGTTCCATTCTTTTATATTTACTCACAAAGGTCAAAGATAATATTAAAACTTCTCTCTGACTATTTCCCTACACCCTAATTGATAGACCAACAAAGCTTGTAATTACCAACCCCTCGACAAAGACAAATAAAAATTTATAAAATATAACACCCGTTAATATTTACAATGGCAACTTTATGGAACACAATTAACGAACTTAACGTGTATGGAAACCTCTCATTTGAACCGCAACTTCAAACCACAAGCAGGTAAATGTAACACGCAAATATTTGTCTTTATAGCTTATAAACGCGGGTGTGAGCTTAAATTATACAAACCGGCCAATGG
Source organism: Melanostoma mellinum (assembly GCA_914767635.1). NCBI lineage: Eukaryota > Metazoa > Arthropoda > Insecta > Diptera > Syrphidae > Melanostoma > Melanostoma mellinum. The sequence continues at coordinate 198,725,465 of OU612059.1, forward strand.
TTATGGTTATGCGTTTCATCAAAGAGGACTTTCTGTGTTTTCTGCTTGGCGGCAAAACGATGACGAAAGTATCCCACTCTCTCTGTATGATAAAACCCTTAAAGTAATGAAAGTAATAGGGGTAATAAAACCTCGAAATCGGCTTCATCAGCTCCTCAGTTGGGCGCCAACTTCAACTAAACATTATATAGTTCAAGTTGCTCTTGTTGTCCTACAAATTGTGTTGGGCTTGTTTGTGGCTTTGTACGTAACTCTCTCTCTATATAACAGTCGAGGAGCATGATGCCGCATATAGAGGTTCAAATGACGTGGTCGTGCGTCATGTGAGCTAGCCGCACCGCAGTCACATAATATGGGACAATGTCTATAAATTAAAATTATGACATTAGAAAGAGTGTCATCCGATATACAAACGAGCGCAAATTAAAAGCACCCTCAGTAGCTGTATAACTATGGCGAATGAATATACGAACGGCGTGGCAGCGTGCTTGAAGTTTCATCCACACTGTTGGCTGTTTTTGTTGCTATATCGATATATGCAATAGCAGTGAAAGCATCATATACGTTTATTAGAGCTTTGGGGGGCGAGATGGAGCGGGCGTACCCCTTTACTCACCCCTCCAAAGTAATAGTATCCTTTTGGCCTCTGAAGCACGGAAGAGTAATATTTAAAAAAAATTCTGTCCTTGGCAAAAATGTTGAAGAGGGAGGAAAAAAGATGCTTGATGTTGACTTATCTAATTATGGGCTGAGACTTATTTTGTAATAGCTTTAAAGCTGATCTATAATAAATTAGAGACACCTAACTTTTGTACACATTGTTTTTGAGGATTATCCTTATCCATAAGTATAATTTTTTTATTTTCGAATCTACTTGCGGGATTTCGATACCAAAAACAGACAGATTGTTTAAGTAACCAAGCAGTACAGACAATGCCATGAAAAGCGCTTCCTCAATTAGCCGTTCGGAACCGACAGAAAATTGTGGACCCCCTCTATTCCCGCACAAGGCTTGGTTGTGAGAAATTGCGGTAGGCCCTGTGGCTGGCTCTCCGCTCTGTAACGCCACTCTATTTATGTTTATTTTATTTAAACATTTGTTGCAGAGATTCAGCCGAGTAGGCCATTATGGCTAAGGGCGGTCGTGGTGCAGTGGTAGAGTGTTCACTAGATATCCCGAGCGCGGGGGTTTGAATCCCGCTGGTAGTACAATGGACCGAAAATTTGGTGTGAGTTTTCCAGATTAACATATAAGCCTCCTCTCTTATTAAAAAAAAGGCCATCATGGCTACATCATCAGCAAAAAGCAGGTCTTTAATTTGCCCGCGAAATGAACCAAGTCATATCTAAACAGTGCAAATAGATATGAACTTAGTGGATAGCCTTGTCTGACCCATGTTTTGGTTGCATACCATTCAGATTTATCTGTTCCATTCCATTCTGCCGATTCAAAGAAAGATAGAAAGATACTGTCTTTTAAACTATCTTTTGTGAAAGTGCTTTTTATCTTAGCCTGAAGTAGGGTCGTAGGGCCTACACCACAATTCTTAGTTTTTATTAGTTCTTCTTAAATGTATCCAATTTAAAGTAATAGTTATAATTAAATAGTAATTTAAATCCGCAATTAGTGTCTGCTGTTTATGCTAATCCATTGGATTGTCTAAAAACTTAGCTCTCTACTTTGAGGATCGGCTCTGAGGTCGTCCGTCGCTCGGATGGTGATGATTCTTGCGTGTGCACGGTTTGGATCTGAAATTGAAGTCCGTAAAACGAATTCTTATCTTAAGGGCTATGTGAGATACGACAATTCTTAACTACGCTATGCCAGTTCGGATATGAACCAAACCTATTTTGCTCTACTCTGGGATCGGTCATCCGAAGGTTCATGAAATAAGACTAGTTTTTCCTCAGACCCTTACTTACAAGATCGATTGGTATGCTACTAACTACTCGCATACCTCCTTTTCTTGGCCTGTCGTCTGTCAACAGCCACGGTCGGGCACACTAAATTTTGACTCATTTCACCTGTTGCAAGCCAGCGAACTTTAGGGGACAACTCAATGTTAGGCATGTTCTTAAATTTGATCGGGTATTTATTTTGGGATAGGGAAAAATCGTTATTATCAGCGGTCGTTGCAAATTTTCATTATTTATTGAGGCGTTTTTTTAAAATCGTCTAAAATCGAATTACTGGTCAGAAAGAATATCATTTTCGTAGGGAATCTTAGATATTTTATCTTTCAAAATTTTTCTAAAACCTTGTTCACGTTGTTTTAAGGCTTTATTTATTCAATCATTCATCAATAGACATATACATTTTTTTAGTACCAAATTTTATAACTTATACACCGAAAGAAAAAACCTTGGTTGATTTAAACATGTTTCATTGTTAATCAACAATTCATCTAAAGTTGTGAAATTAACCAAGTTTCGTGATGAATTCAAATACGAACGCATTTTCAAATCAAGTATGCTGCTGTGGTCAATTTTTTTTCAGGTAACGGGCCGTTCATAAATTATGTAAGACGTTTAGGGGAGCGGGGGTGTCGACTGAATATTATAACTTCTTACTATAGAGAGGGGGGGGGTAGTGAACCTGATATTACGTCAGATATGAAATTGAAGATTTTACCACTTTCGCACTAAGAATTTACGTTATTGAATAACGCCATCTGTACTTCATCTCCTTTCCTGATGGAAATCATATGCTATCAGTACTTCCAGACCAGAGAGAAGAAATTAACTAGAGGGCAAACCTTTACTTCTCTTGACGCACTTTTTCCATTCGTTTTTCACAAAAAGTTCTAGAGGAACAAAAAGAATCAGTCATTCCGGTAATTGAATCAATATCAGACTGGTTAGTCAACCCGTGGGTGAGTAAAAGTTTGAGTTTTGATTTTCTAATTTATTCAACATCTTCGGTTTAACTTATCTCAGCCTGGTTAAAACTGTGATAGATCAATAAGATTGGTGTTATTGCAGTGAGTTAATGATACTTGGTGTTAAAGAAGATTGTTATAAAAGATAATTTTAGAATAAACGGAGTTATAATCAATTTTTCTTACGACAATTCTTATTAAGGGGGAGGGGGAGTAGTTGCAATCTTATGATGTCTTATCGTAGGGGGGGGGGAGGGGCCCAAACCATTCCTCAAAATCCCTTACGTAATTTATGGACGGCCCCTAAGTATCATAAAAATTTTTAAATTAAGTATGTTCGTAGTTGGTTTGAATATGTTCTAATTCTTAATCAACAACGTGATTGTTGATTTCATACTTGATCAACAACAAACATATTTAACTAACAACTAAGGCTTAAATTACATAAACTATCACGTTTGTGATTGAAATACCAAATAAACTGTTGAACTTGTGATGCTTCTTTTGTTTCCAGCTGGGGTATAACTCAGCGGGTCCAAGGTGGTCCCCAAGGAAGCGATATCAAGACTTGGGTTGCGTATAGTCCAACTTCTTAACGAATAGCCAACTCGGAAAATGATTAAGGTTAACGTTATAATTTATTAATATGAGATATTACAATAATACAAAATACTCCTATCGGAGGACAGTGTTGGGGCTTATAAGTTTTTCCCCTCGTATTACATACAACCGATGTAATTGAGCTTCAATAGCTCCTGGAAATCAGGCCTCGACGTGGACTGGTGGCGTTCGGCTTCTGGATGACGTCAGGTATGCGGTAGGTAGTAGTTGGATAGCGGCGCGGTACACTCTGGTAAAACTAACCTACTTGGTCAATGCCAGTATGATGGTTTAATGTCAACTGCCCATGCAAGCACGTCCGGAATGACACTAAACAATCTACGTTCGGCAGGCTGTCCAAATAATTGCTTGGCCCATACAAGACGTCCCGCACAATTATTTGCCCGGCTGCTACCTAGGCTGTACTTCCCTAAACAAAATTGCTTTGGCAGACTGTCCAAATAATTGCTTGGCCCATACGAAACGTCCCGCACAATTATTCGCCCGGTATCTACCTTCACAATTTTTCTAACTCACTTAATTACCTGCCGCTACCTCTGGTTTGGCTGCCTCTGGTTCGTTCTCCCAATATACTATTGGTTTTCACTTTACTATACTTTAACTGGAACACACTGTACTGAGAACTTGTCACTGGTATCGGAACTTGAACACCACTGTGTTGGATCTTGATTTTTGGTGCTGCAATCACCTCCCCTTATAGCACCTTTGGTCACAAGAAAATGTGAACTCTATAAAATGATCGTCACTAGTTTCTGAAAATACATAAGATATGAAAAGGGGCGGTCCCTCTGCCATGCCATTGACATTATGAGAACCACAAGAAATAATTAAATTTATACAACCCATGATATGCCATGCAGTCATTGCATAGTCTCAGCGCACATTTGCCTAAACGAAATTCAACCTTGACTGCTGCTGTGGTACGTAGTAAGCTTGTGTGTGCAAACGACCAAGTAATTTGCCTTTGGTTCTTTGGTGAGCGCTGATTGGCTGACGTGTTTCGTTTGATAATTTGTAGGGGAGTCTGGGGGTATGTGCGGCCACTTGATTCGGAGTTGTAAAAATATGGTGCGGGAAAGTTGGTTGGTCGGTTTCGGTGAAAAGCTGTAACGCTTCGTTACAAACTATCACCAATATGTTTGATCAACAATACTCATACTCCTTTAATCAATAAAGAAAAGTCAGTTACATTTTGAATTCCAATATTTTTCATACTTAAGCCCACAGAAAACGTGAAGTCGCATAACGGAACTTCAATTCATTATGATAAGTTTCGTGACCATTTTATCTTAAGAGATAATTAATTATATTGTTGATCAAGTATGTTCGTGAAAATTCAGTCACGTTTTATTTGCTCAACAGTTTTAATGTAAAATGTCTATATTATAAATGCTTGAATTGAAGTTTGATCTATCAAATCAATCAAGAAACAATAACAATAAAACATGACTTTACGATGATAAGGAATACGAAAAAAGTGGAGACTCCAATTCTGTCTGTCAATCTATCAGTCTCTCCGTATATGGACCCACAGCCTAAACCACTTAACGGATTTTCTTCAAAACAGAATTTATGGGTGTTTTTAGAATTGGGTTTCTAGTTTTGAAATAGCGCAGTACCTGCTTGCCAATATGATAATACTTATTCTTCTTAAAAGTGGCTTGAAAGATTTCAATAAAATTTTATGTGAGGAATTAGTTTTTCCTATTGATATATAAAACTAAACAACTTCAAAAATTTACATTTTGTTAAGTGAGTAAGCTTTATTACTATTGAAAGTTTCTTAATATTGTTCTCTTCATTGAAAAAACGCTTTCTTTTTTTCGTCAAAATGTTTACAACGACACTGAAGAGTTTATCAACCATGATGATGATGGAAAAGCAAAGAGAATTTTTTTCCAGCAATGTTTCTTCAATGCTACGCTGCAACCATAACTTCTGATAGACTTCATTTAACTTTTGCTTAAGCTCTTCATCAGTTTTGAGGGTGATCGACTTTTCTTGCATAATCACATTGACTTCTGTCATGGGTGTCATACTGTGCGGATTTATTATCTACTCAGGAATTCGTAGATTCAAAAGATCCTCAAACCTTTTGGTAAAATCTTTGTGTAGCGTGTCCAAGTAAGTGACATATGAAAATATAACATCGTCTTGAAAGATTATTGATGATTCTGTAAGTATTCTGACCCGCTTAAGTTCTGCTAATGAAGAATAAGTTTTCCCACAAACGCCGATACAATTGATTTTGTTTTGATCTATAGTTCAGATCATTACAGCTGCAGCTGCAAGTTGACTTTGTTGGACATGCCAAAAATATCTACTAACTGATAGTAAATATCTGTCATACAATTTTTCAGATTGTCCTCCTAAATCCTCCATCTCTTCAGTACATTCCTCGACAATTCCTGCTTGTACTTTATTATAAAAGTCCTGAGCATCTTTTGGAACAGTAAAGAACTTCATGAGTTTCTTCACATCAGCCAGCCTTTTAAGGAACACTTTGTGTTGTGATGTAGCTTCGTCAAGTAAGCAATTTTCATAAATAAATCTTTTCAAAATGGCTTAACCATAGTTGGGAGGTTTTATTCGCACGTTTGGTAATTTTTCAGGTTGTTTTTTTATTACCCATGTCCGACTTATCTTGAATCTTTGACTAAAGAAGCTTCTTAGAATCTTCTTGGCTGAGTCCCAGCTTTTGAAGTTTTTGTAATGAAAGCTCATGATGGACTCTAACGAACGCCGCGCCGTTACAAAATTAATATAGAAGGCATCAACTTGCTTTCTATTCCTTTAAACGTTTGAACTGAAATTGGAAAAAGACACAATTTCTTTCATGTTCTTTTAAAGTTATAGATTCCTTGACGGCAAAGCTTCTGAGTTCCTTATTTTTCGAACAACGTTTGTACTGCTGACAGTTTTGATATCGACCTTTAATTTTTTATCTTTAGGGCCTACGAATGTCAGGAACTTCCAATGGCCATTCCTATTTACGAACTGGAGCCTTTGTTTATTTTAAAGAAGATTGCAATTACTGCAGCTTAAAACAAAAGGTGATTTTAAAGTTATAAAAAAAATTTAAATTTTTTATGTAAATATATGGAACCTTATTGAGACCGCATAATTTCTAGACCATTAATGTTTTCAGACCACTTTTAATTTCATTATTATTAGCAATCAAAAAAAGAAGGTGGTGATGGAGTTAAATGTTTCAATGACATTTTCGATCGAAAGATTTTTGCATATTCTTACATTTTGTAATATACGATGGTTTTTTTTAAACAACCTATGCTTTAGAGCTCTTTGGCCTTTTCAATGAAATGTAATTGTAATGCAATGTAAAGTGTTTTTGAGGGAGTATACTTAAAAAAGGGATGTTTTTGCCTTTGTTTTTATTTACTTCAGGAATGTTTCAATTTTAATTTTTTTTTATAGTTTGCAATTCTATTGCCACTGGTACCGTGGCGTGATGGTTAGCATATCTGCCTGTTAACTCAGAGGTTCGTGGTTCGAATTCCAGCAGAGGCAAAAGTGTTTTTCGGGTATCATCTTTCACGAGGAATTGGCAAGTCCTCATTCATTCAATACTATGAAAAGCGCTTTCTCGATGAGCCGTTCCTAACCGGCTTAAAATTCCTTCACAAGGCATGGTTGTGAGAAGTGCGCTAGGCCCTGGGGCTCCTCACTCTGTTGCACCACCCTATTTCATTTATTTATCTTTCAATGTTATCTGTTTATTGTTGAAAGAAAACATATTTCGAGATAATGGTTGGTGGTATTTCTAAAAAATCTTCATTTTAGATGAAAGCATAAGAATACACAAGTCCAAGTAGTTGCCACCCAATCACATTCGTACCCATTCTGTACTTAGCACCTTATTCTACCTTTTTGATATAAATTACGACATGAGGGACAAATTTCCCTGCAGTGGTGATAAGATTAATTTTTTGAACGAGTTGGAAAAGAGAAACTTATTTATTTTAAACTTATAGACCGATAGCTGGTGCTATTTTTCTATGATAGCTCTTCATTTGGTTTTAAGCCCCAAATAGATGTCGCTTCTTAATAAAACAAGAACTAAGCGTTTAAGTTCCAATGGCTGTCCTCTTGTCAAGAGCTATCTTTCAATACAAAATCAAGTCTGTGCGGGTGGCATTCATGTGCCTTCCAACTCATTGATGCCATGGTTTTTGTAGCTGCGATGCTAAAATGCCATTCATGTCTTCCCATAACACACTTACGTGAGCAACTAAAAACAATTTTCCAGTCGACTTAGCCATGTCAAAATGATAATAAGATTCAAAAAAGAAGCAATGAAAATATCAAATAAACGTATAAAACTTATACAACATCCCTTCCATAACTGAACATCCCCAAGAGTTGTCGCTTCCACAACAAAAAGCAACCAACGCTATATGTGTACATGCGGAGAGAGAATAATATAATCTCTGGTTTGCTGTCATTATGAGTTTTAGTTGAAGTAAATTCATATTCAAATTTATTCACTGAAGTAGATACTCCAATAAATTTTGCCATCGCATCGAATGTAATCAAAACAACATCAAACTCAGGCAGTGCGTACACATTAAATAACAACAGCGCACACCATTCAACTATAGTTTTTGTTCTACAGAGTGATGGTGGAAAGCAAAGGATTTTTCAATCATATACATAGGTAAATCGTTTTTCCTACAGTACTGAAGTCTTGATTGTTGTTTGATTTAAGTCCGAAAATGTGTCATGTTCTAGCGATAGACTAGTTTCTTAAGTCATGAATCGGTAAAGCATTTAATGAAACTTCAGCATTAATTTTAAGGACGTGTCTGTATGCATATGCATATTAGAGAGCATTATAATTTCGCCGAGTTTTTAACTTGCTCGGAATATACTCGACTCAAACCCAGTGAAGGCGATTATTAATCAGAGATATTTTTATTATCCTTTTCAGGGTATCATCTTTTGAATTTCTCTAATTGGTCGAATCATGATTTATTCTTAAGTTTGAACTTCTTTATTTTCGCGCTCTTTTGTCACTCTTGTCGCCAGATGAATAAAGTTGTACTACGCGAAAAGGAAGAAGAAGAAGAAAGCTACGTATCACTATCGTAAACTCCATCGAGTTCCGCAAAAAAGAATAGCAATGGTCATTATTTTTCGACTTGGTCACATGGTCATTTTTTATTCCTTTAGTCCTTTTTTTAACGAAACGAAATAGAAAAACTCTTTAGTTTAGATTCTCAAAATGAGATTGATGCATAAAGCAGTTTTCTTATCGTATGAATGTAAAAAGTGCATTAACAAGTTCATTCGTTCAAGCCCAGGAATTGCTCTGAGGTAGCCATAATGCGTTCTTTTGAAAAACCTCAACTTACCCCTTATATCAATGTTGTTGTTATTTAAGTTCTTGGCTTGCCGTAGTGAAGTAAAACTAGGGGTTTACTGGGGAAAGTTCAGGTAACAAACAGTGATTCCAAATGAAACGTGTTTTTCTTCAAATGATCGGCATGTGTTATCATTTAATGACTAAATATTTTTAACTCTTTCGGAACGCAATTCAAATGATAAGCCGATTTAAGCGCAATACTTGAAGTTATTGTCTTACTAATCTGTTTTCCTCAAACTCTAACAGCTGCTGACGTTAAAACTTAAATACGTTACTCTCAAAAGTTTGCCTTCACTGCTATTGAAAAACTAAATTTTCTAGTAATTCTATTTCCCACAGAAGAAAAAGTATCATCCCCAAAGAGAATTCGTTGTTTTATTCAAGCTTTATAAGGAGGCGATTAGGGAATGTGAAAGTAGTTTTCGAAAATTTAAAGATAAGCCTACAGTAGAAAACAGAAATTTGCTTAAACGGGCCAAGTATCTGTAATGTTCTCATACAAAAGGCTAAAATTTTGCATGACCAAAAAGTAAGTCAAAAAATACTGTTGTGTCCAAAAGGAAGCAGAGACTTTGGGTCTTTTGTTAAGAACGAGCACGACATCGGTCTCAACGCTCATTTTCAATAACTCTTCATATATGTCAGCTCCATCGAAAAAGCCAATTTGCTAGCAGGTCAATTTGCTGCCAACTCAACACTTCCTGACTGCATATTAGCTTCTCCTGAGCTTGAGTTTGTAAACTCAGCAATGAAGCATATATTTTTTCGAACCCGTTCGGTAGCGAGAGTACTCAAAGATCTCACCATTTGATGCCATATCTCACCGAAAAGTGGAGCCAATCTTTAAATTGTTTTTAATTTTTAATTTTTAATTTTGGTGGGGGCATAACCCCCATTTATTCGGCTTAATACAAGCTATTACTTAACAGACTAAAACTTAATAGCTAGAACTTAACTAGTTGGAGGGTTTAGGAGACGGAGCTTTACGCAAGGAGTACTCATGTTGAAGTCAAAACTAGAACAGTGAGAATTGACATTCCTCAGCATTCGGGAAATGGGTTCATTGGAGCCGTAGGAGGTTCGATGGGTAGGAAGATAGAAGAGACGGGGATTCCGCGTGTTACGAGGGTTAGTATTTAGAAAGATGGATTCGGTAAGGGCTGGACAGTCAATGGAACCTGTAAAGATTCGGTGAATGAAGAGAATGTCAAATATTTCCCTTCGATCTTTCAGCGTATTGAGGTTGAGGAGTTTGATTCGGTCTTGATAAGGAGGCAATATCAAAGGATTACTCCAATTAAGACCACGAAGAGCAAATCGGAGGAAACGGCGTTGTATGCTCTCAATTCTGGCAATGTGCACTTGTTGGAAAGGCGACCAAACTTGACAGGCGTATTCAAGAAGCGGACGAACAAATGAGATGTAAAGGGAGCGGGTTACGTAAGGGTCTACAAATTCTTTGGACCATCGTTTCACGAAGCCAAGTGCCTTAAGGATTATATCGTCGATATGCTTGAGGAAATTTAGCTCGCGGTCGCAAATAATCCCAAGGTCTCGAATCAGTTCAACGGAGGAAATGATTTGACTGTTGAGTATATAGAGTCGGGGAGGAGATTTGATGCGTTTCCTTGAGAAGGTAATTGATTGGCACTTGGAAACATTAAGCTCCAAGCTGTTTTTGGAGCACCATATTGAAAAATGGTCGAGATCTTGTTGGAGGAGGGAAGAGTCTTCAGAAGAAGAAATGACCCGGAAAAATTTTGTATCGTCCGCATAGAGAGGGATAGAGGAGTATTTAATGATCATTTCAATGTCGTTAACACTAAGAATGAAGAGGAGAGGACCTAAATGGCTGCCTTGGGGAACTCCGGATGTAGCTAAAAAGCGGCTGGATAAGGCGGTACTCAACCGAACGCTGTAAAAACGGTTTTCTAAATAAGAAGAAATGCATCTTAACAGAATGGGTTCAAAACCGAGGGTGGAGAGTTTAAAAAGAATAAGTTTGTGGGAGATTTTATCGAAAGCTTTACTGAAGTCAGTTGAAATTACGTCGACCTCTTTCCCATTCTCCAAGGCTGAGAGGCAAAATGAGACAAAGTCAACGAGGTTTGTTGTTGTTGACCTGCCTTTGAGGAAACCGTGTTGTCTAGGGGAAATGAGAGATTTGCAACGAAAACTTAAATTTTCATACAATATGCTTTCGAAAATTTTGGGTATATGCGATAGTTTAGCGATGGGACGATAATTTTTTACGTCGCACTTAGGACCTTTTTTGTGTATAGGGGTTATAAACGCCGTTTTCCAAGCTTGGGGGAAAACTCCTAGGGATATGGACAAGTTAAAGATTTTTGAGAGAGGAAGGGAAAGATTGGAGGAGCATTTCTTAAGAAGTATGGCAGGTATACCATCGGGGCCAGGAATATACTCATCATTTAGATGATTTAACTTTTCTTCAATTAGATTGGAGTCGAAGAAACGTGGGAGGAATGGATCAAAAGAAAAATTCGGTAAAAACGAGAAATACGCTGAGTCGGGGACAAAAGAATCATCCGTGAAAGACTGTTTGAAGTAACTTGCGAAATAGTTTGCTACCTCGAGTGCATCGGATGAGGTTTCGTTATTGAAAGAAAGGGAGGAAGGGTACCCAACCCATCAGATTTTCTTTTGAGGTTGACAAATTTATAAAACGACTTAGGGTCATTAATAATGTTAGTTTTCATTTCGACTAAATAGCGTTGGTAAAGGGAGTTGAAAAGCTCACAGAAGTGCAAATAAGAACCAAGGTAAGCCGAATAGTCAGAAGGAGATCGAGAACGAAGGAAGATCGTCCACAATTTGTTCCTTTTATTTCTTAGAGTACGGAGCCTATGGTTATACCAAGGTGGGGAAGTAGAAGAAGTTTTGAGTCTAGAAAGAGGAACGAAGAGGGATATAGCATTATGTATTTCTCTGTAAAAAGCGGATGTGGCATCTTCTACAGTTAGATTATCAAAATTAAAGTGAGTTCTATTGAGATAATCATTAATTTTGCGGAAGTTTGCTTTGTGGAAATCGTATGAAGCTGGAGGTGCGGGCGTGTTAGATGGATTTGAAGACTGGATAAAAAATGAGAGAAGGAGAGGAGGGTGTAGGTTATCTATGGTTGAGAGAAACAGGGGTGAGAGTGAGATTGAAGAATTAATGGGATCTGTTGTAAATACAAGGTCAAGTTGCCTACCCATATAGTTGGAGATTCCACTTACTTGGCAGAGGCAAGAGTCCGCAAGGCGATCAACGAACAGACATTCTTTGGCAGAGATGGGGCTGGGAGCAGTGTAAAACGATTGGTCATCTGACAAAGTCCAGTTTAGATACGGCAAGTTGAAGTCACCGAAAATAAGGATCTCATCATCTGGTTCGCATGAATCTGAAATGTCGTCAATCGTTTTGACTGTAAATTCATAAGATCAAGGGGTTGCGATGGTAAAATATAAAAGCAGATAATGTAAAGCGATTTATGGGGTAGTGTAATTTTGATTGAGACAAAATCAAGGCTTGGGGAAGAGTATGTTGAAAGAAGAGATGAGTCAATTGAATTGGTGACAGCTATCAGGACACCACGACAAGGAGTGTTATCAGTGTCACTGTCTTGATCATCGTCTCGATAAACATTGAAAGTAGAAGGGAACAGTTCCTGGTTGTTAATGCTAGGGATAAGGTTAGTTTCAGTCAGGGCATAGACATCAAAAGGCAAAGCGTGGGATTGTTGAAGGACTGCTCTAGTTTTAGAGCGAAGTCCTCTTACGTTTTGGTAGTAAAAGGTAAGAGGCAGATTCTGAGATGCTGAATTATGAACGAAAAAACTTTTCATGGTCCGCTCTGCTACGTTGAAGGTGAGAAATGCGTTTAGAGTGGATGTAATGTCCAAAAGCACATAGATCACTTTCAACTTTTTGAGGAGGCACATCAAAATACTCGTGGTATTTAACAAAGAGCTTCTTGAGACTAGTGACGTCAGTGGGGAGACCTTCCTGTTGAATAGAAACCATAACACTAGTTCTAGTCTTACCTTCATAGCAAAGGGAGTCCGATTTGTCGTGAAGATAAGACAAAAAGATTCGTATGTTCTCATAAGTTTTTTTGTCTCTAAGTCTCGAGAGAGCATAACGCGATTCAGTTGAATCAATATTTTGCTGGGTAAGTTTGACTGTGGGTGGTAAAAGGGGGTCAAAACTGGAAGTTGAAGTGGACGGTGGTTCAGGTATGCCAGGATTAAGTATGTGGGAGCTAATAAAATTAGGGTATTTAGCTCCAGATGTAAGGTCGAAGCATGGGAAGGGTGATTTATCCAGAGAAGAGGGTGATGAGAGGGGTTGATTAGAGGGTAGAGATGAAGGGAGAGATGTGGGAGTTAAATTAAAAGAAACTCTACGCGGAGGCTTAGGTTGAGCATGGTTGTGCTTCGGTTGGGATGTAAACTGAATATTTTTAGTCTTAGATTGAAGTAAGGACTGTCTTGGCATAGGAAGGGGTTGGGACTTATGAAGAGTCTTAGGTTGGTGCTTAGGTTGGGGCTGTGACTGAGGTCCAGGTTGAGGGGTAAGTTGGAAATAATGATGAGGACGGCAAGGGATATTAAATGGTGGTGCGAAACTGGGCATGATCTGGGTTTTGAAGGACCAATTGGGACCAGAACTCAGGCGCTGTTTTGATTTCAGCTTATTTACTGTCCTGGGATATTTGGACACAATCATATTGGCCAGATTAAAAGCCTCACCTGATGGGTTTAGGAAAAGCCATTCATATTTAGAAGGCATGGTTATTATAAATGCTTTGAGTTTCTTAAATCTATTTGAAGTGGTTAGTTCTATATTGACTATTTTTATAAAAAATTTACTAAATAAAGCCTGGATCCAATTGGAATCAGCGTTGGAGGGAGCTTTCTCAATTAAGAACCTGCAGGTTTGTAAAGCAGGCCCGCTGGCGTCATCGATTTTCTTAAGCCTACGGTCCCATTCCGATTGTTTCCACGATGTGCCAAAACGTTCTATTGTAGGATCACGTGCAGGGGAAGAGTTTTCGACGGTTGGTTGAGATGGTGGTGGCGATTCGATTCGTGCAGGCTCCGGAGCATTCTCGACAGCTTCTGCTAATTCTTCCAATAGTGACGTATTGGATTCCATTATTCGTGGTGGTGTTGGGACGTAACACGTAGTATCCTTGAGATCCTCGGAAACAATATTTATTAAAAAAAATAAAACACAAAATTACGCGTAAGATCTTTAATTTTAAGAAACTAAGATTACACTGGTCGACAGTAAAACTTGCCGCCAAAAGCAAACCACTTTTCTTATAGTTTTTTGGCTCGCTGAATTCAGAAACGACCTTAGAATTGCTTTGCTCACATCCAGTTTTCGCGTAATTAAGCATTCAAGATCGGAAAAATCCAGTTTTTGCTATTTTTGAGCCTATGTTTTAACATAAAAAAATGTTAAACCCAAAAACAACTAATTGCTTTTCCGATGATTTGCTATCCGCTGAATCCAAATCTGGTCTCAAAATGGCTCTACTACATCAAATAACTGAGATATCTAGCTTCAAAAGTTGTAATACACGGTCATGCAATATTTTGAATATTATACGTATATACCGTATATTTTCAAAAAGGAATTTGAGTCAGAAATTCTTTGAAGATTTTTGGGTGCTGAATTAGAATCCAGTCAGAGATTTACGCTGCAACAGCAGGTTTCCAAAAAAATAAAGCATTGATGTCTTGACTTTACTCTGGATATAATCTCAAGACACTGATGTGATAGACCGATTCTGTGAATGAATTTGAATTCAACACATCCAAAACCTTCTAAAATGTGTTTTCTGACTCAAATTTCCTTTCGAGACTAACGTTATCTTCAAAAAAAAAAAAAAAAACAATAAAAAAAAATTCATGACCGTGTATTACAACTTTTGAAGCTCAGTTATTTGATGTAGTAGAGCCATTTTGAGACCAGATTTGGATGCAGCGGATAGCAAATCATCGGAAAAGCAAAGGTTTGTTTTCAGGTTAAAATTTTTTCCACGTTAAAAGAAACTCTGAAAAGTAGCTAAAACCTATTTTTCTGGATTTTGGAGGCTTCATGTTTCGAAAACGTGATGTGACAGAGCAATTCTGAGGCCAGATTTGAGTTTAGCGAGCCAAAAACCTTTAAAAAATATAGTTTGCTTTTGGCGCCATTCGAAAACGTGAAGTTTTGTTGACCAGTGTTATTGCTCCTTAGGCTCTAAGGCATTTAATAGAGTTTGGCATCAAGCTCTCTTATCGAAAATGCTTGCTTTTGGTGTCGATGAGTCACTTCTTCGTTGGATTAGAAATTACCTTTCGGAACGTTCGATACAAGTTGTGTTGGATGGTTTCAAGTCCGATACTCACTTTATTAATGCTGGTGTACCCCAGGGCTCTGTTTAGGCACCGATCCTCTACCTTATGGTTGTGATCAAATTCCAGAAGCCATGCTTTAGTTTTTTTTTTTTTTCAAGAATAAAGACACTACACGTATAGAACGAATATTGTATTTTTTATTTGTATTTTATCTTACTTTAAATCGCTTACAAAGTAGAACATAAGTCTAATGAAAAATTGCAAGCCTTTAATTGAATTTACATTATTATTACAATGATTTAGTAATCAAAAGCTAATTAAAAGATGAAAAAATTAATAATAATAGAAGTGGTAATTCATGAAAACTAAAAAGATAAAAGAAATAAGAAGTAGAAAGAAAATTTACAATACAATTACTGTAACCTTACGTTCAACTATTTGCCAAATATGTGAAAAGCAAACATCTAAATCTTCTGATGTGTCCTCAAGCTGCAATGAACTTAAAGTTGATTCAGAGAGGACTTTACGAGAGATGGGTACAGCTTTTGACTTTACTGGATTTAGGATTTAGGCATTTCCCTTAGACCAACGTGACATGAGTAGCAAATCTTCGTTCATTAAGGCAACTGCCTCATTTCTCTTCGACAAAAGTCGACTGATCAGCAGCTGCACATCGTCGGCATAAAGGTGGATTTTGCATTTTCTTATAACAAGTGGGAGTTCGTTTATATATATAGAGAAAATTATTGGTCCAAGTATCGATACCTGTGGAACACCGGTTAGAACATTCATAAAACTGGACGAGCGATCATTTGCGATAACACATTGTTGTCTCCCACTAAGATAAGAAAGGATTAACTCACATGACTCTGTGGAGAAACCATATAAATTTAGCAGCTTTTTGCACAATATTGAATGGTTGACAGTGTCGAAAGCCTTTGAGAAATCTAATAGTGTTAGATTCTTTTTTCATCATAAAATAGAAGTAGAGCTGATGTGCAGCTCCGTTGCGGGCGGGAACCTGACTGGCAGGAACCCAACAGATTGTTGGAAAACAGATAATTTCGTACCGGCTTAAAGACTGCTTTCTCGAATACTTTTGAAAGGAAGGGAATAATTGCTATTGGTCGGAACTCTGTCTCTAAGCTTGTAGTTTTCTTAGGAATGGGAATAATTTTTGCTTCCTTCCACTTCAAAGCAAATTCAGAGGTTGTCAAAATGGTGTTGAAAATGTGCGTTATAAAACGTAGTAAGTATGGGTTTATTAAATCGAGAGCAATGGCATTCGATCTAATTGATAATATTGCTTCTACAAGGTCCTCTTGCTGAAGCCTTTCAAAACCGAAATTGCAATTAACAGTACTTGTTTCAACTTCGTTCAAGAAATTGATTGGAATTTCCTCGTTTTGGGAACGAGATGGAGATGAATTTCTTTCTTGATTTTCTTTCTTTTCTGAGATCATCGCAGTCTATGTCACTAGGAAGAGGCTTAGATTGTTTTCCAATACCAATTTCTTTCAGTCTTCTCCATACGTTCTTACTAGAATAGAATAGTTAGTGGAAACGTATTTAAAAGTTTTTCAGGGCACAATAGACTAAAAATTTCTTAGATGAGTGGTGCGGAACGATGGTACAGTCCCAAGACAATCACGATTTCTACTCATAGAACGGACATCAGAAACAGGATTTTGTAAATAACAACCCCTCATAAAAAATATTTTAGATTTCGTGGAACTGACATATTTTCGATTAAAGGTCTCAAAGGTTTCCTTGAAAGGGCAACTAAAACCTCTTTTACATACAAGTTTTAAATTATCACAAAAGCAATCAACTATTTTAACTAGAATTGTCCTGTCGGAATTGAAAGGTAAGTTTCAATACCATTTCAATCTGACATAAAATTGAGATGACCGAACAATTCAATACTCAATAAATTTTTCAATGAATGTAAAAACTGAATTTTGATGAATGGGGCTAATAACAAGCTTCGTTATTAAACGTACTCAGGTTGATTATAACTGCTTCATCGGAAAATGAATTTCAAAGCGAAAACGAAAACAAATTCCCCATAGTCCTTCATCAACTCGAACTATTAATTATTTTTATTATTGTGTGTAATTCAAAAACTCATTTTAATTAATTCCAATGAAATTTCTGTGAAATTTTCACTGTTGATTCTAAAGAAACACAGTTCACGCCCCTAATTCCTTAAATAGTCAACAAAGTAGGTAATCCAAATCTAATAAGTAGAGACACTGTTAGTGTCCTTTTTGTTTCGTAGATAATTAGAGTGTGCAAAACAGAAACAGAGAGAATAATTTTTCAATTGAAAACAATAAGGGATTGTGTGAAGTTTTGTTTTGATTCCATTAATAACAACAATGACATTCTTTTTTACGCAATTCAATACACGCGAGTAATCAGAATTAATGACCAAACGCCCTTCCCTAAAGTTAAGGAAAACAAAAGCAAAAAAATAGAAAAATGCCAAACAAGTGGGTACATCATCGCCTCTTGCACACCCACTATCTTGATGTCCATCCACTCCACCAGCTGACATCCTGATCAGCTCAGCTTACCTGATCCGTTTTGCAGGCAGTATAATCAAACTGATTATTGATATTATTGATAATGGCTTTGTTTGCCGGCTGAATGAATTGAAATTATTATTTTTTGAAGCATAAGGAGCAGGACACACCATAGACCATCCAGGAACGGGAGAACATCGTGTTGTCACACCCTCATTTGTGTTCACGGTATGAAGGACATTGGCAAACAACGGCAAGAAGAAGAAAAAAAACACGTCCCTGTCATCTTTAAGTGGTGGATTAATAAAGGCAAAAGGACTACGAAGAACTTGGTATTGATTGCAGAGGCACACAGCGACAGCACACTGGCTCCGTGTCTTCGTCGTTGTCCTTCTCGTTTGGCGTTGCTAGGAGTCCAGTTACAAGGACGACCAACTGAAAACGATGACGACGTCAACGTTGACGTTACCTAAGGAGCGTTGTATGAGCGCGGTGTCATTATTGTGTTTATTATTTCTATTAATTCGATAAGGACGCCCCCACACATGTTTGCTGCCTCTGCCTTGCCTTTGCCTTTGCCTCTACCTCTCTCCCCAGCTATCAGTCCGTCAGTTACTTACGTCTTGTTCCGCATTGTACTTGTGTGCCGCAAATGTGACACATGAATCTAAACATGCTATAACACTTTTTGTGGGATGCCCTTCATTTGGCGTAATGATGTGCTGGCATACAGCTGAGTTCTTTGTTATTTTCGCTGTCAGCTTGAATATGTTTTGTGCTCTCCAATGGCTTTCAATGTGTTTACTTAGTTAGCCTATTGAAAAGGAAATGGGCGTTATGGTACTCGATGAATAACACACTAACGAGACGTAATTTTTGGATCAAATTACATTGTTTTGCATTTGGGTTACTTATAAAGAAGTCAGGACTCACAGTTGACGGGGTCGATCCGCCCGTCTGGTCCCCATTCCGAGGACAATGGTGTGTCGCTGGGTTTCAAACATTTCAAAAGCAATCCCATTATTATAAAAAAAAAAAAATCTATCGTTAGTCATTCAACAATGGGGCAAATGTTTGATTTAATCTCTAAAAATCTAATCTCATTACTAAGGCAATGGTGGAGTCAAGCTGGGCCTTAGCAATAAACTACCCACGCTAAAAGTTCAAGCATGTGTGAATAAACAAGAGAAAAGAGATTGTATGTTCTAGGGAAAGTAGGCACCAGGAGTAAAAAGTATCGAGTATTCATATAACTATACGAATACCTTTACATCTTCAGTAACTAACTGGCACTGAAGGAGACTTTTTTATTTAAAGTGTTGTTGCATTTGGCTGGTGGCATAATGATTCAAGGCTAGAATTCCAGAAACATAAAATTGTTTTTCGACGGGTATGTCTTTTGCGAATAACTAGCAAGTCCTGCGAGAGTAGTTCACCCTTATTGCGATAGGCGTTCCACTAAAAACGCCTAAAAAATGACAGAGCTCCAGCCTCGATAAATTTTTGTTTTCATAAAAATACAAGTTCAGCCATCTATCTGTTCCTCATTACTCCTTTCCCTCAAAAGTTATTTTATTTTAACCGCAATTGTTGAACCTAGAGATAAGTCATCTTATTGACGTTTCATTAAAACGCCATTCGCAATAAGGGTGATTACTTTACCTCAAAAAGCGCTCACTAGCCTTTAGGGATCAGTTGAAAAGTTGAAGGGTGCCTTCAATTCCTCGCAAAGTATAAGGTTGACAAAAATTCGCTAGGCCTCGGAACTCCTGGAACTCTGTTGTATTACCCTTTTTATTAAATTTTTAATTTCAATTCAACGCTTTATTGAGCATTCTAAACCTTTTTCCCTAAAAAAACAGAAAAAATTGCTCATCTTCTGTGTTTAGTTTGAAAGTCTTTAACTCACGTTATGGGGACGAGTCTAAAGATAACGCGAGGCTTTCAATACGACAACGCTTTCGCACGATTTTTTAATTTTATTTTCTCAAATACTCAAAAATTTAAATTTTTTAAGTTTCTTTTTTAAACAAAAAATTTTACTAAATTCTAAAAGAAAAATAACATCTCCTAATTCCGGAAAACCATATCTCTACTTTCTAATGAGTAATAAGTTCGCTTTTTGAAAAAAGAAGCTTCAAGAATTTGAGAAAAACTCAGAAAATTTTTCAGAATGGCTTCGGAAAAAAGTATCTTAGATTGTAAAAAGTATATTCGGAGGGACAAAAGTCCCAACTTTTACTTTTGGGACTTATGTCCCATCTAAGTGAAACATAAGTCCTAAGACGGATTAAGTCCCAAATCCGTCTTAGGACTAGCGGTACCTGCTAACCAATATGATAAAATTTATTTTTCTCAAAAGCGGCTCTAACGATTTTAGTAAAATTTTGTTTAAGGGATTAGTTTTTCCTATTGATATATAAAACTAACCAGCTTTAAAAATTTGCAGTTGGTAAAGTGCGTAAGTTCTATTATTATTAAAAGTTACTTAAAAAACGTGCTCTTGATTGAAAAACAAACGGTTTTTTTTTTTTTGTCAAAATGTTTGCAACTGCTTCAGTGTCATTTTTCAACTAGATATGATGATGGAAAAGCAATGAGAATTTTTTCAGCAATGTTTCTTCAATGCAGTATATCAAGTTTTAATGCTGCGCTACAATCATAACTTGATAGTCTTCATTGAACTTTTGGTTAAGCTCTTCGTTAGTTTTGAGGGTGATCAACTGTTTTTGCATAATCACATTGACACATGGAAGACTTGGGTATCATACTTTGTCGTCTTGAAGGATTTCTGATGATTTTGACAAATGTGGAAACTGTAAAACGCTTAACTTTGTTTATAAGGAATAAATTGTCCCACAAACGCCGATATATTAATTTTGTATTGATCATCACTCTGCCGCTGCTAGTTGACTTTGTTGAACATGCCAAAGATATTTACTTAATGAATGAAAGTAACCATTGGCCATTCAATTCTTCAGATTTTCTTCCTAAATCCTCCCTCTCTTCAGTACATTCTTCGGCAATTCCTGACAGTATTTTGTTATAAAAGTCCATCTTTTGGCATCTTTTGGAACAGTAAAGAGCTTCATGAGTTTCTTGACATCAGCCCGCTTTTTAAGGGACACTTTGTTTCATTACATCATTCGTCAAGTAAGCAATTTTTATAAATAGTTGAAACCTTCTTCTTAAAATAGCTTAACCATAGTGGGGCGGCCGCTAATGGTTTTCTTCACAGATTTGGTAATATTTTGGTCTTGTTTTTTGTAGCTTATTACCAACGTCTGACTTATGTATTTGAAGCTTTGACTCAATGAGCTTAGCGTCTTCTGATAGTTAACAACAGTCCAGCCCTTTCCGAAAATGACTGTGTCATGATTTTTAGGAACAGTGCTGTATTCTTCTGGTGAAGTGATGATTTCGTTCTCCTTATACATATACCGGTTGTCGCGTAGTTCGTGTTACATACAGTTGCGGTCAAAATAATAGTAGTGTGAGTAAAAGCATTGCACAGATTGGTATTTTTCCACTTTGCATTGCGTTGGTTGTAAAAACCCGTTACACTTTAATTGTTTTAAGGGGTGGAAAAGGATCTCGTCAATATGTAAGAAGACCTCCAAACACCGAATATAATCCACACTTTACAATCATAATGGTATGGGCATGTTTTTTCTTCTACGGAGTTGGACCCATAATGCGGATTGAAGACATTATGGATCAGCATCTCTATGTTAGGATAATGCAGGAAGTAATGCTACCGTATACTGAATGCTACCGTAAATGAAGTTGCTTCTTGCTGAAATGGGTCTTTCAGCAAGAAGCAATGGTTCCAGGAAAGTAAAGTAGATGTGATGGAGTTGCCCGCACAGTCTTCAGACTTTAATCCCATTGAAAACCTTTAGAGCGCTGTAAAAAAATATGCTTCTAGATGTAAACCAAGCAACAACACAGTCCTTTGCGAAGCGTTACAGCAATCATGGAGTGTGATAAGCACAGGAAGGTGTGGAAACCTGATAAACTCTATTTAACGTCTTTGTACTGCTGTTATATCTAACAAGGGACATGCAACTAAATACTAATTAAAGGTACGAACACTCAGCCACATATTGTAATAAAAAATGTTGACCTAATTTTTCGATTTCGTAACATTTCCAGGTAGATTTTCCTATCACTACTATTTTTTTTAAACGCTGAATTTCAACATCTGTTCAATAAACTTGCAACTATCGGATAATAATATTAAACTAATGTTTTTTTTTTTGTAAATAAAAGCCTAAGACCCTACTTTGAAAACCACGTTATTGGTTTTTTAAATTAGAATTGACGGATAAGTTTTTTTCAATTTTGTTGTTTCTTAAGCTCCATACTACTATTATTTTGACCGCAGCTGTATACTCTGGCATATGATTCTTGGTCATGTTCTAAGAAATAAATCGTACTGGAGAGAGGGTCTATCTCCTTCCATTTAGGCAGAAGGGGCAATTTAATAAGAAATGACATGACTTAAAAAAAAATATCTGACAATTGTCAAGGCAACCTCCTAAGCTATCGGTATAATCTTTTGGTTTGTTCATTAAGCCAGAATTGAACTTCAAATAAAAATATCTTTTTAAATTTGGACAAACTGCATGTGGTTTTTCCTGCTTTCTTTTGCGCTTCTTCAAAAGTTTCGAACACTATCAAATGGTCTCATTCGACTCCGCTTATTTGTACCGAGTTTAACGGACCTGCAGCTTATTAAGTCTTATGGAAAGTATCGACAAATTATACCTGAATTATGCAAAAGCGTATGCATTGTGTACTTTCTAACAGGTCATAAGAGTACGTATTCCGAGAGTAGTAGCATACGTCACCATTCAAAAATTTGCTGGAATAGAGTAAATACTTTTTAAGCTACTTACCAACAGTTATTTCCAGATAAAAAGAGTTAGGATTGGAAAACCGAATATACATCAATAAAAAATGCATGCAAAAATGATTCCCCAAGAGGTCGATATCAAACACTTTGGGAATCACTGTTCTAGAACCTGAGGTTGGACGTAGCCATATGTTTTATCCCTATATAAACGGGAACGGGAACTTGGAAACTTCAGCACCGATTCAAAAATTCTTCCACCGTTAGAATGCAACACTATTCCCGAGTAATATAAACGTTAAGTCATCCTCCGAAAACGGCCCTCATATTCCCACGAGATCGGAAGACTTTACTAACATTATAAATCCAAAATTAACTATTTCTGTCTGTTTTACTTTGTTATGAGAAGAAATGTCTATCTTGATCTTCAAATAAATATTGGCAGTCGGGAATGGCTGTGTGAAAGATCAATTTCGGCGCCGACCAATGAGATAGTTAACCATATAAACTAAGAAATTATGTTTGACGTGGTGGAGGGTCGATGTCTATCAGTCCACAATATTATGGACTTTGAGCAAGTCATAGAGTTTGTCAATTCCTTAGGATTATCAGGAGTGGCAGCAAGTTGGTGCTCCAGTGCCAATAATGAGAAATTTAGAATTGTACGCAGCTACAAATTACACATCTGGGAAGTGGCACTATAAACGTTTTAATAATGACTGGAATGGCAAAGGAAAAAAACGTTTCGATTCCCCGTATTCCTTTAGTCCCCACTGATTTGTCATTTTAGTTTAAAAGGGTGCTGTCATCTGAAACCAGCAGTTGATATAAGTAGAAATAAAGCTCAGACGCTTAAGGTTGCAGGTATTCGTTTAGAAAAAAATCAAACGGCAACTCTATGTGGCACGGGCACTTGTATCAAACCCGCAAAACTTTTTATTTGGCAAAAGGTGGAAAAGTAAGAACGTCGTGTGCAAACATGTTCTTGAATAAAATTGTATAATTAAAGGTTACTTTACTTAACTTATATATATATATACATATATAAGGGTGGTCCTTATTTCACTTTTTTGCGAAAATTTAGTGCAAGGCCCCCTAAATCGATTCTAAAAAATGAAAAAAAAAAATTCCCTAATTTTTTCATATTTGCATCTCCCTTTCTGGTCCTATTTTCCTGACATTTTTGAACTAATCAACGGAAAGACTTCGAATTAGGCTCAAATGGAGCGTCTCTGAACACTCTACAGCCGCGTGTGTGTTTGATAAAATTTAGATCATTTGCTTATACTCTATTGTTAATAAACAAAAAGGCTGATTTCCTATCAGCTCAATCCTCTAAAAGTAAGCAACATTTCGACATGGATTATTTTTTCAAAGATATCGGCGGCAATTGAAATGATATAGCATTAATTTAGATTTTTTTTATTTATTATTTCATTTGTTATTAACAAAAACTCGGTAAACAAATTTTTTACAACAGCAGCCGTTTTTGAACGGATGATCGGAAAAACAAAAACTTCTTAATGCAATAGGGTCAGGAAGGGTTAGGAATAAAAATTTGAAAAAATTAGGGAATTTTTTTTCCTGATGTAGAACCAATCTGGTGGGCGTCCCCCATTTTTTTTCTTCTAAGGACCACCCTAATGTATATACATAAGGAAACTCAAAAAGTAAAAAACTTAGGCCTTCTTAGGTCGGCGATGTTATAGTTTTGGCTTTTATTTACTATATGTACATACGCATACATAGGATGGCGCAACAGAGCGGGGAGCCCGTGGCCTAGCGCATTTCTCATAACCATGCCCTATAAAGGAATGGAGGGGATCTACAATTTTATGTCGGTTCCGAGAAGCAAATATCTAGGATAAGTGACTCTAGGTGTACGAGGGCCTTGTGAATGCCACAATTTAATACATATTCTGAACCGCTATGTGACTCTTTTAGTAGCAGTATTTATTTCAGACTAAGAAAAAGGTTTAGGCAATAGGTTTGAATTGAACATCTTGAAAAGATTTATTTGCTAACCAAGCAATGCCGTATATTCGATAAAAATTCGAACAGAGTCACTTAAGATAAGGACACAATAAGGACAGTTCATCAAGCTCCAGAAAGCTCATCCAAAACAGTAATAAAGGATTTATTTATTTGTGCCACACGAAATGACTAACTTAACTCAGTAGAAGTTAAATATAGGAAATGAGCCTCTAATAATAATTAGGTATCACACTTACCCTTGTTCAAGTTCGTATTTAACTAGAATACACTTTGACAGTCTTGCTTCATAGCGCTCTAAGAAATTAAAGCAAGCATATGGTATCTATAGTAAGTTAGATATACCTTACCTACACAGTCATTCTCTGGTCTCAGAATAGACTGTGTTCAACTGGACATCTTGTGATAAGACATGCAAATTTGTCGTTTATTCCAATGGTGACCCCAAACTGTCCAATCCACTTAGATATTTCCAATTCAATTTCCCAGTGGAATTATTATGCCAGAGAAAATTTACGTCAAGTACAAGAAGTGTACCTCTATATCTCTATCTCTCTATATGTGTGTATATGTATGGCCATCTGTGACTTTGGTAAATGTGAATGCAGATACATTTTGTTTAGAGAACGTTTTCGAAAGCACGCTACCAAAGATACAGAAATGCCATTGAATCTTTTTTTTCTACTGAGGGTGGGTATCTGTTATGGGAAGGTTAAGGACTTAGTTGGTGTGGCCGATCAGGTGGAGGAAAACAAGAGCCATCATCTTCTTCAATCCATTTTGAGGCAATGAACTGGAATCTTTTTCCACATTTGCAAACCGAATATACATTAGTTCAACTAGCGAGCGGTGTTTTTCAATTCGTTTTCTCTGGTCTCTCTCCATTTTCTATGTTGCTTTTCCATTTGGGATTAAATACTCGTGTTTAGTCACGCAGTCTATATCGTCAAGTGGTTTCTCTGGTGAAAGGGATACCTAATGGTTTAAAGTGTTGTGTATACCTTTATAGATACTTACCTACCCACTTTTTCTTTGTCTGTTTTTTATCGTTTTTTCTGTTATTGTTTTTTTCTTTTTTCTAAACTCAATATTGTTTATTTCAATTTAATTAAATGTATCTGCCCCCATGGAAAATAGCCGCCCTTTGCTATGTTTTTCTAATAATATATGCATGGACTGTTTTCTGTTATGAAAACCTTGTTTTTACTCATACTGATTAGAGGTACGGTATGTTTTATAGAGCAACTTATGTAGTTATAATTTGTTCTACAGCTACAGTGTAATCTAAACGGCTGATCCGATTTTATTTGTACTAAGTAGACTTAGCACAGATGATTTTGTACAGATCAACATACCAGAGTGTCTTCTAAGTTGAGTTTATACATATATCATAGAACCATGGTTTGATAAGGATTGTATGACGGCAAGAAGTCTGAGTACGTATGTCGGGAGCAAACATACAAAAAATGTATAGCGAAAATGTAAATTTTTAATTTTAATAATGTTAAAGGTTCAAAAACCAGCCTTTCTATTGTAAATTTAGAGTAGCCAGACATATTTATATGAAGTCGGTAATCTTTAATTCATGAATGTAGTCATAAGAAAAAAAAATTTGTATTGAAGTCTCAATAAAAATTGAATTGAATTGAAAATTGACGGCAAGAAATCTATCTTTTGCTTGGCCAAAGCAGTTTAGCGAGGAACCAATGAAAGTTCAGCAAAACAGTTACACTGTCAAAATAGTGCAAATGCACTTGATTCATTTTTAAATGCAGAAAATGAACAATGAGAAAGATTTATCACTCTATTTCATGTTCCTACGTTATATTCTATCATTTTTCAACAAACCTTTAAAAGTACTCCGTTTTTTTTTGTTCTCTTTCATGAACTGCATTTATTTTCAAGCAAATGACATTGAGCTTGGACAAAATAAATTGCAATTTTTTAATACCTGTCCAAAGTAAGGCTATTTATAATTCAAAATTAAAGTATTAGCCAAAATGATCAACAGGTGAGTTTATCTTGTGCCCGTTTGCAAAAATGTTGCTTCAGGTTAATATTATTTTCATAAGCTTTTAACAACTCTCACCTGAATTGAAAGAATGTTTAGTTTCAAACCGTTAACGTAGGTTGACCTTTCGTAAACTGGGAGAAAAATATGTTCTGTCTATTTCTGGGACCAAGAAGATTTAATTGAACTTCTTCTGCTGCTAGTTAAATAAAATAGGAAAAAAGAGAAAAACAACACCACCTGGTGACCGCAGAATCAAAATATAGGCCAAAAAAAACCATTATCCACAGAAACATTAAAGAAGACCTACAATTAGACGCAAAACCAAGGACAGTCCAAAGGTGACTTTATGAAAGTGGTTTATGAAACAATTTAGCAAAGAGAAAACTTTTGCTACGCCAAATAAATATAAAAAAGACATGCTTCCGCAAAAAAGTATTTAACAAAACCACAAACGTTTTGGGAAAGGATAATTAGGCCCTATGAGTCTAAATTTGAGTTAACAAATTCCAAATCACGCAAAAAGCAGTTTGGTGCAAGCCCAAAGAAAGACTCGACCAAAGATGCAATAAATAAATCGTCAAACCACCATGGTGGGTCTATTATGGGGGCTGTTTTTCCTTTGGTAGCGTTGGGAATATTGTCAAAATTGACACCAAAATGGCGGATTCTCATTACGTCAACATTATTAGAGAAAACTTAGATTCTTCGCTTTCAAAAATTTCCCTGAACAACTACATTTTCCAGCATCATAATGATCCGAAGCATACTTGCCAAATGGGAAAGCAGTTTTTTCTCAAACCAACATTGAAGTATTTGAATAGCCCCAGATCTCAATCCGATAGAGCATCTTTGGTCCATATTAGATGACAGAATTCTGTTAGATGGGCGGCGAAATATACCATCTTTTTGGGAAAGCCTCCAATTTGAATGTGATAGGATTCCATCTGATTCCATTTTGAGAAATTTGGTTCGCAGCATACCAAAGTGACTTGCTGCTGTTATTCAAAATAAAGGGGAAGTCACCAGTTACTGATTTCACATGAAAATATATGTTTTTGTGTTGATATTTTGAATTTGCACTTAATTTTGTCTTCTCTTTTTTCTTGTCTGATATGTTTGTAAAAGAAGTTAAATAAATTAAAGAAAATAAAGTTCATGAAATTAGCACAAAAAAAAAAATTAGTTAGTATCCTAATTCCGGTTTCCACTTTATTTTGTCTGACAGTGTATATAATGAACATAGCCGAAAGTATAAAACCATGTAAGGAAAAGAAGAAATCCTTTTATGAGCGTAAAGCCAAAAGCCTGGTTAACTGCAGGAACACGAGAGATTTTTGGAATCAAGTACGAACCTACGTTCAGAATCAAAATCTGAGCTGGAATATTTGTCATCGAACAAGTACAAAATGCAAATGTTTTGAAAGTTTTTAATGAGCCTCTGTGAATGTCGCTATGGATGAGTGTCAGTAGGAAAACATCGACGAATTGGTCGATTTATTGAAAAGTCGTGCGATTAAAGCGATTGTTTTATTTTATCCTTCTTTGCTGAAAAAAATTTGTCGGTATTGATTTTTGGTCGATTGGTTGAATAATCGGCCCTATCGAGGTAACCGTCGGAGCATAGTTTACTCCGCAAAACAATTTTAGTATGTACAACTATATAAATATATATATATGTATATAAAGAATCTTTTGCATACCGTGCAACAAAAAGCCAGGACGCATAAGTTGGGTCAAGAAAAAAATCGTCTGAGAGTTATGGTCTATGTCCCTCCGTTGAGGTCGGAGGGTCAGGTTTATAAAAAAGGAAACAACCTTAATTTTCTTAATAAATATCAAAAACCAACTAAGCCCCTTACCGTAGGAGATAGACCTCAACCTTACCGCACGATTTTTAACTTGTCTTGACAGAACCTTCAGTCAAGTTTAATACAAACTTTAGATTTCTAACCGTTGCGTTGGTGAGGGAAAATCTCTGGCTAAACGTTGATTGAGCATACTTAAGAAATAACTTCTGTATATTCATCAAATACTAACGCACCAAAGGAGATGGCTCATTTTTCTATGGAGCCTTGGCCCAAGGCGTACAGCTATGAGACTAGTACCAAATGAAAGCTTACGTTCAGCTCAATCTATCGGCCAAATATGTTTTAATATGGCCTTCGAAATTTTGAGATAATTGGACTTAAGATTGAGCGCCGGAAATGGGAAAAATCCGAAATTTTTGCAAATAATTATGTAAATCACGTAAAAAAAAGAAAGGAACTTTATTTTTACCAGGTATTTTTTGAAAAAAATTGACCTTAAAGTAAAAACTTTGCTGGGGAAGACAATTTGAACACCATTTAAAAATATGGCAGCCCTAAGCCTACAGAAGCCCAATTTAAACACAGTTTTAAAGACTATTGTTTCTACAATAAATTAAGTCTAAAGTTAGGTGTCTACAATCAGTATTGACATAGTTTATATCGAGCTTAACACAGTTCTGGGAACACCAAAGTTAACCTTTTTTAAATTGTCAAAAAGTGATGTAAAAGTTGAGAAACAGACTTTACAGTAGAACCTAGAATCACATCCCAAAGTATGTAACACCAGTTACGGGACATCCTGTATTTGAAATCGTTTTCTATGACAAGTTTTCTTTGAAAATTTTGACACACTTTCTGCCTTGCTCACGGATGACGAAAAAGAGCCTTAATACCATATCAACTCTACTCGCATTGTTGAATCATTCTGAGTCCTTAGTCGCAAAACAATGTCGATATGCATCACAGAGATTCTGTGTGTAGTTTAGTAGGAGCTGAAGTAGTGACAGCGCCCTTCCTCTCATGCCCGGGCTTCACATTGAGAGTTTTGTATGCTAACTTCTTAAGAACTCTGAACAAGTTTCTTTGCTCACTCACTCTACTCTTATAAGCCATTCATTGACTGGACTAATGTTTAAACATTTTTGCACTGCACATTGCCGAAAGCTGAAAAAGGCTTGGGTTTTGTTTTACGTGTCATTTGCTTTGAGTGCGTTATTTTTTTCAATGTTGTCAGCTGTCAAAATCATGACAAGCTAAGTCCATTTTCCAACCGTTGTTTTTTTAATTTTTTTTACAAAATTCAACTTTGAAATTAAATATGCTTAGAGCATCGATTTCGTGTGCTTGAATTAGAGACATTAAAAGCGCGAGATTAAAAACGCTGGCCTGTCATTGTACATAGACCTTAAATGTTTCATAGTTTCTCTGTCATGGGATTTGGTAATTATTCGTTCTTATACTAATTTATGTCGCGTTATTAATTTCCAAACTACATAATCATGTATAGTAAAAACTACTGGAATGGTATCTTAAACGCCAAGACCCAACATTTAGAAACAAGAACCTGTAACGATGCGTTTTCGTACAGTATTCGGCTCTCATCAGACTTTAAACTTGCGGCGATTGACATGTTTAAATATCAAAATCCAAAAAACCCAAACAAAAATTTTAAATAAACAGCCAAGCCCATGGAGCATTTTCCCCACAAACGAACTCACATTCTAACTTGATATCCCACCACCAGACACTATGCGAATGATTAATTGAAAGTTTAATTAGGCATATCCGTACATGGGAAAAACTCATGTCATAAGTGATGCAACCAAAGATAACTTCTCTGAAGAGCACAAATTGCCATTGATTTTCCATTACGGGCTGTCCGGTGCGGAGGCGGGCGGCGGCGGCGGCGGGCGAGTGGCTAGTGCTGTTGGCCACAGCCAACGTCATGGTCATCATCATCCTCACCATCATCATTTCATACACCGGAGCAGAGAGTGTAAATACGAGTAGTATTGCGACAGTATCATCACTGCAAGTGCTGAAAACTCGAATAAATTGATAGATATTTCAATTTTCGCCTTTTCGGTTTATCTAGCTGGCTCACTCGGTAAATTTTTCAGACCAGCATATTACTCGTAGAATGACAATGAAAGAAGGGGTCAGGTCTATAGCTGGCCTCGCATCATATTTTTTTTTTTTTTTGTTCGTCATAGTGGACTTAATCCACCGCCTAGGCAACGAGGATGAGTCCTTTTACATTACAAGTACCTACATACGTATCAGCTACATACCGACCTCAGAATGACAAATTCTTTTCATGCTTAAAATGCATGGAAGAAGCGAATGTGTGTGTGTGTGTGTGTGTATTTGTATGTGCAGCCAGAGGATGGTATGCCACAAAGTATGCTAGCCTCTGGCCACAAAATTCTGTCAGTTGGTGGGACAATTTAACATGAAAAAGATTCAAAAATAATTTGCTATTTCCTTTCAGTTAATTTTCCATATTCGGCCAACACCGGACCGACACATGAAGCCGCGTCTCACCGAGCAGCGCCATCACCACCCTCTTCTATAACAGCAACGACAGGATAAGTTCATCATTTTGTTCTGAATTTACTCGGAATACCCGATTTTTGATAGTGCCACAAATATTTTGTTGTCAACTGCAACATAATACTAGTGAATGAATGTGCTTTGGATGTACATATATATGTCGCGTCGCCGGAGAAATCCTTGTATCAATTTAATTTGTGAATAGGGTTTTCATTTTTTAAGAGCATTTCATTTTGTCATTTTGTTGTGCTGGTGCTGGCTGTGTGGGCTTTAAGGTTGGTAATACCACAGCACAGATATGTTGAGGTATGAATGCCTTTCAATTGTACAGGCACAACAAATGGGAACAATCGAAATATTTTTCGGATCATTAGTCTTTAAGTTGGAAAGTACCTCGTTCTGTGCAAAGTGTAGTTTATTCGGTGTTTTCCTTAATTAAGAACATTAATGAGGTAGGTATACGCTTTATTTTGTAATCGCTATTAGAATACCACATTCATATTTCCACAATTTTTAGATTAGAGATTTTAGGTTAGAGTTTAAGTAAATTGGACTGAGGCTCATTTTCCATATTCCTTAAAAGTCCTATACCTATGGTAGTTTCGGAAGTGAAGACATAGTTAATTATTACCTTGAGCTTTCATTTCCTACCTTGTTTTTTGTTGTTTTCCTTTAAATTCATGTCTTGTGGTGCGGTCTTGTGTCTTATTTGTAAAGTCGGAAGCTCTTGCGCTAATGAGTACGAAATGTTTTGGTAACCGTGAATAGGGACTGAATATTTCCGGAAAACTTTGACGTAAGAAGGCACATAATTGGATAAAAGATTCCCACAATACCGGATTACAACTACTTAAGAAATGTAAGTAGTTTGAAAAGCAAGTGACTTAATAAAAGCGATTGGAGAAGTATTTTGAAAGAATTGGAACAATGGTGGGGGTACTTGTATTGATCTTAAATACAATGAACGTATACTCTCAGAAAAGAACTAGATTGAAAAGTCATCCTTTTCTCTCAAAATTGAGTCTGATGAGATATTTGAATTAAATGAGGTCCGAAGTGTCTAACCTGTGGTAAATCTTGTGTTTGCTATTCAAAGTTGGAACTTGTTACTTTGAAATTTGTTTCTTTAACAAAGCGTTTTTGAAAGGTCATTTTAAGACATGTAGCTTTTTGATTAGATTAGGTTAGATTTCGGGGACGGGTAGAGCTTGCTCAGCTCCGGGCACTGCGGTTTCTGAATGAAACCTATTGTGCCAGCCCATGTGTGGTTTCAGGACAGTTCTCCTGGTCCTGAATTGAGCCAGAAGTTAGCAAGATTCTGTGGGTGAATGTGCTTGAGTTTATCTAAGGGGATGATCTCATAGTCAAGTATTTGCTTTCTAAGACGGAAAAGTGCTGGACATTCTGTAATAATGTGCAGAGATGTTTCTTCATTTTCGAGGCATACTCTACAGATGGGGTCCGCTACCAGCCTCATTTGATGAAGATTTTTCTTTAAAGAACAGTGACCGGTTAGTAGTCTTGTGCAAAGTTATAGGGTTTTCCTACTGAGGTTCAGTACGAATTTTGAAGTTTTTTCAGTATATTCTGACAAAAAGAGTTTTGAACGGATTTGAGTTACTCCAAGCTCTATTTGATTCCTCCAGTAGGATGTTCTTGGCAGTATGTTTGAAGGTCCGACGAATGGCTTAGATGCACCGTCTTTAGCTAAGATGTCTGCTTTCTCGTTACCATCATTGCTTTTGTGTGCTGGGATCCAGTGGAGGATTGCAGTGTTTTTCCTTGCTAGTTCAGAGAGTGACATGACTGTGTCTTGGACTAGTTTGGATCTTATGACAGGTGAGCTTAACACCTTTAGTGCAGCTTGGCTGTCTGAAAAAATGAATATTGTTTTGTTTTTCGTGTTCGGTAAACATATTATTCTCGAAAATTTGTTAATGGCAAAGACTTCAGCTTGGAAAATGGACGAGTGATTGCCCAGACTTACAAAAAGATTCGTTCTGGGACAGTTGTTGAAAATGCCGGAACCTGTACCAGTTTCCATTTTCGAGCCGTCACTATACCAGACTATATCTTGCCTTGAAGGATGAGGTTCTGTGTTCTCCCAGTCTTCCCTGGGGGGATGACAATTGAGAAGTTGAGTTTAAAGTTGTACATGGGAATAATAGCATCCAAGTACATACTAAAGGTATTAAGTTTTTCTAGACTTTCCATTATCGACAGATGTCCTTACAATAACTCTCTTGCGGGGATTGGCAGAGAGACCTTTCATCTGAGCACCAGCTTTGTACTGTGTTCAGAGCTGTCAGAAGTCTTCTTGATATTAGTGTTTCTGATGAGCCTTGTATGACAATTGCTAGATCATCATCATAGCCCACTGCATAGATGCCTTGGGTTGCAAGTAATCTTAGTAGGCTGCCTACAACAGCCTCTTGTTGTCATTGCTGAAATTTCCACTTCTTCGATATTGCTGTGATAATTCTGTTGTTTCGCATGGACATTATCCAATTGCGAATCACTTGTGGAACGTTGTGGTGGCTTAGAGCACGGTCTGTGGATCCAAAGGAAGTGTTGTTGAAGGCTCCTTCTATGTCATTGGATGTGGTAACTCTGGCACCTTAGAGGCTGAGCCCCTTTACGACAGGAAGATAACAGTGTTTGGATTCCGTTTTAAATACAGCAAAGTTGATTCGTTTTTACTCACTTAGATGGCCAATTCACTGAAAGATGAAGCATCATTTTTCGAACAATGGCGACAGCCAAGCTGTGCTTAAGGCCCTTCTCAACCATCTAACTACCTCGAATGTGATCAAGGAAAGCAATAGTTCTATGAATGCGGTCGGAAGACTTGATTCCTCGAGTCTCATTTGGGTTCTAGGCTATCACGGCATAACTGGAAATAAGATCGCAGATGAACTTGCTAGGCAAGGTTCTCAGACAGATGTCACATTACCTGAACCGTCGGTCGCTATGTCTGCCAGCGTCAGCCAGCACAACCGTAAATTGCATGCCTCCATTGGATGCAGACAGACCAAACGTATGCTCGCCAACGTATATAAAAGGCTGCAATATTTTTCTCATCTCAGAAAAGAGCCAGCGGACACTTCTCCTTTGCCAAGCAATTAAACGTGTTAGGCTTAAGTGATATCAGGCTCTGTGAATCTTTTGGAGAAGATGAAGACACCGCAAAGCACTTCCTCTGAGTATGCCTTGCCTTTTCTCGCATGAGGTCACAAATTCTCCGCGCAGACATGGTGAGAGCTGGTAACTTAGGCTCTTTCCGAACATCTTGAAAGCTATAACAAAAGAAGGTTGCTATCGGGTAGTACAATGGACCGGTATTTAGGTCTGAGTGCTCCGGCTGATAATTTAGAAAACCTCCAATAGAAAAAAATAATTTTTCGGAAAATATTTTGATTTCTGGCTATGCTCTCGGCAACTTTGTACTGTAAGTTGATTAAGCTACCTTCCACATGACAGTTTGATTCAACAACTTGAAGAAGTGGACTGTTGGAATCCATTATATTTATATCCTCCTTCGCAATCACGATCCTTACCCTCATATAGCTATATGAACATGTCACGGCATAGCTCATACATTTTTTGTTGAATCTTCTGGATGTTATTTTCCATGCTTATATCGGATTCTAAAAGAAGTCTTTTGTGACATTATGCCTTGTCTCTGTACACACTGTCGTCTGCCATACACGGCCCTAACATCGATATAAAGATGGTGTGTTTTGACATCATATTTTCAAGTTTTTCAAGATCTGCCATTAGATGAAGACTTGATCCATTGTAGACTTTCCTGGTCTGAAAAGGCATTGATAAGGACCTATTAAGTTGTGGACATAGGGTTTCATTCACATACTCTGTTTGATATGATCTCGTATCCGAAGTTAAAGAGGTTTAAAAATAATAAATAGGGTGACCCAACAGAGCGAGGAGCCCCTGGGCCTAGCGCTTTTTCTTACAACCATGCCTTGTGAGGGAACCTCTGGGTTAGCAGGTGGACATGCTAACCATCTCGCCACGGGTAAGGAGGCTTACCCCTCTATAATTGACGCAGTAGTGATGTGTGAGGGTCTTCCTTTTTTAAGATCGGACTTACGCTACTCTCACTACTACTTTATTTATCGGGTATGCTTTCTTCCGACCATTTTGGATGAGCTGATGCATCCTCTACACCAGCTGATCTCCAGATCCTTTGAGAAGCTCGGCGTTGAGGCCATATGCACTTATCTAGTCTTATTTAATTTGAGCAAATTTCACTTTTTTAAAGTAAGGATGACCACATTTTTAGTCAACATTACTTTGCGTGAGTCGTGAACAGGATATCCTCATTCGCACCTTGGCTACGACAAGGTGCAAAGCAGCAAAGTCGATTAATCTGAGTTCGCTTTCGGAGGTTTTGTCATGGACGCTATGCTTAACAATTTTGTGGCCAAAGATGTCCTCCTTCCCTCAATTTACGTCAAAATCGCAAAAAAATTCTTTGGACTCTTATGTGGGCGTATATTTCAGTAATGTTTGCAAGTTAAGCTCTGATGCGGATTATTGTAATACGCCCAATAACCAGATTTTGACTGATGATCTTGCCCAGAGTCTAACACTTACAGTGCAAGAAATCCGCACCCAAATAATTATTATAATCGTTGTCTCTGTTGTGTCTACTATGCCGTATATGTCGTTGTTTTTCATCTTCCTTATACCCGGCCATTCCATCGCACTCCTTGGATTCTTTGACCTTTTTTCGTTTGCGAAGGATCTTCAGCTGTGAAATCATTTATTGTTATCTGCTGCTGTATGTTGTTTCGGAACCATGAAAAAATCAAACCCTCGAATAACCTCTAACCTGAAGGGAACCATTTGGACATCAGATATTCCGGTTTGCTATCCTAGTGTAAAGGCTTAAGGGCTGCCGTGGATTCGTCAGGAGCTCAGTCGCATGTTATGGAACACCCTGTTCTAGTATTGAAAGACCCTGAAAGACTTTTGAATCAAAAGTGTCGGAGTAAATCACTCAAGGGTATTTGTTTTCACCTGTCGAAGTCTATCGATGCTTCAGTTATTTGAACTCATCATCTGTGGCACTCTGCATAAGATTTGCAGACCACTAAGGGTGTGGCAGTCAGTCATTACTCGAAAAGCATTATAGTTTTGCTCTATTGTTCTTCGTCAATTTGTAACACTCTCAACTACTAGCTCATCAAGTCACCTCCAGTTGAAGGAGACCACTACCCAAAGGCTACCGCGATGGTTGACGTGTGCTTTAACCTATAAGTGGCCATATCCAAGCGCGGTTGGTAAGTTGGCAGTAATCAGAGCCTTCTGGAATAGTACATATCCAGCCACCTCTTCTTTATACTTTCCCGAAGGATAGTGTAGCTTTCTAATGATAGACAAATTTCGCACGGCCTACTTTCAATTAGTTTTCAGGACTTTCCAGTGAGAAAAATCGATGTTATTCCGGCTCAAACTTTATCATTTGAAACTAACTAAAGGCCCCGACCCATAGAATCAGTTGCGTCCGTTCGCTGCCGGATTCACCTGACAGCTGTGAGTTTTACCGTACACAACGGATTGGGGTAACCCATAGAATCCGTTGCGGTGTCTAAACTCAACAAGACCACTCATGTTAGCAGAAGAGAATATTTCAAATTGGTTCTTACTGCGCATGTCTCTTTTCTGCTCGACGCAAAAAGTTAAAAGTTGGGCTACTTTTTGCGTTGCGTCCGTTGCATCCGATGGTCACCTCTCATAAGATCATGTGTATTTAATCGAGCTGTCAGTTGAATCCGGCAGCGAACGGACGCAACGGATTCTATGGGTTGAGGCCTTAACACCAAAGCCACTAATTAACGCCAAACAAACGAAATGCACACTCTCTTATAAAATGTATACGAAAGGTAAATATCATGTCCCATGCTATAGAACTCATGGCTTCAACAATGACCCGAAAGGTTATTTTTCTTTTAGCACTGAAAGGAGTGTATCCTTTACCTGTTGTGTTTTCTTATTCTTCATTTCTTCCAACAAATTTGTGCTCTTTAAGGACTAATAAATACGATTGACAGTCTATGTCATCCCCATCCGTATATCGGCATTCGTATAATGTTTCACTAAAAGATCCATCAGTGTTAGCTAAAGCAAACATCTTCCAGCAGTTGTTGTTTTAAGCCTTTTTAATTCCAACCAAGCCTTCGGCTACAACATAAATAACGAATGAAGGATTTCAACAACAACCATGGAGACAGATCCCTTTGCACCCAAAGTATAAGGGGCATCGTGTTTGCCTTTGGCTATTTTATCCCTCTTGCAATTGACACACCTTAGCTCAGCTTTTATAATGCTACTCACCTTTTGACCTAACTACCCACATTACTTTTAAGTCCTTTATTGCTTTGGATTCAAACAGAAATTCACAACACATAGCCTAATCGAATCCTTATACTCACATGCTTACAATGTAAGCTGATGGCTGTATGACAATATCAAATCTATTTTAATGTCGCATCAAGTACGAGTATGTATATTGTATATATTTGTATAAATCCATCAACTGTACTGTAAACACATCTTTTGTTTTCCTTATCCTTTCTTCAATGTACATAGAAACAATTACATGCGTAGAAAGACATAATCGTGTGGTGGCCATGGATATTCGATAAGACTCATCATTAATTAAGAACTTTCAAATTGGATTTCACGTTGTGTAAGAGTTATTTATCTTTTAAGGCCATATAAAATTTGACACCTATAGGAAGGTAATAATTTATGAGAAGAAACATCTATAACCTATCTAGTATTGATCTCATACCTGCAGCAAATACAAAATGTCTTAAAACTTATGCAAACTATTGTGTAACAAAGTTCTTTGATAGCCCTCAATGGGTAGGTACACCTTTTGACTTTTCTGATGGCCATTCTGCTTGGCAATACCATTGGTACTATAGCCAAATATTGAGTTTCCTCATAACAGAGCCAGAAGCGATAATTACTTGTAGCTGGTCTCCAATTCGAAAGCTGTCTATCTAATGCATGGTTTTGCCTGGAGCTTTGATTCTTTTTTATTTTTGTTTTTTGGATATTGCTAAGGTAAATTAAAACAAAAGTCAATATAGTAGCCAGCCAAACTGAACTTATTTGAATAGGCTTATTTTGAAAGTGGGATTTTATTGGTAATTTTATAAGGAAATGCATATTATATTTTTCGTATTGCAAATCATCTGTTACGCTAACAATCCTTTATTTAGCTTAGTAATGCACTTGAACACAAGCAGTGCATTGAACACAAAACAAACCAAACTGAGCTCAAAGTGCTCGGTATTGACAGGGGTACTATCCATTGCTGAGCTGATTACAGGATCACGGACTATTTTAAACTGAATTTTTTTTTTTTTTTTTTTGTCAGGAGGAAATCTTTAAAAGACACTTGGCATTATTCGACACCAAGTAGTGTGGGATTCTTACCTCACTAGAAACTCCTCGTAATCAGAAACAATCTATGAACGATCGACAATAGATTTTTCTTTCTCAATAGTATAGTCGCTTTAAG
The DNA here is from genome assembly GCA_914767635.1 of Melanostoma mellinum. NCBI lineage: Eukaryota > Metazoa > Arthropoda > Insecta > Diptera > Syrphidae > Melanostoma > Melanostoma mellinum. The sequence goes on from OU612059.1 coordinate 198,764,011, forward strand.
GGAAGCTTAAGCTTTTAATGCTTCAAATGACTTTTAGACGGACTCCATATCAGAGTTGATATGACTATGTAGTCGCTTATTGTGTGAAACAACATGTTTTCTTACAACTTTTGTACCCGTTTCTATTTGTAGGTCATGCTATTTCTTATATACCATGGCCATGGTGCATTTACTATTCCACGAAGGACTTTGTTTTGGAACTTTTGGATGATTTCATTATTTGTTTTCTTTGTGCAGGCCCATAATTGGATTCCATAGGTCCAAACAGGTCTAAGTACTTGTTTATAAAGCATTATTTTATTTTCGACAGATAAGTCACAATTTCTACCGAGTAACCAGTACATTTTTCTATACATCAAGTTGAGCTCTTCCCTTTTCTTTTTGATATGCTCTTTCCATTTTAGTTTTGCATCCAAATTCATACCAAGGTATTTGGCCGTATTGGCCGAGGGTACAGCTTGGTTGTTTATGAATATTTGAACGTAGCTTAACTTTTTATATGTAAAGTTTATATGTGCAGATTTAGCTTCATTGAGCTTGATACGCCATTTTTTGGTCCAATCACTAACGGTGTCGACGGCATTTTGCAATTTCTCAGCAGCCTTGACGACGCACTTACTGGATGCCAAAATTGCGGTATCGTCTGCAAAAGAAGCCATAATGGTGTTGTTATCCACTGGAATATCCCTTGTATGTAGCAAATACAGGGTAGGTCCTAGGACGCTTTCTTGTGGAACACCGGCTTGTATTTTACTTAGCTTTGAATATTCTTGATCATACCGTACTCTGAAGAGCCGGTTTGAGATATAAGATTTTAGTATTTCGTAGTACTGTTTGGGTAGGTCCCTTTGCAGTTCGTACTATAGTCCCTCATGCCATACCTTGTCGAATGCTTGAGCAACATCTAAAAATATAGCCGAACATACTTGTTTTTCTTCTAATGCTTTCTCAACTGCATCCATTATTCTATGAACTTGGTCTATCGTGGAATTTTTATTTCTAAATCCAAACTGATGATTTGGGATTAGATTTCTTTCTTCTATGACTTTGCTTAGTCTTTTCAGTAACAATTTTTCAAAGACTTTTGCCATTATTGGTATGAGCGATATTGGTCTATAAGAAGTCACTTCTGTTGGTGGCTTACCTTGCTTTGGTATGACAATTACTTCAGCAATTTTCCAATGTTGTGGGACATATCGGGTCTTTAGGCATGAAATTATTATAAATTGGAGTTTTATGAAGGCTTTTGATGGCATTTCTTTCATAACCTGAGCAGTTATTAGATCGCGCCCAGGTGATTTTTTGTTCGATAGTTGATTTCGACACATACTTTTTATTTCTTTGAGTGTGACAATTGTAATGTCAACTTCATCGACTTTATCAACAAACTTTAAGCTGTTTTCAGATGAGTTTGCTGGAAATAGCTTAAAAACATTTGCAAGATGTTCTGCAAACAGGTTAGTTTTTTCTTTCGGATTTCCGATCCAATTCCCGTCTAAAGATTTTATTGGCGGGTTTGTAACTACGGCATTTTCAGGCGCTTAGCTGCTTTCCAGAGCGAATAATCGGTTGAAGCATTAGTTGTTAAATTTTTCAGGAATCTATTTAATGATTCAGTTTTGAATTCGTAGATTTGTTTTTTCAGTTCTTTGATGAATTTGCCATAATATTTCGCCATTTTCTTCGAGCTCTTCTTTTCTCCAGAATCAACTCCCTTATCTCGACAGGGCATTTTGTTTCAGTTTGCTTCCTACTCGAGTAAGTTGGTGTACTTTCTTCTGCAGCTTGTTGAACATCGGCAATGAATTGTTCTACTTTAAGGTCGATTTGCTCTTTTGTTTCCATAGGGGATCTGAGATTTATATGGCTTTCAAGCTTTTCTCTGAATTCACTCCAGTTTGTTTTGTTATTTACAAGCTTAGGATAACTCTTTTCCATTATCTCTGATTCATATAAATTGAATTAAATTGAATGAGAATGTTAAAAACTCATGAGAAATACAGGAAATGGTTGTCTTAATGCAGAACTTTTGAAAATGCATTTCTTTTTACATTTTTTAGCACTGATTTCATGGAAACCAGCTAGAAACATGGTTGCTAGGCAAAACAATTATGTCCATTTTCATATTGAAAGTTTAAACTCTACGTTCGTGTGGACCTTGATTTAATTAATTTCTTCATTTCTAGCTATTAAAAAAGTGTACAAAAGGCTGAAAATACTGAAGTTTGCGATTTACAATTATTGCAGCACATACTGTTGATTTAGTTTTCACCGTCGCTTTGGTGTTTCTAACACGTTTACGAAACAATATTTAGTTCTCAATTTGTAGAACCTGGGAACGCATACCCAGGTTCTACAAATTGATTTTGTTCAGTTCGAGAAGGTAGTGCGTTAAATGAACAGGTGTTGTCGGGAGCAATCTGAAAAAGAAATCTTATGTCGATTTCCAGTGGTACACTTTTAAAAGTGCTTTTTTGCTCGAAATATGTTACATTGAGGCACTAGATCACTTTTTTTTTGCCCCAAAAAAGCACTTTTACAAATCTCGATTCAGAGGCAAGATTTACACGCACTTTCACGTACACCAACACAAAACATTTGACGTTTACCAGTTTGCAGTTTGATTATTTTGCATTTTTGGTTAAAGGACTGTGAAAGAGAGATAATAAAAATAAACAATAAACTATTTTGTGAAAATGGATCGCTCAATTTTAGCTGAAATTATCAAAATATTTATGAGTCGTCATCTTGTTCTGATTCCAACGAAGAAGTGTTTGAAATTCTGAAATTCCTTACACAAAACGAAAGGCATTCTGTGAATAATTTTGTTCAAAGTGTTGTGTACAATTATTCGGATGAGGAGGTTTCTTCCTAGTGCATTTATTAATAAAGTTTCGAAAACATTCTTTCTATATAAATTGCAGAACAAAACAAACGGGAAGAGTTGGCTGTCAAAAAATAGCACACATACAATGATAAAAAAAGAATTTTTTCTTTTCTGTTCCAGTGAGCACGAAAATAAAGCACTTTTTTAGAGTGCTTTTGTTTTTGCAAAGGAAATCGACATTAATTTTTTGAGAAGGTATTCAAAATAGAGGTGTCCGATATAGCCTAATCGATATGTTCTTGAACAAGCACAATAAGGAGAGAACATAATAAGATTTCAATCGTTTTAAATGTTTTTTTTTTTTTTTTGAATACTATAGACTCTTTCGTTCACGCCCTCGATTTGCCTTATTTTTTTTTTTTTTTTTTTTTTTAATTGAATAGGGCGAAGGCAAAACATCTTTACTAGCACGTCGACCTAACAGATTTCTTGTGCTGTTCCCTTTATAGTTTAAACACGTTAAGTGTAGAGTTGTTCAGATAACGAACAGGGCTGTCAAATGGCATGTTCAAATTACATCCCTGCAGGGATGTGGGTCGTTTCGTGTCTTAACGTTTTTTGAGAATCAAAAGCCAGTTTTTTTTTTTTTTTTTGAAAATTCAAAAAGTTGTTCAACGAATGAATCTATTATGCCAAAAATATGAGTTGTAATCCATCTTAGGGCGAATGTTTGTTTTGTAGGTGACAGCCTACTATAAGTCTTGTAGAATATACCCCAGCATTAAGAAGCATTTTTGGCAATTTCAATTATATATGATTATTCCACAAGACATGGTTGGTAATGCACCACTTTCGATCAAGTTCCAAGTTTCTTCCATAGACGGACAGTGGCAAGAATATGGTTTATTTTGACAGTTTGGAAGCAATAAATTCTACATAGCTTTTACTTCCCATTCTTTCAAAATCTACTGAATTTTGAAGTTTTCCGAATGTGATTTTAGAAACGAATATATGAAAAGCTAAGTGATCGGTTTTTTGCAAAATAAGGTCGTTATGGAAAATAAGAAAGAGTTTGGGAGACAAAGTAAACACAAGCATTTATTTTTTGGGTTTAAAACTTAACGTTTTTAAACTAAACGCTTTCATTGGCTTTAACATATACCCGCAGTTAAAAAAATCCGAGGCCCTTAGCCGAATCACCACACACGTGACCGAGTAATATGTGACTGAATTATTTGAGTTTGGCATTACTTCTCACGTTATCGAGTACTTTAGTATTACAATTTAACATTCTTTCATCAGCATTTGAGCGAATCGAAAATCAATAAATGGACAGCAGACTGAAAATCTGCTATTTTAAGCCGAATTTTGAAAGAAAAATGGCACTTGCTCATTCGAGCACTGATTCAGTAATTCGGCTCTTGGATTTAAAACTCACTTTTTAAACATCTAATATATCCGAAGTGAAATCTGGGGCCGAATTGAAAATAAATTAGTTAGTCGGTTAATCACCCGCTAGTCGAACCACTCGGAACTTTTAATGTATTTTGAAAGACTTTTAGGGTCTATGTAAGCTAAGTCGCTAGTATCATCGAAGAAGAATTCACCGAGATGAGTTTTCCTCCTATGAAGTAGTGCAGGGCATGAACATGCAGCTTCTGCAGAAATCATTAGAAAGCCCACCAAGTCTTTTGGAGTGTCTCCCTATTAGACAGTCTCCCGTAAGAACATGATACAGGCGCTTCAGGGCTAACAAACTCTTTGAGCGTTTTAAGTCTACACACGGCCAAACCTTTTTGGTTGCAAGGCAGTTGTTACTCTCAGTCCATCTAATGTTTGTCATCCTCGAAGCGTCTTGTCTATACGTAGGAGTTTACATGTAGCGATAGGTATACCTATATTGTTCCATTCTGAGCGTAGGGAAGTGGTCGTGCCCTTTTTGGCTAGTTCGTCTGCCATACAGTTGCCTGGTATGTCCCTGTGCCCCGGCACCCATGAATGGTGAATGTTGAACTGATTTGACATTTTCCTCTAGAGACATTTTACAATTTTGGACCGTGATGGATTTTGTAGAGACAGGGGTAAGAGATTTAAGGGCAGCTTGGCTGTCCGAGAAGATCAACTTGTGCGGCTTCGTCTTTCCTTGTTTTTGTATTCACTTGTATTTAATGTTTTGACATTTCTTGCGGCTGCGTTTCTGCAGCCATTGTGTTCACGCAGTTAATCGCCAGAATTTCCGCTTGGAACACACTACAATGACCGGGTTAGCGGAAGAAAAAACTGAGATTCAGTTTTTCTGAGTAGTTTCCACTTCCCACACCTTCGCTGGTTTTTGAAACCATCGGTGTAAGAGTGTATTGCTTCATTTTTCAAGAGAGTGCTATTTTCCCAAGCTTCTCTTGAAGGTATGGTTACTTGGAAATTATTATCAAACACCAACTTGAGTGTGGTGTAGTCGGATTCGGTAGGAATCTAAAGTTATCTAGAATGGTATTGTGACCGATTTGATTATTGGTCCACTGTGATGTAGCTCTGAGTCGAGTAGGTGAGCTAGCTGCGACTTGTTTGCTGAAAATATCAAGGGTTGTAGGATGTAGTAGTACATTGAGGGCCTCTGACCGACGGGGTCACTAATACACAGACTAGCCGTTCTTTGAACTTTGGCCAGCTTGTTGTAGTTGATCATCTTGTCTAGTGCCAGACAATCACCCCGTATGTGAGTATCGGTCTAGTTACCGAAGTAAACAGACAATGGGTGATTTGGGGGGAGAAACTCCATGTCCCGCCAATGGCTTTTTACAAGAGAAGACTGCCACGTTGGCTTTATTTACTCTTTCCTCAATATTGGTCTTCCAAATCAGTTTTTTGTCAAAAATGAGACCTAGATATTCAACCTGATTTGACAGTGTGAGATTTACCCCCTTAAAGGTTCTGAGAAAAGTTAACAAAAACTATAACTGCATAGTCAAAAAAGCTATCCGTCAATCCCAAGTTATATGAAGCAATGTTTTGACAATACAATCGATGATAGACGTTTCGACGATAAATCTTCTAAAAAGTTACTGAACCCAAGCCATGTCTGTCGAAAAACGAAATAAATGAATTTCTGCATTGTGACATGTTTCGTCATACGCAGCATTCTCAAAGCATCGAACCTTAATACATATTTCTATGTTCTCTGTTCAAATAAAAGTTGTTTTTCCTTGGGGCCTTCAAAAAAAACGCTTCAATCAGCTTTTGACTTTAAAGTCACACTTAACATAAAAGTTATAATTTCTAAGTTGGCTCCTACCGTCAGCATATGAAAATTCCATTCTAGGTTATAATGAGAGTTTGTTTGTAGAATGTGATGATGATGGGGATGTCCTATGCTTTTGATCACTTTGTTGAGTTGAACTTTCTGATACAAGGTATAAGTTATTATGGTGAAAGATGGTGCTCATGTATTTCACAGAAAATCGGAGGGCAGAGGGCAGACCAAACTCCCTATAGAATTGGTCATATGTATGACGAATGAAAGCAGTCAAACAGGTATACAAACTTATTTTGCTGCCTTTCTGAATCCTAATGTGCTTGTGACTTTGCAATGGAACATTATTAGCTCCCAAAAGTGCCTCTCGCCGACAACCTTTTGGGATTGTGTCGAGTCACCTGAGGAGAATCTTACTATTAAGAGTGTGGTGTGTTTGTTGCTTTTTTGTTGCTGCATCTCTCCAATTGGGATCCAATTATTTGCTTATTTTTCAGTCGAACATCAAACAAATAATAACTTGCTTTTTAATATCGTTCTGTGGGATATTTCCTCTTCTTCCTCTTTTATCAGATTCTTTTTTTCTGGTTATTATGTTGTTTTTTTATTATTATTTTCATTTTCATTGGCAATTTATACTACACACGCAAACAGGAAGCTGAAAGTCCTTGGTGTAGGTTGGGAAGATTCTTGTTCTATAGGTATAATCATATTTATTAGAAACAGGGTCCTTACACGCTCATGGTTGTGTGAAAGGAAGTGATTCATGTCCAATGGTCTTAACTTATTAATGGCATTGAGTTTTGTTACGTATTTGGCAAAGTTTCGCCAACCATTTTGTCGTCCGAGTTTTGCAGTTTTAAGTCGCAAACAACTTAATGCTGAAAGTTGATTTCACACAAAGAGCTAGGCTCTTACTTTCAGCGGAACAAGGCTTTTATTTTTGTTATTTCTTCAAATTCCATGGAAAGGTGCGGGATGGTGGAAATTAAGGAGCTTTTATTTAAACAAACTGCTGCCGCAGTTGAAATTAATATCAATCTTTTGAAGTTGTGATTATTTTTGTATTGGTGGTTAAATCGGTTGACATTATGTACAATAACAGCCCAATTAGCAGGCCAGGCATTGTGTTGTTGACCTATTCAAGTATTGAAATAGCACAGCAAGGGTTATTTGTGGATGTTTTTGTTTTTTTCATTCATAAGAAACTTTAACCTTTTTACGGATTCAGAGTGTGATTCTTTACAAAGTTTTTGTATTTTTCTCATATTTTTCAGCAGATCAAAGGTTTTCTCAAAAAAAAAAAAAATTAACTGGGTTACAACCGAATACAACATATTTGGGGCTAGGCACATATTACGAGTGTGTTAAGCCTCGATATGTTAAAGGTAATTTTGCCATGCCTACGTGAATTCCTGTTATGGTCTTTTTTTATCACAAATTGTAATTGTAGCTTGGTTATAGCAAAACAACATTTAATCGGAACTCATTAAAATTTTAGACAGAATACGGAATCAAAACAACATTTAATCCGATTAGAAAGTTCCAATTTCGAATTATTATTTACTGAAAATATTCAAACATATTTTTATTTAATGAGGAAATGAAAAATTGCACAGAAATTTTTGATTTTTGGTTTCTTTTCTTATGAATTTTAAAATTCTAAAAATAAATTAATTCTGATCTACATATATGCTTTATAAATTGCTAAGGGCTTCCTTATTCGCTTTAGATGAGGTCCATGCTTCTGTGCAGTATAGAATAGACTGGAATACTCAGCGCTTTATAAGGGTTTACTATTTTTAAGATTGTGTTTCGGTTTTTCTTTCCGAACGACTATGTAAGGAAGCGCTTTTAATGACAGTGTAATTTCTTTCGGAGCACTTGTCAGTTCCTCGCGAAAGTCGATGCCCGTGCGAAAATTATTTTGTTTTATGGGATTTAAACCTCGTATACCCGCTTCTTACGAGTTTGATGCGCCATCTGACTCCCTAATAAGAATTGTTTCCCTTTATCCTCACACTGAAATCGCAATTGCTGACATTCTATCCAGACAACACCCGAAGGAAAATGTGTTGAGATCTTCGCCGAGCTTATCGAATTACCTCAACTTGCTGATGAGCCCACTCGGGTTCCAGATATTGTGGCCCTCAATATCTGGAACCGGCCAACAATCTTTCTAACTTCTCATCCCGAAAAATACAGGGTTATAGTATCTACTCCGTTAGGCAAATCGGACCATTGTGTCATATCAGTATAGATTTTTCGTTTTCCGTCACAGTAAAAAAAAAGATAAAGTTCTCAAAAGAACTGTGAGGCAATACGAGAAAGCCCGTCCCATTTGGCCTGAATGATTTCTTTGGAAATTTAAATTGGTCATTGTGCTTTCTCGACGGAAACGTTGATGCATCAGCTGATATGATATCTAACGTAATTCTAAACGGCATGAGAAATTTTGTTCCTCACAGAACAAAAAGTATCATCCCCAAAGAGAATACGTGGTTTCATTCAAGCTCTAAAGAGGCGATTAGGGATAGAGAAAGTAGTTTTCGAAAATTTAAAGACAACCCTACTGCAGAAAACCGAAATTTGTTCAAACGGGCCAAAAATATCTGTAATGCTCAAATACAAAAGGCTAAGTTTTGCATGAAAGTAAAGCAAAAACTTTTGGTCTTTTGTGAAGAACATCAAGAACTGGACCACGTCATCGGTCCCAAAGCTCGTTTTCAATGACTCTCCGTACGTCAGCTCCATCGATAAAGCTAATTTGCTAGCAGCTCAGTTTGCTGCCAACTCGACACTTTCTGATAGCATATTGGCTCCACCTGAGCTTGAGTCTGTAGATTCTGTGATGAAGCAGATTTTTTTTTCGAACTCACTCGGTTGCGAGAGTCCTCGAAGATCTCATTATACATAAATCCGCTGGTCTAGATGCTTTCCCCCCCGTTATTCTGAAGAGGTGTTCTTCTACGCTGGCAAAACCACTGCGTAAACTTTTCCATCTTTCCTTGCTGGGATTTTTCCGAGCAGATGGAAAACTACATTTGTCCAGCCGGTTCCTAAAAAAGGCGAATCTTCCTCCCCTTCTAATTACCGTCCAATTGCACTTACGTTTTCCAAGTTCATGGAAACGTTGATAAACCGTCAACTTATGAAATATCTTGAAGAACGAAAGCTTCTTAATGACCGTCAGTACGGCTTTCGTAGCAAACGGTCCACTGGTGATTTGATGGCTTTTCACCGAAAAGTGGAACCGTTTTGACTCCGACTCTCTTCCTCATTTTCATAAATGACCTCTTGTCTGAAACTTCTAATCCGCTTAACTGTTTTGCTGACGACTCGACACTCAGCTCTTCATATTCGTTTCCAAATTCGCGTCCCTGCTCTTCGGATATGGAACTGGAACGGTTGCGTATGTTAAGCTCATTGAATTCTGACCTTGACAGCATTGTTTCATGGGGTAATAAAAGCCGAGTAGAGTTCAATGCTTCGAAAACTCAATACTGTCTCTTAAAGTCGTGTCGTTAAAGCTCAACATTCCCCCATTACCATTATCCATGAATGGTACACCTGCATCCAAAAAACCGGAAAGCTGTCAGTACTTGGTATGTGTGTAAACGTTGATCTTCGTTGGAATGATCACATATTTGGAGTCGCCAAAAACGCTGCTTAATGCTTTGGCTTCTTGAGACGGTGCAGGAAGTTCCTTACCCCTTCTGATCTGGCTACAATTTATAAGGCCTTCATTCGCCCAAAACTGGAGTATAACTCCGATATCTGGTCAGGTGCTCCTTAAACATCTCTGCGCCTACTTAATGGGGTACAAAACAGAGCGTTCAAATTGATAGTTGATAGTTCAATTGTAGAATCGATTGATTCTCTTGAACATCGTCGAAACGTTACCTGTATCAGTCTCTTTTATCGCTTTTTCTACAGTTGCATCGCTTTTAGCCAGTTGCATTCCTCCCCTGAAATAATTTAGCTGCAACGACCGCCTCGCTAGGAATGCTCATCAGTACTACCTTGAGCCCAACTTCGGGCGTACAGTCAAGTATAGAGATTCCCATTTTAGTCGCATCACCCGAATGTGGAATGCTCTACCTGACCCTGTTTTTCCCCTTCATTACGATTCACAAAAGTTCAAAAGCAACGTGCATCGATGTCTCCTTTCAAATCCTCTCTTGTTTTCCTAAATACTCGCACTGTGTTCTACAACATTATAAGGGTAGTCATAACGCCTTGATGTGAGCGTTAATTATAAAAAAAAGCAGGTATGTATGTTAACCATTACGACACGGATACCAAGTATCAGCGTCTGACAGCAATACTTGTGTGTTTGATCTCCGCACTGGTGTTCTTTTCTGTCTCAGTTGCAAGTTCTGGATAGCCGAAAATCTTTACTACCTCGAAGAAGAGACTGTTTGTCGTGATGATGTTTTGTCCAATTCGTCGATGTTATCTGTCAGCATACAAATTACAGCATTCAAATAAGTACTTACTAATTTAGGTGGGGATTGTAGTCTGGGCTGAACCTGGGCCTCAACCAACATATTTCCCCAGCAATTTCTATATTGGTTTTTCTAAAAAGGGTTTTATTTCTCATTGGACTTCTTCAGTAGCCCCAAAGAAGCAGCAATTGGCAAGAGTTATTTTCCGTTTGATTTCCGCACTGATGTTATTTTCCGTGTCTGAAGCGAAACCTAAGTAGACGAATTCCGGCACTACCTCGAAGGTTTGGTTGTCTATTGTCACGATTTGTCCAATTCGTCGATGTATTGCCTTGCTTGATGGCCAGCGTATACTTCGGTTTGCGTTCATTTAACATTTTGCCACTTCTGTTTCAATACGCTTGTTTCTTCCCATTACGTCAATATCGTCTGCGTAAGAGAGTAATTGCACAGAAGTCTGAAAGATTATACGTCTGGGTGTTGAAGTTTGAGTTTTATACAATCTTTGCCTAAACTAAATATAATATGTGTATATCGATATTATATCGCAGGGGTTGTTCCAAGATCCGTCGTAATGTGAAAATTGAGAACTTTTCTGATCTAAAACTGCATTGATAAGAACCTATCAAATTGCCGACGTGCGGCTTAAGATGTTCGTATATTACAACAGACAAAATCCTATACGCGACATTATAAGGAGACTTATACCTCTATAATTGGCGCAATTGTTTTTCATGAAGTTTCATTCACCGATCATGCTTTCTTCCTACTAGTAAGTAGTAAGATTTATTACAAAGGCTTATGGTTTACAAGCTCAGTTAACAAATCTTTTACGACATGGAAAAAGCCGTCTGCCGGAATGACAAGTTTAAAGCAAAACAAAATAAAAAAAAAGTTACATATTTATATAAATTAAAACGCTTCATTTAATATTTGAAGAACTTCATTCGTTTCGTAGTTCGATTTTCCCAAGTGTAGCTTTCTTAGTTCTGTTGGTATGGGGCAAACTCCATCTTCACGAACCTTCAAATTACACAAGCTGCAGATTATTGGAAAATCGGACCGGTGGGGTATGTCATTTAATGGCAGCAACTCCTCTCTAGCTTTAAATATTGTTAAGATTTTTTCTGCATCCATATTATCTTCGAAGTAATTCAATGCTCTAAGGTCATGCTCCAGTTTTGAGTAATATATTCTGTATATGTATTGATGATTTTGCCTGTTCAATAAAGGCTTTATGCATTTTTTCATCAAGATCCTGCAGTACACTGCAAAGCTCTTCTTTGGTTTATCTTAGACTTACTCCCGTAAGGTTAAGAGGACATCCTACACCCTCCGCTAATTCCTTCCATTTTTCGAAGCATGCTGTTTTTTTTGACGCGAGTATGCGTTGCTACTATTTTAGGTAAGCGAGTTTCTTCCATGCTAAACACTTTAAGGACGTAATCAAAATGGAGCTTCAGCGTAGAGATGAACATTAATGGCAGTCCTGTTTCGATGTGCAACATATAAGTGGGTGTGGTCAAGGGAAGGAGCAATACTCTTTTCAGGAAGAATCTGAGCAGCTTCTCCACACTCTCATTTCAAAGGTATCTCCAAACTTGGACTGCGTACAACATAACCGACCTCGTTGTAGCATCGAAGATTTGGTAGTTCGCTCCGAGTCCTATATTTATATTCTTCATACATGTTGACCATGTTGTCTTTATGGCAATTTTCGCAGTTTTTAATTTTTATGCTAAGTGAAGTTTTATGTTGTTTTGTGGAAAAATCATTATTTGGGACTTACTTTGGTTTATTGTAAGGTTCCACAAATTGCAAAACTCATCTAGCTTATTTATCATCATCTGAAGTTTTATAAGAGTATCAGCTAACAGAACTATATCATCAGCGTGCATCAAAACTTTGATTTCAGTTCCACTTATTTCGATCCCTCAATTAAGATAGGATACTATAGGTATATCTTTTATGTAAATGGAGAAAAGGAGAGTACTTAAGACGCATCTTTGCCTCAATCCTAATGTGGTTGCGAAACTTTCTGACATTTTGACGCCATTCCAGACCTTTGCAGTGCAGTTATGGTTATATATTTTTTTTAATGTTTTCAGCATTTTAAAAGGAAGTCCTTTATAAAACAGTTTATAAAACATTAAATCACGATCAACGCTATCAAATGCGGATTTGAAGTCTACAAAATATGCATAAATGTTTTTGCCTTCGGAACGATAAATGTCTATAACAGTACTAAGTGTAAGAACTTGGTTAACAGTGGACGGAATCCAGCTTGGCATTCACTGAGTATCTGATGCTCTTCTACCCAATTCGTTAGACGTTTATACAAAATACTTCCAAAAATCTTACGGACAGTATTTAGCAGTGAGATACCTCTATAATTTTTGTCTTCCGACTACATCATGCAGATCAGTTGGTGCATTCTCCTTTCCAACTGGTCTCCAGGTGCCTTGAAAAGTTCGACGTCAAGTCCATCCGAATCTGCAGTCTTATTTGATTTAAATTTGCATATGGCAAGCCAAACTTCTTCTTGGTCATCATCTTCTCTCACGGCTTTCTTCATCATCTTCCAAGTTGAATTGGGCTTCTGCTTGACAGCGGAATTAGTATCTTCATCGCTGCTAAGCAGTCTACAGAAGTAGTCTTTCGAGAGCCTTAGAGTCGTGCGGGTTGTTAACAGGATATCCTCATTGGTACTTTGAAAGCAACAAGTCAAACTTAGCCTCTCGGAAATCATATACAAGTCCTCTTTTGCTGTGTTTTTAAAAAGTGTTAATTGAAATTTATATAATGTACCAATCTCTATAGAAGTAATATCTTCCCAAAGCCGAGACTGGAAAAGCTTTTTGTTTTAAATCATCGCTTGCGTGGGCTTCCAAAAAGAAGATGGGTACACTACACAATCCCATGCGGAATTTCGAAGTCCACAAAAAAGGTGTTTCTGTAGGTAACTTCGTTTGCCCTCATTATGTTTGCCAGCCTTAGATCTCAAATCTTATAATAATTCAATTTACGAATCTGTTGTAATAGCAACTGCCAATTATGCTGCACACACGCCTTTCAAAGGGAAACCTAATTGACTTGTGTTTCCGAAATCCTTCGTCCAAAAAAATACGCTGGCATTCGACCAAGACCAAAAGTAAATATTTGCAGGAATTCTGTAATTAGTGCGGTGGCTTTACAAAAATAAGAATTAACAGCATTTTTGTTTTGATTTTGTTCTTATTCGATTAACACATTGACTTGTTCAAAACTCAAAATACAAAACACTGCGACTTCTTGCTGTTCTATTGAGATTTATTGTGTTTCGATTGTAGTCTCGTTCTCTCTCACCATTGAGATTATTTTGCCATCGTCCTTTGTCCGTCATTGCCTTCGCCATTTTCCCTTTTGGTCCTCTTTTTTATAAAATGCACAAAATAATTTAAGTTTGAATACGTGCGTTGGAATTTGATAAGTTTTTTCGTCAAAAAGCAGCAAAAATAAGAAAACAAAAAAAAAATTTCTCAACGGGGAGGTGTTAGCCCTTAACACCCAACACAGTATGACAAATAAACGAACCATACTATGAAAGGACACACAAAAAAAAAGCAACAAAAAACGTTTCCGCCTCCATCCCATAGAACTATCGCGTCCGTCGTGGTGTTGTCGATGGTGATGGCGATGGGATTGGCGACAAGTATGGGTATAGCGTAACACAGTGAAGGTATTCCATTCTTCTAACGCAATTAATGTCAAAGTCTACTCGATTTCCCTTATGAAACAGTCCAAGCTACGGGTGGTAAATTAAAACAAACGGCCAACGCGTCCTGGTACATTTGTCAGTTGTCAAGCGTTCGAAGCTCTCGTCTCTCGCCCGTGGTTTATTTCGAAGATGAAGAGGGTTGCTTTACGTTCATCCACTTCCATGTTGTAAAACATTCTATCCGTCCCCACTCCAGCTTTTCGCTGTCAGCCGCATCCGGATCATTCTCATGGCAGTGTTGGTGACGAGCAAGCCAAATTAGTTTATCCTAAATGTTTGCAACAGAAATTCAAGGCGACCAACAACCGACGACGACGCGACGACGACATGCGTCCGGCGGTTGTTCGGACTGTTGGAATTATACATACATGTATACGTATGTATGGATTGTCCTGAAATGGACGATGGCAATGATGAATCCTTGGACATTATTGGTCTGCGTTGGGACACTTTCGGACGTGCCAACAGAATTAACATGTTTGACCTCACCTTTAAGCGCAATAAAGCCTCTCCATAGTCGGGGAGAGGAATGACCTATTAAAATGTTGGCCATGGCCATACGAAAGAAACATTGCGAAAAGAATCAATTTACATTCAGCCCATAAATTATCATTTTTATTTTCTTCCAATCAACGCACGAATGTGAAACTTGAATCCAAAACCCTTATTATTCATGTATAACGAGTCGACGACATGAGAACTGAGGAACACTGCGAGCACAGATCTTGGAATTGGAGTCGCTGCCGGAAAAGGCATTTATTCGAATCGGTATTGCAACGACCTCATCTATTTTATCTCTGTAAGAAAAGAAGATGAAAATCTTACCCGAGCGTATTTGTTATAAATTTCAACTGTACAAAAATGTATGACTGTCTCACATAACATAATACAGTCCTGGTGCTGCTCCTGGGGCTGCAGGCAGCTGGCAAAAAGGAATCTAGTGAGCTCATGAATCTGGGTGTTATTGAACTTTTTTTCTTAACTGAATTCTAGAAAACACAACAACTGTTGACAGGGAGATAAACTCGTATTTATTAAAAATAAATCACAAATTAGCTACCGTGAAATTGTATTCCTTTATCCTTGTTGGAGAGGTTTAAAGTACGAAAGCATTGTTCAGAAATGAATAAATTTATAAATTTTGTTTTTTATTTTGAAAATGTGGTTGCGTCATTTTGACAATGCGACGCGACGACCTCGAACAACCGGAAATGTCCTGTTAAACTAAAGAGTGCGAACGCTGACCATAATAATATGAAACCGCAACAGTAAAATAATTCGTGATTGCTGGGTGACTGTCCGAGCTTCAGTGTCGGCCAGGGTTTATGGAGAACATCAAAGTAAATGGATTTGACTTCCTGAATCAACATTTTTTGGCTCAGATAGAAACCACTGACATACTTATTTAAAGATGCGGTTTGATAAGTCAATGAGTTTTTGAATAAAAAATTTTTTTTTCTCAAATAAAAAGTGTTTGTTCCAATTTCTTTAATTCCTTCCAAATACTAGGTTTTCTCAAGGCCCTCGTAGCAGGCATTTGTTGAGGTTATGGCCTCTTCATTCAACCCAGCTATTTCTTTAGATTTGAAAACCGAAGAGGGGGTAACTCTGGAGAATATGATGTGTGGGGTAGTACCTCTTGTCTCAATTTATGTATTTTTGAACCTTCATTATGGTCGAGGTCTAGTACATTCATGTTAAATGTGATGTGCTCGTTTCTGTTGAGTTGCCTACAGTCTCAGCCACCGCATGTACTTTCATTCTCCGACCGTCCAATATCAATCCATGGATTTTATCGCCAATTCCTGGTTTGACGAACTTTTTGGGCAACCTGGACGTTCGGAATCATTTTTGCTGATGAGACTACAAACTATTGTCGACATCAA
Organism: Melanostoma mellinum; assembly: GCA_914767635.1. Classification (NCBI taxonomy): domain Eukaryota; kingdom Metazoa; phylum Arthropoda; class Insecta; order Diptera; family Syrphidae; genus Melanostoma; species Melanostoma mellinum. Next base: position 198,780,179 of record OU612059.1, read on the forward strand.
AACTCTCTAAACTCCTTTTTATCCGCAATGGAGATTGCAATGGAGGTGCAGAAATGCCGTAGTTATTATCAAGTCTTTCCTTGGTTTCGGTAAATCCAATTTTCTCCATTTTCATTAATTTTCACGAGATTACTGCTTTGAATAGCTGTAAATCTCAAACTAAAAGACATAGCTTGCCCAAAATTCAACTATAGTCTATAAATAATGACGAATGGTGATGGTTGTGGACAAGCTTCTGATAACTTGTAGCTTGTAACTTGTAGGTTGGACTAGCTAACAAACTGCGTAAAAAACAGACCTCGTGCTGTCGAAGAACTCGAACTCGAACGCAAGATACACTTCTAGAATTATGTACAAATGTCAGAACATTTGGGAACCAACTGTGACTCAATCCAACTATGTATATTGCTGTAGCCAAGATATTTGAAAATTTTACGAAAAATGACGCTAGTGTGGGAAATCTCGAACTCGAGCCTAAGACAAATGCCAATTTTATTTTTTTTTTTGCATCTCAGAGACTTAAGCGGCACTGAACTTAGAGCAAGCTCATGGTATTAATGATGAAGAACGTAGATAAGTATCTACGCTCTTCATCATTAATACCATTAATGTAGTTAGCATATAACACCAGCCAATAGGAGCACAAAGACAACGTATACGAGTAAAAATAAAAGACATTACATAATATTAACAAGGAACAAAATTAAATTAAAATAAAATTAACATTTAAATTTAAAATTTAAAAAATAGTTTGTCTCTTTCAAACTCTCTAGGATGGAAGAAGAAAAAAAAGTAGACGTGCGTCGTTATTACTTTAGGCTTTCTATAAAATCTCTCACACTTTAATCATCTTTTAAATATAAACATTCATATGCCATAAACCGTGAGCAGCTTATGGGAGATTTTGGTGTCATCTGTGATACCGAATCAAATGTTCAAGAAATGGTCCCATGAATTCCGCAACCTATTTGTTACCAAATTCCTCTATATCGCCTTTGATCGTCCCCTTCTTGAGTATGCAACGCATCAATCGTGCACTTAAATATCAAGTGGTTTACATATCGAGGATCGCAAGCGTTCACGTAATTTTCTGTTAGCAACTTTCAGAAACCGTCTCCTTCTTTTAAAAGCTCAAAAGTATGTGTTTGACATTGTATTAATTTACCAGGTTCTTACTGGTGATACATACTGACCCCCCTCTTTTAGACCTTATCTCTTTTCACACTGATCCCCGAAATGTAAGATCCTACCTGTTTTTTATCTTCTCTGCTCATCGTACATTCTATGATCTCAACGAACCATTATCCCGCATGTTGTGCAAGAATAATTGTGTCACTTTTCATTTTGACTTGCATCTTTCAAGCCCTTGTCTTAAAGTCCTCCGATTCAAAAGTCGTAATCGTATATCTTCAGTTTAGTTTTAATTAGCCTTATTTTAGTATAAAGTAATTTAAAGCCAATAGTAATCGAGGTGGAAGCCCCCCAAAATTAAATCAACATCAAAACTAAGGGCCCGTAGCGAAACTTTGTGGTAGAATCGCAGTCTTTAGCGACAATCTGGAAAGACCCAGCTTAAGGCAGAATGCCTCATTCATCCTGAACGGATCAAAAGTTTTGTCCTGCCGTCCTATAAGAGGATTTAGATGCACATGGTATTGACGCCGATTTTTTTAAGGCCACAAAATTTCGATTGAAAAGGAGCATGCATCAACTTATCTGCAGAATGTAGTCGGATGAAAGTTTGCCTGATTAGTTGAACTTCAATAGCGTTTGTACAATCCTACAAAAGAAAGATCCTCACAACTAAGCAAAATATAGAGAAATGAGTCTCCTTACAGTAGCATATAATATCCTATCTGCCTTATGTGAGCGTTTAGTTTGATTACTCCATCTTCTTATCAATTCAATTTCAATGCCTAATCTAGAATTAGCTATATATGTACTTTGAAATAACATCAGTAAAATGCTTAACCAGAGACTTACTCGTGCCAAACGCTGCACAAGTTAAGAAAGAACTAAAACTCTCTCTCGAAACACTGGTGATCAAGTGTTATATTCTTAATTCAAGGATGAGAAAAGCGTATACGAAAGGGCCTTGTCTAAAGCGGACGGAGAGACACTTGTTCGTTTCGAAAGAAAAATACAACCGTTTATCTTTGGTTCCGTTTCTGAAGACGATGCGATATTTGGAAGAGAAAATTCAACAAAGAACAATATGAGCCTTATCACGCCCTGAGCATAGCGGGGCCGCAGTCGCTGGAACCGGTAGAGCGAATAATAACCAGAGCTCCGGCTCGACTGGCTTTCGAAAGCAAACAAGCAAATCGAGGGAGTGGAAAACCTCATTTTAGATAAAGCAATCAATCCAAGGAAGACCTCTACTGATTTGGAGCCAAGATCATCTGAAATCGTCCAAGTTCACCCGGAAGTGTATTGCCAACCTAAGTGAAAACTAAGTTGGTTTGGAAATTATTCGTTTCGAGCTTTGCAAATACATAAGCATCACACTAAGTCTCAAAAGAAACAGGTCTCTTGGAATAGCAAAATTCAGGGGTCGAATTAACGCATCAGTGATCGAGTGAATGAGTACTATTTTTCTTTCAAAATTGGCTCTATATTACATAACATCATTCAGCTGTTCATTCATCGACTTCAATACGTTCAAACACTGATGGAAGAATGCCAAATTGTGGTACTTAAGTGCTCGATAACGTGAGAATTAGTTCCAAAAACACACAATTCAGTCACGTATTACTCGATCATGTGTGCGGTAATACGGCCCCAGTTCTAATGCATCAAGTTAGGTTGGTGACTTCTTCACGAGATCCTAGTATCATTGCTTTGGCTTCCATTATAATGTAGCAAAAGCTTAGCTTATCAAATTTTTAATTGGAATATTGAAATCAAGGTCGATGAAGGTTTCTACGTGACTTAACATATTAAACGTCCTCATCAGCATTCCTTCGCACCGTAGGAACTATTGCTCATTTATGACGGTTGTAGTTTTGCTTAAAATTTAACTCTCCGTACCTCTGCCTATTGCGTTGAAGAGTAAACTCTATACCGTCCTTGCTTTTTCCAGTACAACGTCAGACTTAAAGTCAAGAGTTTTTTCTACTCGACTTCAACATAAATTGAGGACGCATCCTTTCAGGGGATGGGAAATGGTTCTTTTTGCATTTATTAGAGAGCAAAACTCTTAGAAGTGCCATTTTCAAAACATATAGTACCAAAATTGAGCCTCTTACACAGAGTTGTCAGGTTTCGGGAATCAGAATCACCAAAAGTATATTAAAAACTGTCAAAAAATCGTCGAGATCTGAAAAGCCTGTCAGATTCAATTAAAAAAAAACTAAACCATTGATCTTTTTGACACCCCCGTGAAAATTAATTTCATGACTCCCAAGCGACCGATTGGATCTTAACGACAAAGATTAAATGATTCGGACACACACGTACAATTCAGAAACTCGTAAACCCCGTTAAATCAAAGTTGAATGACTATACAAGACAATTGTCCGTCCGTTCCGACAGTGAGTGGTATAAATTTCACACAATTTGTTTTATTGCTCACTTAAACGAGCAGATAAAATGTTCAAATGTGTTAAAAACTATTCGAGCATTTTATTTCATTGCTTCTTGCTTCTTGTTCAAAACAAGTATAGTGCACTGTCAGTCACCCACCCAACACTTCATCCACATCTAGATGGCACATCAGTCATGTTAAGTGAGTGGAAAGTAGGATTTACCCTTTCCGGGTATTCTAATGATCCAAAAGCACGACCCTCAAATGACCGCGTTAACGCAAAAACGACCGACAAAGACAAACCACCCTCAGTAGAAATCAGAATGCTAACACAATTACGAAAAATAAACTTTAATTGCCATCTCCGAAATAAACTCAAAGTATTTTGTGTGGATGTGGATGTGAATAGGGATAGGGGTGTGGAGGAGTTTATAGTTCTCCATTTCTATTCACTCTCTTCTTGTTTATTCGTTCTCGAAGCCATTTGTGTCGGAGCTAAATGAAAACTGATGTTAAATCCACAGGAACACATTCACATTTACACTTCATTTAATTAAGTTGTCAAATTACATTAAATTTTCGTTTATACATTTTACCCCATCAATTAAATTCGATGGAGAAGAATTTCGAAAATCTATGCCACGTCAGGCAGCGGGATCGGGAACGGGAACGAAAACGGGAATGTGATACGTTCTCAGTTTACAAACTAGGACGGGAACTTTCTCTCTCTCTCACACACACTTTTTCTCTTTCACTCTATATCACACCCTGTGTGCTGTCTGTGGAGAAAACCAGAAAGCAAACATTCCGCCGCTCCGCGCCACCGACCGTCTGTCCGTTGGACGACAGTCAGGAATCAGTAGGGCGCCTTTTTGTTAATTACAGAATTAACACCCTTCAATAGGAAGCTAAACTCCGCTTTGATTGACTATGTCCATATTCTATGCTCGATTCTAGTCCAACGTCAACAGCATCGGCCAACTGGACCAGAAAGCAGTCTCTCACCCGCACAGTTGACAAACGAGTCACTCGAGGAGACTGGAGACTGCTGCTATATTCCAATCTGGCACTGACAGAGTTGGCATATCATTTAAATTGCCAAGTTTCTATGCTAGCTGTTTGGTGGGTGGCGATTTAGGCGGGGTGGTATAGTGTTGTGTTCGTCGGTTTAAAGTAACAACATTGTTTCGGTTTTCGGTTTTTGGTCGATGTGTTCTTGGATGGTGTGTATATATTGTAACGTGAACCCAACATTTTATACCAATTTCCTAATCGAAAAACGTTCAACCGAAAACACAACTGGCAACACTTTAATGGAATGGTATAAATGACAGGCGTTGCTTGTAAGCCAGTGTGTGTGAGTGTAGAGAGACAGACAGACAGAGAGTAGACAGCAAATGTGGAGACAATGTAGAAGTTACTGGAGAGTTCTAGATGGCATGTCATTCGATATAAATAGCCCGCCCGAGGCAACCAGAGGGCAGTTTTTGTTTATAGAGTGATAAAGTTAAGAGTAAATACAAGTGATAGTCCAAAAGTCGAGTTGAGTTCAAATAAAGTGTATATCGAAAGTAGATACTGAATAAAGTGGTAGAATTAAATTGAAAGGTAGAGTTTTATTTTTGCGAACTAAGCGCACGTTACATTGGTGTCAGAAGTGTAAATAAAACTTATTTGACTAGTAAAGTGTAAAAAAAAAAAAAAAAGTAAAAAGAAAATAATAATTATATACAGTGAAAATGGGTAAGTTGTTAGAAGAGCTCACTTGCATTGAGCTTAAAAGTGAGTTAGGTAAGCGAAATCTTTCTAGAGCGGGATCGAAAAATGAGCTCGTCCTGCGCTTGCGTAACTATTTGGAACAGCAAGGGGAAGACGTAAACACTTTTGTTTTTGAAACAGAAGTGGAAGAAGAGGAAGTAAGTGAAAATATAGATTTTTCTAGTATGATGAAACTTTTGTTAGAACAACGAAATGAGCAAAAGAAGGAACAGCAGAATGTTCTCGAACAACTTGAAGCACAACGAAACGAGCAAAAGAAGCTGATTGAAGAGCAACGAAGCGAGCAAAAGAAAGAACAGCAGAATGTTCTCGAACAACTTGAAGCACAACGAAACGAGCAAAAGAAGCTGATTGAAGAACAACGAAACGAACAAAAGAAGGAACAGCAGAATGTTCTCGAAAGACTCGAAGTACAACAAAAGAATCTGGAAGAGCAACGAAACGAACAAAAGAAAGAACAACAGAATATTCTCAAAAGACTTGAGGCGCAACAGAATGTTTTGGAAGGTCAGAAAAACATTCTAGAAGGAAAATTGGGTAATATTGAGAAGAATGTATGTGCCCTTGACGAACGAGTTGAAGGTGTGGAAAAACAGCTTTCTGTTGTAGAGAATCGTTTTGAAGGCGTAGAAAGTCGATGTGATGTTCTCACCAAGGAATTAGACCAGATCCGGAAAATAAAAATTCGAGAATCTGCTGGAGAGTTTGCAAGGAAAAAGGAGATGAAACCCCCAACATTTGATGGACAGTCTTCTTGGCCAGTCTATAAGAGACAATTTGAGGCAGCCGCGACAACAAATGGCTGGGATGACGAAGACAAGTACATTGCACTGACTCTTGCTCTTAGAGGACCAGCAGCTGAATTACTTCAAACAGTTCCAGCTGGTAAGAGCGGCGATTTCAGTTCTCTCGTGGCAGCTATAGATAAACGCTTTGGAGATAGCCACTTGAAAGAAGTCTTCCGAGTCCAACTCAATAACAGAGTCCAGAAAAGGGGTGAAAGTCTACAGCAGCTCCAAGCAGACGTCGAAAGACTGGTTCACCTGGCATACCCGGATGCTGGAGAAGAAATCATCAACCAGCTTGCTGTTGAGTCCTTCGTTCGTGCCATTTCCGATATACATCTTCAGAGGTCTGTGCGAACTGCTAGAACACGTACTCTTTCTGAAACCTTAGCATTCGCATTGACAATTGAAGCAGCAGAACAGGCTTCTCATGGAGTACATCGACTTAGAGAAGCCATAGTCGAAGAATGCTCGTGCCAAAGAGCTGAAATACAAAAGAACCGGAGCGGACTAGCAAGATGTTGGAACTGCAACAAGACCGGGCACTTACAGCGTCAATGCCGACTACCACCAAACAAAGCAGGTTGTCAACATTGTGGAAGCAAGAGATCCAACCCAGAGCAAGGTAACAACAACACCAGCGTTGCCTATCAGCCCGTTTCCTATCAGGGAAACGAGTAAGAACCAACTTCGAGGGGCAGAGGCTGGTTTCTTGTATCGATGGCCCCAGAACCACCATCCAGGTCTCTCAGACCAAACGAGACAACAAAAGTCTGACTGTGGAGACTACTATTAACGGAAACAAACATGTGGCTACCATCGACACCGGTGCCACAGCCTCCATAGTACGTCGAGACCTGGTAAAGACGACGTGGCTTCATAACACCAATAGCTACCGTCTAAGAACCGCAACGGGAGAAGCAGCAAGAGTATATGGAGAAGTGTGTCTTAAGATCCGACTGGCCGATGCATTATCACGAAGACCTTGCAAAGTGGATTGCAAGCATTGCAAGCGGCAAGAAGACAAAGAAATCATTACCGCTCAGCGACTAAGAGCTGACCCCATAAGCGGATGGAGCAATGAGGAAGTGAGGACTGCTCAACAGGAAGATCCAGATATCGAACCCATTCTCGCATGGAAAGAAAATGAAGAGAAACCGGAATGGGGAGACATTTCTGACAGGAGTCCAGTTCTCAAAGCCTATTGGGCACAGTGGGACTCACTATATGTGCAAGAAGGTGTCCTCAGGCGAAGATGGGAATCCGCTGACGGTAAGTCATATGTGATGCAGCTGATCGTACCGCAATCGAAAGTCAGTGAAGTTCTTCAGGAGATGCACGACGGACCTTCTGGAGGCCACCTGGGGGTAAACAAAACACTGGAGAAGGTGCGACATCGGTTCTACTGGTTACATGCTAGAGATGACGTGGAGAAGTGGTGCCGAACATGTGACAAGTGTGCTGCAACCAAAGGACCTGGTAGGAAGATTCAAGGTAAGATGCATCAGTACAACGTTGGATCGCCTTTTGAGAGGATTGCAGTAGATGTGGCTGGGCCTTTTCCAGAGACCAACGCTGGAAACAAGTACATTCTGGTTGTAATGGACTATTTTAGCAAGTGGCCTGAGGCGTATGCCATCCCAAATCAAGAGGCCAAAACGGTGGTCGACCAGATTGTGTTTAACTGGGTGAGTAGGTTTGGCGTGCCTATGGAACTCCATTCCGACCAAGGGAGGAACTTTGAGTCAAACATCTTCCAAGGAGTGTGCGGACTACTTGGCATTAAGAAGACGAGAACCACACCACTTCATCCACAATCTGATGGGATGGTTGAAAGATTCAACCGGACCTTGAAAGAACACCTCACCAAGGTCGTAGGCGACTACCAAAGAGACTGGGATAGGCACGTACCGCTATTCCTGATGGCCTATAGAAGTGCAGTACATAGCTCGACAGGACAAACACCATCTGACATCCTGTTCGGGAAAACCATGCGGCTGCCCAGCGAACTTAAATTTGGATGCCCCACAGAGGAGCCACAGGACACAAACGAGTATGTGGACGACCTCAAGGAGAGACTCGCTGACATCCATAAAAGAACAAGGGAACGGATGAAAGCCTACAGCGACCGGATGAAGACACGGTACGACACAAAAGCGACAACGTCAGGATTCCAAGCAGGAGATCGTGTGTGGCTTTATAATCCTCATCGTCAAAAGGGATTGTCACCGAAACTTCAGCAAAACTGGGAAGGCCCTTATACTGTAGTCACGAGGATTAACGACGTGGTTTACCGCATCCAAAGAGGACTAAGAGGCAAGTTAAAAGTAGTTCATTGTGACAGGCTGCATCGATATAGTGGCGAGGCTGCAGATGGAATTTTTCGGGACGAACAATCCTAAGGAGGGGGCAGTGTAACGTGAACCCAACATTTTATACCAATTTCCTAATCGAAAAACGTTCAACCGAAAACACAACTGGCAACACTTTAATGGAATGGTATAAATGACAGGCGTTGCTTGTAAGCCAGTGTGTGTGAGTGTAGAGAGACAGACAGACAGAGAGTAGACAGCAAATGTGGAGACAATGTAGAAGTTACTGGAGAGTTCTAGATGGCATGTCATTCGATATAAATAGCCCGCCCGAGGCAACCAGAGGGCAGTTTTTGTTTATAGAGTGATAAAGTTAAGAGTAAATACAAGTGATAGTCCAAAAGTCGAGTTGAGTTCAAATAAAGTGTATATCGAAAGTAGATACTGAATAAAGTGGTAGAATTAAATTGAAAGGTAGAGTTTTATTTTTGCGAACTAAGCGCACGTTACAATATGTATAGCGGTTGGATTGATGAATGTATGCTTTAAAATTGATAATAATAGAAACACTTTTTGTATAAAGTTGCAATATTCAATTGCCTCCTCTACGAGTATCTTGGGAGAAGTGAACACCGAAGACGAGAGGATCTTAACGACGATGAGTGTACCTATCATTCGCATACTCGCAAGGAATCCATATAACTTCTGGGATAATTTCGGGTAATTTGATATTCAATGGACCTTGATGGGCGAAGACGACGATGATAAAGTTCTGCCTCTCTGTACTCTGTATATATATAGCTTATATGGATTCTTATAATTTGTTCCATAAGTGAATTAATATTTCACTGTTGCAGTATTAATGTTGGAGACATTAAATTGAAAAGTATTTCGTTAAAAGACGAAAAATCAATCAAAAGAAAAGAAAATTTGGTGGTTGTTTATTGTTAATCACTTTTAGTACTTCTTCTTTTGATTGTGTACCTATACAACAAGTGAAGTGAATACGGTACGCAAACGAAAAAATAAGATATACCAAACGAGGAGCAGGACGAAAGGCAGAGTCAAATTTAAAGTGCATGAGGGCACTAGTTACTATCCGTAATACTCTCCTATTTAATAGGTGAACCTGATAATCTAGTACAACCATCTATACTGTGTAGATTTACAGTAGCGAAGATGGTTTTTAGATTCCGGTTTTCCTTAAACCTCTTGAAAGTATTTCTTTGGCATCAATTGACAGTTCCGCTTTTAGAAGTTAAAAACGCCAAAGGCTTTTTCAAAAGTTTCTTGCTTTTGAATCCAAAACACATTAATTCAGCTTTTGAAATTTTGAATTCTGAAGCAACTGCCGCACCCTATATCAGAAATGGCAAGAGTGTTTTTTGGGGGATTTTTGATTCATTTTAAAAATCAATGGATTGATAAGGTAAGAAAAAACACGTTTGCTTTCCAAAAATGTAAAAAAGAAAACTATTTAAGGAAACCTATTCAAATATTTTAGTTTTCAACTGCACAATGAGGACAACTTTTGAAGGTTTTAACAGCCACAAGCTCACAAAACATATGGTAGCTTTTTTTAAGTTTTTGGATTGCTTGTTGGATGCAGACAGTATTAAATCGAAGATAAAAGCCTCCTTATATAACAAGCTCAACGAAAATTAGGGAAAAAGATTATTCCAATGAATGACTTCCTTAACCAAATGACCAATGAACAAAATAATCTCATAACAGAAGACGCCGCAAATTTGAAAGATCTTGAGTGTGAAAATGAAGAAGAAGAAGAAGGAGAAGAAGAAGAGCAATAAGAAAGTCAAAGAATCTTTAATGTGGATGTGGACGATGTGGCAATCCTTTGTGCAATTTGTAGTGAAAATACACGAACTATTTTCCTACAGCCGTGCAATTATTTCAAACTTTGTTTGAATTGTTACACACAGCTGGCGGAGAAGTATACAGCAAACACATTCCTGTCATTAAAAAAAGTGTATGCCATTTGACAGCACCCAACTCGCCACAAAAAAAAAACCTATGGCGAGTTGAGGGAAAACCTATATGTAGGTTAACACAAGGGCCCAAAAAACATTCATTGACATTCAGGGTGACTTTAGGTCTCCCAAAAAAACGCGACCCCAGAGCGACCCTGGGGCTTCAACGAACAAACCTAATACTGCAATTTTGTGTCCAATTTGTACGCAAATTGTTAAAAATAGCAGAAGAATTTATTGTTAAAATTAATATTCTAAATTTTTGACATTCGTATCAAAAGATTGGTTCTATATGTACAAAATTTGTTTATGTCCTAATTGGCAGCCATCGCGCGATCGAACAACGAGCGACGGGCGCCGCATCGGACGATCAAAATAATATCAAACAGCAATAACCCTTTTGTGTGTCCTTATTAACACAGGAAAGCGATCACGCGATGGGGTAGCACAGTCGAAAATGTTTGTTTCATGATCGTTCAAGCTTTATCATTAAAGCTTTTCATATTCAAAAGTGTATACTCATGCGACCGCGCGCCGCTACGAAAAAATCAACCAATTTGATTTTCGTCGCGTTGCTCTTAGCAAATAGCAAGGGAAAATGGAATTCGAAGACAATTTAATTAGTGGAATTTATGTGAATCCCATTTTATGTACGTATGTAATGTGTATTGGTAAAAATATCTTGTTGGCTTCGCAGCTCTGTGTACAAGTGGTGGAACTTTCCAAATCTCAACCGGCTTTTATACATACATATATTTGATTTGACGTTTTTTTTTTTTTTTTATAATCGATCTTATGAGCATCTTGCGACTGGTATTAGGACACTCATTGTGGTAGCACTACTAACAAGCAACGCTACCGACCGAAGTTCATCGTTCAATCGCGCGATGCAATTCCAATTAGGACACAGCCTTATTTCAAATAAACTTTTTTCAAACATTTATTGTAAAGTTAACTTTGTGCTATCATGGTAGAAAAATCGTAAAAAAGCGTCAAGGTACCAAATTGGCTCTATAACGCTTTACAAAAGCGACAGTTTACCAAACGCAAATGTTCGGCCCAATGTCACTTTATCTAAGCGTCCTTGTGTCAAATACCTGCATTTGGCATAATGTAGCTTAGATTTCATTCAATTTCGCTTATCTTTTTGGTGGTATTTTAATTTTATGTTTTTCTTTAAAGCCATCACACAATAGCGCGTTTGCCTCGCGTCGACCTCATTTGACAGAACAATCAAAAGTTCAACTATACGAAAAACGAAATCTGTAGAGTCTCACACAATCACGCTTTGCCCTCAGACGCGTCGTCTTAGATGAATAAAGAACAAGATGGAAAACCATTACGTCTTTTTCCCCGCAACTTCCATTTGTTTACATTGTTGTTTTTATAATCGCAGCCTCCATCTGTGAATACGTGTGAGCTGCAGAAAAAAGGCGCGAAAAAGTTGTGGAAGTATATGCGTGGTGAATTTTTTTTTTTTTGCTTGGCAACTTGAAACCTTGAAACATAACTCAGAAAGCCATCATTCATCTCTGTAGCACAATTATTAACAAAGATCCAACACTTTAAGTTTTCAATTTTTCTTAACACAAAAAAAAATTAAAACTTAAAGTGTTGGTGCTTTGTAAGTAATTGTGCTACAGAGATGAGTGAAGGCTTTCTGAGCTCTCCATAATATCTACAAGATTTCTGCATTTCAATATTTTGATTGAGATAAGTTTTTAAAAAAATGTCTACATAGTTTTATATCCGCTTTCAATTCTTTTACTTTAGATTTTTTTTTTAATTCAATTAATTAACTGCTTAAATTTTCAACTCAGCTTCAAGAAGAGAATCGAAAGCTTAAGTTGGAATCTCTTTCATCAAACAAATGCAAAATGAATTCATATTTATTGGTTACTGTTTTGCTTTAGTATATATTTTTTTAACAGTCATACTTTTCTGTCTATTTCTCTTAAGAAACGTTTTTTAAAAAAGAAGAAATAGAAGGGAGGAGACTACTCAGAGAAATGTTTAACAAAAAAGAAAATATTTTAATATTTTGATGCTTAAATTTTTATTTCCAAATACTTTAAAAAGTATATAATCACAAATAAATTTTATTTACAAAACCCAAAAAAAAGTTTTAAATCCAGAAATTCTGCCAGACGTAGCCTTAAGGTGACTAAAAGTAAAAAAAAAAAAAAAAAAATAGTGCGTGCAGTCCCTCCGCGCGGTAGAAGTGAAACTTCCCAAAAATGAAAATAGGAAGAGGTAGAAATTGATTTTTGGTGAACTCATATTGTTTCTTTAAAAGAAAAAGAAAAGAAATGGATCGGTGTTAACTTTCACGGGATAGGCACTTAACACCATTTCATAGAACAATTTTTTTATTTTTTGGTGGAGATTAGAAGGACTTTGAAGATGTATGTATCATGTATGGTAGAATGTATGGTATTGTATCCATACTTATGTATGGAATACAGTACCAGGAACCTTTCTGAAACCGTTGATTGGCTAGTGTAAGTGGAAGCTGACTGACAGACTAATGAAGACCGCAGTCTTAACACCTAAGCCGAAGACGGAGAACACTTACATACATGTTTAGACATGATCAAACATGTTTAGACATGATCAAACATGCTTAGACATGATCAAACACGTTTAGACATGATCGAACACGTTTAGACATGACCAAACATGTTTAAACATGACCAAACATGTTTAGACATGAACAAACATGTTTAGACATAACAAACATGTTTAGACATGATCAAACATTTTTAGACATGATAACATGTTTAGACATACATTTTTGAGCCGGGCTTAAATGGAAATTGCTTATATATAAATGATTATGCCTCCACTAACTACTATGTATATACTCACTACTATCTTAAAATTCTAATAACATCTTTCATCTTATCACCAAAAGCTCTGATTTGTATATTGTCTTCCAAATAAAATTCCGCAGTCAACACATTCGAGGAGAAGCTTCACAAATTATTTTTTGTTAGAATAATTTAACTTAATCGATTTACACAATAATTAGTAAGCACTTATTTACGTACATCATACATACATACATATATTAAACAAATTAAGAGAAACTGCATTAAATATTTTCTATCATTTCATTGGAGAAGAAAAGAAAACACAACACTGATCGATTATTCACTGAGCAATTGATAATATGCTTAACACGGAAGTGTAACGCTGCATGTAACACGGAAGTGTAACGCTACATGTTTGCAAGTCGCATAAGAAGTTTCACTTCAAAAAAAAAACCGGTTCCCAGACGAGAATACCCATACTACGGTACAATTTTGTGTAAGCCCTGTGTGTGGATCCGAATATAAAGTGGTGTTAGTGAAATTTTGTGTAAGCCCAGTGTTGAGATCCGAATATAAGGTGGATCTAGTGAAATTTTGTGAATGAGTGCGTGCAGCAGCTTGTAGGGTGGTATCAATGTGTTAGTGTGGTTTTCCATCTTGTTCTTTACACTTTGCCACACCACGCTTATTAAAAATGTTCAGGTTTCATGCGACAAAACGTAGTTACGTTTAGTTTTATTTCTACTTACGTCGCGTCGGCTACGCGCGCCCTGTTGACAAGTTCCAATTTCGTAGTAATCAATTTTTTACATAGAAAGTTCTCTGGCACAGCGTTTTTAAACAAATTTTCATTGCTTTCTCTTTAGTGAAAGGATTCTTAAGGATAGCTATCTGTAATCAAAAAAGATGTCCATTATGCACCCATGGTGTAGGTGGGTAGGTTGAAAACTTCCTGGCGTGGCCAGACTTCACGCGAATTTAGGGATACTTTTAAGTTTTATCATTCATTCAGATGCAAAGTTAAAATCATTTTATTTTATAATAAATTTGCTTTATTCGTACGCAAATTTCAAGCCATTATTTTCCTGACTGCAAGTTCTGCGATTAAAATAGAATTCTTTTAACCTTGCATTTAAATCACAGAACTTGCTAGAAAATAGAAGTTTTGACGCAGTCAGTATCATACGTAACGCTCATGGCTTCCATCTTCGTTCCATGCGTAAAGACGAAAATGTGGTTGCTTTGCAGTTTCTTACTGAAATTATTGAAATAAACTTCAACTTCCTCTGGTTCGTGCAGGATGACAAGCCGTGATACACTGCCCATGCCACTATATTTCTTTCGCTCACTTATCTATCGAACCGCATTAACAATCGTTTTTTCTTTTTTGTACATTAACTGGGCGCCTACGCCTAGCACCTGCGATTTGACTCTTTTAGAATTTTTCTTATTTTTATTCATTTTATTGCTGCTCGAGTTTGATGCTGGTTTTCAATACAATAAACACCATTTCAGTACAATTTTAAAACGGTTTTAAGTACAATTGAAAAATTTCATTTTCCATCCCTGTCCCTGCCCTAGACCATTTACACCGTAACAGATTGAACAACAAAATGCCCAACATGCCCAGCCGAAAAAATGCTCCCCAGTCCCCACAAACTCAAAGATAGCAAAAATTTTTGTACGGAATTTTTTCGTTTTGGATACAAAAAAAAGATTTTTATTTATAGCAAAGTCATTTACCAGAATCGCACTATAAATTTATAATAAGCAGTTATCGACCTGTTATAAACTGTCAGCATTGTATACAGAAACTATAGTAAGTTCATGAATCGATTTAACAGTGCTTTGGACCGGACGAGCATGGTGGCGCAGCATTCGTTTCTCTACACACAATGGTAAAACAAATTGCTTGGAACGGAGACTGCTAAGTTGGCACGGAGACCACCAGCCAAAAAGTCTACATAATAATACTATAGTTTCTATATACAATGCTGTCAGAAATTGGTGATTGTCAGATTGGTGTCTTGGATAAATATACCAAATTCATTTTTCTTTTATACGCGTGTAGCGTCACCTCGAATCTAAACACAAAATCAGTAATGCGGTGAAAAGAAACGGTGAAAGCTATCAGTGTACATGAGCCGCTGTACGTTGTTGGTTCTTGGCACCAATAGTGAAAAGTTGTAAAATTTGGCACTCCACTTAGCTTTTGAAAGCTTTTTCGGAAAGTTTCTTTTAACACAGATAAGTTTAACAAGGTAAGGCAATGACTACAATATTGTTAAGCCCAGTACTCATTTGAACCATGGTGTGAATTCATACAACTTTGTCATTGTTGTTCACTTGTGAACTTACCCGTGAATATACAGGTATATAGAATCTATAGTAAGTTTAACAGGCGATTTAACAATCTTAAGAACCGAAGGACACCGGTGGCGCAACAATCGCTTTTATACGTACAGTGGTAAAAGTAATAGCTTGGAATGGAGACTACTAAGTTGTACCGGAGACAATAGGTTCACCACCAAAAGTCTACACAATTCCTCTATAGTTTCTTTATACAATGGTGAATCTCATTCACGATAGTTTGATTAGAAATTAAAAGTTAAATGAATGGGGCACAACAAAGCGAGGAGCCCCAAGGCCTAGCCTATTTCTCACACTCATATCCTGTGAGGGAATGGAGGTGAACTACAATTTTCTGCCGGCTCCAAACCGCTAATCGAAAATGGAGGACTTGCCAATTCCTCGCAAAAGGCGATACCCGTGGAAAAACATTTAAGCCTTTAGCAAACCAATGCGGTGAGTGCGTGTGATGCGATTGCGATAAGTCAAATCCCTATCTAATCTTATGGACGTTTGACTTAATGCGTAGGGATTTGACTTATCGCAATCTCATCGCACGCACTCACCGCATTGGTCTGCGCAAGGCTTTAAGCCTCTGCTGGGATTCGAACCACGAACCTTTTGGTTCAACAGGCTGGCATGCTAACCATCATGCCACGGGTACCATAGTTCATTTACAAAAGAAAAAAATTGTTGATAAAATTCATTTTCTCCACTGCCAGCTTTTCACTCTAGAACTGAACTTGAAGGAATAACTAATAATTAGCCCAGAGTAGATAGTACAAGGAGAACTGAGGTTAAATCAGAGATAGCGTGCTATTTTAATTGACGGCTGCATAGTACTGATACCTTTGAGCTCAGTATTCAATTAATAATTATGTTTTTAGTGACAGAGTGCATTGCTGAGCCTGTGCCTGGATTCCGTTACTTTTTATATGATTATCCTCCAATCCTGTACTGTCAATTATATCGCCAAATGATTATTGCACGTAACTTCGCTTTCAGCGACTAAGGAGTATACGGAATACCTGTTTTACTATCTTGCCTACTAAATTTTTCTGCTTTTTAATACTTTTTTAACAGCTAATATTTATTCCAAAGTTATCTAAAACGTTACTGGACCCAGAGCATCATTACAGCCCTGTTTATTAATTTTAAAGCCATCTTCACCAATACGCTCAATAAAACGCTGTACTCACTAATTCAATTCTTCAATTTTACCAGCCATCCCTGTTGTTCACTTCTGAACACTAGCCGTGTTTTATTGGGAATTTCATAATATTCACTTCACTTGCAAGTCTCAATAACACGCTTTTTTGGCTATATTCACTTACCAAGTTCACTTTCAACATAAACTCCATTTTCCAACCATGCCTGTTGTTCACTTCTGCAAGTGAGTTAGTTTTGTCCACTTACGCTGTTCACTTTAGTGTTGTTGTTTTTCCATGAGCGACATTTTGCGATGTTTTGCTGAAGTGAACATAAATTCCCAATAAAGCACGGCTACTGACTTATTTTTGTTCGCTAATCGTTGTTGTTTTGCGATGTTTTGCAAATGCAAAACGGCTTACATAATTGCTCATTTACAGCCAAAACAAAAAAGAAGATCGAAGCAAAAGTTAGTGACATAAAATGTCTGAAGTTTTTCACAAAACAGCAGTTGAAAACCTGAAAAATAATTCAAAATCAAATGTAGCCCCTACTTAAGAATTTATTCACTCTTTCAGAACTAGTTCTATGTTCACGTTGTTCAAGCGGTTGTCACAATTATCTGTCAAATTTGACATTTGACTGCTCTCATTGAGCAAATTCTCTCTTAAAACACCAATTATTTGCGCACATTTCTCTTTGTAGTGCGTTTTTTTGTACATTATGTACATTTTCCTAGGCCGCTGCCAGTGGTTCGCCGTGTGTAAAACATTTTCGCCCAGCGCTCACTTTCATATCCAGTTCTCCTCGACTCGACGAAGGGCGTCGCTGAAGACACGAAAAAGTTTGCTTTTTCACTCAGCAGGAATTTTTATCTTAGAAAATAAGAAAGAATTTTGCAAAAAACCATCAGCGTGCTTTGTGAAAACAAATAGTTTTCCACTTGGAAAATGTCCGGGCATAAGTGAACTCTCCCTAGACTCTGATTCGCAAATCGCAATCGATTTTGTCTATAAATCTTTTTTTTTTTTGATATCGCGTCCGCGGTGGTGAATACACCTTCCCATGGATTAACCAAAAGTGAGTGAGCGGTGAGTGCGTGTGTGTGTTTATTTTGCAGCTGTTTACCAAGTGCAATAACGAGTGCTTCGCTTTGCTTGACAATAAAAAAAAAATTTCTTTGATATTTGATTTGTTTTAAAAGACGGATCGGATCTCCATCTACACACCCTCAAGGGATAACACACAGAGCAGCAGCCGGGTCGACATTATTTTCTGCACTTTAAATTGCGGTAAGTCCCTTCTCTGGCCTTCTAGCAGGAAGCAGCAAAAAAAAACTTAAATCAATGGTCTGGGTACTCACGCTCCGACGTCGCTCCTCCTGTGTTTATGTTTGTGCTGCTGCTACAGCACAGGCACAGGGCGGATGGCGGAAGTAGACATCACAGGGAGAAGAAAATCGATTACCCCCCTTCCCCCAACAAAAAAAGAAAAAAAGCAACAAAAAAATGTGTAGCAACACCACTCGAGCGCCTGGACACCTTCCATTTCAATTTTTCGTTTTCTTTTTAGATTGTTGTTAGTTCTGTCAGCCCTTTTCCTGGTTTTCTATTTAAATTTTTTGTTCACTTAATTTCGGAAAATCTGTTCATGTTTCTGTGCGAATTGGCATAAAAAAACCGGCCTAAGTTTGTATTGGTGAAGATCCAAATAATCGTAAAATATAACAAAAAGGAGCACAGCTGGCTGATGCTGGTGGCAAGCCCCCCTAATTGCGTTGGGTCGTCATCAAAACGAGATGAGTTGTGTGTGGGTTGTGCAACCATTTCGATTCCAATGGTATGCACACAGCAGCGCCCGCTGATGATCATGGTCGGACTTGGTTTGTTTGTGCTGTGCCGTGTCGTGCTGTCAATGGTTCAGCACTGAACCCGCCCGCGCTCATTCCCACAGTCGTCCTTTTATTTATTTATGGACCATCAACTTTAAGAGATGGTGGTGGCTGCAGTGGGGAGGATGCTCTGCTCTGACTCTGCTCGGTTCTCCTTTATTGGGAGTATTAGTGCAGCGATACAAAAAACTCTTTGTTCTTCTGCTTTGGTTGTTTTGGGGGGGGGCCAACAACGGAAAGGCAAAAGAAGGTACATCGAACCACGAGGCATGAGGAAATGTATATCTATATTTTTACAGGAAATTGGGTGACACTTTTTGCAGGGAATACTCTAAACGGCCAATTAAGGGAGGATTTGCAGGGATTTGTGTGATGTGGTGCACCGGGAATAATAACACGAAAGTGGCTTTCAAATCTGCCGGAGCTTAAAGCAGTGCTAGCTGCTACCCTACTCATGACTCCAACTATTTCCAGTGTATGTAGGTATCTCGATTAAAGACAATAAAAGTCTTTACAAGGTTAGGCAAGATAAGAAGAGCACCTACCCACAAAAAAATAGGTTGTTATTCATCTATGTGTCGTAAGTTGGTGTGGTGTTGGTTAGTAAGTCGTGTCTGGGATTTAATTAATTGAAATGAAAATACTCTACGCACTCCACTCTTCAAGAACAATACCCAATCGATACACATGCTGTACGTGATAGTCGTTCATGGTATGCAAGCCTGGAGGCTATGCTTTTAGGAAAAACGATTCGTTTTCGGAATTCGGAATACGGGGAGGTTCCTTAAACTCGATTAAACATTCATCGACTAAAGTGGTTTTGGGACAATTTCACGTTAATGTCATATACTTTGACAGATACACATATGAAAACGAAAAAGAATCGTTCAGGAGGAAAATCACATCTGAATTAAAGCATTTTGATAGTGCCTGGCAATGAGGTGGGTGTAGTTTATGTAGGAAAGTTTATTGAATAAAATAAAATCGTTCTTATCCTCCCCTTTGTCAATTCGCACCTTTTGTGGCGGCTATAAACAGACACACATACAGGAGGCAAAGCCGGAATTTTGAATTCCCTAACTAATTTGCGTTCACAGAGCGTTCTCCCACCTGACAACCGCATTCCTATTGAGGAGCTCTTTAAATATTTGTGGAAAATCCTTCGGATGTTTCTGGGGTTCGAACCTCAAACTCCGAAGTAACAGACAGACCTGCTAACCACGGGCATCAAAATTTGACAAGCTCTTTGTTTGTAACAAAGTAAAAATAGCTTCCCTTTTGCACTTTTGTGACCATTCAAAGCCTAAAAAACCTTCTCCAACTCATTCCAAAATGACTACATGTCTAATCAGCGACGAAGAGTATTTCACTCTTCTCCCAGGTTCCAAAGTGGAACTTTTTTAGCGACTAATAGGTAATGTGTGACCAATGCATTATCAATTACACAGTGCAATACCAGTTAATGGTCTGTTCCCATGAAATGCTATGCTGAGTTAAAATATTCTCCGGATACTGTGCGTAGAGATTTGAATACGAAAGGCAAAGGCTGAACTTATTTGCTTTCAAAAAGTGTGAGAAATTCAATTTTGTATTTTTGAAGTGAAAACTTCTTTTGGCGCGTTTGGCACTTTTGCGATGGGGGTAAAGCAATGAATTCGCGACCGACACCATTTTTTGGCTCATCGTATTTCGTATGTAAAGTCTTCATAGCCCAGCGTCTCAGGTTCGATTCCCAGCCATTTTTTTATTTATTTAAAGTGAAAACTTAAATAAAAATTGTCGCCACGGCTGGGATACGAACCTGAGCCCTTGAGTTTAATAGCCAACGACTGTGCCATTGAGCCAAGAAACACCTTAATTCGGATGCTGCTAAATGACTTAAAACAATGTAATAGCAGCATTACCTAGTAATATTACTCGGAGAAATACAGAGAAAGAAAGGAATTGAAGACAGAGAAAAATGTATGCAACGCAGAAAAAATAAAAAGGACCAAATTTTTTACTACTATTACAATGAAGTGGATGAGTGAAGCTGGAAATTTCATCATGGCAGAGTAGGAGACGCACTGGTCAATGATTCGAACTTTACAACAAATTAAAAGAGAACTAACTCATCGCGATGATTTATCGATGAAATTGAAATGGTTGCATGAAAATAGTTTGAAAAACCATTACTCAAATATTAATTAATTTCGTTTCTAAAATTAACGCATTGTCCTTTTTTTTCATTTATTGTCAAAGTTTACGAGCGCATTAACAAGATCTGTAGACACTACCGTTAAAAAATTTAATGTATTGATTTTAACCGAATTTCACAAGGGTGACGAATATAGGTATGATACTCCAGATTTCTATTTAGTTGCAAGTTTCAGAAGGCACGATTGTCCAGCAGCAGGATAAGCTATCTGTAAAATGTTGTCTGATACAACTATGTACCATATGTTGCTTAAATCATATGGATTTGCATACGAGTTGCACTAGTATGTTTAGTACTAATGTTTTTGCCACTCTGGAAATGAACAGCAAATTATAACAGTAGGCGTTTATAATTCACCGAATACGTCTTCAAGTGTAACACGACAGTTTTTATATAAAAATTTATTTATTTAGTCTGAAGATGCTTCTGCATACCTTCACGATAAAATTTGGGAGGGACTTGATGATTTCCCAATGGTCAACTTCGCCGCTGCTACAAATTTGCCACTTTTTCAATCTTTAAAAGAAGAACACTAATTTACAATGACGAATGACCGCAGCCTTAGTACAACGAAATATAAAGCAACGATTGATGCAGTCTTTGCGATATATTTAAATGGATTCGATACAAAATTGCTCGATTCCTATTCAAGTTACCATAGACCTATTCAGCCCTATCATCGTAACAGATCGGAGAAACATACGATCGTAGAGAAGTTCCGATCGTAACATTTATTTTGTTTATGGTATCCGTTTCGTAAAGGAAACACTGACGCATGTAGTTGACATAAAACATATGTGGAATAAATTGCAAGTCAGTCTGTGAGTGTGAATCATGGATGGCGCAGCATTATTTTTTGAAGCTCATCGATATGAGAGAAGAACGTCAAGTAAACAAAAAAGAACAACACTTAGAAATAAAATGAATAAAAATGTTCTGTCCCTTCCTCAGAATTCATGTTTTTATTTGTTCTTGTTTTTTTGTTTTTTTTTTTGTTTACGTTCAACCCTTCCGCGACTACTTTGCTGTCGGAGACATCGGATAGAACAGAAAACCAAAAAATCGGCATGCATCGCATGAATTCCGAATGCGTTCCAACCATTTTCACATTTAATCGCCATGCATCGCATAAATTCTAAATGCGTTGCTGTAAATTTGACATTTTCATCGCATTGTTTTGTTCTTTTCGGATGTATGTCCGATTAAGCAATCGGAAACCATACCATAATACAAATATCTTACATTTTGTACAAATCGGAAAGAATTTCGTTCCGATCTGTTACCATAATAGGGCTGATTATTTCAGTATTAGAATACGATGATTGTAGAGATGATAATAGAAGAGATGAAATTGTGAATGAAAACTCATAAGTTTCATTGATGTTCTTCTATATGTAAATCTACTTAACATATATTATAAAAGATTTTCCTGTACATTAAAATATTTACTGAAAATTCAATTCTGTTTTCACTTCTGTCGGCACTCCCAGGAGTGCTTCTTTTTTTTTTTTTTTATCTTCGCTATCGTGTCTGAACGTTGCGTTGTATCATATTGCCTTAAGTGTGGCTCTCTGCACCTCAACTTTGAACATAAAAACACCAACTGAGCAGGTAATGCTCTATTTTTTCCAAGATGATATTTCTGGCGTTGAGGCTTCCAGGGATGTTGGTACTCCTAATACGACCAAGTTTTGAAAATCCTGCTACCATACGGAGTATCTTCATCTCAGCTGCTGTCAAGTTGTCTTAAATTTTTTGCACAAACGCGGTGTAGAACCTTCCATTCAGCTTAGGGGTTTGTTTTTTCTGTCATAGATGGTTGATTGATCACATATTGCTTTACTACTGATCGTAGATTCCTGATGTTCTTTCTTTTCACTTTTCAAGTGTGTTTACCAAATACTTCCTGAAAAATGTTTTGTTTTTCTTTTATTCGTTTGCCGTAAAACGCTATCTAAGTAATGCGCACTGTTTGTGTATCCTTTCTTTAAGGACACCTCCTTCGGATGCCCTAGCCATACTCTTTCAGCATAACACATTTTCGGCAAACAGTCAGCAGCGAACTCAGCTACTCTACTAAAAACTAACTCAGTGGACCAACAATCAAATTGGTCACACTAATATTTTAATCAACTTAAGAGCCCCATCCCGGATCGATTAGACCAAGTTGGTGTTTGATAATAATTTCCAAATAACCATATCTTAAAGAGAAGCTTGGGGAAATGGTACTCTCTAGGATAATGAAGCCTTCCACTCCAAATCCGAAACCTTTGATGGTGTAAGAATTGGAGTTTTCTCGAAAGAACTGAATTAAAGCCCTTTCTTCCGCCTACTTGACTACTGTATTGTGTTCCAAGCGAAAATTCTGGCCATAAATGGAGTCCTCTCCTATCTTAGAGAAAAACGTTGTTTCCTCCACGGATATTCACATCTTCTCGGACAGTCAGGCTACTCTCAAAGCTTTTACCTCTGTCTCTACAAAATCCAAAACTGTCGCACGTCTCTAAAGGAGATGTTAGTTCAACATGCATCTTTCATGGGTGCCGTCACAGGGATATACCAGGCAACTGCATGTAAGACGAACACGTCAAAAGAGGAACGACTTCTCATCTTCGACCTGAAAGGAACAATATAGAACGCCTTTGGGAAGATGAGCATTAGATGAACGCAGAGTAATACATGTCTTATGACTAAACGTTCAAAGAGCTTATTGAATCTAAGTCGTCTGCAAATTAGCTCCACTATAGATGTCCTTACAGAACACGTCAAATGTCTTAGTGCCAGTTGCTCAATCGAATCATAAATTTAAGTTCTATGTACATAAAGTTTTCATTTTTTTATGAGACGTTCCGGAATTCTTAAGTTCTACATAAAATTCCCATACTAAAGTAGAACTTTATGTAGAACTTAAATTTATGATTCGATTGAGCAACTGGCCCTTAGGGTCTACTCAAATGACTTCTGCAGAAACTGCATGGACGAGAAGGAAGAGGAGATAGTCCAACATCTCTTTTGCTCATGCCCTACACTTGCTATCAGACGGAAAACTCATCTGGGTGATTACTTTTTAGACGACAGCAGCTAAAAGTATCTTCCTTTTCGTACCAAGTTCTGGATGGTTTGACTAACTGGGGTGATCAACTCTTTAGTCAAACTATTTGAATTATAACTAACCATATTTTCATTTTAAAATCAAAAGCATGAATTTTCAAAACTTTCATAAAAAGAATTCTAAAATAATTAAAAGGGAATGAATTACTAAAGGCACGTATAGTACTAAATACACGTAATACTTAGAACACGAAAACATCATTTGCACGTGTACTCCTGAATTATGAGTCTATATGCCTCTTTCTCAGAAACTGGGCTAAAGATACTGAAAAATGTTAGTCTGTTTTTTTCGAAACAAGCAGTGTTATTTACTCGCTTAAGATAAGATAATGACTTGACGGCCAAGTCCCTTCTTAACCCTAAAATTTTATCAAACCGATCTCGAACAAAAAATTGAGTATAAGAAGTCAACTGTCGCAATATTGTCGATCAAATGATTTGCAGAAAGATATTTCGTAGCGACTTCCACCCTTTCACAATACACTGCTTACCGATTTTCAATCCACAAACAAGAAGACCCAAAATTATCATTCGTTCGATATGAACCGATTCGTTAGGCAGTGCAAAGGACGAACTTTCAAAGACAGCAGGAGATTAGTTGGGAAAGGAGCATGCACCAGTTGATCTGCATGATATGGTCGGAAGAAAGTATACCCGATGAAGGGAAAGGGATATCCTCATAATTGCGCCAATTATAGAGGAATAAGCCTCCTTACTGCTAGTGATCTTTCGTCCTGTATGCGAAAACAATGTAAGGAGAAGAAGATACAACAACGAGTTGTATGAGCTGTACCGCTACGTGGGTGTAGCTAAAAGAGCATCGCGAGGTTACAATGGCTGGGCCATATAGAGCAAATTCACCAATTCAATTCAAGGATGTTGGTTGAGGCCTAGGTTAACCCCAAACTTTAATGCCCACCTAAGTAAGTAAGTGTTGACTTGACAGACATGAGAAAAGCAGTAGTAAAGTGTCGTTGCACATGATGATCCTAATAATTTTGTCCCGAGTGGTCTGTACAAAAGTTTGTGCACAGAATTTAAATATTCCGAAAAAATGTAAAGCAACGAAGCAGCACACTGTATAAAGATAACTCTAAGCGCACATGATTTCAATAAAATCTAATTTTAAAACACACTCCGTGTTACTGAAAAGCATCTTCTTGTGGTCTGCATCCTGGATTTCGAAGTTAGACCTGAATTCCGTAACTTTTAAGACTATTATCGATTGTTTCATATAACTTCCATTTTTGCAATTGTAGGAAGCTGCTTTCCCTTTTCATATTCTGAAGCTCCCAAAATTCAAACATTTGTTTTTTTTTTTCTTATATTTTGTGTTTCCCTCGGAGGCTTTGTTTACATCCTAAAATTTATTTTTTATTCTCTGCTGTTGATCTATAGTCTATACGGAAACATTTAATGTCAACATACTCGTATGTATGCATGTATTTTTATCCTCCGTAGCTATAGCACCTTGCAGTGTATCTGTGGTAGATGAAAAAAGTTACATTTAATTTCAGAAAGAACAGCAAAAAATAATTGACTCGAGTAAAGCTGTGGGCGTACTTTCGGTCATCGAATGCGTTATTCATCTACCATTGCATTGCAACGCTGAGTACGTAAAATTTAAACCACTGTATTGCCATCAGTAACCCATCTTGAAAATCTCCAGAAAATATTACAGAAATAGAAAACCATAAATAAGTACAAACTGTGCGTTCTCCATACATCCTCTGGTTTTTGTTTGGAAAATTGTTTACTAAATTATTTTTCATGGTTAAAAATAACATGAGCAATTGCCTGAGTTCAATATTTTACGCTGTACATAATTTAACTGGAAACTACCAGGTGGTAAAAATGTTGTTTTAACGTACGCTCAAAGATCGCGAAACTTAAGGCCGCATATTTATTTTTGATGGAGAAACAAAGTCATAATGATTTTCATTTTAGCCGCACTTCTAATTTTTAAAGCAAACACTTTTCAAGGCCTTGTGATTTGTGTTTTGGGGTTTCTAAGGGAAAAAGATAATGAGTGATTTTCTTTGAAATTATCTCGAATTATTGTGTACTTTTAAATAATAATTATTTTTGGTAAAAACAAAAACAAAATCGAATCGTGTGATTGCTGTGTAGTTTACAAAATGTGGGCTCTTTGGTGCGGCTGTCAAGTTTTAGTTTTTTGCATTAACATGATCTCGTCTCCCGAATTGTAAATTGAAATATGCAAAATTCACGGGGGATTTGTTCGGAGAGTAGATCAAAGTTAATTTTTGTATTGGAATCCATTTAAATGTGTTCACTTTGTTGGTTGCATTTGAAACTAAAAGGTAAGGGGGGAAGTGTTTGACTTGTTGCCGAATATTAAAACAAAAATTCCACATTAAAGGGAAAGCCTTCACTTTTCACCAGAGTAACACGAACTAAAATTCTAGAAAACTTTTGTCTTATAAACAGAAAGAAACTTTAAAATTATACCTACACGTGGTCGTTTTGTAGTGAGGAAGCACTTGCTTGCAGGAAATTTATCAGTCGAAATTTGATTAATAAGCGAACAATGAGAGTCTGCATCAGGACTGCATTCGTCGACATTATCCTGATATGCGCCCAAGACCGCACAGAAGAGAAAGACGACAATTTTAAAAATGAAAATCGTTCTTGGCGATTTTAACACAAAACCAGGGAATGAGGACATTTTTCGAAATACAATCACTAGGCAAAGCCTGCATCACAAAACCTCCGAAAACGGACTAAGGCTAATCCATTTCGCTGCGGGTCATCATCTTATTGTTAGTATCACACGCTTCCCGCATCTCAAAATTCATAAAGGTACATGGCGATAACTCAGATGGATCAACCGTCAGACAAATTGACCATTTTGCGATCGACGTAAGGCGCCCTTTCAGTATAATAGTGCAGACAAGTAGCAGCTACGCCAAGAACCTCTGACGTTCTGTGTTTTACTCGGCCTCCAAAATGAAACCCATGATTCGATGAAGAATGCAGGCAAACAAAAAGCACGACAAATGCTGATGCAAAAACAAACAAGGGCTGTTTAGGATCAGTATAACGGGATTTACAATGAGAAAAGAAGGGAAGAACACCGAATTCTCAACAAGAAAAAGAAGAAGCATGAGAAGCGCTCGTTTGAGGAAATAGAGAGGTGCCATGGCAGGAACGAGACTCGGAAGTTTTACCAAAAGGTAAAACGATCCTCCCAGGGTGGCAAACCCCGAACTCAAGCCTGTAAAGACCAGCTGGGAAACATAGTAATAATGACACAGTCCGAGTTAAAACCGCGTAGAATTTAATGCTTCAAAAACTCAATGCTGTCTTTTGTCGTTGAAGCGAAACTTACCTCCCTTGCCACTATCCATGAGTGGCTCTTGCATTGTTGAAACAGAACAGTTTTCAGTCCTCAGTGTGTGCATTACCACCTCTTGTGGAATAACCATATACTTGAAAACGCCAAAAACGCTACGAAGTGCTGAGGCTAGCTTCGACGATGCAAGACATTTTTTTCACCCAATGACCTGGCAGTCATCTACAAAACGTACATTCGTCCTAAGATGGAGTATAACTCCCATATTTGGGCAGGTCCGTGTTCAGAGAAGAGCCTTTAAATGATACAAACACTATCGAAACTTTTACGACATTCGAACATCGTCGTAATGTTTCTTGTCTCTCCTTATTTTATCGTTTTTTTTACAGACACAGTGCTCTTTTGAGATTGCCAGATGCATTCCTCCCCTTAAACAATTCAACCGTAATACTCGCGCTTCCAGGAATGCCCATCAGTTTACCCTTGAGTCCAATTTCGGACGTACTGTTAAATACAGAGATTCCTTCTTCAGCCGTACCACGCGAATGTGGAATGTATTGCCCAGCTCTATTTTTCCCTCTCATTACAATCTTCAGAAATTCAAAACTAATTTGCATTTGTATCTCCTTTCAAACTCACTCCCTTTTTCCTAACGTTCGTACTGTGTTACTTAACATGTTAAGAATAGTTACAACCCCTTGAGTGCTCGCATATTACAAAAAAAAGTCACTTCTGAGGATCTGCAATGATCACTTCTGCAGACTGCTTAACGGCTATGAAGACATGAATTCCGCTGTCAGGCAGAATGCCCCATTCAGCTTGAACGATGATCAAGAATGCCGTCCTCCCGACCTAGATGAAGTTAAGATTGCTATATGCAAACTTAAATAAAATAAGACTGCAGGTGCAGTTGGCCTTAATGCCGAACTTTTCAAGGCAGCTGGAGACCAGTTGGAAAAGAGAATGCACCAGTTGGTCTGCATGACATGTTCGGAAGAAAGTATGCCCCATGAGTGGAACCTCAGTATCGTATGGCCGGTCCTAAAAAAGGAGACCCTCACAATTGCGCCAACAACTTTGAGGAATAAGCTCCTTAAAATCGCTTAAAGATCTTGTCTGTTGTAAAATGTGATAGGTCCTTATCAATTTGTTTTCAGACCAGGAAAGGCTAGAATCGACCAAATTTTCACATTACACCAGATCTTGGAAAAAATCCGGCAATATTATATCCATATACACCATCTTATTATCGCTTATAACAGTGTTCACAGAGACGAGCTGTACATAGCCTTCTCTAGTTTGGATATCCTTGCAATACTCATGCGACTATGCGGTATGACTTTGGAGAGTTCACGCCGCTGCTTCAAGGTTGGTAGAGAACTCACCGAGACCTTTGATGTCGAAAAAGGCTTTCGACAAAGCCAATATTTAGATGAAGGTTTTTGTCACACTGATGCTAAACTAGTTGCCTTTTGCCTATTGTAGTCTCTTTACCTTTTTAAGACTCCTCCGTCCTCCATCAGTCTTCTGTCCTGATTCACGAATCTTATTCATGTAAGCTAATTTGCATATACGATGTGAAAATCTGGCAATTTGATTACACCCATTCACGAGTGTGTACTGGCGAGAAATGTCAAAAATTCACTTTCTCCACTGCCAAGCGTGTTCACTTCACGAAGGAGTGAGTACTATTTTTTTATTTAAAAGTGTCTGCTTCTAAAAGTCTGAGCAATCAGTTTTTTGGATCGGACTTTAATTTCTTTCTTTTTACAACGGATCGTCTTTCGTTGCTGGAATATACTCGAATCAAGCGGCCAAAGATTCTATTTTCGTTTTGTACCGCTCTGCTGCACCGAACCCGTACCCGTACCCGTATTCGTATTCGTATTGCAATGCTGTTTTTATTTTTCTCCTTCTCTGTCAATAAAAAGAACTTGATATTTTCACACACCGAAATTAAGTGTTACAGTTTTGGTTAATAATCTAAAATAAAATTTTATTTCGACGTGAAAACTTCAGAAAAGAATCGCATCGTTTGTTCCCACCCAAGTATGCAATCCTATTTTCGGAGTCAGGGAAAAATTCATGGCGCATGGCGATGGCGATGGCGATGGCATTATGCAAAGGAATGGCTCTATTACAAATTGTAATATTGTGCCTTCTTCTACTTCTTCATCGTTGAATGTCTCTATTTGTATAAAAAGGTCTTTTTAATTTAATTAATTTTGTTTTTGTTTCCTTAAAGGAAAATTCGGTTGGTTTCCTGGACGGAGCAACATGCCGCCCGAAACTTAATTTGGAGTTTTTGGGAGATCAAATTTATGAGTTGCGTCAGTAGGTATTCTCACTCACTCACGAAAGACCTGTATTCATTTTTTTGCCTAAAAATAAATTCACTTCGGGGTTTATCTACTTCTGTTTGTTTAAGAGCGGCACTAGAAAGCATTCATTTGAAATATGTTTTAAATTTGCTCACAGTTGCGGATCAGTCATCTGAGATAGAAACACATTTATAAAATAATTGCAAGGTAGACACGGCCAACAATGCTGAATCATTAAAAATTTCTTGGAGCCAAGCCTACCTATTCATACGTATTTCAAGTGAATGTCGCCCTCGTCTGCCCTCTCAATTAAATGATTCACAGTAATAATAATTAACGTAAACATGAATTATACAAACGAAGAAATTTCTGCCTTCGTGCATTGATTAAGCACCCAAATGGAATGTATAAGAAGACAACAGAAGAGCAGTGAACCTAAATGGCCTCTTCACCAAAATTGCTTCATAAAAACACAACATTTCGCTATGTTTTATGTGGAAACTGGAAAGAAACATTAGAGGTTTATGCACAAAAATTGACACCGCAACGTTTTACCTTGCTGGTGTGGGAAATTAAAGCAATTGTCGGTGAGTAGGTGTTAGTATCGCAATCGCAAAAGGTGTATTGTAAGACTTTGTTATCGCTACTTTTTTATCTCCATAATTTGAATGGCGCATTTTTCAGTCACACGGACGCGACGTACTGTTTATACTAAAAATCCGTGGTAAGACTCTGTCATCACCCTTTGGTTTGTAATCATTTTAGCTTTATGCAATGGATGGGTTGTGTTCTTTTATTTGCAAACGAAATAAGTAATTTGTCTTGACTCATTTTTGAGACCCATATGCTGAAGCAAGACAATAAACAGCGGATATTTGATTGCATCAGAAGTTAAAACATCACCATTACTTGAATAGTCGTCGTCAACTGTTAAAGGCGAGGCAAATCAATCGTTAATGGGCACTACGATATACGAGTGGCTGTCGGGTTGAATGAACTGCGAGGAACATTAAACTTATTTCGTTTGGTCGTTTATAAGATGTTTAAGGGAATGACATTAGAGCAACAAATAGACGCAACGTCAACGACGGTTGGACTTATTGAAGTCAATTGTTTTAAAAAGAAATTCGTCATGACAACAAACAGGCAGGTTGACTCCTTCACGCAAGAATTCAGTCACTTCTTTTTGGGTTTTTGTTTCTTTCTTCATCTTTATGTGTCGCGAAGCAGATATTTTTCATGTATTTTCATACGCATGGGAAAACTGGCCGAATGGTAATCATATCTTCCTTATACGTGGGAGGTTCGAGGTTCTTTCTAATCCCAATAACGAACAAAAAAAATGTTTTTCGACGGTTATCGCCTTTCGGGAAGAACTGACAAGTCCTCTGAAAGTAATTTAATTGCCGTGATGAACAGTTTTCCGTTTGACGTTAGACAAAAAAATTGTAGGTCCCTTCTGTTCTTCACAAGATATATTTGTGAAAAACGCGCTAGGCTCCAGGCCTTTCTGTTCTGCTGCGCCACCCCATTTGTTTTTATTTATTTATTTATTTATTTAAGGAGAGATATGAATGTTGCGAGAATAAGGTGATGTGATGTGATAAGTGATAAACTTACATCGATAAGGAACTTTAAAGTCACTCAAACGGTCTAGTGAAAAGCGAACTTGTGTTTCCGACAACATTAAACTTAGAAGCTTTGAGAAGAATTGTACTACATCTATTAAGCTGAAATTACTTTGTTTAAGATATAACTCTGAGAAGAGGCAACTCAGAGGAAGTTATCACTCTAAGGAAAAAGTTCGTTTTAGAGAAGATAATGATTGATGAAAAGATTACTCTAGGGAAGTACATATACGTCTTCAAGTGAAAAAAAAAAATTAGTTTCAAAGGTAGATCATTTGGAAGTGAAAAAAACCACTCTTTTCTGAAGATGAAGAGATCGCTCTAGGTTAGGTTAGGTGGAAGTGGCTGTCAGCCAATGAGTACATTGCCTGACACACTTAGGCCGCAAGGGCCCATTGTGATACCACAGAGATCAGCAAGTTAATCACCTACTGAACTCAGACACCCGATGTAAGATTAACGAGTTGATCACTTATTAATCTTCCATTACGGGACTAGCCGTTTAATCACCTGCTAGTCGAACCACGCGGAACTTTTAATGTATTTCGAAAGACTTTTTTTTTTTTTTTTAAGCAAAGTCGCTAGTATCATCGAAGAGATGAGTTTTCCTCCTATGAAGTAGTGCAGGGCATGATCAAAGAAGGTGTTGAACGGTTACTTCCTCCTCCTCGTCCATGAAGTTTCTGCAGAAATCATCATCACCAAGTCTTTTGGCGTGTCCCGTAAGAACACCTATGGTAGAACCTAGATACAGGCGGTTCAGGGCTAACAAACTCTTCTAGCGTTTTGAGTCTACACACGGCCAAAATATTAAGAGTGTTATTTCTTCCATTACCTCTTCCATCAGCTCTTCATTGGGCCTCTTTCTAACATAAGTTCTGCAATCAGAACCAAATAAATTTATCTTGGTTTCATCACTAAAACAAACTATTTTGCCAATTTCTGTAAGCCTATTGTGAAGGGTTTACTTTTGCAAATCGTATACGCTGGTTTATATTCCTAGAACTAAGTAACGGAACCTTCATCGCAATTCGACCAAGTAAGTTTTTATCCTGCAAACGTCTGCGGATCGTGCATGAGCTAATATCCAATGATAGGTTTGCTTTTTTGCAGCTAGATGTTGCAAAATCATTTTTAAGCACCTCTCTTACAACCCTTTTGTCCAGCAAAGTTGTTGTGTTCTTGGGTGTCCACTTTTTTCGGATTCATACTGTTTCGCTCCCCTAGTTTAAACTGCGTAAAACAAAACTGACCTTGATATTGCCTCAAATATATTTTCGTTCGCACAGTATCGGCCTCCTCCGCTTCGGAAAATCAAAATCTTAGACTTCCCCAAATTAAAAGTCAAACTCCATAGCTTGCAGTACTGGTAAAGGCGATTTATCATTAATTGTAAGGATTCAGGAGATGATGCAAAAGGAGCAATGTCATCCGCAAATAGCAGTGCTTTTATCTAATGTCCAGCGTAATCGATACCACAGGGTAAGAAATCCACAAGGTCCTCAATAAATAAGGCAAAAAGGCTTGGACTCAATGTACAACCCTGTCTGACGCCAGTTTGTGTCTTTAATCCTCGTGAAAGCTCTTTAACATTCCACATCTTTGCCATTGTGTCATCGTATAGATTATCAATTACTCTTTCAAACTTCCATGATATACCGATGCTATAAAGCTTGTAAATTAGCGCTTGCCTATTCACCATATCGAATGCTGATTTAAAATCAATAAAAAATGTGTACAACTTCTTGCCTATATGGAGATATGATTCCGCAATGCTTTTAAGGTCAATTGTCGAATAACCTGCTCTGAAACCTGCCTGAAACTCCTTCATAAGTTTGTATTCCTCGATCCATTTATTGAACTTTGTAAAACAAGTGTGAAAATTATGTAAGAAGCATTCAAAAACGATATGTCTCTAAAATTGGATAATTCGGATAAACCTTCTTTTTTATGAATCAGGAAAATAATGGATTCCTTTAATTCTCGAGGTATAAATCCGATCAACCTTCTGACAAGTTCCAGTGTGCCATATTCATAGAACTCGGCAGATATGCCATTTGGAGCAGATGCTTTTCCATCCTTCAGCCTTGAAACTACCGAAATCACCTCTTCCCGTCTTATTCCAGCATCCAGTACCTACTTCGTTTACAATGCGTGGAGTAGATTAGAAAATGAGTACGAATCGAAGATCATTTTGAAGTGAAAAAAATCAGTCTTTTATGAAGACGAAGAGATCGCTTTAAGAAAAAAGTGATCACTTTCAGGAGTAAGTGATTACTTTTCAAAAATTTATCGGAAAAAGAGACCACTGTAAAAAACGCTGATCGTGAAGAAGTCACACTGAAAATGAAAAGGCGAATTTGAATGAAAGGATATCAGTTTTAGAAATGGGCGAACGCCTCTGTAAAGTAATTCTCTCTGTAAAGTAATACTCTCTAAAGTAATTCATCACTATGAAAATGATAACATTACTCTGAAGAAATGGAGAAGACTGCTCAGAGAGAGGGACAACTTTCAAAGAAAAGTGATATCTCTCAAGAGAAAGTGACAACTCTCAAGAGGCAATAAGAAAGAGCCTCACGAAGAAAAAATCATTAACGAAAAAGTATCACTCTGAACAAAAAACATCTCTCTGATTAAGAAGAGGTCATTTTGGAATTAAAAAAACATCCTCAACATGCAATATGATAAAGATAAGAGCACCCTTCTAGGCATTTTGACAAATCTAACATACTTGTCAATTTTATTTGCAAAGTGGTACCCGTTCTTGTGATGGTTAGCATGTCTTTCTGTTAACCCAGAAGTTCGTGATTCGAATCCTATAACAGAGGCAATCGCCTTTCGAGAGGATTCGGCAAGTTCTCATTCATTTCATGGCATATTCTTTGCCATGAAAAGTGCTTTCTCGATTAGCCGTTCGGAATCGGCAGAATATTATAGGTCCCCTCCATTCCCTCAAAAGACATGGTTGTGAGAAATGGGCTAGGCCCTGGAGCTCTAGAGCTCCTCTCTCTGTTGCGCCACCCTATTTATTTATTTTTATTTTATTTATTTGCAAAAAAAAGTAATCGGCCCTATCGTGGTAACCGTCGGAGCGGTGTTTTCTCCGCAACGCATCTTTTTTCGGAGATTCAATTTTGCTTCGAAGTAGTTGTCGTCGTAAGAAATTTTTCACAAATGCGGCAATGCATTTCATTTCCAAAACTAAAATCTCCGCAACAAAAACTTATCGGAGAACGTCGGATCGTCCGATCGGAGAACTACCACGAAGCAAAATGTCTCCGATCTGAGAGAATTTCGCTCCGACGCCGACGGTTACCACGATAGGGCCGAATAACTCAGATTTAATTTCAAATCAACTCCAAATATAAAAAGTTTGGTGCATTTTCGTAGTATGTTCTCCCGTCAACAACCAAAATTGCCATTGCTCGTCATTCACCATTCATTTCTATCAGTAAACCCACCTCGTTGAGTTGATAGCATTTAAATGTGTTGAAATACTTTTATATATTTTCTGAAATTGCAGCTACGTTTAAGGTTTACTCCGTTCCAGTCGCTTTAATTTCCCCCATTATGTTTCTTATACAATTAGACGCATGCAACAACATAAAATAATGTCCCTTCAAGAACAAAACAAACACATTTCGCCCCTCTTTAGTATTAAGCTTGTTAATAAGTAAAATGCTCCAATTAAATTACAAATCGTTCCGGTTGAATGATCTGATACTCGCAACTCCATATTCAATGACATAACCACTTACAGCTGAATGCTCAAAGATGTGCAGTTTAATGCGGCCATCTATGTGTGTTCCGATATATTCGAGGCATGGTCGCGCATTTATTAAAAAAAGGGGGTGTTTATTTGAAAGTATGATGATGATGAAAGGAGTACATGAACATAAAAATTAATAAAAAAGCTGCGTGTTTGATAATTTTATTCAACGGGAACGTGGTGCGGTTTCCAAGTTTATACACCAGAAAATGAGGTCAAGTTATACAGAAAATAAAATTCACAGAGCAGGGCTTGTACTTGTTCTTGTTCTTTTTCTCATCAGACGTCTCGTGTCATGACATGACCCATATATCCGGTTCATTATTTTCTTTTTAATTAAAATCAAATCCATTTCGTCAATGAACTCTATTATTCATTATATTCATTTCGGCGACCATAAAAATCCTCAAATCGCAAACCATAAGTTTGTTATGAGTATTTGGCGCTAATGACATTTCCAATCAACTGTGGACGCTATTTGCGTTAAGTAAAGTAAACGCGTTGCCGCGTGGTGGTTTGTCGTTTGACGCACAATTGTTTAAAATTAATGGCGAACGACTATTTAATTGAATTGTTGCACACAATCAGTTTATGAGAGAAACAGAGGAAAAACGATGCCACCACGAAGATGACTGACCACTCCCGCGTCCCGCTGAGGACTTTACTCTGTGCTTGGGTGCAATGGAATATTGGAATGTTGAAGTGATGTACACATAAATCAACTCCTCCTCTCTAATGTGTGTGATGCATTGTCCAATGTCCATATCCAGATCAGTTGTTGCTTGGTGGTATCTCTATTGGATAGCGATTGACTTCATTGCCACTTTAAAGATACCAACTACATGTGAGTTACACAAATGATTTTTATTTAAAACCCTGGTAGCTGACGTCATCACAGTGAAAATACACACAATTTGTTGTCTTTGATACGAGTAC
Organism: Melanostoma mellinum; assembly: GCA_914767635.1. NCBI lineage: Eukaryota > Metazoa > Arthropoda > Insecta > Diptera > Syrphidae > Melanostoma > Melanostoma mellinum. The sequence goes on from OU612059.1 coordinate 198,816,052, forward strand.
TAAAGTCATTTCAAGTGTTCCTCTTTCAAACATGTGTATGCAGATGCGAACTTCGATTAAAATTGAAACTATGCTCCGATCGCAAGAAGAAAGATGCCGCACAGCAGAATAAAAACAAGAACGTGTTTGGATGTTCGTTTTCTTGATTAATTAATAATTAACCTTTAGTTTTATTGTTGATTGTGTTGGCAGTGGGTCAAGAGAATAGGAGCGTTTCCAATTGCATTTGAATCTATTGTGGCAAAACAACTCTATTTTCAGATGAATTTATAGGAATTTAATCTGAAAGAATGCGCGGAGTCAAAAAAAAGGTGAACTATGTTATCTGTGAAGATAAGAATGTTTTTTTTTCTTTCTTGAAATGCAATCGGAGTGAGAAACTTTGTGTAAGTTTCTAACAAAAACAGAAGCTCATGCTTGTGCTGCTTTTTTTAGTTGAATGAAATTGTCAGGAAGTTCTTTTTCAGCGAGTGATTGTTGTTTTAGAAACTTACAAGACCCACTATCATATTATGGGGTATTTGTAGGAATTGTGTGATGTGGGATATGACTATTGACTTGTCAATAAGCTGTTGACATTATTTTTCAAATTACATATTTGAAAAGTGTGTGCATCACAATTCATTTGAGGAACGAGACCCTAAACCTAAACAGCGAGGCGCTTTGAAAAAATAAGCTTTTCTTTCTCCATGGCCTTCAGAAAGAAAAGCAAAATCGAGGTCTGTTTAGTTGTTTCAGTGTTTTCAATTGTGTAACAAATTTTGGTTTGACTCTGTTGTCGGATATTGATACTGATTGAATCGTTTTTGAATATTTTTCATATTTTTACAGTCAGACCGACAAGTCTGGTAATGTGAACTAGTTTCTCTCCGAGTGGAGACAAATGTTGTGATGCAGACAGATAATTTTATTATTGTTAAAAGGTGTGCTCTGTACAGCTTTTTTCTGCACAGATTTTTATACCGGACGTAATATTATAAGAGCTGAAAATTGTAAACTTATTAAAAGCTTAGGTCGTTGAAAATGTGAACGCTAACGGCGTTCTAGCATCAAATCGAAACTAACCGAGCTGTTGTAAGGCTTGAAACACCGTATTGGTAGCTGCTTGGACAAAACTGCTTGGGTGAAACAAAGAAAGGGTGACACTCAAAAGCTCTCAATGAGTATCAGTATATATATATGGCGTTATAGATTGTAAAAGATGCAATTAGCCTTAATATAAAAACATCGGAATAATACGACATTCCAACAGAAAGAAGAATTTGTCGTAGAAAGCGAATGGCTGGTGAGTTGGCAACTGATGCAAGACTTTCCCTGAGCGCTGAACTACGGAAATACATGTTCGAGTGCCCTCATCGATTCATCACTGAACTTCGAACAAGAACAGAGTCTATTAAGGAGCTTCATTGTTTGAAGTTGTACAGACGAATACTTTACCTTTAGCAAACAGTAATGATTTGAAAATAGTTGTTTCAAAATTTGCTTGTGCTTATGATGAGGTGTCAGAGTCAGAAGTTCTCTCAGAGATACCAAGGTTGAGAAGTCATTTGAAAGCGGCTAAAGTGACAACATCTTCTTGGTTATCTTTAGACTTTATAAAATTTATCCTTGAATGGGACTTTGCAGAATCCTTTCCGAATGTCCTTGTCGCATTAAAAATGTTTATGTGTGTCGGTTGCGTCACGTGAAAGGAGTTTAAGTAAGCTTAAAAGATGCATAACAATCTGGAAATTTTAACAATTGACCATGAGGCGCCCCAGCAAATAAATTTTGACGACGCTATCAGCGAATTTTCTGCTTTAAAAGTTAGGAAGAAGACGTTTTATTAATGTTTTCTGTTTTTTTTTTATTTAACGATGTGAATATGTAGATACATTAATTTTTGGTCTCTTTTTTTGAAATTTTTTAATTGAATTTAAATAAAGAAATCGCAATATATGGCTTTGCGGAGTTTCATTTGCCGCCCCAGGTGCCATCCATGCTAGCTGTCACCGACTCTCCTCCCTATCTTCATGAATGATTTCTTGTTTAAATGATCTATTCCTCTAAAGGCCTCACAAAACAAAAGGCGTTTCACTTTAGCGTTCTTATATACAAACATTTATATATTTCCCCTGTCACACAGAGCGTCACTTTTAAAAGTTCTGTTATAAAAAGATTTCAAGCTATGTATTTTATTTTCTGCTTGAACTTGTCATCCTTTTTGGTGCGATGAATGCAGTTCCTCGGAGCTTAAATGATGTGCTTAATTTATTGCTGAAAAATTTAAAAAACTCGAGATAAGCCGATGAATTGAATAAAAAACAAATGTAATCTAATTGGGGCTTATTTAAATACGATAATAAAGAAAAAAGAAGATAATTCACATTTTTATCATTTAAATAAAAATTTATTCTTTTTTCTTATCAAAAACAATCTCACAGCTAAAACGATACAAAATGTAAAATCAATAATAATAATATAATATTTTGTCGGGTATCCTTCAGCACTGAGTCCAATCTCTTCGCCATGGATTCCACTAGCTTTTTGTATTCCAAAAAAATGAGTACCCATTCTTCCAAAAGAGCTTCTTTAAAGTCTGCCTTTGATCTAATGTCGTGTTTTCTGATGCCAACTGTCACGTTCAGGTATTGCCATGAATTTTCGATTGCATTTAGGTCTGATGATTGTGCAGGTGGCTGCATAACATGAGGGCAATTCCAAATCAGCAAAGATTTCACTATTCCTGACTTATGTTTTCGGATCGTTTGCTTGGTACAGTCAAAAAGTGTATTTTATGTTAGCTTTTCCGCACTTTGCTTAAATTTTGTTTTAAAATATGTATCTAAATAGATCACTCCTATCACAGGGCCCGTCGCGTCGTAGCAGTTTCGGACTACGAATGTGAAATTGAAATGACTAGACACATCTTCGTGATGAACGCTTGGCAACAGATATTTATAACTTTTTAATAACTTAATAATCTTAACAAATTTTGTGGCAGAACATTAACCACAAGAGCGTCTGTGATGCTTAAATTTTGGTATTCGCAGTCTGATACGACGAGCCTTGTGATAGGGTCCGATTTTTTGTCTGTATTTCCTTCGATAAAAATCAAGTTTTCTACTGCAGCTGAAGGCATACTGCCCCAAACCATAACGTTACCTCCACCGTACCACCCAAATTCTCGGGCTGGAGCTCTGTATTTGGTTGCTTCCTCGGTAAATATAGTAGTGTCAGCGTTGGAAAGCTATTTTATTGTCATCTTTCAACTTTTGTCAACTTTTTCAAGGTCTTAGGTTTTTTTAGTACCTAAAATTTACGACAGTGGTCTAAAACTTTACGTAATCTGATCTGAGCCATGTTTGCCATTGTTCTAATTCAGCTATTAAAGCGTTTAAAATAGCTTTGCCGCATAGTAAAAAGTTTTTTTTTTTGCTGAAGACAAATCGCTTAGCTGCTCATAATTCATATTTGTTCAAATATTGAAACTGAATTGGTATGTATACCGTGTGATTAGCTTGTAACGAGGTTTCAAAACTATTGCAGTCACGCTTTGACTTGGGTTTCAGCTTCCATACCGTTACGTGCGAGTTGACATTATGAATTTTTTGTTGTTTTTTACTGTCAAAGCGAGCAAAAGTTTAACCATACTGATTTTTTGTTTTGAACGAACGACTAACATCGCAACATCGATGTCGAAGCTACATTGTTATAGGATCTCCTCATTTCATATGAAACAGCGTTGTGATTCAGGCATAACCTACACCAAGTACCAGCCGCCAAACGATAACACTCTACATCAACAACAATTCGATGGCGCCATCGATTATTACATGCTGATGCCACCCGATATTTTTCAATAACTGACATTGATCTTCCCAATCACTTGGGACAGATAATGGAAAATAGAGGAAGTCGAGGAGTCATCAGCCCATTTTGAAAAGGTACCAATTTAGAGGAAAGGCTAGTACCACGACAGAAAAAACCGAGGTATGTAGAGTGCCCAGAGATTCTCACTTTTGAGCCGAGGCTCTTTGGGGTACTGGGCATAAATTCTCCTTCAAGCTTCTAAACTTTTGGTAATTTTCCTGCCAGTCTGTTGATCCGCCAGCGGCTGAGCTGTTGATACCATTATTGAACTGTTGGTTTGAAAGGAACTGTGGTCTGGGAATTGCCAGCGATTGAGCTGTTGAAGGGTTGACTTGCCAGCCTTTGACTGTGAATTTGCCAGCTTTCGAGCCAGCGATCGCCATCATTGGAGTCGTGCTGTTGTACTAGTTTGAAGATCAATTAAATTATTGAACCTTCACAACCTAAGTTTTATATGTTTTCTTTCTTCATTGCACAAGCAAAAAAAAGAAGATATTATAGGTGGTTGGCGGACATTGAGCTTTCTGCATTGGTTGATCATTATAAAAATAGAAGATCATACAATTCACCACAACAGCGAAATCTCACAATCTCGGTTACGCAGTTGACGCAAATGGTTTGTATTTTATGAATGGGCTACACGAAACGGGAACTCTTTTTTATCTACACCCCAAAATCAAGATTAGGGATCCATTCTTTACCCGGCTTCTCTCTCGCAATTTGGACCGATGGTTTCTACTGAATCCCCTTCTATTATTTTGAAGGCTAGCCCTGTGTTTGGTTTACAACATTTTCATACCCTGTTGTCAAACGTATAAATATAAATATAAATCATCTATTTCAACTTCCAAGGATAGTAAAGACGAAAATACCTTTGATAAGCTCCTTTAAAGAAATTTTTATTTTCATTTTTATTCCACAATCTGATCAGGAAAGATACAGGAGTAGTTATCATTAAAAAAAATGGCCTCTTCTCAACTGTTCTTTGCGATTCTGTTCCCTAATTCCGAAAAAGCGTTGCCGTAGTTCAACATCTTGTGAAAGTAAGAAGAAATCAGCAAAATTATAACCAATTAGTATTCAAAGACAGATTTTGTGTTTCAAAAGTGTAAACATACCGATTTCCGGGGGCAAAACAAGCAAAGGTATCCTCTTCGACATCCAAATTTTTTATTATCAATTGTAATGTCGATGTAACTTACGATGAAGATCGCCATGTTCGTTGTCATCACTTTAAGGTAAAAAATGATAAAGCTAACATTGGGATATTTTGTATAAGCCACTTAATGAGCTCCTCGCGAGGAACTGGTAAGTCCTCCGTTAGTATTCATTGCCATGAAAAGCGCTTTTTCGACTAGCCGTTTGGAACCGGCAATAAATTGTAGGTCCTTTCCAATCCCTCACAAGGCATGGTTGTGAGATACGCGCTAGGCCAAGGGGCTCTGTTGCGCCACCCTATTTATTTATTTACTTTATGAGCTCCTGGAAGACTCCGTCGCGTTGTTCCGAAAAATCTTAGAAAATAGTTCAAATGAGGAGAAAACAAAAAATAAACAAAAAAAATCAGTTACAGATCAGCCGAGTGATGGCTCGGGCCCAGGGCATACAATTTTAAATGCAATCCGGGGTTACTGTTAGTATTGATCTTCCGAGAGAAAAATGTGGAGCTTATGAAAAAAGTTTTTTTTTTTGTTTAACAATATGAGCAAACATGTCCTAGATTAACATTCATTGGACAGTCCCTTTTTTTTTAAATATGAGACCTCTATCCAACTTCTTAGCACGGTTTCTTTTAGTATGTTCACATATATAGAGTGTTACATAAAAAAAGAAAAGAGAGCATCATCATGTTTTCTATCAAAAAGGTAATTTATTATATCGCGTCCTCATATAAACTTATATAGAAGACACCTAAAATGGCAGATTTGTCACGCAACTGGCCTAATATTGTGCATTTCAAAACAGAAATACTAAAAGCTAGACCGCGTTAAAGGCGAAAAATGTTAAAAAGTGGTAAAAAAAAGAAGAGAATCTATCCTTTGTAGTATGTGTGTGTTTCTTTGGCTCAATAATTCAATTAGATAGCAGAAAAATTGCCGATGACAAATTTCCCAAGGTCTGACGACAAAAGGGCGAGGGTTCAACCAAAAACTCTAAATCAGAACCGCAAAGCATGGAACGTTGGAAGGTAGATTGAAAACTTGTTAATTTTTTTACTTTTCATGGACTTACGAGTATAAGTAAGGATGTCATACCTACATATATCATCTAAGGGTGACATTTTAATGGAGGGTTCTTCCCCACTGAATTTATTCCTAAGCCGTTTACAAGCCTAATGAGGTATGATGTAATTGAAGGGCAAATGCCCGTAAGAATTCATCCACTTGCCGAAGGAGATAAAGAACACGAACACACACACAGACACAACGCGGTCGTTTCTTATTTTAAAAGTAAAAATAAAAGTAGGTAATTCTTTTTGACAGCTTTGAAAGGTTTGTGAGCATATTTAATATTCAAGGTGCATTAAGAGACTATCATCGCATCATCATTGTGAAACTCATTTCTGAGTATTTATGAGTTTCAATGGCGCCCAGTGAGAACATATCATCTCTGATTTAGTTCTTGGTTAAGGAGACACGCAGAATAAGCAAAGCTAGCATCTTCCTAAGGCATACGTCCTTAACGAATATGTCAGAGATCGAGCTGCAAGTAGGTACTTTCTGGACAGTGAAAGTTGAGACAGGCTAAGGAGCAGGAAGCACCTCCTACAGGTCAAAAGAAAGTGTCAGTGACCCAAGAATTTCAGAGCTCTCAATTTTTTCATGTTTTGAAAACACTAACCAATATGGCTGCCACTGTTTATTTATTCTTTTCGTACTGTTTCAATCCCACGTACCTACTGTTTGTACATTTTCGCCAACAAAAACGAAACGAACACGACAAGCATCTGCTTGAATGCAAAGATCTTCAGCATGACTCACTTCCAAACATGTGGATGTACAAACTCCTCTGAACGATTAATTGCGACAAGCAACATATTCGCACACTTTGACATGTCTTGTGCATCTCATACACATGTGTTTTTTCTTCTTATTTTTACCCAAAACAAAAAAAAAAGGAAACCGAAAATGAATTCCGCTAATGGCGAACACATAATAATAAACTTCGTAGGAAATCATACCAGCAACAAAGAGGAAACATAGTTTATCTCCTTAAAATAAGCTAAAATAATTTTATAAACATGCAGGCGGTGGTGGCCTACAAAAAAAGGAAAAAAGTGAAGCAAACAGCCTTTAATGCACTGGGGTAGTATTTTACGAATCGCTTAACAAGAACAAGTTCTTCATTGACGTTGTTGCATAAAAAGTCTTCTTTCCTTTTTTTTGTTTTTGTTAATCGAAGGAGTAGCGAGTTGGCAGCGAACAAATTAAGCCCTTTAACAAAATGAAATAATGATATTTTCTCATTAGTGAATCATTTGAATATGGACTTTTTTTTGTATCTCGATCTTTGGGATTGATGTTTGGATTCATGATTCTGGTGCACGTGGTATACAGAAAAGACAGTGGTGCTCTCAGTGTTTCGCCGTCGTCAGTTAGTAAAAATAGAAATGCATCTTAAAATACCACTTATGTTGCTCTATGTCTGGGAAGAAAGTTGGAATTGGTAAGGTTGTATTCGCATTCGTGCTCGACAGCGTATTTGTTTTTATGTTTACTTATGTTTCGAAATCGATTCCTAGATTTATTTTCGTTTTCACAAATAAACAAAGCGACAGGTCTTTGACTTGTGCTAAAAATGGTATGCTGTGTCTTGTTGGGAAAGAAATGTTCATTCGATTCTGTGCGTTACATGCTGTAAATATTCTGCATCTCACAACAGGTGGGATTCATTATGAAAATTATTAAATATCCAGAGCTTGCCAAAAAAAACTTGTATTCTGTTAAAAAGGTTTTGAATCTAAGCCTAGACTGAAGAATAAGCCAAGAGAAAAAGCAGATGACCGACGATGAAACCGTGATCAAATAGGAGCGCAAGTCCGGAAATGACAAGACGAAAGGAGAAGCTAAGTTCGAAGAGGAAATAAAGATCGAAGTAAAAAAATCGAAGAAGAAATTAAGATTGAATTAAAAGTCAGGATTGAAGAAAGAGTTAAGATCGAGTAAAAAATTCTGATCGAAGAAAGTCAAGATCGAAGAAGAAGCTAATGCTGCGAAAAAGTTTCAGAACCAATAAGAAGCCAATATCGAAGAATATTGAAGAAGGCAAGTTTAAAAAAGAAGACAGCATTGAAAGAAGTCAAGATCGGAAGGAAATCAAGATCGAAAAACAAGTTCGTAGAAATCGGCAATACTGAAAAAAGTCCACACCAGGAAAAGCAAGCGGTGTTGTGAGTTCAGACGGTCCCCATCTAACCACTAACAGCGCTTGAGTTGGTTTATTAAAATTCCTTTACGACTCGGCAAAAATGAAAAATCAGCAAGCCTGCCAAATATGGCTTGAAGTTTTGTTGGCTGAATGAAAGTTGAACAGGCTATCTACTGAAGTTTTCTATCTGCACTGGTAGCTCTCACCAAAGCACAGGACTTGGTCGTGGATATGATGTGGTGACGTCGTTGATGCCATCATATTTCAATTCTGGACTCTCACTATTGATAATTTCTTTACGTCGCGTCGGTGGACTTGGCATTGAGGTTGCTGGATAAGAAGATCACCATTCTTGGCACGATCCGGAAAAACAAAAGAGAAGCGAAAGACGTTCTTGATTACCAGAACGAGCCTGTAAAGGCTCCAGTACCTTAACTCATCCATCTTTGGATTTTCCGGAAAGATGGCGTTGGTGAGTTATGTTCCTAAACCAAACAAACAAGTGGTATTTCTATCAACACAATATAACTGTGAGAAAGCCACTTCCGATCATCAAAGTAAACCTGCAATTATACTTGATTATAACCGCACCAAATCTGGAGTCGATGTATTCGACCAAATGGTCTCGATATATTCATGTACACGTCAAACCAATCGCTGGCCCATGGTTGTGTTTTACAACTTACTGGACGTAGCAGCCCTAGCAACTATAATCATTTTCCGACACATCAACCCACCTAGAAGAAACAAAAATCTGTTTAGAAATGATAAGCTTATCGAACTAGCTGAGGAACTGATAAAAACAGAACTGAATAACCGTTCACAACCTGCCACACAATACGGCATTGGAAAATCTGCATTGGATGCTCTCTGTATTTTGGGGAGGATTCAGGGAGTATTACCAACCAGTGTTACCGCGGGGACACTATAGTGCCAAAAGGGACTCATTTTTTTTAACTTGGCTCGGGGACTCACAAAATTTAGATTTGGCTCATTTTTTTACGAATCCAAGTTACCTCTATACAAATCATTCATCTTTACTCTGAAGTCAACGTTAATGAATATTTTCAAAAGCTTTGTTAAATTTTGTAGACAAAACTAATTTTGAGAAGAATGCATAGTGTAAACGTAGCTTTTATTTTACTCCTGAAGACCTGAACGCTGTGTCAGCATTCAAACATTTTCTTTGATTCACTCATAGGGGCGCTTTGTTTGAGTGAAAGCAAAAACAATATTTTCTTTGTCAATTATTGTCTTTGTCATCTTTTTTATATTTTTCTTATATATTTTTTATGTCTATTTAATATTTATGTAAATATATTAATTATTTGTATCTATTATTAAAATGAACTTAAAAACTAAAACAAGAGACTCAAATAAAAAAAAAATTTTTAAGATGTTTATTGTGATATTTTTGTAAGTACAATGTGAATTGTATTTTTTGTTTTTTTTATGAATTTAATTTATTTTATTTTTATTATTTATGTCTACTTACTATATATGTAAATATATAGGTTTTTTGTATTATTAAAATGAACTTAAAAAAAAACAGAGGGGACTCATTTTTTTTCAAAAGGACTCATTTTTTCAGCCACTGGGACTCGTCAAAATTTGATCCCGCGGTAACACTGTTACCAACAGTCCCCGAAAGGCTCTCTTGTAAAAGGGGCAAATGTCACCTTTGCCCAATAGCAAACGACAAGAAAAGCAGAACCACCTGCGATGGATGTGGCAGATGTTGCTGCCTTTACCACACTAAAGACATTTTGTGTAAAATGTCTACCGGAACTGCCAACAACTTTAAGTTAGATCCCTGCTAAGCATAGTTTATATGTTACTTTTATAATAAAATAATTATTTATTAGAAAAAGTATGATTTTTCATAGAAAGTCAGTTTTCAAGAAAGTCCATATGGACCCCAGGTCGGATGAATGGGTTTTTTTCACAAAAAAATCGCAGAAAAAACAGTAAATCATCTGATAATCGGTTTAACGTAAGAAATGAATCAAAAATTTAATTTTGTTGACTGAGTATAAATCGCACTTGAAAAAAATTAAGAACAAACAAGTTGTGAGTGATCAAACATGCTCTGGGGTCCTAATGGACCCCAGATTGTAAAGGAGGGTTAAGGTGTGTTCTAAAGAGAACCGATATTTTCGAGTGACAAGGTCGTTGTCGAAGATAAGGTCAAGACAGAAGTCCCTTTTTCGAAATGAGCCTCTTGATTGAAATCCTATTTTTTTAATGGTTTTTAAAAGAGGACTTTTGTCGAAACCGGGACACAAGTTAAGGACGGACTTTGCGTGCAACGCAAGAGCTTTCATCCTTAATCACATCTTCCTTATTTAAGTAATTTTACTATGGACAGAGACTTAAAGATTAGCAAACCACACAAGTCATTTGAAATATAAACACAATCATGTACTTCATGCAGATCCATTCACTTGAAGGGTTCAAGCTCATGATAAGTTTATGTCTCAAAGAGGCCGATTACAGGCTAGGAAGAAAAGAAAAATCAAAAGAGGAATGGAAAATGATGCCGATTTTCATCATTTTCCTCATTTTCTTGGGTGAATAATGTCGTCTTATGTAGAAAAAGTCTTTCTTATGCAAAAGAGAAGTGACGTTTTTGAGGAAAGAGAAAATTTATTTTCTGTTGTCTAATGTCTACATGTATTCACGAAAATCATTACTTTTTCCACGCGTCTAACCAGGGGCCTGTAACACAAAACTACAAGTACTTGTAATACAATCGAATTATGACAAGTGTAAGAGATTTCTGTAATACAAAGCTAAAAGTTTTCTTGATCTTCTACAAGCGTAATGGACGTAATCCTACAAGTGACTTGCTACTTGTAGACTTGTAGCTCTGTGTAACAGGCCCCAGGTCCAAAGAACCCTAATAGGCCGGTAAATGCTAAAATTACTAGAGTAAAATCAACCTTAAAGCTTTTTAACGTGCTAAATTCAATCTTGAGTCAGAATTTAGTAAATTTAAAGACCACATCGTCCAAAATCTAGGTACTGAAAAACAATGTATACAAGCCTGCCAAAGTCACAAAACTCTATGAGCCTATAATAAGACACCTGCTCTCTAATGGCTGATACCATGACCAGTCTTTTGGCCACACCGTTGTTAATTAAAGATTGGACGATAATCGTCTTAAAATATACACCAAGTTTTTTGAGCTGAGCTAAAAATTTCTTTAATGTTTTATGTTTTACCTTGAAAAGCCCTGAACTCAATATATAACAACTTGCTTGTTGCGGTTTTTTGTGCGCTCTATCACTAAGATCATTGAGATACATTAAAAACATTGATCTCGAATCTAAAGAAAACCCGCATTTTAGTTCGTCGTCACATCACGAATTGTTTTTGGTTTAGTAACCGGTGGTTTTTCATTCAAATCTACAATGAAAAAATATTCATTTCATTCATTCACTATTTCAAAACGAAATACTCGTATTACCACATTTCCGCAACAAAGTCCCCCATACAGACTCCAGTGTGTCCAATAGTTTATTAGATCTCCGTATGTCGATCAATGCATTTGACAGGTCTAGAAGTGTCATGTGTTTGTGACTGTTTACAGAGCTCGGGTAATTATTTTCCTTTGTTCCTTCCTAATTCCACAGTTGACAGATGCTTCAGTTTTTCGGTACGCTTATGCTTATTTGATTTTCTCATTCGTCACCCCATCATCAAGTTGAATTGGTTTTGAATTTGCTACATAGTCTTCCAAGTGAGGTCTCCGGTAGACATTTCATTTGTGTTTGGTGTTAAACCATTGCAGATTGATGCCTCCCTTGATGGACACCCCAGGAGGGCACGAAGGGGAGTTGTTTTTATTCAGCTCACCCGCAGTCGTTCAATGTCGCTCCAAATGAATTATATGATGATGGCGTGCATTGTATCAATGAGATTCGTCAAGCGGTTCGATCTTCTACGGAAAAATGAGGTCTTTGGGTGTATCGCAGATTGTTCCCAACGCACTTTTGCAGAAATGCGATTGAAACTTTTTCTTTTGGCTTGAGGTTTCATGTCTCATCGCTCAAAGGCACCCGGCTTGATTGTAGGAGGTGATATGCCAGACTTTCAACTCACCGACAGCAGACTCAATTGACCTATCTAAACGAGATAACATTGGATTGTTACTTCTTTTAGTTCTTTCCTCTTTTTCCTCGAAGCTTTTGCTTAGAAAAAAAGAATCCAGTTGTCCCAGTTTGTGATTTATTTATCTATCCTCACTCATCTGCAAGTGACATAATTGAATTTTATCCAATTCGCCTCTCATCCCAATTTCACGTTGTACACTATTTTTTTTTAATTTGAACTTTTTATTCCAATTGACTCTTTTGACCCACTGTAACATCATGAATTAATTATTATTGTTCAAAACACTACACATAACGCCAGAGCTCTCGGTGTTTTTCATGAGTCGTTTTCATAGGACAATACGATAAAAAAATTACATGTAGCATTGGCCACCTCTCGCACTCACTCACCCTTTTTAGAAATGAACACCGGAGACCACGAGAGATCAAAAGTACTGTTGCTCATACATATGCACACAAAATGGTGATAGAAAAATGATATCATTTCATTTCTACATATCTTTCCAAATGAGTAAATTCGGTTTCGGTTTCCTTCGACAAAAGTTCCATATGTTATGCTGCTGCTGATGCTACTGCTGCTGCTAGGGGCAGAAGAACAGCAGGCTTTGGGGATTTTTTTTCTTTAATTTCCGCTTGTGAAATGAAAATACATTTTGCTGTTGTGCAGTTGAAGTGATATTATTTGTTTGCTTCCGTAGTTTTCAATTGCAGGATAGTTTTGATATGGAAATAAGTTTATTTAAAAAATAAAAAAAAAAACATGTGCTAAACAAGTGTGCAAAACAATTTGCAAAGCCAAAATTGAAACTGAAGGGTAAAACTAGAAACAAAGTGAGTTTTGTTTTGTTCGTACTCCAAGGAATTGAGTTTTTGGAACTTTCTTTTTGGTTTTTAAAAGTTGTAATCTTTGCATTGGACGTTTTTTTGGACACTAAACACCATAACTAAAGAGTGTTGTGGGTGTGTTCAGGAATTTGTAGTAAAACGATTGCAGTAGGGCGTAAAGCCTTCTTTTAAAAAAGCTGTAAAACTTCAGCAATAGGTGTCTAATATTTCAACCCTAATCGTTTCATAGACGATGCAAAAGACTCTACTCAGCTACTCATTTACTTAGGTGGGCATTGCATTGAACCTGTGCTTCAGCCAACTTTTTTCGCCCATAATTCCGATGTCTGGTGATCTCTCCCATTTTTGATTCCCTAAATAAACGTAGTTGGCCCTAATAAAGCAGCGTTAGTTCCTTAGAAATGTTCCTCAAAATCAATCGTGCTTTGCAGGGATGGCAAAGTTTACCATGGCTCCCTACATCTCGTCTGTGTGATACAGCGCAGCGCCTAGGTATCGACATTATATTCCCGAGTTTTTTCTTAGATCTTCTTAATGGAAATTTGGTCGATAGTGGAAATTCTTTGTCTGATTGATGAGAACCTATTCAATTGTTGATGTGGGGTTTCAGACGTTCAAATATTACAAAAATCTTATGCGAGCTTTTGAATGTTAATAAATCTTTTTTTTTTGAGAAGGCTCAACGACAATAAAAACAATGTTGTTATATGGTTGTTAACGACGTTTCGAGCATGGATACGCTCTTCATCAGGTCTGTTTATTAGGAAATAAATAAAATAATCGTCAATTAAATTATTCAACAAGAACATAATGGTTAAAACAAAAACTTACAATAATACATGAAATTAGTTAGAACCCAAGGACTGTCATTTAGTCAAAAACATTTACATGAATATTTAAAATTAAAATTATTTGGCGAACAAAAAGTTTAAATTACATCAACCAACTCAGTGCCGATCTACTATCGAACGCGCAAACACGCGCCGCGCTAAATTAAATTCTGTGCTGCCCCTTCCTCTACACAAAAAATACAAAATAGGAAAAAAATAATAATAAAAAAAAAAACAAAACAATCAATCATTTGGTAAAATAAAAGATTCTTTTTTAGTTAACTGATTAAAGAAGTCATGCTCTTGCAAGTTCCTCTCTTCAAATAAAGGAAGAACCCGAAAGGATATCGTGCCATAATGCGCTTTTTCCGAATTCAACTTTATTTTCCTTTTTTCACCCTCAGTGAAATCCAAAAACAGGCTCTGGCATGCATTGAAAACCAAGGAGGGCACTTTGAGCACTTGTTATAATTGTATTTGTATAAAATACATAAAAAAAACTAGTAAAAGTGTTCATATTAGCCGCGTTTTATTATCACAATGATCCAATCCGGATCAGATCTTGATAATAAAACTGCTTTGGATCATCATATTTCCAGTTGGAAGTTGTGAGAGACTCGCTCTTTCAACTGACTTTTCAAAAGAGTTGCAGAGTTGCCCTACGAACTTTTTTTTCAATGGTTAATATTTTGTACTTTTTTTTAGAGAAATATGATACTCATGCACATTGTCAAATATATATTTTTTTGCACTAATTCTTATTAATTTCACGAATATATGTTTTGTTTTGTAAAACTTTCTCATCATGTCATGTATTATACAAAAATGAATAAATGTGAAGTTTCTCGCTATCTATCTAAAATATATTTCATTTCACACAGATAAAAATGTTCATGTGGCAATACTGTTGTTATTGGAAATATTGGAAATGATACCAACGTTTTCAATGGAAAGTCTCCTCTTGTGTGAAATAGAAGAACTAATTTTTAGATCATAAAAATAGATCCAACTAAAAAGCAGGATTTCGCTTTGTTGTTGTAACGCTAATAAACCCATGATCTGATCCGGATCAGATCAATAATAAAATGCGGGTATTATTGATTTATTCAAACAAACCTCAAAGCTGAAAAAAAAATTTTTTTTTTAAATTTTACCCATTTTGTATTTTTTCAAATACATCAACGAATATGCGTTTTTGAGTGCACTTATTTATGAGTTTTTTTTACTATTGTTTTGTTCATCTGTGAAAAAATAAAGAAACTCTATGTTTATCAAACTTTGCTTGGGGAAGAAAATTTGAACACCATTTAAAATTGAAAATCTGGCAACCCTAAATGTATGGAAGCTCAACTTAAATACAGTCTTAAAGTTTGTTATTTCTACAAAGAATTAAGTCTCAGATTAGGTCTCTATCATCCGTATTGACGGAGATATCAAATTTAACACAGGTTAGGGTACACCAAGCCTTTGTTATAATTGTCAAAAAGTGATGTCAAAGTTGTCAAACGGACTTTACTGTAGAACAATTTTTTTTTTTAGAATATGATCAAGAACCACATTCCAAAGTATTTAACACGAATTATCGGACATCCTGTATAGATCTGTAGCCTTAATCGCTTGGGAGATTTACTAAGAAGTTGCAGTGGGGGTATGTGCGGCAGCGTACAGAGCGGTTTTGAATTTGTTCCCTAGGTTTTGAAATAACGGTACCTGTCGTACAACCTACATATTATATTACAATACTGATTTCTCTCAAAAACGATTCTAACGATTTCCTTTGAATTTGTGGGAGGAATTGATTTTGATGTAAAAAAAATGTAAAGAAAAGGTCTAAGAACGTTACCGCCTTTAGTACCGTAGGTTTCAAAACCTACTTTTTATGTTGATGGATAACACGATTTTGGCGAAGCTTTAAAATCCTAAGTTATTTAAAAAGGTTGGTTACAAGCTTATAACATTTGAAATGTTTGTTGTTACTATAGCATCGCTAAAATTCGGCAAAAACTGTAAGAAATGGAACAAATATCTATGGATTTCGTTTCTCAGCGAATTTTATCGAGAGACTATAGTCACGGTTGCCAGTTTGGTCATTTATGAACTAATCTGGGCATTATTTTTTTTTTTTACTTGATCACACGGTCATTTTTTATTCCGTTTGATCATTTTTTCAACGGAATGAAATAAAAAAAGCACTTGAGGTTTTAGGCTCTCAAAAATGAAATCTATACACGAAGCAGTTCTCTTATCGTATGATGTAAAAAGTGCATTAATAAGTTCGTTCGTTCAAGCCAAGGGATTGTTCTGAGGTAGCCACAATGCCTCCTTTTGAAAAATCTCAACATACCGTAATTACCAAGCTGGGCGTTTTTTAAACTCTAGGTTTGCCAGTAGCTCGCCATGAAATAAAACTGGTTTTTTGTTGGGGAGAGGTTCAGGTTACAAACAGTGATGTCAAATGACACATATTTTTCTTCAAATGACCATCATGTGTGGTGGTGACTCCATAATTTAATTTTTTTAACTGAAAACCTAGGTTCTTTTCTGGCAACTAGTCAAGACGCTAAACAGCTTGTTTCTGTCAATACTGTCACACGCGGGTTTTTTCCATGATCTACTATACACTGTAAGAATTTGTTGACGTGGAGGGTTTTCAGATGTTCACATAGAGAAGACAAGAGATGCGAGGTTAAGGAGGCGTATTCCTCTATCATTGGTGCACTAAATCATGCAGCTGGAGCATTCTCTTTTAAAGAAAATCTCTAGCTGCCGTGTCGAGGCCATGTGCAACTGCAGTTTTATTTGATTTAAGCTAACATACGAGCTTGGCAACCCTAAACTCTTCTAGTTCTGAAGTATAGTGTTCTTGATCATTGTCTAAGTTGAGTCTGCAAAAGTAGTATAATTTCCAGATCATCTGAAGAGACTGCGGTTCCTCCTTGCTTTACCCACCTCGGCATGTTTTTTATTTTTTTTTTACTTTTGGCGTAAACTCTGAAGCTCATACCCATCCCCATCATAACATTTCTATATTTCCTCAAACGAGCGCATTCCTTCTTTTTTCTTTCTTCATCGGAATCAACCATTATTTTGGTCATCTTTAGCTATGGTTGGTCATTTTTATTTTCATTTTTGGACACATATTTATTTGGCAAGTGGCAAAGGCGAAATCACTCAGGATTGAAAATAGTTTATGTTAGAAGTCGCATTTCAAGAAAAAACTAATTTCACCAATTAGACAATAGCTGTAAACTGCTTGTAGAAGTTGCATCTAACACCCCAAGAGAGCGAACATTGTTCTCCTTATAAAGCTTCAAGTGAAACCGCTTCAATTAAGTAGTACATACAACATACATATATATGTATGTTACACAAATTAACACCAAATCAGTAGATATACTTGCAGTAAAAAAACAATTAACTCAAGGAAACAACAGCAGTTTAATTGAATTTCAAAAAAGACATCTAACAAATGAAAACGATTTGATTTTTGTATGAATGGATCTCGCCTAGTATATGCCACGACAGATGAGTATGTTGGATGTCGCAACACAAATATAAGTACAAGAAAGTGTGATCGACCTCTTGTTCAAGCAAGAAAAGAACAATACAAATTTAATAACCGAACCAACACCTTAAGGAAGCAACACAAATCGCCATTGTTATAGACGCTGTTAATTTAACAACAATGATTACAACTTTAAGCATAAAGTCACGTTGCTGTTGTCGTCGTGTACACGAAATTGAAGTGAAAAGAGAAGAAAATGTATAAGCGATTTACAGAACCTAGCAAACCTTAGGTTGTTGTTTTCAGATCTTATTGCAATGGAAAAGTCTTCCATTAATTTGCTTTTCCCCTTAAAGATCTAAAGTAAATTGTATTTTGAGACTTTTTTATGCTCGGACGATCTAAGAACGTTTAAGCTTTTTAGGAATAGTTCTTGTTGTTTTTTAGTATGCACAGTGAGCCAAATTTGCATATGAAGTAGCAGCTTCGAGAATTGAAAATAAGTTAACTTGTGCAAAAGTGACGCTCCGACTTGTGTCGTTGTATTAAAATCTTGGTTTTCGTGTTAAAGTCATGTGTTTACAGATTGCGAATGCGGGTCTGTATGCGGCGATGAGTCACTCTTTTGTATTCACCTAGTTAATTAAAGTTGCGTCAATCGGACTCTCATTCATTCTACAGTCTTCCGCAAATGTTGCTAAAAATTTGTCTTCTGTGTGCGGTCTATCTTGTCAATTCTTTAGAAGAAAAGAAGCAAAATCAGATCCACGCATTTATTGTGGCATTCCAGCTTAAAATTGTGATGCTTGTCGAGCTTTTGTCCAATGTTTTGGAGAATATTTTTTTTTTTATAATTAACGCGCACATCAAGGGGTTATAACTACCCTTATAATGTTATAAAAACACAGTGTGAGCAATTAGGAAAATAGGAGAGGATTTGAAAGGAGACACCGATGTACGTTGTTTTTGAATCTTTGTAAATCGTAATGTAGGAGAAAAACAGGGTCGAGTAGAGCATTCCACATACGGGTGGTGCGACTGAAAAAAAGAATCTCTATTGACTGCACGCCCAAAGTTGGGCTCAAGGTAAAACTGATGAGCATTCCTAGCGAGGCGGGTGTTGCGGCTAAATTGTTTCAAAGGAGGAATGCAGCTGGCTATTTCACTAGAGCACTGTTTGTGAAAAAAGCGATAAAAAAGAGAGAGACAGGTGACATTTCGACGATGTCCAAGAGAATCAATCGATTCTACAATTGAACTATCACCTATCAATCTTAACCTATCAAGTAGGCGCAAAGATGTTTGAGAAGCACCTGACCAGATATGAGAGTTATACTCCAGTTTTGGGCGGATGAAGGCCTTATAAATTGTAGCCAGATCAGAGGGGGTGAAGAACTTCCTGCATCTTCTCAAGAAACCTAAGCATTTAGCAGCGTTTTTGGCAACTTCAAATATGTGGTCGTTCCAACGAAGATCATCGTTTACACACATACCAAGTACTGACAGCTTTTCGGTTTCTTCGATGCAGGTACCATTCATGGATAATGGCAATAGGGGAATGTTAAGCTTCAACGAACAAGAGACAGCATTGAGTTTTCGAAGCATTGAATTCTACTCGGTTTTTACTACCCCATGCAACAATGCTGTCAAGGTCAGAATTCAATGAGCTAATCATACGCAACCGTTCCAGTTCCACATCCGAAGAGCAGGGACGTGAATTTGGGAACGAATATGAAAAGCTGAGGGTCGAGTCGTCAGCAAAACAGTTAAGCGGATTAGAAGTTTCAGACAAGAGATCATTAATGAAAATGAGGAAGAGAGTCGGAGACAAAACGGAGCCCTGGGGCACACCAGCATTTATGAAGTGGGTATCAGACTTGAAACCATGCAAAACAACTTGTATTAAACAGTCGGAAAGGTAGTTTCTAATCCAACGAAGAAGAGACTCTTCGATAGGTAAAAAGCACGCATTTTCGATAAAAGAGCCTGATGCCAAACTCTATCAAGTGCTTTAGAAATACCAACCGCAATAACCTTACTTTTTCCAAAACAATGTAAAGATTGGTTCCACTTTTCGGTGAGATAAGCCATCAAATCACCAGTGGACCGATTGCTACGGAAGCCGTACTGTCGGTCATTAAGAAGGTTTCGTTCTTCAAGATATTTCATAAATTGACGGCTTATCAACGTTTCCATGACCATGAAAGAAGGGACATAAGTGCAATTGGACGGTAATTGGAAGAGGAGGAAGATTCGCCTTTTTTAGGGACAGGCTGAACAAATGCTGTTTTCCAGGAAAGATGGAAAAATTTACGCAGTGGTTTTGCCAACGTAGAAGAGCAACTCTTCAGAATAACGGCGGGAATACCATCTGGACCAGCTGATTTATGTATATTGAGATCTTCTAGGACCATCGCAACCGAGCTAGTTCGAAAAAATATCTGTTTCATCACAGAATTTGCAGACTCAAGCTCGGGTGGAGCCATATGCTATCAGGAAGTGTCGAGTTAGCAGCAAATTGAGCTGCTAGCAAATTAGCTTTATCGATGGAGCTGACATACGGAGAGTCATTGAAAACGAACATTGGGACCGATGACGTGGTCGAGTTCTTGATGTTCTTCAAACTATCTGTGGCGTAGGAGTTTGAGGTTCAAGTCCAAAAAACATAAAATTGTTTTGCCATGGATATCGTCTTTCGCGAGAAGTTGGCAAGCCCTCTTAGAGTAATTACACATAAAAAGCTCTGAGGTCTGATACTCAAACAGAGTCACATCCGGCTACATTAATGTGAATAATAATTTTTTTTCTGTACGAAACGATTTAGAGTTTTCAGGTTGATTTCCGCTTTCAGTTCCGCTGTAGGCCTGGTAGATAGTTCCAGGCGGACCATTAATGTAATGAAACAAGTTCTAGAACCATGATCCCTTCCCAAAGCGTCGGTCGTCAAGGGAAAAGAAAATGAGGAGGAAGTAATACCTAGTATTGGGAAGGGGTGAGGAGATCCTGGCTGGCAATTTATTTTCCTTGTGTTCACAGTTCAAATAATAATTTTCACCATTTTTTGAAAGATGTATGGAAGTATTCTTTTTTTTTATCAATTTCTTACTTCAGCTGTGCGTTGCTGGACTGTGTTTTAATGAGGCTCAAGCTGCTTATTTACAACAATTTACGAGTAGGCTGACTCTTTTATGAATATCCCACCCTACGAATGCACGATTATTGTTAGATTTTACTTTGAAGACATTTCTCATGAATAATTTTGTAATTCTTAAGTTTTCTAATGACTTAAAAAAGCTTCATTCTACTAATTAATTTTTAGTTATCAGTGAGTGAGGTCAAATCTTTTAATTTTTTATTCAAAACCTTACGAACCGTTAATTGGTTTTTCCTAAATAATTAATCTCCATAAGCCAACCTAGAAATATACAAGCTGTTCAAATTGAGCAAATGAAAAGTATGTTCTATAAAAAAAGGAGAAATTTGAATCAAACACACATAAATGTTGTCAAAGAAGAAGCGTTAATCACAATAAAATTATAAATTCCAAATGCGACACTTTGGTGAAGCCCATATACCTAGCCGCGAGATTTATCCAACCGAATAGCAATGCAAATATGATGATTTATGCATTTTTATATAAATGAATTTCCGCCTCAATGGGAAAGGCAAGACACAATAAAACGAAAAATAACAAAAAGAAGAAACAAAATGAAAAGAAAAAAATGAAACGTGATCAATTTAAAGAATGACTAGACTTCGTTGGCGATCAACTTCTTCTTTTCGCTCCAGTAGAGTTGCGTTTACGTTTGCATTTGCAGTTTACTTATTCTTTTGTTAATGTTGTCGGTGTTTATTTACATTAAAACTTATTTTATATATGAAGTTATTCGCCAATGATGCGTGTAGCAAAGTTGAAATAGGCCCTGCATTGGATTCACTTTTGTTTCTTGCAATTGTGTAATAATGATGACTGACGATCATTTATTGTCATTGGCTTTGTACTTTGCAGGCTTCAGTGGTTCTGAAAGTATATGTTTAACTAGAGCGCCACCGCATATCGGTTGGATGGTAGTTGGGACAAACGTGTTTTGCTAAGATCAAACATTACAGTAGTTATAGAGTTTGAAAATTTGGAAATAGGCTCTTGAAAGATGCAGTGAAATCTTCTGTTTTAATTAGCCTGAAAAAAACTAAAAATAGGCAAGACCTCTTTTTGATTTGAAATTGTTTATTTCAAGAAAAGAGGGAGACGTCAGATAAAAATGACTTAGTAATTTCTGCGCTCCCTGTTTCATTTATTTGAAAGTCCTTGGTAGACAAATATGTACGATATTCGTTGTGTCCCGTTTTATTCAAATTTTTACTTGCGATTATAGACCCTATAAGGCAAAGTTTTGCAATCGTGCAAAATAAAACAGCATAACGATGATAGAGACTGCGAAAAATTAGGTGTTTCAATTCTGTTTGTTTGTTTTTATGTCTGTCTATGTCTATCTACAGCCTGAATCGCTAGACCGATAGTCTTTCAAATTTGCTGTGAGGGTCTGTGGGGCGGCCTACAGACGGTTTTTGGAATTGGGTTTCTAGGTCTTGAATTACGGTACAACGTACAACCTACCTTTATGATAATATTTATTTTTTTGGCGATTTTGATTAAATTTTGTGTGACGTATTGGTTTTTAGTTATCTTTCTTATATTGTGTATAGTATATACAAAAGAACCGTTTTTTTTTCCAAAACCGTCTTTCTCGATCAATATTTTACCTAAATTTTATGTTTTAGAAATGCTAGGTTGTTTGAAAAATTGAGTATAAACAGTCAGAAAATTTTAATATTTAAAATTTTTATTAACCCTCTTTTACAAACTGGGGTCCATTTAGACCCCAGGGCATGTTTGAACACTCATAACTTTTTTGTTTTTAATTTTTTTTAATGGGATTTTTACTCAGTGAACAAAATTCAATTTTTTATTCATTTCTTAAGTTGAAACGATTATCAGATGTTAACAGATTTTGCTGCGATTTTTTTGTGAAAAGAACCCGTCCACCCGAACTGGGGTCCATTTGGACCCCACTACTGAAATTCTATGAAAAATCATATTTTTTCAATTTTTTTTTTTCAAAAGCAGCATAGTTTATGTTTAGAAGGATTTAGTTTGAAGTTGTTGGCAGTTCCGGCAGACATTAAACACATAAGGTTCTAGTGTTGCAAGGGCAACAACATCACCATCGCAGGTGGTTCTGGTTTTCTTGTCGGCTGCTCTTTGGCAAAGGCGACATCTGCTTCTTTTACGAGAGAGCCTTTCGGGGACTGTTGGTTATTTTTTCTGAACTCTCCCCAAAATATAGAGAGTATCCAATGCAGATTTTTCAAATGCAGATTGTGTTGCGGGTTGTGAACTGTTATTCAGTTCTGACTCCATCAGCTCCTCCGCTAACCGACGGTCCTTGCATAACTTCTTGCGAGTATTTGCGAGTGCAATAAATTGCAGGTTGAGACAGTTCTTGCAGCTTACTGAAATTGTTTTGTATAGGTATAATGAATGTAATGTAATGTATGTAATAAATGGTCTCGCGAAGAAATAATTCGGTCCATTGAACGTTACAAGTATAATCCATATTTATGGAATATTTAGGGATGTTAAGAGTCCCAGCGTTAAGAAGAGTCTTTCCTTCGTTCATATTGAATCAGTTCGTTGAATTAGTTCGTTTCGTAAATTATAGAAGGCAGCAGCTGCCCGTCCTCTTAAAATTCAATCGCGCACCCTATTAGGTCTCTTTTTCTTTTTTATCAATAAAATTGTAATTGCAGCTGCTAAACTGCTGGTAGTCTCACCATGATTTCTCAATTTTAAATAAATTATTGAATTTCTCGCGACATTTATTAATCTGCTCTGTAGATAGCTCTGTAATAAATTACGACAGTATGATGCGCGAGCTTCTTGCAAAACATTAACTGCAGAAGAAATTACAAGAATTTATATACTTAGCAGTGTATGCTACTGCAAGAAACTTCTGCAAGACTTCCGCGAGTTTACTTGCAAATGGAAACCCTGCCTTACACAGTTCGATGGTGTTGCACAGATATGTCTGCACATTTTAATTTGCTCACCTTTTACTTTGTCCAAATTATACAACTTGATTCTTTTTATGGTCATGGTCCTTGTTCGTTTGAATTCCTCCATTAAAAATGGTGTCATCAGAAGACGGGTTTCTGGTCGACAGTTTCACCTAGTATCACTTTGCTTTCTTTCGCTCGAAGTTTCATAAATTTGACTAACTGGTACTCAGTTTCAGTGTTTTCCATTCCACCACTGACAATAAAGTGTCAGTCTTGTTTGATGAACGTGGTATTTAATACGAGAAGACTTAGCAATTTCGAGCCGAATGGTATGGAATATTATGTGTCGCGATATAGTTTTTTTGAAGTGAAACTCCTTATGTGACTTGCAAACATAGATGTGTAAAACACGTTTAACACGGATTATCGATTGCATACTTTTCGGCACTGCTCGAAATTCGTCATTCAGCCAGACGAGTTGATCGTAGTGAAATGTGTTCTTCGGTGGAAGTTTGCATTATTTTCGGAGAAAATCAAATTAAAACTAGTTCTTTGTTGTTTTTGATACGTTGAATATATTTGTAATTCATTTCTTAAGAAAAATCTCAACACCTCATCAAATTCTTCTAAACAGTTTTTCAATTTGTCTGTGCTTGCAAAATTAATTTTGATTGCTTCATTGAAAGTGGTGTTGTGTTTTCTTTTCTCCTCATATGAAATAATAGAAAATATTTTATATCTAGTTTTTGACGTGAAGTTTCACTTCTTCCGCGCGGAGAGACTCCTCGCACTATATTTTTTTGTTTGCGCTTTTCGGATCGAAAGGGTTAACTTGCACATATTTAACATATTCTATGAAGATAGGGTTTTTGGTACCGTATTCCATACCTCCATGGCAGTCCCTATAATCATCATGTGTCTTACCAACATGTCCGTTCAGCTCACGCCAATGAACAAAAACTGTTCTTTTGCTAAAATGCATTTTTTTTTTCACCAACCAATTCAAGATCATAATTATGCACAATTGCACTGACAATATTCCACACCTTTCCCTGCATCACCAATTTAAGAGACATCAAACAGTCACTAAACTTCGAAGTGGTCAACACGCTACCAAGTAGCTCTTCGCAAGAATCCTGATCCTGATCTATTCCTATAGTAGAACATCTTTTAAGCTTTTGTCTTTGCATTCAAAATAGGGACCCTGTTTCCTATAGCTCTACAATGTCTATTTGCCTCTTTCTCGTTATCTTTTCCAGTGCGAAAACTTCTTCCAACATTTCATATCGCGACTCTTAAACCTCGTCGAGTTCGTCGCATTATTTAGCTCTGACCCGATCATTTCTGACCGGTTCATGATCAGTACCAAGCGTAGCAGTAGTACTGCCTGGTGGGACAGTGTCATCAATATTTGAAAGTTTTTACATAAAGCTCTTAATTTTACGACACGTTCAAGCTCCATTTTTTGAGTTGAAAAAAGCTAAGTGGTTTCCATTTTTGTTGCATTTTTTTTTTATCTATTTGTATAATTTTTTTGTTTGTATATTTATCTATATTTCAGATTCTTTCCACTTTTCCAAATAATTATTTTTTGTTTTCGTCTTATTTTCAGCTTTTTCTGGTTTTTCTGGTGTTTTCATTGCTCAATTTCAAGTATCAATTTCGTAAGTATTTTTAGTAATTACATTGTTTGTTGTACAAAGTTTTATTTGACCGAAGAATGCCAGCCATTTATAAACATGCTACTTTGTAAATGTTCAAAACTCTATTTAAGAATCGATATCCTGTCATTAGTTGGATTTCCCTATTATAAGTTAGTGAATTACTCATAACATTGCATTTGAATGCAACGTTTGATAGTAAGGAAATGTTTCATTGAATACCCGACTGACTGGCGCAATCTATTCAAAGCACGAAATGCAATACAATTTTTATATCTCATTTATTTATGAATACATTGAATCAAGTATGAATGCCAATGAGGCGCTTAAACTAATTTGTACAAACGTTGGCACAAAGTAGACAAATCAAAAGGCCCCATCAAATAGATAAACGCTTTGTAAAAACGTGCCTGGCAAAAAACTGCTTCCTAATAAACTGAATTCATATAAAAAGTAAATATTTTAGAGCTAACCGCTCGAAATTAGGCTAGCCCTATTGCGTTTATCTCGAAGAATGTTATTAAAGTACAAAATCTCGCTTAAGCTCGACCTGCCCTCAAAGAGACTCTCAATCAGTTTATATTTTCTAAAAGTTTTTTATACAAATAAACAATAGGCGCTAAGGCTGCCACCCCTCTGTGAATTTTTTATACTGTACCAATTTAATTTTTCAATATCTATTCATTTGAAAGAAAGGTAAGAGTACAAATTTAAAGATGGGGTTGGAAGAATGTCTATACTCTTATATCAATTCAAAAACTTTTTCGGGTCCTAGGTTTCTTAATAATGAACCTAAAAATATTATTGTGAGTTTAAGGTAGAGGATATTGAACACTTAATTAAATCTTCATATCCGTTTTGTAGACAATCACATACTTCAAGGCAGGAAACGAAGAATGAGTGGTATGATATGGAATGTCAAAAGGCTAGAAAAAAATCATTTGGGTGGCTAAGAGTATTCCGAAAGTTTAACCATCCAGATCTAAAAAAATACTATATCGAAGCAAACAATTTCTTTAAAAAAATCTGCAAGGAAAAAAAAGGAGCTACTATGAAACCACGGCCCTAAAATTGACTTGCTGTAGAGACACCAAAGAATTTTAGAAAGAGGTACACAAAATAAACGGTAAAAGTCTAAAAATCAGCAATAATCTTTCGGTACCCTTATTGCAAGAACACTTCAAGAAGCTTTTAAATCCTGACTTGGTTGCACCAACCTTTTTATATGCAAAACCTTCTCTATCTGACGCTATTCTGGATGGAGTCAGTTTGCAATGAGCAAACTCAAAAATGAAAAAGCGCCAGGATCTGACAGAATCACGGTAGAGTTCCTGAAATACGGAACGATAAACCTTTGCAGAAAACTCACAGAGGCCTTCAATGAAATCTTAGAAACCGGAAACATACCACAGCAGTTCAAAGAGTCAATTATATTCCCTATACATAAAAAAGGAGACATATCAGATCCAAAAAATTACCGTGGAATATCCTTTCTCAATTCCACATACAAAGTTTTTGTCTCAGTTTTGAATAATCGCCTGTGTAGTTGGAAGAATAGTAACTCGAAGCTTAAAGAATTTCAGTCAGGTTTTCGAAGCAGTTATTCCACAAGTGATAACATCTTTATCTTAAGAAGCATTGCAGGAACTTTTCTAGAGCAAAATAAAAAGTTATACGTATTCTTCGTTGACTTCGCAGCAGCCTTTGACACAATTGATAGAAGAGCGTTGTTTCTTAAACTCTATGACGCCGGAATGACATCAAAGTTTGGCAGTCTTGGAAAACCTTTATGATGGAAATCAGGCAGCAGTATGGAACGGGGAGGAAATGTCTGAATGGTTCGAAACGGCAATGGGAGTAAAGCAAGGATGTCCCCTAAGTCCCAACTTATTTGCTCTATTTATCGATGACCTTATTGATAGTTTACCAGGTGGAATAGAGTTTGCTGCAACGGTGATCAAAGCTTTATTGTTTGCTGATGACGTTGTGCTTTTCGCATATTCACCAGAAACATTGCAATTAATGATCAATCGGCTAGGTGAATACTGCAGCTTGTGGAATTTGACGGTCAATTTGAGTAAATCCAAAGTGATGATTTTCAAAAAGGAGTATGGCAGAATGGCAAGGAATGAGCAGTGGCACTTAAATAGAGAACCGATCGAAGTTGTGAGATCTTACAAATATCTTGGTGTCATTAGAACCAGCAATCTTAACATGGAAGACCATCTAAAAACTAAGCTTATACAAGCTAAAAGCGCTATTAGCGCGACATGGAAGAAATGCTTCGATGACAACCTAATTTCGCACACTGTAAAGTACAAGGTTTTCAGCGCAGTTGCGGAATCTGTGATGATGTATGCGGCGCAAACTTGGGGTTTTGAACAATATGAAACGGTTGAAAAATTGTTGAGATTTTATGTAAAAAGATGTTTCAAGCAACACACCGAACTACATGATAAACATCGAAACTGGACTGTCACCTCTGTTTACCAAGACACTGAAGTTACATATTGACTATTTATTGAAAGTGCTTAAGATGCCAAACGGAAGATTGCCAAAAGTAATAGCCTTGTATACTATAAGAAAAAAAGGACTTTGGTATGATAAACTCAAGGAGCTTGCAGACTATTGTGACGTTAACCTGAATCTAAGCCATGAGATAACTGACAGAAAGGCTGTAGAAGATTCCCTCTATCACTTAGTCTCTAAAGTTGATGAAAAATATAGGATGAACTGTATCGATAAGGCAACTTCTTCTGTGCACAGAGCAACTTACAGCATACTGAGCCATAACCTGTGCGAAAAAAATTATTTTAGGGCTGAAAACAGTCAAAAACTAATATCAGCAATGTTTAAAATGAGAGGGGAATTGGTAAGACTGAATTTCATACCACATCGCGCTGATTTGCCAGTTATTTGCAGTCTGTGTAATCTGGCGGTAAGAGAAGATGTTATACACTTCATCGGAATATGCCCTATCCTGAAGGAAGTACGAAGAAATTTTCTTGGCAGTGACAAGAAAACGAAAACGGAAGTGCTAGCGATGCTGAACTGCGAAGAAGATGTTACCCAACTCTACAAGTACTATATAAAGCAATGTCATATAGAAATCAAATTTTGAACGAGGAATTCTAAGAAACATAAAAAAAATAAACACATACATATACTTATTTATAAATGTTTATATAAAAACAAAATCATGTATACATTATAAGATATTTTTATTTTTGAAATATTTTCACTTTTTTTATCAAAAAAATCCATTTTAATCTGTACATTAATTAATAATAATTGTCAATCGGGCAGACGGCAAAGCCATGCTTTAAAGATTTTTGTAAAAATTTATGTAAATTGTACATTTGGGAAAAGATAATAAATCACAATCTATCTATCTATCTATCTATCTATTATTGTCACTGTATGGGTTGCTAAGCACAATTTACAAAAAAATTATTTTAAACTTCCTAAGTGGGAGACAATTTTTTGTAAAAGTTCAAGACGATATATCTTCTGTACATAATATTCCATATGGAATTCCTCAAGGTACAGTACTTGGTCCCATATTATTTAATATTTTTGTCTCCGATTTACCAAATCTTGGAAATAATATTGGTATTGCAATGTTTGCTGATGAGTGATGACACGGCTATTTTTTCATCGGGCATATTTTACTTGATTGCTCTTTCTAAAATCGAAAAATACTTCTTTAAGTGGAAGATTAAGGTTAATCCTTTGAAAACACAAACGATATGTTTTACGATTCTCCGAAAGTCTTGTTTTCTTCCAAACAATGTAAACTTCGCATGGGTTCTGTGGATATTGATTGGTCCGAACATTGTCGATATCTTGGGGTCATACTTGACAAAAAACTTAGTTTTCAAAAACATATATCTACAACTATTGACAAGATAAATCTATACAAAAGAATTCTATACCCATTAATATGCAGACACTCTAAACTCAGCAAAGAAAATAAAATTTTTTTGCACAAATCAATTTTCTAATCTATCTTCTTATACGGTGCCCCTGTTTGGAACGATTGCGCTAAGACTTACCAATTTAACCTCAAAAGATGTCAGAAAAAAAATCTAAAACTGATGTTTGATCGTCCATGGCACTATTCAATTCAACCTACAGACAAAGCAATGTCAATTTTCTGGACACCCTTATTGAAAATTCAACTCAAAAATTTGATGAAAATTGTTCTATCTCCGATAATGAATTGATTAAATGTTTATCCCCACCTTAAACTTACAACGTATGTATATTATGTATTCGAAACTTTATTTTGTATCTTATTACATGTATCTGAAAATTGCTTTCAAATCACAGTTTTAGTACTAATTTAACGTGGGAGTTTTACAATATTAGTTTTTAAGAGTTGAATAAATGTTTTTATTTGTAGCTTTCCCTTGAATAATAAATATCAAAATTCATTAAACAAGTTAATTTTCTCATAATATATTATTATAAATTTATAGTTGAAAAGGAAATGCTTATCCTTAATCTTTAAAATACAATATCCTTACCAAATGTAAAATAAATAATGTATG
Source organism: Melanostoma mellinum (assembly GCA_914767635.1). Classification (NCBI taxonomy): domain Eukaryota; kingdom Metazoa; phylum Arthropoda; class Insecta; order Diptera; family Syrphidae; genus Melanostoma; species Melanostoma mellinum. Next base: position 198,845,843 of record OU612059.1, read on the forward strand.
TTGCTACTGAAATAAATAAATAAATGAATAAATACAGCCAGGTAACATTTTTTGTTCAACGCTGCGTCTCAAATGATTGCCCTCCGTTTTTGTGCCTAATACCTAAAAGGTGGATCAATCGCTCCATAAACTTTTTGAAGTCTTCTTCCGTGAAGTATCTATTTCTTTTGTTTTATGGTGAAGAAGAGGGTTTTGAAGAGCATCTCATCCGAATAGTCCTGCATCTGTTAGCCTTCGTTTGACCGTTGTGAAGGACACCGGCGCGGCGTTATCCGTGTTGTATTTATTTCGGCAAGTGTGCGGGTGCTACTTTCGCCTACTCAGTTTGATTTTAACTGCTATTAGAAGATCCTCTTGTTAAGTTATCCTCAAAAAATTCGGTTTCAGCGTGCCGCTCTATGGTACGTTGTACGTAAAACGTAACCCTTTGATATATTCCACTGCTGATAATACATGTCTGAATAGAAACTGATTGTTCCAGAACGTGTAGTGCAGTTTTTGCAAGTTCTCTTGTTATAAAAACAGCCCTATCACAGGGCGCCATCGTAATCGAAAAAAGTCGAAGTTTCCCGATGTAACTATCACATAATTCATTCGGAGTGGAACGAGTTTCGAAATTCGTAGAATAGGTATCACCAAATTTCGAAGTTGTGTTTGCAGAAAAACTTGAATGATCTTGCACATTTGGCGTAAAACAGCTGATTTCGAAAACCAACATCGCGGTATATTTAGTGTGGCAACTTGCAATGTTTTCTTCGATTCCTCTCGAATCTTGTAAACACAAATTTTCGTATTTCGTAACTAGCTTTCTGTGTGGGAGTTTTTTACGATAGAATCTGTGATAGGGCTGAATACTTTTTTATGTACGGAGTCAAGAAAAAGTGCTGCACCAACAACCAAAAAACCGAAAAACTACTGAACCGATTTCAAAAAATTTTTTAACATTAGGATGTTCCATTATCCTTTATTTACATTAACTATACTTCACCCCCATATTCTCTCGTAAATGGAAAACTTAAGACTTTCAAGAGATTTTCAGCTTAAGTGTTTCCGACAATTGTTGTTTTTTTTTTTTTTGCAATTTTATATTATTTTATTTACGACCCCCTAAATAATCCCTTTTCATAACCCAGTAGTTTCTGAAGATTGGCTGTATTCCGAACTTACCTCTTCAGTTGCTGATTTTCGTCATGAAATCTAAGAATCCAAAGTAATTTTTAAAACTATCCCCTCCATTATTGTTTGTTTTTACTACTCAACTCCCTAACAAATCCTAATATCCTGAATCATTGTTAAAAACTTTTTGTTTGTCTATCGCGCACTGCATCTTCTCTTTTTCTTATACACCATCTGAATCCAATGATTGAAGATTCATTATGAGATATCTCTGAATACGAATACATTCCTTCATTTCCAATGCAATTGCTCTTCTCCTTCTGCTGCCTTGAGATGGAAAACTTCTATACCTTTAAGCCGAGATTATATGAGCAATTTGTTTGCATAGATTAAAACTTTGCATTTGCACATTCCTTTAATATGCACAGATTGTATTATCAATCCCCTCGAACGTCCTATACCTTTGAGCGCTTTCGTTAAAGTCTTACCAGAGAGCAATAGATTGTTCAATGCCGATAGTCCACATCCACAACACTAGACATCCCCAGGCCGCATTTCGAAATGAATGTTTCATTAGCTGTTCACTAGTAAAACTAAATCTAAAAAAAATACAACTTTCACAGTATAATATTATGTATATGTGAATAAGGAAAACCAGGATAACGGTTAACCACTTAACCTGTCTTCCTATGACTCTGACTATACGACTATAGGCAAGTATATGCTTATAATTGCCTCGACATGATGTCACTAGCTGCATAAAGCATAACCCCAAAGGGATGTAATTTTGTTCGAAAACCCAACCCAACCCAACCCAACCACATTCTGCATCTGCATCCCTTAGCCATAGAACCGTGAACAGAGAGATAGGGGCAGCAGCATCTTGGGCAATATTCTTATCTTTCAACTCATCTTCGCTTATACAAACAACAAGGACTGTACTATGTGCAATTCATTCTTCTCGGCTGGAAATAGATGCATTTTGTTTAGAAATCAACTTCCTAAACAACTAGACTCTGTTCTACTTCACGTTTCGCTCCCTTTCTTGACTGGTTACACTACCGCGACCTGACGGAGGATGGATGGATAAATTGGATGCAAGTTGCACCTTAGAAAAGGGGTAAACCTTCCACTTCAAAGAGGTACTTGTAGAATAAAATTGTAAACGACTTACACAATGGCTATGTGGTTGGATCTTCTCGGTGTGTTTTTTATTGTATATCATACTGCACCAGTATTTCCATTCGCTGTCGCCGTATTTATGGAAACTTGTGACTTGTGTGATGTAGGAGAGGAGGACTCATTCAAAAGTGGCGGTCAAAGAAAAATTTTCAATGTAATAAGGGTGCGCCATGCAAATCGTTGTGGTGTATAGGCAGAGGCAGTACCATGCCACAGTAAGCCATTGCTAGGCGATGCGGTTGTAAAGATTCTATAATACCTCGTTTGACCCATTTAATAATTCGTCCGAAAACTCGTGAACAATTTGCCACACAAATGGAAGAGAAATGTTTTTTCAGCTGGCTGTGCTGTGCTGTGTGCCCTGCATGTTCTTTTATTTTACGAGTGTTTTATTTTTGTTTTGTTTTTTTTTTTTTTAATAGAAAAAGAAATCATAGACCGAAGTGATTCGTTTAGGAAAACTACGGGCACCGATTTATTATTGTGAGAAGTCTTTTTTTTTTATAAAGAAAGTGAGGAAAGAATAATAGAGCAGAAGTGTACAATTTGATGAAAAGTATTCAATCAAGTAAGCGGATTTGAACTCGACACTGCGTCGAGCTGAAGTGCACCAAGCTATTAAAGCCAAAATGAAAAGAGTTGAAATGTTTACACAAAAGCTAAAAAAAGGGAATATACAGAGTATGTTTGAAAGCGTATGTGCATGAGGCTTATGTGCTTTGCAACTCAATTTGAGATCGGTTGTAGTTCTGTCTTCGAGGTTTTATTTCGCTCTTCTAATACAAACTTATTGGGGAATGAGTAAAAAGTGTTTATTTTTCGAACCATGTTAGACGTTCCTTTAGTTGGATTTCATAAAGAAGAACTAATACCTCTAGTCTTTATGGAATATTTTCCATGTACCAAAAGCCATTGTATTGCAAACTTGTATGAACGTTTTGGCGGCAACTTTATTTCGAATTTATTGATAAGAGGGTTCGAACATAAGAAAGAACTCTGATTGACCTCCACTAGTACAGTAGTTGGGTAGTTTCTTAAAAGCCAAGTATGAAGTTTTTAAGATCTTGCCAAAAGATACTTTCAGCGCAGTTGACTCGAATAATGCCAAGTCTAGAGATTTCAATTTTCAACGATTTTTTCGAGCATTTGAGGCGTATGTGGGCAACAACCCCACGCATGTTGGCTTCTTAGCCCCCAAACGTTTCTAGTTTGTTGACATAGACGAGCGACTTCAAATATCCCTAAAGAAAATAATCCAATGGTGTCAAATCACACGATCTTGGTGGCCAATTGGTAGGTCCATTCCGCGAAATTATGCGCTCATCGAATGTTTCCTTCAATAAATCGATTGTGACGTGCGCTGTGTGGCATGTAGCGCCGTCTTGTTGGAACCACATCTCATTCATATTCATGCCATCCAATTTGGGAACAAAACAGTCGGTTATCATGGCTCTATACCGGTCTCCATTAACGATAACTGGCTCGCCAGCATAATTTCGGAAGAAGTATGGCCCCATGACTCCACCAGAGCCCATAGAGCACACCAAACAGTCAGTTTTTGTGGATGTAATGGCGTCTCAAGGTACTCATGTGGATTTTCGTCATCCCAAATGTGGCAATTTTGCTTGTTGACGTAACCATTCAACAGAAAATGAGTCTCATCTTACTTACTTACCTACTTAGGTGGGCATTACAGTTCGGGGAGAACCTGGGCGTCAACCAACATCCTTCTAAAACGACTTCGATTTTGGGTGAGCTATCTCCAGTTTCGCACTCCGAGTCCGTTGAGGTCTTCATCCACTTGATTGCACCACCTAAGACGAGGTTTTCCCCTTCCGCGATTTCCCTGCAATGTGCTTTCGAACACTTGACGAGCCGGAGCGTTTGGGTCCATCCGCTGTACATGGCCCAACCATCGCATCGTAGACTCGCGATGCGTACTCTTCTGGCTATGCTCATGTCGCGGTACAGCTCATACAGCTCGTTGTTGTATCTTCTTCTCCACACATTGTCTTCGCATACTTCGAACAAAGATCATTCGAAAAATTTTTGTTTCGAAACGACCAAGGGTTTCCTCATCCGCTTTTGATAAAGTCCATGCTTCCACACCGTAAAACAGGACTGGGATGATTAAGGTCTTATATGAGGTTACCTTGGTTTTTCTGGAGAGGGTTTTTGTTCTCAATTGCCTTCTTAACCCAAAGAAGCTATACGGTTAGCAAGAGTTATACTCCGTTTGATCCCGCACTGATGTTGTTTTCTCTATAGATCCTAGGTAGACGAAGTCCTGTAGCTAGTACAGGAAGTAATGTCTGTCTATTGTGACGTTTTGTCCAATTAGTCGATGTTTTGTGTCCTTGTTTGATGACAGCATATACCTCGTTTTGCCCTCAGGAAAGAATGCAGAAAACTTTTCAACCGAGCTAAACAATCCAAAATCTCAATAGACTGGGACTCCTACAAGGAATCTCTCAAAACATATAAATATCAACTGAGGAAAAGTAAAAGAACTTCCTGGAGAAACTTCTGTGGTGAAATAGAGGTTACTTCAGAAGCTTCTAGACTAAGGAAAATCCTCTCAAAGAGTCCGACCATGCCTAGCAGTTTGAAAACAGCTGACGGCTGGACAGAATCCTGCGAAGAAACGCTCAATTTGCTTCTTGACACTCACTTTCCAGGAAGCTCTAAAAACTTATGCAACTATGATTCTACAGAACCAGGTAGCATAATAACAAACAAGCCCGATCTGATTACAAGGGAAAAATTAGTTTGGGCCATTAACAGCTTTGACCCATTCAAATCCCCTGGACCTGATGGTATAATTCCAGCCGAACTTCAAAAGGCCGCGGATATTATTATTCCTGTCCTTGAAGTTATCCTCATAGGCTGTACCACCTTGAACTATATCCCCACTCAGTGGAGAGATGTCAAGGTTGTGTTTATACCTAAGGCTGGGAAATCATCCCACGTAAAGCCAAAAGATCTCCGACCAATAAGTCTATCATACTTTCTTCTTAAAACCTTAGAACGACTGATAGACATCCACCTGCGTACAGCTATAGATCCAAAATTGTTATCTACAGCACAACACGCCTACTGTAAGGGAAAATCTGTAGAAACGGCCCTACACACCGTGGTACGCACTATAGAATATTCCCTCCATCACAAAGAATTCACTCTGGCCGCCTTCCTCGACATAGAGGGCGCCTTCAATAACGTCAGCAACTCTGCAATTACAAAGGCACTGACGAAACTCAAAGTAGATGGTTCTATAGTGGAATTGATAAATCTAATGCTAAAAAGCAGAAGAATAAACTGTACTCTAGGAAACTTCTCTACAAAGAGATCTGTCAGTAGAGGAACACCGCAAGGCGGAGTCTTATCCCCTCTTCTATAGAATCTAGTCGTCAATGAACTTCTAGTTGACTTAGAAGCTGAGGGATTCAAAGTGATTGCATATGCAGATGACGTCTCCATTGCGGTGTCTGGAAAACATGCTCACGTTCTCACGGACCTGATGCAGACCGCTCTAAATAAACTTATAAAATGGGCGGGAAAATGTGATCTAGGGGTCAACCCTCAGAAAATTGAACTCGTTCTCTTCACCAGGAAATATAAAATTCCTCAACTAATAACTCCATCAATAAATGGAATCTCACTTGCACTTTCAAACGAAGCTAAATATCTAGGTATAATCTTAGACAGAAAGCTGAATTGGAAAGCTAATATACAGGAAAGAATCAGGAAATCCACGGTAGCATTATTTTCCTGTAAAAAAGCCATTGGTAATAAATGGGGTTTCTCCCCCCAAATCACACACTGGCTCTACACCGCGGTCATCAGACCAATACTCACATACGGAGTAGTGGTATGGTGGACCGCTCTTGATAAAAGGACCTACTGCGATAATTTAAGCAAGGTCCAACGAGCAGCCTGTTTGTGTATAAGCGGAGCTCTGAGATCAACACCTTCAGCGGCCCTAAATACACTTCTTAACCTCACACCACTAGATGTCTTCAGCAAACAAATGGGCTCCAGTGCAGCCATTCGTATGAGAGCTATCTCCCAATGGACCGACAACAACATCGGTCATGCTACAATCCTGAATTTATTCGGATCAATACCATGCCACTCCGACTACACCGTCCCCCAATTGGTTTTTGATAATAAGTTCCAAGTCTCAATCCCATCGAGAACAATCTGGGAAGACGAGGAATTTTTGAGAGATGATTCAATTCATTTCTATACAGATGGGTCAAAAACCGAGGAAGGGGTTGGCTGTGGGGTGTACTCAAAACGACTTAACGTAAGTCTCTCATTCCGCCTCCCAAACCATTGTAGCGTGTTCCAAGCGGAAATTCTGGCGATCAAAGAGGTCCTATCATGGCTAAGAGAAAACGTGATATCCTCAGTGAATATCCGGATTTTCTCAGATAGTCAAGCAGCCCTCAAATCACTCGGCGCTGTTTCTACGAACTCAGTAACCGCCCTCAACTGTCGCTTATCTCTTAAGGAGATGGCTGAACAGTTCAATATTCACCTTTTTTGGGTGCCGGGGCACAGAGATATCGCGGGTAACTGCAAAGCCGACGAACTCGCCAGAGAAGGAACCGTTCTACCGATCTCTACCAGCAGGTTGAATATTGGTATACCAATCGCTACATGTAAACTCATGCTAAAGCAAGAGGCGATGGACAGAACAAATCACAGGTGGAACAATATCACCACGTGCGTGGCAACAAAACGTATATGGCCAGGAATAGATCCAAAACGCACTAGACATTTGTTATCCATTACCAGATTGCAAGTTAGCTCCGTAATCAGTGTCATTACCGGACATTGTCTGATAGGAAGACACGCCATAAGACTTGGCGTTCCCTCTAATGACTTCTGCAGAAGTTGCTTAGATGAGGAGGAGGAGGAGACAATCCCACACCTCCTCTGCTCATGTCCTGCACTCTCTTCTAAAAGAAAGAGGCATCTGGGGAAATATTTTCTCGATGATCCAAGCGATCTGGCGCACACAGATCCCCTGCATCTCCTTCGCTTTATTGAAAGCTCCAAATGGTTTTGTTAAGCGAGGTACTCCCTCGCATAATTCTATGGTATCACAATGGACCTAGTATTGGTCTAAGTGTGTCGGGTGTATTCCTGACAGCCATTGTAACCTAACCTACCTAACCTGCCCTCATTAACCATGAAACCCATTTTTGCCGCTTCTGTTTCCATACTCGCAAAAGCACCTATGACTTCACGCTTTTTTCTTCCCATTAGGTACGTCAATATCGTCTGCATAGGCGAGTAATTGTACAGACTTTTGAAAGATTGTTCCTCTGGGGTTGACGTTTGAGTTTCTTACAATCTGTTCAAGTATGATGTTGAAGAAATCGCATGACAGTTTGTCGCCTTGCCTAAAGCCTTTTTTGACATCAAAGGTCTCGGCGAGTTCTTTACCGACCTTGACGGAGCAGCGTGAATTCTCCAAAGTCATCCAGCATAGTCGTACGATTTTTGCAGGGATGCCGAAACTAGAAATGACTCTGTACAGCTCGTCTCTGTAGATACTGTCATACTTGAAATGGATAAAAATATGGTGAATATCGATATTATATTCTCGGATTTTTTCCAAGATCTGCCGTAATGTGAAAATTTGGTCTATTGTGGACTTCTCTGGTCTTAAACCACATTGATAAGGACCTATCAAGTTGTTGACGTGGGGTTTCAGACGTTCACATATTACAGCAGACAAGATCTTACTAGCGACGTTAAGGAGGCTTATCCCTCTGTAATTGGCGCAATTGTGAGGGTCTCCCTTCTTTAGGATCGGGCATACGATACTGAGGTTCCATTCATCGGGCATGCTTTCTTCCGACCATATCATGCAGATCAGCTGGTGCATGCTCCTTTCCAACTGGTCTCCAGCTGCCTTGAAAAGTTCAGCATCAAGGCCATCTGCACCTGCAGTCTTATTTGATTTAAGTTTGCATATGGCAAGTCTCGTCACTGAACAAAAATTTTGTGATGAAAATCAGCATCGAGATCGATCTCATTTTCGGACCCTACTCCAAAATCACATTGCATGGTCTCGCGGCTTTATTCTTGCGCAAGCTGGATCTTGTAAGGTTGTAAGCCAAGAAGTAAAATCTTCCATAAAGTTGATGGACAAAGCTCCAATTGCTGTACACGGTGGCGAATCGATTCATTCGGGTCCTCTTCAACACTTTGCTCTACAACCGCAATTGTTTTTTCGGTGCGCAGTGTTCAACGTCTCTGCGAATGCGTATTATCACACAAAGTAAACGTAGTGCGAAAACGATTCGTGTTAAGCGAACTAATTGCTCTGATGGACGATTATGTTGACCATAAAATGGACGGAACTTGCGGTAAACTTCGCGAGCTGAACTAATATTTTCGAAATTAATTTGCAAGCGTTGTTCTTTTGTCAACCTGTTCATGGTGAAATGGCAAACCAAACTAAACATAAATGACATTAGAATTGGCCGATTTGACCACAAGATATCAGTTTTATCCCTATTCGAAAAACCCAGCTCTAAAAAACCCCCCGATATTATATTCATTGTTATATTATTACAGAGCAAGATAAACAAAAAAGTCAAATGTCAGCTTGTCGAAGAAATTTTTGAAGCTGTTCCAGTCTTGCTTTCAGCAAATAAACGAAATAGAGAAACAGCGCCTATAGACGCAGTAAAAGCCATTAGCCGTCCGTAAGTAATTTGTATGCAATATTAGTTTGTACCAAATAGAAACAATTGCTTTGCAAATAAACAAGTGTTGTTTTATTGACTTCTACATAAACTCGATAGACGAATCGAAATTTTCTAACCGTTTATGTGCTTTGATAAGCTCAAACAACATCGGTAAACGAAAAACTTTAGTATGAATTTAGAGCAAGCCTCTTATTGATTCACGGCCTCAATGACTTTATTATAAAAAAAAAATTATGAAGATAACAAATGCACAAGTATGTCATTCGATTTTTTACAACGCCTTGCTGAATTGATCCAAGAACGTCCCAAATTCTCTTTCTAACTTAATTTGATGGCGGGTGAATTGAAAATTAAAACTCAAGTCTTTAAACATCTGGAGGCACGTACATATTTCAGAACAATCGAAAATATTCACTTCAAAATGCATTATCAATTAATTGCTATACGAGTACGACAAGGCCAAACAACCTCTTTGATCGCCTATTTCAACCATAGCCATCGAAGGATTGTATGCATTGGGCGCATTAAAATTCAAAACATGCACATTGGCTGGCGTCCGCTTCTTAAGTTCATAAACCATCAACAGTCCCTCTATGGCACGGCAGGCAATCCTTCATCTGGATTCTTTCGAATCTTCCAACACACGTTTATTTTCGTAAGAGAAAAAAGGCATATCCGCCCGACGCGGCTGCCGCCGTCACTTTGTAGGTATACCTCGGCACAACCTAATAATTATTATTATTTTTTTCTTTTTTAGTTTGGATTTGAATTTGAATTTGTTGTTGTTTTTTAAAGATACTATCACACTGTTTGTGTTATTTTTAGAGATTCATTTGTCGTCATCGTCATATATTACAATGTGAGTATACAAAATACAAAACCTTTCAATTTTCATTACTCTTTGAGTACGTGTTACACTCGTGTCGTAGATATATTCGTTGGATTGTAAGAAGAGGAGATAGTTTGTGTGCCCACGCAGTGTTATTTTCTTTCTTTTCTTCCTTCTTTGACTTAGTGATGTCTTGCGATGATGCACCCTATGGGTATGCCACTTTGTTAAAAAGATACGCGCATTCATAGAGTGTGACCGGAGATAAAGAGAGATTTAGGTACTGCCAAAGGAAATTTATAGACGGTTGTGCTAAGAGGGGTGGAGACGGGGCAGCTATAGTGAGTTGTGTGATGGAGATTGTATCCCTATTAATATTTGGATCATGTGAAAGAAATAAACTTCAAATGGATGTTTAGTTGTTGTGTGACTCAATGAAAAATACTTGCTCGTATGTCATATCACAGAAAGTACTCCCATTTGGGGAAGAGATTGTGGGAATTTATGAATTTTACTTGTCCGTATAAAGGTTTGTCAATGAATTTATTGGCTTCGCCCTGGTTAAATATGGCTACGGTGTATTTTTGGGTGTGATGACGATTTATTCTTCACACGTTCGCACACAATGAATTCGGAAGCAATCGTTCTTATTGATCATTTGATTGAGTGTTGGAGTGTCGTTGGTTGTAAAATGAATAAGTATAGTTTTTGTCTATATTTCAGGTTGGAGGAGTACTACTTTTTTAGAGAAAATGGTAGATTTTATTACCAGTTCACCTTTTTCTGTTGTGCTTGAGCTTGAGAAAGCACTTTTAAGGTTCTTCGAAACCACAGTGATTTTGTATTTACGGCAGCGACAAATTCAACTGTGGAGCTGTGTTTACAAAGCGGTACATTAAATGCTGCCAACAACGTTTCTGTCGCTATCGCAGGCGCAGCTACAAAATCGATTTTGTTTCGGAGAGTCTTTCAGGTTGTGTTGGTAAAAAAAGGAACAAAAAAAATATGCAAAAGTCTCAATGACTTTTGACAGACGCAAAAGTTGGTGTTTAAAATTAAGTGGCTCCGCTTTTCGGACGTGTCTATAAACACCCACCATGAGATTACACGTGTCATTTGAGGGGCGAAAAACTCTCGTGTGATTCTTATTCGTTCGTTTAAAACGAGCATTTTAAGTAGATTGACGTAAAAAAACATCGTGTCGGTTTGTTTAAAACGAAACCACGTGGTTTTAGACCGGAGAAGTCCACAATAGACAAAATTTTCACATTATGGCAGATCTTGGAAAAAACCCGAGAACATAGGTACTCGATTTCAAGGCCGCGTATGACAGCATTTACAGAGACGAGCTGTACAGAGCCATGTCTAGCTTCGGCATCCCTGCAAAACTCGTACGACTATGCAGGATGACTTTGGAGAATTCACGCTGCTCCGTCAAGGTCGGTAAAGAACTCACCGAGACCTTTGATGTCAAAAAAGGCTTTAGGCAAGGCGACAAACTGTCATGCGATTTCTTCAACCTCATACTTGAAAGGATTGTAAGAAACTCAAACGTCAACACCAGAGGAACAATCTTTCAAAAGTCTGTACAATTACTCGCCTACGCAGACGACATTGACGTAATGGGAAGAAAAAAGCTTGATGTCATAGGTGCTTTTGCGAGTATTGAAACAGAAGCGGCAAAAATGGGTTTGGTGGTTAATAAGGGCAAAACGAAGTATATGCTGTCATCAAACAGGGACACAGAACATCGACGAATTGGACAAAACGTCACAATAGACAGACATAACTTCGAGGTAGTACAGGACTTCGTCTACCTAGGATCCGCTGTAGACACGGACAACAACATCAGTGCGGAGGTCAAACGGAGAATTCTTGCCAACCGTTGCTTCTTTGGGTTAAGAAGGCAATTGAGATACAAAACCCTCTCCAGAAAAACCAAGGTAACCTTGTATAATACCTTAATCATCCCAGTCCTGCTTTACGGAGCGGAAGCATGGACCTTATCGAAAACGGATGAGGAAACTCTTGGTCGTTTCAAAAGAAAAATTCTCCGAATGATATTTGGTCCCATATGCGAAGGCAATGTGTGGAGAAGAAGATACAACAACGAGCTGTATGAGCTGTACCGCAACATGGGCATAGCCAGAAGAGTACGCATCGCGAGGCTACGATGGTTGGGCCATGTTGAGCGGATGGACCCAAACGCTCCGGCTCGTCGGGTTTTCGAAGCACATTGCAGGGGACCAACAGTTTTCTGCCGGCTCCAAACGGCTACTTCGAGAAAGTACTTTTAATGGCAACTAATTTACTAACGGAGGGCCTGCCAATTCGTCCCGAGGAAAAACATTTTTGCCTCTGTTGGGACCCGAATCACGCCACGGATAGGTTTGTGGCTCGTGTCGGTTCGTTTAAAACAAAATCAGTCGACATTTAGGACAATCTAAATTGATATTATTGCAGTCTTTGGTGTATTGTCAACTTAACTCATGATGTTCCCAGAATCCACGCGAATTTCCGACTGTTAAAAGTTTTGTCATTAAAATGCAAAATCTTAACATTTTTTTTTATTCTCACAACTTGCAGCTTGAAAAATACTAGCTTAAAGCTCGCGCTCCTAATACAGGGTTAAAATCACCACGAAGTGCAAACTAACGTGAGTCTTCATATCCATCACACAAAACACTTTGATTTGGACACTTTAAAGCGAGACATCCTGTTTAAAGAAAATACACACAATTCTCTGAACCCATTGAAGTGATTATTTTCACTCTAAAACCACTTCGACTTGATAAAATCAAAACTCAATGACTACAAAGTGATAGTCCCAAAGTAGATGTGGGTTCATAAAAGCAGCAATTTTCAAAATAATATTTCCCCTCAATTTACAAATTGCCAAAATACTCAATTCATCCTTTGTAATACTAAAGGCGAACACACTAACTGTGCTCGATCTTTTCTGTTCCCTTTTCTTTGCTAATTTTGCTAAAATGAATACAATTCTTCTTTTTACGATGTAATTTGGAGTTTCTCGTTTCCTCTCTTTGTAGGTATTTGGTGGTGTGTGTGTATTTGATGTGCCTCATGCGGGTTCTCGAAATAATGTTGAACCCCTTTATTGATTCAACAGTGGATTATAGCATTAGGGAGGCAAACAATAAACAAATGAATTGAGAAACTCTTATCATTCTTTTTTAATGCGTGAAATGTGTGGGTGTGTGTGATTCATATCTGGGATCCTTTCGTTTTAATTTTTTTTTTTTTCTTTTTTTTTTCAACTCAACTCAATCTACTCTATTGGCAATGAATGTGTGTTTTTGTATGAACACACGAGTTGAAGAGGTCGTTTAGCCGGTTCTTAATTATGTACTTTAGAGTGAATATCCTGTTATGTATTTTGGCAAAACAATGGGTCCATTGTATAGCATTTACCCTTGCTGTTAATTGTTTTCTTTTTAGAATCACACTTCGGATGTGAACGCTAACATGGTTTTGCATTCATTTACTTGGCACTATGACCAGACCGAAATAATTGCGTCTGGGATTGATTTTGATTTCTTTTGAGATGGGTAGATAGGGATAGGGATTAGCAAATACTAAGTGTTTTAGTACGTTGACGACAAAGGGGGATACATGCTTTGAAAAAGCAGGAAATTGTGCTGTCAATAAAGATAATGTTAGTGTTAAGACTTTTTAACCTTTGGGGTTACATACAAAGGATAGTGTTTTTGTTTTTTATTTAATCGAAAGCAGTAAGAATGGGTATGTGTAATGTAAGAGTATTTAAAATGTGTGGATTAATTCAATAGCATTGCAAATTTCTATGAAAAAATGAAATTACGTATATCTCAATGTGGCCTTTTGAAAAAATCAGCAGCATAACCTCTTCTTCTATGTTCTACCATCTGCATTCTTCAGATAATACCTCAATTCTATTTTTTTAATTAAATTTATTTAAGTTTTTGTTCTCGGATCATCTGCTGGCCCGTCGAAAAGTTCACTTTGATTGAATGCAGTTTTTTTGAAATCAATTTAGTTGGCTCCTCTTTTCCTGTTCCTTTTGTGTCTTACAGAGTACTTTCAGAACATTTAATAAATAATAAATAACATTGTGTTGATTGGGTTAAATTAAAATTTTGAATTTTCTAGCAAGCTGAAACTATAAACCATGCAGTTAGATTGCTTAGCTCAAAATTTTGTTTCAGGTTGAAGAACGAGGCTGACAAATGTGCGATGTTTTGATTAAGTAAATAACATATGAAAATCTTTTTACATGCAACGTATAATAAATGGAAAAGCATAAAACTTTTTGAGACTAGTCCACATTGTATTTTCAATATAACGTTGGTATCAATTCAATGAAGGACACAACACACGAAGCTGGGTGACAAAGCTTTGTGGGAGTTTCTACGGACGAAATTAAGTGCACTGTCGCACCTAGAAGGTTGAAAAAATTGATTTTTTGAAAAAAAGAATATTTATTAAAGTATAACATCTGGAGATTATCTCCTGAAATTTTCAAGTCGATCTGACGAATAAGTTCTGAGTTACGGCCGTTAAAAGTTGTCGCCTTTCGTTCGAGTCAGTGCCTCTTGGTGAGTGAACGCAGTACTACAAAACTTACCTACGGACTAACCGACAACTTTTAGCCAGCAGATGTAAGCAACATCTTTTATAGAGTAGCGACCGTTGACAGTAGTACATTTACGTAGCCGTGTAGTACTGTAGTAGTGAAAAAAGTCGATCGTTACCAAAAAAAATGCTGATGCGATTTTCTCAAAACCACTTTTTTGAGTCGGTGACCGCGATAACTCAAGAACGGTTCAGCCGATCATTCTCAAATCTTACAAACTTGTAGTTAGTACAAAAACGAAGTGAGTAATCGCTTATTTTATTATTTTTTCTAAATAAAACCGATTTTACAGCAAATTTAAAGTCCAATTGTAGGGTGCAAATCGAACTTTTTTTTTAAATGGTCACCAAAAATTCAAAAATTGAAATTTTTGAAAATCCATCGATTACTCACCTGAAATATATGTTATCCAACGATATCTTCTTAAATTTTTTATTTTAGATAATTTTTGAAAGCGAAATCGCGGTCACCGCAAAACAAAATTTTTTTTACATGCCCTTACTTATTTACATGTTAGTTCAGTTGTAATGAATATTTTAGTGTGGAGAAAATCGCAAAATATTGTTTAAACATGTAGTAATATTTATATGTGCAAAATTTCGTTTAAATGGTAATGGTTAGGTTTAAATGGCTGCCAGAAAAACGAACTGACACACTTAGACCAATATTAGGTCCATTGTGATACCATATAAATTATGCGAGGGAGTACCTCACTTAACAAAACCATTTGGAGCTTTTAATAAAGCGAAGTAGATGCAGGGGATCTGTGTTCGCCAGATCGCTTGGATCATCAAGAAAATATTTTCCTAGATGCCGTCTTTTAAAAGAGAGTGCAGGACATGAGCAGAGGAGGTGTGGGATTGTCTCCTCAACTTCAATTTCAACTTCTGCAGAAGTCATTAGAGGAAACGCCGAGGTTATGGCGTGTTTTCCTATCAGACAATGTCCGGTGATGACGCCGATTTATTCTCTGGCGAGTTCATCGGCTTTGCAGTGTTACCCACGATATCTCTGTGCCCCGGCACCCAAATAAGGTGAATATTGAACTGTTCAGCCATCTCCTTAAGAGATAAGCGACAGTTAAGGGCGGTTACTGATTTCGTAGAAACAGCGCCGAGTGGTTTGAGGGCTGCTTGACTATCTGAGAAAATCCGGATATTCGTTGAGGATATCAGGTTTTCTTTTAGCCATGATAGGACCTCATTGATCGCCAGAATTTCCGCTTGGAACACGCTACAATGGTTTGGAAAGCGGAATGAGAGACTTACGTTAAGTCGGTTTGAATACACCCCGCAGTCTACCCCTTTTTCAGTTTTTGAACCATCTGTATAGAAATGAATTGAATCATCTCTCAAAGATTCTTCTTGTTCCCAGGTCGTTCTCGGTGAGATTGAGACTTGGAACTTATTATCAAAAACCAATTGTGGGATTGATCCGAATAAATTTAGGATTGTAGCGTGACCGATGTTATTAACGGTCTATTGGGAGATAGTTCCCATACGAATGGCTGTACTGGCGGCCATTTGTTTGCTGGCGATATCTAGTGGTGTAAGGTTAAGGAGTGTATTTAGGGCAGCTCTCTCTCTCTCTCTCTCTCTCTCTCTCTCTCTCTCTCTCTCTCTCTCTCTCTCTCTCTCTCTCTCTCTCTCTTCTGATTCAAAGCTTGAGTCAAGTGTCTTAAATTTCTCCTTCTCTCTCTCTCTCTCTCTCTCTCTCTCTCTCTCTCTCTCTCTCTCTCTCTCACTGTCTCTCTCTCTCTCTCACTCTCTCTCTCTTTATCTTCACACTATGTAGCTTTCTTTCAATCAATCAATCAGTCTTCATAGCTTTAGCGTCTTCCTCATACTTTCTTTCTCTTTCTTAATCTCCCTTTTTCTCTCCCTTTCTCTCTCCTTTTATCTGTCTCTCTCACACACTCCATATTTTTCTCTCTATTTATTTCTTTTTATTTTCCTCTCTCTCTCTCTCTCTCTTTCCTTCTTCCTCTCTTTCTTTTTATTTTCCGCTCTATCCTCTCTCCCTCTCTCTCTCTCTCTCTCTCTCTCTCTCTCTCTTTCTCTTCCATTTTCTCTACCGACTTATTTTTTTCTCTCTATCTCTCTCTCTTTTACCTCTTCTTTTCTCTATCTCCCGCTCGCCTTGCCTCTATCGCTCTTTACCTTTTGCTTTTTCCATTTACCACTTTTCTTCATTCGTTTGCTCCTATTATGTATTTGCATTCGCACAATCACGATAAAAAAAAAAAAGACAAAACCAGGAAATCTCAGTTTATTGCCTCGTAAATATTCGTCTTTACATACAAACCGAAACCTTAGTACCCTGATAAAACACACACCCATCCACAATATTCACTTGTCGAACAAAAGTAATATCCTTTCCATCCCTCCGTTCGTCGATTTCTAGGACAAGTACATTTTTAGGAGCCATCAGGGAAACATATTTTGTGCTGATCAGCAGAATTATTGTATGTTTGTTCTAACATTAGCTACAGACTTACGTTTTTCAATGTCTTTTAAATACATCTCCAGATACCTAAAGGTTTTATACTCAATGAAACCTAATCTAATACACACCCAACTCAACAAGGTCTTTCGATTCCACTCACATCCCATCGGTATGTGCTACCAGCAAACAAGTTGAAAACATTAAGTGAATAATTCATTCTCTCCTTGAAAATCACTGCAATTCTGCACAGATCACCGAAGACCAAACGGCCAGCGAAGTGGCAATAGCAGCAACAGCGATTCCTTTCAAGAAGAGCGCATTAGAACTACTTTTGTTTGCTATTATGTCACATTGTTGAACAGATAATGTGACTTCTTTGCCACATACATATATTATTAGCTACTTATTATGTGGTGCTCTTTAACAATGGATTTCCATCTATTGTTTGGTGTTTTTTTTTTTACTGCAACTGACTGCACCGACAACACTCTGGGCCAACATACTTAGAATGGTTCATGCTGAATCTGGGTCATACCCGTAACCTTTTTTAGAGTGTTGTTTACGTCCTCCCATCAACCCCTCGAAAAGCATTTTTGTGTTTCATTGTGTCTACACACGACACACATAAGCAGCACGTGGATGGATTCAGAGCTCCGTCATCTTATGTCGTCTTATAGAGGCTTTCTTTTTGCTATGCCGGCCAAGTGGGTGGAGTTGGAGGCCAAGATGAATTTATCGAAAACTTTCTCAAGTGCTAATTAGTGCAACTTTTTTCTTCAACCATCCATACACTTATTGTATTGAGGGTATTGTCTGTATTTCGAAAATTCTTCCAATTTATACTCAAGTGCCTTGAGTTTTGTTCTACTTTTGTTTACTTTGATTGAAGTCTGATTTTTTTTTGTTTTTTATTTCTTGCAGGTACAACATGATTTGAATTATTTATTGCAGTTGAACGGATAACAACGTATGAGTGTACTCTGGAATACGTTCGCTTTTGGCTTTCAACATATCAAATAAAAGTATAGAAGAACAAAAACAAAACCAACTTTTTACACACTAGTCTTCGGGGAGAAGAAGAAACACAAACATGATTCCATTTAGCATCCGCAGTTTATCGTTAGTCACGTTATGTTTTTTACTTTCAACAAAAGCAGAACGGGATTTTAATTTCAATGATGATTTTCAGGTAAGAGTTTGTTTTATTTGTATTGAGCTTTGATAAACAATGTTCCATTAGTTGCCTAGACGGGAAAAGTCTTTTAACACTGTTCAATGGAAATCTATTCAAAACACACCAACTAAGTCGAATATCCTTAGTACACATTGGCTTCGCCTATTGACTAGGCAAAATATATATGAATGCTGATTGTGCAGTATTTTTTTTTTCTGTTGGAGGTTTTTAAAATACCAGCTGGAGCACTCAGGCCTAAATACCGGTCCATTGTACCAGATAGCAACCTTCTATTTGTTATAGCTTTCCAGATGTTCGAAAAGACGCTGCCATGATAACGAGCCTAAGTTACCAGCTCTCACCATGTCTGCGCCGAGTATCTGTAACCTCATGCGAGAAAAAGCAGGACATTCACAGAGGAAGTGCTCTGCGGTGTACTCAACTTCTCCACAAGATTCACAGAGTGTGGTATCACTTAAGCCTGACACATTTAAACGCTTGGCAAAAGAGAAGTGCTCGCTGGCAACGCCAATAAGCTTTTTACAGTCTTTTCTGCTACGAGCTAGCAAAAATGTTGCAGTCTTCTTACTAACGTTGGGGAGCATACGTTTGGTTTGTCTACATTCAATGGAGGCCTGCCATCTACGGTTGTTGTCTTCACAGATTCAATCGTTGATTAAAGCCCTCACTGAGGACGCTGACAGACCTAGCGACGGTTCAGATCCTGAGAAAGCTGTCTGAGATCCCTGCCTAGCAAGTTCATCGGCGATTTCATTTCCAGTTATGCCGTGATCGCCCGGAACCCAAATGGGACTCAAGGAATTTAATCTTCCGATCGCATTCAGAGAGCTCTTGCATTCCTGGATCACTTTTGAAGTGGTTAGAGGGTTCAGAAGGGCCTTAAGCACAGCTTGGCTGTCGCTGCAAACAAAGATACTTCTCCCCGTCTATCCATTGTTCGTAACGTGGCTCAAGGCCATTAGGATAGCAAAAGCCTCCGCTTGGAAAACGGGTGCGCATGATCCCAAAGATGTGTGCAGTCGTATGTCGTCGTTCTCCAAGACACCAAGCACCAGAACCCTCGTCGGTTTTGGAGCCATCTGTGAAGATACGATAACAGTTCTTTCCAGGCTCAGATTCTGAGGTGAACAAGTCCTGAGCCGAAGGAAAGTTGACTGGGTAATTTTGACGCAGTTTGAGCCTTGGGATCATCTGTCAGACGGCATATCCATTAGACGTGAGTGAAAAGATATGCTGCTTGCGAGCTCCTCAAAGCTCTAGTGCGAATTGTGCAGATTCAACGAGAAATGGTCTTGAGAGTACACCCCATGATGTATTGTGCAGTATGGTATGGTTCTCAAAAATGTGCTGTCGAACTAATTCGCACAAAAAATTCTTTCTTTGATTTTTTCTGGGACTCGAACTTCGAACCTGATACGTAACAGGCAGATACGTTAACCCTTACGCCACGGGCACCACTGTTTTTTGCATGTTAGTATAGAAACATCGACAAATCATCTTTCAATAAAGTCAAGCGATGGTCTTATAAAAGTGGGACTGGACAGTATCCGCAAGACTGTCCTTAGCCATTTCAAACTTGTCGGCTTACTGTCTTTCCTTCGTTAGATCTCCATCACTAGTTGGCGGAAAATATTTTGTAGCAAGTGTTTTCCTTAAGAGTATTTTTTTGTTTCTTTTGGGCATATAGTGTTACTCACTAAAAGATTTGCATAAATTGACTGAGGTGAATTAACGGAACATTTAATCTAATTTTGAAATCAAAATTTACAATTCAACTTTTTCCTTTATTTTTGCTTATTTCTCAGATATCATTAAGTGAGCCTCAAGAGGAGCCCAAAAAAATATTGCTTTACAAAAACCCTTACACAATTGAATACTCACAGTGTCCATACACAGAAAGCAAAGTAGTGCTATCACTAGTCCTTAAATCCAAGGACTGGAAGGATCTCATAGAAAAGAAACGCACCAAAGTTTTGAACAAACTTTCGAAATTCTTCGCAATTCCAAAGGTACAGTATAACAGTCAACATGTCTATATGGATTTTTACTTTTTCTTCTTCTTTTTTTTGTAGGAATTCATAAGTTTTGATTCAGTGTCGAAGCGAGAAATCATAGACTTGTCCAAAAACTCAATTCGAAGAGGACCGAATAAAGTCGATGCAAGCAAGCGATTAGGAAAAGTTGACTTCATCGTGAGCATTGAAATATTTTACTCTCTTCTTACTTCAATAGTAATGGATTTTATTTTTTGTCAATAGATTGGATGTGGTCAAACGTATTTCGCAGCTGGTGAACCAATTTCGAATCAAATTGGACTTCAAATGAAGGATGGCTCCCTCAACGACATAGCTGGTGTTGATTTCGGTTGGTGGGTTATTTGGAGGAAGAAACTTAGTAATAGGTAAAATATAATTATTGAATTATTTGTTTATTTTCTTAACTCAACAAATAAATTCAAAACAGGGTACAGCGATTTAGAAGACAAGCTGAAGGATCGGGCGAAGACGATTATGAATATGATTATGAGGAAGAAGATGGCGATGATGAAATTGAGTAAGTAGTTCGTCCTGTAGGAAATGTGTGCTAAATTATTCTCAAATGACTAGTTTTCTCGTTGAATTGGCATCTTATTTGTGTAATTTTTATTTATTTATTTATATTGCCCATTTAAAGTACGCCGTTAATCCAGATGAAATTTTTGTAGACCTTGCTTTAAGCTTCATTTTCAAACAAGCGAATTACTTTGACATTTTGCTTTCGGTTGTCGCCACCGGTCGTAATCAAACTAAATTGAAAGTGGTCTGTGAGGAGGAAGTGTTAACCTAGCCCAATCAAATTAAATGCAATGACCCAAATAATTATTCATCTTACGCAAATACTTGACTCTTATACTATGGCATTTTCATTTTCTCAAGGGTGTCAATAAGGGAGGTATTAAATCCACCCACAACTGGTCGTCTGGTAGAGTTCACATCCATGGTGACGCAATACAGAATTATGATGAAGGCATTATGATAGCTTGATTTCTCTAAAACATTTGATAAAGTCAATCAGGACGTTCGCTATAGTATCCTCCGGTAAAACTTATAAATAGTATTGAAGAATCTGTAGCATTTGAAAAAGTCAATCAGAATTCAGAACGTTCTCTGATTGACCGTCTGGCATAACATATAAATAGTACTGAAGATTTTACAGTTGGTTTTCTTGAGGCGGCAATCCTATTTTAAATTTGTATTAATAACTTGGCTATGCGGTAATTTGCTTTGTATCTTTTCATTTGTACGCAGATGCTGTTCAAATCCACATTTGTCGCCCATTAGGTAATGAAAGTGCTCTTAGATCTATCAGTCAAATAAAATATTGTAAAATAAAATTCAATCATGTGAGAAATAAATAAGTAAATAATAATAAAAATAAAAATAATAAAACCAGAGCACGGGGAGCTCTGAGGTCTAGAATATTTCTTTCTACCATACCTTGTGAGGAATAGAGGCGACTTACAAACTTTTGTCGATTTCCAACGGCTAAGTGAAA
Organism: Melanostoma mellinum; assembly: GCA_914767635.1. NCBI lineage: Eukaryota > Metazoa > Arthropoda > Insecta > Diptera > Syrphidae > Melanostoma > Melanostoma mellinum. The sequence goes on from OU612059.1 coordinate 198,867,505, forward strand.
AAAAAGTTACAATCGCAAGAGATTGCTAATGCCTTTTCCAATCGAGTGTCCCTTCAATTATCCTTGAATCCCTTGCCGCCAGCATTAAACATCGAAGACCAGTGGCAGCAATGCCAAGAAGCCATCAGAACCGCTGCCTCTGAGGTTCTGGGTTTCACTCGGCCACCAAAACGAAACCCATGGTTCGATGAAGAATGTAGGCAGGCAAATGCAGCCAAGCAAAGAGCACGACAAATGCTTTTGCAAACACGAACGAGGGCTGCTTACGATCGGTATAACGAGATTTACAAGGAGAGTAGAAGGGAAGAACACCGACTTCTCAAAAAGAAAAAGAAGCAGCATGAGAAGCGCTCGTTTGAGGAAATAGAGAGGTGCCATGACAGGAACGAGACTCGGAAGTTTTACCAAAAGGTAAAAAGATCCTGCCAGGGTGGCAAACCCCGAACTCAAGCCTGTAAAGACCTGCAGGGAAACATAGTTGTAGAGTCACAGTCGCTACTGAGGATCTGGAAAGATCATTTCTGCAGACTGCTTAACGGCGATGAGGACACAAATTCCGCTGTCAGGCAGATTGCCCCATTCAGCCTGGACGATGATCAAGAATGCCGTCCTCCCGACCTAGAAGAAGTTAAGCTTGCTATATGCAAACTTAAATCAAATAAGACTGCAGGTGCAGATGGCCTTGATGCCGAACTTTTCAAGGCAGCTGGAGATCAGTTGGAAAGGAGCATGCACCAGCTGATCTGCATGATATGGTCGAAAGAAAGCATGCCCGATGAATGGAACCTCAGTATCGTATGCCCGATCCTAAAGAAAGGAGACCCTCACAACTGCGCCAATTATAGAGGGATAAGCCTCCTTAACGTCGCTTATAAGATCTTGTCTGCTGTAATATGTGAACGTCTGAACGATTTCAAGGCCGCTTATGACAGTATCTACAGAGACGAGCTGTACAGAGCCATGTCTAGTTTCGGCATCCCTGCAAAGCTCGTACGACTATGCAGGATGACTTTGGAGAATTCACGCTGCTCCGTCAAGGTCGGTAAAGAACTCACCGAGACCTTCAATGTCGAAAAAGGTTTTAGGCAAGGCGATAAACTGTCATGCGATTTCTTCAACATCATACTTGAACAGATTGTAAGAAACTCAAACGTCAACACCAGAGGAACAATCTTTCAAAAATCTGTGCAATTGCTCGCATATGCAGACGATATTGACGTAATGGGAAGAAAAAAGCTTGATGTCATAGGTGCTTTTGCGAGTATTGAAACAGAAGCGGCAAAAATGGGTTTGATGGTTAATGAGGGCAAAACAAAGTATATGCTGTCATCAAACAAGGACACAGAACATCGACGAATTGGACAAAACGTCACAATAGACAGACATAACATCGAGGTAGTACAGGACTTCGTCTACCTAGGATCCGCTGTAGACACGGACAACAACATCAGTGCGGAGATCAAACGGAGAATAACTCTTGCCAACCGTTGCTTCTTTGGGTTAAGAAGGCAATTGAGAAACAAAACCCTCTCCAGAAAAACCAAGGTAACCTTATATAAGACCTTAATCATCCCAGTCCTGCTTTACGGCGCGGAAGCATGGACCTTATCGAAAGCGGATGAGGAAACCCTTGGTCGTTTCGAAAGAAAAATTCTCCGAATGATCTTTGGTCCCGTATGCGAAGGCAATGTGTGGAGAAGAAGATACAAAAACGAGCTGTATGAGCTGTACCGCGACATGGGCATAGCCAGAAGAGTACGCATCGCGAGGCTACGATGGTTGGGCCATGTTGAGCGGATGGACCCAAACGCTCCGGCTCGTCGGGTGTTCGAAAGCACATTGCAGGGAAATCGCGGAAGGGGAAGACCTCGTCTTAGGTGGCGCAATCAAGTGGAGGATGACCTCAACCGACTTGGAGTGCGAAACTGGAGAGAGTTCGCCCGAAATAGAAGTCGTTATCGAAGGATGTTGGTTGAGGCCCAGGTTCACCCCGAACTGTAATGCCCACCTAAGTAAGTAAGTAAGTAAGTGAAAAAAAAAACGCTTTTAATTGCTTTGTAATTAATCTCCAATTCCTTATGAAAGGCGACACCTGTAGAAAAACAGTTGAAGGTTTCTGAGATTCGAACCTCGAGTGTATCAATGATGATTGATTTTTTCTACGCTGGCAAAACTACGCGTAAGCTTTTCTATCTTTCCTATTCTTCTGGGCTCATCCCGAGCAGATGGAAAACTGCATTTGTCCAGCCCGTCCTTAAAAAAGGCGGATCTTCCTCCTCTTCCAATTACTGTCTAATTACACTAACGTACCTTCTTTCCAAGGTCATGGAATCGTTGATAAACCATCAACTTATGAAATATCTTGAAGAACGAAAGCTTCTCAATGACCGACAGTACCGGCTCGCGTACACTGAATCCGATTTATCGGCCGATATCCGATCGGAATTGTTCGGACGACAATCTCGTACGTTCGTCTGCATACACTGCTGCCGTTCTCTGACGATAGCTGACAGACAGCCTGTTATTGAATTTATTTATTTCATTTCAATTGAAACTTTTTTCCATAGATTTTTAGTGACATTATACTCCTTAGAAAACTTATTCCATATTGGTGTCCTACTAAAAAACGAAATTTATTAACTTTTCACTATCCATTGTGTACTTCTAAAGGCAAACTGACGTCCGACGTCCGATAAATCCAAACAAGTTCGGATTTGTCTGTTGATCGGATGTAGTCGGACGACATCGGACGACATCTGACGTTGTCGGTTGGAGTGGTGTACGCGCTCTCTTTGTTTAACACATGTTTGGTTCAAATGTCAGAGTTCGGCCGGCAACGGCCGAATATAATTCGAACGATGTCTGATTTAGTGTACGCGAGCCGTACGGCTTTCGTAGCAAACGGTCCACTGGTGTTTTGGTGGCTTATCTCACCGAAAAGTGGAACCAATCTTTACAATGTTTTGGAGAAAGTAAGATTGTTGCGCTTGATATTTCTAAAGCATTTGAAAGAGTTTGGCAGCAGGCTCTTTTCTCGAAAATGCGTGCTTTTGGTATCGATGAGTCTTTCTTCTTTGGATTAGAAACTACCTTTTCGACCGCTTAATACAAGTTGTGTTGGATGGTTTCAAGTCTGGTACCCACTTTATACTCACTTCCTCATTTTTCTAAATGATCTTTTGTTTGTAACATATAATCCTCTCAATTTGTTTGCTGACGACTCAACCCTCAGCTTTTCATTTTAGTTTCCAAATTTACGTCCTTGCTCTTCGGTTGTGGAACTGGCACGGTTGCGTATGATTAGCTCATAAAATTCTGACCTTGACAGTATTTTTACATGGGGTAGTAAAAACCGAGTAGCATTCAATGCTTTGAAAACGCAATGTCGGTATTTGTCGTTAAAGCTTAACATCCCTCCGTTGCCATTATCTATAGGTACCATTCACCTGCTTCCTATAAACCGAAAAGCTGTCAGTACTTGGTATGTGTGTAAACGACGATCTTCGTTGGAATGACCACATGTTTGAAAGTAGCCAAAGTGCTACTTAATGCTTAGGTTTTTTAAGACGATGCAGGAAATTCTTAACCCCTTCTGATCTGGCTACTATTTATAAACCTTACATCCGCCCAAAACTAGAGTACAATACCCATATTTGGTCAGGTGCCTTTCAAACATTTCTGCGCCTTTACTTGATATGGTATAAAACAGAGCGTTGAGATTGATAGGTGATAGTTCAATCGTAATTAATTCTCTTGAACATCGTCGAAACGTTGCCTGTCTCACTCTTTTTTTATCGCTTTTTTCACAAACAGTGCGCTAGTGAAATAGCCGCCTAGCTAGGAATGCTCATCAGTTTTACCCCGAACCCAACTTCGGACGTACAGTTAAGTATAGAGTTTCATATTTTAGTCGCTTCACCCGAATGTGGAATGTTTTACCTGACTTTGTTTTTCCCCACATTACGACTCACAAAAATTTAAAAGCAATGTGCATCGGTGTCTTCTATTAAATCCGCTCCTATTTCCCTGAATGCTCGCAATGTGTTTAACAAGTAAAGGCATTCATAACTCTAATTATTAAAAACTTAGATCCTCGAGCTTGGAAAAAAAAGTTTGTAATATTGATTGATTGACTACTAGAAAATGAAGCGTGCTTAGGCTGAGTCTAGTACGTACACCTTAAGTTGACTGCTAGCACGACGAAGTTTTAACTTTTCCTGTAACAGGGGCAACACCCATCTGTCTTTACCGATTCGTTATCAAAATTTCACCAGTTGTGCCCCCTTTTGTAAGTTCTCATGTTTTTTTGGTCTTTCAATCCGTTTATTTTATTGGTTATTCCATTTGAGGGATTGCTTCAATGGTTCTGTTTCCTCATTATACATAATGCAGCTAGCCTCTATAGTTTTTCTTATAAATGTCAAGTTAGTATTATAATGAGATTTTAGCGTATATATTCATGCCGTAACATATTACAACTGCTTTTTTGCTTGCATCATTTTCTCGGTGTTGATACATTGCCAGGAGCTAGCAATTGACTATCAAAAGGAGATGATGCATGTTTTTGATATGGTATTATTTTTTTTTAGAAAGATAGATAGATACAGTGTGCGACAAAGAAAGCGAAAGGCTTTGAATAGCAATAGCGCCATTTATAGGCAACGTAGAGAAACACCCTTGGTTGCATTGGAAAGATAGCAATTGTTTTGATATATTTGTTAAGTCGACAGCTTTTTAGTCTTAAAGACAATATGGTTTAGATAGCGATACTCGTTTTCAAAACAACCCTCATTCTCAAACAAAATCAAAAAGGCACAAAACAAAATTATCGTGCAAACTAGCCAACTCGCAATATTTTTTCAGAAAATACAGAATTTTTACGAACTTAAGCAAAATGCTTTTGTAATTCACGCACCGTAACCTTAAGTACGAAACAATATTTAAAAAAAAAACTTTTCTGCGGCAAACGCATATGCTCAACCGTCCATTCACCTATGTTAGTTCGTTACTAGACTAAAAAAATTGCTCTTTTTTAAATAAATACATCAAAAAAAATTCTCTTTCCAACGCGACCAAGATTGTTTCGGTTTCCGTGCCGCACAACCTAGAACAGTGTCCAGATTGTCATCGGAGATAAGAGACTGCATATATAAATGTAAACAAAAGTTGTTGTAGAGTTAGTTGGCTTGGATGTAAAAAACTGGATCAGTTGCGAACTTAATTAGAAAATGAAAACCATTTTTCCTGGCTTTCAAACACTTTTATTCAAACCATTAAATACCATGACGTTTATATCTACCGAACCACAATGTACTTGGTTTACATGGATGAACCTCACCGCTCGTAATTTGCTCTGAGTTCCGAACCTATTGCCATGAGGAGCAGACAATGTACACATGATTGCATTTGAGAACGTATTCTGTAGCTCAGAATACGGGTAAATGAAAACAATGTATCGGAGCCATGCGAATACAATGGCAGAGATGAAGGCATGATTTGCATCAAGCTTAGAAAAGTAATTTGCTTACAGCTAACGTTGAATGGATTTAATATCAAAAGTTCATTGAGCTGCTTTATTAATCTGGATTCAAAATATATCAACTCAACTAAATCAAAAAGCAATTTCTGATTACAAAAGTTTATAAATCCATACTCTGCTCTGTGTTGATATTATTTTGGGAGTAATGAAAGGAAATTTTTGTTTTGTAGAAACAGGGCTGTTCGGTGATATTGTATTGATTGTGTGCTTTAGTCTTTTTACATTTTATCCTTTTTTGATAAACAATTAATAATGTTCCATTCCTCAGCGAACCTGTGACGGAAATTCCTCAAGTGACCACACATGCCCATCGTCATCACCACGGTCTGGCCAAGGTAAGTGCATGTTTACTTCTCTTAGTTAGTAATGCTGCAATATTTACAAACATACACATTGGGAGTTCAATCTTAAAGCATATATCTCTAGAATAATTATAATATTAAAATAATCATACACCACAACACACATTTGCTTAGTAATCATTGCGAGAGCTATTAGTTGGTTAATTTGTTTTTTGTTTTCACACAATCACGCTGTTAGAAATGGCCAAGCACCGTTTCTCTGTAAACAACAATTTTAGTAAATTTAAGTTTCAAAAATATATTCATTTCATTTTTTTAACTTATTTCTTATTTTTATATTTGTCTTACTTATGTTACTTATGAGTTACGTTGTTTGATGTGTATAAATTGTTAGTAATCCTTTTCTTGCACACAAAGTTACATAAATATTTGTACAAATTGAAAACTTTAAATTTAACTTTAAGTTTTGTTGAAATTCTATTTAAAATTATTGAACTTAAGGCTTACTAACTTTTGGGGGGAGAAGTATCTGCCTGTGCGACATCAGGTGTTTCTCTCTTTCTATGATATTTCATCTTCTGTTTTTTGTTTATTTTTGTGTGGAATTTATTTTGTAATATGCTTTGTTTTATTCTGTTTTCTGCCTCACTGCTGCCTCACTGTACTACTGTGTGTGTGTTTGTATGCGTGTGTCTTTTCTTTGACGTGTGCTGAATTATATTTAATAACACAAATTCATCTTTCAACTTGAAAACAAACGAAAACAAAAACAAAATCAATAAAAATTAAAAAAAAAAAACACAAAAAACTGTGATAAATTGGCATATTATCAAAAACTCGTGATTGTCCTATGTAGCCCGAAATCATAGACACAACCAAAATCAGGAAGATTCCTCTTGATAAAAACACTGTCGAAACGACAAACAAGATCAAGCACAAGAAAAATGATTTCAAACCTCTTGTCAAGAATGAAAGTATCGACGATGATATTGTTCGCAGTGTATCGAAACTGGAATCTGATATTACAAAAACAATAGAGAATACGAAGAAAATAAAGGATCTGCCGCCGACGTTTATTGGTTCGGGTTCTGATATCAATTCGTCTCCATTACAAGAGGACTTTAAGGATATACTTAAGAATAATGATGATTTTGTTATTGATGATTTCGACACAACAACTCGTATGGCAATTGTCGGAGTAACGACTACACGCTTGCCAGTTAGTAGCAGAAACAGCAACAAGAACAACAGCAACCACAACAACAGCAGCAGTAGAAGTAGTGCCAACCCTAAGGTTAGCAAGAGCACAACAGTTTTGGTTGAAAAACCTGCAAGCGTCACTCCAATATTGTTAGAACAAACGACACTTTTAAGCACAACCCCTACAACTACATTGTTGCCAAAGGTAATAGTGATCTAGCAAACGGATCGCATTCGAATGCAATTTCCAAATTTTTTATTACAACTATAATTATTATATTAGTTTTTTTTTTTTTTGGTTTTGTTTCCTCTTTCCACAACATAATCGAGTCTTACAACATGTTTGTAATGTTTTTATGCTCTCTTTCCCTGTTCTCCTAGAATCACCAAGTCACTAATTTTGTTTTTTCTTCTTTACCTATTTTTAAAGATTTTTTTTTGTTTGTTTTTTTTTTTAATAGAACAATTTATATAATAATATTATTTTTACAAGTATTTGATATTTTTTACTGGGCCAATATACAAGTTGCTTATTAGCTTATTAATATCAATACTTTTGGAAATGGTTTTTGGACATGTCCTAAAAGAAGGTTGAGTTGTAGAAAATAGTATAATTCCTTGGAAATAGACAGGGCAGGGCGAGCAATGGGAAAATAATTTTTTTTTTTAGTGAAAATTTGGTCAAACCTAACCGGTCTATCTAGAGAGCAAGTTATGGGCTTTTGTGGCAGTTGAATTTTTTTTAAGGTCATAGATTGATAGTCTATTACATATATTTTTGCAGCTCAAAAACTGTGCCTATGGCGCTAGTGTTAGCATGCCTGACTCTTGCGTTTGAGTTCGAGGTCCGAATGCCAGAAAATTCCAGTGTTTTCCACGGGTATCCCAGGTCGAGTGCAATTGCCAATACCTCTGAGAGTAATCACAGTGTCATGATAAGCGCTTTTTATCTTAGCCCTTCGCAATCGGATACATTTGTTTAGAGACCTCTGCTGTACCACACTTTTATTTCGAATGGGATCTTCAATACGCAAAGGCATAATTGCATCGATTGATGCTATTGTTAATCCATCTAAGCTTTGTTTTGACACAGTTTATGAAAGCTAATGATAATGATATTTCTAATCTTTCACAACTGAGGCAAAGTTAATTAAGAAAACAAAGTTGGATAAGAAAAAGCGCCAAATCTCCGATAATGAAACTTTCAAGAAAAACAGTTAACCTTAATTCTGTCCCAAGAGGAGAGATTAACCTAATTGGAGTCAAAAAGCAATTTCCATTGTTTTTAAAAATTTCTGATATTTTCTTAGGTTTTCTTGCATTTTGGAGTTTTCCTGATTGTAGCATTCTTGATATTTGAGGAACTTTCGTTTAAGCTGAAATGTTTTTTTTTTTTCAAAAATTTGAGTGTTTTCATGGCTGCTGCCCAGTTACGTACTCGATTTCCTATTAAAAATTTAAATTTGTTGAAAAATAGAGAAACTGAATGGTTTTGCAGCAAAAGATTGTTCAAATTGATTTAAATGACAAAACAAGAAAATCGTTTTAATGTCCATCAATTTGGCTTTATTGGAAGGATAATTTTATGCCATAAATATTTTTTAAATATGATTTCGGGCATGTTGTCGCCGTGGCTGTCTCGAATAAAGCCAAGTCTAGAGGTCCAATTTTCAACCAATTTTTCGAGTATTTGAGGCCGTATGTCGGCAATAACGCCACGAATGTTCACTTCCAAGCCCCTAACGTTTCTGGTGGCCAATTGACAGGTCCATTCCGTGAAATTATGCGCTTATCGAATGTTTCCTTCAATAAATCGATTGTGACGTGCGCTATGTGGCATGTAGCGCCGTCTTGTTGGAACCACATATCTCATCCACATTCATGCCATTCAATTCGGGAACAAAATAGTCGGTTATCATGGCTCTACCGGTCTCCATTAATGGTAATTGGCTCGCCAGTCGCCAGCATCATTTCAGAAGAAGTACGGCCCAATGACTCTACCAGCCCATGGAGCACACCAAACAGTCAGTTATTTTTATGTAATTGCTTCTCAAGATCTCAAGGTACTCATTTAGATTCTTTTCACTCCAAAAGCGGCAATTTTGCTTGTTGACGTAACCATTCAACCAAAAATGAGCCTCATCACTGAACAAAATTTTGCGAAGAAAATCAGCATCGAGATCAATCTCATTTTCGGTGCATACACCAAAATCAAAACGCATTTCATGGTCTCGCGGCTTTATTCTTGCGCAAGCTGGATCTTGTAAGGTCTTAACTCATAAGCCAAGATCTTTGCGGAAAATCTTCCAAAAAGTTGATGGACAAAGCTCTAATTACTGTGGACGGTGGCGAATCGATTCATTCGGCTCTTCTTCAACACTTCGCTATACAGCGGCAATTGTTTCTTCGGTGCGCTCTGTTTGATGTCTCTATGCATGTGTATTATCACATAAAGTAAACGCATAGTGCGAAAACGATCCATAATTAACCGAATAAATTGGTCTACTTACTTACTTAGGTGGGCATTACAGTTCGGGATGAACCTGGGCCTCAACCAACATCCTTCTATTACGACTTCGATTTCGGGCGAGCTCTCTCCAGTTTCGCACTCCAAGTCGTTTGAAGTCTTCATCCACTTGATTGTGCCATCTAAGACGAGGTCTTCCCCTTCCGCGATTTCCCTGCAATGTGCTTTCGAACACCCGACGAGCCGGAGCGTTTGGGTCCATCCGCTCTACACGACCCAACCATCGTAGCCTCGCGACGCGCTCTTCTGGCTATGCCCATGTCGTGGTACAGCTCATACAGCCCGTTGTTGTATCTTCTTCTCCACACATTGTCTTCAGATACGGGACCAAAGTTCATTCGGAGAATTTTTCTTTTGAAACGACCAGAGGTTTCCTCATCCGCTTTCGGTAAAGTTCATGCTTCCGCGCCGTAAAGCAGAACTGGAATGATCAAGGTCTTATACAAGGTTACCTTGAATTTTCTGGAGAGGGTTTTGTTTCTCAATTGCCTTCTTAACCCAAAGAAGCAACGGTTGGCAAGAGTTATTCTCCGTTTGTTCTCCGCACTGATGTTGTTGTTCGTGTCTACAGCGGATCCTAGGTAGACGAAGTCCTGTACTAACTCGAAGTTATGTCTGTCTGGACGGAACTTGCGGTAAACTTCGTGAACTAAACCATTGTTTTCAAAATAAATTTGCAAGAGTTGTTCTTTTGTCAACCTGTTCATGATGAAATGGCAAACCAAACTGAACATAAATGACATTAGAGTTAGCCTATTTGACCACAAGATGTCAGTTTTATCCCTATTCGAAAAACCAACTTCAAAAAGAAACACCCGATATGAACAAAATTCTCATCTTAACTAAGATTTTAATTGTTTTATAACCTGTTTATGATTGGGCTTTCGTACTGAAATTACTGGCGGAAATATAAGAAAAAGATAGCTCAATTTCCACTAAAACAGCCAAAGTGGCTACACGATAAACCAGACACCTGTCATACAAGTACTCTCCAGGTGTCCTGATACTGGCCACATAAACCAAGACATTGAAATATATACCCTCTTATCTTATAAAATACTCCATTTCAAATTTCACTTTACTACTGTGACGGCACCCCGTGCCGACTTTGTTCCGACAATTTTTTTTGTACATTTGTCGGTTGATGGCAACTTTGTACATATCGAACGAAAATCAGTGCGGTTTCTGACAGTTTAAGGTTTGCTTTAAATAATCTCAGATTCAGGTTTTTAGTAGTTACTACTATTTTCAAATAGAATCAAAGCAGCAGTAAAGAAAAACCTCAAACATTTAGGACACCTTAGCCCTTTATAAAATTACATATCTATTTATTAATCAATCAATAGCCGTGTTCTTATTTAGTAAATAAATAAATAAATAAATAAATAGAGTTGCGCAGCAGAGCCAGAAACCGCACGGCCGAGCGCATTTCTCACAACCAATTTTCAACCGATTCCCAACGGCTAATCGAGAAAAAGCTTTTCATGGCAATGAATTTACTAACGAAGGACTTGCCAATCCCTCGCGAAAGGCGATACCCGTGGAAAAATAATTTTGCTTCTGTAAAATAATATAATTTAAAACAGGAGGTCTCGTATTTAAAGTTATGAAAGCTTGAAAATCGAAGAAGCGAGGTTTTGTCTTATCTTCAAGCCTATGTTGAATGAATAAATAAATAAATAGGGTTCCGCAAAAGGACGGGGAGCCCCGGGACCTAGCGCACTAGACTTTCAAGGCAATGAAAATACTATCGGAGGATTTGCGAATTCCACTAAACCCCTTTAAAACAATTTCTCGCTTTTTATTGGGATTTGAACATGAAACTCCCACATAATAGACACATATGACATATAGACCATTACGCTACTGGCGCCCAAGCCTAAGCCTATGATGGAATGTGAAAAATCTTAAACCTTAAATAAAGCTGTGCTTTTTCAGTTTCACTAAACCGGAATTACTCCATCACATTCTCACAAAAGAACCCGAATCTATACAAAACATCTCTGAATGTTTTTGAAGTGATGAATTCAAATCCAGTCACAGAATTGCTTAACAGGTTTTGCAGATGTCTTACTTTTGGAAGTCAAGGCAGCAATGTTTTAGACTGTGTTTTCAAAATTCAGCATATCAATAGCCTTCAGAAAAATAAGGTAAAGCTCCGTTCATACAATTTTTAAAATTGAATAGTGACGTGATAGCGCAGTTTTAAGACCAGATTTAAAGTCATCAGGCAATAAGCTTTTTTAAAAAATATTTACTGTTAAGTTTCTGTTACAGAACCGCTGTAGTACAGTATCATTAAAGTTCATATGATTTTTATATCCGAGAATAGCGGTGTTTTTTTTTTGGACGGCTATCCCCAGCCAAATACCACAGATCTGGCTGCTTCTGAAAGTCCAAAGTCAAAACATATTATAGAAAAATGTATTTAGAATGTAGAGAATTGTCTTCCCTCGAACTCGTATAACAACCCCGTTTGAATCATTATTTTATTTGTATTTTCTTTTTTTATGATTTCATTTACTTATCATTTATTTTCTACATTGGCTCCATTACATGAATATAATTTTCGTTTAATACTATTACATATTTTATAAGTTAGTGCACTTAATTGATCACATAATCTAATCCTCTAATCTATTAACATCTCACATGAACGTAGTTAAATTACAAACTCTATATTAGTTACTTGGTTTTGATTTTTAACTGTTGATCTAATTTTAATTTCAGTAAAAAAAAAATATTTAAACAAAAATATATAAATACCAATTGTAAATAACAGCAATACAAAAAAGATTCTCATGGTGTACTTTATATTTTACATTGTTATTTGTCGATTTCTCTAACAGCAACCAGATGATAGTAGTACTTTAGTGCCATTAATACCGGATGAAGTAGTAACTAACAATGTGAATACAATTCAATTGACTAAAACACCAATTGTGACGACGACTACAACAAAAACAACAACTGAAAGCAGCATTATTGTAGTAACGACACCAATTGTGCACGTCCTAACACCAAACATTTTGGCAACAACATCAACTTCTATAATACCATTCACTTCATCAACTCCTCAATCAATTATTACAACAACCATAACACCCCCGGGGGTTACAGAACAAATCAATGAATCAACAACTATGCCAACGCTTACCACGACAACTACAGTCGTCACAAGTACAACAATTCCGACAACAAGCTCTACAATAGTTTTAAGCAAAAAGGTGATGGAAGCAACTGTAATCTGGGTTTTAGAGATCAAATTATTTTGCATTAATTTTGGGATAGTACATAAAGTTAACTGTTGTCATTGTGATAATGGAAATGTTTTATTTCTTTGATTTTTTTTCTATAAGATCAACAATGATCTGATTATAAAGGCATCGTCATGACATTAAAACAGCCAACAACTTTTTGGAACTTATTCGCCCTAATTTCAATTAGCGTTTCAATTAATCGACTGGAAAATGACAGAGCTTCAGACATGGCGGCTTGCGTTAAAATAAAAACCATCATTTCGAAAGTCATTTTACACAAAGCCTATTGTGGTATCTAGAGCTATGTCGTTTTACTAGCGTTTTACTAAAACGCATCGTAATGAGGATGAATGTTCCTTTATCTAAGCAAATACCTGCTGTTATTTATTTCTTACTAGCTGACCCACCCAGCGTAACTCGGGTCTTACATTCCCGTTGCGGTGAGAAAATGGTAATGAAATATGTATACATATATATAAACATTTCTGTTTCTGAATCACTCTATTTATTAAAAAAAAAAAAAAAAAACGCATCAAAACCCTTTGCGTGTTTCAAAGAGGTAAGCACACAGACAGCGGAAGGCGATTTTGTTTTATACTTTGTGGGGAAGGATACATCCTGAAGCAAGTTGTACAGAGAAGAGGTCTAATTCTATAACATTTTTACTATTTAAGTTGATAAATTTTGTAAAAAGCGTGTTTTTTCAACTCTTCTTCCATACCAAACTTTTTGTTGCGCTCCCGATTAGGTTGTTCTTCAACCAAATGTTGTTCGCTGTGTTTCAATAACTTATTTAATCAATGATGCATTATATTTTTGTCAAGAGTTTTACTATACGACTTTTAAAAAAATATAATTTCTCTCAATGATGGTTGCTTCCGTAGATGGTCTGATATAAACTTTTCTGTGGAGGTAGTTCATGTGAAAAGTTATAGCAACTCGCCACAAAAACTGTGTTTTTTCAAACTAGTCTATTCTTTCATGAAATGTTCTGAAAGGCACTCTTTTAGGACATGTTCCTGTGCTCTTATTTTCAGACTTGTATATTACTGGAATTTATAATCGGGACCCTAACACGATTAAGCAAAAGAAAAAAAGAAAACGAAAAAAACACACGGTTTCGTTTTGGAGTATTTCAGGAGGTTGTCGAAAATATAGTATGCCATTGTATTCAAGCAACACAACCCATGCAGCAAAACTGTTTTGAACCAGCATCATTGACGAAAACTACCAACTTTGTTATGGCGCACACACATCAAATTAAACGGAACATAAGAACTAAAAGAAAAAAGAAAAACATGTTTCGTTGTCAATAGCTAGGACTTGCCAATTCCTTGCGAAAGGCGAAACCCGTGGAAAAAACATTTTTGCCTCTGTTGGAATTCGAACCACGAACCTCTGGATTAACAGACGGACATGCTATCCATCACATTCATTTCATTCATTTTCAATTCATTTTTATTAAATTTTCCTTATATCTACTTATATGCTAACAAAAATGTGTAAAACTAGGTTATATAATAACTTAATTAATTTATTGACCCTAGGCGGGTACTCTAAATTATTCAATATCTTCTATCCATCACACCACGGGTACCACCGGAGTTTTTCTGTTGCCGAATCATATAATTGCCGTGTTAGCACAACATCTATCGATCGGGATAGGGGTGATTGTCTTTATCAGCTCTTGAGGGAAATTCACATGAGCACGATCAACAAATGACGAATAAATAAAAAAAAACAAGTTTTCTCAGCTTTCTGCAAACCTGGATTCTTTACAGAATCTAAAGTAAATGACGTTCAATTAAATGCATAAACTTAGTATAAGTTGAATTCAATTAAATTGCGTAAGCAATATGGGCTTCTAACTTTCAGACTCTATTTGTGTTCTAAAATTTATTACCTCAAATTAATATTCATTCAAATCGCCTCAGTGCAGCGTGGTCGCAACAACGCTCCTGTCCGATGGTGAATACTTTTATTTTAATTAAGGTGAAGATTTCATTATGAGAATGGTGGAGACGATAGGAATCAATGGTGTTGGTGTATATAGTTTTAAAGGAAATCCAGCTGCATTAACAAAACAATTTGAAAGAAGAGTTGAAGCTTCCCAAAAATATTCGCTCCAAAGGATGTTTCTTAAAAAGAATAATTATCACCCCTATCACAATGCCCACGATGTAGCGATTTCGTTTTACGAATTCCAAAAAGATTGTACTAAAACATCTTTGTAATGAACTTGTTACTTGATCTAGTAACAAATTTCATGGCACAACATTCATCGTAGTTTCGAAAATTGTTACGACATGTCTTGTGATATGGAGTACATTCAACAAAAATTGCTTTAATTTAGTTGTAGAAAGCAATGGTGCTACGGTTCTGGTGGCAGCAATTTAACTTTGCCTCTCGTACAACATAAACCTGGTATTTCATATCGAAAGCTCAATGCATATTGTATATTGACAAAAAAATTCTAAGAACGAAGCATTATGATCGTATCTGAACGTTCGAATAGGATTAAACCTAAGGTCAATTGTACACACACCTTTTTGGGACAGCCGAAGGTTACTTACAGATGAGTACCCCAATACTCGAGGCCTGTCAACCTTAATGTACGTAGCCAGCCACTGATCAAGGTAGAAACCAGCAGCCAGCCACGCACACCTTGGACTTTCTTAGTTTGTTTGACTCAACGCCAAACGTAAGCCCCCCCACCAATCGATAAGGTGAAGTCCTCGGGGAGGTCCGTTGTACGACAGTCATATTCAATTTGCCTCTAAACACCGATTTCTCTTAGTTTCATCAACTCGACAAGTGTGGTATCAATTTGAGTCACGGGTACGCCGACCAATGTTTCGACGTCTTAGTGTTACCATTAAAAAATTTTAAACATGCTATCATATCCTGACAATCCTAAACTCAATAAAGGAATAGTAAGCAAAATCGGTCCGCTCGTTCCTTTTTAAGTTAAGTTAAATGATATTTCTAGGCTGATGCGAATGGTTAAGTTAGGTTAGGTTACAATGGCTGTCAGGAATACACCTGACACACTTAGACCAATACTAGGTCCATTGTGATACCATAGAAATTATGCGAGGGAGTACCTCACTTAACAAAACCATTTGGAGCTTTTAATAAAGCGAAGGAGATGCAGGGGATCTGTGTTCGCCAGATCGCTTGGATCATCAAGAAAATATGTCCCCAGATGCCGCTTTCTTTTAAAAGAGAGTGCAGTACATGAGCAGAGGAGGTGTGGCATTGTCTCCTCCTCTTCCTCATCTAAGCAACTTCTGCAGAAATCATTAGAGGGAACACCAAATCTTATGGCGTGTCTTCCTATCAGACAATGTTCGGTAATGACATTGATTACGGAGCTAACTTGCAATCTGGTAATGGATAACAAATGTCTTGTGCCTGATGCAAATGAGATTTTACACTCTTTTTTCCAAATTTTCTTCTTCTGATGATTCCTTAGATGGATCAAAGAAGTTATAAACTTTTGCATGAAAATCTACAATTTATTGTCGTTGCCCCTGAGGAAACAGAGTCATTATAAAGTTCTATGAACATGTAAATCTAACCACAATCCGTTACCCATTCTGACATCTTTTCTTGTAAAAGTTCGCGTCTGAAAATAGTTTATAAACGTCAGACATGAAACATACATTATACAGTGCAAATAAACTATTCTTTGCAAACATCTGCAATTAGAGCACTCCTTTACTTTCCCCACTTTTTTTTATCATGCACTTCAATGCACACTGAAAACTATTCATTATCTAAAAATTACAAGAACCAGTGCAAAAGTCTCAACGGCAGAATCCGAAAGAAAAAAAAAATTACCCATACGCCCGAGTGTATTCATATTCAATGAATTTGTTGCAATGTCTGAGCTAATATTTTACGAAGCACTAGACAGCAAGGATGTGCGAACCTGACTTACACTGAACTTTTCATGGGTGTTTTTCTACACCAGAATCAAATGTAGTTTTTAAAAGCAGTTTTCATGCCTCAGAATCTATGTATGATAAGACCGATGAATATCATCTAAGCTTTGAGTTGAGTTGGGTTTTCAAAAGTGTTTTTATATCAGCTTCCAAAGCGAACCCTACTATGTACAGGTGATCCCTACCGTTTTGGAACTTATGTGAAAAAAAACTTGCGTATTCTTATGCCGAAATAAGGCCCCGTCAAGGGGTACAGATAACTACGTAAGTATGTTAACATGAATTTTGATAAATACTTTGTAATATATTTTTCTCTTCTAACAATTTGCAATTTACTTCTGTCGAAATATTTTTAAATGTTCCGTTTGTCATGTCATGTCTGTGTTTTTAAACAAAACAAAAAAAAAAAACATTTTTCATTTTCCACAATGATGACATATTTCTTCTTTATGTGTAACGTCTGCTTAAAATATTTGTACGGTACTTGGGGTTTATGTACATAAATATAAATTTTATTTTTTTATTGATTATTTCTTACCTTTTTTTTAAATCATCAACAAATCATTCTTTTGTTTTAACATTTTATTTAACTTCTTCAACACTGAGTAGAGCAATAATTTATTTTTTGTTTTAAAAATTCCAACAGAACGACACAGGTGCACCACGTTTGTTAGAAGAAGAATCTACTTCAATCCTGCCTATTCCTCTGTTTGAAGAAAACGAAGAAACTGAAATCTTGACTACACCAAAAGACACAGAAGCAAGTGTGGCTGTAAGTTAAAACAGATTTGAAATATTCATATTTTGGCACCGGAAATCGGTTTTTTACCAGAGCTTAGTTCTTTCGAGCATTTCTATAAGCTCGTTATTAAGTCGATGGAGTAGACCTACTTTTTTCTAAATTTGCGGAATATCAAACATTTCCAAAATCAGAAATAAGAAAAATAGAATTGTCGTATCAATAGGCAACAAGTTTTTAAGTTAAGTTTTGTAAAATAATTTTTGGTTTGTTCCATTTTCTAGCCATCGACTACAACACCTCTTCCAGCAACAACTACTGAAAGTACGACAACAAGCACCACAACACCCACAACAACATCAACATCGACAACTACAACAACCACTTCAACAACTACCACAACCACCACTCCAAGACCTACAACAACAACAACAATACCAACTACAGAGTTTATTGAACCCGAACCAGTCAATACGCCGCCTGTTATAAAGACCCGTCTCCAAAAGCACCCAGTCACAGCAGGAAAACCATTTACTTTGACGGTGCCATTAGAGACATTCTATGACAGCGAAGATGGAACCAATTTACGATTGGATCTTCTTGATAAGAATGGCAACGAACTGAAATCTACATCATGGATTCAATTCAATGCTGATGCAAGAGAGATCTATGGATTGTAAGTTTTTTTTTACATACATATAAACTACATACAAAATGAAATACCATTTTTTTTATCATTCAACAGACCCCTTGAAGATGCTGTTTCAAGGTGGCAATACAAATTGGCCGCCACAGATAGCAGCAACGAAACAGTGCTGGAAACTGTAGACATTTCTGTACAACAACATAAGGGACATCGCAGTGTCAACCACGAAATAAGCATAGGGGTGAAGCTTATTGAGAAATATGCCCGCAATATTGACTGGCAACTTCGATTGATTGAAGGTAAACACTAGATTAAATATAAATAGTATACATGGTAATCAAGCAACTCATACTTTTAGGTATTGTTAGTACTCTTGGTGACGACTCCATGTTTGCCATTGTGGTGAGAGAAGTTCGTCAGAATCAACTGGATCCGAATACAGCTACTTTTATCTACACAAACGAAACGCTGCCCAAAAGCGAATGTCCAGACGAACAACTAAATGAATTAGTGAAACGACTGAATGAGAAGCTTTCAGACTCAGTGCAACCGGAGCTCATTATAAAATCTGTTAGTGGCCAAACTGTGGGACCATGTCTGAAACAGAATATACCAAAACCAAAACCAACATCCCACATGGCAAAGAACCATCGACCAGTGCCAAGAAATCAAGTGGATCGTGTGAATGCAACAGTTGGTCATTTGCTTGTGTACAAGGTTCCTGCTGATACCTTCTACGATGCAAACGATAACTCAGATCTTAAACTGTCCCTGCTAACGAATGATCGCAAAGAGATCGGTACTCGTCATTGGCTTCAGTTTGATTCGAAAAATGAAGAATTTTACGGTATTCCCAAGAGTGGAGATATGGGTTCTGAGGAATATTTGCTTGTAGCCGAAGATAGTGGCGGCTTGACGGCAACTGACGCTCTTGTTGTTGTTGTTGGTCATGCGCCAAAGCGTGAGTTCAGCGTTTATTTCAAAGCATACTTGGCAATTCGTCATGAGCAGTTCAATTCGGATATGCAACGGAAATTTGTAGAGCGAATCGCCCAACTTTTTGGCGATCAGACAACTCAATTTATTCAAATTCGTTCAATAACCACACACCACGATTCAGATGGAACAATCGTGAACTTTTACAACACAACTCTTTACAAATCTCACAATCGTTGTCCCGAAGAAGAAATCGAGGCAGCTAGAAATGTTTATTTCCATCAAGACACACAACTTCGAGATCGTGTGAGGAAAGTTATCGGCAATGAGTTCAACCTGACGAATGTACAAGTGATACCTTTAGGATCTTGTCATCGTAAGAGCTTTTTTTTATTTGGTAATTAAGTTTAGAATTAATTTTCTTTTTCTGTTTTTGCAGCAATTGTGCCCGATGTTATTCATCGTGATATCATCCCAATTAAGACTGAGGAGCCGAATACCACATCAACATTTACTGATGATTATTTGTTTACATTTATTTTACCAGCTGTTATAATAGTGGTAATGATTGTGTTAGCTTCGATTATAGCTTGTGTCTTGCATAGACGACGCCTAACTGGCAAGATGGAATTGGGTAAAATACTTTAAAAGAGTAGTCTAGTAACTGTGTAATTGTGTAAATTTTTTTTTTTTCTAAAAGGTGACGAAGAGGAACGTAAGTCGTTTCGCTCTAAGGGAATACCTGTAATTTTCCAAGATGAATTAGACGAAAAACCTGAAATTGGTAACAAGTCTCCTATAATATTAAAGGATGAGAAGCCTCCACTACTTCCACCTTACAACGGTACCAACATGGATGGTAAGTCATTATGAATTTCTAAGCGTTGATCAGACTCTTACTCTTAAAATAGTAATGTTGACTATTAGACTGACTACTTGTGTGTTTCAATGGATCCCCAAAGAGTTATAATAAAGATAGCCCCAAATCCATCACTGTTTCTTCATTTGATGAAACATCACTCATAAAATCCTGTTACTATTCAGTTTAAATTGTTTGTTTTGTATGAAAGCTTGTTCGGAAGCAATGCAAAAGCCCCTAAAATGTTTATCAAAAAAAATCCTAACTATATTTTAAATGTGAAAGTCACTCTGTCTGTCCGGCTTTCTATATTACCGTCTCCCGCCCAAAGTACTGAACCGTTTTAAATGAAATTTTGTACAGAGATAGTCTAAAACCTGAGGAAGAACATAGGTTATATATTTTATCCAAAAAATCCCACGCGAACGGGAACTTAAAAACTACTGCACCGATTTATATCCAAAATTTTTCCACCCTTAGAATGC
Organism: Melanostoma mellinum; assembly: GCA_914767635.1. NCBI lineage: Eukaryota > Metazoa > Arthropoda > Insecta > Diptera > Syrphidae > Melanostoma > Melanostoma mellinum. The sequence continues at coordinate 198,887,945 of OU612059.1, forward strand.
TACACTTCTTCTTTTCATTTCCGGCGTTACGAGTAGTGATCTTGAAGCGATCACAACTCTCCCACTTTTCTGCTTCACACTAGTGATCCGCCTGTGGGGTACGCCGCGTTGACCTCAGAAAGCGTCGGCAAGCCTCCCGGTTTTGGATTGTTCCATGTCTGAGGCCAACCAAATGCTGCTGTTTTTGCATTTGCTTGTACCAGGAGGGTTTTGGCCTGCCTTTTCTTTTTCGTCGCGAATTTGTTTAAACTTTGTACGATATTGCCTTTTGGACCGGGTTCTGCGGATCTCTCCTTTGAACATGACAATACCAACTGAGCCAAGTTGGTACTTTTGACATGAAGGCTTCCACGGATCTTAGTACTTCTAATTCGATCAAGCTTTGTTACTCCTGCTGTCATCCGAAGCATCTTCATTTCGGCAGCTCATACTTTTTGTACGTTGTCCAACATTGTGAATCGTATGTCAGAGCTGGACGGACAACTGCTATGAGAGTCTTCCCTTCAGCTTAGGGGGCGTTTTTCGATCACAGAAGATGGCGGAGTTTTCTCGCCACTTCATCCACCTTACGCTTACTCGATGATTGATGTCGTCATCACAAGTTGCTTCACTATTGATCATAGATCCCAGATATTTGAACTTTTCACACTTGGGAAGCACATTTCCATTCAAATAAATGTCTGGAATAGGCTTGTCTGGATCAGAAAAAGTGCAGCACAGGTATTCAGTCTTTTTAGCGCTAATACGGTACCCATTTCCTTCCAGAACATCAATCCAAACGTCAAGTGCTCGTTGCAGGGATGTAGGATCCTCGCTTATGATGGCTCCATCGTCAGCAAAGAATAATTGTTGTACTTTATTGTCCGTTACTTTTCCTTCGAGCAAATAATCCAGAACAGCAATAAAGAGCAGTGGACTCAAGACACTTCCCTGATGTACACCTACTGTTATTTGGAATTCTTCGGTGACTCCAGCTGGGCATCTCACTTTTGTAACTGCTCCCTCGTACATGTCCATAATTATTCGCACATAGGCTTCAGGAACTCCTCGGTGTCTGAGGGCCACCCATATCAGATCTCGTGGTTGCCGATCGAATGCCTTTTCGAAGTCAACCAACACAATATGCAAATCCTCTAAGGCATCTCGGTGTTTTTCCATAATGATCCTTATGCTTTGGATTGCGTCTGTAGTTGACTTACCCGCGACAAACCCGCATTGGTCATCAGACAGCCTTATTATTTTCCGCAGTCGGCTATCCAAAACCCGCTCAACGATCTTCATAGTGTGGGACATCAACTTGATCGAACGATAGTTGTCACAGCTTCTGGTATTTCCATTTCCCTTGTACATTGGAAGAAGAAAACTTTCTCTCCATTGATTAGGCAACCTTTTATAAGTTTGGAGATGAGAATCGTGAGCCATCTCAACCCGATGTCTCCCATATTTTTCCAAAACTCATATAGTACCTCGTCTGGCCCAATCGCTTTGCCTTTTCTGGAGTTCTTAACTGGCTCCCTAACTTCTTCGACTGTGACTTCGGATACTTACTACGTAAAGGTAGATGCAGCTGTTGGAAAGTGGCGCCGAGGAAACTGTTCATTCAAAAGATCACCTGTGAAGAATTTTTTCGTCATCCACAAGTAGCAGTCCTTGAGCATCATTGATGAACATCGACGAACGAATCTCCTGCGCATTTCTCCTTCTCTGAGCGGCTATTTAGAATGCTATATAAACCTGAATTCATCTTCCGGAAACGGCCCTCATATTCTCACGGGACGGAATTATTTGCTAACTCTGTCTGTCTGTTTTTCTTTGTTACCATCTACAGCCCAAACTAGGACATCCTTACTTATATTACAAATCCGAAATTAACTCTGTCTGTCCGTGTTTCTTTGTTACTATCTCCCACCCAAACCACTGATTCGATTTAAATGATATTTTGTTCAGAGATAGCCTAGAGCTTGGGGAAGGACATGGCTATATGTGTAATCCCTTTATTTTTTCGGGATCAGCAACGTAAACGAGAACCTTGAAACTACTGGATCGATTTCAAAAGTTCTTTCACCGCGAGGTGATTTCTGTCAAACTATCGACAACATAGTTAACCTGAGAAGAAAAGTCTATCTTGATCTTCATATTTGCAATCGGTATTGTCGATTTCGGCTAACTAGTGAGATAGTAAACCATATAAACCAATCAATTATGTCAGACGTAGTGGAGGATGTTGTCGAATGTCTATCAGTAGAAAATATTATGGACACTGTCAAGGCAAGTCACATCATACTCAATTTCTTAGAATTACCAGGAGTACCTTCCAATAAATTGAGGCTGCAGGCTGTTGTTCCAGTGCCAAAAATAAGAAATCCAGAATTGTTAACAGCTACAAATTACACTATTTAAGTTTTAATAATGACTGGAATGGCAAAAGAAGAAAACATTTTGATTCTCCGTATTCCTTTAATTTCCACTGATTTTCCATTTCAGTTTAAAAAGAGTGCAGTTTCCTCTGAAACCAGTATTTGATATCAGTATATAAATAAAGCTCAGACGCTTAAAGTTGTAGCTGTTCGTTTAGAAAAAAATCCCATGGCAACTCTTGTGTGGCACGGTCACGTGTATAACATCGCGTCGTGTGCAAAAATGTACCTTAATAAATTAATATAACAAGAGGATACTTAAATGTATGTAAAGTATGAAGGTCACTATTCCACGCGGATGGAGTCGCGGGTACAGCTAGTTAAAAATATCGAGAAATAAACCCTGGCAACAAACACTGATTGAAATGTAAGCCCTCTGTTCTAACTCTTCTGACGTTTTCCACTTCTTCTGTACTGTTATGCTCTTTCCTGATCTGAAAAAAATCCCATTGAACACATATTTCATGTTGTGGCCCTGTGACCCTGTGAGCAGCCACACTAACAATAATTTATAGTCACCATACCGTTTGATAAAATTGTTTGCTAATAACCTTCAATTACTTTTTGATACCTAGTTGATCTTCGCAATAAGGTTTATTATTTTAAAGAAAACATCTTCATTTCATATGCAAAGAATATTCGTTTACAGGTGACAACGATGTTGATGAGTACGTTCCACCACCAGCAGTTATTGTCGGCGGTCGAGAAATGCGAGGCAAGTCCCCGGTGACTCCATCATACAGAAAACCTCCGCCATACGTATCGCCATAAGTAAATAAAAAAACTATTTTCTTACGTTGAAAACTATTGAGTCACAAACATATGCAAGTGCTAAATATAAATGTGTTTATATTTTTATATTTAGCGACTTTAAAGTTGAAATAACTGTGGACTGATTTTTGTTTTTTTCTTTGTTGTTTTTATATTTTTACTATCATACTGCAAAAGTATGATAACATTCTTTCTCTGTATTTTTTATTTTACTTTCAACTAAGAAAACTGACTTAAGCAAAACAAAAGTATATTGTATTTAAAAAATAAAATTAAAAACAAATTTATAATGAAAGCCCATTAATTAGAACAAACTGGAACAAAGATGTGCAACATCCTGGCTCAATATGAATTTTAAAACGTAAACGTCTTCTTACGATTGATCTAATTTCTTTCCAACGACGCACTGCCATTTGCTAGTTGTTTCAATTTCCGAACCAAGTTGTAATTGTTTTTATTTTTGTATGGCATCAAAATATTTTATAAAAGCAATCTTAACTCTCTTCCTACAGGTAGCTATTTTAAAATTGAGCTTTTAATTTTATGTTAAAAACAAAACAAAAAATAAGAATTTAATCTCGAATGCGACGCGACTTATTACTCTAGGTGTCGAACGAATTTAATAAACAAACAAAACAAAGTATGCAAATAATAATTATGATAATTTAGACCTTTAGTACTTATCATATTTTGGAACAAAAGTAATAACCTATGTAATGAGTTTCAAATTTATGCTTATACAAGTTTCCCGAGCAGCAATTTTCTATTAAATTGTTCCAAGGACATTCTTCCGTAGTAAGAACGTAAAGTAAAAACAAACAAATACCAAAAAATAAAAACAATTTGATATTTTCTTAAATAATTGTATAATCAAGTAAAGTAAAACAAAAATTTGTACAGGAATTGAATTCTGTAAATAAAAAAAAATTCTGTTATAAATAAAAATAAATTCATTGCAATACATCCACTCGACAAAAACCAACCGATATCCCATCTCAAGTAATAAGATTATAAATGTGAAATTATATTGTAGAATTTAAACAAACAAAATATAAAAAAACACTCCTATCAATGAATATATCAAATCGTATTTTTAACTATGAAAATTATATACATACATATATATACATAATATATATTATTAGTAATTACCTATTAGTAGATAACTGTGAAAAATCCTAAAACCAATCAGTTTGATCGACGTATTGAAATGAAATAACAACAGAAATGCAATCACTGGTGAAATGATTTCAAATGTAAATTTTAAGTATATATATTTTTTATAACGAGAATAGAAATGAAATGGTAACAACAATCAAACAAGTATTAAACACTTTATGAACTCCATTTAATTGTTTTTTCTTGATTTTTTCCTTTTCTTTTTGTGAGCGGTTCTTTTTGCTCAATTGACAATATTCTCTTTCGTTTGTTGTTTTAGCTTTCATCCACTTAAAATCCTGATGATAAAAGTATTATTAACCGTTTTTGTCTTTATGATCATAAAGGAAAATTTGTATAATTGAAACAAACAACAAGAAAGCCGAAAGCTAAATTTAAAAATAATTAAATAAATAACAATAATTTATGCATAAATATATTTGAATATACGAAAAAAAGTAAATAACATGGGACTACAAAAAAATGTAAACATAAATAAAGTAAACACTTTTCGCATTTAAGTATTACTTTAAAAATAAATTAAGAAAAGAATACCAGAGACATATTCATCGGAACATGAAATTATTAATGAGAAAAACAAAATAAAATTAAAATATTTGTAATTTTGTATTTTTAGATTGTACACATATTACGTGAAACCGAAACGGATAATCTTGATATTAGAACACGACTACATTTTTATACAAAAAAAAATCATATATTATGAATTTTATTAAATGAAAAACAAGTAAATATTGAAGCGATAATTAAATTTTAAAAAATTAATTACGTTGGAAAAATAATAATTGTATAAAAATAAACAAACATAAAAATAATGTTTCCCAGATGAATACAACATATTTTCATTTTAATTTTTTTTCTTTTGAAAATTAAATGAAAGATATTCTCATAATATATATGCCCAAATATATATTATGTAAACTACCAAAAACAATAAATTGAAAATGAAAAGATAGATCCGTCTTTACAACAAAGTTCAACTGTGTTTTCTTTTTTTTTTTTTGCAGGAGTTCTTGTTTGTCTGGTGGTGAGTACACCAACATTTTAATGCAAAACGAAACAAAGCACCGATGTCACTGTTCATCAGTTGCGCTAAATGTTCTTATAACAAACAACAGAAAACACATTGATATTACGTGTCCAAATGTAAATAAAACAAATCCTAGTCTGTTTACTTTCTGCAACATTTGTTGGTCGAACTTACTCATGTGCGCATCAAAGCAATTTCGATTTTGGGCGAGCTCTATTCAGCTTTGCATTCTAAGTCAGTTGAAGTCCTCTCCCACTTGATTGCACCACCTAAAACGAGGATTCCCTGCAATGCCCTTTCGAAAACCTGGCGAGTAGGAGCGTTGGTGTCCATCCGCTGTACATTGTCCAGCTATCGTAATCTCGAAATGCATACTCTTCTAGATATGCCCATGTCGCGGTACAGCTCTTACAGTTTGTTGTTGAAACCGTTAATTTGAGTGCCCCAACAGGACACCACATTAGAATTACGAAATTCCGAGATTTAGAAAAGTCGCCATATCTCGAGAACGGAGCGAGATAGGCGAAAAATAACGATTTTTTGGTCTGTTTTAATAACACCGTTAAATTGAGTGCCCCAACAGGACACCACATTAGAATTACGAAATTCCGAATTTTGGAAAAGTCGCCATATCTCGAGAACGGAGCGAGAGGCGAAAAATAACGATTTTTGGGTCTGTTTTAATAACACCGTTAAATTGAGTGCCCCAACAGGACACCACATTAGAATTGCGAAATTCCCCGTTTTAGAAAAGTCGCCATATCTCGAGAACGGAGCGAGATAGGCGAAAAATAACGATTTTTGGGTCTGTTTTAATAACACCGTTAAATTGAGTGCCCCAACAGGACACCACATTAGAATTGCGAAATTCCCCGTTTTAGAAAAGTCGCCATATCTCGAGAACGGAGCGAGATAGGCGAAAAATAACGATTTTTGGGTCTGTTTTAATAGCACCGTTAAATTGAGTGCCCCAACAGGAAACCACATTAGAATTACGAAATTCCGAGATTTAGAAAAGTCACCATATCTCGAGAACGGAGCGAGATAGGCGAAAAATAACGATTTTTTGGTCTGTTTTAATAACACCGTTAAATTGAGTGCCCCAACAGGAGACCACATTAGAACTGCGTAATTCCCCGTTTTAGAAAAGTCGCCATATCTCGAGAACGGAGCGAGATAGGCGAAAAATAACGATTTTTGGTCTGTTTTAATAGCACCGTTAAATTGAGTGCCCCAACAGGACACCACATTAGAATTGCGAAATTCCGAGATTTAGAAAAGTGGCCATATCTCGAGAACGGAGCGAGATAGGCGAAAAATAACGATTTTTGGGTCTGTTTTAATAACACCGTTAAATTGAGTGCCCCAACTGGACACCACATTTCTACATTCTAATGTGGTGTCCTGTTGGGGCACCTCGTTCTAAGGCTACTGAAAGTAAAGAATGTACCTACCGTCTGTCATTTCTGATTGCCTAGTGCTGTAGTCGGTTTTTCAGCTCGGGGTCAAGTGTTTCTGATTGAATTATTTTCTAGCTTAAATAAGAATAGAGCACTACTGGTTAACTGCAATCAATTAATTTTTTTTATGGTGGTGTTTGAGCGAAATTTTAATCCTGAGCTTATAGGGTAAACGCACTAGTACCCGGACACTTAACTTTTTTCTCAACTTTGACTTCAAACCATTTTATTATTATTATTATTATTATTAAAAAATCTTTATTTTTTCTTCTTCATTGTTGTACAATTTGAGATCAAATTAAAAGATTTACAAGCATGGCTTATAAGCCGTCTGCCGGTAAGATTTCTACTCTTAACATTTTGAGAGAAAAGAAAAATTATAAATTTAAGTAATTATGTTTTTATTTTTTTTTTGTTTTAGCTAAACTTAAAGCCCTTTTTTCAAACCATTTTGTAACCATAAATGCTACAGCGAAAACTTTTATTGATTGTAAGAATATAGACATTTCTCAATAATATGGCGTTCAAGTAAATTCCAAAGAGATCATTGTTAAAATAAATAAAATAACAATTCAGAAAAGTTCCATTTGCGTTAGTACCCGGACAGCAAAGTTTAGTACCCGGACGCCTTTGTTTTAGTACCCAGACACAATCATTTTAAGAGACAAGCCATGTCTGCGTACTGAAAATATAAGACAAGCACACATTTTTTGTATCCATACAGGGCTTGTCTCTTAAAATGATTAAATCTCTCAATGATTAAGTCTCTTAAAATGACTGATCTAGTATCCGAACGCTTTTGTTTCAGTATCCATACACAATTATTTTAAGAAACAACCCCTGTCCGGGTACTGAATATGCATGATAATCGCACTGTGTTAGTACCCGGACAGCATGTCTGGGTACTGAAAAACATATTCAATTTTGGTGTTAGTTCCCGGACACCACAAATAATGGCAAAGATTTTATTAAATTTGGTTTTTTTTGCAAATTGTTTTAGTTAATCATATTTCCAACGAAACCAATGTCTTTCCATTACAATAAATTAACGATTACTTGTTAAATTGCTTACTACTAAAAACTGTTCCCACTATTTTTTTCTTACCTAAATCGACAACGAGACCGCATCTTCAAACCTTAAACACTAAAATGATGCGTAGTTCCTAAAGTACGCATTTAAAGTACCTGAAACTTTGCATACAGGTATAGGACACATTGAAGGACCCATGTATGTTGTTGTTTGTGGATTTTTTTGTGTGATGTATCTATTAATCGCAAAAAAAGGTCAATGTGTCCGGGTACTAACACTGTCCGGCTACTAGTGCGTTTACATAATAAATCCATTTTTATATTTACATACAGGCATAATGGATGTGTGTTTGAGGTGAAAATTTTTGGCAGACGTATTTGACGTTCATTGAAGTTCGATTCCCTATTCTTCTTAAAAGTACATAACAATAACAAGAATTCATTAAAACTTAATCCAAAAAACGGGCGCAATAATTCCTTTTATGAAAAAATATATTGAATACGTTATTTTGAGATACTTACTTTTGTTACATATCTGGGGATTTCTGAGACATCTGCCTTTAGAATGGCGCGGCGTAAAAAAAAACAAAGAGATCACAAATGTGGAGCAGAGCACGATACTCGTAGCGGCGAAAAAAAGGGAAAGAGAAGATCTCCTTTGAGAACTTGTCATGTCTGCTGCTATTTATATGCGTCTGCAAGAAATTGCAAAAAAACGACATGTTTCGAAGCCCTAAAACCCTTTCCGCTTTTATTTAAAAGTATAAGAATTTTCTTCATTTTCCAGCTCCTCATCGCATTTACATACCCACCACCATGTGCTTTTCAATTATGGTCTGAATTTCATTCAAATTTTTCTCGGCATCCTCTGCAACCACTCGCTACTTACCCGAAAATTCTAGTTACAAGTTTCGATATAGATATTAATATAATACTCCAAAAATATACATAGCTAAGCTATATATCAATTTTTATAACCCTTTTTTATTATTAAAATATCAATATTGACTTTAACAATAAGTTTTTTTTATTCCTTAAATTTAATAAAATTTTATTCGCTCGACGAAATGCTTTTGAAAAGAACATAATAAATAAACACAATCACATAAGAATAATGGGAAAGAAAAAAGAAGAACTTTTTTGGACTCATTACAAAGAATATTCCAACAAATCCATGAAGCAATAAAGACTAAAAGCCGGCACCGACGATCTTTCCGCGGTAATTTTAATTTGGGACTTACACTACATTATCCACTCAGGATAAATAAATAAAATTAGAAGCATGTTTAATTAGAAATCATAATATCACTAGAATAACAAAAAAAATATTGAGCAAAAAAATATCTACAAAGCATCCTCATTACATCCTCCTTTCCCTTTCTTAGTGAACAACAAATCAAAAGCTTTTGAAATTAAAGATCATTGTGGATTGTGGATACAATAACTGTTTGAACTTGTGGTTTTTGCTTATAGCTTCAAATATAGAAATGCGTTTTTATAACGTCGAAATTGAAGCGCCTTGCTTCTTTGATTCTCTTGAAATAAATTTTACTTTCATATGTTTTCATATTCATAAATTTTTTCCATATTGTTTCAGGCGTATTTATTAGTTTTTTCTACTTGAAATGTCGATTAGTTAAGAGCCGATAAATATTTAAGAGATATCTAAAAGCAGTTGATTTAACTATCTATAACCGCTTCTTAATGTCAAATCCGTTTATATGGGAGTGGACTTCATCTAAATTTCCGTTGCTCAAACCAATTTAAACAAAAACTAAAATGGGTTTCTTTTTATTGCATTTAAGTTTAAAGACCTTGTTGCAAGGTGAACTTAAAGTAAAAAATTACTATAAATACCGATCTCTCAATTTAATTTTTACTCAAACGTGTCTTAAGGCTAATCGATGATTAACATTTATTTTATGAATACGCCTGTCTATCTTCAATAATAACAACATTTCTTAATTTTCAATATTAAATTTGTATTTCCTTTTTGTTCATTTTTCAACTTAAATAAAAAAATCTCTTTTCAGTTATACTGAATGTGTAAGTAAGCTACTACAAAAAAAAAAAAAAACAAAAAATTGGTTGCATGTTGAATCGCTTTATAAAAAGGACATACATACCAAACAACAGCAGTAATAAGTTTATTTTTACATGAAATATATTGAATAAATCCATATATCCAATGAAGATAACAGAACGTTAGATAAAAAGATCCTAAATTTTTACTTAAGTACAGAGACAATTGCAAGTGTACGAAAATGTACATTTCGAGGTATACGTTTACAAAAAAAATTAATTTCAAAAAAAAAAATTATCATTAGAGCAACTGTAGTGAAATATAATAATTAACATATCGGTTTTAGTCTTCCTGTAAATATTACTTGAAAGACTCTAAAGTTTTTGGAAGTAGCGGTGCCGTGACTATTGATTGACTTGATTCCAAAGAATCGCCGTCATTTTGTGGCTCGGACACTATATGATTTTTTTCCATCTCCTTTCCATTTTTTTCAGCTTCAGGACTTCCGGCGTTACTGCGGGCAGTTGTATTGTTGGTAGCAGAAGACATTCGTTCGCTTAGTGTTGGTTCCTTTAAATAGATGACAATCTAATCAATTCAACTAAATTATATGTTTAAATCCAATTTGCTAAAGGGCCTTGCCAAACAAAATAAAAACAACTCGAACATGTAATATCAGGGCCTGTATTAGCAATTATGAAAATCGAGGCGAAACGAAAGTTAAAACAACGATAGCCACGACATAGACCGATTATTATGAATCGCTATAATGGATCCACGAAAAAGTCACGACGAAAGCAAAGAAACGACCAAATGCTGTCGTAAATGATAGCAACCATAACGACGAATTTTTGGGAGAATCAGTATTTAAAATGTAAGGCCCATTTAAAGAAAGTCGCACCATATTCGATTTTTTTACAGAGAACTAAACATTCAAAGTATTTTTTGAGAAAGAATCAAACAGATTCAACAAAAGTGAGTGTCTTGTATCTGAAAATAGTTAACGTAAATGTATGTAGGTACAAGGTACATATATAGTGAAAAATCATAAATGCTTCAATAAAATCAAAACAAACAAAAAAGATTTTATAACAACTCTGAACTAAATCTTCTCTGGGTGGAGTTGGCTATAAGCCAATTACATGACAAAAAGTAAAAGTTTTATGATCACTCAAAATATAGCACATACGTAAACAATAATAGTTATTTATAGGTCCATTGGTATAACATCACTTGCGCTTTTAAAATGTTAAAACATCTGCGCCAAATCCAAATTTGTGAATGCAACAGCTCAAAAGCGAGAAAACAAATTATATAAACACATCCGGCATGAATGAACGAGCATTCTACATGACGTTTGAGCAAACTTGAAGAATTAGTATTTTATTGATACTAAATCTAGATATGTATGTACTAAACCGAGTGGTGGTGGACACTTTTGTTAAATAATTTAAGTGTCTAGACGATAATTTTTTTATTTTTTGTTTGACATTGACAGATTGTTGTTTGGTAAAAAAGAAGTGAAACTGAATTGGACTTTCTCAAGGAAATCCCCGATTTTAGAAAACTCATGGCTATTCTAAAATAGAGTTCCCGTTTTCACAAAGATGAAAGTCTATTGAGACGTCAGTCAAAGTTATAGAAGAACATAATCGATGTGCTTATATAAGTTTCGGAGCTGAGAGCAAATACTACAACGAAATGTGCTTTCTCGCCCTATCCAATCGGAGCTGAACATGAATGACAGTTGATTGAGTTTTAATTGACTAACCGAACTTTTCAACGACCACTTGTTATCTACATGCATGGATTTTAATGTTAATGAATGAAATGTCGTTTGTCTATAAGAAGTACATTCCAAAGGCTCATTTATATTAAAAGTTACAAAATGAGAGACGTCCCATAAATAACGGCCGCCGAAACTTAAAACAAACTAAAGCACATAATTTAATGTATACATTTTTGATAACTTGACCAGTTTTCCGCTACGTCAACGTAACAAGATAATGGAGTCTGGCATGAATTTACCAGGTTCTTTTTTTTTTTTTTTTTGATAATATGTGCGCACATCATGGGGTTATGAACATTCTAGCAATGTTGCAAAACACAGTGCAAGCATTTAGGAAAACAGTAGAATATTAAATAGCAGACACCGATGCAAATCGCTTTTGGATCTTTGTGAATAGAAATGCAGGGGACAAACAGAGTCTGGAATGGGTAATGCGACTGAAATATGAATCTCTATACTTGACTGTACGTCTGAGATTGGGCTCAAGGCAAAACTGAGGAGCATTCAAGGCGTGTATTGCGGTTAAATTGTTTCAGGAGAGGAATCCAACTTTCTATTTCACTAGAACACTGTTTGTGAAAAAATTAACAAAAACAAAATGGTGAGATAGGTAACGTTTCTACGATGTTCAAGAGAATCAATCTATCACATATCAGTCTTCAAGCTGTGTTTTGTTCCCTATCGAGTAGGCGCAAAGATATTTGAGAAATACCTGACCAGATATGGAAATTAAACTGTGGATGCAGGCTTTATAAATTGTAGTCAAAACAGGAAAGATCAAAAATTTCCTGCATTTTCTTTAGAAACCTAAGCATTTTACAGCATTATTGGCTATAAATATGTTATCATCCAAATTAGATCATCAATGACACACATTCCAAGTACTGACAGCTTTTCGGTTTTGTTGATCCAGGTACTATTCATGGATAATGACAAAGGGGAATGATAAGCGTTACAAAAGACAGCATTGGGTTTTCGAAGCATTGAATTGTACGCAGTTTGAACGGCACAGAAGTAAATAAATAAATTAATAAATAGGGTTGCATAACAAAGCTCGGGAGACCTCGGAATCTAATGCACTTCAAGAACGTACAATTTTATGCCAATTCCGAACGTCTTAGTTAGATAGCGCATTATAGTAGTTGTCGAAAGGCGATACACAAGAAAAGACTTAACTAATGTTCTCAAAAATTGCTCAGCAAAGCAGGGCCGCACTTATTCAACCAAGAATTGAAATCTATAGCAGTTTGATTGGTTTAAAGTCACGCTGCTAGCTAAGAAGGGTTTTTTGACAAAAGGTATATCATTTGGACTATTTCCAAAGTACCTAATAATGCTAGTTGAAGTGCCTGCAGTGTGCAGTCTAAAGCTACGTGCAGACGGCATATAAAAAGCCGCACATATGTGCGGTTCTGACGTCACATAAAAAGTTTTAAAATCAACGCAAATGCTATACGTTAATCAATGCACGCAAACTCGCATATAAGGGTGTTCAGACGATGTGCGGAATCTGTCCCAAAAGCCGCACATTAGTTTGCGTTGATTTGCTCGCACATCAAGTGTACGCAAATGAGTACGCAAATTTTGCGGTCGATGTGCGACGTGTTCACACGATATGCGGAAATATCCGCACATCACCCATTTGCGTTCATATGCAGGTTTGCGTTAATTCAATAAATTGTTTGAATTTTGTGTTTTATTCATGGTTTGTGGTTGTTGACGAAGCTTATTCGTACATAAATTTAAAAGTGCTGAAATTATTTGAAAATGTCGAAAAGAAAGTAGGGTACTACGGCTGTTTTTGGCATTGGATATGATTTATCTGCAATCAATTTTAATGATTTCATAATTAATCAGTAGAAAAAAAATTAACTTAATAAATTAATAAAATACTCAAGTCAACAACAAAAAAAAAAATTTAATAAAGAGACCCGATAAATACATACTTCAATACTTATTGTATTCATGAACACAAAAACAGCCTACTACCAACACACTTCGCTTCGCTCATTTTTTTTTAATTGAAAACCGATCATAACTATACTGTACAACCACTACTGATTTGCGTAAAATATGCAAATTTGCGTTGTCCTATTTTCGTGTCACCGCACATGATTTTGAAGATCGCACATGCACGCACATGCACGCAAAGTGTCACAAAAAATGTGCGAGGGTGTTCAGACGATTTGCCAAAAAGCCGCACATTTATGTGCGGTCTCGCCGTCGCACATCATCCGCAAACCATTTGCGTGCATGTGCGGAGTGTCCCAAAAGGGTGTTCAGACGATATGCGTGAATTTTCGCATATTATGACGTAAAAATGACGTCAGAACCGCAAACGTGTGCGGCTTTTATATGCCGTCTGCACGTAGCTTAAGAAAACGAATTACTTCATATATTTTCAGTATAACTTGTATGCAATGATCTCGTTACTGCTACAACAGATCTTACTGCATTAGTTGGTCAAAGTTAAACTCTTTTATTTTTAATGTTTGTCTTTGACATTCTATTGTATTTGCACTGTGCTCAGCCAGTAAGCCGCAGTGTCTTCTGCGAGTAAAAAAGGGAACAAAAAACATTTGGATGATAGAACACGGTTGTAGATCAGTATCACAAACTATGATGGTATCATGGTTATGCGATGTGATTATGATTTCTCAGAAGGATATGATCAATGGTATCATCGTTAAGCCTGTCTACTCCCCAAATAATTTTAATCGTGCAAAAAATCACACCCAATTTGTGCTGACATCTCAACTCTGTTTCAGGCTTCGCAGAGCACGTAAAAAACAAAAGTACCACAGTCCATTTCAGTCGTTTACGAGCTCATAAAGAAATTGACTATACCAAAAGCCCTGTGCGACTTGGTTATCTTTCTTAGACAGATATATCAACTTTCGATAACAATTGAATAAGGAGAGTTGCGAAAACTTGAAATATTCCTATTTAACCACTGCCTCAAGAACTACTTACATTCAATGATGGTGAGCGTGTTGTGCTGCCACTCTTCAAAAGAATTGACTTCTTCGGAAATCCTTTCGGCCCTTCATCTTCATTAAGTGAGTGAAGCAACTAGGAGAAACAACATTTTTAAGCAAAACTAATTTTTCAACTCAAAAAGAGACGATTACCTTTTCAACTTCAATGTCTATCACTTCACCTTCGTTTTCAACTCCTGATTTCCGAGACTTTTCCAATAATGTTGCTCGTTTTGCAGTCAAGTAGAGACTGCGTTTTACGGCAATATAAGTAACGTCACCAACTGCACGCACCGAATAATCAGGAATAAATGTCTGACGCAAGACTGCATCTACATTAAGAGACTGTAAAGAGCCCTTGATTTGTTGTTGTGTTTGGTTTGGTGAATCTATGTCAAAATTTAAAATTATTAAATTGTTAAGCGCAGATGAGATATAAGATCAAAATACCCAAAACAATATTCTGCAGAAGAGCTTGAGTCCCAAAATAAGTAAATGGTCCGCTTTCAAATAGTAAGTTTTCCTTTCCAACCGTTACCTCAACGCGACCTTCCAATATAAGAACGAAAAAGTCTACAGGTTTGCCTTGTTGGAAAATTGTCAAACTTGGATCGTCTTTCTCTTTCCCTTTGCTTTTTATGTGATGAATGATGTCTTGATTAAGTAAACGCCGCAATATTGACTCAGAAATTGTGTCTTTTCTGAATGCATCAACAGCTGTAGAAAGGAAATTTATTATGATCATTATTTTGTTTTGATTTCTATCATTTACCTGTGCTCAAGTATTGGAATGTGGCCAAAATCAACTGAGGTGAAATTCGTATAGCCTGGTGTTCTTTCCTTTCGGCAAACACACTGAAATCTTGTTTCTTGTTTCTTTGCCTTTTCACTTTCGTACGATTATCAACGAACACATCGGTCTCATCAATAATTTCGGCTTGAATCAATTCTTCAATAACATCTTCCAAAGTAAGAAGACCAATTGTTTCATAGAAGGGATCACCTTCTCCTTCGTTGTTGACACGATGAACGAAAGCCATGTGTCCTTTGTTACCTTCTTTAAATTGATTGAACATAATATCCAAAGTAACATCTTCGAAAACAAAATGACAAGGATTTTGATAGAATTCGCACAAAGTCTTCAGTGGAGTATTATCATCGGTATCAACAAATGCCAAATCTTTGATATAAAGTAACGTAACAATGTTTTTCGGATGGCCTTCGTACACGGGTATTCTTGAAAAGCCAGATTTCATAATATCTGAAACTGTTTCGAAATCAAGTATAGAATCGAGAGACAACATAAATGCATCTTCGATGTGAGTCATCACATCGCCAACGGTCTTTCTTCTAAGTTCTAGAGCACCCGAAATGATGTTCACTTCGTTTTTATCCAAGTCGTTTATTCCTGTTGTGACCTTAAAAGAGTATGCATAAAAGTTTGTTGCGTAAGATTAATAAATGTATGTAATTATAAAAAATTAAATATGGTTTTACAGAACTGATAAATGTCAGTTTTTCAATTAATGGCATTGCAATCCTCGCCTTACCTTAACCAACTCCTTCAGACGCTCGCGATTATAAACATTTCCGATCTCTTCACCGAGACACCAATCTAAAATTTTTGACGTTGGATATGATAAGGGCGCTGTAAGTACCATCACAGCTTTCGTTATGTAAATTGTTTTCGCTCCTACCCAGAGACCGTGTCTAGAACAAAACGCCTGGGTAATGGTAGAATTATTTCTGTTTTTTACATTTGAATTTCAAATAAACACTTACTTGGGGTGTTATTTCACCAAAGAGAACAATTGCCAATGTAGAAAAAATAACTGCAAACAGACCAGATGTAAGGCCATCCAGTAAAATTGTAAACGTTGAATTAACCAATACGTTAGCCAAGAGAATACTACATAGCAAATAGTTGCCTCGGTCTCTGACAGGTTGAATTTTTGCAGCAAATTCCCTTTCTTGTTCCGTTCCCGTATTTTTTAGAATCTGTAATTAAATTAAAATAAGATTGTTGCTCATTGGGTTAGTTTGCTTATAATATCGATTTATTTTACCTTAAGCTCTGTACGGTCCATCGCCATCAAACCAAGATTCAATCCAGAAAACAGTGAAGAAAATGCCAAACAAGATATTATTACAACAAGTGAAGCCCATACTGGCAACAAACTTTCGTACGTTCCTATTTGCAACGTAAGGTCTATTCCTTGATGAATCAAAGGTTTCGTCGTTGCAACATTTGTCTGTAAGTGAATAAAAAAGAGCAATTTTTATTAATTTTTTTTATTATTTTATTTGCGTTATGGTTTAGATATGAATTTGAATAATAAACTTTCTTATTTTGAATTCACTTTGAACAATTTAGGAAATGTATAAACCGATACTTAATATTGCCTTTCCGGCGGTGTTTTCCGGATCCATCCCTTGAGCATTGCAATGCTAACTGATCGAATCGTGCCCCATTTCTGCATTATGGTATTTTTGACGTGAAGGCTTCCACGGATCTTCGTACTTCCAATTCGAACAAGCTTCGTCACTCCTGCCATATGACACTCTTTTATCTCAGTTGCCATCAGCTTATTCTCATATTTTTTTGTACATAGTTAAACGATATGAACCGTGTTGAAGCCGAACGCACAATGCTGGTGTAGTATTGTATTCCCTTCAGCATTTCCGTTCAATAAATGTCTAGAAAATGAATGTCCGCATCAAAAAATAGGCAACACAAGCATTCAGTCTGTTATAAATTTATAGGGTACCCAGTTCCAACTGAAAGTTGCAGGGATGTCTCGGTTATGATTTCTCCATCGTCTTCATTGATATACATAGACTGTACGTATTCTCAGTCAACCGCACTGTCTGATCAAATCCTCTAAAGAATTACGAAGCTTTTCCAAATGGATTCTTATGCTTTGAATTGCATCTGTCATTGATGATCTGCATTGTTTATCAGAAAGTCTTATTTTATTCCGCAGCGATTTTCAAAATGAGGAACATCCACTTAATCGAACGGCAATTATCACAGCTTTGTATCTCCCCTTCGATTTGTAAATTGGTAGAAGGAGAATCCGTTCCATTGTAGAACATCTTGTAGGCCCGGTTTCTGTGGTGCCAACGGGGTAATGGTTAGCAGCCCTGCCTGTTACGTGCGAGGTTCGTGGTTCAAATCCCAACAGAACGCTAAAAATGTTTTTTGATTGGTATCGCCTTTTGCGAGTAATTGGCCCACCGATAGCAAAATTCGTTGACATGGAAAGCGCTTTCTCTATTAGCCGTTCAGAAATGGCAGAAAATTGTAGGTCCACTCCATTCCCTTACAAGACATGGTTGTGAGAAATGCGCAAGGCCCGGGACTCCCCACTCTGTTGCACCACTCTATTTATTTTTAGTTTCACACAAGATATCTACGTGCCTTCTTCTCATTATCTTTTCTGGTTCTTAACTTCGATCAGTCAACATTCGTTCGAATTTCGCGGGGAGGCGCTGCAGTGATATTCTAAATTAACTGATCGATTTCTGTTATCTCTCTCTCTCAGTTTAAGCACCTATCTGACATACATATTTACAAGACTTAGCACACGAAGCCGAAATTGATACAAACAAAACAACTTTATGCAAATAAAACTTTGTTAATACGGAAACGAGTCAGTCTACTACTACCCTTGAGTGGGTAAATTTTATTCTAAACTGTTTTCACCTAGTTGCTGAATCTTCAAGTCAACAAACATTTATGACCTGACAACAAAAATGCTTTGTTATTTGATTGCATATCTATGTTTTTACTGTTTTCAACTTTTTGTTAACTTTACTAAACCCAATAGGGTAAGGCAATCGTTGTTTGTTTAAGGATGAAATGAAGTGTTAAAGGCTGAAGCTTTTTTGATACTATTGATTCATATTTTGTTTGCCACGAGTATATATAGGGTTGATACATACATACATATGTAGTTGGATTTATTCGAAGTACAAATTAGTTCTTTCTGCTCGCTGATGTTTTTGCCTGCCAAAGATATGGAAACATGTTTCATGAAAATAAAATTTAATAACATGTTTAATAAGCACACGGGATGATATCCTCCCCACACTTTTTTTTGCGTTTGAAATAGATAAAACGTACTTCGTCTACTTTCAGACAAAATGCCACGTTAAATCTTCAACATCATGCTATTTTACTTTTTAATTTAAAGCTAATAGAGAAAAAACAATAAGAGGGCAAAGATTTATCTCTCTTCTCCCGCAATTTCCGTTTGTTTACATTGCTGCTTTGTAACACGCAACCAATATTTCATACACTTATTCAGCTGAATATAAAGCCGTTCTAGCGATTGTGTTTTGTAAAATCAACATCTGGACCGATTCGGTTTCAGCTTCAGCTGGTGCTAATAGCTAGTCTCAAAAAGCATGTATGAACAACAGAACACAAAAAATGTTTTTCCACTGCTGTCGCCTTTCACGTGGAATTGGCAAGTTCTCTTATTGTAATCTTCATTGTCATGAAAAGCGCTTTCTCAATTAGTCGTTCGGAATCGGCAGAAAATTATAGGTCCATTCCATTCCCTCATAAATCATGGTTGTGAGAAATGCGCTAGGGACCGGGGCTACCCGCTCTGTTGCGCCACCCTATTTGTTTTATTTAAAGGAAAACGAACATGTTTTAAAATTATACAAAGTAAGCAGCTGACACAAAATTTTATTTTGCTTTCTTTGCATGATGGTGTTTATTTTGAGTGGTTTCAGTATCAGATTCAAAAAATAAAAACACTTTCTGCAATCACACTCTGTATGTTTTCTTGTTTTTAAATTTCTTTAGATATCGATGATACGAATAGGGAGTCTATCAGAATGGTTTTGTGCGTAGCATTTTGCCATGTACTTGCTTTCAACCAACTTTCGCTCACTTGCTGTCCCGATTAAAAATATACACATTAAAAGAGTTAAAGGGGAAAGGCCAATGTGAGTTAATATGGAATTTTCTGTGGGTCTTGTGGTGATCTTTTCCAGTTTTTAAGAATAAATAAATGAATTTGGATAGGTGAGTGCTGTCATTTAAGTTATCTTTTCTCCTTTTTTATTGTATATGTAAAGAAAAACGATCCTTTGTTTGGACAGAGTATAGCCAGTGAAAGATCCTATGCAATTCCTGTTTTTTACTGCATTTAATTGTACTCTTAATACTCGTGGTGTAATGATAACTACGTCGGACTAGAACGTGGCAGATCGGGGTTCGATTCCTAGTTATACCCTAAGTACCAAAATGCTTTTCGGAGGGTAAAATTTAACCGCACAAAATCGTAGACCTTTTGAGGATCTCCGAGACCAAAACAATTTTGAGACAAATTTAGCTGATAGATTTTATTTACCTATTTTTGTAGCGACAAGAACGACACTGCGTGTCCATACATTTGCAACTACCGCGACGATAGAAAGAAATCTGGGGTCGAATTACCGCATCAGTTACCGAATGAGTGAGTAGATACTATTTTTCTTTCAAAATTCAGTCTAGTACGCATCGGTCTGTTGTTCACTTATGGACTTCAACTCATCAAATACTGTTGAAATAATGTCAAATTGTGGTACTAAAGTACTCGATAATGCGAGACGTTGTATCGAAAACATATAATTCAGTCCCCGTATTAACAAAAATCGCTTTGGTTTGAGGGAGTCTTTGTTCCACATTGGAATGAATAGAAATGCACGCCTTGGTCCACAGCAAGCTCTTAGGTCCAAATAATTGTTTATTTTTTAGAATTGTGTTGAACGACATTGGACGATGGATAAAAATGATCCTTTCTTTAGTCGAGTCTACCAACAAAAAATAAGCAACCCTCTCTGAGTACAGAGAGAGAGAGAGTGGCCAGCTACTGTTTAGTTCAGAGGGGAATGATGATTGAGTCAGTCATCTTTGAACTACAAAAGGTTGCGATAGCTAGTTGGTTCGGTGGTATCATTATTCTTTCTTATCAATTGTATCAACTATGTCGCTCAATATTACAGATCCGTCAAGTGGTTTCGTTCAACACTCCACTCAATAACAACACAAAACTTGTGATATTCGTTCTTACAAAAGGCGGCGTACTCAGAGCAGATCCACTAACCGATTCCGAGAATGAAATCGGATGAATATTCTGTTGCTGTAATTTGAAGCCTTTATTATATGTCCAACAGATCAAGTTATTAGGCTTCCACTCTGCCCCCAAAATGATGCCGACGGATTAATGAAGAATTCAGGATTGCAAACGCAGAGGAGAAAAAAACGGAACGCCGAGTTCTCAAAAAGAAAAATAAGCAGTATGGAAGCGCTCGGTAAGGTCAGCAGGGAAACATAGTAATGGAATAGCAGTCGCTATTCAGGACGTGGAAATAGGACTCCTGCAGACTACTTGCCGGCGACGACGATACCAAGTTTCGTTCTTAGGCAGAATGCCCAATTTAACTTGGACGTCGATCAAAAATGCTGTCTTCTCGACCTAGAAGAAGTTAAGCTTGCCATATGCAAACTTAAATCAAATATACTGCAAGTGCAGATGGCTTTGATGCCAGGTTTTTCAAGGCAGTTGGAGTTTAGTTGGAAAGGAGCATGACAAACTGGACAAAACGACACAATTGACAGACATAACTTTGATATAGTACAGGCTTCATCTACTTACTTTTATACTCGGAAGCATAAGCATAAACTCAAATTATACAAGCAAAAAATATGAGACGGTACTAGGAACTACAAATGCATGCGCGAATGCTTTAACTTTCAAGCACACTTTTATCTAAAAAAAAATTACACCGCAATGAACTGTTATAAAAATATTTACCTCAACGTTGAAGTCATCATTTTTTGCACAAATATATAAATTTGAAGTTACTTTTGGCAAATGAATTGAAAACAAGGCAGTTTTATCAGTGGCAGTTCCTAGAACTGCATGAAATATTCCAGAAGCTGGAGTAAGGCACGATCCTCCAAAATTATTTTGAGCTGCCGTAAAAGCAATCCCAGTTTCATTTGTTATTCCAACTCCAAAAACTCGAATTACAACATTCGATTCGCAAAGAACACTTGGAACTCCATCATCTCCTAAATCTACTTCTTTATCAGCGTTTTCTATCCGAAACCCAAGAATTCGTAATTTTTCATTCTCAACACTTCGAATTTGAGATCGAGAAAGCCTGCAAATAGAAAAAGAAAAAAAAATATATTAATATTTTACAAAATCATTTTGTGTATTTTTTATTTAATGAAATTGTAACAAGTCATTGACTAAAACTAAATAAACTAAATTGAAAAGTGGCATCACTGTAAGTCTGCCAATTGCCGGATACGGACTAATCGGCGCCGGTGATATAAAGTTGCTGGTTGTTTGGAAGTTATTCTACCCAAATTTTTGACTGACGAATTTTGTGTCTTTTTTTAAAATTTGTCTCCCAACCATTGCTCGCGTTGAAAGATCCTGGTCTCTCCTTAATTTCTTCATGCAATGAGCACGCTTTTGTTTTAAGGGCCTCACTGGGAATGGGAACTAACACATTTTGCTTTCTTTGATCTTTTTGCATCTCAGAGTCTTAAGCAAGTTCATTTGTACACGCTTATCTACGCTCTTCATCATTAATGCAAGTGTTAGTGGTTAGTAAATAACGCAAACACAAGCACAAAGTGAACGTATACGGAAAACAATTAAAGACATTACAATTTTTAACAAAAAAACAAATAAAAGTACATTATTAAATAGAACTAAATAAACTAGAGAAACATTATTAATCAAAAACTATAAATAAGAACAGAAATTAAATAACAATAACAAAATATCAAATATAAGTCATGCAGGTGGAACACTGGTTCTTAGTTTTAATTTCAAAGTATTTTTACTTAGGTTGAAATTGGAAACAAAAGGATAGGAGTTAGATAACATGCCATAGTTAGTTCTGTGGTGGGAGCAATGTAAAAACTCTAAATTACGTAGTTGGTGAGATCCTCCACGATAGTTGAAACTAATGTGGGAGAGCAAGTCTGGGGTATCAGTTGAACCGGTTATTAATTGATGAAAAAATACTAAATCATTGTTGATTCGCCTCTGTGAGAGGGTTTGAAGATTTAAAAGGCGAATACGATTTTCATAAGGGGGGAGATTGAAAGGATCTTCCCAAGGGAGACCTTTGAGAGCGAAACGTATGAATCTGTGCTGTATTGCTTCGATTCGAGATTTATGAATATCATAAAATGGTGACCACACCTGAGACGCATATTCTAGATGCGGACGAACATAACACTTATATAAAGAGAGGGTGACATAGGGGTCATTAAATTCTTTTGCCCATCGCTTAATAAAGCCAAGCATTGAATTTGATTTGTTAATAATGAGGTTGATGTGTTCATTAAACTCAAGGTTGGTACTAAATAGAACACCGAGGTCACGGAATCTAAAAACTTGAGATAGGGATTGTTGCGATATTGAATATTCTCCAATACTTGGCGATCTTTTGCGGGAGAAGGTCATACTTTGGCACTTGGAAGCGTTCAAACTAAGTCCGTTTTTAGAACACCATAGAGCAAAACAGTCGATATCTTTTTGTAAGAAGTCTCGATCTGAAGCATTTTTGATGGTTTTAAAAATCTTCATATCATCAGCAAAGATTAAAATGTCGCTGTAGGAGATGCAAGAAATTACATCATTAATTGCAACAATGAAAAAGATGACTTCCTTGTGGCACACCAGACAAAGCAATAAAAGGTTTTGATAAAACATTTCGAAATTTGACTTCATAAGACATATTTTTTTTAGGTAGGAGCTTATCCAAACAATAAAAAATGGGCACGACTGGGTCGCACGAACTTGCGATTGTGTTCTAAATACGATATCAAAATCTTAGGGCTGAGTAAAAGGTTTTGGTGTTAACTCTTTATAATATATTTGGTGGTACAGGGTTGCCAACTATACATTAATTAGGAAAATTTTATTAAATCACGAAAAATATTGAAAAAAATTCAATTAAATATTCCAAAGGTCTCAAACGAAAATCTAAAAACGCCATTCTTTTGCAATTTCTAATACATATAAACGCTAAAAATTTTATCAAAATCGTTGGACCAGTTTTAAAAATAACGGTTTTTTATTTTACATTTTTTTTAAAAAAAAGTTTTGTAGAATTCAAGTATGCAGAATTTCAGACCTTAGCAAAAGTTAATTTGACAAAAAATTTGAGAAAAATCTAAGTTATGGTTTTGAAGTTATTTCAAAAAATCTAAATTTTTTTAAATTTTTTTTAAAAATTTCAAAAATTAAAATTTTTCAAATCTTGTTATGCAGTTTTCCTTAAACAACTTAAAACTTCTAAAATACAAAATTTCGTAAGCATCGTGCAAGCCGTTAACGAGAAAGTCGGTTTTGAAAAAAACGGTACTATGGGAGGTACCGTTTTTATACTTTTTCCAAAATTTTTATTTACATCATAAGAAAGACAATCAAAAATTAATTCTTCACACAAAATTTTATCAAAATCGTTGGAGCCGCTTTCGAGAAAAGTAAGTATTATCATATCGGTTGTATGGCAGGTACCGTTATTTCAAGACCTAGAGACTCAATTCCAAAAACCCCTCTGTAGACTGCTCCACAGACCCTAACTGCAAATTTTGAAGTAAATCGGTCTATTAGTTCAGGCTGTAGATCCATATACATACAGACAGACACACAGACAGACAGACAGACAGACAGACAGACAGACAGACAGACAGACAGACAGACAGACAGAATTGCAGGACCCACTTTTTTCGTATTCTCTATCATCGTATTGTCATATTTAATTGTTATCTCAAAAATTTTTTTCTGCACGATTGCAAGACTTGCCTTATAGTACCTATAATCGCAAGTAAAAATGGGGGAAATCCAAATGCTTTTAGTTTATATAGTATAAGTATAATATTATGAGACAGTTGGTCAAACGCCTTGGAGAAGTCAGTGTAAATGCAGTCAAGCTCGTTCCCATATTCAAGGGCGTTGGAACATTTATGATAAAAAGAAATAAGGTTCGTAGCCGTCGATCTTCTTTGCATAAATCCATGTTGCTGATGGCAGATAACATTCTTTGCAAAGAAGGATAAGCTTTCGCAGACTACTTGTTCAAATAGCTTGGGTATACATGAGAGCTTTGAAATTGGCCTGTAGTTTTTTATATCGATCTTTCCACCCTTCTTAAAAACTGGTGTTATAAAAGATTTTTTCCAAATAGTGGGAAATATTCCAGCTTTTAAAGAAAGCTTAAAAAGATATTCGAGTGGAAATGATAAACATGAAGAACATTTTTTCAAAACAATTGGCGGAATCGTGTCCGGACCAGAAGAAACGTCATCATTAAGAGAAGAAAGGTAGTAAGTAATTCT